>CM054129.1:123021913-124340286 GCA_028751855.1 Ambrosia trifida | reverse complement strand
CAACAATGATGGTGTTTTCGTGGCTGCGGTGATGGTTTTGTGGTGGGGGGATCTCAAAAACGACGGTGGTGGTGGTTTCGTGGCTTTTGGTGGGGGTTTTCGAACAGATCTGAAACAGTGGGATGGATGGTGACGGGTGGTGGTTCGTGGTGGGGGTTTCAATGGTGGGGATGGTGGTTTGATGATGCTCATGTCCGGATCTATTTGAAGATGATGGAGGGTGTTTTTTTAAAGATGGTTTTGATGATGATGAACGAAGGGTGGTGGTCGATGGTGGTCGACGGTGGGGATGAAACAGATCTGGTATGTTCTTTTTCTTCTCCTTATTATTATTATTATTATTATTATTATTATTGTGTATAAAACATATTACTGACTTAAACTTTATTGTGTTTCAGTTGGAAAAGAGATTGTTGACTTGTGTTTAGACCGCATACAAGCTTGCTGACAATTGCACTGGTCTTCAATGGTTCTTGGTGTTCAATGTTGTAGGTGGTGGCACAGGTTTTGGGCTCGGCTCCCTTCTCCTAGAACGCCTATCTTTTTTTCTTTTTTCTTTTTTTTAACAATAATGTGTAGTATGAGTTTTATAAATTTTTGGTTTGTTTTACATTGATGTAACACACATTTGTTGATGTTTTTGAGGCATTTTACGGTGGTGTAATACGAATGTATAGATGTTTGATTTTGGGTTTTTACACTAGTGTTTTTGTGTAGTAGGTTTTTTTATGGTAGATTACACCGGTGTAAATAATTAAAACGGTGTAAATCATGGTAGAATTACACTGGTGTAAATAATTACACCAGTGTAAATAATTACACCAGTGTAAATCATGGTAGATTACACTAGTGTAAATAATTACATCATTGTAAAAACGAGAGAGAAGACAGAATGTACAAGTTGATTTTTTGTTTTAAAAAAACTAAATTGGTTAAAAAAATAAATGAATAAAAAATAAATTAAAGTTAAAAAATGGTAGATTTACACTAGTGTAAATAAATACCCTAGAGTAAATCATCTTCATCAAATTTATCTGATTATTAGTTTTAAAAAAGTAAATAAATTAAAAAATAAAAAATAGTTTAAAAATTATGATATTGTGAATTATTAAATAAAAAATTAATATCATATTATATTAATTATATTTCTCTCACATGGTGTTTTTACTTTAATACCCTCAAATGTACTTTATTAGATTAAAATATACATAATACAATTTTTAATTACCATGTAAAGACAAAAACCTCAAGAGTTAATCTCAACCATTGGATTGAGAAGATCAATGGTCTAGAATGGTTCCTATGGTTCTCACAACTCACCATGGTTCTCAAAATAACCCAACCCTATATATATATATATATATATAGAAAAAAGATCAAATAGGAACCAAGAGCCTAGTTAGGAACTTAGGAACCAATCTGAGCCATTCATCTTTGATCTTGATCTAGGGGGTAGTTATGTAATTAGACAATTAAATATTATATTTTAATTTAATTAAAAGTTTTATATATGGCAGTTAATTAAAACTTCCTGCGATTAACATGCCTGTTTTTTTTTCTAGTTTCCTCAAATCTCTCAACATATTATCATCTATAATCCCAAATCAAAAATCACGTTCGATTGAAATTGATTTAATAGAAAAAACTTCCGATTTCCAACGATTCAGATTTCCAAGTTATGGATAATAATTCTATACATGAAAACATTGAATCACAATCTCACGTGATAGAAGATCATGAAACACAATCACAACCTTTGTTGCTAAATAGTGTTGAAAATCAAGGTATTTATGTATTGTTTTTATTTTTTTTAATTGTTTTTCGTGCGAATTCACCTTTTTTGTGATTTCTATTTGGATTAGCCTTATAGTGTGGTTTATTATTGATTTGCAAAATAGTTGTTTTGTATTCTGCAAGTCATATTTTTACGTACAGAATTGGAATGAGTAAAGAGTCATACACTTGTGTATTATATATAGTTATTGGGGTATCGTACAGATACAATAAGATTTGTTCTTAGTTTCTTAGTTGTAATACACCAGTGTATAACAACAAATCTATTAATTATTATACACAAGTGTATTATAGTTGGTAAATGACGTTATAATAAACTGATAGTATTTTGTTTTGACGTTAACTATACACAGGTGTATAGTCATTATAAAAAAATGGAATGTGCAGTATGACACAGCCTGTGTGTTACTCAATATACACAGATGTACCGTATATGAGTTGTAGCATGTCTAACTATATTTTTTAAATATTGTAAAATTCATTTTTAATATACATTTTTTTATTGTAGGTTCCTCGTCCAGCAACGTATATGAGTCTCCCGGTGGGACGAGATATTGGACGCCTGTTGTACCAGACGATGTTAAACCATTTGTAGGTGCCAAGTTTAGAACGTTGGACGAAGCTATCATAATGTATGAAAATTATGGAGAGGCAGCCGGATTTGGAACTCGTTTGTCTACACGAAAACAAGTAGATGGTGTGACTATAAATAGGTACATTTTGTGTTCCAATGCAAAGACACCGAAATCGCTTGAAGGTGACACAAATGTTGAGGAAAAGTCCGAAAGATCTCGTTGCTCTAATATTAAATCTACTGGATGCAATGCGTGTGTAAGAATTAGGCGTGTAAAGAAGTCAACAGATTATGAGGTTTATAAATTCATAGAGGTTCACAACCATGGTTGTGTATCCACTAACAACATTGACTTGACTAGAAAAAAAAAAGACAGTTAGACTACAATACACGCCAGTTTATTGCAAACTGTCGGACCATGAATATCGGCCCTACTAAAGCACATAAGCTGCATGTGGTTTTAAAAGGTGGTCCTCAGAACGTACATGGTACTGTTACAGATTACAAGAATTGGGGACGTGATATACGTGAGTTTGTTGCAGACGGTGACGCTCAAATGTTGGTTGATAAACTTACAGAGCGTTCTAAAAATCACGATGATTATACCTTTGAAACTCGAATTGTCGGAACTGAACTTCAGTCGTTGTTTTGGGCCGACAAGGTTTCAAAAATCAATTACCAGGTTTTTGGAGATGTGATAGCTTTCGATGCAACATACCATAGCAACATGTAAGTAAAACACTTTTTTTTAAGAACTAACCTAATTAACAGAATGTCTAGTTTTTCCATTATACATTCGTGTATAATAATAATGTACAAAAACCTTGAGTATAACTGTGACAACCGGCAAATTTCGTACAACGATTAACGTGATGCTAATCGTGTTTTAGAAATAATTAACGTGGTTTAAGGTTAATTATGGTTAGTTGAGCTAATATGAGTCCTACGATGTCCGTTTGAAAGTTCGTTGAAGTCTTGATGCCTTTAAAGAAAGACTTCGCGTATTTAACGTAACGAACTGACATCAGCGAAAATTTGTCAAACTGGAATAACATAAGCTTATTTTATGAAAATACGACACGTATTTACTATCGATGCGATCGAATGTGAAATCGGCGCGGTAAACGGCCTAAAACGCAGCGTTTTGGATAACGCGGAGAGGAACTGACGTGGGATTCGAATGTCGAAACGCGTGGTTTTAACCGTTATCGAACTTTCGGAATAATTATTTATTATAAATAATTTCATTTATTTAGTTTCGAAAGCGAACAGGTCGCCTAAATGAAGTATAGCTCGACCGGATCGATTAACGCGATTTTTACGCGTGTTCTGTTTTCACGCGTCGAGTTACGAAAATAACATTTAAATTGCTCTGTTTAGTTATGTTTTTCATTTCGAATAAAACCGACTAGTTTTTGTAATTAATGGTCGGGCCTAATAACAAACCGAGATGATTTACGTTTAAATGGGTTCGATTCGCGGTACAAGTCACCTACCTAACCCTAAGTATAAAAAGCTTACCTTCTTCTTCTTCAAGACAGCCGCATCTCAGCTCTCTCTCTCTACTCTCTCTCTAAAAACCCGTTCATCTCTCTCTCTCTACCCTTACACTCACCCGCAACCTCCCTCTCCCTCCCTAATGCAGCGACCGGCCACCACCACCCACGGTGGTGGCTGTGCGATGGTTCTGCAGCCGAAGCACGCGGAAAAACAGCAGCAAAAAGGGTGGTTTTGGAGGGTTTAATGGTCCGATCGTGATGGTTTCGAGGTAGGTGGTGGTCATGTCGGGTTAGGAGGGCCGATGGTGGTTGTTTATGGTGGCTGCGCGACGATTTAAGCTCAAGAACGGGCTGCCATGGCTGTGCGGTGGTTCTGCTGCCCGAAAAACGCGGAAGACAGCAGCACCGAGGTGGGTTTAGCGGGGGTTTGGTCGTGGGTTCGAGGTAGGTGGCTCGATTGGTGGTGTTTGGGCTCATTGTGTTGGTTACGCTCGGATTAGTGGCCGGTTCAGATCCAGGTCCTAATCTCGGGTCTTGATCGTCCTTCTTGTTGGGTTCAAGAGGACGAAGATGGTGGATCGGGTCAGATCTCGCTGTTTTGGCTGCTCGGGTGGTGTCAGGAATGGTTGTGGAGGTCGTTAGGCGGCTGCAGAAGGTGGTTTGAAGGTGGTTTCGAGTCATGGTGACTGATCCAGCGGGTTTAGGTCCCGGGTCAGATCTGACCCGGTTTTGGTCGAGGCTCGTGTTCGTTTTGCGAGTCAGGTTCGGCTCGGAATCTCAGTTGCGGGTCAGATCTAGCCAAAACAGGAGTCCGGTCAACACGCGGGCAAGCTCGGTCAGCTGGTCAACGGGTCAGACCGAGTCAACTCGGTCAAACATGTCGACTCGGTCGAACACGTCGTTCTAGACGCATCAAGTCGCGCGCGCACGTTTTGGTATAATTATTTGTGTTTACTTTGCATTGCATATTATAATTATAAACACAAGTAAAACCGGAATTTAACTCGCGAACGGACCGAAAATAATAAATAGAAAGTATAAGTCGGATGTTCGGTTTCGTATATTAGCGTGACATGGCTAATTATCGGACTTAAATTGCGTATACTTTTATAAATAGTAAAATTTATATAATTGTCGAAACGTATAAAGTCTCGTGGATTGAGATTGCGGATAAATGAATTTGACGCCTTGTGATTTGAAATTGATTTTGGGAAATTGTAGACAACTTGTGTTGTCTGGTTCTTACAAAAACAGAGGAAACTCTGCCGAAATTTATAAAATCCGAAGCACAACGCGGTTAATATTGTTGTATATGTTTTCACAAATAAACTTTCCAAGTGTTTGACAAATGTAGTCTTATACAAAATCACGACGTTGTTTTGACAAAGATTATTTGTAACAATAATAGTCTATACCGGACAATATTTCAAAACAAGGATATGGTCTTTGTCGAGTGCCAAAAATTAACAAGTTTTCGAAGGATTTCGGTAACTAAATAATGTGTATTGTTCGGACTCAAAAAGTATATAAACGTTCGACCTTACTTGGAAACTTTTATAAAAATTAATGTTTTGAAATCTTTAAAGGCAAACGGATTTGGGAAAAGAAGCAACAATTGAAGTTAATTGATTGTAATAACTACACTTATGGCCTTCAAAGTATATTTTTCCAAAAATATTATGCAAGACAAATACAATTATCCGAGTTACGGGACGAGCTATGACTCGGATGAGTTATACGATTCGTGGTATTAGTCCAACATGGTTTACACACGAATAGTAACAGGAGCGCGACTTGGGTACTATGTCGTATGTGAACTCATGAATTATGATAAGTCACGATCGGTTCGTCGAGTTAAAACACTTAAGGACTCGGGTTAGTACACACGAGTCAAGATAGTTGAATAAACTATCTTTTAAACGGAAATTAATCTAGGTTTATATATGATAGACTTTAAGGTGTCCTTTATTGGTACTTAGGGCACGAGAAAGTCGGTCAAGGCGTTGGATTTTATTTGCTAGCTAAGCATGGAATTTAAGGTGAGTTTCACGGCCCCATTTTACTGTTTTAACTGGGGGAAAGATATGTTTGTCGAAAATTATCACATATTGAAATGTTTTCAAAGGTTAAAATGTGGTAAGTGGCATGATGAGTACTTGAGTTTTTGGTCGCCACTCGGGGTTGGGTCCTCGCTACTGTAACCATTAATTCAGGTAAAATGAAACCAAAGGAATATTTGGATAGTACTATCGGTGCCTGACGAGGCCCACCTCTGGTTGATAGCGTCAACCCGGTAAAGACAAGAGGTGCACGTATTCTGAACTTAAGTCGTTGGGTTCCGAGAAACGACTTGGAGCGGGGCATAATTATTAGTCTTGGTTTGGTTATGGGACTCAGGGGATTGCTTATCATCATAGTTTGTAGGAGCTAGCTACTCCATACAAAGGCCACCAAACGTGCTGGATTGCACAGGATGTACAAATGTGCTGGATTGCACAGGATGTAAAAATGTGCTGGATTGCACAGGATGTAAAAATGTGCTGGATTTGCACAGGATTTAAAAACGTCGTACTTACGAAACTAAAACCTGTGAACTCACCAATATTTTATATATTGACGTCTTTTTAAACATATCTTTCAGGTAACTAAGTGCTGAACAGGTATGCGGCTAGTACGGTGGAATTTGGGATGTCGGACACTGGTTGGGGGTTTCATCTATTGTTACCATCGGGTTGGGACATAAACGGAAACGCCCCACTTTAAACTTAATGTTTGTGATTTTAAGTAATGTTTGAAACCAGGTATCCCTTCTCGACATCTTAATATAATAATCTTTTCTAATTAAATATAGTTTGTGTTAATCTTGACTTTGATATGCTTTCGAGCGTCGCGCCACGTGTTTCCGCCATTGGCGTGGTGTGACAGAAGTGGTATCAGAGCCAAGGTTATAGCGAACTAGTATTTTTGAAAAATCTAGGCTATAACCGGTTTTGGCTCGAAAACGGAGTTTTCAAAAATAAAACACAACGAAATATTTTTAGAAAAGAAAGAACATTGTACATGGATTGTACAAGGGGAAATTCCGACCGACTAGCCATGTGTGTCAATATATAAAATGTTAGGAAATAAGGATATGATTGTTTAAATTATGTAGAGATCCGATTTTCTAACTAGTGCTAGTTAATGCATATAAGTAGTATAGATAGCTTGCCTGTAAGGATATCGTCTCACACTTCACTTTAGTCCGCACTTTTGCATCGGTTACCGACATCGACAAGCGGGAAGGACAAGCGGTGGTCTACGACGAACTCACCCGCTTACCTGCGGACGGGATGATCGGAAGGGCTAACCTTTATCGTGCTAGTGGACGTTGTCGTGTTGCTGATAATGGGAAGGCAAAGCTAGTCTAGGTCCTTTATTTGTGAAATCCTTGTTTTGGATCAGGAAGCTCGGAACTAGCGGGCACCAAAATTACCTGGCAACACCGATTATCATTGCGGGTGCACACGTAATAATAACTTGTGGTGCACGGTAACCTAGGTGGGCGCTAGGGCTGGGGTTGGTGATCACTCCTTGCCTTGTCTGTTCTTGTACTGTAGGGTCAGTCTTAGCTTTTGATTGGCCAACGGGCTAAAAGGGAAGTCTTGTTAATATCCCTTGATTTTGATCCTCGCAAACTGAATGAGCTTTCTTCAGCATTACCTCTAAGGTACGAACACGGAAGAGCTCGGACGTCTACTTCATATGAGTAATCTGACGTAAACCCTCGCATCGGATAAGGACAGGAGACGAAAACTTCCTTGTATAGGAGTTTCATGCCTCCGCACGAAGTTCTTCGATGGAGCGGACATACGAGGATGCACTGCCTACCGAAGAGATGAATGCATGGTACGATGCGTGGAATGCTAAACCTGGAACCCAGTGAAGACTGAGGGTGCGTCCCTGCAAAACCAGTGCGTTTTGAGCACGGGACCCTGTGTGGATCGGTATTGAGATTAGTTGCCCGTGTGCTGCTATATTATTACTGTGAGTAAGTCATTCTTGATCTAACACATGCCCAAGTTGTCTTCGAGGGTCAGGCGTTCCTTCCCCTATCGGAGGGCAAGATCGTCCTTACGGAGTTAATAGGCTTGATCATCTTTATCTAGAAGGCATGATAGCCCGCGTCTAAATCAACAATGTCGAATCGGCAAGATCATAGTATATTTATTTAAATGGGAAAATAAATATATGGTAAAGTGAGCCGAGTCGGGTGTTGAAGACGAAATATCGATCGGCAAGATCCTAGTATATTTATTTAAATGGGAAAATAAATATATGGTAAAGTGAGCCGAGTCGGGTGTTGAAAATGAATTGTCGAATCGGCAAGATCCTAATATATTTATTTAATGGGAAAATAAATATATGGTAAAGTGAGCCGAGTCGGGTGTTGAAAATGAATTGTCGAATCGGCAAGATCCTAATATATTTATTTAATGGGAAAATAAATATATGGTAAAGTGAGCCGAGTCGGGTGTTGAAAATGAAATATCGATCGGCAAGATCCTAGTATATTTATTTAATGGGAAAATAAATATATGGTAAGGTGAGCCGGGTCGGGTGCCGAAAACGAAATATCGACCGACAAGACCCTAGTATAATTATTTAATGGGAAAATAATTATACGGTAAAGTGAGTCGAGTCGATGGTCGTAAAATACAACGTCGAATCGACAAGACCCTAGTATAATTATTTAATGGGAAAATAATTATACGGTAAAGTGAGTCGAGTCGATGGTCGTAAAATACAATGTCGAATCGACAAGACCCTAGTATAATTATTTAATGGGAAAATAATTATACGGTAAAGTGAGTCGAGTCGATGATTGTAAAATGTAGTGTCGAGTCGACAAGATCCTAGTATAATTATTTAATGGGAAAATAATTATACGGTAAAGTGAGTCGAGTCGATGGTGGTAAAACGAAATGTCAAATCGACAAGATCCTAGTATAATTATTTAATGGGAAAATAATTATACGGTAAGGTGAGTCGAGTTGATGGTTGAGAAATGTAATATCGAATCGACTAAATCGTAGTATATTTATTTAATGGGAAAATAAATATATGGAAAGGTGAGTCGAGTCGATTACGGGAAAAATGAAATCTCGACTGACAAGATCCTAGTATGACTACTTAATGGGAAAGTAGTTATATGGTAAAGTGAGTCGAGTCGGAGATAATTTTATCCAAGTCAGTTAAAATATATGGAGACATACATATATATTGAATATAGGATCACGACGTGCGTTTTGCGTCTGAATCCGTCATAATACTCGGGGAGTGAAACCACATTTCGGGAGCCGAAATCGTAAAGCGTGTGACTCGTAATTGTCAAGTGTCACGGGACGCTCTGGCTGACATCGAAATTCCCCTCGAAAATCAAATAACGGACTACTGGAAGTGGTCACGTTATTCTGTCAACTAAAACTTACCCATGGGACGGCAATTCCATTGCTCATGTTGCAATGTTGAACGTCCGCTACCCTCGTCAGGACGACGAGACTGGTTGATTATTTGGGGTGGCAATTGATGCGAGGTGTATTCCATCAATCCCCATAGATATTGAGACGTTGCGTCCCTTTGTCACGGTGTTTTATAAACTAAGGTTGCGAGATCCATTCGTCATGGACAATGTGACTTGTCTAATCTCTTGTCATATTTCGAAACTCTCACTGCGTAGCCTATCAGGAAGAAAGTTCGCTGGCCCCGCATAGGTGTTGGAGAGGCATTTCAGTTGATGACTATCGGTGCTAGAACCAAAATAACATGCAAGAGGACCCTAATGAGAAGGACGACTCGGTTGAATTGCCAGAGTCTGTATCGTTTTTATTTTTTATTTTATCGTGGTGTCTCGATAAATCATGATCCTTCTACCCCTACTATTCTTGTTGTGACCAATATTTTGATATTGGAAAAGATGTTGGTTGGCTTCTAGGTCCTATGGATGCTAATTATTGAGGATGTTTCTATGGCTTTTGTCAAGTTTGGTGTTGCTGTTGTTTCGAAGGCTCCTACTAAGTTCACTGTCATTGACAGAGACGTCTATAAGACCCTTGCCAAGCCGCTATGACCATGGTTGTGTCACAATGGAGTTCGTTGCTGTTAACTCCATTTTCTTTGAGGTTTTCGTTGAACCGCTCGTTATCATTCCCTGGCTCCTGCCAAGAATGGTTCTCAAACTTGGGTTAAGTCTGTCAATGCTACAGTTGCTATTATTCGAGTGACTTATATCGAGTATACAGTCATTCTCCCTAGGAACGATATCGGCCTAATAAGTCTACTAAATTATGTGGAACACATTGTTTCCATTTCTGTTGTGATGGCGGATGCCTTTGGTGATCCAATCGTTCCTACTAATGAGCCTATGGAGTATGGGTTTGTGGCTGAGGATATGAATAAGGATTCTATCACCATAAGTAAGCTGAAGCGCACAGGGGTGCGTGCTCACCGTAATAGAGCTTCTTGTAGTTATGTATAGTGGACTCGCTAGGTTGTGTGTCGTCCTGCTGTCGTGAATTCATGTTGTGGTGTTACCCTAACGATTGTGCATCCTTGTAGTTGCACAGTTTTGCCGACTGCACGTCCATGCGGTTGCGTTTCGCTGTCGACGGTGCATTCCTGTTGTTGTGCTGCTCCTACAGTGGTGTAGCCTTGTTGTCGTATTTCTCTGTGTCATGCGGTCCATGTTGCGGTGTTGCCTTGTTGTCATGCTTCTTTGTCGTCGTGTTGTTCCTGTGCGGTGTTCCCTTGTTGATGTGTTCGTGGATGTGTTGTTGTCATGTCATGTTATTTCTACTATCGTATTGCACCGTGAACGTATTGCTACAATTGTTGGATTGACTTGATGATGTGATAACTTGTCGTTTGATTCACTCTTGGTTCCCTTGGGATAAAGACATTACCCCACACCCACGTAACCGTTGTTATGTTGCTGAATGGGTGTGTAGTGATGCCATCGATAATGTAGGATTAGAGTGTCTTATTATGACTTCCCGAAAGTCCGTTGGACACCCGAAATCCTAGTATTAGCACATGTATCTCTCTAAAGCTCGAATCTCGTGGTAGTTTCAGTAATTGACCGGATCATGGGTCGACCTCTTTATATGCTCGCGCGTTTAGTGAGCATTACCTCTTCAAAATCCAAGGCATCAGTGACGCCATGTCCAGCCTTAACCCTTTACGTGCAATTTGGTCGACTAACCACTCTCGAATCATGTCGAGAGGAAACCCCATGATCCACACACGACGGGGTGAGGCTCGTCTTCGTGATAAGGGATTTCGAGTACATCTCGAACTTGAAGGTATCGAGTAAATGTGAGCGATATTATGACCCATACCTTTGGGCTAGTAAGAGTTGAAAGACTCAATTTATTATTGCTCATCCCAGTGGATTGTTTAACATCATACCTGCCAACGTGTCATGCCGATGACTACAGGAATAACAGCGCGGACCCACCCACAGCGTGTGCAATGGTGGAGTCCCCGGTACATGATTCGGAGGTCTTATGAAACCCTGAATCTAGCAGGACATGTAGCATTGTCTACTCTATGAGAGTGCTACCCTACCGTGTTGAGATGGATGATCGATTCAACCGTTCGGGAAATGTTGCTATTCTTCTGATAGTAGGTCTATCTTGTCTTGGTGTCGTACGTAGATTCTTGGGATAGTGGAACCCTTTCGACCTTGGGTCGATACGGGTGTTCCCAGTTATTTTTCAGTAGCGTTGCTCGTGCTAGAGCAAAATCCCCTGTCATTGACAGGCACTGTTGGAGACACCAAAGTAATATGAGCTGCCAGGTTAGTGCGTTTAGTCCATGACCAACCAAGATGAGCTCGAAAGCTTACATGTTGCACTCATGCGTGTGACTACCTGAGTCGTTGAATGGGATGCCTTATTGGAAGGCTCAAGACTACTCCTTGTAGGGCGATTTCGGTCGTTGTTTGTTTAAAGTAACGATTTTGGCGCATGAAGCCGTCAAGCCCAAACGTGAGATCTATGCCAGATGCATTCATCTATGACTCAATTTCACCTCTTACCTCGAAAGATCCCGAAAGTTGGAATATTCGACGAGTGAGGATTCCGGGTCAGGACTCCTTTCACTCAGATCTCTGCATAGGATCTGAAAGTCAAATTAAGGAACGTGTGTCCTGTATTGTTTAGAATTGACTTACTAGGTTGCTAATAACGATAGGACACCAGTGCTCGTGAGGCACATATAGCAGGACAAGCACTGGGTACCCTTGTTTCGAGTAGTTACCAATGCTCTGCTTACCGTCTCGAGGAAACCAACGTGTTGAAATGTTGTCGAGACCTTATCCTTTGTCTGTTGCTGCAACCATATCATGATGATTCATATACATCATTCCCGTGTTGACCAACGTGGTGAGTTGATGTGAGCCTCTAGACATTTGTGTTTAAGTCGGCTTAAATCCTCGTGTATTGTGGAATTGTACGGCTGTGTGTTGAATATACACTGTCTACTGCCTGGGGAACTGAGGGGTGGAAGTGACGCAAAAACTTTCGACCTCCATCAGTCCATATTAGGCGTCCTAGTACCACTAACCATAATCGCTCGTACGTAAAGGTTGTAAGTGGATGCATAGTGAATTTCGGTCCATGTGAGCACACAGGATTACCATCCGCTACTATAAACAACCTGGAGCGTCCTCGAGGATGTCGACCGCCTTGTGATCTGGTAAGATCACCCGATTAGTGAAATTCAACGAGCGAACCTAATGGTCCTGTCGCCTGAGGCGTCCCGTGGCTGTGATGAGACACAGGCAATGATCGATCGCTGTTGGAACATTCTCATTCCCCCTGCTCGTTTGCAGTCATAATATGAGGCATACGGGTAGCCATCTATACTCTTGGAGAGTCGTGGCTAGACACTAGATGCCAACGTTCACAATATCGGATTTTAGTAGTTATCCTGCCCCAAGGTGTGCCAAACCTTGAACGCAAGTCTGGGATACTCAATTCGAGATGGGTATGGATTACCATTCGTGAACGAATGAATTGTTGTCCTGGACGGAAGTGTCCTGTGTGACACAATTAGTGTCGGTGGCAAATCAAACTCGTGTACTTCATCGCCAGAATTTCCTATGTGATAGGAATCATCACCCTAGTGTTCGGGGTGTACTGCTCGAAGTCCTCTGGAGTGCATACGTGTACGTCTCTAGTACATTGAATGTCAGATAGAGATATACACATGATCTGGCGTGAGTTCAAGAGGTGACCAACGAATCTGGTAGATTCAAATCTTCTTGAATAAGTGGCCAAACCGATCGGGAAGTTGTACTAACAAGGCGTTAGCCTTAGGAACTTTGAATTGGTATAGGACCTTGCTGAGTGTTATACTCTGAAAGGGTGTTGTTAAGCACGAAAACGGTAATGGAGTGACTTCGCTTAGTACTCCAGTGACTCGGATATGTCAGTTAAAATTGGCCTTGCAACGAACAAGCTCGAACTATCGCAAGAGCTTAGTGGGACTCTTGACGAATCCCGCAGGTCTGGCTTGAGGAAGCATTGTCAATTCCTCAACCGACAGGATTCAGGTTGACGCAAAGCTCTACTATTTCGGAAAAACCGATATTTGTGCCGGATTGCGATACCCAAGAGCTCGGCCGTAGCCGACTCATGACATTGTGTTCGTTAGGACGCTAAGCGTGAACTGGAGTTCACGAAGAAAAGGGGTAACCGTGTGAGTTGCAAACATCCCGCCCTGTTCAAGGATACTAATGTATCGGATGACTTGAACTGAATTCCGGGACGGAATTCTCTTAACGGGGGGAGAATGTGACAACCGGCAAATTTCGTACAACGATTAACGTGATGCTAATCGTGTTTTAGAAATAATTAACGTGGTTTAAGGTTAATTATGGTTAGTTGAGCTAATATGAGTCCTACGATGTCCGTTTGAAAGTTCGTTGAAGTCTTGATGCCTTTAAAGAAAGACTTCGCGTATTTAACGTAACGAACTGACATCAGCGAAAATTTGTCAAACTGGAATAACATAAGCTTATTTTATGAAAATACGACACGTATTTACTATCGATGCGATCGAATGTGAAATCGGCGCGGTAAACGGCCTAAAACGCAGCGTTTTGGATAACGCGGAGAGGAACTGACGTGGGATTCGAACGTCGAAACGCGTGGTTTTAACCGTTATCGAACTTTCGGAATAATTATTTATTATAAATAATTTCATTTATTTAGTTTCGAAAGCGAACAGGTCGCCTAAATGAAGTATAGCTCGACCGGATCGATTAACGCGATTTTTACGCGTGTTCTGTTTTCACGCGTCGAGTTACGAAAATAACATTTAAATTGCTCTGTTTAGTTATGTTTTTCATTTCGAATAAAACCGACTAGTTTTTGTAATTAATGGTCGGGCCTAATAACAAACCGAGATGATTTACGTTTAAACGGGTTCGATTCGCGGTACAAGTCACCTACCTAACCCTAAGTATAAAAAGCTTACCTTCTTCTTCTTCAAGACAGCCGCATCTCAGCTCTCTCTCTCTACTCTCTCTCTAAAAACCCGTTCATCTCTCTCTCTCTACCCTTACACTCACCCGCAACCTCCCTCTCCCTCCCTAATGCAGCGACCGGCCACCACCACCCACGGTGGTGGCTGTGCGATGGTTCTGCAGCCGAAGCACGCGGAAAAACAGCAGCAAAAAGGGTGGTTTTGGAGGGTTTAATGGTCCGATCGTGATGGTTTCGAGGTAGGTGGTGGTCATGTCGGGTTAGGAGGGCCGATGGTGGTTGTTTATGGTGGCTGCGCGACGATTTAAGCTCAAGAACGGGCTGCCATGGCTGTGCGGTGGTTCTGCTGCCCGAAAAACGCGGAAGACAGCAGCACCGAGGTGGGTTTAGCGGGGGTTTGGTCGTGGGTTCGAGGTAGGTGGCTCGATTGGTGGTGTTTGGGCTCATTGTGTTGGTTACGCTCGGATTAGTGGCCGGTTCAGATCCAGGTCCTAATCTCGGGTCTTGATCGTCCTTCTTGTTGGGTTCAAGAGGACGAAGATGGTGGATCGGGTCAGATCTCGCTGTTTTGGCTGCTCGGGTGGTGTCAGGAATGGTTGTGGAGGTCGTTAGGCGGCTGCAGAAGGTGGTTTGAAGGTGGTTTCGAGTCATGGTGACTGATCCAGCGGGTTTAGGTCCCGGGTCAGATCTGACCCGGTTTTGGTCGAGGCTCGTGTTCGTTTTGCGAGTCAGGTTCGGCTCGGAATCTCAGTTGCGGGTCAGATCTAGCCAAAACAGGAGTCCGGTCAACACGCGGGCAAGCTCGGTCAGCTGGTCAACGGGTCAGACCGAGTCAACTCGGTCAAACATGTCGACTCGGTCGAACACGTCGTTCTAGACGCATCAAGTCGCGCGCGCACGTTTTGGTATAATTATTTGTGTTTACTTTGCATTGCATATTATAATTATAAACACAAGTAAAACCGGAATTTAACTCGCGAACGGACCGAAAATAATAAATAGAAAGTATAAGTCGGATGTTCGGTTTCGTATATTAGCGTGACATGGCTAATTATCGGACTTAAATTGCGTATACTTTTATAAATAGTAAAATTTATATAATTGTCGAAACGTATAAAGTCTCGTGGATTGAGATTGCGGATAAATGAATTTGACGCCTTGTGATTTGAAATTGATTTTGGGAAATTGTAGACAACTTGTGTTGTCTGGTTCTTACAAAAACAGAGGAAACTCTGCCGAAATTTATAAAATCCGAAGCACAACGCGGTTAATATTGTTGTATATGTTTTCACAAATAAACTTTCCAAGTGTTTGACAAATGTAGTCTTATACAAAATCACGACGTTGTTTTGACAAAGATTATTTGTAACAATAATAGTCTATACCGGACAATATTTCAAAACAAGGATATGGTCTTTGTCGAGTGCCAAAAATTAACAAGTTTTCGAAGGATTTCGGTAACTAAATAATGTGTATTGTTCGGACTCAAAAAGTATATAAACGTTCGACCTTACTTGGAAACTTTTATAAAAATTAATGTTTTGAAATCTTTAAAGGCAAACGGATTTGGGAAAAGAAGCAACAATTGAAGTTAATTGATTGTAATAACTACACTTATGGCCTTCAAAGTATATTTTTCCAAAAATATTATGCAAGACAAATACAATTATCCGAGTTACGGGACGAGCTATGACTCGGATGAGTTATACGATTCGTGGTATTAGTCCAACATGGTTTACACACGAATAGTAACAGGAGCGCGACTTGGGTACTATGTCGTATGTGAACTCATGAATTATGATAAGTCACGATCGGTTCGTCGAGTTAAAACACTTAAGGACTCGGGTTAGTACACACGAGTCAAGATAGTTGAATAAACTATCTTTTAAACGGAAATTAATCTAGGTTTATATATGATAGACTTTAAGGTGTCCTTTATTGGTACTTAGGGCACGAGAAAGTCGGTCAAGGCGTTGGATTTTATTTGCTAGCTAAGCATGGAATTTAAGGTGAGTTTCACGGCCCCATTTTACTGTTTTAACTGGGGGAAAGATATGTTTGTCGAAAATTATCACATATTGAAATGTTTTCAAAGGTTAAAATGTGGTAAGTGGCATGATGAGTACTTGAGTTTTTGGTCGCCACTCGGGGTTGGGTCCTCGCTACTGTAACCATTAATTCAGGTAAAATGAAACCAAAGGAATATTTGGATAGTACTATCGGTGCCTGACGAGGCCCACCTCTGGTTGATAGCGTCAACCCGGTAAAGACAAGAGGTGCACGTATTCTGAACTTAAGTCGTTGGGTTCCGAGAAACGACTTGGAGCGGGGCATAATTATTAGTCTTGGTTTGGTTATGGGACTCAGGGGATTGCTTATCATCATAGTTTGTAGGAGCTAGCTACTCCATACAAAGGCCACCAAACGTGCTGGATTGCACAGGATGTACAAATGTGCTGGATTGCACAGGATGTAAAAATGTGCTGGATTGCACAGGATGTAAAAATGTGCTGGATTTGCACAGGATTTAAAAACGTCGTACTTACGAAACTAAAACCTGTGAACTCACCAATATTTTATATATTGACGTCTTTTTAAACATATCTTTCAGGTAACTAAGTGCTGAACAGGTATGCGGCTAGTACGGTGGAATTTGGGATGTCGGACACTGGTTGGGGGTTTCATCTATTGTTACCATCGGGTTGGGACATAAACGGAAACGCCCCACTTTAAACTTAATGTTTGTGATTTTAAGTAATGTTTGAAACCAGGTATCCCTTCTCGACATCTTAATATAATAATCTTTTCTAATTAAATATAGTTTGTGTTAATCTTGACTTTGATATGCTTTCAAGCGTCGCGCCACGTGTTTCCGCCATTGGCGTGGTGTGACAATAACCTGTAAATCATACTGATGTACAGTAAGCCATCATACTCCTATCTGTACACAAGTGTATATATATTTATACATTTGTGTATATTACACACTGTACTTAAATCATGTATCTTAATATACATTTATGTATATATAGTATACACTAGTGCACAATCTTAATCTTAATTATCTTTCGTTGTCATTTTTTTTTCTGTTTGTAATAGGTACGACATGATTATGGTTAATTTTATCGGTATCGACCATCATAAAAAAGTTACCGTGTTTGGAGCTGGTTTGTTACACAATGAAACTATTGAGTCTTACATATGGCTTTTACAAATGTTTGTGAAAGCTCATGGAAAGCAACCAACTCTAGTTCTAACCGACCAAGATGCTGTGATGAAACAAGCTGTGAAGTCAGTATTTAACAATTCCATCCATCGACTTTGTATGTGGCATGTGACTAATAAACTCCCGTTAAAGGTATAACTTTATTTTTATTTAAAATCCAAAATATTTATTGTTGTATACATTTGTTTAATACATTCATGAACTTTTTGGTATGACGTTTTATGTATTTTTTAGATCGACGGAGATATGATCAACAACACAAATATTAAAAAGCAGTTTCACAAGCTTGTTTGGGACGTTTATCTGGAACCGACAACTTTTGAAGAGAAATGGCATTCATTGATGGCAGAATACAAGTTGAATGACAATAAATGGTTGTCAAATATGTTTGAGATAAGGGAACAGTGGGCTCCATCCTATTTTAGAGAAACACCGATGTGTTGTTTAATGAAAACAACCTCTCATTGCGAGAGCGCGAACGTACAATGAGAGAAGAAGGAGATTGAAAGTTTTTTTTTTTATTGTGATTAATCACATTGTATGTTTATATAATCGGTTACTTTGTTAGGTGCTATATTTTAGTTTCTTAATATATGTACCGTCATTTATATAAAGAAAAGATAATATTTTTTTGAATGGTGATTGATTTAAATTTGTTAGCTACTTTGTAGGAATCATGATTATCTACTAGAGATTAAAAAAAAGGGATATGATTTGGGTTTTCACGATTTTCAATATTAATTTGATTCTAATTAATAATTAGCTTTAAACACAATAATACACAACACATACCATAATTGGCTTACTATGTACATAATATTTGCCATCTATAATATCAACCCAGTAACAGTGCACCAATGTAGATTATCATAATATCTACTTATACATCATTGTATATTCAGGAAAACATATAGGACAATGAATAATATCAGAAAAACAAGAATAATAAATGAAGAAAAACCAACGGTACATTTATTTGAAGTAAGCAAATACATAATAAACAAAAAAAAAATTCGACATCGAAATAGTTAACCAAACTGTGTTTCACTCAAATACTAAAAACAAATTATTTAAATGGGCAGTGTCGGGCATCATGATATCACAAACGACCACATTTGGTACAATAACTTGGATTCCTATTAATGTACTCATAAACAAAATTGTACTCTCCATTTCCAAAAATTACATCTCCAGGTCCAAACTTAAAAGCTCCGTGTCCAAGTATGAAACCACAAGCATTAGTTAATTCACTTGACGTCAACTTGACCTTGTATCCGAAACCTAAATAAAATTAAAAAAAAAACACATATTTAGAACGAGTTGTTACATTATATTTCGACATTAGTCTACTATACACCAACGTATAGTTTACACTAGTGTATACTCAAATTAAACATGTTGTTACTCATAAAGTCTCTTGTATACACCAATGTATAGTTAATACATATGGTACCCCTATGTATATTCTGTATACACTAGTGTATATTCAAATTATATTAGCATCGAGTCTATTCAATTACAACCTGACAATATTTTATTAGGGTTTCAAATACCTTTTTTTTATAAATCAACACCAATGTATACTATTTAGACCGACACTAGTGTATACTCAAATTAAACATCATGTTACTCATAAAGTCTCTTGTATACACCAATGTATAGTTAATACATATGGTACACCTGTGTATATTCTGTATACACTAGTGTATATTCAAATTATATTAGCATCGAGTCTCTTCAATTACAACCTGACAATATTTTATTAGGGTTTCAAATACCTTTTTTTTATAAATCAACACCAACATATACTATTTAGACTGTCCATTATATCAATTGGAAACACAAGAATTTTTCCAGAAAAATAACAATCACGAAACAATCAATAACATATTTGGATCCTATTTATGAAATCATCGAACAAAATCGAAAAACCTTGAAACCCTCAAACGTTGTCGTTAAAAAAAATTGTTCAATATAAATGACGATTGATTAAGAATAAGAATGTAAGTTTGAATCTTCATACGTACATGTATACAAATCCTTGCACTTCATTCGATTTCTGATATGTGTTCGCATGCTTTGATGTATACAAGAACGAAAATTATGAGATTATTGTGGTGTTGTCAGTTACAATGCATACTAAATAACCTATTAATAATCACATACCAAAAGACAATATTACCCCTTGATTTAATTAAATATTTAATTAATGTTTTACTTATTTACAATCATGCCATTGAAGATGGATGGCTCAGATTGGTTCCTATAGTTCCTACTTAAGGGTTGGTTCCTATTTGAACCCTACCCTATATATATATATAGGGGATGGTTCAATAGAAAACTCATTTTACTGAGAGAAATCGAGAACTTTATATTACATATGTGCAATATATCATATATTGCACATGTGTAGTATATATTACACATGTGTAATATATCATATGTTACACATGTGTAGTATATATTGCACATGTGTAATATATCATATGTTACAAAGCACGTTGGTCGCTCAGGGCTTTACGCAAATTCCCGACTTGGATTATTCTCTTACTTTTAGTCCCGTTGTCAAAGCTTCAACATTAAGGATTGTCTTGTCTCTTGCTGTTCTTAATAACTGGAAGCTACATCAACTTGATGTCAAGAATGCCTTTTTAAATGGCAATCTAACCGAACTAGTCTTTATGGAGCAACCACCGGGTTTTGTAGACTCTGCATACCCGAATCATGTGTGCAAGTTATCCAAAGCGCTTTATGGCTTAAAGTAAGCCCCTCGTGCTTGGTTTCAACGTTTAAGCTCGTTTCTTACTTCCCATGGCTTTATATGCAGTCGAGCTGACACGTCTCTTTTTGTCTTTCGTAGAGACTCATGCATCATGTATCTTCTTGTTTATGTTGATGATCTTATATTGACGGGTAATGATGAAACTCTGATCCGTACTTTTATTACTCAGCTTGATGGTGAGTATGCTATCAAGGATCTTGGGGACTTGAGTTATTTTTTGGGTCTTGAAGTAGCATACACTACTTCTGGTTTGTTTCTTACACATGCTAAGTATGCCAAAGATATCCTTTTACGGGCAAACTTGTATGATGCTAAACCTGTTAGTACCCCTCTCTCTCCTCATGAATCTTTTACGGCTACTGGTGCTCCATATTCAGACCCTACGCTTTATCGCTCTTTAGTTGGTGTTTTGCAATACTTAACCATTACCAGGCCTGATTTGTCATATGCAGTCAATCAATTATCTCAGTTTCTTCAGCACCCAACCATTGATCATTTTCGGCCTGTTAAGCGTTTACTACGGTATGTTAAAGGGACACTTTCCTTTAGTCTAACTTACAGTCGTCCTCATGATTGCTCTGTCGTTGGCTACTCTGATGCTGATTGGGCACACTGTCTCGATACACGTCGCTCAACATATGGTTATTCAATTTTTCTTGGAGGAAATCTTGTGTCATGGAGTGCTAAAAAGCAACCAACGGTCTTCCGATCGAGTTGTGAATCTGAATATCGGGCCATGGCAAATACTGCTGCTAAAATTGTGTGGATAACTCATATCTTACGGGAACTGCATGCCTTACCACCCGATCGACCTACCTTACTTTGTGATAACAAAAGTGCTCTCTTCATGACTCAAAATCCAGTGGCTCATAAACGTGCTAAACATATTGATTTGGACTATCATTTCATAAGAGAATTGGTCAACTCCGGGAAACTTTATACAAAGTTCGTTCCAACCAATCTTCAGGTGGCTGACATTTTCACCAAAAGTCTTCCGCGTACTCAGTTTGAAGTTTTTCGGGAAATGCTTCGTCTTGAACCGCCACCATTTCAATTGAAGTGGGGTGTTAAATGAAAATATTCTTACTTTGACCATTACATTAAATATTCTTAGTTTGACCATTTCATTTATTCTTATCATTGTACATATACGTTTTCCATATTTTTTGCTCTAATCATTGGAGAGATTCTTGTACATATTGATTATATATAGTCAAACATACCTCTATCATTTCGATGAGGTTGATTCTAAAGTCAATATAATACGGAACTAACATATGCATATATGCCTTCATTATAATTAATAATGACATTACATGGGGGTAAAAGCTAAGGATGGTGGTAAAAATTATTTGCTTGAGTTCTATGCTTTCTCTTGTGAAGGAACCTTTCTAGAGATTTTTTCTTGGAAACCTCCCCTTGGTTACTAGTCTTTAACAGCGATGTAGATGGCTCAGAAGAAGTTGTTGAACCTGGTGTTCTCGGCTCTTCACTAGCAAGCTTTATTATTGTCCTTGCCTGCAATAGATACTTTTAAATTTAGTTTTTTTTTTCGATTTAGAAATTTTGTTTTATATATCTTTCTTTAAAAACACTTAACAATCACATGTGTTTGCTAATTGTTGTGCGATGATAGAATTATATATAAGAAGTGTGCCACATATTTAACATCCAGGCCGGCTCAAGGGGAGTATTTTGAAGCGATCACTTTAGGCCCCCAATCTAATAAAGCCCCTAGTTTTAAAACAATTTTTTTAGCATTTATGGTATATGTTTGTAAACGAGATGATAAACTCTTAGCTTAATAGATACATAGTCTACAAGATTTTTATTATTGTATTTATCGTGCAAATAGTTCTAATCTTGCAATTACTACCATCTTTACGTCTTATGCTTCTTCTTTAGTTTTGAGAAAAGGCCCCCATTTGCTTTAGGCCTCCACAAAAATTGAGCCGACCCTGTTAACAACTTAACATCATGGTATAGGAATATATAAAGCCATTGATAGCTCTAATTACAATTTCAAAATATTATCCTAGATATGTAGAGAAATTAGAGTAATGTGAATTAGTTTATTAATTAGGGGTGCAAAGCTCGAGCTTGGCTTGTTTAACTTATGAAAACTCGAGTTCAAGCTCAGCTTGATTCGATAGTAATTATACAAAAAGAATTGGAAGAAGGTAGTTTATACGGTGATCCAAACGACTATATTTTCAGACGGCTATATTTGGTGCTTACGGAGAGGTCTGAACAATATTATCTTTGATAAAGAACAAGTTAATCTGGAGATGGTTTTGTAAAAGATTATAATTGTTGAGTATCATGGCTTCGTCGAAGAATCGAGCTCTTTTGTGGGACCAATGGTGTTGCTTTGTCGCTTTGAATTTTCTTGTATTTGCAATCGATATGGTGGTTTTTTTTTCATTGGTGGCTGTAATCTTTTGGGTTAATTTTTTGTTAGCCCTTGTTTATGAATAAAAAATTTATTGGCAGTTAAAAAAACACAATAATCACAAACTTCTTCATATATTAGACCAGGTGGAGTAGAGCGAGATTTGGGCGTGATTCATGGCGTTGAATTTTTCACGCTTGAAATCAAATTGAATACACCAATCATTGCTTTCCAACACATCTCCAACATTCACTTCTTCCCCCAACACTAATATAGCTGTTAATAAAAATTGCCAAAACATCTTATCGTCCACAGCCACCCAAGACTATTGAAACAACGTCGTTTATAGCACCTTTATCAGCACCGAGGGCTTCTGCAACCATGTCCATAGCTATGGTGGTTGTGGGTTGTTGCAATGGAAGAAAAGAGGGAGATCCGAGAGGGAGGGAGGGAGGGAGGGAGAGAGAGAGAGAGAGAGAGAGAGAGAGAGAGAGAGAGAGAGAGAGAGAGAGAGAGAGAGAGAGATCTAGGGTTATTTTTATGGGGGTGGCGACTAAACAAAGAAATGAGGGGAGGAATGATGGATCATGCTTTTATAGGTAGTGTTTGGGTTGGTGGATACCGCGTATCAAGCCCCTTTAAACGTCTCGCTTGTCTCGGTTTTCTTTTGGTTCGTTAGTTAATGATAAAACTTATTTGTTTTAATTTAAAAAAAAAGGGTTAATCATTTAAGGGGCATTGTTGGGCTTGAAACCACCATGCCCCTTTTTAATTTCAAGCCCATAATGCCCCATGTGTAACTAAGATGTCACATATCACACAATGCTTCATTATGGGGCTTGAAATTTCACTACCACTACACATGGTTTTAATCATAGCCTTCCACTCGAGGAATCTTCTATTTCATAACTCTCAACATCACTCAATCACATTAAATTCAGTTGTATGATTATCAAGTGTTATGATACATGCCACGACCTCATGCAATGCACCCATGATTTCCCTTTATTTTTTGCTGCATGTAAACCCACGATCTTGTCATGGGTAGTTTTTTTAGTTTTTGTTTTATAGGTTATTAGTATTTAAGAGTTTGAATTATGAATGAAACATTAGAGAAAAATGTTGGAAAATCTAGTCTTTTTTTATTTTTTTTATTTTTTTTTTATGTATGTTCTTTGGAGCCTAACACACTTAACGAGTCTACAATTTGGGAGATTAACCATTTTGAATTGGTCTCTATCATGTTAATAGTTAGTTAGTAGCCTGAACGTCGAATGTATACTATACAAGCTTGGCCACCTAGGTAAAATCATTGATGAAAGGCCATCCACGCCCTATAAACACAGACAATGTTTATAACCCGGCCCCCTATCATCCTAGGGTAAACCTACCGCTTGAAGACCACTGTGATAAAAGCCTCGACCCACTTAAAGTAATTGAACCAAGTGGTCTCGTAAGGTAAGCCTCCTCCCAAACCAATTTTTCAGAAGTCATTAACACTTGGTGGTTAATCCAACGTTTGGTTGAAAATTAATATAAAAATAATTTTTATTCAAATTTGTTTCTGGTATGAGAGCAAGCGTTTTCACAAATCTTTATTGGTATAGGTTTATGTATAAAGGACATTTTTCGTATAAAGTGTGAGAAGTTTATGTAGTCATTATGTTTTAAATATTGGCTATGATTTTCCAATTTCTTTTGCATTGTATTATATTATATTGAAAAACACCAAACGTAACAATTTAAAACAAAATCAAATGTAATGTAGACATGAAATTTAAAACACACTGACTACTGTTTTTCACATGGTATTTTAGATTGCATGTAGATAATACATTAATTATTAGTTTTTGAATTGTTACGTTTTGTGTTTTTATATATAATACTATGTTAAAAGAATATAAAACATCATGCCTAAACTTTAAAACATAATGCCTATATATACTTTTTATACTTAGTATAAGAATGTCATTTGAACGGAACCCCACCCTATTGTATATTTAATATATTAACTAAAACTTATATAAATGGTGGGATCCTTAAGGCTCGCAAGTTAGTTCAAGCTCGATAAACAAAACTCATGCTTGTTTACTATACAAGCTTGTTTTTAGGGTCGAACTTATTTAAGCTCGACTCGTTTTAAGATTTATCGAGCCAAACACAAGCAGCTTGGCTCGTTTGTACCCGTATCTATTATCTATTATGTATTATTGCATGTTAAACTATGCAAAAATAAAAGACGACAAAATAATAAAGGAAGAATTAATAATAGTTATAGCCAATGCATTAAATTACCCGAAGTTCTGTAACGTCGTAGACACACACTCTTCCATCATAAAAGATCGTTAGTTGCTGGTTTTGTTTCTCCTTCAAGTCTCCACCAACCACATTTAGGTCGTAACTAACGTTGGAAAAAAAAATTAGTGACTTAAGATTAATTTACTTTAGTATATAAAATTCATTTGAAAGAAATATGAAACAATTTATATCAAACTGTTACACATGCGGGAGCATTTTTATTTTCATGTATGTTATAGATGTATTAGATATTAGAGTGACATTTTTAGCTCTAGTTAAACTACAATAATTTGTATTTTTATTCTAAAGTGTGCATCGTTATTGAAATTTTGGTGACCCTATCTTTGAAAAAAAAAAAAAAAAACCCTCTTAAACTAGCATCCAAAGACCGATTCAATTTTTATTTTCTCGACCTTTTGGTATAAAATTGGCACTCACACTAATGATAGCTATGGTGTAAAACAACCAAGCTTTTACTATTTATTAATTATTAAAGGTATGACAGAGTTAATTTTTTGAAAAATATAAGTTTTCTAGTAGTGTGGAAACATAACATACACTATTTATTTTCATTATTTTTACACTCTTCATAATAATAGGTAAAAAAATATTATATTTATTATATAATTACATACTCGTCTAAACTTAGGAGCCTAGGCAAATTTAATACAAGAGTTTCCATTCAAGGTCGCTTAAACTTTTTTTTTTTCTTAACGGCTAAATTTTTATCACCAATGAGATTTGAACTCTCATCACTTAAAAGGGCAAATCCTTCTCTAACACCATGATTCCACTAAGCCCTTTGGTAAGATCGCTTAGACTAGACTAGACACGAGTCATTCATTTAACAAACCGAACTTGACCACTTAGTTCCTCTACATGTGGCGTACGTATAAGATAAAACTTAAAAGAATAACGTAAGAACATACCACACTTACATGACTGGAACAATTTTCAAATTTGAAAACATCATCCTTTGAATTCTAAACCCCCCAAAAAAAAAAAAAAAAAAAAAAAAAAAAAGCGATGCTAATATTTATTGAGATGGTAAACCTAATTAGGGTAGGGCACTCCACTAATCTTTTTTTCACTTCACTTATTTCAATCAATTCTACATTACCATATCATTTTATTGATTTACTTCACTAAAGGACTATTTTAAAGGCAACACTTCACTAATAATGTTTTTTTTTCCTTCTAATTTTTCGTTAAATAAACATTAATTAAACATATTATTCAACTAATAAAATAAACTTACAATATTAAAACTAAATAAAACATAGAAATGCAAACACACATAAATTAAAAATAAAATAGATAAAGAAAAACTATTCGGCATCCATTTCGAGGTGAGGCTAGATGTTTCACAAGATTATTTAAAAGTCGGAAATGCATATCCATGAAAAATTCAAGGCTACTATCGGTTGAATTTAAAATCGGGTGCACGTCGAGTGAGAAAATGCAAATTTGATCTTCTTCAACATCACTCATTTTTTAAAAGTATGGAAGAAAAATACAGTGAAATATAATGTATTTTTAGAGGAAATACCGAAATAGAGTGTGTTTTATATATATATGGTAAGATCAAGTGTGAAATACATATGTTTTTTTAAACGGTACAAAAATAACGGTCATGACCGTTGCGTTTAAAAAAGATTTTCACTGACCGTAAACTACAACCAGCAAACGGTCCACGGATTCACTATCAGCACCATCGGTGGCGGTGTTACCGTGCTGGCTGTGGGGTACCCATGATCAATTCTGGTTGTGCCTCGTCGCCTTATATATATCATATATCCAGTTTGATCGATGTTCTTTTAACCTGCATATATAATTCAACAAACTGGCAAAGAGAACACCTTACCTGGGATTTTCTTGCCGGGGTTGAAACGGCGATGGCGGTGTAAGGCGGAGCTCTAAATTGCAGTCCCTCATCGATAATATCCACCGCTAGCTGTCGATGTGTGTTATTTTTTTCATAACAAAAGATCGAAGAAGACGATGTATATATATACACACACACATATTGCAAGTGACACGAATCTTACGAAAAGAGAGAGAGAGAGAGAGAGAGAGAGAGAGAGAGAGAGAGAGAGGCTGTGTGGCAAAATATAACACGTTTTTGTTACCAATCTACGATCACTGTGTTTCAACAGTTTTAATGAAAGAACAGATTAAATATTCTTTTATGTATATTATAACACTACAGTGGCTATGTCGTGGATATTACCAATGCTTGTCGTCATTAAAGTTTAGTCACCAATGTCTCATATCTCGCCGCTAAAGGGTAATGTTGCAAACGAACTGAATTTTTAGCGAACAGTTCATTAACTGTTCGGCGGGAAGTTCGTTTCGTTCGTTTAATAAATGAACGAACACGGACAAATTTTTTTGTTCGTTTAGTTAAACGAACGGACATGAACAGAGGCCGCGTTCGTTCGTTTATGTTCGTGAACGTTCGGTAACGTGTTCGTTTAAGTTTGATAGTTTAATCAGGTTTATAATTTTTATAATTTTTTATTTCTTTTATTTACCCAAATAAATAATATATGTGAGGTAAATATGTTTGGATAATTTAGTTATATTTTGGGTGGATCTAGCTGATATCTTAAGAATTATATTTTATTCCAAAGTTAATATATGTTCGTTTGTGTTTGTTTATGTTCATGAACATTTCTTTGTGTTCGTTTGTGTTCATGAACACTTGTTTGTGTTTATTAATGTTCGTTTGTGTTCGTATGCGTTCATGAACAAAATTAACAAACGAACACGAACACAAGTGTTTTCTTAACGAACGAACACGAACAAAAAATCTCGTTCGGCAAGTGTTCGTGAACTATTCATGAACACATGATTTCCTTAACAAACGAACACGAACAAGGCCTTGTTCGTGTTCGTTCGGTTCGTTTGCAGCCCTAGCTAAAGGTACTCATCACCGCTAATGAGACTGTCCCTGCTAATAAATTTAAATTTCGTCATTAAATTTTAACCTTTTAGCGGTGACATTGTTTGAGCATTCATTTGATCAACGGCCATAAATGCGTTGCTGCTATTGCTCTAAGTACGACTAAACACTAATTGTTAGATCATTCATTTGATCAACGATCATGAACATTTCAAACGACCCCTTCCAGGATCAAGGGCATTAGCGGCGACATCCAATATGTCGCCGCTAATGCCATGTTTTGAGTTTCTTGTAGTGATAACTCGTTATGCTACTGAATATGTAAATTATTAAAAATTGAATCCACAGTAAATCACATAAACATATTTTATCTTTGTCAGAACTGTCTGTCAGTAACGGCAAATGCACTTTTTACAATTGATGTCTCTATAGGATAGTGTGTTATATAGGGGGAGCTTGAACACATTGCCGGACCTAAGCCCCCCTCCCCTCCCACTAAAAAAATAATAATATTATTAATAATGATAATAATTTCATAGGTACAGATCTTGATCACATCTTTTGAAAGTTTGATTAAACCCCTCATTTGCCCCTAGAAAATAAATCTTCGATCCACCATTGTTTGAACACATGTATAGCTAGGGAAGGCTGAAATTTAAGAGACCCTTAAAACCGGGGGGGGGGGGGGGGGACTCAATACGTATAAAATTTTCGAACGAAAACGCGTAAATTTATAATACTGATAAAAAAAACAAAGGGGGTGAGGGACCCCCTGACATTAATTAAGATTGTGTGTTGTGGTAAGGGTGAGCGGGGGGCGCACGTCACCTAAGCATCCACGTGGCTCGCTAACACCACAATGTTGTGGGTGAGCGGGGGCGGGAGCGAGCCAAGGCGAGCATGCTCACGTTTCTTTGTCCACGATTTTGTCTTGGATTTTGAGGGGGGGGGGGGGGGGGGTGCGAGCAGCAGAGGCTTTATCTACAACTTGGTCAAGTTAGTAAACAATGGGTTTATCTAGTGCCCAGTCAGCATGGGTGGCGCAATATAATTGAATGAATCCTGGTGATAACCTGACAACAACATAGAGTCTAAGAGTCGAAGTGTTATTGCAACCAATTTTATATGAAAATTTAAAACCCCTTTATTTTTCTTTATAAAGGCAAGAAAAAAGATTAAATGTGTTAGGAAAAGGAAAGGAGTCATGGAAAATAAGGCTGGTGGGTGTGGAGGTGGTCCGTCATATGTGGACGAGCCTCCATGTCAGCCGCCACGTCATCGTGGGGCCGTCTTATCACCCAAGTGATGAGTTTGTGGTGTGGGTGATGAACCTCCCCTTTTTAATTAAAAAATGATGATATACACACATATATAGCCTCGTATCGTTCGTCTGTCCATCGATCTTTCCAACGGGCCGACCCTCGAGGGTACGGTGTGGCCGTTCCTGGCCAAGGCTCGACATCTCGAGGATGCAGCACACAACCACCAGCCTAATACGCTATAGGTGGCTAACAGTTGTGGGAATAAAAGTTCAAGAACAAGCTAGCCACAATCAAAGTTGGGATTTGTATACCGGTACGTTTTTAATATTTTAGTTAACGGAAGCAAATAAGAAACGTATACAAGGTTTTATAATCATTTTGTATCTTCCATTAGCAAGACACGTAAAAAATCATAAGCAACCATTATATAGCTTGGGTGTATAGATGTAAGAACCTTTTTATAGTAGTGGTAGATCGAGTTATTTTGTGGATAAAGAAACCGAGAGCTTCCTTCGACCAATATCCACACTCAGCATGCATCTCCATTTCAAGTGGTATCCAACTTCAAAATCGTAAAATGATACATGACTTAATCATAAACTTTTGAATTGTATACACACAAATCCCAAAAGAAAACACAAAAAACTTGAAAGCACCCGTAACCATTAAGGATGTATGCTTGTGATTTCTTGGGTTTTTTCCTATCCTTTGATCTTCGAAAACATGGTTTTGCTCATCCATATAAAGAAAAGGAAAAATCACAATCTTTTTTAAGATCCGGCCAGCTTACATCTAGTCATGTATGTACTAAGGTATCATATAGAGAATAAGCTATCATATCCCATTATTTTGTGGTTTGAAACCGATCGGAATCACCATCCATCTATTCCGCAATGTTTTCACAAAATCAAGAAAAAAAAGTTATTATAGCAAACTAATATATATATATATATATTATATATACACAGGTTTAGAACCCCGTGTATTAGACGAGTTGAATAAGTGTAGTTATGAATATCAAGTAATAAAGAAGTTACAACTTTAGAAAAAATTCGTGTATTGCACTGGCTGAATAAACTCATATATTACTCAGGTTGAATAAGTATAACTTAATTGGTTAACTTATACAGTCACAAACATGTCTTTAAAAATTGAACTTTGATGTATTTTACTTATTATAAAATTTTACTTTGTTTTTTTTATTTGTTAATAGGTTGGAAATGTGTGTATTACACAAGTTAAATTAATAAAATATTGCATGTTTATAAGTAAACGATAATAATAAATTAAACAATTGAAAAGAATTTATTAAATAAATAAGTAGGAAGTGAAAAAAAAATTAAAATTTAATATTATTATTTAATAGAAAGAAGAAAAAAATTTAATGTCATTATTTAATAGGAGAAAGAAACTAGAAAACTATGATTTATTATTAGTATTATTATTACTATTACTATTGTTGTTATTATTATTATTATATAATATAAAAAGAGAGAAAAAAAAATAAGGATTAAAGATATTTATCTATTACAAAGTAAAGATAAAAACTAAAATTGGGAGAATATATATATATATATATATATATATATATATATATATATATATATATATATATATAATATTAAAATTGGGAGAATAGACGAAAAAATAAGAGAAGATATATCATATATGTAATATTAAAATTAGGAGAATTGATTGGGTGTTGAGACGTGGCAGTTTCTAGAACACGTGGATTACCTACTAGTCATATACATTATAAAAGCATATTTGATGGGCCATATGATAATGTGCAATCAAGATTAAGACGGGAGGCCAAGGGTTTCACGTTGAAATCCTTCATCATCATCATCATCATCATACTCAGTTAATCCCACCAATAGTAAAGCTAAGGTAGGGTCTGAGGAGGGTAAGATGTAGACAGCCTTACCTCTACCACGTGGGAATAAAGAGTGATACGGATTCGTACGAGTGGAAGCTAGAATCCCTAGCTTAAAACCTGTCTTTGACTGGATCGAAAAGAACAGAAGAAACAAATGCAAACTTTTTATTAAAACTCTACCATCCAACCTTAGATTACAATTGTTTTTATAGGAACAAATAAAAGATAAAAAGATAACAACTAACTAGAGATAAACATAATTCAAACTAAAAGAAGATAAACATAAATTCAAATATGGTTGGATGGGTTATCACATATCCGACTGCTTCTAGCCACTTTTGAATGGGCCGGCTTCCTTTTGACTACTTTCGGGTTGCTCTCCTTCTGGGCCTGGATCCGTATCATTCTCCCCCTCTAAAAAAGGACTCGTCCGCGAGTCGTCATCCACCTCGGGCTCATAAGGAGTCAAATCTGCAACATTAAAGGTGGCCGAAACTTTGTAATGGCCCGGAAGATCAATTTTGTATGCATTATCATTAATCCGCTTAAGTACCCGAAACGGACCATCGGCTCGTGGTTGTAGCTTTCCAAATCGCCCCTGCGGAAACCTTTCTCGTCTCAAATAGACCCACACGAGATCACCTTCATTAAAAACAACTTTCCGACGATGCTTATTAACTCGTGTTTGATACTGCAAGTTATGCTTAATAATCTGGTCGCGGACTTGTTCATGGAGAAGTTTGATTTGTGCGGCCTGTTCATCACCCTCGGCACTATAAGCGTCTACTTCTGGGAATGGTGCTAAGTCTAATGGTGTAAAAGGATTGCGGCCGTACACAACAAAGAACGGACTGCGACCCGTTGAGCTATGATTTGAACGATTGTAGGCAAACTCGGCTTGAGGAAGAACAAGGTCCCACTTTTTAGGATTATCACCAACTAAGCTCCGCAGTAAATTGCCTAAACTACGATTCGTGACCTCGGTTTGACCGTCCGTTTGTGGATGGTGCGAACTGCTGAATTGTAATTTGGCGCCCAAACGTTTCCACAAAGTTCGCCAAAAATGGCTAATGAATTTTACATCCCTATCAGAAGTGATAGTCTTAGGGACGCCATGTAAACGAACCACCTCATCAAAATAAAGACGAGCAACTTGCGACGCGTCATATGTCTTTACACATGGGAGAAAATGTGCCATCTTTGAGAAACGATCAACGACAACCATAATGGAATCTTTCTTTCGTTGAGTCAATGGTAAACCCAAAACGAAATCAATGCTAACATCCTCCCAAGGCCGTATAGGAGCGGGAAGGGGAGTATATAACCCTTGATTTGTATGGTGAGTTTTTGCAACATGACAAGTACGACAACGATTGATAATTTTAGACACCTCTTTAGAAATCTTTGGCCAATAAAATCTGTCTTGGACTAAAGAAATCGTTTTAGCTCGACCAAAATGCCTCGCTAACGCCCCTTGATGACATTCAAGTATAATAGCCTCCCGAAAAGAAGAAAGGGGAACACACAAGCGACAACCCATATAAAGTAGGTCGCCTTTTCGAATGAAGTTCTTATATGCGCCGGTTTGAGTTTTCTGCCACACATCAGCAAAGTCAGGATCATCCGGGTATAAATGCGAGAAGGATTGGAAGCCGATGACCTCGAATGCCATGGAAGTCACCAACGCGGGCCGACGACTTAAAGCATCAGCAACCGAATTAGCCGAACCTGCTTTGTGACGAATAAAAAAGCTAAAATCCTGCAGCGTTTCGACCCATTTAGCGTGACGCGGATTAAGATTAGCTTGTCCTTGGATGAATTTAAGAGCTTGGTGGTCAGAGTAAAGAATAAACTCTGCGGGGAGAAGGTAATGACGCCAATATTCGAGGCTGCGGACAATTGCATAGAATTCTTTATCATAGGTGCTATATCGCCGCCTAGTGTCGCTCAACTTTTCACTAAAAAATGCAATAGGCCGCTGTTGCTGACTTAGAACACCACTAATACCCACGCCAAAGGCGTCACACTCAACCTGAAAAACATGCTCAAAGTTCGGCAATGCGAGGACAGGCGCCTTGGTTACGGCCTGTTTAAGGGCTTCGAACGATTGTTGGGCTGCAGAGGACCAAACAAGCTTGCTGCTCTTGAGGCATTCAGTAATAGGAGCGACTATAGTGCTAAAATTGCGAATGAACCGACGGTAAAACGAAGCAAGACCATGAAAACTGCGTACCTCGTGTAAAGACTTAGGCGGTGGCCAAGTAGTGATCGCTGAAACTTTGGAGTGGTCCATGCGAATACCGGTTCCTGAAACCAAATATCCCAAGAATATGACTTCTGAGGTGAAGAAATGGCACTTCTTTGCGTTAGCATATAATTTCTGGTCGCGCAAAACAATGAAAACATCGCGCAAGTGGATCAAGTGTTCTTCGACATTCTTGCTGAAAATTAAGATATCGTCGAAATAGACGACAACACAACGGCCAATGAAAGGCTTGAAAATATGATTCATCAAGCGCATGAAAGTACTAGGCGCATTGTATAAACCGAACGGCATGACCATCCATTCGTATAAACCATCACGCGTCTTGAAGGCCGTTTTCCACTCATCCCCGGGTCTCATACGGATTTGGTGGTAGCCGCTGCGGAGATCGATCTTGGAGAAAACAGTTTCTCCATACAAATGATCAAGCAAATCATCAAACCACGGAATAGGAAATCGGTACTTAATGGTGATCTTGTTGACGGCTCGACTATCAATACACATCCGAAAAGCACCCCCGGGTTTAGGAACCAAGAGAGTAGGGACCGCACACGGACTCATACTTTCCCGAATAAGCCCTTTGTTTAAAAGTTTGGTGACTTGACGATGTAATTCAGAAAATTCCTTCGGATTCATACGGTAGGCTGGCTTGTTAGGAATGCTTGCACCCGGTAAGAAGTCGATGCAATGTTGAATTTCCCGCACAAGTGGAAGACCCGCGGGAATGTCTTCGGGAAAAACGTCTTGAAACTCGGATAAGAGTGGTTGGACTATGGAAGGGACAACCGGAATCACTGGGTTTGCCTCGGTGATGACAAGTCCAAAAAGAATGTTGGTTGGGGCGGTTTTTGTGAGCCCCGTGAATTCAGCCCGTGTGAGGAGCATGGACTCGGACTCTTCAGTCCGTGGGTCGAAAGGAGCCAAGGTGATGTTAACACCATCTTTCTTGAAGGAGTAGGTGTTGCGAAAACCATCGTGTTTGGCGCGACGATCATATTGCCATGGCCTACCTAACAAAAGATGACAAGCGTCCATTGGGAGGACCTCACACCATAATTCGTCATTGTATTTGTTACCGATCGAAAATTGCACCAAACACCGATGGGTGACTTTTATGAGATTCCCTTTCTTCAGCCAAGTAAGTTGGTAAGGTTCTGGATGAGGTTGTAACGGCAAATTGAGTTTCTCCACCATAGACGTGGCTACAATGTTTTCACAACTTCCTCCGTCAACAATTACATTACATACCTTGCCTTTAGAAGTGCATTTTGTGCGGAATATATTGGTGCGCAGCCAAGTTGTGTCATACTCTGGATCAGCAACTGTGGTATTAAGAATGCGCTGGATAACAAGGGACTCACCTCGATCTGGATAGAGGAGTGCAGTTGGTTCAACCTGTTCGGCATCATTATCAGTGTCAGAAGGTGGAGCAGAATCGTCAACAAAGGCGACGAGTTGCTTGTTCGGGCAATCGCGTTTGAGGTGGCCGAGGCCTTGACATTTGTAACAACGCAATGCGCTAGGACCTAGGCCGGCTGGAATAACATGTGGTGTGGTTGGTGGTGGATCGGCTTTGACAGGAACTGTTCTGGGGCTGTTAGAGGAGCCTGTGGGTCGACCCGAAAAACGTGTCGCCGGAGTCTTGTATTTCGCAGCCAATTGCTTTTCCACGCGCAGAGCTAACCTGCACACATCAGAAAACGACCAGTATTGTTGCAAATAAACAATGTCAGAAATATCTGGGCGCAAGATCCCCAAGAAACGGGCGATCGTTTGTTCGTCGCTTTCCTCGATTCCACACCGTAAGCGGAGTTGTTCAAACTCGATAATCAGGTCTTCTACCGAAAGGTTGTTTTGGCGCAGGTTGTGGTAGTCCAAGAAGGCGTCCTGCTTGTGATTGATTGGTAAAAACTTAGATTTTAGGAGGCGCTTCATCTTATCCCACGTTTCTACCTTGGATTTACCTTCCCGGTGTCGTTGTTTTTGCACCTTTTCCCACCATAACGAAGCATACCTACGTAACCGGATAGCAACAAGTTTAACTTTTAGGTTTTCAGGAATTTGACGAATATCAAAAACTCGCTCCACGGTTTGAAGCTAGTCAATGAAGTCGTCCGGCTGCATACGCCCTTCGAACTCCGGAATTTCAATCCGAATACCAAGGGAACAGATGGGATCAGCCTGTGGTGGGGGTGCGGGTGTGCGCAGACGTCGCCGCCTGCCAAAGACTTCATAATCTGCCTCACGTTCGTCCCATATGTCTGAATCAGTAGCTGAATCATCCTGCTCTTGTGGCTGCTGATTTAGCTCTAGTTCACGAACCCGTTGCCGAAGTCGTTCAATCTCAACGTCACGCGGGTCACGTGGTTGTTGGTCGTTGCCTCCGGCGGCGAATCTACGGTCTTGACGACGATCTCCCTCGCGGTCTGACATCTTGAGTTGCCTGGTGCTGCTGATACCACTTGATACGGATTCGTACGAGTGGAAGCTAGAATCCCTAGCTTAAAACCTGTCTTCGACTGGATCGAAAAGAACAGAAGAAACAAATGCAAACTTTTTATTAAAACTCTACCATCCAACCTTAGATTACAATTGTTTTTATAGGAACAAATAAAAGATAAAAAGATAACAACTAACTAGAGATAAACATAATTCAAACTAAAAGAAGATAAACATAAATTCAAATATGGTTGGATGGGTTATCACATATCCGACTGCTTCTAGCCACTTTTGAATGGGCCGGTTTCCTTGTGACTACTTTCGGGTTGCTCTCCTTCTGGGCCTGGATCCGTATCAGAGAGGCTGCTTCCAGTGAGACCCTCGGTTCGATAGTGGTTTTGTATCAAGCCTTGGACATAAGGCACATAACACTTAGCAATCGGGACAAGCCTGATTGGTGCATGTAACCCCTTGTCTTTTGGCTATCAACGCCACCACATGATGCATGATTAACCATCCGTCGTTTTAACGTTATTTTCACAAAATTAGTAAAATAACGTTAAAATTAGTGCAACTTTACTTTTGCCCCTCGAGGGCCACACATATATACATTATATGCACACAGCCGTAAGTGGGGCTAATCACGTTGAAATCCTTATTTACCTAATTTTTTATCCTTGAATGCTCGTTCACCTCCCATCGTGGTTCATTAGTCGATGTAATTGAATAAAGACTATTGAATGCCATCATATTTTTTGCAATTGAATCGTTTCCCCATAACTTGGTGGATTTTTATATCTTCCTTTCCCCTTGTATTAATGATATGATTCATCTGAAACGTCAGATTGCTTGATGAAAATATAGACCGAATTTCCTTGGGAGGGGTGGCCTAAGTTGTGTCACTCGTTATTTTTACTATATATCCCATTACACGATTATGATATGATGGGAATGAAAGAACTATATGGTAGCATTTGGTATGATGAAATGGAAGGGGAAATGGAATGGATCATTACGAGGTAATGAAAAATAGTGTGTTTGGTTGGTCAAAGGAATGGAATCACCCATTCCACAAGGCATTCCATTCCTTCGAAACCATTCCATCCACCCCCCATGTTTTTTTTCATTTCATCCCTCATTCACCCTTCATTAACAACACCATAAGCCATCACCCACCCCCACTACTAACCACCATCGTCACCACCCACCACCATCGCCGCCATCTACTACCTTCACTCACCCACCACCGTCGCCATCCAACACCACCTAATGCCGCCGCCACTGCCCACCATCGTCACGCACCCACCATCACCGCCATCCACCTCCACCCACCGCCACCATCGCCACAACCCACCACCACCGTCGCTGCCTACCACCACGCTACTGCCACACACCACCACCTACCATCACCGCACCAACCACCACCCGCCACCACCACTCACCATAATCGCCCAGCCACCATCACCATCACGACCATCCACCTTCCACTGGTGTCGCTGCCGCCACCCACCACCGTCGCTACCGCCACATATCACCAGCCACCATCACCGCCACTAACCACCACTCACCACTGATTTTATTCCTTCGTCTTTTCCTGCCTATCCAACAACACATAGTAATATTTTGTTTCATTCCCACATGGCAACCAAACAAGACATGGAATGGTAATGATCCATTCCATTACCTTGTCCATTCCATTACCTTGTTTATTCCATTCCCTCATCCATTCCATTACCCCATACCAAACAGACCCCAGATGTTTTTTTGACTTTACCTAGTTATGATATATGCTATCACATTTTTTAAAGGCAATATCTATATATAAATATAAACCCAGCCAGGCTGGAAAATGACACCAACTTCATAATGTCAAAATTTAAGTATTTATCCTAAGATAGGGATTTAACACATGATCGATTACTAATCCACACAAAAACGTCCTCTTTAATCAATTGGACTAATTTCATAACCGGAATGAAGTTGCCATTGAAAATCTTATCGTTCCTCACCAACCAAATTCTCACGTAGTCTCAATAGCCACCAAATGAATTATTTTCTTCCACATTTTAGAGTTCACCTGCTTTCTCAAAACATCATAAATATCCTCCAAGGACTGGAAGGAGACCGAGAAAGGGAATTTGATCCAAACAAAAACTTGCCACCAAATGGACTTAGACCAAATACACTCGGTGAAAACATGCTTGTTATCCTCCTCTGCAATGCCGCGTCTATCACACATTTTTCTAGGAAGAGTAAGGCCACTTTTCTCCAATGCCACCTTGCCTAAGCATGACGTCCACGATAGGTACTTAGCTTTTGGAATAGCACATGAATTCAATAGCATATTACTTCCCTGATTGCCTACAAAGTTAGATCCCAGCATCTCGAGCCTGACAACTTTGGTGGAGAACAGAGTTCCGAAGCAGTTGTCCCACATCCATTTATCTTCCTTATCAGAAAGAGCGACCCGTTGAATCAAATTCATCAGATTACTGATTTGAATCCATTCCTCATTCATAAGTGGATCAGATTTCCATTCCCTTTCACTGAGACACATCCCCCACCGTGAGTAACAGGAAGCTACTTTAACGTTTTTCCAGCGTTAAATGGTAGATATCGTGGAATCGGTCCTTGAACGGAAAAGTGTCGAGCCATCGATCAAACCAAAACCGAGTTTTACTCCCATTCCCGATCACAACATTTAAGCGGTCACCAATATTAACCCCATCTTTAGAAAACAGCTCATCCACTGACCCAATGTCTTTCCATAATCCCGTAATAGATTGTTTGACGGTAATCAATTTTTTAGAACATTTATTGGATTGTATAGCGTCAATAACCTTAGCCCAAAGATGGTTTGGTTCATCTCTGAATCTTAACCACCACTTGACCAACATGGACAAGTAAAATTCTCTAAGACCCCCGATTCCCAACCCACCATGGTTCTTCTGTTTTATCATTCGGTCCCACACCACCCATTTTAACTTCTTGGCCGCCCCATTTTTACCTTCGTCGGAGCCTGAAACAAAGAGAAATGATATTCCGGAAGGCTGCCCAAAAACGAATTTGCTAAAGTGATCCGCCTCGCGAATGAAAGAGTCTTGGCTTTCCATACTGACAGCTTCTTGTTGAATCTGTCAATTACCGAACCCCAATATTTAATTCTCTCTATGTTCGCACCTATGGGTAAACCAAGATACACAAATGGGAACACACCAATTCCACATCTCAGCTTCTTCGCAAGTATGTCCATCTCACCATCATTCACACCAACCCTAAATAAAGAACTCTTTTGTAGATTTACTTTAAGTCCCGTGACCAGGTAGAGACATCTAAGAACCATGTTAAGATTCAAAACTATTCGTTCTGACCATTCTACTGAAAAACTGGCGTCATCTGCATAGAATAGGTGGGATATGCTCGGACCATTACTTGATAACTTAATAACATGGAACTGACCAATTTCTACAGCCTTCTTCATCAACATGTCAAGCACTTCCAAACCCAAAATGAACAGAAAAGGCGACAGAGGGTCTCCTTGTCTCAGCCTTCTTTTATAAAGGAATTCCAAAGTAGGGGAACCATTCACCAAAACTAACCCCCTCCCTGAATAAAGACAGCCCTTGATCTATTTAATCCATAACTCAGACAATACCATACATTCCAGCACTTTCACAAGAAACTTCTAGTTGAGCAAGTCGTAAGCCTTTTCAAAATCGATTTTAAACATCATTAGCTCAATTTTCTTCTTACGGGCCCAAGAAATAACTTCACTCACCACCAACGGTCCATCGACAATATTTCTTCCGCCAACGAACGCTGATTGAGTGTCCGAAACTAACGAACCCAACATTGCTTTCAAACGGTTGGCTATCACCTTGGTTATAATTTTATACATTGACTCATTAAAAGAGACTGGTCTATAGTTCGAGGGACATTGGGGATCACCAATTTTTGGCAGTAAAGCAAGGAATAAAGCATTACAACCAAATTTTATCTCGTCACTTTCATAGAAACTCTCCATCATCTTCATGACATACGACTTTAGTTCCTCCCATTAGTGTTTATAGAATTTCATGGTGAACTCGTCCGGTCCCCGGGCTTTGTTCCCATCACATCCTCTAATCACCTTCCATATCTCCTCTTTTGAAAAAGGTTGGGAGAGACAACTAGCCTGTTCGGCATCGAGCTTACATACACCATAATTAGTGAATTATGGTCTTCTCCTGATCATTTCATTAAGTTTGCTTTTATAAAAAAAAGGTGTAACTTTGTAGAAATGTAACAAAGTTTGCTAACTGTTCTAATTAAGTCACTCAAACTTTTTTTGTCTCTCTAAAGTCACTCAAGTTTCATTTATTGTTCTAATACTATGTAATTATTAGGTTTCCAGGTTAAAGTGATGATGTGTCAGGTTTTAATAATTTTTAATATATTTTTTTTAATGTGTAAAATTCAAAAAAAAAAAAATTGAAATCTTATTTTATAAAACCCACCTAATAAAAACAAATATCCACATAAGCATTAAAATGAAAGAAAAAATAAAAAAAGAAGTTGACCTGATGACCTGGTAATTACATAGTATTAGAACAATAAACGGAACTTGAGTGACTTTAGAGAGACAAAAAAAAGTTTGAGTGACTTAACTAGAACATCAAACAAACCTGGTTACATTTGTGTGTCATTACTCCTTAAAAAATTCAACAGCCCCTCCTTGCTACTATCCGGTGAGGTGGTCCAAGTTCCATTAATACATACGCTAGTGATACAGTTGTTTTCCCTGTGAGCATTAATCATCCCATGAAAGTAAGCCGAGTTATCATCGCCAAACTTGATCCAATTCGTTCTAGCCTTCTGCCTCAAGTCTTTAGCTTTTTTTTTTTTCAATCTACCTCAACACCACCCTGAGCTTGGCTCTATTTCTCCTTTCATCCACATTAAGATCTTGAATTTCAGCTTTCTTCTCTAGGTCTCCCAACCTCATAGAAACTTCATTATACCTCTTGATTTCTTCTTCTCTAGCCAGACGCCTCCATTCCTTTATACATGCTTTTAATGTTTTTAACCCATAAGCCAAACTAGACATACAAAGATCACTGGTCTCCTGTCCATCCAACACAGTAGTAACCACATCTTTTAACCCCTCTGATCCTATCCAACTATTGAAGAATCTGATCAGCTTTAGCCCAAAATCGATATCACAACAATCAAGAAGAATAGGTCTATGGTCCGAAAACTCTAGTTAAGTTCCTTTAAAGTGGCATTCGGCCAATTAATAATGAACTCAATGCACACAAAAACCCAGACAAGCTTACTGAATTTAAGCCCATCATCAGACGTGTAAGTGAAGTGCCAACCCACCATACGATACTCCATGAATCCCGCCTCACGAATGAAATTATTGTAAATCAAAGCGTGATCGGGATCAAACTTGGACTTCCACCTATCTCCTTGCTCTCTCAGCTCTTTGAAATCGCCCAACGCCATACACAAACCCCGCCATCTCACCTTTAATTCCAAAATATCCTCTCACAAATCCTTTCTGCTAGATTGATCATTAGGAGCGTAAACATTAAGAATGTTAACGTACCTAGAAACCCCCAGCATGTTGCCTGTCACATGAAGGTAGTTTTATTCCCTTTGGTGACCGAGATTTTGGAAAAAATCTCCGGATTCCAAAAGGATAATAAACTGCCCGATCTTCCATTCGAGTCAACTGATTCAACATCCACACTTCCCCCGAAAACTTACAGATAAATTCTATAGACATACCAACCACATAGGTTTCGTGAAGCGCAATGAAAGAAACTTTATATTCACCACCCACCCTGGTTTCTCTAAACCAGAAGTTCCCCTAACATTGAGGGTTAATAATTCATGGAGCAACCTCGATCGCCATTTCCCCTTCAACAATCTTCATCAAACAATTCTCGAAACTGGTAAGGCCAATTCCAAGGCTTTCCCCACAATGGATTGTCTCTTCAACCTCTTCAGTGATCTCCTTCAAATCAATCGGATCTATTATCATGTCATCGAAATTAGCGAACACTCCTTCTCCTCAATATGCTCTCTTCTCCTTCTTTTAATTGAATCCCCAACAATTTTGATAAAGGTATTTATCAAATCAAAAGAAACTCTCTTTCGTTTGGAACTTTTTCCATTTGCGGACTCCCTGATGATGTTTCTAAGATTGAAAGGGTCACTGTCATTATCCCTTTGTGAGTCATATACAGCGAGGCTCTTGTCATTTCTACTTCTAGTCTTCTGGGCCACACTTTTAGATTTGGGCTCCCCATTTTATCTTTTGTTGCGTTTCCAAAAAAGAATATATTGCGCCGTTCAGATTCATGTGGCCCATCTGCCCCAACCTCATTATTTTGACTTTCAACATTAATTAATTCCTTGCCAACTTCAACTCCACGCGCCTAAGGCCCACACACTTCCCGAATTTCATTTTTAGATTCTGAAGGCACGTGAGCAGCAACCAATGCATTAGAATTATGTATTAATCTCCCCATCCTATCCCAATATGATTCAGCATGTGGTTGTCCCAAAGACATAACGGAATCCCACGGACCCGAATCCATGCAATGCGACCGAACACTATGGATTACCCTCCCATATGTACATCCTGAAAAACCACCGTGACAAAGAGTCATATTGATTTCTCAGGAATTTGTCAGCTTCTTCACTAGATGGGAAGGTCAACATCAACTTCAAGCCACCCACATATCTCATAACCACCCCTCTCAGGATATCAACCTAACAACACTGCGTAAATTAAGGAGTGATTTCCTATGTATTAATTGTAATTGCAATGTATTATTTGTTTCCTAATTTAGGACCTCCATTGTATTCTATATAATGTATCCTATCATTCAATAATAAGATGAGATTGAGAGTCCTTACATGGTATCAGCCAATTAGGCGATCCCCTCCATCCCTTCTCTTTTTTCTTCATCGACCCATCTCCAAACCCTAAATTCTCTTATGCCGCCACTATTTCTCCATGGATAAATCCTCCTCTAACACCGTTGCCAAACCGATTCCCTTTCATTCTTTCCTTCCTTCACTTCATCCCTTTGAAGCTTACTTCCACTAACTACCTCGCATGGACACAGCAGGTTACTCTTGCTCTTTCCATGCATAATCTTCTTGGCCATATGGATGGTTCTTCCATCATCCCACCCGAAACCCTAACCGAATCCGAAAAACAGGTTTCCAACCCTGCTTATGCCGACTGGTTATCCAATGATCGGTCTATCTGCCTCCTTCTTCAATCATCCCTTTCTAAGTAAGCCATGTCTGAAATCATTGGTATCTCCAATGCTCGTCAGATCTGGCTAGCGTTAGAGACTGCCTACAGTCAACGCTCTACTGATCGAATACACATGCTTCGTGACACCCTACGAATGTTACAGAAAGGCTCCTCCTCTGTCACCAAGTTTGGACGCAAATTCAAAAATATTTGTGATCAACTCGCAGCCATAGGCCACCCGGTTTCTGAAACCGACAAATGCCATTGGTTTTTATCTGGACTCGGCACTTCCTATGAATAGTTTCCACGATCCATCGTGCCATAGGTATGGCCTTTTTCAAGGATCTCCTTGGCAAAGCCGAAAATCAGGAGACTTGGATTGCTTCTCAAGCAGCCCTTCACGGTCACAACACACCACAAGCAGCCTTCATTGCTCAACAATCTCGCCCTGGTAACTCCTCTCGTAACTCTTCTGGCTCATCTAATATCAATCGTGGTCGTGGTCGTGGCCGTGGTGCAGGTCGTGGTAGAGGTAGACGACCGCCTCATTGTCAGTTGTGTAGAACGGATGGACACTATGCAAACATGTGTCCAAATCTCGCCTCTTATGCCCAACGTACTGCACCTACTGATGCAAATCTGGCCCAAGCATTCCATGCACAGTGTAACCTCACTGAAGAATATCCCGACTTGACAGGTGACACGGGTGCGTCTGCCCATATGAGACCCTCTGAAAATGACCTTACCCATATTTCGGGTACTTCCAGGGATGACTTTGTTCGCTTTGGAAATGGCCACACTTTACCGGTTACCAAAATCGGCACTGCCCCCTCTTAACCCTAATATCTCTTTAAAAAATGTTTTAGTCGTGCCACATCTCACAAAACGTCTTCTCTCGATTAGTAAAGTTACTAATGACTCACCTGTTGATGTTCTGTTTTCTAATATTTTTTTTCACATTCAGAACCGAAAGACCAAGGAAATCCTGGCAAAGGGAACATGTGAAAACGGGCTCTATATCCTGCGTGAAGGCAACCAGGCTTTCATTGCTTCCTACCCGAATCATCATCTCAAGGCCTCCTTTGAACGTTGGCATAGTCGTTTGGGTCATGTGTCTTTTGATATTATTTCTAAATTACATAGACTTGGTTCTTTATTTGTAACTTCATTGTTGCCTAAACCAAATACTTGTTCACCTTGTCAGTTATCAAAAGCACATCGCTTGCCTTTTGATTTGAATGAAAAACGTTCTTTACATGTTTTAGATATGATTCATTGTGATCTTTGGGGCCCTTCACCTGTCACATCCACAAATGGCTATCACTTTTATGCCATTTTTATTGATGACTATTCCCGTTTCACGTGGTTTTACCCGCTTAAACATAAGTATGATTTTTATGAAGTTTTATCCACCTTTATTCCCTTTGTCCAAAATCAATTATCTAGAAAAATAAAAAATTTCCAAAGCGAAGGTGGTACCGAATCACAAACCATAAAGTTCAAAAACTTTTTCAGGAACAAGGCATCCATCATCACCTTTCGTGTCCTCATACACCTCAGCAAAATAGTCGTGCTGAACATAAACACCGTCACATCACTGAACCGGTCTTGCCATGTTGTTTAACTCCCATGCACCTGCCACTTTGTGGACGGATGCTTTTGCTTCAGCCACGTTTTTCATCAACCGTCTGCCAACTCCATTACTTGATTTCAAGTCTCCTTATGAAATCTTGTATGGCACTCCTCCAACCTATTCCACTCTTCGAGTGTTTGGCTGTCGAGTTTTCCCATGCTTATGAGATTATGCGAAGCACAAACTCTCCCCTCATAGCTCCGCATGCATCTTCATAGGTTATGATGCCAATTACAAAGGGTATCGTTGCCTTGACCCAACCGCTCATCGTGTTTACATCACTCGACATGCCCAATTTGACGAGGACACATACCCCTTTAGTGGCATCACCAAACCTGTTGACGAATCTACTTTGGTGTTCTCTAACTTTGATGAATCTTTACCTCCTGTTAACTTATCGGACCAACCATTTATTCCTGTTACTCCATCGCCCAACACCTCTTCGGTCCAACAACCTGTCCAACCGCCGACTCAGGCCCTTAACCCCACTCCCATATATCCTTTATGCCCTCATTCTCAAGCATCGGCCCAAACTCATTTCCCCTCTACGGTTCCCTCTCCACCTGTCCAACCTCACACCTCCTCGGCCCACTCACCTACCTCTTCCGTGACCCAACACCAATCAACACCACTTCCCTCGGCCCAAAACCCATCGGCCAACCCTCTGCTCCCGACCCCTCCTTCAAATGCACCCACTACTTCTCCGACCGAACCTCACCCGGGACCGTCTAATGAGTCGATGCCATCTCATCCAATGAGGACTCGATCAAAGAATTGGATTTTTAAACCTAAACATCATGCTAACTTGTTTGCTTTTTCAGGACCTTTACAATATGCTTTACTTGCAGCTCATGATCCTAGGGGTTACAAATTTGCAGCAAAGCACACTAAGTGGGTTAAGGCTATGGAAGAGGAGCTTGCTGCCTTGCGTTCTAATCAAACCTGGGTACTGGTTCCTCGTCCTACAGATTCCAATATTGTTGGCTCTAAGTGGATTTTTTGGACAAAGTACAAGGTGGATGGCTTCATTGATCGTTACAAGGCTCGCCTTGTTGCGCAAGGATTTACACAAGTACCTGGTCTTGATTTCTCTCATACATTCAGCCCGGTCGTGAAAGCTTCTACATTCAGTGTTGTTCTCTCTTTGGCAACCATTTATAATTGGCCTCTTCGCCAACTGGATGTTCAAAATGCTTTTCTTAATGGTAACCTAACTGAAACGGTATACATGGAGCAACCGACTGGATTTGTTGATCCCAACTTCCCAAATCATGTTTGTATTCTAAAAAAGGCTCTTTATGGTTTGAAACAGGCGCCTCATGCCTGGTTTCAAATTCTTAGCACCTTTCTATTTGCTAATGGTTTTGTTTGCAGTCAAGCAGATACATCCTTATTTATTTTCAAGAAAGGAACAGCTTTGATTTATCTTCTTGTTTATGTTGACGACATTATTATTACCGGCAGTGACTCTTCGATTATTGCTACCTTTGTCTCTCGTCTACACAAGGAATTCTCAGTTAAAGATTTGGGTCCCTTGGGGTACTTTTTGGGATTAGAAGTCATTCACTCGCAGTCAGGACTTTTTCTTAGTCAAGCCAAGTATGCTCATGACATTCTTGCTCGTGCTGGCCTCTTGGATTCAAAACCAGTTGCTACTCCGCTTGCCACCACAGACACGTTTCTAAGCAAAGGAAATCCTTTTCATGATCCAACCCTCTACCGCTCATTAGTTGGGGCGCTTCAGTATCTCACCATTACTCGCCCAGACCTCTCTTATGTTGTAAATCAAGCTAGCCAACACCTGCAGGCTCCAACTATCTCTCACTTTCAGTCCGTCAAGCGCACCCTCAGATATGTTAAAGGTACTCTCTCATTTGGCTTAACTTTCTCTAAGCCCACCGCTACACAATTAGTGGGCTATTCAGATGCAGATTGGGCTCGTTGTATTGAAACGAGGCGCTCAACTTATGGCTATTCAATTTACTTGGGTGGAAATCTTGTTTCCTGGAGTGCAAAGAAACAACCTACTGTTGCTCGATCTAGCTGTGAATCTGAATACAGGGCTATGGCTAACACTGCTGCTGAGATTATCTGGCTCACTCACCTTCTTAGAGAGCTTCATGCCCTTCCGGCAGCCTGTCCAACCTTGCTTTGTGACAACAAGAGTGCCATCTTCTTGAGTCAAAATCCGGTTGCTCACAAACGTGCCAAACACATCGACATTGATTATCATTTTGTTCGTGAGGTAGTTTCCTCTGGTCGTCTCATTACAAAATTTGTTCCGTCCAATCTCCAGGTGGTGGACATCTTTACAAAAAGCCTCTCGCATCCCTTATTTGAAAAGTTTTGTGGCAGGCTTCGCGTCGGTCCACCGCCAGTTCGATTGGGGGGGGGGGGGTAACAACACTGCGTAAATTCAGAAGTGATTTCCTATATATTAATTGTAATTTCAATGTATTATTTGTTTCCTAGTTTAGGACCCCCGTTGTATTATATATAATGTATCCTATTATTCAATAATAAGATGAGATTGAGAGTCCTTACACAACCCTTAAGTTTTCATGCATCGCTTAAAGCGTCTTCAGGTCAAACACTTCACTTAGGAGAGATTTACCGGCCCATTCATTCTTTGACTTTGTCACCGCCGAAGGCAGCTTAATGAACAGACCTAGCCCTGTTTAGATCAAACTCCCGAGAGGATATCCTTAAATGAATTATCCCCATGGTCCACATGATTAAACCTCTCTTCAACTTGAACCTTGGATGTCCCGGTATACTCTTGATATTAACATTGCATATTTTTCCCAATTTTGATATTATACCCCTTTGGTACAAAAATAACCATGTCAAATTTTTATTTATGTCAAAAAAATTTTATTATAATAATAATAATAATAATAATAATAATAATAATAATAATAATAATAAGCTTAATTATTTACAAAACTCACATTTACAAACAAACCTATATCCCAACCCAACTAATAACCCAACCTACCCATTTTGTTACCTAGATCGTAGGCCCAACAGCAGAACCCGACCCACAATTCACCTCCCTCACCCCTCGCTGCACTGCTAATATATATATATATATATATATATATATATATATATATATATATATATATATATATTACACAGACCAGGGACTCGAACCCTGGTCTGACTGGGATCCATAGCATGCATCAACCATCTGAGCCACACGATCTGTTTGTAATTATATCCAACACATTTAAACTTAGCACTTTCTTCTTTGTCACAGTTAACCCAAGAAAAGTCAACACCCAATCGATCCCTTTCCAAATCAAGTTTTAATTATGTGTTTTTTAATCATGATTAATTAAGGAATGTATGGACAGATTATACGCGTCCTTATCACGCAATAACATAATCAAATCATACCTTAACTGAGTATAATCACGCGGTTATAATTAAACTTTGGTCAAACATTCCAAATCTATGAACCCGAGCGTTTTGTATAAATTGAACACCCCTAGGTGACCTAAAGGAGCCGAATAACAAACCCTCACACTAAATGCTCTGTTTCGTTCGTTTAAGCTTGCATAATTTGAGTTGTTTGACTTTCTGTTGACTCGCAAATCGAAGACATTAGCAACTGGTATGATTTGATTCCTTGTTCCTATATGTTAGTCGGCTCCTATACATCATTAACCCCATAGTTAATTTCGTTATTAATCGTTGATTTGGTTTATTAGGATTCAAGGGTTTATGTTTTAAATGGGGAAGATGATACTCACTCATAACGGTTTAAAAACATTCCTGTATAGTTTTATAACAAGCATCTGATCTGGATCAGATGGTATTGCACATTGTTGGGAACCGTTGGGGCGTGAGTTCGAATCATGGCACCCACGTTTTCTTCTCCTTTTTATAAATAAAATCATATTCTCACTCTAACACATTATATAATTAAAAGTATCTCATTAAAAAATGTTCTCAGGGTCCAGCCCAGTTGGGGCTGGGCTTATGATTAAAGCCTGAACCGGCCAGAGACTCGGGTTCGAGTCCTAGCACATGTAACATATTTTTTTTAGACTTTTCCTTTTATATTTATTTACCCTTTATCTTTAAAAATAGTTTTAAAATACCAAAAGAGGTCTATAAGTTCTATAAAAATTTATTTTAGATTATCCTGATGATGAAGTTTATTATACAATTTTTAGTTTTTCAAAAATAATATATTTAATATATATAAAATATATTACAAGTTTATTCATTTATAAATAAAAAATTCTATAAAAATATCTAAACGATTTTATAAAGTTTCACAAAAATTATTTTAAACTTATAAATCAATAACCTTTCCAGAACTTAATTTTATTTCAGAAAAATGTTTATTTAATATTTTTAATTAATTTTTGTTATTTTAATAATAAATAATTCATAATAAATCCATTTTTCATTATTTTTACATCAAAATTTCACATAAATTATTTTTATTCATTTAGATCAGAAATAAAATTTTATGATCTAAAATTTATGAATTTAATATTTTTAAACATTAATACCATATTTTGACAAATAAATATTAATGTATTATATATTCAATAATTAAGAAAATTATATTATAAAAATTATTTTCACATCTACAACATTTTAATACAACCATCCTTAATCAAGATTTTACAAAAGTCTTTTTATTTATTTATTTTTCTAATTTCCTTTATTTATTAGTTCATTAACAATTTATCTAAATTAACCCTTATACAATCATCAATCCCCAAATTAGGAACCCTAGAATGCCTTAGACTAGAAAACTTAGACTTATTTTATTATTTTGAACTTAGGGTAATAATTGGAATCGTTTGTGCCACATTTAGACTATTTCAAAGGATTCAAGACTTGTGCTAGGGTGAGTTTACATAGCCCATTTTTCTGTTTTACATTTTGGGGTGAAACATGTTTAGACATCTTATACACTATCATTTACTCATTCTTACATTGTTGAAACTTTTTGGTTCAATTTGACTGTAACAAAAAGACACAGTTACACTTTTACTAACTTGCGAGTTAGGTCTCAGTAGACACAAGGTTTGGTTATACAAAAGACGCACTGTTACATGTCAGACTCATATTCTACCATTACTCATTATTATACTTAAATTTGGATTGCTATACAACATATTGTTTTCAATTATATGCAAAACCTATGTATTCTCACCAACTATTTTTAGTTGACCCCCCATCTTTCCAACTCAACATGTTTCAGGTTTTACTTGCTATTGGAAGTTGTACAAGTATTGGATCACATAGGAGCTTTGGACCTAGTTTATGTAAATCAAGTTTATGTATTTATTAAATTGTATGACAAATTGTAAATTGTTTAGTAATATTCAACTTCCATTTAGTACCATGAGCTATTGAACAATTATCACTACGTGACACCTTGATGTTTCCGCCATCGGTTGGGGTGTTACAGATTGGTATCAGAGCCATGGTTATAGGGAATTAGGTTATTAGAAAAATAATCTAGTCTATAACCTTAGGATTTTAATCAGTACTTGAATCTCTTACTTGCAACTCTACTTGTTTCTATCCTCTTTCCCCATCCTACTTCTTATCCCTACCTAACCTCTACAAGATGATTACTCTCCATCACTGGATTTACCCTTTGACTAATAGGACAAATTCTCAAGTCCTAACCTGAACTACCTTGATAATCTCGTCGAAGCTCTATATTCTAATAACGAACACGTGCAATCTGGAAGGGTGAACGCCTGTATTCTGAGTTTTCTGTCTAGGACTGTCATTGCACATAAATCCCAACCAGACGAGGGACCCGGATGCCTACGTGGGAATTCTCGGGATGAGTGTTCACTTATAGGCTAAAGCATGTCTTCACTATGTTATTAGAATCTAGAAGCTTTGATAAGTCAACGTTTTCATTTATTCATTTTAATTAATGAATAAATGATTACACTCACTTTCCTTAAAACTAAGCTTTAAATTTAAAAATTTTACAGTTTAAATCAATCACACTTCATCTTACCACCTTAGCCATATGTTTGATTATTTTCAACACCCTGGCCAAATCATATTAATTCCTTTCTCAAGATGTTATATATTTTTAAACTGTAACCTCATAACCTAAGTATACCCTAGTACAACACTAAAGATTTCTTAATATTGTCAAATTTTCATCACCTATAAACTACGGAAAAATACATATTTTTGTCAAAAGATGTCCTCAAACTTAATTTCTAAATTCAAATGTTTATTCATTAGCATAACAAATGATTTTCGATATAATGTAACCTTGATCTACAAAACCTGAAGTCATGTTTAAAATCTCCAACTAACTGGAATATTTTAAGCAAAGCTCACAGTGTTTGTACTATTTAACAACTTTTGCTTTATGTACAAAACCAATTTTGAAAATAAAATCTTCCCATCCATAGGAACAATATTTAGTCTCTAAATTCTCCATCGACACTCACTCATTTTCAACTTGTTCAAATTTTTACAATATTTGACATATACCCCAATCATGTTTTCTCATACACTTGATTCTAACCTTTGATCCAAACCCCACAATTTACACTGCTACATAATCTCCTTACTATAAAATAAACTCTTTATCAACTATCTTCACATTCACTATCTCTCACCACCTTGATTCTGCTTCAAGATTTTTCACCATCCCCTCAAGAATTAGACTCATATCCTTCACCTTCTCAAACATAAACTAGTTACCCGTGATAACCAAACTATTGAAACTTGAGTGTGTGTTGCATCAAACTTAATCCTTAGTTATACACGAGGATTCGATTATCTACTATATTTGAACATTTGATACTAGAAATCATGGAATATGAACTATTTGTTATAATCGCACCTGGGGTCATTAACTTTGTCTAGGGCAACTCTATTACAACTCGCATGCTATACTTGATACTTGATTACTTACATGTACATATTATCAATTTGTAATTTATGTGTGAAATAATTGTTACACTTAATCAACAACTGGTAGAGGATGAAGTACTTGCTCAACAGTTAGTAGAGTACCAAATAACCTACTCAACGATTGGTAGAGGCCCTAACAACCTGCTCAACAATCGGTAGAGGTTCTTACTCACTGACTGGTAGAAGTCTTTTTCCTACTCAACAGTTGGACTCATTTTTAGATACATTATATACGATTCAAACACAAGGTTATTTTGCATTACTTGTTTTACATGTGTGTGTAGAGTCATAGAAGGACACAAAACCCTAATGTAAGGTAAATTGGTGATTGCGGTCTGGAACGTAATCATGAATTTACAGGTACGTTAAGGTAGTGTGAAATTCTATCAAGGTTTTTCGGTAGATAATCAATTATAAACTCTAGTTACCTAGTAGTTCATTTAGTCTTTCTATAGTCAGTCAACTCATGCATTCCTAAAACTTAAGATAGTGTTTTGTTTGCTATTTCAGATCAATCTAATCCAACCCTTAAAACTCACACAAATTAAACCTCTTATCCAAATTATTCGAAACAAATTATTCTATTACCTATAAATTCATGTTGTTGCCCTAATTTTTACCCAATCACCCTCAACCTTGTGTTTTTTTAACAACTTCGGGACGAAGTTTCCAAAAGTAGGCGAGACTGTAACATCGCATATTTTTCCCAATTTTGATATTATACCCCTTTGGTACAAAAATAACCATGTCAAATTTTTATTTATGTCAAAACATTTTTATAATAATAATAATAACAATAATAAGCTTAATTATTTACAAAACTCACATTTACAAACAAAACTATATCCCGGCCCAAATAATAACCCAACCTACCCATTTTGTTAGCCCAGATCGTAGACCCAATAGCAAAACCCGACCCACAATTCCCCTCCCTCTCCCCTCGCTGCACTGCTAAAAAAAATATTACATAGACCAGGGACTCGAACCCGGGTCTGACTGGGATCCATAGCATGCATCAACCATATGAGCCACACAATTTGTTTGTAATTATATCCAACACATTTAAACTTAGCACTTTCTTCTTTGTCACAGTCAACCCAAGAAAAGTCAACACCCAATCGATCCCTTTCCAATTCAAGTTTTAATTCTGCGTTTTTTAATCATGAGTAATTAAGGAATGTATGGACAGATTATACGCGTCCTTATCACGCAATAACACAATCAAATCATACCTTAATTGAGGATAATCACACAGTTATAATTAAACTATGGTCAAACATTCCAAATCTATGAAAGCGAGCGTTTTGTATAAATTGAACACCCCTAGGTGACCTAAAGGAGCCGAATAACAAACCCTCACACTAAATACTCTGTTTCGTTCGTTTAAACTTGCATAATTTAAGTCGTTTGACTTTCTATTGACTCGCAAATCGAAGACATTAGCAACTGGTATGATTCGATTCTTTGTTCCTATATGTTAGTCGGCTCCTATACATCATTAACCCCATAGTTAATTACGTTATTAATCGTTGATTTGGTTTATTAGGATTCTAGGGTTTATGTTCTAAATGGGGAAGATGATACTCACTCATAACGGTTTAAAAATATTCCTGTATAGTTTTATAACAAGCATCTGATCTGGATCAGATGGTATTGCACATTGTTGGGAACCGTTGGGGCGTGAGTTCAAATCATGGCACCCACGTTTTCTTCTCCTTTTTATAAATAAAATCATATTCTCACTCTAACACATTTTATAATTAAAAGTATCTGATTAAAATCGTTCTCAGGGTCCAGCCCAGTTAGGGCGGGCTTGTGATTTAAGCCTGAACCGGCCAGAGACTCGGGTTCGAGTCCTAGCACATGCAACATATTTTTTTTAGACTTTTCCTTTTATATTTATTTACCCTTTATCTTTAAAAATAGTTTTAAAATACCAAAAGAGGTCTATAAATTCTATAAAAAAATTATTTTAGGTTATCCTGATGATGAAGTTTATTATACAATTTTTAGTTTTTCAAAAATAATATATTTAATATATATAAAATATATTACAAGTTTATTCATTTATAAATAAAAAATTCTATAAATATATGTAAACGGTTTTATAAAATTTCACAAAAATTATTTTAAACTTTTAAATCAATAACCTTTCCAGAACTTAATTTTTATTTCAGAAAAACGTTTATTTAATATTTTTAACTAATTTTTGCTATTTTAATCATAAATAATTCATAATAAATCCATTTTTCATTATTTTTACATCAAAATTTCACATAAATTATTTTTATTCATTTAGATCAGAAATAAAGTTTTATAATTTAAAATTTATGAATTTTAATATTTTTAAACATTAATACCATATTTTGACAAATAAATATTAATGTATTGTATATTCAATAATTAAGAAAATAATATTATAAAAATTATTTTCACATCTACAACATTTTAATACAACCACCCTTAATCAAGATTTTACAAAAGTTTTTTTATTTATTTATTTTTCTAATTTCCTTTATTTATTAGTTTATTAACAATTTATCTAAATTAACCCTTATACAATCATCAATCCCCAAATTAGGAACCCTATAATGCCTTAGACTAGAAAATTAGACTTATTTTATTACTTTGAACTTAGGGTAATACTTGGAATCGTTTGTGACACATTTAGACTATTTCAAATGATTCAAGACTTGTGCTAAGGTGAGTTTACATAGCCCATTTTTTTGTTTTACATTTTGGGGTGAAACATGTTTAAACATCTTATACACTATCATTTACTCATTCTTACATTGTTGAAACTTGTTGATTCAATTTGACTGTAACAAAAATACACAGTATAATCATTAACATTGATCAAGCCGCCTGTTTAGATTATAGCGCTATAGGTCTGACAAACCCACCCCCCCCCCCCCCCCCCCGCATAAATTCAGGGATGATCGATAACAGTTACATTTTTACTAACTCGCGAGTTAGGTCTCAGTAGACACAAGGTTTGGTTGTACAAAAGACGCATTGTTACATGTCGGACTCATATTCTACCATTACTCATTATTATACTTCAATTTGGATTGCTATACAACATATTGTTATCAATTATATGCAAAACCTATGTATTCTCACCAACTATTTTTAGTTGACCCCCCTATTTTTCCAACTCAACATGTTTCAGGTTTTACTTGCTATTGGAAGTTGTACAAGTCTTGGATCACATAGGAGCTTTGGACCTAGTTTATGTAAATCAAGTTTATGTATTTATTAAATTGTATGACAAATTGTAAATTGTTTAGTAATATTCAACTTCTATTTAGTACCATGAGCTATTGAACAATCATCACTACGTGACACCTCGATGTTTCCACCATCGATTGGGGTGTTACATTGATGGGATTGGGTACTGAACCACTACTTGGATCGGCCCAACCCGAGTCTTAAGCAGCGCGGACAAAGGATGCTTCGTAATTATCACCCAGCTGCGCAAGCAGCGTGACGTCATCAACTCTCTTATAATTACGGACCGGTCAATGCGTAGGGCGATAAAGGCGGTATTCGTTTCATGATTTCCATAATTATCGCCCTGATTAATCGCTTCACTAATATATGCTAGGGTAGTGGAGACAACCCTAATCGGGCCTCGACCCTTCACGATTAGGGTTTTGGGTAATGGTGGCATGTCATTCTCTATATAAGGGAGAACATCCCTTATGGAGAGACACTTTTTGCTGACCTGAAAAACTATCATTGATAGTAACCCCATTCACCCCAGTTTTTGTTATAAACAACTACTCACGTAGTCGTCTCCCTACTCGAAAGTGTTTTATTGTTTGCAGGAATTCCAATACCATAAGACCATCAGTGAAGGATTGTTTCTGTGGAATCATAGTCGGATCATCCTATCTAGGAGGTGAGACTATTTGTTTCTTCAACTCTCAACATGTTTAGTCTCCACCGCCTCCCTACCTTCTGAATGTTGAATCTTTGACCCGTCCCTGTTAAACTTTGAAATGTTAACGTTGAGAACCGCCCTATCAACCTTGACCTCTTTAAATGTCTATGTCATGACATGGGCATTTTTTTACGATTAGGACTTGATGGGAATGTTATATATCAACATATAACAAATTAGTTTGATAGTTTTTAATGTATATAATAAAGATATTTGTATGTTTAAAAAGATATATGAACTATATAGAAAAATCAATAGATGTAGGTTTTTTCATTTACTTCTAGAAATTACTTTTAGAGTTAATAGTCAAAATCGTCCCTGAGGTTTGGTCACTTTTGCCATTTCAGTTCAAAACCCAAATCTTTTACATCTGGGTCCTTCAGTTTTATTTTTTTTTTTGCCAAATTCGTCCCTGAAAAGGTTTGGGTTTTGCTAAATTCGTCCCTGAGGTTTGGTCACTTTTGCCACTTCGGTCCAAAACCCAAACCTTGTTAGGGACGAATTTGGCAAGAAAAATAAAACCGAAGGACCCAGATGTAAAAGATTTGGATTTTGCACTGAAGTGGCAAAAGTGACCAAATCTCATGAACGATTTTGGCTATTAACTCTTACTTTTATGTAATAAACCTCACACTATGACAAACTATATTTTTTTTCAAAATAGGCAGCATACACAAAAGCAAATAAAAGGATGATCAATTGCTCATGGATACTTTTAAAAAAGCCATCTGAAATATTATTGTAGTGCCCATGCGGCAGACAAAAGTTAGGCAAAGCGAAGCTCAATATTAATATTAACTTTCTTTATTTCCTTTTTTTCGTTATTCTTTTTTTAATAACAAATCTAAATCTATGGAATAAGTTTTATGTGTTTATTTATAAGTTTAAAAGTAATTATCCTTATATTTTTCATTTTTAAGTGAATACCGAAAGTGTAGTATTGTAAAGCTACTATTTTAATTACATTAAAATTAACTGTTGGGGAATAACCGTAACAAACGAACAAAAACGGATAACAGAAATCTCTTAAGGCACATGATAGCTTTCAGATTTAATCAATTCGACGGTTCTATCGAATATTCAATCGGATACAATCAGAGATTGAGAATTTTCTGTATGTTGTGATTGAGATTATGAAGAACCAGAGAATTCTGACCAAGAAGAAGAAAACGTTATGAAACAATTTGGGCCATTAACTACCTTTTAGGCAGTTTTTCCAAGGGTTTCATCATTGCCGAAATTAGTCCATTTATTTTCGAAAATTAATTTTCTGAGACATTTTTACCATAGCAATTTCTGAGACATTTCCAAGGGTTTCATCATTGCCAAAATTAGTCCCTCTATTCAATCGACCCCAGCCAGGGGCTCTGCCCCTTGGACCCTGCTCCCAGGGGCGTTGCCCCTGGACCCCCGTTCCTTAAGGGCTTCGCCCCCTAAGTTCATAATAAATTTAAATAGGCGTGCACTCCACACCACCATACCTATATGATGTATTATTATGAACATATTGGTCAAACAGTCAAATCCAATTACACTAAAATATCCAAACATTAACTAGAGTGTGTTTTTTTTTTCAATTTTACATCTATATAATAAAAAAAAGTCTACATTCTTCTTGGTATTTGTATATACAAATTACTAGTTTATCACTGTAAGCTTTCGGAGTAGACAATAAAGAGAAAAAAATGTGTGTACCATAAAAAGAATATGCCGTTTTTTTAAAAAAATTGTAAAGGATCAACAATCGACAACTCATAAAATCTCCTTCTAATTCTACGAATGTATATGTATTTAGCTTGTTCTTATATGAAATAGTAGGTTCAAAAACCTATATATAATCTTAACATGATTAGTGATTTGCCTAGACATGATTAATAGATTACCTGAACACAACATTTTTTTTTCATTTGTTGTATAACACTATGATACTCGTTAGAAAGATAATAAAATGCTCGTTAATTGTGTGCAATTTTTTTTTTAAAAAATGTCGTATAAAATGTTATTAATGTTTAAAAATCGTGGGGGGAAATACATATTCCATGTACATAAGAGAGAAAAAGACAACTAGAGTTTTGAAGGGTGTTCAAGGTCGGAGCCTCACCAAGTACCATGTGTTGTATAGATGTAGATATAGATTCTTGAACAGTAACCAGCTTTAGTAAAAGTCGTACACGCTTGATTGTTTCATCTATTATTTTATCCCGATCAACCTGTTTCAAGTTTAAAAATTCCGTACAAGTTATTGCTTTAAAAATGGATCTGGTTATTCACACAACCCTTTATTTTATCTGCATAACCCTATGTCCCTATACGGCCCGTATAGGGCTATATGGGCCGTATATGGGTCTTTATGGGCCGTATAGGGCTATATGGTCCGTAAATGTTTCCCAATGATTGGCAATGATTGCCAATCATTGGTTCAGGTACATATGGGTCTTTATGGGCCGTAGAGGTTTTTTTATTTTTTTTATTTTTAAGATTGTGTTGGAATGGATGTGTTGGCTTTGTCCTCCACGGGCCGTAAAGGTCTATACGACCCCTAGATAAACAACCTATACGTCCCATAAAGAACCTCTACGATCCTTCCCCAAACCATCTAAGACCCATAAAGGTCTCTACGGCCTGTTTATGGGTCTTCTTTGTTTGTGTGAGCCTATATTAGCTACGAGCCATATAGACCTTTACGGCACATGGAGGACAAACCCAACACATCCATTCCAACACAATCTTAAAAAAAAAAACCTCTACGGCCCATAAAGACTCATATGTACCTGAACTAATGATTGGCAATCAGCGAGAAACATTTACGGGCCATATAGCCCTATACGGCCCATAAAGGCCCATATACGGTCCATATAGCCCTATACGGGTCGTATAGGGTTGTGGAGATAAAATAATGCCTTATACAAATAACATGCGCCCTTAAAAATCTAGTTAAACCGGTTAGCTTCATAAATGGACAACCCAAATGAAGGCAATTGAAAAAAAAAATACTTAGAGGGTGTTTGGGATTGATTTTAGAAATGCAAAAGTGTTTTTTCTCAGAAGTGCTTATTGGCTTATGACTTTTTGAAAATTAGTTTTAAAAAGGGAGGTTATATTAACCCCCCCCCCCCAAGCGCCTCGCTTTGGCCTAAGCGAGGCGCTTTGGTTACTTTTTTAACTACCTCGGTTCGAGGTTAAGTTATTCTGATTTTGACCCCAGGCGCCTCGCTTTGGCCAAAGCGAGGCGCTTCGAATCCAGCTTTTATTTTTGGGGTGTTTTTGGTGTTTTGAATTGGTTTTTTATTTTATTTTTTTAATATAATTATTGTAAAAAAATTATAAAAATTAAAAAACAAAATAATAACCATCAACTTGTATCGACTTAATGTTTAATGGTGTTGTCCTTGAAAATAGCGATGGTTGATATCGATCAAATTGCCAGAGGGTCATTGGTCTTCAGAGTTTCCAGCCTTTAAGATGACACTTCTAGGAGATTCATGAAGATATTCATCAAGACCTTTGCAGAGGGTCAATATTCATATATAAAGAACATTAAGTAACCAATTGCCAAAGGGTCACTATTCATCAGAGTTTCCAACCACTACGAAATTTATCTACTCACAGTGGTGTGGTCTACCTTTTTGCTTATGATCCAACACCAAATCTCATTATCAGTCAACGATGAAGGCAACCTGAAACAACCGGATGGTTGGTAGCTCTAGGTAAGAACATTGTGGATGAGGATTGTTTACCTTCCCATTGATTTCAAGTATGTTGCCTTCATCGTTAACAGATATCCCTCCGACAACAACTGAATTTTACTTGCTTGCCTGAAAGCGGTCCAAATACCATGGTTATTGGATTTTAATTTGAGAATGCATAGTTCAAAATTCTTTTGACAAACGTCTGGCTGACCTAAAGTTCCTTTGCAACCTAGTTCCTTTTAATTATAAACAACATTAAAGAGGGAGCTAGATATTCCTCATGATGAGCAGGAATTGTTTACCTTCCCATTGAAAGATTAAAAAGTCACTATTCAACGATGAAGTTGTTTTCGGAGAGATATTTGTCAACGATGAAGGCAACCTGGAACTAGGTGATGGCCATACCAACGTAAGGGTAGTCCATTGGTATTAATGGCAAAGTGATTGTAAGGGAAGAAGAAGAGAATGTTATATAATGTGGCAGAGAATGATCAGGTGTGATTAGTTTCTTTTGCAGCAAGATATGTTTCCTTCATACCTTTACGGAGGTTTGCCAGAGAGTCACTATCTGGGCCGTCCCTGAGAATTTAGGTGCCCGGGACGAGTCACAAAAAAGTGCCCCTTATCCTTAGGCATTAATAAAATAAATAAACGTAAACTATTTTTCAAACGACACGTAAAGTAATATCAAACCGATAGATCAACTCTTCACAGTTTATATTATCCAGCATTTCCTTCTCGATAGGGAATATAGAATTTCCTTTGACGGTGGCACAATACGGATCGACTAACAATAAATGATTAGTTTTATGGTTTTTTATTATCAAATGAAATAAACTAGCTATTTTTAAATCAAATGAAATAAGCTAACAATAATAAATGTAAAAATTGTGATAAAATAAACTATTAGTTTTAAGGGTTTTTTTATCATTTGTTTTGAACGGCGTTTTTTATCATTTTTTTTATTTTGAAAATTGAAAATAATAGAGTGACGAACAATACAATGACAATGACAGGTTTGGCCGACAATAGCACAGGTTTTACCCGCATAGACTTTTTTAAAGTACTCATAAAGACACTTCGAAAAAAAAAACTCATAAATTCGTAACTTTACTAAAATATCCCCACCATCTTTGAGTATTTACGCATTTACCGTCGTCTTCCTCACTAAACCCTTGCCCTGTAAATTTTTGGCATATTTGTAAATTTGCGCAGATCAGATATGAACCATTTCCCATCGGTTAAATAAGGTTGTTTCCGACCCTTCAATACATGTAAATCCTCCATTGTGACCGGCCGGATGTGCCCCACTAGAAATTGGGCCCGGGCCGGGAGTCCTCCCCGCACCCCACTATGGTCGGCCCTGGTCACTATTCATATATAAAGAACATTAAATAAGCACTTGCCAGAGGGTCACTATTCATATATAAAGAACACTATTCATATATCCAGGTGCAGGGATTGTTTACCTTCCAATTGATTTCAAGTATGTTGCCTTCATCGTTGACAAATATCTCTCCGACAACAACTGAATTTTACTTTCTTGCCTGAAAGCGGTCCAAATACCATTGTTGTTGGATGTTCATGTGAGAATGCATAGTACAAAATTATTTTGACAAACGTCTGGCTGACCTGAAGTTCCTTTGAAACCTAGTTCCTTTTAATTATAAACAACATTAAAGAGGGAGCTAGATATTCCTCATGATGAGCAGGAATTGTTTACCTTCCTATTGATTTCAAGTATGTCGCCTTCATTGTTGACGGATATCTCTCCGACAACAACTGAATTTTACCTTCCCATTGATTTCAAGTATGTTTGCCTTCATCGTTGACAGACATCTCTTCGACAACATCTGAATTTTACCTTCCCATTGATTTCAACTATGTTTGCCTTCATCGTTGACAGGTATCTCTCCGAGAAGAACTGAATTTTACCAATTAAACCCCCACCTTCTAATTAAAGCTAGGTGCTTCGGGTCAAATCATACGAGGTGGCAGAAAAAGCTGATATTTTGATCCAAAGCGCCTAGCTTTGACAGGTATCTCTCCGACAACAACTGAATTTTACCTTCCCATTGATTTCAAGTATGTTGCCTTCATCGTTGACAGATATCTCTCTGACAACAACTGAATTTTACTTGCTTGCCTAAACATTTGGAATGTTCCTGATCATTATAGTAACGATCGCTTTACAATGCCGAAAACGACTATCATCAAGAATGATCTAATCACAATGACATCGAACACTTTATACCATGGATCAGAGAGATTTAAGCTAATCAAACTCATATCTCAAGCCGGTGCAAGTTATGTTAGTGACATATGTCATCTTCTTCTTCAACTTGCATCCTCTAGATCTTCACCAACTTGTATCGACTTGATGTTTAATGGTGTTGTCCTTTAAAATAGCGGTGGATGATATCGATCAAATTGCCAGAGGGTCATTGGTCTTAAGAGTTTCCAACCCCTAATACCATACAAATGACCGTGTTTGAAAAACGGAGAGTTCTTATGGAAGTTGCTAAAATAGTTAAACAAATGCATTTGTGAATAATACATTCATCAAAAACACCATCTCTTTTGTTAGTCACCCTCATGGGGAAATCTATTCTCACACTTATGCGTAGATCAAGGAGATTCATGAAGATATTCATCAAGACCTTTGGAAAATGTAAATCCAAGATCCAGGAGCAGGGATTATTTACCTTCCCATTGATTTCAAGTATGTTGCCTTTATCGTTGACAGATATCTCTCCAACAAAAACTGAATTTTACTTGCTTTGCCTGAACATTTGTTTTACTAATTTCAAATTCTTGATAGTTTCATTATACTCGTGTTCAGCTGTTAAATCAAACAGTCGGATCGGCGATTCTGTTTACCCTCCCATTGATCAGAGAGATTTAAGCTAATCAAACTCATATCTCAAGCCGGTGCAAGTTATGTTGGAGCACTGTTCTTCTTGATCTTGATCTTCACACTTGCTTTAGGAGCTCTGATCTTCTTCCTATGATCTTCACACTTGCTTTTGACAAACGTCTGTCTGGCTGACCTGAAGTTCCTTTGCAACCTGGTAGAAAGGAACTAGGTTGCAAATATAATAATAATTATAATAATTATAATAATTTAAAATTATAAAAATCCACCACATCACGATTTGCATCCCGGCAATAATGAGTAACCTACTAACCTCTATTAATAAACTTCATTTATTTCTTTTTCTACTTGAAAATTATAGTCCTAACAAAATGTAAACTAAAAGAACAAGGCTTCAAACACAACTTTTTGCTCAAGGTAATACTATTGTAATATAATATTTCAGCTGTACTGGTTGTCGAAAGAAATCGACAGTAGGATCGACGCTAACAAGCAACCCATACAGAGTTCGTTGTACTGGTTGTCAAAAGAAATCGAGTGATGATAGTCGTTTTCGGCATTGTAAAGCGATCGTTACTGTAATGATCAGGAACATTCAAAATAACTGTTCAGTTATGGATCCTTTGATCAGAAAATATATTCTCAAACAATTCCTAAAATAAATCTGTCGATAATCGCTATGGTTAGTTGATACCATGGATCAGAGAGATTTAAGCTAATCAAACTCATATATCAAGCCAGTGCAAAATTATGTTGGACCAATGATTGTGGAAAGAAATCGACAATAGGATCGGCGCTAAAGCAATCGTTACTGTAATGATCAGGAACATTCCAAATAACTGTAATGATTGCTACGGTTAGTGGATACCATGGATCAGAGAGATTTAAGCTAATCAAACTCATATAAAGTGTTCGATGTCACTGTGAGTAGATAAATTTCGTTGAATAGTGACTGTTTAATGTTTTTTATATATGAATACTTTCCTACCTCTGTTATGAATTAGTATATAGAGAGCAAACCGACGAACATCATTCAAAATTTCAACTTCCCGCTAACCTCTGTGCCATCATCGACTACAGCAAACCGACGATCTTCCTCTACAGCACTCCTAATAGGCCTCTCATTACATCACCGTACGATTTAAGGTTTCAGTTTTGTTTTTGTTGCTTTTTAATAATAAGTTTTGTGTTTATCAAACCCTAACGTCTGAAAATATGGATCTCGTTGTTTGATCGGTTAGTGGATACCATGGATCAGGGAGATTTAAGCTAATCAAACTCATATCTCAAGCTGGTGCAAGTTATGTTGGAGCAATGATTTATTATTATTATTTTATTTATTGTTATTTTATTTCTGTTTTGAGGGTGTAATCATCATTACACCCTCAAAAAAGAAAATAAAATAAAAATAAATAATAATAATAATTTATTATAATAATTAAATAAAGGAATTAGGTTGCAAATATAATAATAATTTAAATAATAATAATAAATTATTTAAATAATAATAATGTAATATAGTCATGGTTAATGCTCAAAGAAGTTAACCTTTGTTGACTCCTAGAAGTCTTGAAGACCAAATGACTTTTACAAGATACTTGAAACAAGGTATGGATACGGAGAATATGCAATGAGATGATTTTGTACAAGATTCCAATGCAAGCAAGTCAAATTCAGTTGTTGGACCGGCTTGAGATATGAGTTTGATTAGCTTGAATCTCTCTGATCCATGGTATCCACTAACCGTAGCAATTATCGCGTGTCATGGGTCCTTTGAAAGTGGATACCATGGATTAGAGAGATTTAAGCTAATCAAACTCATATCTCAAGCCGGTGCAAGTTATGTTAGTGATATCTGTCATCTTCTTCTTCAACTTGCATCCTCTTGATCTTCACCAAATTTCCTTAAATTAACGAATGATCCAGAGCAAGTTGTTGTAGGAGATATATCTGTCAACGATGAAGGCAACCTGAAACAACCGGATGGTTGGTAGCTCTAGGTAAGAACATTGTGGATGATGATGATAATAATAACTTCTCTTCAGATTCTGATTGCACCAGTGGAATTGGAATTGGAATTAATGTTAGGAATTGGAGTGGACAAACCGAGGCCTAAGGTGAATCCGTTTGGTGATGGTAAACCTAGAGAGGTTTTGCTTCAGGAGAAAGGTGTGGATTATCGGAATTGAATACTTAGAGATGACACGCGAAGCTTTAGACTCCAAGCGGATCCTTTGATTGCCAACTCACCTCCCTTAGAACATAGGCCTCTACAAAGTTTGATCAATTCGCGTTTTTCACTTATTTAATGAAATTTAACGCGCATACCGCATTCGAATTGGTTTTTTATTTTTTCTAAAAGTAGAAAAAACTATAACAACATTAACAACTAACAAAAAAATTGTAGAACAAAAGAAGAAAGTGTTCTTCTCTGTTACCAAGCATGTCAAGAAATGATAATTTTCAAATATTGCAGATCAAGGTCTTCATGATTAGAGATGATAAAGGATAACGAAGATTAATGTTGTATTTTCCCGGAAGTACTGAATCTATTGTTCAAGCTTCCTGAATCTATTGTTAAAATCTTTGACTATACGTGGTTGATGATGTCAAGTTTAATTTTTTTTAACTTTTTTAAATAATTATATTAAAAAAATAAAAATAAATAAAAAACCAATTCAAAACACAAAAAAATACCCCAAAATAAAACTTTGATCCAAAGCGCCTCGCTTTGGCCAAAGCTGGGCACTTTGGATCAAAATATGCCATTTTTCCCTGCCACCTTGTGCACCTCTTTTGATTTGACTCCAAGCGCATCGCTTTGGCCAAAGTGAGGCGCTTGGGGGGGGTTGAAATAGAAGGGTGGAGGTGTGAATAGCTGGAGCCTTTAAAAAAAATGTTGGATTAGCTTTTGGAATGAGAAACGTCAAAAAGTTAATAGATTGTCTTTTTTTTAGTGTTTCGCTTAACTTATTATGAATATTGGTTGTATGGGTGGTAGATTTGTAATTTTTTTTTTCCAAAAGTCAAAAGCCAAAAACTAAAAGCCAGGACTTTTAACTTCTCATAAACAGTTTTTTTCACCATTAAAAGCCAAAAGTCAAAACAAAAAATGCTTTTGGGTTACACAAACAACTTATTGGTTCTTGAAAAAACCAATAAATCAATAAGTTGATTTGAAACTCAATTCCAAACATGGAGTGTTTGTATAGACGGCTTGTGCTCCAAACTTTATATTGTCATGTCAGATGGTGAAACAGTACAATTTTCGTTTTTATTTTTTTTGAAGCATCAATTTGTATATATTATTTTAACCTTATAAGAAACGTGATTTTAAACACGTTACCCCTTTTTGGGTTTGAAGATCGATACATATCCTTGAACATGTCCTGCGGAAAGCAATGATATTCTTTGCGTTTCCAACACTCTTTTAAAGGGGAATTTATACTAAACACATGTTTTATGAAAATATGTACGGCCAATACAATTTTTTTTTTTTTAACATAAAGTCATAAAATTATTACCTTGTCTTTACAATATAGATTGAATTAATAAAAGAAAACATTTTTAATATATACCCAACACTCTTTTGATTCACCTCTCTTTGATAGAGGCCTTCCATGTTCGCCTATTCAACAAGATACATGCATGTGATCCACTTGGTACAAGTAAGTTATCGTAATCGTTGAACCGTCGTGGTGCCATCTACGTTAAGACTGTACATAATAGTGACTCTGGTACCATTTTGTGATTATTCTTCTAGTATTTATTAACTCATCAAAACCAAACATATATCTAAATTCTTAAGACGTTTTGAAGTACTCTACTGAGCTTATAGGTTATACGCTAGAGTTAATATTCACATTTTATTAACATGGTATTTGATTTATACCCAAAAATTGTCTGATATTTCTTTATGTAATTCTCATACAAGGACTGGCAACGTCACATTTGACTAGTTCTCATGCAAAACCAAACTAAAAGTATACCATTATTCGCTGCCATTAGCTTTAGATGTATGATGAGTAGATGAAAAACACACGTTATAGGTGGTAGTTCAACACATTTTTTTTAAAGAAATTTCAATGCTTTAATAATAAGTTTCTTCACAATATATTTCAAGGAAGTCAGCATGTGTGGCAAGGAAACTAATAAAAAAAGAGTTAACTACACAGATAGTCCTTAAGGTTTATCAAAAATAACATCTTAGAGTACTAATTTATTTTTAACATGTTAAGGGTTTATGGTTTCAGTTTTGTAACAAGTTAGAGTACCAAGGCTAACTTCGTTAGTTTTTTCTAGTTAAGTTTTAATAAAATGACTAAAAGCTATTAACAACATAAATCAAGCAATTAATAATTGAAGATTACTCTCCTCTCTTTTACCTAGTCAAGTCAAGATTATTGACTAAGTCAAGTCAAGATCATTGTCCCCATGATACTTGCCCATGACACATGCCCATGATTCATGCCTTTGTATTTACTTTGTAGCTTTTCATTCAAATTGTATTCCCTATATATTGTAATGTAAATCATTGTACACAACACACAATTTCAATACAAAAACCACTTTGTTTATATGGTATCAAGAGCCTAAAAGCTCCCTTGAGCCATCTTCGATCCCAACCTACTCGACAGACACATTCTGTCCGCATTCTGCTTCTTTTTTTTTTCTTCTTTCGATTCACCATGGCCAAAGAAACACCTCAAACTACCAATACCAACACACGCCCGATTCGCAACAATAACAGCTATTGCTACTATTGTAACATTCCCGGACATGACACTAAAGATTGTCGCAAACTTAGTCGCTTCCTACGAGAACACAATGTCTCATCTCAAAATACCAACACCCCGGTGGTTAACTACACCACCCCTCACCCAACGGCTACAACTCCATCTTGGATGTGGGACATCGGTGCGTCCAACAACACCGCGAACAACAACCAACAATTTCCCATTCTTTCCGAATACGGAGGACCCGATAAGATCGTGCTAGGTGATGGGTAAAACTCTCCCTATAACTCATATTGCTCAAACAACCATTCCAACAAAATCTCGTCCACTTCTTTTAAATAACATTTTAATTGCTCCTAATCTTCGAAATAATCTTATTTCCGTTGCCAAAGTTTGTCGTACTAATCGTGTTTCCGTTGAATTTTTCCCTATCATTTTTTTGTCAAATATCTACGCACGGGGGCGCGCCTCATGCAAGGAGTGAACATCAATGATGTCTACTATGGACCAATCTCATTGTCTCCTCAAGTCAACAACACCCAATCAAACAAAAATCTGATGTTAAAATTCTTTTTCCACAATTTAAATCTCTTGTTGAAAACTTTTTCAAAACCAACATTGTTGCGTTGTTCACTGATAATGTGGGTGAATATGTGGGTCTTTCACCTTATCTTGCCTCTCAAGGTATCTCCCATTACACAACACCACCTCACACACCGGAACAAAACCCCATGATACTTGCCCATGACACATGCCCATGATTCATGCCTTTGTATTTACTTTGTAGCTTTTCATTCAACTTGTATTCCTTATAAATTGTAATGTAAATCATTGTACACAACACACAATTTCAATACAAAAAACACTTTTTATAATAACTAGATGAGCTATTCTTTAAATTAACTCTAATTGATTATAGGGGATTTTTTTTTTGCAATTTATTTAAATGAAAATAATCTATTAATATTATTAAAACTTATAAATTTTAAATTATCAAAATATACTACATTAAATAATTATACTCTATACATTTGATATATTTTTTTTATAAAACAATACTTTTATCCATATAACCACATACCGAACGTGCCGAATGTGGTTTATAAAAAAATACCCGTGCCAAATATGGTTTAGACTTTAGTATTGTGCTATTGTTATTAAAAAGTATTGCTTTATAAAAAAAATATATTATTAATATCATTTTAATGTAGGTTATCATTAAAAGTGACTAAAATGTTTAGCCACATTAAATATACTAAATTAAATAATTATACTTTTATTCATTAAAGGGGTTTTTCTTTTATAAAAAATATTAAAATTATTAAGCAATGTTGTATTGAAAAAACAAAACTTAAAAATGTTAAATTATAAACGTATGCTAATAATATCATTAAAAGTGTTATTGTTCGTGCCACACTCAACATCTTCCACCATTGCCTCTACGACGGTTTTGACATCGCTGGTCAATTTCCCCTTTCCCTCTTTACTCCTTTTAGCTTCGGTGGTGGTTGATAGATAAAACTGTTGTTTTATAAAAAAAAATATCTATTAAAATGTATAACGTATAATTGTTTAATTTAGTATTTTTTTATAATTTAAAATTTTTAAGTTTTAATAATGTTAATAGATAATTCTCATTTCAATAAAATGCAAAAAGTATCCTTGTAATAAAATAAAATTAATTACAAGAACGGGCCCTCTTGCTATTATTGGGCATTTTAGTCATTTTATCAAAACTTAACTAGAAAAACTAACGGAGTTAGTCTTAGTACCTCAACATGTTACAAAACTAAAACCACTAGTCGGATGGCCCGCGCGTTGCGGCGGGAAAAAATAAATAAAAAATAGACGAATATTTATCAAAAAAATTGGAAAAAAATAGAGGAATATTTAAATCTAAAAAATTGAATAGTTCCTAAACCTGAAAAGAGCACAAAATAATTAAATAACTATCATTAACAATAGAGTTGGTAAACTTGAAAGTTGGATCTCCTTCAAAGTTAGAAACCATACCTTTAGCAACTTTATACTACCTCTAATCGATGCCCAATGTTGCTCATGATCTTTCCAGCTTTTGTGATTAATCATACACAAATTGGAAAAAAATAATAATAAACAAATAGTTATTACAAATTTAGCACATTAATCCTAAACAAACGACAAGAAAAAAATTGTTTAGCCCTTGTTTATTACATTCCGCTACATGACTTGCAGCCATTAGAGATTGTTGTATGCCCCTTACTTGTGATCTTGAGGACTACCCCTTCTGATATGTTAACGCACTTGTTTCAAATAGAGCTCGTGTCATGGATAAATGCCATATATGCAGACAACAAACCACATAACAACTTCAGTCAAGTAATCTGACCAGACCATAAAACAATTTTCAAATAAGAAATGCACTTAGCTAATTCAACGAAAAATAAAATTGCAAGTAATGAAATTCTGTAGTTGACCTGATGAGATGCAAAATATTACAATCTTTCAGTCCAAAGGCAGCAAAGGGTTGGTACTCTCGGTCACTTGGGTCTGCTAGGTACCCTGAACAGGCAATCAAGCATTGAGCGAATAGATATCCATTATGTTCAACGCCTGAAATTGAAATAAAAGATTCATTTGAGTAGACATAATACCAACATACATCATTAAGAGCTTAATGGTAAAACTAATTCAAAAACTTTTAATCATCTAAGAAACTAACACAGGTTTTCATTTAAGTAATATTTCCTTGACTTCTCAAAAGCAAAAATAGCAATCAGCTAGAAGGTTTTTCAAAGAGTGCAGCCACCTTAAATGAGAGTAGGAACACCCTGTTAGAAAGGTTTTTGGTCAGAGATAAGCATGTGTTGGTTCAGTACTTAATTCTAATTCTAATTCAACACACATGCTTACATCTCTTTATGATTCAGATTTAATTGATTTGGTCAGAGATATCCATTTTAAAACACCTTCGGCAAGCATCAATTATGTATCATTTAGATAGAAAGCAGACATATTTACCTTCAAATTTTGCTAGGCTAGTGGAAATTCGCAACAATGATAAAACAATACTCAAGTGTATAGTATCTACATCCATATCCCCCACATAATAAATGTAACCTGCAGTAGGCCAAAAAAAAAAAAAAACAAATCTAATCGAGAAACGTGTCAAACCTGGCTAACGTTGTGAAAGAATAGGAGGAAACCGCCGCTTTTCAACCCCTTTGCATCATGTTGTCAAACCTGCTACTACCATTACTCACTACAACATATTGGAAACCAGTTGATACCAATTGGACGCTCTCTATTTGACCTCCTTTTCTGCTGGTGCTGCACATATAAATTTGAACTGGTACCAACCCTATTTGACCTGCCCATCTCACCACATCTAGTACTTGTGTTTCAAAATTATGATGGTTGGTTAGCCTATACAAGATTTCGGTGGTCGGTTCTTTCAGTACAAACCTACTTACTTGCAGTTGGTGCTCGTAAAAGATTTAGAGACCGAAAGGAAACTAAAGCCGCACGCCATTTACGCACATGTTTCTCAATTTTTACAGCAGTTGCGATTCTTTTCAGTTCTTCAAACTTTTTACAAGCCAATCTACCTAAAGTTCCAACATTTGCTCAAACATTAAAACAGAAAAATTAAATTTTCTAGTTAAAATTTGGTCAACTTAAGAATAATCTAGAAGCTCACATCTACTGAAAGATTGCAACAAAATTGAAGCCTTGCGTAATGCGGCAACCTACTTGTGAGCAATAGTTCTAGTTTGTCTTTGAATTACTGTTCCTGCATTGCTGAGAACCTCAGCTCTCCTTGCATCTAATTCTGTCATCTGCCCAGCTCTCGAGAATACTTTCGTTTTACCTATCTGTATAGTAAAAAAAACATAAGTAAAATAGAATTCGAAATATAAAAACGACAATAGACAAGGTAATTACTTGAAAGCCACTGAGCCCCATCTTTTCCAAGATCTTTGCGCATACCGTCTTTTTCATCAAAGCTATTTCAGAATCATTAAAATAAATGTTAGAATACATAAAAAGAACTCAAATCAAGAGAAATAATATGATAAGGAAATATAGACTAATACACATACCTTCCTGCCAAGGTTTTTGATGCAAGAAGTCCAAATCTGTTTATAAATTCAAAGAAAGGACGACGGGTAGGATAAACAGCACAACTCATTCTTATTGCCTCTAATTAGTTACACAACTAAAAGATGAATAATAATCACATATACTCACATCACAACGCACAAAAGACCTCAATATTGAAGATTTTAGAAGGCTTTTTTTTCCAAACAAATTTCCACAAACACCAAAACGATTTACAGGCATCAAATTGAAAAATAATAATAATAATAATAATAACTTGACCCGGTACCAAAAATTTGTGAATTTGAAGGAAACAAACAACAATCAGCCAAAAATAATTCACTACAATGTAAGTAAATCACATCGAGCACGTAACCATATCTAAGAATTAATAAATAAAACAATGAATCAAACCATTACCTTTTAATGTTCTTGTAAAGCAAGAGAATACAATCAAATGTTTTGCAAGAAATACAAGATTGCCCTCTTGAAAATGGGTGTTTTCTTATCAGCACCACCATTAACAAACGTATCATCATCAAATATTTCAGATTCCAAACTTTTAGGCCCATTATTGAATAATTGAAGTGATGAGGCGGTTTCTCTTGGTGAATTAAGAGACGAATTCATCAATTTGGTTGTGATTGACATTCAAGAAGGGCATAATGAACCTTAATGTGACGACCTTTGGTTTGAAGATGGCAGAGATAGAGATGAAGGGTAATAAAGAGTTATTGGAACTTGTATCAGTGACTTATACAGGTTGCATCAAATGTTGTACGTAAGGGTATAGAGGGAAGAAAATGGAAAAAGTTAGAGATTTATACATGAGACTTTTTGTATGCCATCTTAAAATGATGGTAAAATGACTATATTAGCCATCTCTCCCTCTTAATAAGGTAACATAGATAAGCCCTTAAAATGTTAAAAAAATAAGTTAGTACTTTAAGATGTTACTCTCTACAAATCATAAGGACTATCTGTGTAGTTAACTCATAAAACTGCTACTTTGGACTTGTAATTTATTTTAGGACCTGGTTTACTTCAATAGTATATATACTATTTATCAATTTATAAAATTATAAAGATAAAAAAGTTACGACACAAATTGTTACCCGTTTACCTGTCATCCTCTTACACTTTTGGTCACATCCTTTTGGGCTTATTTTTGTGGGCATTTGTTAGTGACAATCAACAATTCTTTCAATTTCCTTTTTCTATCCTTTCATTTAGGCCCATTTTCACATTTGTAGAAAGAAGCATTCTTATCAGATGTTTAGCCCATTTTTAATTAATCCACAATTAACATATGGCTAATGGTGTTCATTGATTTGGGTTTCAGTTTTGTCGGTTTGAATATTTATCAGATCGAATCTGAAAACTATACCTAAAAGAACTCATAGTTGGCAAAACGAACTGAAAACAAAATTCTAAGTGGGTCGGGTCGGGTCGGTTTCAGTTTCAAACTAAAAAAGCAAACATAAACATGATAAGTGCTAAGTCATCGGTTTGGTTTAACGGGCTTAATATTTAGTGAGTTACAAATAGGAAAATCCATAGATTATTATATGCAATTGGGGTAATTCCTAGAGCCTAGAGTAGAGTTCAACCGAATTAATTTATTTAGAACAAATACATATGATCTAATTTGGTTTTGGTCTTAAAAACGAACCGGATCCAAATATCTAATCCGGTTCAAGTTTGTTAAATATGTAAATTATTTGTAATTAGCCAATTAGGACTTAGGAGTTAAATTAGATTAAGCGGTTGGCGGTTAAAGGATATACCGGTTTATCAACCGGCACCAACTATCCCTCCAAACCTATATATAATAATGGGTTAGGTTCACGTACAAACACTTTTTTCGTACGAACTGTACGAATCAAAGGAAAAAACACGCGGGGTCGTGTATATCTAGAGTAATTATATAATTACTCTAGTTATATAGCTAGAGTATAACTAGAGTAATTATATAATTACTCTAGTTATATACGGCCCGCGTGTTTTTCCGTGTTTTTCCTTTGATTCGTACAGTTCGTACGAAAAAGTTGTTTGTATTTGATATTTTGTCATATAATAATACTCTACAACATTTGTTTCTCACTAAGATCATATTCAATAATTTATTACATTGATTATCTTTTTGATTCATAATCTAAGTATAAAAGAATCACACACCGATTCTTATTCCAGATATTATAGGACCAACAAGTATCAAATGGTACCATGAAACCAAATTTTAACATGAACATGAAAACTATGATAGCTCATTGACATTAAGAATTAATTTAGCAAGAAAATCAAAAGCAGAATGTGCGGGTAATAAAGAGAAGACTTGTAGACCTTTGTGTATGTGGCTGGCATCATTTGTGATGATACAAGGCGATTTGATGTGATTGTGCTACAACATGGCCACAAAACATGATGTAACTTGTGAGATTGGTGACATATCTTAGGTTATCTATCAACTTGTTGAAACTAATGGTTTAGAATTTTGTTGATAGGACACCTAAGAAATTTACACACGTAACCAAATATGTAATTTGTACTTGAAGTAAGCGGAAAAAAAAAACAAATTAATAAGAAAAGTGCCCACTTAAAGGGGAATAACTTTTTTAAAACTAATACCATACCTGACTTATACCCATCGGGTTTCGGTACCTTTTGCATGTTTGGGGTTTCGGGTATACCCGCCAGGCTCGGGTTTTTTTGGCCATATGTGACAATAGCATCGATGAGAGGTGATGATACTATCCAACTAGAGTGCATTCTCTAACCCCCAATCATGGGACCTATACTCCACATATTGGATCTTTTATTAATGTAATAAGTTGACATTATTGTTTCTCTTAGCTATAAATTTCTCAAAGTTTGTCATGACGGGTAGAGCCTCTTCATTAGTTTTATAAAGTGTTAATCACAACAAAACATGTCTTGTTGAGTCTAGTCAGAGAGTACGTATTTGAGATACTTGAACATGCCAAAATATCCGGTTTCAAGTTAATTAAGTGCCATCGGTTAACATCGTATCCAATGTTAGACTTACGTGACTTCGGATAAGGGTCCTTTAATGTATCATAGTTTTGTTAGTGCTTTATATTATGGCTGACAATTTCTAATATGAAACTGTGAAAACAACATGATACCGAGTTAAATAGGTTTGAGTTTGGTATATAAAAGTTTCGTTATATAAATAGGTCGACACGTTTATGAGATGATTAAATGTTAAATCCGCCTAACTCTTTATGATCCGTTTAAACCCATTGAAGTCTACATTACATAAATTTCAATGACAAGATGTTCGTATGCAGTACATTAAATATGTTTATACATGCATGATAATCGAAAATCACACTACAGTCGTTTTTTCAACGTATCCTTAGATACAATCAAGGAACTTTCAATTATGGTATGCAACTATATGTATCCATACTCGCAATCTCAATGTATACACCTATACATACGAGGTCAGCCGTGTTATGGACTGGAATCATTGTAATGTATGGGACTTGTCCCATATTGGTTGTATGGGCAATCAATGTGGGGTTTATAACCCAAGTGGATCTATACAATAAAACACGAACTTACCATGGTTTGACTTAGGTTGAGTTTTTAAAAAATATTTTTTAAGACCACTAAAACTATACTTGTCGGTTAAAGTATCAATATGGGATCCCCTGTAATAAGATATTTCTCAATAACAAAAACTTAAGCCTTTGATAAAAGTCCAACTCTTCATAAAAATAAAGTGCACCTAAATCAAAATCATTTTATTACTTTTATCTCAGTAAAAACCTTACATGGTTAGTGTAGAACATAAATTTATTACATAGACTTAACATTGTAAGTTTGCTTCATTTTCAGTTATATCAGTTAACCAAAGCTTGATAACCATAACCATAACATATCTGCTTGGGCGGTTAAAGGAATTTCATAACTATTGATCATGTTGTTTTTCGGGTTATATTGGTTTGGTATATTGGTTATGCTTCGGTTATCGGTTGTGACGGTTAATTTCTCACCCCTACACGTTGCTCGACTTTCAACTATTTTGTGGGCCATATGGTGTCGTTGTAAATTTTGGTCCTTCGGTCAAATGGGCCATTGGGTTTTGTTGTATCCTATATAGTCATATGCATTATGCATATACCTTTCTTTGTCATTAAAAATATTTCGACCAACCTATAGCTTTTAACACCGCTCCTAATTAGGGGTGTTCAGAAAAACCGCAAACCAAATAAAAACCGAAAACTGAACCGTAACCGTAACCAAAAAAACCAATCCGAACAACGAATTTGGTATTTGGTTTGGTTTTAACCGGCTTATTTGGGAATTAGGGCTTATAAGTATCTAGCTCTGATTAGTTTCAATTCATCTTTTTCTGTAATCTCTTTTGTTTCTAATCTTTTCGATTGGTCTTAATAATAAAGCGTGTGTTCTTGATCGTCTTAATTGTGTCAATTCTTTGGTGTTTTTATAACAATTGGTATCAGAGCCTCGTTTGGATCGATTCAAAGATTGAGGGTTTAATTGAGAATCAAGATGGTGTCAACGAAGTTTGAGATCGAGAAGTTTGATGGAAGAAATGATTTCAGTCTTTGGCGTGTGAAAATAAAGGCTCTATTAGTGCATCAAGGTGTTGTTGATGCATTAATGGGAGAAGCAAGATTACAGGGTGAATTAACAGACAAAGAGAAGAAGGATATTCTTGAGAAGGCTCATAGTGCAATAATATTGAGTTTGGGTGATCGAGTTCTGAGAGAGGTATCAAAAGAAACATCTGCTGCATGGGTTTGGTCTAAATTGGAAAGTTTGTATATGACCAAATCTCTTGCAAGCAGATTGTACTTGAAAAAGAGGATGTATACTTTTCAGTTGTCTTCTGGAAAGTCTTTGGAAGATCATATTGATGAATTTAATAAATTGATATTAGATCTTGAGAATATTGATATTACTCTTGATGACGAAGATCAGGCCATAATATTCTTGACTTCTCTCCCACAGTCTTATGAACATTTTGTTGATACATTAATGTTTGGGAGAGACACTTTGTCAATGGATGAGGTGTTGGCTGCCATTAATTCTAAAGAGTTACAAAAGAAGAATGATGGACAGGAAGACATTGGGGCTGGTCTGTATGTTAGAGGAAGAACAGAGCAGAGGAGTAATTCCAAGAATAAGTCACAAAAAGGTCTAATTCTAAATTCAAAAGAAGGTGTTATGTTTGTAATTCTGACAAACACCTGAAGAAAGATTGCCCAGAGAAGAGAAAGAAGAAAGGTGAGGGGTCATCTTCAAGAAATCATGGAAGTTTTTCTCCTAATGATTCACAAGACAGTTTTGGTAGTGCAGAAGTGTTGATGGTTGTTCAAAGGGGGAAGATTATTGATGTGTGGATCATGGATTCTGGGTGTTCATTTCATATGACACCCAATAAAGAATTCTTTGATAATTTGAAGATGGAAGATCTTGGATATGTTCAGTTAGGTGATGATAGGCCTTGCAGAATCAGAGGTTATGGAAATATTACATTGTAGTTAGAAGGTGGAGTTACATTCACACTAACTGATGTAAGGTATATTCCTGAACTCACTAGAAATCTAATTTCTCTTGGTACTTTAGAAAAGAATGGGTATAATGTGAATTTGAAAAATGGAAAGGCCAAGATTGTGAAGGGGTCTATGGTTGTTTTGGCTGGAACTAGACAAAACAACAATATCTATGTGTTAGATGGAAAGGCCGGAGAAAATGGTACTGCTGCTGTTGTTGAAGGTAAAAACGAAAATATGGCTAGTCTTTGGCATAACAGGTTGGGCCATATTAGTGTTCAGGGTCTAAATGAGTTAAACAAAAGAAATTTGTTTAAAGATGTTAAAGAACATAAGGATAACTCATGTAAACACTGTGTTATGGGAAAAGCCAAAAGGGTAAAGTTTGGGGTAGGCAAACATAGTTCTAAACAGATTTTAGACTATGTTCATGCTGACCTGTGGGGGCCTGCAAAGGTGAGTTCTCTAAGGGGCGCTAAGTATTTCTTGAGTCTGGTTGATGATTATTCTAGAAGGCTGTGGGTGTTTATGTTGAAACACAAAGATGAAGCTTATGAAAAATTTAAGGAATGGAAGGCCATAGTTGAGAACCAAAGTAATAAGAAAGTTAAGAAACTTAGGAAAGATAATGGTCTTGAGTTTTGTAGTGGATGGTTTACTAATTATTGTAAAGAACATGGGATTGGAAGACACTTGACAGTCCCTGGTACACCACAGCAAAATGGTGTAATTGAAAGAATGAACATAACCATACTTAACAAGGTGAGATGTCTTTTGTTAAGTTCTGGCTTACCTAAAATGTTTTGGGCAGAAGTTGTGTCTACTTCTGCCTATCTCATTAATAGGTCACCATCTACATCTATAGGTCTAAAAACACCCATGGAAATGTGGTCAGGAAGACAAGTGATTTTTTCTGATTATGAGCACTTAAAAGTGTTTGGCTCTTTATGTTATGCCCATGTTAATCAAGGAAAATTAGATGCTAGAGCAGAGAAATGTTTTATATTGGGGTATCCTGAAGGGGTAAGTGGATATAGACTATGGAAAATGGAGGGTAGTGGTGGAAAGGTAAAGCTGAGTAGAGATGTGGTTAAGTTCAGAGAAGATGTAATGTACAAAGATGTGATTAGTGATAAGGGCAAGGTGAAAGAGTTTGAAGATAGTGTTGAAATTGAGGTGAAGGATCAAAAGAATGTTGCAGATGATCCCAGTACTGAAGAACATGAAGCTTCTACTTCAGACTCACCAAGGGTAGAACAGTCAACTTACAGTCTTGCAAGATACAGTCCTAGGAGAACAATAATAAGGCCTGCTAGACTTAGAGTTGATGAGAACATTTCTGCTTTTGTGTTTAATATAGCAGAAATGGAAGACACTACTGAGCCATTGTCATTCAATCAAGCCATTAGCTCAGTTCACAAAGAAAAGTGGATTGATGCTATGAATGAAGAGATGGATTCCCTGTATAAAAATCAAACTTGGGTACTTGTTGATAAACCTAAGGGGCAGAAACTAGTATCTTGTAAATGGATATATAAGTTGAAAGAGGGGATCAAAGGGGTAGAGCAACCAAGGTACAAAGCAAGATTAGTGGCCAAGGGATACACACAAAAGGGTGGTATTGATTACACAAAAAAAATTTCTCTTGTTGTGAAGCATACATCCATATGGGTAATTCTGTCCATTACTGCAAATAAAGATTATGAGTTGGAACAATTGGATGTCAAGACTGCATTTTTACATGGAGTCTTAGATGAAAAGATCTACATGAATCAACCTGAGGGGTATGAAGTTGCAGGAGAGGAGAACAAGGTATGTTTGTTGCAAAAATCTCTTTATAGCCTTAAACAGTCTCCTAGGCAATGGTATTTGAGATTTGACAAACATATGATCAGCTGTGGGTTTATCAGAAGTGAGTATGACAGTTGTGTGTATTTGAAAGAATATGATAAGGGGGAATATGTCTATCTACTGTTGTATGTAGATGACATGTTAATAGCTTGCAAAGATAAGTATCAAATCAGACTCACAAAAGATATGTTGATGAGTGAGTTTGAAATGAAAGAGTTGGGGAACGCTAGCAAGATTCTTGGTATAGAGATTGAAAGGAACAGAGAACAGAAGTTGATTTATCTGTCTCAAAAGTCATATTTGAGAAAGATATTGAAAACTTATGAAATGGAGAATTGTAAAGCTGTTACTGTCCCTCTTGCTCAACATTTCAAGTTATCTTTACAAGACTGTCCTAAAACTGAAGAAGAAATAAAGGCAATGGAGAAGATTCCTTATGCAAATCTGGTGGGCAGCTTGATGTACTTGATGGTGTGTACAAGACCAGATTTGGGCTATGCAGTAAGCTTAGTAAGCAGGTATTTGTCTAACCCGGGAAAACATCATTGGCAAGCAGCTAAATGGATTCTTAGATACCTCAAAGGTACTATGAATCATGGGTTGATCTTTGATGAGAAGAAGGAAGTTGATTCAGTGATAATGGGATATACAGACTCTGACTTTGCTAAGGATGCTGATAAAGGGAGGTCATTGACAGGATATGCATTTTTAGTTTTGGGGAATATTATAAGTTGGAAGGCCTCATTACAAAAGATTGTAGCTTTATCTACAACTGAGGCTGAATATATTGCCTTAACAGAAGGTGTGAAGGAGGCAATATGGTTGAAAGGTTTTCTTATGGAGTTGGTACTGAAGATATGAGTTCTGTTGTGCAGTCTGATAGTCAAGGGGCTGTACAAATTGTCTAAAAATCCAACTTTTCATGAAAGAACAAAACATATAAAGGTTAAATATCATTTTATAAGGGAGGTGATTCAATCCAAGGAAGTAAGTGTTGAGCAGATTGGTACAAAGGATAATGCCTCTAATGTGTTTACTAAAGTGTTACCAAAGAGCAGTTTTGAAAGGTGTTTAGAACTGTTAGGAGTTGGAAAGCCTGGTTGACAATTGATCTTGCAAGGTGGAGATTGTTATGAAAGTGCAAGGGTCAATTGGTCATTTCATCAAAGTTCGTTTATACATGTTCTAATAAGTTTTAGCCTGAGTTGTCAATCTATGAAACAATGAGGGGTTAAAAGTGTAAGTCTTGAAGAGGTCTGTTAACAGTCAGTTAACGACTTATTTGGGAATTAGGGCTTATAAGTAGCTAGCTCTGATTAGTTTCAATTCATCTTTTTCTGTAATCTCTTTTGTTTCTAATCTTTTCGATTGGTCTTAATAATCAAGCGTGTGTTCTTGATCGTCTTAATTGTGTCAATTCTTTGGTGTTTTTATAACATCATAATGGAAAAGTATTTTTTACTTGATAAGGGAAAATATTTTTACTTTTTGTCACATATTGTACGTAGATATGGGTTTTTTGCACATATTGATGTTGTGGTGGGTTGTTGGTATATAATTTGGTTCATTGCAAAGGAAGAGTAATTCCTTACGTAACATTTTTGTTTATTACTGTAGTGTAGTTCTCCTTCTCTCCCTCACTCATTAAATTACAACTACTTAAAAAAATAAATGGCTGTAATGAGATTAAGGTAATAGAAAAGAAAAGGGCAAACCAAACATATATAAATGACTTTAACATGTGGTGGTCTAAAGCAGTCGTCTTCCCATTTATATACTAAAGGTGGACGGAGTAGAGTCCTGATTAGGGCTGGCATAACAGGTTACACGAACCTGTTAAGACACGAACACGAAAGTTGTAAACACGAACACGACACGAAATCTAATCGTGTCATTTTTTTCAAACACGAACACGAACTTGTGTATAACATGTTAACATGATAAGACACGACAAGACACGATAAGGAACACCTAGTAAAATAAGTTAACACGACAAGACATGATAAGACACGGCAAGACACGACAAGACATGATAAGACACGACAAAACATGATAAGAAACACGATAAGACACGATAAGACATGTTAAGACACGTACACGATAAGACACGAACACGAAACAGGTAAACACGAACACGACACGAAAATAAACAGGTCTTAACGTGTTGACCTGTTATAGACACGAAATCTGTTAAGACCAAACACGAAACCTGTTAAAATCGTGTAGGTTCGTGTAGGTTCGTGTCAGGTTATCATGTTCGTGTAACATTACGCATTAAAAACTTGTACGTTACACGTTCATCAATAATAAAACGTCAAGTTTTCATCTTATATTCGCATTTAATTATTTTTGTCGCGATTGTGGAACCCTAATACTATATATATATTATAATATATGTGTGTTGGTTGTATATATATCAAAAAATAATAAAATGCTTTGGCCGGGGTTCGAACCCGCGCCAAAGCCAAACACACACACATGCACAACCAACTGGGCTGGACCTTCTTTTTGGAAATAACCCGGACACTTATTATATTTATGCACATTTTAAGAACCTTCACAGTTGACAAGGAAAGTCAACTGTGGGTTCGCGTATGATCCAAGCTTGTGCATTAACTCGTAATTGATTCATAATTGGTAAATGTTTGTGATTGCCGGCCTTATACAACTCGATTACACGTCAATTACATCTAATCGTTGACCAATTGATTCAATTATACGCGTATGATATTAATCAAGGTCAAACTTTCCAATTAACCATAACCATTGAACCTCAGTATAAATAGATGATCTCCGAAGCTTAACAACTCGCTCACAACTCTCTCTCAACCTCCAATTCTCTCTGAAACACTCTAAATTTTATAATCTTGTTCGTCGTTGACTTTTACTTTGACTCGGCAATCGTACTCAATTCATCACTGTGAGTTTGATTTTTTTGTGTGGGTTTTACTCATCGGCCATCACACATCAATAACCCTATGGTTAATCAGGCTATTGATGTGTGATTTGCCCAATTGCAAATTCTAGGGTTCATACGTGTTAATTGGGGATAAACTGAAAACAGGCATGTGTATTTAATTATTTTTAGACAGAAGATATCACAACCACCGGCCTAGGCCAAGTGGTTGTGACCCTGGTTCACCACAGAGGTTACCCGGGTTCGAGTCCCGGCTCTGACCACTTTTTGTTCCTTTCTTTTCTTTTTTTTTTACAATTATATATTTATGTATATTAAAACCTTTTAATCTTTTAAATTCATTTTAAAATATCAAAACTATTTTATAAATTCTAAAAAAATTATATTTGTTTAATCTGAGATAAAAGTTTTATTTACAATTTTTATTTTTCAGAAATTCATTTATTTAATATTTATAATAATTAAATCATTTTTATACTATTATATTTATAAAAATCCATTTATATATCAAAACAATTTTATTAAATTCTCCAAAATTTATTCTGACTTTTTATAAAGATAAACTTTACTGAAATAATTTTTAATTCAGTAAAATCATTTATTTTATATTTTTAATCAATTTTTGTTAGATTTAATCATAATTAAATCATAATAAATCCAATTTTCATCATTTTTGCACCAAAATTTTATACAAATTATTTTTAATTATTTAGAGCAGAAATATGATTTTTAAAATAGGAATTCTTTAATTTTAGTATTTTTGAATATTAAAGTTAAATATTGGCTATTTATAAATAAATAGATTTAAAAATCTATTTTAAATGAAATAATTTTATAAAAATTATTTTTATGCTTCAAACACTTTAATGTGTACATTCAAAATTCAAATTTTATAAAAAGACTTTCTTTTGTTAATTATCAAATTTTCCTTTATTAATTAACATTTTAATTTAAATTCAACAATTGATTATCCCCAAATCGAAACCCTAGGATACACATATAAGTTAATTAGACTTAGACTTATTACATATTACCTCATTATAGGGTGATATTTGGAATCATTTTGGGAAACACAATTATTTCATCTTTTCAACAAGTTTGACATTTGCTAAGGTGAGTTTTACATAGCCCCTTTTATTTATCACCATTTTTGGGGTGAAACATGTTATAACATTATCATTGCAATTCAATCATCAATGTGTCTATGTGTTTTCTATGTTGCGTTATGTCTTGAGCATGATTAGAGTAAGCACCATTCTAGCATAATCATTAACATTGATCAGCCGACGGTATACATTGATAGATCTATTGGACTGACAATCCCACCCGGATACGTGCCTCCTACAAAGGTTACGTGGGTGTTTGTTATCGCATAACATATTCAATTGGACCATAAGTGTATGGTATGTATCATTTTATAACAGTCAACAGGGTTGATTATGCACTCGATTTATTTCTAGTATGTTCTCACATATGGGCTAGATTAACATGACACATGAATTGCACAACATTTTATTCATTTTATTATCAAAAACCTATGTAATTCTCACCAACTTATGTTGACCCAAAATACTTCAAAATTAACATGTTTCAGGTAACAATGAAGCTGAGGCTTGAGTTAGCATGAGGATTTTACTTGAAGTTTATTTGAAGTTATTGAAGTTGTTATTTGATATTATGTATTTGAATTCTTAGACATCATTTCACATTTTGGATATTATGTTTGAATAAATTATTTAAAATTTATATTATACCATGTGCTACTGAAAACAATCATCAATACGTGGCACCCCGATGTTTCCGCCATCGGTTGGGGTGTTACAGATTGGTATCAGAGCCTTGGTTATAGGGAATTAGGTTATTAGAAATAATCTAGACTATAACCTTAGGGACTTAAACAGTACTTGCTTCTCCTACTTGTAACCCTAATTGCTTCCCTAATCCTATCCTTATCCTATGCCTTATAACCCTAAACCCACATGTGACTACTCTTATTTGTCTGCTGCAATCCTGATCCACCATTAGATTAATAGGACAAAATCCTCAGGTTTAACCTGAACCCCCTTGAGATCTCGTCGAAGTTCTAGATTTTAATAACGAACACGTGCAATCTGGAAGGGTGAACGCCTGTATTCTGAGTCTTCTGTTTAGGCTGGCATTGCGCATATATCCCAATCAGACGAGGGACCCGGATGCCTACCTGGGAATTCTCGGGATGAGTGTTCACTTATAGGCTAAAGCATGTCTTCATATGTTATTAGAATTTAGAATCTTTGATAAGTCATCGTTTTCGTTTATTCGTTTTAATTAATGAATAAATGATTACATTCCTTATATAAACTCTCATTCATTTCATTGTGTCTATTACAGATCATGCCTCCTCGTCGCAGCACTCGCAACAACAATGGTGAGAACCACGAAGAAGGTGGTGACAACCATGATCATGACCAAGGTCCTAGTCACAACAACAATGGGGTCGATGCTCAACTGGCTGCGATCATTTCTCAACAAATGGCGCAGCAAATCGCAAATCTGGTTCCCAATTTACTTGCTCAGGTCATCCAATTGAACGGCAAAGGGAATGGTCACAACAATGGGAACGGGAATGGCAATCGCAATGGAAATGGACCCCAAGCCTGCACCCTTAAGCATTTCAACTCTTGTAACCCTCCAAAGTTCAGCGGTGAAGAAGGAGCTACTGGACTTCTCCAATGGTTTGAGGGTATTGAGAATACCTTCATCAACAGTGAGTGCCCCAACAATTTCAAGGTTCGTTACGCCATGAGTGTTCTCCATAAACGAGCACTCACTTGGTGGAATGAAGAAAAGCGTACTCGTGGGGCCGAGGTTGCTCTTGCTATGACATGGGACCAAGTCAAAGAGATCATGAAAGAGGAGTTCTGTCCTCGCAATGAAGTTAAAAAGCTTGAGGATGAGTTCCACACCTTAGCTCAAGATAGTGGGGAAAACCTTGCCTACAACACCCGCTTTCATGAGCTTAGCTTATTGTTGCCACACAAAGTTACTCCTCTGCCGGTAGCCATCGAGAAGTACATCGGTGGTCTGCCCATGCAAATCCAGGACACCGTTTGGGGTAGAAATCCTGCAACTCTGGAAGAGGCCAAACGTCTAGCGGCCACTCTTACTGATAATCACGTGAAGAACGGTACTCTCGTTCGCAAGGGCACTAAGAAGACTGTTGCCAAAGACACTCCACAGCCTGCAATTGAAGTCAAGCCTGAGACCTCAAGCAACAAAAAGCGCAAGGCTAGAAACTATATGGTTGCTGCTACTCCACCTGCTGCCCAAAACCCAGCCAAGAAACCATACACCGGACCTCACCCTTTGTGCAACACTTGCAAGTACCATCATCCAACACAGGTGCCATGTCGTTTTTGTACTAAGTGTCAAAGATATGGTCACCTGGTGAACGTCTGTCGATCTTCTGCTACCCAAGACAACAACAACCCAGCTCCCAACCAACAAAACAACAGGCCTACTCGTGGTCAATGCTACGAGTGTGGTAACCCTAATCACTACATCAACAACTGCCCTAATCGTAACCGTAACCAAAACCAAAATCAGAACCAAAACCAAAACCAGAACCGCAACCAGAACCAAGGTGCTCGAGGTCGCGCCTACAATCTCAACGCCAACCAGGCTCGTGACAACAACGAAGTGGTGAATGGTACGTTTCTCATTAATAACCACTATGCATCCATATTATTTGATTCAGGAGCTGATAAGTCATTCGTGTCACTGAAGTTTGAACCTTTACTTAACGTACCCCACACTAATCTAGAAGACCCTTTCGTGGTAGAGGTAGCTAACGGGAAGTCTATTTCGATCGGCTCTATTATTCGTAACTGCTTGTTGAATCTCGATGATCATACCTTCCCTATCGATCTCATTCCCATGCATCTTGGTAGTTTTGATGTTATAGTAGGCATGGACTGGTTGTCAACTCATCGTGCCGAAATTCTGTGCTTCGAGAAAGTCATACGCATTCCTCTCGAATCTGGTGAGATTTTGAAGATTTATGGTGAGAAACCCTGTGGTGAGCTTAAGCTTATGTCTTGTACTACTGCCCAAAAGTACTTACGAAAGGGGTATACAGCCTTCTTAGCTAACGTGATAGAGAAGAAGGACAAAGGCAAAAGTATCCAAGACATTCCTATTATTCGAGACTATCCTGAAGTCTTTCCAGAGGATTTACCTGGTTTGCCTCCTGCTCGACAAGTGGAGTTTCGTATTGATCTTGTTCCTGGTGCTAATCCTATCGCTAAAGCTCCTTATCGTCTTGCACCCTCTGAGATGCAAGAACTTGCTAGTCAATTACAGGAACTTTCTGATAAAGGGTTCATTCGCCCTAGTTCTTCTCCATGGGGAGCCCCTGTCTTATTCGTTAAAAAGAAGGATGGTTCTCTTCGGATGTGTATTGACTACCGTGAACTCAACAAACTCACCATCAAGAATCGTTATCCACTTCCTAGGATTGACGATCTCTTCGATCAACTTCAAGGAGCAACCCACTTCTCGAAGATTGATCTCCGTTCTGGTTATCATCAGCTTAGAGTCCACGATGAAGATATTCCCAAGACAGCTTTTCGCACTCGCTACGGTCACTATGAATTCATGGTTATGCCTTTTGGGTTGACCAATGCTCCCGCAGTATTTATGGATTTGATGAATCGGGTTTGTAGACCCTATCTCGACAAATTCGTGATCGTTTTCATCGATGATATTTTGATTTACTCTAAATCAAAATCCGATCACGAGCAACATCTTCACTCTATCTTGAGTCTCCTAAAGAAAGAACAACTGTACGCCAAGTTCTCAAAATGTGAATTTTGGCTTAAGGAAGTTCAATTTTTGGGACATGTCATTGATATGAACGGAATTCATGTTGATCCTGCAAAGATCGAAGCTGTGAAGAATTGGAGTGTTCCTACCACTCCAACGGAAGTCTGTTCTTTTCTTGGGTTGGCTGGTTATTATCGTCGATTCATCGCCAATTTCTCCAAGATCGTTGTTCCTCTCACTACCTTAACTCACAAGGGTAAACCCTATGAGTGGGGACCTAAGCAAGAGGAAGCATTTGAAACTCTTAAGCTGAAACTCTGTGAAGCTCCTATCTTGTCTCTACCTGATGGTAATGATGATTTCGTGGTCTACTGTGATGCATCGAACCAAGGTCTTGGTTGTGTTCTCATGCAACGAGGAAAGGTTATTGCTTATGCGTCTCGACAACTCAAGACTCACGAGAAAAATTATACCACCCATGATCTTGAATTGGGCGTTGTCGTCTTTGCACTCAAGATTTGGAGACATTATCTTTATGGGACCAAATGTGTGGTGTTCACGGACCACAAAAGTCTCCAACATGTCTTCGATCAAAAGAATCTTAACATGAGGCAACGACGTTGGGTTGAATTACTTAACGACTATGATTGCGAAATTCGCTACCATCCTGGCAAAGCGAATGTTGTGGCTGACGCACTTAGTCGTAAAGAGCGTGTCAAACTCCAATGTGCGAGAGTTCGTACTGATCTTCAAGATCGCATTCTCCAGGCTCAACACACATCAGTCACCCAAGGTAACATGTACGATGAAATGTCTTGTGGTGCTGAGACTCAACTCGAAACCAAACCCGATGGTCTCCTATATTTCCTTAACCGACTGTGGATTCCCGACCGTGATGATCTTCGTACTTTTCTCATGAACGAGGCTCATAAGTCTCGTTACTCTATTCATCCTGGAGCTGACAAGATGTACCAAGATCTTCGTTATTCTTATTGGTGGCCTGGTATGAAGAAAGACATTGCTCTTTTCGTTGCAAAATGCCTCACTTGTTCCAAGGTTAAGGCTGAACATCAACGACCATCTAGTATGCTTGAACAACCAGAGATTCCTGTCTGGAAATGGGAGAGCATAGCTATGGATTTCATCACCAAACTCCCTCGCACACCCAAAGGTTTTGACAGTATTTGGGTAATCGTCGATCGTTTGACCAAGTCAGCTCACTTTCTACCTATTCGTGAGAAGTATTCTGTGGAAAAGTTGGCAAAGATGTACGTAAGTGAAATCGTATGTCGTCACGGTATACCTTTGGACATTATTTCTGATCGCGATGGTCGTTTCACCTCTCACTTTTGGGGATCTCTACAAGATGCTTTGGGTACCAAGTTGAACCTGAGCACTGCTTATCACCCTCAAACGGATGGTCAGACTGAACGAACCATCCAGACACTTGAGGACATGCTCAGGGCATGTGTCATCGATTTTGGTGGCGCATGGGATTCTCATCTTCCTTTGGTTGAGTTTTCATACAACAACAGTTATCACGCCAGCATTAACATGGCTCCTTTTGAGGCACTCTATGGTCGGAAATGTCGTTCACCTGTCTGTTGGAATGAGGTTGGTGAAGCTCGTATTACTGGACCCAAACTAATCCAGGAAACCACAGACAAAATCCAGCTTATTCAGGATAATCTTCTCAAGGCTAGAAGTCGCCAAGAGAGTTATGCTGATAAACGTCGTAAACCCTTGGAATTTCAAGTTGGGGACCTTGTGCTACTTAAGGTATCCCCTTGGAAAGGAGTTATTCGTTTCGGTAGAAAGGGAAAACTAGCTCCTCGTTACGTAGGCCCCTTCAAAATTCTTGACAGAGTTGGAAAAGTGGCTTACAAGCTTGATCTTCCACCTGAGCTAAGCAATGTTCATCCGACCTTCCATGTTTCGAATCTCAAGAAATGCTTAGCAGATGAGAACCTTCATGTTCCTCTTGAGGATGTGCAAATCGATGAAAGCATGCACATTATCGAGAAAGCCGTCGAGATTGTTGACACTGGAGTCAAGAAACTCAAGCGCAGTCGTATTCCAATCGTTAAGGTTCGTTGGGAATCTAAACGAGGCCCAGAGTTCACTTGGGAACGTAAGGACCAGATGAAGTCGAAGTATCCACATCTTTTTCCACCAGACTCTCCAACTCCAACTTCGGGACGAAGTTCCTAAAAGTAGGGGAGACTGTAACATTACGCATTAAAAACTTGTACGTTACACGTTCATCAATAATAAAACGTCAAGTTTTCATCTTATATTCGCATTTAATTATTTTTGTCGCGATTGTGGAACCCTAATACTATATATATATATATATTATAATATATGTGTGTTGGTTGTATATATATCAAAAAATAATAAAATGCTTTGGCCGGGGTTCGAACCCGCGCCAAAGCCAAACACACACACATGCACAACCAACTGGGCTGGACCTTCTTTTTGGAAATAACTCGGACACTTATTATATTTATGCACATTTTAAGAACCTTCACAGTTGACAAGGAAAGTCAACTGTGGGTTCGCGTATGATCCAAGCTTGTGCATTAACTCGTAATAGATCCATAATTGGTAAATGTTTGTGATTGCCGGCCTTATACAACTCGATTACACGTCAATTACATCTAATCGTTGACCAATTGATTCAATTATACGCGTATGATATTAATCAAGGTCAAACTTTCCAATTAACCATAACCATTGAACCTCAGTATAAATAGATGATCTCCGAAGCTTAACAACTCGCTCACAACTCTCTCTCAACCTCCAATTCTCTCTGAAACACTCTAAATTTTATAATCTTGTTCGTCGTTGACTTTTACTTTGACTCGGCAATCGTACTCAATTCATCACTGTGAGTTTGATTTTTTTGTGTGGGTGTTACTCATCGGCCATCACACATCAATAACCCTATGGTTAATCAGGCTATTGATGTGTGATTTGCCCAATTGCAAATTCTAGGGTTCATACGTGTTAATTGGGGATAAACTGAAAACAGGCATGTGTATTTAATTAATTTTAGACAGAAGATATCACAACCACCGGCCTAGGCCAAGTGGTTGTGACCCTGGTTCACCACAGAGGTTACCCGGGTTTGAGTCCCGGCTCTGACCACTTTTTGTTCCTTTCTTTTCTTTTTTTTTTTTACAATTATATATTTATGTATATTAAAACCTTTTAATCTTTTAAATTCATTTTAAAATATCAAAACTATTTTATAAATTCTAAAAAAATTATATTTGTTTAATCTGAGATAAAAGTTTTATTTACAATTTTTATTTTTCAGAAATTCATTTATTTAATATTTATAATAATTAAATTATTTTTATACTATTATATTTATAAAAATCCATTTATATATCAAAACAATTTTATTAAATTCTCCAAAATTTATTCTGACTTTTTATAAAGATAAACTTTACTGAAATAATTTTTAATTCAGTAAAATCATTTATTTTATATTTTTAATCAATTTTTGTTAGATTTAATCATAATTAAATCATAATAAATCCAATTTTCATCATTTTTGCACCAAAATTTTATACAAATTATTTTTAATTATTTAGAGCAGAAATATGATTTTTAAAATAGGAATTCTTTAATTTTAGTATTTTTGAATATTAAAGTTAAATATTGGCTATTTATAAATAAATAGATTTAAAAATCTATTTTAAATGAAATAATTTTATAAAAATTATTTTTATGCTTCAAACACTTTAATGTGTACATTCAAAATTCAAATTTTATAAAAAGACTTTCTTTTGTTAATTATCAAATTTTCCTTTATTAATTAACATTTTAATTTAAATTCAACAATTGATTATCCCCAAATCGAAACCCTAGGATACACATATAAGTTAATTAGACTTAGACTTATTACATATTACCTCATTATAGGGTGATATTTGGAATCATTTTGGGCAACACAATTATTTCATCTTTTCAACAAGTTTGACATTTGCTAAGGTGAGTTTTACATAGCCCCTTTTATTTATCACCATTTTTGGGGTGAAACATGTTATAACATTATCATTGCAATTCAATCATCAATGTGTCTATGTGTTTTCTATGTTGCGTTATGTCTTGAGCATGATTAGAGTAAGCACCATTCTAGCATAATCATTAACATTGATCAGCCGACGGTATACATTGATAGATCTATTGGACTGACAATCCCACCCGGATACGTGCCTCCTACAAAGGTTACGTGGGTGTTTGTTATCGCATAACATATTCAATTGGACCATAAGTGTATGGTATGTATCATTTTATAACAGTCAACAGGGTTGATTATGCACTCGATTTATTTCTAGTATGTTCTCACATATGGGCTAGATTAACATGACACATGAATTGCACAACATTTTATTCATTTTATTATCAAAAACCTATGTAATTCTCACCAACTTATGTTGACCCAAAATACTTCAAAATTAACATGTTTCAGGTAACAATGAAGCTGAGGCTTGAGTTAGCATGAGGATTTTACTTGAAGTTTATTTGAAGTTATTGAAGTTGTTATTTGATATTATGTATTTGAATTCTTAGACATCATTTCACATTTTGGATATTATGTTTGAATAAATTATTTAAAATTTATATTATACCATGTGCTACTGAAAACAATCATCAATACGTGGCACCCCGATGTTTCCGCCATCGGTTGGGGTGTTACAGTTTGTGTCTAAATTGCCAGCCCTAGTCCTGATCTCGTAATGCGGGATTGGACGGTACATACGGTACATATCCGGAACACCGACTTATCCTACTTCCAAAGCCCAACTAATTCCCGGAGCCAGCTCTACTCTCCTCGAGTATTCCTGAGTGTAGTCTTAGTCTTAGTATACTTTAAAAAATTGATTTTTTAAAGTCGATGGGCTTGTATCATTCTTAAGTATGTGTATGCGCAATCTTAAACAGGTTGCGTTATTATCATATAACTTGCATAATTATTATTATAAGTTGTGTAATTATCTATGTGCGAAATTATAATATGACTTGCGTAATTATCAGCATATGATACGTAATTATCAGTATAAGTTGTATAATTATAAACAAATTTCTTTTTTTTATATATTCAGCTCGTATAATATATGGGATCAGCTCGTATAATATATGGGATCCCAAGCTAGTGTATATAATATTGTTAAAACATAACTTAAAATGAAATTATAATCTTCTATAAATTAGTAAACTTTATGTTATAAATAAGTACATTATTAGAATCACTCTTCACATTCTTAACTCTACCATTTCATTAATATTTGTGTTATACTGTATAAAGTTAATATTTTAGTTTTGCATAACTATGAGATATGAGATAGATTAAAAATAGCAATGCACATATAACTATTATTGAAGGGATATGGTATTAAAGCACTACAAATACCATATCATCGCCCACTTAGAACAGGCCCCGTCAGACGCTCATCCGCCCGTTCTACGTCAGTGGATGTCTCACGCCCATCCGCCCGTTTTACGTCAGCGGAACGTCTGGCGTCCACAAGCCCGTTCTACGTCAGCGATGCATCTGCCGTCCGACGCAAGCATTGATACTCACGTTCTACGTCGACGGAACACCTGGCGTCACCCGCCCGTTTTACGTCAGCGGTACATTTAACGCCAGGCGCAAGAACGGCCGCCCCTTTCACATCGGCGGGCCAAATATACATCAAAGCTTCCTTGGCAAGCTTCACCACAAGTGGAAGATACCTTTTGGGGCAGCTTTGAACTCACCCCCTGCTCCAAACAAAATATCTCTGACACGACAGGCGGCCCGTTAGAGTTCCCCTCCAATCAAAGACTGTTCCCAGTCTGACGAGCAGAAAGGACGACGACGTGGCAGCCTCCCAGCCAAGATATCTTTCTGACAAAGCAGACTTTCTCTACCCATCTCGAAGTCTTGGAAAGCATAAACTGTCCACCACCCATCAGCGTCCACTTACTGGGCGCCACGTGTATATGCGCCAGGACGGTAACATCCCCCCTAGCATTCTACTTTTCCCTACTTTACTAAAACCCACTTACACCAAATGGGCCTAAGGGCTTGGGCCGGATTATGGAGACACCTCTACCTGGGCCGGGCCCCGTTAAGGGTAGAGGATGGGCTGAGAAAGTAGGATATCTTGGTACTATAAAAGGAGGACTCCCTTCTCCTTTTATTGGCATCGAATATCTCACATACTTTCACTCAAGAGGAATACGAACACTTTCGTACCTTCTTCAACCCTTTGTTTATTATACTAACAGTTAGAGGCTCGGCTCTTCTAATTGGTAGTCTCTTAATTCCTTGGTCTTGCTCTTAGACCTTCACGTATTTTATAATCACACTCTCTTTATAAAATACAGTAGAATCACCTCTCAGATCGCCCCTCGTTAGATGATCTTAGACTCGTGTTTCTTCAATTATGTTGTTAAAATTATGCCATTTTAAATGGTTTGAATTATATAATAAGTGATAGTGCATGCACTATATTAGCTTATCCTTATACGCTAACTAGTTAAATCCATATTATTAAAAATAGATATCATAATCAAATTGCATGATAAACGTTATACATTGATTGCTTCAGGACAAGATCTTAACTTAATTTTATTCTTGAACTTTTACTTACAAATTAACACATTACATAGTGATGAACATTAAAATGCATAAACTTGTGTGGTTTATTGAAGGTATATGGTATCAAAACATTACGAATATCATATCATCGCCCACCTAGAACAGGCTTCGCCAGACGCCCATCCGTCCGTTCTACGTTAGCGGATCGTTTAGCGCCCATCCGCCCGTTCTACGTCAGTGGAACGTCTGGCGTCCACTAGTCCGTTCTACGTCAGCGAGGCATCTGCCGTCTGACGCGAGCATTAAACACTCGTTCTACGTCGACGAAACATCTGGCGTCTACCCACCCGTTCTACGTCAGGGATAGGTCTGACGCCAGGCGCAAGCCTTACCAACATACTTCAAAGCGTCCTCAGCAAGCTATATCAACACAAGTGGAAGATACCTTCTTAGGCAGCCTCGGGACTCACCCCTGCCCCAAACAAAATATCTTTGACACAGCAGGCGGCCCGTCAGAGTTCCTCTCCAATCAGAGACTGCTCCTAGTCTGACAAACAGAAAGGACGACGACGTTGCAGCCTCCTAGCCAAGACATCTTCCTGACAAGACAGACTTTCTCAACCCACCTCGACGTCCGAGAAAGGGGTAGCTGTCCACCGTCCTTGATCTACCAATGGACGGGCACCACGTGTCCACCGCCCATCAGCGTCCATTCACTGGGCGCCACGTATACAGTCGTCAGGACGGTAACATCCCCCCTTAGTGTTTTACCTTCTCCTTTTTACCAAAACCCACTTGCACCAAATGGGCTTAAGGACTTGGGCCGGATTACGGAGACACCTCTACCTGGGCCGGGCCCCGTTAAGGGTAGAGGATGGGCTGAGAAAGTAGGATATCCAGGTACTATAAAAGGGGGAGCTCCTTCTCCTTTTATTCGCATCTAATATCTCACATACTTTCACTCAAGAAGTAGACGAACTCTTTCGTATCTTCTTCAACCCTTTGTTTATTTTACAAACCTTTAGAGGCTCGGCTCTTCTAATTGGTAGTCTCTTAATTCCTTGGTCTTGTTCTTAGACCCTCACGTATTTTGTAATCACACTCTCTTTATAAAAATACAGTAGAACCACCCACTGGGTTAGCGCCTGTTCGGTAATCCAGTATTCGTGTTTCTTCATTGGCGCCATCCGTGGCCTTATCACAAATACTCTAAACAAAACAGCTTTAACAGCTATATCCATCAAACCCAAATCAAAAAATGACTTCACCCCCAAGAGCATTTACCCCATCTGAAGCCGTCGAAGACATCACTGACGCCACTCCGGCATCCCACCCAACATCTGGGGATCACGACAATAACCAGCAAACCCTCGTCACTCCCAGAAGCCTAGAATTCCACATCACCGACCCAGCACCTCCAACCGAGGAGGAAATTGATGCCCTGAACAATGACTAGTACGAGAGCCAGAGGCGTATTCTAGACGCTCAGCTAGAACGACGCCGACGGACCGACAAAGCAATTGCGGGTTCTTCTTCCAAACCACCCGCGCGAACATCGGCTGCCGCCCGTTACGGGGAAGGTCCAGGGCAATCCCCTGAGGACCAGGCCCGTGCAGAGCGCAACCGGTTCGACGATGAAGACTATGACGAGAGTTCACGGGAAGACGATGCCTCCAGGGACTATCGCCATAGCCCATATTACAGGCGGGAACGACTAAACAGATACAACAACGACACTACCACAAACTTGTCACGTCCCTACAGGCCCACGGCCTTCGCGGACAAGTCCAAATTTACCAGGCGCATATCCCAAGCACCAATCCCGCCACGCCAACGCTTGCCGACCAACGTCAGAATATACGACGGTCTCACCGACCCGGACGATCACCTCGGCATCTTCAACCAAGCTGGGGCCGTCATCGGATGGACCCTACCAGTCTGGTGCCACATGTTCGCCCAGACGCTTACCGGGGCCGCCAGGGTCTGGTTTGATAACCTCCCCATCGGAAGCATCGACAGCTACGAACAGCTGATCGAAAAATTTTCACTCCACTTTATCCAACAACGTCGTCCCAAGCGCGACAAAAGCTAGATCTCTCTGTGCAAACGCAGAGACACTGAACCGCTCGAAGACTTCATCGTACGGTTCAACAAGGAAGCGCTCCAGTTGGGTACGGGGGACGAGGCAACCCGGACATCCTTCCTGGCCAACGTCAACGATGACGGCCTCCAACACACCCTCCAAGGGAAAGATGGCGTCCCAGATTCTTGGGAAGAGGTCGTCCGCATCTCCAAACTATATGCGGGCAACCAAAAAACGATGCGCCAAAACCAACGAGGGAGCTCCAGCAACAGCCGCAACCGCGGCAATAACCGAGCATCTGTCTGGAACCGCATCTCCGGCTCCACTGACGAAGGCCGATACTCAAGCTCTGGCGACGCCAGAAACATTATCGGCAACAAGCAAACTCGCGACCAGCGCAACAGCGGCTGCCGAAATCAAGACTGGACCCCCCTCACAAAAACACCATCCCAGGTGCTGTCACAAGTTCTCTCAACTGGAGAGGTAACTTTCAAGATCCCAAAACCTATGGGAACAAAACGAAAAAATGTTGACACCACCAGATTCTGTGATTTCCACAAGGATGTGGGCCATGACACTGACAACTGCTACAGCCTCAAAATGGAGATTGAGGCAGCCCTACGTTCAGGGAAGCTGGCCAACTTGGTCAAGAATGTCCGCGCCGGAGCACGCCGGCAAGACGAGCCCGCCAAGGCCATCAAAGATATCAAAACACACCACATCCACGGCGCATACAACAGACATTGCAACATGACGCGTAACATCAAGCGGAAAACAAATCTCCAAGACATAGCGACCACGTCGCAACAATCGGAAATCACAACAGGCAGAAACTGGAGGGAGGCCCAAGTTATCTTCCCTACAATACCAGGGGGCGCAAATTCAACAACCCCACTCACCATCACAGCACTGTTCGGGCAATACCGAACTTACAAGATGATGTGCGATGGCGGTAGCAGCTTCGACATCATGTACCAACAGTGCTTCGACCAACTCGATGAAGAAGACAAAGCGCGCCTACAACCAAATGCACCCATCGCTGGTTTCTTCAACGAGGTAATACACCCCATTGGCAAGTTTGATTTTACAGTTACACTTGATGACGGCACCCACACCCGCTCAGAAGTCTGCACCTTTCACGTCATCCCAGCCATCTCCTCATACGATATACTGCTGGGCAGACAAGGTCTGGCAAACTTCAACTCCACCGCATCAACTCCGCACCAAACCATGGGTTTTCCAACACCCACCGGGGTCGCATACATCCAAGGTAACCAGGAGTGCCTCATGACAACTGACCCGATAGACGATCCAGCGACGCGGGTGCCAACACCACCGAATGATGAAAACTGGGTTCTCAACCCGGCCTTCCCCAAACAAACCATTACTTTGGGGCGGACCCTTTCCCCCCAAGTAAGAGTACACCTCAAGCAATTATTGGTGGCAAACAAAGACATCTTCGCATGGAAATCATCAGACATGATTGGCGTCCCAAGACACATCGCCGAGCACCGCCTCAACACTTACAAAGAGGCACGCCCGGTGGCCCAAAAAAAGCGGCCACTGGGCCCCGATAGAGTCAAAGCCATGAACGAACAAGTCGATGATCTACTCGAAGCGGGCATCATCAGAAAATGCAACCACCAAACCTGGGTAGCCAACCCTGTCATGGTCCTTAAGAAGAACGGGTCCTGGCGCATGTGCGTCGACTACAAGGACCTCAACAAAGCATGTCCAAAAGATCACTACCCCCTCCCAGAAATTGACTTAAAGGTAGACTCCCTCGCGCCATTCAAATACAAATGCTTCCTCGACGCATATCGAGGATATCACCAAATACAAATGGCGCACGAGGACGAACACCGAACGACATTCAGAACTAACCGAGGGGTATATTGCTACACCAAAATGCCCTTTGGACTCAAAAACGCCAGCGCAACTTACCAACGCCTCATGGACCATGCTTTCATCAACCAGATTGGCGTCAACCTTGAAGTCTACGTCGATGACTTGGTCATCAAAAGCACTCAAGAGGACACCATGCTAGTAGACATCCAGCGCACCTTTGAACAACTGCGCAACATTAAAATGAAACTAAACCCGGGGAAATGCTCCTTCGGAGCTGAAGAAGGAAAATTCCTAGGCGTCATTGTCACCAATGGCGACTTCAAGCCAAACCCGGAAAAAGTACAGGCAATCCAACGCATGCCATCACCAAACTCAATAAAAGACGTGTAGACACTGATGGGACGCCTAGTCGCGCTCAACCGATTCCTATCAAACTACGCTTCCAAATCTTTTCCTTTTGTCCACACCCTAAGAAATGTACTAAAGGAAACCCAATTCCGCTAGACACCAGAAGCGGAAGTAGCCTTTCGTGAAATGAAACAGTGTTTAACTTACTTGCCGACACTAACAGCACCCCTGCCGGAAGAACCACTTGCATTATACCTATCTGCGTCAGAAACAACAATAGGTGCAGTATTACTAGTAGAACGCAACAAAGTACAAACACCGATCTACTACATCAGCCGCACCCTGGCAGACGCAGAAACCAGATACTCAACCATGGAAAAACTCGTTCTCGCACTCGTACATGCGTCACGACGACTAAGGCGATACTTCCAAGGACATCCAATCAATGTCCTAACAGATTATAGGATCAACACCGTGCTCTCCAAACCAGAACTCTCGGGACGCCTGGCGAAATGGGCAATCGAGATCGGCGCACACACTATCATCTACAAACCAAGACCCGCAATCAAAGGACAGGTCCTTGCAGACTTCATCGCAGAAATCCCAATAGATAAAATCCAAGACTGCAAAGATGAACAAGACCCCAAACCGATCCCAGACGACAGATTAACCTGGTCATTATACACGGACGGAGCCTCCAACGATCAGGGCGCAGGCGCAGGGCTTCGCCTAGTCAGCCCCGACAAAACAGAATTTACATACGCCGTTCGTCTCGAGTTCCCAAGCACAAACAACGAAGCAGAGTACGAAGCATTTTTGGCAGGACTACGCCTCGCCGACAAGATGGGCGCAAGACACCTTAACGCACATGTCGACTCTATGCTCATAGCGGGCCACATGAACGGCGTATACGACGCCAAGGACCCAGTCATGGCCCAATACGTCGACCAGGCAAAGCTCCTTGCCAAAAAAATTCACAACCTGCACAATCCTCCACATCAACCGAAGTGGCAATAAAGAAGCCGACGCACTCAGCAAGATGGCCTCCACAGCTTGGCCGCATATGGCCAAAGAGGTACGCATCGAAACCTTAGCACAACCTTCAGTACCGTTTAGACAGGTTAATATCACACAAACGGGCGCCGGGTCATGATTGACTCCGATTCAGGCATACCTGGCAACGGGCACCCTACCGCCTCAAAAGGCGGAAGCCCGAAAAATTCAATATAAATCCCAGCACTATCAACTCATGAACGGGATTCTATACCGACGCTCCTACCTTGGCCCACTCCTAAAATGCATGGATACCGGAACAGCCACCTCCCTCATAAAAGAAATCCACGAAGGCATATGCGGGATCCATGCAGGTCCAAGAATGGTCGTCGCCAAAATTATGAACGTAGGATACTAATGGCCAGGCATGCATCAAGACGCCGTCAAGATCCTACGCACATGCTTCAACTGTCAGCAACACGCGCCAAATACCTTGCGCCCAAAAAACGACCTGGTCCCAGTTACGGCCGCCTGGCCATTCCAGAAATGGGCCATCGATCTGGTCGGCCCATTCCCAATGGCCCCTGGAAAGATACAATACCTCATCGTCGCCGTGGACTACTTCACAAAATGGGTAGAAGCCAAGCCGCTCGCCTCGATCAGTACCGAACAAACCAAAAAATTCATCTGGGAATTCATCATCTGTCGCTTCGGCCTACCCATGGAGATCGTTACGGATAACGGAACACAGTTCACAGACAAAAAGCTCCAAACCTGGCTAACACAGCTAGGCGTCAGCCAGATTTTCACATCCGTCGCGCACCCCTAGGGCAATGGCCAAGTAGAACGCATTAACAGGTCACTAGTCGAAGGCATCAAGACTCGCCTAGGGTCAAAGCGCACAGGTTGGGTAGACGAACTCCCACACGTGCTATGGGCACACCGCACCCTCACCAAGACCAGCACCGGCGAAACCCCTTTTAGCCTAACTTACGGCTCCGAGGCCGTAATACCCGCAGAAATAACATTCCCATCACCAAGGGTCCTCAACACGGCGCAAACCGACAATAACAGAGAACTGCGCCTCAACTTGGATCTCTTAGACGAAAGACGTGACATCGTCGCTATACGCGAAGCAAACTACAAAAAACAATTGAAGCGCTATTACAACTCCAAGGTCAAAACCTGCGCATTCGACATCGGCGACTACGTCCTAAGAGACAACTATGCTTCTCATTCTGAGCGCTCTGGAAAGCTTGCACCCAATTGGGAAGGGCCTTACAAAATTCAACAAGTACTAGGAAAAGGGGCATACGCGTTAGAAAGACTTGACGGCACACCTATACCTAGATCATGGAACATAGCGCAGCTGCGCCCATGCTACTTGTAAACGTTTCAGTCTTCCACTACACTACTCTACATGTAGGCGCAGAAGCCACAAACTTTACTACTAACTTATGAAGTTAATTTACCCTTCATAAAGATTCGACGCATTACCAACTTATGAAGTTAATTTACCCTTCATAAATTTAGAAAAAAATAAACCTTTCGCCCAAAAATTGAGTAGTTAATTTACTCTACTCAACGGACGCTAAGGTTACTTACAATCTATGAAGTTAATCTACTCTTCATATATAAAGCAATCAACTACGTGCAAACACATAAAGATGGAACCAAAAGACCAACTTATCATTACAAAAGAAGTCAAATATTTACAAGACAAAAAAAGGGGAAAATACAAACTACTGGGGAGGCTCATGGGCCGTCCCCGAACCACCCGCCCCTGACCTCTCCTTCTCTGCGCGCTCTCGTCCAGCGCGGTCAGACTCCTCCACCCAACGCTTGAACTTAGCGATAGGGTCAGGGTCGGCCAAACACTGCCGCACAACCTGCAGCACTGGAAACTCAATCTTCTCAAGCTTCTGAAGCTGCTCCATCAACCGTTCGTTGGTATTCACATCCTGAAAAGGCTGCTCTTCGACCGGCGCCCCATCCTTGGCGGCCAGATAGCCCTCCAGCCACCCGCTGTGAACGCCCGTTGTGCGCGCAGCATCCACAACCTCCGCAACCTGCTCGCCCATCTTGGGCTCATTCCAGCAGCGATCAAACACCTGCACATCAACCAAAAATTAAACTAAGTCAAAAACGAAGGACGAAACAAAGAGTTAGCAAAACAAAAGGGAAAACTTACCGCAGAGATCCCATCAGACATAACCCAGAGCGATTTCTCGCAGTAGGCCCGCTGCGCATCCAACAGAAGCGTCCTCTCCAACTCCCAAGCCTCCCGCTCCTTTACAAGGACATTAATCTGACCCTCCAGCTCGGACACCCGACTGGTCATCTTCACCACATCGGCGTCCTTCGCCTTCAGGTCGCCAATCGCGGTGGCATACATAGAGGAGATCTCCTCTAACTCCTTCGTCTTTGCCGCCGCCACCTTCTTCTCCTCAGCTAGCGCAACTTCAGCCTTCTGAACGAGCTGACGGCGACGTTCCAACTCGGTATTCACAACCGCCGTCGACTTCGCCCAAGTCTTCTGCTTCTCGGTGGCGTCAACATCCTTTTGACGCAGATCGGACTCCAGTTTCCGAACGTGCTCCAAAAGGCGTATACGAGCGGACTCGTATACCTCCTTCTCCCTCGCCAGACGCTCGGCTTCACCCGAAACCGACGCCCGCTCGTCTAGAAAGTCACCCTCTCCTCTGTGCAGGACATAAAGGTTGCCCAGAGTCTGTATCAAATTCATGCACATCTCCGAGAAGAGGGTACTTCGGTCTTGGGCCCGGTGATGCGCGCGCTCAGCCGGAGGAAACGCATAGATAACGAATTCCTCAGCCACAAAGGGGTTGAGGAATCGGCAGCTTTCGGTTATACGCAACCCGGGCGTATAAACCGGAGCGTCCAGCCGGAAGGCAGGACCACTCGAAGACGCCAACGCGCCTTCAGGTTTCTTCAATTTAGGGTCTTCGACCCCACCACCCGGAGAAGACGCTTCCAGCACGTCCTTCTCACTTAAATCCATAAAGGAAGGCCCGGTCCGCGAGCCCTCACCACCCTGAGCACCGATTCCTTGGGCCTGCTCCCTCTTGATCCGCACCATATCCTCGTGCTGTTTTAACAGCACCAGGCGGCGCTCCTCCTCCTCCTTGGCGGCCAGCTCGGCCAAGCGAGCATCCTCAGCCCGCTTGCGCTCTAGCTCTGCTTGGCAGGCACGCGCCTCTTCCTCTTTCTTCAACGCCGCCTCAGCAGCGCGCCTCTCCTCCTCCTCCTTACGGAGCACTTCGGCCTGACGCGCAACCTCAGCCTGGGCGCGCTCCTCTTCCAGCTTCTTCTTCCGCTCCTCCTGATACTGCTTTACAGAAGGAGGAACAGAGCCTACAAAGAAACAAAAGCGGGTAAACAACTTGACAAAAAATTCAGAAATAAAATAAAGAAGAAGCGACAGAAGGTACTTACAGCTCAACTTCTTCAACGCCTTCTTATAAAAAGGCTCCCGCACAGGCGGGGGCCACATCAACACTCCCCGTCGCAACGCGCTTGGGAGATGGTCCGCCAGCCACATCCTCCTCCACCGTCTCCGGCTGTTTACGCTTGTGACCTACAAACAAGGAACAAAACAGTCAAAACAAACATAAGAAAAACCAGAAGCACAAGGGCGGCACAAAAAACAGCAACACTTACTCTCAGTGGCCAGGCCCTCAGCAGCGCTGGCTTCAACAGCAGTTTCATCACCTTGCACCCCGGCCGCCGACGTACTCCCTCCAGCGCCACCTGCAGAGCGACGTGGACGATGAATTAAACCAGATGACGACCCACTGGACTCATCGTCTGACAGAAAAACGTAATCCAGCCCGGCCGCCGTTTTCACGGACAACGGCTCAGGGTTGATAAGGAAACCCACTTCAAGGTTAGAGGGCGCACCTTCCATTGAGCCGGGGAACAGGAAGTTCTCTACCAGAAGCTCCAACTCTGAAACGCCCCCATCAGGTACCGCCACATACATGGTCTTCACGGACCGGGCGGCAAATACCTCAAAAAGCAGCTCACCTACGATCAAAGTACAAAAAGCGTCAAAAACAATGAATATAAATAAAGAATAGAAGCAACAGCAACACTTACCTTCAACGGAGAGCGGCCCACCATCACCCGCAGGTGCCACATTGTATCCTTCCCTCACGCCCACTCGGCTCAAACCCAGCAGCCGAAGGATCCCCTCATCCAGCTTATCCAAGTCGTCTAGACGACTAGGATGCGCGCACAAGTCCTTGAACCACTCCTCTTCTTGAAAATCCTTCATCACCTCGAAGGACGGCACCTTTTGCCCAGCACGAAGCTCCAGCTTTGCCATCTCCACCGAAATCACCTCCTTCTTCACGAAGAAAAAGCACCTGTTCCACTCCCGAAGAGTCTTAGGAGAACTCTTCGGGACGATCAGGCTCACACTCTTCTACCTTTCCACAAAGGAGACCCAACCCGACTCCTTCACCTCCAACTTGTAGAACACGTTGAAGTGTTCAAACACTGGCTGCCTCCTCAATGACCGGCAGGTGGCCTCGAAGTGCATCACCCTCATCACCCCAAAGGGGCTCATCTGAGAGACATGCACCCCATATCTCTGCAGAACAGAGATGAAGAACCGGGAGACCGGCAGCCGGAACAATCCCTTTTGAAAATATGCCTCATAAAGGCATATTTTCCCCTCCGGGCAGTCGACCGGAGTCTGCCCCTTCTCCGGCAGCTCCGGGTCCCAGTCTCTCGAAATGTTGAATCTCTTGACCAAAGACCTGAATTTGTCTTTGGACCAAGAAATCTGGGCATCCTTCATAGCCAGTTCAGCTTTTTTGTCCTCCGACGACATCTTCGAACGAAAGAAAAAGATGAAATTCTTGATCGGAAAAGATGAAAATCACCGGTGGAAAAGTTAGAAAATTCTTTAGAAAGGAGAGAATGGAACGAATGAAGGGTTAGAGACGGATATTGATACCCATCGCATTTAATGCAGGTAATAATGACAGGCAGGCTTTTCGCGCAAAGGTCCAATCACAGACAGACACGTCGCACAGCCCACGTGCCAAAACGGCCCACGCGCCGCGCTTGGCTCACTTGCGAGACGGTTGTTCTACCCCAGCTGGCAATCGATGCCGATGATCGACACGTGTACGCCCACGTTCAGACCCACTAAGAACAACTGTCTTCATTCACTAGATGCATGACACGTGGCGGTCTAGCAACTCAACAGTCGCAGTAACTGTCAGACACGATCTCCAAGGCAGGTGTACCAACCGTCAGACACGTCTTTTCAAATTCAAAACATTCCCGCCTTTAATTCACACAAATTCCAAAGAGACAAATTCAATGCGGAGTAAATGCAGGCGCAGACAGCGACAAAAAACTACTTTTCACAACTTCTGGCCGCGCAAACAGGCCCAACGCCTATCTTGGCTCAACGCCTGCGCGCCAGAACGAAAATTTTGAAAAAAATTATTTTCACAACTTCTGGCCGCGCAAACAGGCCCAACGCCTATCTTGGCTCAACGCCTGCGCGCCAGAACAAAAATTTTGAAAAAATCTATTTTCACAAACTTCTGGCCGCGCAAACAGGCCCAACGCCTATCTTGGCCAATGCCTATCTTGCCTCAACGCCTGCGCGCCAGAACGAAAATTTTTAAAATACATTTCCACAACTTTTGGCCACGCAAACAGGCCCAATGCCTTTTTTGGCTCTGCGCCAAAGCGCCAGACAGAAAATTCTGAAAAATACTTTTTCACAACTCATGGTCGCGCAACCAGCTCATACGCCTCTCTAGGCCCAACGCCTGCGCACCAGACGCCTATCTAACTCATAGGTCCCACAATACACGCGCATCCCGTCATACGCCCACAGCTTGATCACTGTGCGCGCACCAGTTGACGAAGGTCATACAAAAAATCACACGTCGACTTTGGTACATGAAAACCCAGTGACGACTGGATGTCACTCAAAGTACACTTGTGAAATCAAGTCCAGCACTCCCCTACCGAAGGTGCATGCAAGCACTGGACTAGGGACTTGAAGGGATATGGTATCAAAACATTACGAATACCATATCATCGCCCACCTAGAACAGGCTTCGCCAGACGCCCATCCGTCCGTTCTACGTCAGCGGATCGTTTAGCGCCCATCCGCCCGTTCTACGTCAGCGGAACGTCTGGCGTCCACTAGTTCGTTCTACGTCAGCGAGGCATCTGCCGTCTGACGCGAGCATTAAACACTCGTTCTACGTCGACGGAACATCTGGCGTCTAGCCATCTACCCACCCGTTCTACGTCAGCGATAGGTCTGACGCCAGGCGCAAGCTTTACCAACATACTTCAAAGCTTCCTCAGCAAGCTATATCAACACAAGTAGAAGATACCTTCTTGGGCAGCCTCGGGACTCACCCCTGCGCCAAACAAAATATCCCTGACACAACAGGCGGCCCGTCAGAGTTCCTCTCCAATCAGAGACTGCTTCCAGTCTGACAAACAGAAAGGACGACGACGTGGCAGCCTCCTAGCCAAGACATTTTCCTGACAAGACAAACTTTCTCAACCCACCTCGACGTCCGAGAAAGGGGTAGCTGTCCACCGTCCTTGATCTACCAATGGACGGGCACCACGTGTCCACCGCCCATCAGCGTCCATTCACTGGGCGCCACGTATACAGTCGTCAGGACGGTAACATCCCCCCTTAGTGTTTTACTTTCTCCTTTTTACCAAAACCCACTTGCACCAAATGGGCTTAAGGACTTGGGCCGGATTACGGAGACACCTCTACCTGGGCCAGGCCCCGTTAAGGGTAGAGGATGGGCTGAGAAAGTAGGATATCCAGGTACTATAAAAGGGGGAGCTCCTTCTCCTTTTATTCGCATCTAATATCTCACATACTTTCACTCAAGAAGTAGACGAACTCTTTCGTATCTTCTTCAACCCTTTGTTTATTTTACTAACCTTTAGAGGCTCGGCTCTTCTAATTGGTAGTCTCTTAATTCCTTGGTCTTGTTCTTAGACCCTCACGTATTTTGTAATCACACTCTCTTTATAAAAATACAGTAGAACCACCCACTGGGTTAGCGCCTGTTCGGTAATCCAGTATTCGTGTTTCTTCATTTATATACCCCTTTCTAAATACTTTTTCTTGTTCTTAAATTTAACTAATAATACTGATATAAGACCACATAATTTTATTTGTTTGTATGTATAGATATATGCATAGGGTACGTGTGGGATCAACCGACCCAGTGGCGGATCTAGAGGCCTAGGAACCCTCTCAATTTGAAAAAAAATGAAAATTTTAGTGGAAAAGTTTAAAATTAGTGAAAATCTACGAAAGAAACCCCTTGAAAATCATTGCTTGATTCGTCACTGATGACCCGCAATTTTTTTTTTTTACATATAACTATGGATTTTTAATCAACCCCAATATTTCTGAACGCCTTCAACTTAGGTTTCGAATGCACTTAAAAGAGCAATCTATACAATTGCATTTTTTTTTAATAAACAAACTACTGTTTATTAACACATAATTAAAAAAATGAGTAACGGTTTTTTACTTTCCCGTAGTCATAGTTATCTCAAAAATCTCACTATAGCTCTTGTTTTTACCAGTTGCATTGCACACACCATTGTTGTGTGTATGAACCGTTTCAACTCGAACCGAAAATTAAGATGTCAAGCTAACTGACATCCTAGAAAAAAAAAAAAAAAAAAAAAAAACTTCTTTCTTATTCTTGTTGTGCCAAATCTTTTGAGCTAATAAAAGTTCCATGAAACCCATATGGAACTCTTGATGGGAGCTTAACACAAGCTTCCATCTCCATAGTTATGGCGTTCACAACCCATAACTCCGACTTCCATGTCTTCTCATCATGAACAAACACCAAAACATATCCATCATCTTCTCGTTCCGAATTCGGTCCATTCGGAACAAAAAACGGCTCACCACCGTACCTCTCATCGCCATACGTCAACTTCTTGATTTCCCCATTAACCAAGTCAACTTTCGCGAACCCGCAAACTTTAGGCCACGGTTCAGTAATGGCTAGGTATGCAAACCGGGTTTTTCGACCTAATTTGTAACGGTTCACCATACCGGCTTCTAGATTGAGTTGATGGGATTGGTTGAGGATTGGGCGTCTGGTTGATTTACGGGTTGTTAAGTTGATTCGGATTTCGGATAGGATGCAATCTGGATGATGATTGTTGGAATCGTTGAAGATGGAGTCGGGTGGGTTCATGCATGACCCGATCACGATGACTTCGTTTGTGTCCGGTTCTTCCCAAGCGTTCCAGAAGTGAAAGCAGAAGGTTTCGGGTGAGTCGACCCATGTTATGTCGTTGGATGTTGTCGCGTTTTTTGATAAAATCCCGAACCTGTATTAGATAGAATATATTAGTTAGTTAGGTTCGCCGCCACAAATCACAATAGATATTATTAAAAGAAAATCTCTTATCTAATAATTATCTGAACAATTTACAACGGACTTGAAGCCTAGCGGTATGCAGATGTGTACAAAATGTTGTTTAGTGATGTAAAGGAGTTATGTTGCTTATGAGATACTCGTTATAAGCTCGCCAAAGATTAAACTAAGCTAAACAATCTCAAGCTTAAAAATAAGTTTCCTTAATAAAAAGAGACTGAGACCAACCTTCACTTATCGAGCTTCAGCTGGCTTACAAATGTACATGAGCCTGTATTTTTATAAAATTTATTTTTTATATTAATATATATTTTCAAATATTTTTTATTAAATATATATTGTGTTATATAAAAAAGCTAGAAACAAAATCTAGCAAGAAGCTCGAAAAAAGTTTAAAAAAAAAAAGAAAAGCAATGTTAAATATATAATTCTATCAAAATATATTAAAATAATTATAAATGTAGCTTGAAATAATCTAAGCTTGAGCTATCGTAAATTAAACTAGTCAAGCTCAGGTCTAGACAGAGCTCAAGCTCGACTTGTTTACACTTGTAACGGTGTTTCTCTCTAGAGAGTTCTAGTCAGGTGGTAAACAAATATTTGAATTTAATAGTATTAAAAAAAGTTTAATAATTAACCTAGACATCTTGTTCTTGTCATAAACCACCGGTGATCCACCCTTAATCATTTCTCCAAGTTTAAACACCACTTGTTGGTCAGGAACCACCACATAATTCTCAGTGATCGCAAAATCATGCACCATCGTCGGCACATCTAACCCGATTTCCACGTCCTTCGACTTCCTACCATCTTTCGAAAACTTTAAATACTTAAGATAGGGTTTCCGAACAACGTCATAGCTCAATGCAAACATTTCCCCAGTCACTGGGTCGATCTTCGGGTGCGCGATCATCGCGCACCCAAGCGTCCCAAAAAAATCATATCTCCCGACCGTCTCTATGTCCAAAGACGATGTAACCCTTATTTGATAAGGTAAATCATCTTCAGACATCGCGAGCAACCGGTTGTTGAAATAAATCAACCCCGCGTTCGCGACGCCCATCCCTTTGCTCGGGTCAACCAACCCGAACAAAGAACGAGCATAAAGTAGTACTAGCCGTACCACCCCGAAGTGTCCATGAAGCTCCCCGATAGCTTTAGGGAAAACCGGATGTCCGGTTTCCCTCTCATGCATTAGCCTGTGGGTCTCCGTTAGCTTACATGAGTAGCTAACGGAGTTCCCTTGGATGCTAACCGCATGAACCATTCCGTCACCATCAAATAGATGGTGTCCGGATATTGGTTCATAAAGCGGGTTAGCACCATTGCGAACGTACACGCCAGTTAAACAATCTGGCATAGTACCATTAACAATTAGATTGTGAGTTGGGGATTGTTCTTGGACCGGGGCGAAGTTCCCGGATATTTGTACCCGTGGGTCGATGGTTTTCGGGAAAGGAATGCGGGTTTCCCATGAGACCAAAGACATTTCCAACGTGTCGAATGCGATCGCGGCTACTCGCTGTAGGATGTTCCATTTTAATGTTTGGTTTGGAGCATTTTGTAATTGTTTGGTGTTGATTGAGGGTGTTAATGGTAGAGATGTATAGTTAATTAGTGTAGGTTTTGTAGAAGGTTTGGTTACTTTCATAGATATTATGAATTGAGGTTTAGAAGATGGAAGTAACGTTGATGTATAAAGATTTCTAGCCATTGGTTTGGGTTGATGTATAAGGTTATGAATGGTGTGTGTTATAGGTAGAGAAGCATAGGTTTATACAAATATTACTGAACACTCGTAAGTCGTAATCATGCATGAGGGGTGATAGGAGAGGGGTTAATAAAGACGGTGGCATGCAGGGACATGCAAAAGGAGGACCACGTGTCGTGTATGTTATGTAACATATGACATATGTTTTTCTTTTAAATCAGCTAACTTTTTTTTTTGAACGGCATCTCGCTCAGGGCTATACATGAGCATAGTCCGGCCGACGTGCGATTCGAACCGGGCACTCCAGGGTAGGAAACAGGCTAAGCCTGAAAACCTCCCACCTCACCTGCAGCAAGTGGGAATTGAACCTGGCTCTCCAAGGAAAAACCAAGTCCTTTCCACCACTAGACCACAGGGTCATTGGCTTAAATCAGCTAACTAGTTATATCATTTAATCCTACTTGTTGTAAATCTATATATTTCTTTAGAGCTTAGTAGAACCTTTAACTATATATGTATTTAGAGAGAAAAGCTTTTAGTACATCTTAATACATCAAAGCTAGAAATACTTGTTCACTTAAACATCTTAAAGTCCCCTCTTGTAGATATCTCTCATTGAAGGTTGTTTAGTTATGTCCCTCTTTTATTACCTCAATATAGTTCAACTAATGCCGTTCAAAAATAATTATAGTTTCTAGTTTACTTTTATCAAAATTCGTATGAAAAAATAGATAATGTAATAATAGCAAACAACATATAAGTAGTGACTACTACGTATGAATAAATAGATAATGTAATAATAGCAAACAACAGATAAGTAGTGACTTAACAGCAAGTAAATCCAAGAGAAAACGTAAAACAAAAACACAAATTTATAACACTGACTGACTTATGACATAATTGATAGTGCAAAATTATAATAAAGATTGAAAATCCTATAGTTACAATGCTTAAAAAACAAACAATTTAAAAAAACACATCATATAAAGACAAAATACATTAAAGAACAATATAACTACTATTCATAGAAATTTATTAAATTCTATATATATTAAACGGAGAGATTATTGTAGTTTATTAATATTTTATTTATACTCGATCAGTTTTCAATAGTTACTATAATATAGTAAGGATGCAACTTCCCTTCGTTTTTACCGCTTCCTCTTTTACGCCACCATTATTAAATAACAACGTTCTCTCTCTCATCCTTTCTTTCTCTACCTCTTTTTTCCCCTTTGATAACAGCTCCATCCTTTCAAGCCCATCATCTTCTACTTAATCCTTTGAGTTCTTGCCTTTAATATATTTTCCCTGCTAATCAATCGAGTGGTAATAAGCAATTTGTAGGTCTCTCATGTACTCTTGTAATGTGTGTTGACGTACAAATTTTATAGTGACGTGTCAATCACATTATGATGATGTAGGGTACTCAATTGGGCCAAGCCTAATAGCACAAGAAGCCAAAATCATTAGATATAATATTGGGTCAAGCCCAAGCCCAACAAGGAAGCCCATTAGGGTTTAACCCATCCCCCCTCTATAAATAGAGGGGCAAACCACACAAACAACTCAGATTGGTCTGAGTACAAGACCTCTCTCATTCTCTCTCTCTCTCTCTCTCTCTAAAACTCTCTCTAGAGTTATTCTCTCTAATAAGACTTTCAGCAGCAGCAGGCTGAAGCCTTGAAGCCTTCGAGCTGCTGATATGCATTCTTAACAATCTACAACCATGCTAATTCCACATCCAAGCCGGCTCCAACAGCCACTACATGCGGAATCACGCTTTGTTACTCGCAAGTCTCAGCCTTCATCAGGCATCAGGCTTACGTGGTTGGTCCCTAGTTGTAACTTGGGATCAAGAGTTCCTTTCTTCAACATCATACTCCTATTCTTTATCTCTTCTTAAGTTAACCAATAATAACAACATTCTAACTTTGGGTTGATCCCAAATCAGAATCATAACAACTAAAATATCAAAACTCTTGAACCTCCCATCTACGTTTACAACGTAGAGGGACACCACGACTTGCGTTTGGTGAACCGAAACCCTTTAACCCTTTTACCCCTCCTGACGAGTTCTTCCATGCTGCTGGTCTAACCCTTTAAGCAGCAGACGAGGTCAGAAGCTTGACGACCTTGGAACGTTCAGACCCTCTCCAGACACATATTTGTTGTAGCAACAAGTTGGCGCCCACCGTGGGGCTGTGCTACTAAGAACATAAACTCTTGGTAGTTCGGCTCCGTCGATCTATTTTCTATGTTCTTTTTATATTTGGAGAGAACGATTTCGAGAAAGTCACTTCTATACCTCCTATTATGCTCCTAAAAACGATATCACATCTACACTAAAACTCCTATTATAGGCTCCAAAGACACTTTTACTATCCAACATATTCCATGACTTACATGAGAAATGGAATAAATATGAGCCGTTTCTAGTAAATAGGAGATGTACAAAGTTGTTTATGCACTATGTTCTTTGATAATTTAAAGTGTTTTCATTTTATGTCAAAGTAAAGTATTTTGACAATTTTTTTTAAAGTGTTTTCACTTTATGTCAAAATAAAGTGTTTTCACTTTATGTCAAAGTAAAGTATCTTTGATAATTTTTTTACCACTTTTTGAAAGTCAAAGATTCTTGACAACAAAGAAATATTTTTCGTGTATATTCACACATGTATGCATAAAGTACAAATATTTATAGATAAATAAAGAGTAAAATTTCTACCCATTATTTATAAATAAATGCATACACTACCCAATACTCTTTAAATTTCCTAAAGACTTCATACTAAGTCACTCATCTTGGAAAAATACACAAAAAAAAAAAAAACAAAAATACATGCTTTTATCCAACGGACAAAAGCATGGAACCCTGTTACCTTACTGTGCACAGAGCATCTTGCTTTTACCCAGCGGATAAACGTCTGAACCCTTTAACCTTACTGTGCACAGAGCATCTTGCTTTTACTCAACGGATAATCGTCTGAACCCTTCAACCTTACTGTGCACAGAGCATCTTGCTTTTACCCAATGGATAAACGTCTGAACCCTTCAACCTTACCGTGCACAGAGCATCTTTCAGCTTTTCAGACTAGGCTTATAGGTCTACTGTACACGGAAGCTTTTAAGCTTTCAAGATATTATTCACTGCTACTCCATACTTCACTGTTCACAGCAACTTTATAGCTTACTGACCTACTACAACCTTTTAAGCTTTCAAGCTACTGTTCAGCTTTACAGGTGCATAGATCTACTATACATCAAAACTTTTTAACGTTTCCAGATTATGCATACCATACATTGCTCCTTGAAGCTTTATAGACGTTTAACACAATGTCTAACGACGTTTTCTATCCTTCTAGGCTACTGGTCACCAAATCTCCACAACCTCTTAAGCTATCGTTCTACGAAGCTTTAAAGCCTTTTGGGCTATTATTCGTCAAAATTTCACAGAACTTTTAGGCTACGGACCATCAAAGCCTTTAAGCCTTTTAAGCTACTGACCATCGAAGCTTTTAAGCCTTTTAGGCTATAGCTCATCAAAGCTTTTAAGCCTTTCAGGCTACTGACCATCGAAGCCTTGAATCCTTTCAGGCTACTGACCATCAAAGCCTTAAATCCTTTCAGGTTATTGCTCATCGAAGCCTTCAAGCCTTTCAGGCTACTGTTCTCTAAAGCCTTCCAAGCTATTGCTCACTCAAGCTTTAAAGTCATTTCGGCTACTAACCATGGAAGCTTTAAATCCTTCCATGCTACTATTTCCTAAAGCCTTATAACCTTTTAGGCTATTCAAGCTATAAAGCCATTTAAAACCATTGTCTATTAAAGGTTTCTAATACCTTACAGCCTTTAAGGCTATTCCAGCGGAAGCTCCAAAGACGTTTAACCTTCATACCATTCATTAAAGCTTCATAGCCTTTTGGCCAAGTATACAATGAAGCGTTTAACCTTTGTAGGCTATTTTCATGAAAGTTTTATATCAGTTCTGGCCACTAATTCTCGAAACTTTACAGCCTTAAAAGGTCGCTACTCATAAAAGCTTTACAACTTTTAGGCTACGGGATTCATTAAAGCCTTATAGCTTTTCAGACCATTGTGCGTTGAAGCTTCACAAACATTTAGCTTCACAACATTCAAATTAATCATTCGTGAAGCTTTGCTATTACCAGCTTCAACTTCTAAACAGCTTCAAAAGCTACACATGAATCATTTAAACTAACGACCAAGTCAACAAAGCAAACACATTTCCTAACCAATAGCCACAAATACATTTACGATGCAAACATTGTAACATTATTTTGAAGCTAACATAAGGAAATGGTTCAACACATCAACCTATGGATCTTTAAATCGCCAACGTCGCAAGCTTTCAAACAAGCTTCTATTCTGTGAACGACCTATAGATCCGAAATAACAACTTCAATCAAGAAGTTATATCTCGCAAGCAAAAAAAAAAAACAAATAAACCAGTAAAACACGTCTCTAGCCATGAACACCTTTTACCAAGGGCTGATATGAATAAGTTGACATGCTTAAATAAAGCAAGTAACCCCCGAAGCAAATAAGCATATCAGAGGGTTAAAGGATAACAGGGCAAAAGGCTTCCCCTAACAGCAACCTATATAGCAACATATCTTCGAAAAAGGAATAAAGAGGTAAGATGTATAACAACACTTTGATATCAGTCAGAATCACTCATCACCACGTCATGACCACTTCTGACTGGGGGGATGGTGGCTCGTGTGGACAAACCCACATTCGAAAGTGTCGTTGTTATGTTAGAATAGGACCCCCGGTGATCAAGTGTCCTATTACATTACCACATAATAGAACACAAACAACTAAATATCTTATAAATTACTTTGTTAGGATCAACATTTTAAGGGTTTTATTAAGTTATATGATAATAGGACCCCAAAGAATCATCCATCCTATTAAATAGCTTTTTAGGACACTGGTTTAGTAGCGTATATTATAAAAGGACCCCAAAAGTTCATTCGTCCTATTAAATAGTTTTTTAGGACCTCATTTTCCAAGCGCCCCACACAAAAGGTCCTTAAAAGCCCTTTTTGTTGTAGTGAGTTCCTTTCTTCAACATCATACTCTTATTCTTTATCTCTTCTTAAGTTAACCAATAATAACAACATTCTGACTTTGGGTTGATCCCAAATCAGAATCATAACAACTAAAATATCAAAACTCTTGAACCTCCCATCTACGTTTACAACGTAGAGGGACACCACGACTTGCGTTTGGTAAACCGAAACCCTTTAACCCTTTTACCCCTTCTGACGAGTTCTTCCATGCTGCTGGTCTAACCCTTTAAGCAGCAGACGAGGTCAGAAGCTTGACGACCTTGAAACGTTCAGACCCTCTCCGAACACATATTTGTTGTAGCAACACATTACAACAATGCATCAACCTTTCAAAAGTTTGATTATTCATTGTTATATTAATGAGTTTAAATGCACAATTGCTTTTTTTTTAATGTATGGTGAACCATTACAATAGTGTGTCAAACTTAATAAAAGTTTGATTACAATTGTAATGAGTTATATAGTATGGACGCACATATTAGGATGTGCAAAATTAAGTACAATGGCGTATCCAATTTCGCACGTTAGCTTCACTCTTGTAATAAGTTTTTTTACCTACATACATACACACGCATGTATATATAGGATTGTATCAAATCAATTACTGTCCAATTTCACATGTTTGGTTTATTCTTGCAATAAGTTTTGATACACATATATAATAGTGCATTCAAAGTCGTATATTCAATTCACTATTGTAATAAGTTTTGATACACGTGTGTATAATTATGTGTTTAAATTCGCATTTTTAAGTTATTATTGTAACAAGTTTTATTTCGCTTGTATACAATGATGCATCATACTCGTTATATCAGTGCATCATGATAACACACTGACGATGTGATATCTTCAAACAAATACAAGTACACTAATAATGCTAGGCTAAATATATAATGCACTAACGAAAACCTCTTTTGGTATTGATACATGTTAATTATCTTCGATTTTTGTGATTATGCAAATTATAATAATGAATCTGACGCATATACCTATATAGCTAAAAAAGATTATGAAATGACGTGTTTGCGCTAGATCCTTCATACGCTTCTTAATAGATCTTTTTATTTGATCATATGGCTATATATATGACTAGCACTACTGCAGGGATCTGGACCTTTAGCGGCGACTATCTCCACTAATATATCACGTGTCGCCGCTAATACCCAATATCCACGTGGCTAATACCCAACTCGAGTTTGTCAGACAATACATACTTAGATAAAATAGAGAACTGTAGAACATTGTAAAGGTTTGAAACCAAAACTTTTTTTTTTTTAATGAAAGTTCAAGATGTTATTTTTCACTGGGAATATTTGTAACTTCCACAAACATGGTGCATCACATCATAGCCTCTTAATTAAGCGCATTTAATAAAATTTAAGTCATGTATCAGCGTGGGTAGCAAAGCGGAGTGACGTTGTTCAAACAATTGAGAGTGGTATTGTAGCAACCCTTGGGGTTTGACCCAATGTATTCAACGTTATTATGGTGCGTCTACCACAAATAGTTATAATGGTGAGCCTACCACAAAGCCTCTTATGGATTTGACCCGATGTAGTCAACGTTTAATGCCCTTGGCCTTTAGAGTTTGAGTAATCAATGGAGTGTATTACCAAAAATCCACTACTTATTATGGGTGTGTTGAATATTCATGTTCATGAGTTTTGCACGCAAACTCTTAGAATCTTTTGAACTCAACGATAATAGCCAATATTAAGTGTGGGTTAGTCTAAGGTTACATGTTGCGGTTCAAGCCCATGTGCTAGTTAAAGTGTCAAGTCACAGTACAACTTCTGGCCACTCTTAGTTACCATATGTGTGGATTTCATTTGTTCTTTATTTATTTTTTATTTTTTTTATTCATAGTAGTGTCTCGATTCCGGGGGAGGGGGGTTCGTTTTTAGCAGGCTAGAGTTTGTCGTCCAGAAAGGGGTGGCGGCGCAGCTTGTTGCCCGTCTGCCCACTATCTTGATGTAATTTTTCGCGACTAGAAGAAATTAATAAAATGCAAGATTAGTGGTAAAAAAAAAAAAAAAAAACTAAGATTTAGCAAAATCCTAATCTACTTAAATTTAAATAACTTGAAAAAATTACAAACCAAATTTTAAATTGAAAAAAAAAACATACACTTGAAAAAAATATATATATAGAAGCTACTAAATTTAATTTTTACAATATTCAGTACGTGTGACACCCGGCAAACTCAGATTATTTTTCCTAACAAAACAAATGTTACAACTTTTGAACTACTTGTTGGTTTATTATGTTACTTTTTACTGATGTAGAGGTCGTTTATTGTGATTGTTGACTTGGATCCTGAACTATTTAAAAAATAATAATTTTGGTGTATGATGCTTGTAGAAGATTGTAGGTTGTTGCTTTCAGTAAAAACAAGATTGAAGTGTAGTTACCATAGTTAGGTGTAAAAGATACATGATGAAATAAGGTAGTGATGGTGGCAATAAGTACGTAGAAACCACATGACAACGACACTAAGCATGAACTCTGCCAAATTCCTAATCGATGGTTGAGAGATATATGGTGGTAATGGGTGACTTTGATGTCAATTAATGATTGTGGGGTGCTTAATTGATCAAGGTTTTCAACTGATTGGAAGGTTCTCGACCTTAGGGTTAAAGACAGATGGAAGATATAATGTTTATAGTTTGTGCTCAATAGATAAACGAAAAAAAAGAATATATAGTATCCAATGTTACCAAGCTTTTTGAGTGAGACCATGCTAGATAATATAAGCGGCAATGGTTCGATATCTCGCTGCTAGGATATAAAATGGTGTTGTGTGGATCACATGTTCTTGGTTAATTGCAATGTGATGGGAATGTAATTTAGTACATATATAATTTGTTGGGCTTGTCACTCTAGACAAATAGTAATCACCATACAAATAGTGACTAGAAAATATCTTGTCACACCCTCAAATTCCATATGCGGGAATTTACCGTGAGACGCGTGATCGACATACCAGGATTAAAGACAACGGTCACAATAAACGACAACTAAATGTAAAAAGTACGTAAACCAAACCATGCAATAATAAAAAACCATGATCCAAATTACAGCGGAAGCAATTTAAGTTTACCAATAACCAAATAAAGATAAAACATGAGTTTAAAGTTTGACATCCCAAAAACATGATCCTAGATGTGAGTGCGACTCCGTGCGCCTAGTCCGACTGCTGCTACCTTAACGACCTGAGAAAACATGCTAAAAATGTCAACATATAATGCTGGTGAGTTCACAGGTTTTATAATAAACGTTTCGTTAATCCCTCAAAACCGTTACCGTTACTACTATGCTGTGTGAACGCTAGCTAGGCGTTAAGTATATTACTACTACGATTGAAACCATTGCTGACTGTGATTTATAGTGTGATACCCTTTCGGACTACCGTCATCTCCGGTAGGCCCTGTGTAATCGAGACAATATGCACCCGTCCGGCCTCCAGCCTTCGGGTGGGGTTTGTTAGGCCCAATAGATCTGTCCACATTTCCCCGCCACATACCCGTATTAGTGGTTTCTATGGGATTTAGATGAGTCGTATAGTAATATAATGATAGCCATAGTATAACATGAAAATGTGTGTTTAAAATGTGTAAGCATGTTTCTCCCCCCAAAACAAAACCAATAAAAGTGTGGGGCCGTGAACTCACTTTAGATTGCGTCTTTAGTTTAATAGTAATCCGACACGTGTGTGGTAGTCCCAACTAATGGCGACCTATCAATGAGTTTAAGTAAGTGTGTTGACCAATAACCTGTAGGTTAGCTAGTCCCCGATTGTCCAGATCTTGACTATGTGTGTTTAAAAATGTGTTTGAACGTTAACCAGACATACCAGACAGACCCGACATCTCATTGGTGATCCATTACATCAATTAATCAAGTACATAAGGTTAACACATAAGTTTCAAGCATAAAACACTTAGTTTGCATAAAAAATCGCACATATGGAGTTGTAAGGTTGAATCAGCAGGTTTCCAGCTTCCTTCGACCCTAGTATAGGTCCATTCTACCCATTTACATGTTCGTTCGACCTCATAGATGTTCATGCAATCAAAACACAAGTTCATTCGACCTAACATATGTTAATTCGACCCTAACACGTGTTCGTTCAACCTAAATCATGTTCGTTCGACCTAAATGAAGCCCATTCGACCCTAACAACACTTCATTCGACCCTCAAGTTCTTGGTTCGACCCCACGAAGGGTCGAATCAAGTTTGGTTCTGTAACACCCTAGTCATATCCCACATATCCCGTGGACAAGAGAGATCTTGGTTCATAAGTAATGTCCTGCCTCATAAATCACCAACGCGTTTTGGGCTTAGTTGGCTATGGAGCACATGAAAACTCTACAGTTAAGCGTGCTCAAGTGTGAGTAGTACTAGGATGGGTGACCTCCTGGGAAGTTTTCACTCGGGCAATAAAAAACAAATCCGTGAGCTTCTAGTGGGCAAAGTGGACAATATTGGATGATATTAGAGGCGGGGTGTTACATGTTCGACTTGCAGCCTGCAAAAACCTCTTAAACGCACCAAAACGCATCTAAACAGTCCAAAAACGTCACGAAACACAGCAGTCAAGTATGAATAACATATCCACACAAAACCCTACCAATTTTATTCCAAAATCAATCCGTTTTAATACTTACCCAAAATGGTAAAATTATGGAAACGTCACATCATGCATGAAAACTTTACCCAATTTGGAAACTTTATGAAATCATTGAACAATCAACCCAATATGCTCAGATGCTACGTTCGTTCGTTTATGTTCGTGAACGTTCGGTAACATGTTCGTTTGTGTTCGATAATTTTATAAGGTTTTTAAGTTTTATAATTTGTCTTGATATTCTTTTAGTTTTATTTATTTTACCCGAATAAATAAGTAAAAAATTTATATGGGGTCAATATATGTATGCGAATTCAATTTTATTAGAAAGTTAATACATGTTCGTTTGTGTTTGTTTCCGTTCAATGAACATTTTTTTGTATTCGTTTGTGTTCATGTGTGTTAATGAATACTTGTTTGTGTTCATGAATGCCCATTTGTGTTAGTGTGTGTTCATGAACAAAATTAACAAACGAGCACGAACATGAGTGTTTTCTTTACAAATGAACACGAACATAAAATCTCGTCCGGTGAGTGTTCATGAACACATATTTTCCTTAACAAACGAAGAGTGGTGAAGCTTGGTTCTAGCATCGGTGGGGGCCGGACCCAATATTTTTCGATCGGTTGACTGGAATATCAAATCGGTGGGGGACGGACTCAACCTGCACTTAATTTACCTACGAAAATCGAAAAAGTCCACCATTGCGCCAAAAAACGGTCGGCCCCTCGGGCCCTCAAGAAGTTGTGCCTCTGCAAACGAACACGAACAAGCCCTTGTACGTGTTCGTTTGATTTGTTTGCGGCTCTAGATGTAATGTATCTTTTTAGTGTCCAGAAAATGTGTATTTTATCTGTTTTAGTGTTTATAACACCAAAATGATTTGTTTTGATTTGATTTGGTTTTGTATAACCTAAATCAATCAGTGAACATGTATACAGTTAATCATAGAGATTCCTTTAATTAACATCATTTGTTATGAACTAATGTGATATTGTGTAACCTAAACCAAGTCTCATTGAGCATTTAATAGGTAACCATGCATAGTAATTTCCAGTTTCTCATTATATTTATTTTTCAGTGAAACCTCTAGTTTCCATTTAAGAAAGAGTTCAGACTTGAATCAAAAACAAAAATAGTAAATATAATGACTTCATTGTCCTTTCCGAAGTAAAAGAAAACGTAGTATGAGTACATTAAAGTTGTACGTGTAAATTTGCTTCGAAAGCTATTTTAGTTGCAAGTTGGTGCCTTTAGACACTAACTAAACATCATCCATGGTCCCATGGTCCAATGGTCCAAACAAGCCCAAAAAAATGTCAATTAAGTAATTCTAACAAAGAAAAATAAGTTAATAGAAAATTTTTTAAATGAATTATTAGTTTTTTGTAACCCTATAAAGTAGTTAAATAAATAAAACTTATAATTCATTTTTAAAATATATTGTTTTAAAGCAAACCTAATTTCGAGTGAATGATAATTTTAATATGTGTAAAATACACGTAGGATGAATTTTTATATGTGTAGGATGAATTTTGATACACATATGATTTTTGATATATGTACGATGAATTTTGATATATGTAGGACACATTTGGATAATGTATAGGGTAAAGTGTTAATGTCTAATTAACTAAAGAGATAATAATTAATGTAAGAAAAGTTAAAGTATTTAATGTTTTACCATTATGTCGTTTCTTTCTTTTGTTTTTTTTTTTCACATTAAATTTATTCTCATTTGATCATCCCGCTATATTTATGTATATAATATAGAAAAATAGAAAGAGAGTCATTTAAATACTATACAGCTTGAAATACTAAACATATCTCTCTATGTATACGTAAGACACCACATTTATAAGAAAAACATAAGAAAAAACAAAGAGTAATGATGTGACTAATTTAGTAGGAGTTTTTATAAAAACCGAAGAGAAAACATTGTAAATCAAACTGTAATCGGAAAAACTAATCCAAATAATAAACTTGATGTTTGGTTTGGTCTTTAACCGAAACCGAATTGTGAATTTGGTGTTTGGTTTCACGTTTTTTAATTGGTTTATTTGGTTATCCTAATAAATCGTTTAACTTATTAATTATTAAATAAAAATAATAATATTTAATAAGCCATATAAAATTTACTAGCACAATTGTTATATCTAAAACCCAACTCAAAAATAAAGCTCCCTCATTTTAATCTAGATTTTAAACTCAAAGTTTAAAGTAGGGTTTCTAAATTGCCGACTAATATAGTGGTCAGTCTAATTTCTATAATCTTATGTTTGAAGTTTTAACTTTGTATTTGTGTGTTAGACTATTTCCGGGATTTGTTTATTTTATTTTGTTTTTAATTTTATTAGTAATATGTTTTGTGGTTTGACCATTCGGAACACAAACAAGAATGTAAAATAGGAAAAAGAGTACTTTGATTCAATTCGACTAAATTTAGTTGAACTCGTGTTGTTTGGTTTTTAAACGACACCGAACATAACTGAATTAATTCAGTTTGGTTCGGTGTAAAAAATTTTGAAAATCAAATAAACCGAGCTGAATTAACCAAATAAGCCGCAAACCAAACCAATAAACACAAACTTACACTTCTAAGCCTAAAAATAGGGGAACCAGACCCCTTATATGTAACCTCCGCCCATGAAGAATGGTGTATATTCAGTTAAAACATAAGAATAGTGTATGTTTAGCACAACCAGTCCAGTAATAAGGCCAACAAATCACCGGTTGGTTTAGCATACGAATATGATTTATTCGGCTAAATGAATAGCCTTGGTAAAAAAAAAAGTACATGAAATACTTGTTTCTTCTAAAATCTCTTATCAAACTGATTATTAAATCGGTTTTGAAACATCAAGTGTGTTAAGTTTTCATTAATTGTGTCACGTGTAGCAGACAACAACAACAACAACAATTATGAAACAAGTGTTCATGTTGATTTTATTATGTCACGGAAAAAAAAAGACAAATATAAAAAAAGACAATAAAACCACTATCGTAATCACTCTTGAAGGTACGGAATGGCTGATAATTTAACAAAGAATTGCATGATTGTTAAGTTCGTCTCGTTCATTGATAATATCTATTTTACTTGTTTTCTTTCATTTTATATGTGGCAGACGAATAAGTAGGCATAAATAATAATTTAATTATTATGTTTTTTTGTGTTCTCTATGACCTTGGAAAAGATACGAGAAACGAAAGGTAGAGAAATTGTTAAAGTCGACATATTATTACGGATTGGTTGTATCTTAGCAAAACTAATGAGAGTGACATTACATCGTTTTCTAACTTTACATGGAATCTAAAAAAAAAATAAGAACATATAGGTATTATCTATAATTATATATGTCATTCTGCTTTTTATTCTCTTTAAACGAAGACCATAGAAATAAGATTTTATCGCAATTAATTAGGGGTTGTTTGGTTGATTAAGTGTTGAATCATTAAGATGTCTGAATGGTTAAGAGGCTCTGAATGATTAAGTGCTGAATGGTTCAGCTATGCACCAAGTCTGAATGATTCGGCTCTTAATCATTCCATTAAAAGCCTTTTTTTTATGTTGAAACAAACAGTCTAAGGGGCTATTTGGTAGCCTCTTAATCAACATCTTAACCATTCAGGTCTGAATCATTCAGCATTCAGACTGTTTGTTTCAGCATCTGAATAGAATGATTAAGTGCTGAACCATTAAGCTAATAAGGGATGCTGAATGATTCAGCGCTTAACCATTCAGAGCCTATTAAGAGGCGACCAAACAGGCCCTAATGAGAATGACATTACATCGTTTTATAAACTTCACATGAAATCTGATAAAAATAAGAACATGTAGATATATTATGTCTCTTTAATTTTTTGTTATTGTGTTTAAACGAAGACCATGCGTAGTAATAAAAACCAATGAAAGATCTAATCGTAATTCCTCAACTCAACAAGACCGTAAAAAACCAATGTTTTTGTTTGTAATTGTAAAACGGTTCTTTTATTTATTTATTTATTTTTATTTTTTTTGCTTGTGTGTGATTGTGTGTGTTTGAAAGAAAGTATAACACAAAAGATGTACAGTACACAATATATATATATATATATATATATTTGCAAGCTTCAGTGAGCAATTAGTTCGCATCATAAGGTTAATTTTGAATTATTGAAGATTTTAGATTTATATGCAGGGTAGCCATTTAAAAGAAAAAAGATATATATTGCTTATAGTTATGAAAAAGGGATAACATCTCTTAACTCCTTGTAGATCACTGAAAATAAAAATGTTTTTCTCGTCTTCGTGTGGATTGTGAAAAGATATCGATAACTTTATACAATGACACTAAGAGGGTGTTTGGGATTGCATTTTAAATCTGATTTTTAGATTATTGCGTTTTGAAAACGCTGATAATCAGTTTTTAGTGTTTGGATTGCGTTTTGAAAACGCAGATAATCAGTTTTTTAGGCTACCAAAACGCAATAATCTATAAGCAGCTCCACCCCTGCTTTTTCAAAACGCATAATCTGTTTTGAATAATCAAATCCCAAACACCCCCTAAATCGTGATGGCAACCCCTCTATTAAATAAACAAATAAATCTACAACTACACGCTCCCATCAATTTTACCTAACCTTCTGGTTGCTAATTCCATTATCATTTTGCATACAAACTAATTTTTTCTAGGTTTTTCTCGACCTTTACTGAATCATCAATGAAAATCACATGAAGTAGAGGACAGCATTGTAGGATAGATCATGAGGTGTCATATGCATTCTTCTACCTCAAGATAATTACAAGAGATCATGTTAAGTATATAATTAATAATATGTGTGTGTGTTTTGTGTTCTCACGATAGATCTTAACAATGAGTTAAGAAATGTTAAAAGTAGATTTAAGTTGAATGATATATTGGTCCATAAAAAGGAATTGAAATGAGGAAAGAGTCAAGATGCTAAACTAATACCATCCTTAGGTTTTACTTTTTTTTTTTTTTTTTTTTTTTTAAAGGCAAACTTCATTAAAAACAAACAAAACGGGATATCTCCAAGATAGAGATACCCACTACAACCACAAGACCATTACATTACATTAAATCGACACCAATCGTTCCAACCAATCCTATCATGTTTAGATCTACTATTAAACCATAGAAAACTAATCGCCTTGACGTCTGAGAGCATCCTTAGGTTTTACTCCCACATGTATGTGTATGCGTCATCTAACTAGTTTAATTGCAATTAAAAGCTTTTAATACAAAGATTAATGCCTAGATGAGTATAAAATGGAACCTTTTTTGTTTCGTGAAGATGCCTTGGGATTTTGAAGGAAAAAATCATGACATAAAGAACTCTCTTGTTCGATTAGAAAGAAAGATTCAAAAAAGCAAGAGACAACCAAAGACAGACATTGTTCTCATTTAGTTCATACATGAAACATATTACATATAGAATGCACCTATCACATACTTGTTCAGTTTCACGAAAGATTGAACATAGAAAACAATGGTGTGGTTTTCAGGCTTGTTGGTTATCTTCGGTAGTACTACTAATTTGACTATTGTACCATATGAGAAAAACATGAGTGTGTGCAAAAGATGTTTTATGGGAACCAACATCTAACTCCCAATGAAAATGTTCTTCCAAAATTCCAATAGTTGGAAGTCTTTACCACCGACTCATCACATAAGTTTTGACAACAATCGTCTCACTATCATGATTCTTTTTCCTTCAAAATCTAATGACATCTTCACGAAAACAAAGGGCAATGAACTAGCATATTACAATTGTCACTATAAAAATCCATTGACCCCAAACACGGCTTATATTTGTCCATCTCAACGACAAAGATATATGTCCTAACCTGAATACACTTAAAATCATGTAACCTAAACACGACCTGTATATTTATATTAATGGCAAATATATATGCCCAACCTGAATGCACTTAAAATCATGTAAATCAAAACTTAAAGCTTTTAATTATAATTGTATTGAATAGAATGTATAGGGTGTAGAATGACATATATGGTTATATAGACCACATGTTACACATCTAACCCTTAACTATTACTAATGTCACTAATGATCTAATACTGACCACAACCCATATATGCATTTGTGCCCAAACCCGAACACTTTAAAAGCGTTTAACCCGAACAGTCAAACACAGACCATTTAACTCATCTATCTAAACAAACCAAATGGGTTGTAGTCTAGTTGCAAATGTGTTGATCAAGTAATGAACACGGTTTGTAAGTTGACCAATTTAATTAACAGGTTAAACAACTCAATCCACACGACTTATTTAATCAAACTAATTAAACATACCGATTCGAACAACACGAACCATAACGCTGTGTTCCCGAGTTAACTTAAAAAGGGAAAATAACCGAATGAGAGGAAGGGAAGGGAAAGAAAAGAAAAAGAAATGATAAATCTCATTTCCTTCCATTTCCTTTCTTTTCCTTCTTTAAATGAAACTCGAGAACACACCTTGTTTTGTTTTCCTTTCTTTTCCTTCCTTAAAATGAAACTCGGAAACACAATCAAATTTTCATTTCCTTTCCTTTCTTTTTCTTTCGTTAAGTTAACTGAACACAGCGTAAATTACAACCAAACGTTAATTGAATATTAAGATTTTATATTGTGACATAACCAACTTAGAAAGAAACGATCAAAAAGCATGATCGACTTTAATGCATAAATGTTGGATTCGAAATCCTAAATTCTAAAATTACTCTCAAATCAATCATTATTTTTTTATTTTATTTTATTTTATTTTATTTTTTGCACTGACAGTATTGTTGAACAAACTCCAAACGGATAGCATTAATCATCATCATCAATATCAATGGGGGCATTAACAGCATCACTGATAGCAATTGCAGGTCTAGCCTTAGGTTGGATCACCATCGAGATCGCCTGCAAGCCCTGCCTTGAGAGTGGCCGTGCAGCCATTGATCGTAACCTGAACCCTGATTACGATCCAGACGACGACGATCCACGCCTTCCTCTTAATCCAAACCCTACTCCTTCAGATAATAATAATAATGATGATGTTCCTGTTGATTCCAGTTCCACATCCGTCAAAACGGTCTGATTGTTGCTTATTATTGAAGCGATTCGATGTTTGAATTCGTAGATCTAGATATCCAGTACGTGTTGCTTCTGTTTTTTACTTTATTATTATTATTATTATTAATGTGTTATAATTGTTTCTGTTTTGTTAACGTTTGTTTATCGTGTGTTTCGTTTCGTGTCTGAATTTGTGTTTTAATTTTGACTTTTGATGGTCAAAATGATGAGATTGAGCTTAATGTTTGATGAGTGTGAACAATATACAAGATCTGTGTAACAGTATGGCAATTGACAAACTAAGTATAAAGAATATGTTATTATTATTTATTTATTTTTGTTATAATCTAAGAATTTTTGTTTGAGGTGCTTGCTGGAATTTGAAGAACATAAAGAGATGGAGATATTTCTAAGTTTATTGGTGAATGTTAAGTTGTTAACTGATGTTATTGATCAATACAATCAATGAGGTGTAACTTTTTAACCCGAGACTGATAACTATATAAACACTTGTACATGATACTCACATGTAGTGGAAGAAAGAATGGAAGATAGAAAAAGAAGTTATAATCGGTTCAATATTGAGGTTACTTAGTAGTTAGTACCATAGTTATCATACGCGTTAAGCGTAAAAAAAAAAAAAAAGAAGGGCCTGAAGTAAAAAAACCGAACAAAGAAAATAAAGTAAAAATATATTAAAATAATATTGTTTTTCATCTAGTTAGTATCAAATGTTCTAAAATATCGACGTATTAGTGTATGGGAGTAGTTTTCCTTAGATAAAAGTAGAAATATGGCTGGAATCTAGCCATATTTTAACGCATTTGGGTGAAAACTCTCCGGAATTTAGGAATCTAGCTGAAATATGTGCCTAAACCATCACCTGGAGAATTAAAGCGCAATTTCCTCGACTCAAAGCGCAAATGTATCGCCTTGCCTAAAAAGTGGGCCTAGGCGCAAGAGGCGATGCTTTTATCAACTATGCTACTCACCTTACAAAATGGTTCAGTATGGAACAATCTTTACTATCATTATCTTTTTTTTTTCTTTTTTTTTTTTTTCTGAAAATTTGAAACATTAAGAACAATACTAGGTTACTATATGAAAGGGGACTCGATTATGATTCGGTTCTAGTTTATAACCAATATACACAAGCACTTCAAAGGTCTAAGCGCGATAGCAACCGATTTCAATCTGTCAAAAATATTTTGTCGACAATAAGAACTCATTAGAAAAATTCACAAGCAGCACTAGTACCTTACTACTAAAATCAGGAAAATCTTAAGTGGGATAGCCTTAAAGGAATGAGACAAAAAATCAGTAAAAGGTGATACATACATAAGATCTTTAAACACTTTATTTATTTTATTTAAACAAATCAATATAAACACAATGATTTTTAAGATCTGTAATGTAATATAAACTAGTGTTTTAGTTACCAACGCTTCGCTGCGGGACGCTCATGTCGTTATAGGTTTGGTGGATATTAAAAATAACATTATTAGCGATAATAAGTGTCGTACCGCTATCTAGCAATTTTCGTCAATTACGTGAGCCACTAATTCAATTACGCACAATTTTTTGGGCGGTTTGAACCCTTTTTCAAGACGGTTGGGAGACTTTTTCTGGGCGTTTGGGGAGGCTTTTTCTGAGCGTTTGGGGAGGGTTTGGGTTTTCTGGGCGGCGACTTGTTGTTTGGGGGTGTAGTCAAATTTTGTTTAGTCAACTTTGGGTGGCTGCATATATTAGCACAACACTTTGTTTAGTTAAATTTGGGTGGCAGACTTATTTTAGAACGACGACACTATTCAAGTGTCTTTGTTTTAATATAGATACAATAATATTTCAGGTTAATTTAGAGATGTTTGACTTGCTCAGCCCATTCACAATATATATGTTTTTAACTACAAGTTTTATTTAAACTTGCTTTTACCAAAAAGCCACTATTGATTTGATGATGTACGGTTGTAAGCCCCAAGAGTTGGTGCCCATTTACATGACTATACGTCTATACGCGGTTTAACTGCCCATTTGCATGGCTATATGCCAATTTAACTAGATCGAAAACTAAACGTCAAAAGTTGAAAGGACTGATGTGATGAATACTGGGGGCGTGGACGCAATGTACACCAATGAAAAACGGTGTAGATATAGAAACACCCTTCAGTTAGATGACTTAGTATGCTATACCTATACCTTGCCTTTGTACCTCTTGCCCCCGGCCCCATGGTTCTAGTCAAATCACCAGTCGTTGAGCATAAGTTTATAAAACCACACTCGTGTAAGGGTTAATTAAGAGTGTTCAAAATACTACAACAGAAAACGAAAGCATGTGGATGGGTTAGACTTTTTTCACAACAAAAACAAAAGCTGTCAATTTACATAAAATGACTTGATGTTCATGCCAAGTAGTTATATATCTGAGGATTGTTCTTATCCCTCTCCAAATACTCCCTGTCAATTAGGCTTTCAATCCTCTTCTTCAAGTCAACTGGTTTTATAGGAAACTTGAGCTGTTCCAAAAAAAGGGTCAACTTTTAAAATGTAAATTAACCTAAATTAAGCTCAAATCTTTAGAAAAGAAATTATTTGACTTTTTTTTTATATAGAAAAAGGCATAAACAAAGTGTTTGCATGTTGGCCCAGCCCCATACCATTTTGACCCGCATTTAAAATTACTTTGTTTGACAACCGGTTCATTTAGCCACCTCTATGAGGTTATGGTTGTGCATTGAAAGATTACCCGTATTTTACTAGCACTTTTTACCGACAACTGTAAAGAAAATGATTACCTGCTGGAAGAGTTCGGTTATCAGAAGTGTGTGACTCAAAATTTTCCTAGTTTTCATTATCCGAACAATAGCAGCATCAACCTGCAATATATCCCAAAAAAAAATTTGAAATCAAGACGCTAGTATACATGATGATCTCGTAAGAAGATTACGACTCTGAGAAAATATTATCATGCTATGATGTTTTTCATAAGAGGATATAAAAGTAACAGATTTTTTAATTGATTTTACTAGTATGTTACAATCTACCAGTATGCATACGCAGAATACACAACTCTAATCCTATGGGCTAAGCTAATGGGCGACCCTAAGGATGGTTAACCCTAATATACATTCTAATAAACGATATATACCTGATACTGACGATCTTGGAATACTCTCTCTGTAGTGCTTGCATTTTCTTCCACAGTTTCCTTCAACTGGATAGCATTAACCTGCAAACACATTTTATAATGTCAAACTTTATTGTATAAATGACAGCTTTTTATATGATTTCCTATTCGGTTGCTCTCACCTTTATACGGTAAAGAGGAGCAGTAAACACATCATTGAACATGAATGAATCATTGTTATCCACTTCCCTACCCTTAGGCAACTGTGTAAACATCAAGATCAGTAAATTCTTTCTAGGGTTGTCACGAAACCGATTGTAGCTGAATTAAATTATATTAAATACTGAAAAATACCTTTTGTAGAACACGGACTTTTCCACAAGCAAGTGACTGCAGAGTTCTCCTTAGTTCCTTGTCCTCAATGCTAGTAGCATCTTTAATATCTTGAAAACTAAGCTTTTGTGCGTCGTTGAACAGCATCAGAACAACGGTCTGAAAAGATGTATTAATCAGTTATTAACCAAAAACACATTTCAGGTTGACCCATTACCCAACGTGCCTGACCCGCTGACCCACCCAACTATGCAAGATCAAAGATAGAGACCAACCTGAAATAAAGAAACCGCCAGTTCTTTTTTTCCCTTTGGAAATTCTGCTTTCAAGACACAGTGACCTAAAGAATTTTGCCACATTAATCGCCTACCACTATATTTGCTCAAGTAGAACTCCTTAAAAATGTCCTGCAGCATTTTACGAGTTTAAGATTATTGTAAAATCAAAGGAGTTGAAAAACATTGTAAAGGCATTTTTCCTTCATGTCATACCTGATAAACATTCAACTCATGGGGAAGTCGGACATCCATTGGCGGATATGTAGGCCAGTAACTGTATCAATTGCCATGTTAATTTAATTGGCAGCAGAAATCAGATATTTTTTAGTTATTTTCCCAAAGAGCTCAGGAAGGAAAATCATACCCGGTTGTTAAAACATGAACACTCATCTCAATTCCTGAAGGAAGTTTTGTCCTAGCTTGAGATGATTGTTTAAATGATTCATTTATCTCCTTTGATAACTCTATGTCCTACAATAACACACACAAAAAATAAATAAATAAATAAATAAAAAGAGCCCTATTGATTAAATGCTAAAAATGCTCCTTAGTCAATGATAAAATAAAGCATACCTTAAACATTCCTTCAAGCTTGTTGGTAAACTGGCTACCACATTCGGTTTTCAACTACAACAATGACAATTTTGTTAATAACCAGAAAATATATTTGCCTAACCGGCACATAAAAAAATTGACTTTAAACCTTGGATATCATTGACTTCTCAGCATCAATCGATGCACTCTTTCCCAGAAGAAGCCTTTTTGCAAGATCCTTCTTATAGAATGCCTCAAACACATCTTTACCCTATCACAAAATTAAACATAAATGGATGAAAACTTTAAGTGAAAATAAAAAGAACTAATATCATGCAACGGTTGTTATATCACTAATCACATTACTGCCGTCTGCCAAATTATACGTACCTGTATAAATCTAAAGAGAACCAAAACTTTGTCAAGAGTGCCCTCCAATTCTTCTTCAGACGTACCCTTATTTCCAGCACGGAGTTTCTCATCCAAAAACTTCGCGATCAGTTCAGCAGGACGATTCTGCAGATATCGCGTTAATATCATGTTAATTCCAAAATAAATTAGTTATCGATTTTAGTTCCTATATCAAACAAAAATGGTACCTGGCGGAGATTAATTAGATGCTCAAATGCCTCTTTAATTGTGTTGCTAAAAACATCATTCTTCGAGAAGCTATCTTCCCATACTTTATCAAGAGACATTTTGAACTCTAAGAGGGAAGACACCATATCTTTGTCCTTTTCTTCGTCAGTTACAATCCCCTGCCCTGTTTTTCTGATGTATGCACTTAGGGCATGTCTTAAAGATTCAAGGGCATTTACTCTAGAGAAAAGTGTATACATCCTTCTAAGATCATGAGTACGGTTACCATCCATTAACATTGTGAAACCCTGGACCAAGTTATAACAAAGGTATCAAGGTTGACGGAAACTTATCATACTGTGTGTTATGAAAAAAAAAGTTCAAAATTTGTGAAAGAAAAAAAAAGATTATTGCCTTATCAAGTATTGCCGATATATGGAGCTCAAGGAGTTGTTTTTCAGCAGTTGCTACCAATGGTTTTCTGGTACTAGCATCAAGATATAGTAGACATCTGTCGTTTTCTTCATGCAACCTTACCTGCAATCATGAACATCATCAAATACCAATGGAGCTTAAAACATGAAACGCTTTTTTTGAAAAATGATACACACCTCCACATGTTTCAAATAATCTGGGACGTCCGAGTGTTGCATGTATTTTACTCCTTCAGCAGCATAGAATTCTGATGTACATTCAAGGAATGGTTTCTCAAAACTCTCAGAATAAATGCCTAAGGCAGTGAACATCTTTAACAGATGGCTAAGAAGTGTTCTATCAACAGCTTCACCTAATCTGAAGAGGGTAAAATAAGGGCATATAAGTCATAAATATACAAGATTATTCATATAACCATGAAGTTCTTTAGTACATCACAAGTACGGATATAGTGTTAAGACATGGTAGCTTACCTCTCACTCTCTATCATTTTCAGAAGGCCGAATACTGTTTTGTGTTCAACTTCTGAAGCTTGTGACAAATGCTTCCAGAAGAGTTGAAGGCCCATGTCCCATAATGATCGTACAGATGGAGTTTGTTTCACATATGTACGGTCAAGATACAATGCGATACCACGGATCATTAACATCTGGTCACAAAAATCTTGCCAGGTTTTTTGCACAAGTGATAGAAAAACCACAAGGTCTTCACTTTGACCAACTAATGATTGTATAGCAGAAGATATGTGGGCCTCACATTCCTTCTCAATCCGTTCATAAAGACTTCCCCCCATCTTGTGGAGGCAAAGATCATTGACTGCCTATAACACAAAGTTTAAAAAAAAATGAATGGAAGGTAATTTATAGTAATAAAAATATATGAAGCATAACTCACTTGATAAAGCTTCTCTAAATCACAATGATCTGGCTGCTTCAAGAATATGGCACTAATTGCTGACTTCAAGACTACCCACGTAGTCTCCTCAAAGTTTGATGGCAAGGTTGGTTTAGCTTTAAGAGAAAATACAAAAAAGATATTTATTTTTTAAAAATTGTCATACCATTAAAAAAAAGTACAATAAAGAGATCAAAAGCTGTTTGATAATGAAGAATCAATGGTAAGAAACATGATTTGTGAGAGAGCATTCCATACATGATTTAACCTAATAAATTACTTGCTGTATATATGATATGTGCTAAGCATTTAAGCATTGAAATCTATAAAACAATATGTGGGAAGCATGTTTGAAGGTATCTACCACCTCAAGACACTGAACCCAACACCTTATAGTAAGCTGTCAACCTGCAACTTATCACTAAACCATTGCATATCTATAACCAGAACAGGGCGTCACCACTTTCACCTACTATAATCATCTGGAAACAAGTTTTAAGATACACCCTTCTATCCTACGATCTAAACTGTTGCATGTCTCCCGACATAGAGAGGAACCTATAATTAGCAATTAGGTTTTCACGAAATTAGAAAACATTAATAACAATGACTATATGAGAAGGTTAATGGTCATCCCAGTAATCCAGTAAAGCATAACATAAGTGTAGATTTTCATGAAGCTATCAAGTGTAAAAAGAACTTGAACTTCACATCATTTGATGAACATTCTTAATAAAGGACATACTGACATGTGTCAATAAGATTGGAACTAAGGATGACACAACTGTAAACTTTAGTATGGCTTTTTGAGCCATCTACATACTATAAAGCTTGGCCTTAATTTTCCTTTAATCACCTTTATAAAACACCCAAAAGAAAAAAAAAAAGTCTTTTTCATGCCCTACAACCTTGTATGTATTAAAAAAGGTCCTAAAATGAAATTCCTTCTTGTGAAAAAACGGCAATAAACAGAATAAGTAGATCACTGTCAAAGAAAGGTTGCAAGACAGAGAAACGGTTTACTCTCCACTATACAATCATAATGAACATACAATAAAAACACAAAAGAAAATTATAAAAGGTAATCCATGAATATCAATTCCTGAACTCAAAAGTTAGTTCACAGAGTATGGAAAAATGTTGACCCTTTATACGACACATTTCTTAGTTTCACTTTCATATACAACACACTTCTAAGTTTCACTCACATACAACACATTACTAAGTTTCACTTTCACATAAGACACATTTCTTAGTTTCACTTTCATATACGACACACTTCTAAGTTTAACTTTCACATACAACACATTTCTAAGTTTCACGTTCACATAAGACACATTTCTTAGTTTCACTTTCAAATACGACACATTTCTAAGTTTCACTTTCACATAAGACACATTTCTTGGTTTCACTTTCACATACGACACGTTTCTAAGTTTTACTTTCACATACAACACATTTCTTAGTTTCACTTTCAAATTCTTGACCCTACATAACTAAGTCACATTTCTTAGTTTCACTTTCACATACGACACACTTCTTAGTTTCACTTTCACATACGACACATTTCTAAGTTTCACTTTCACATAAGACACATTTCTAAGTTTCACTTTCACATACGACACGTTTCTAAGTTTCACTTTCGGTTATCGGACCCTCACCGATATTCGGTGTCAAATATCGGTGGCAAATATCGGTACCGATATTATCGGTGATATTTGCCGATCTCCCACCGATATTTTGATTCTCATATATCGGTTATAGCGCCGCATTTCCAGGTTTTGCTTTTTTATAAGCCAAATTACACTAAAAGCCAATAATAATCTTTTTTTTTGGAATAAGCCCATAAATATTAAGAGCCCAACTACCCAAAAACACTTCCAAAACCCTAAAGTGAACAGATTTGTCTCTCCTTCATCTTCTGCCATTCGTCTGTGACTGCCATAAAATCTGTAAGTGTTATATATTATTATGTTTTATTGTTTTAGGTTATATATAGATAACATTTCAAATATTAACACTTTGGAGCTTGACTTTTGATATTACTATTAGTAATTTAGTATTATATATGACTATGTTTAGGTTTTATATTATGTTAATATATAAATATTAAAATTCTACATGATATTAAAATTACCAATATCCCGCCAATATCCCACCGCGATAACCTATATATCAAATATCGGCCCTCTACCGATATTCGATTTTCCACCGCATTAACTGCTTAGCTTTCACATACGACACAATTCTTAGTTTCATTTTCACATTCTTAACCCTTTATCCGCCACTTTTCTAAGTTTCGCTTTCACATACCACCCGTCGTTCATTTCTTAACACTCATCTAGACTTTTAGATACACCAAATTCTACACAGATCTTCTCACGAACACAATTAGATTTTCCTTATATACATCCCAATAACACCTATTCTTCATGTACCTACCTATTCACTAGCATCTCGAGTACCTCTATCTGTCCGCAACCGCAACGCCTATACCACTTGTAATAGCTTAAAAACTCCTAACCACTTAAGACAATATCATATCATAAAACCTATTCTACAAAACAGTAACATCATAAACCCTATATTACACTAAAACCTACAAACATAATCATTACTCAATAATAACTGAGCTAAACAAGTAAATTAAGTAAAAACAACAATAAATAAAATAAAAAACCTTTAAGCAGCTTGATAACAAGCTTCTTAGCAGGTTGAGGCGGCGTAGCTTTTTTCCGAGCCAAATTGGCTGTAAATCCAGCGGTGGAGCGAACGGCGTCGTTTTGAGATGGATCTACGATCATGGAAGAAGGATCGTGGAGAGAGGAAGGATTATTGTTATCGAATTGTTGTGATTTGGCCTTCTTCATGGTTGGTGATGTGCAGGTGGTGGATGAACGCTTTCGGTTGGTGGTGTAGGGTTGCGACATATGATATTGAGATTAATATTATTATATTATTATTGTTGCTATTGAGATTAAAGAGTCATGGTTTTGTTGGAGTGTGTAGATAGAGATACAGAAGGATGTGACGGGATGAGGAAGAAGAAGAAGGTGGAGAAGGAGGAATGGGTAAACGGGTCGGATGTGATGGATCTCAATGGGTTGTCGGACGGGCTCGTATATTATTATTTTTCGTATTAAAGTAACTAGGTTAGAGACCTGTTGTCCGTACCCACGGTCCATACCAAAGAAAATTAAAAAGGTATTTAAATAAGAGTTCTATTATTCAACTTGTGTATACATAACGTGGATAAAGATAAGGTAACAAAATGTTGTAAAATTATTCATAAAGCTTGAAATACTTTTTTGTACACAACGTTTGATGTTTTGTTCGTCAGTTTGCCATCTTCATCTAGTATAACTATCTTCAGTCCATCTCGACTTTTGACCCTTGATAGCGCAACATACAACTGCATATGTGAAAAAACAGGATCCTTCAAATACAACCTAACTCTAGATAAGGGTTGTCATTGACTCTTGTTTATTGTCATTGCGAAAGAAACAAAAAGTGAGAATTGTCTTCTGTTAAATTTTAAAGGAATTCTCTTATCCGAAGGGGATAAACTAATTATTGGGATAAACATTCGCATTCCAATGTTACTTCCTATAATGATTTTAGCTTCTATTACGCGTTTCCCCATTTTAACAACTTGTAACCTTGTTCCATTACACAAACCGCTTTTCCGATCAATGTTTCTGAGTAACATTACCGGGACACAAACTTTCAAAACCAAACGGTGGTTTGGTATTCCAGATAACTTAAGACCATTCAAAATATCAGGAGAAAGTAAGCTTTCATCAAACTGTTCATTAACATCTTCGGATTGACAAACACTATTTGAACTTAGATACTCAATTTCCTCCCTAGGAAACATTGAAAGTAGTCTATCATTAATTTCTTGCATAACTTCATTCTTCGGTGCCAATATAGCTCGGTCTTGAAAATAATTCGGAATGTGGATGTTATCCAAAAGTAACGGATACACAAAGGATATCAAATCAGAAACATGATCGAAAGATTGAGAAAAAAATAAGTCATCAAGTATCTCAATAAACATCCTGAACATCACTTATTGATGCATCACAAGACTCTTCACATTCTGTTCTGTCTTCTTTTCTATTATCTGCTCACAGTACGTTTTTTGTCATTTTCTTTTATGTTTCTCTGTTGCCTTCACTTTGGCTTATGTTCCTCTCTCTTAGTCTCTAGAATCCACCTCAAGAATCTACTATCACCTGTCACCACCACAATCAACATCATTTCCATCACTTACTCCTTCCTCTCCCTACCCCCTCTCTCTATAATAGTTACGGTTTGTAGGTTACCATCACCTACATCTGTCGGTTGTTTACAGAGAAGTATCTAGAGAGAGAAAGGGCCATACAAAGAAATAGAGATAGACAGAAGGCCTTGCTATGAGAAAGCAAGCAGCGAGATGAATCCGCTATCTTTACCGGATTTCGATGAGGTTTCTGGATGGTGGTTGCTGTGGTTGTCGGGTTTCGATGAGGTTCTTTGGGTGGCCGTCGTGCTCTATGTCGCCTCTGTCTGTGTCAGTTAAAGGAGGTGGATGGTGGCGACGGTGGGTGTTTTCTTTCAATGAAATCTCATTGGTGGCTCACCAATGTTGTCGTCGCCTTCAATTTAAATTATAAATGAAGTTGTTGGGAGTTTTGAGGGTGGTGGTTTTTGCGAATAGAACGTCGGTCACAAGTTTCTAATGTCGCATCCATGATGGTGAGCAAGAGGGGTTACCTTTGCCTTTGGTTATCCATCTTCTTTCCTTCCCCTATGATTTTAGGTAATTATTTAGTAACTTCGTTAACCTTTTGAATCCTTTTAGCTTGAATCTTTCTTTACTTCCTATATATTCACATCCCCGCTTACGGTTGTGCACATATAATGTATATATGTGTGGTCCTCGGGGGGCAAAAGTAAAGTTGCACTAATTTTAACGTTATTTTACTAATTTCGTGAAAATAACGTTAAAAATGACGGACGTTTAATCATGCATCAGGTGGTGACGTTGATAGCCAAAAGACAAGGGGGTACATGCACCAATCGGGTTTGTCCCGGATGCTAAGTGTTATGTGCCTTATGTCCAAGGCTTGATACAAAACCACTATCGAGCCGGGGGTCTCATTGGAAGCAGACTCTCTATTCCCACGGGGTAGAGGTAAGGCTGTCTACATCTTACCCTCCTCAGACCCTACCTTAACTTTTGCTATTGGTGTGATTAATGAGTATGATGATGATGAGTTATAGTTATGTGTAATAGTTTTAAGTGTGTGCATCTATCATATTGGTTTAGGTGTTTCTTATCACCACAAAAATATATGTATTTGATATAATTCGATTGTGATAGGTATACTGACTTTATTTGGTCATTTACAAGTGTGGTTATTCCTTCCTAGAATTACTTTTAGATGTATAGGTAGTAACAAATAAATTTGAATGGAGGCTCGGAAAGCAAACATGGTGGATTATCTTAATGGGTTGGAAATTGGAAAATTTAGAAAAAAAAGGAATCAGAATGTTATAGTCCAATCATTTTCAAGTTTAAGCAGATTGTCTGATTCACATTCGTGGGACGCCTATGGTAAACCTCATGAACTAAGTTCAACCAAAAGTCCATTTTGATCTTGATGGAAATGAAGTAACTTAAACTTGAAGAACCCTTTTGATCTTTATGAATTTAAAATTCTTTTCCTCAGTTAAGCTAACAATCCAAAATCCAAGTTTTTTTATACCGAGATTTATATAAAAGCTTCCCGAATAAAGTCTAGATGTCTTATAAATAGTATTGCATGAAATTGGGAAGACAACGTAGTGGATTATATTAACGGGTCAAACTGGTTGGGAGTTGGTAAATTGTCTTTGTACAACTCTTTTATGTTGTGTAGACTTCTTGCTATGTGTTGTAGAGGCCCCGTCACAGATCATTGATTTTTCAACCGCCGACCACTTCTTGCTATGTGCAATAAGATTTGGAATTCTGGATATGTATTTTCTACTTCTGATTATATGCTTATTTTTGGGTCTTAACATGACAATATACATGTTTCATGAGGGGTGTTAAGAAGATTAATGAAGCAATTGAGGTGTTAGATGCTAGGGTCTTGATTAATAATGTTAGGATTTCATATCCTTATGCTAGGTTTTCCCATGAGGTAGATGATGAATTCTTCAATAATTTGATTAAAGTTAATGTTGATGGGATGTTGAAGAGGAAAAAAAAGTGTTGGTGTGAATATTGATTTTGGTGCTGCTAATGTCATCCCTTCTGATCCTTTGCTGTTTATGCTGTAACAAAATCGTAAGTTTTTAATAAGATTTGATTGCCTTCATATGTGTTTAGGAATGCTCATACAATTGGGTTGCTTTATCGATCAGTTTTCGAGGTGTTAGTATGTTCAATACAAGAACAATGGGATTGATGTACAATGCCAGGTAATTACTTTACATCGATCAATATGTTAGCCAAATTAATTACCTGTTGTAATAATTATTATTTGATTTTTCATTTATCTTTTCGTTTGAGTATTCTAATATCAGCCTTTAGTTTAGGAACATAAACTTAACAGCCGGAATGTCAACTTTAATGTGTTGAGTGTCGATATCACGTTGGTATTGTAGTGAACCGAACCAATTTTCATCGAAATCCCGCCGCGAACGGTTAGATACGTGTCCGCGGGGCAACGTTTGAGGGACAAAAACTAGTTTTGTACATTTGATAAAGGGCCAATTACATATATCGCCCTACAAACTTCACAAAGTACATATTTACCCAAGCAAAAAATTAAATTGCATATTTCCCCTTATTAAAAATTAAAAATACCAAGTATACCCATCTCATTAAAAATGGATTAGAGAACGACTATTTTACCCTTATCTTTATTAAACCATAAAAATCTAATTTTTAAGCTTTTTAAACATGAGAAAAGCTAAGAAGTTTGCATCCTATCCTCCACACGTAACGAGAGAACTACTATCACAAGTTATTCCTCCCAAGCTATTTTATATTTCCAAAGAAGCCCATTTAATTGTAGATCATGCTTCCATTTGCAATTCCATAGAAAACTTGCAGAGTGAAGAATTCAAGATGTTTATCGAATGGTTTACCAAAAGGGAGGATTTCAAAGTTGACAAATGAACATTTTGACTAAATAATTCATCTAAAAAGATTTTTGACAATATCTATAATAGTGCGGAAATTCCCTTTTGGGGCTTGGAAACCTTTAAAATTTCCATTTATCATCTAATGTTCAACGTCGCCATTTGTTTTCCGGTGGAGGTGTTGAAGCTAGTTTTTGGGTTTCCTCGTCGCGGTTGTGATAGCAATTGTCCTCGCCGGTTCTGAGAGTCGCCGGCGGTACGGTTGCTGTCGTCGGTGGAGAATAGTAACCGGTTGTGGTTGCCGGCGAGGATTTGAAAATTTAAGTTTTTTTAAGGGTAAATTTGTCATTTTCTCAAAACAAGGGGAAATATGTAATATAATATTTGTGTTGGGTAAATATACAAATAAAGTTTCAAGTAGGGGGATATATGTAATAAATCATTTGATGGAATAACTAGTATATTCTACCGCGCGGTGCGGCGAGAATTTGGTTAACATAGTGCCTGTTCAATATAGCACCGGTTATAACACCCCAACCGATGGCGGAAACATCGGGATGTCACATATTGATGATTGTTTCAGTAGCACATGGTATATATTGAAATTTTAAATACTTTATTGATAACATAAATATCCAAATGAAATGATGTCTAAAAATCCCAAAATACATAACATCAAATAAAACAAATAACTTCAAACAACTTCATAGAATCCATCATGCATACTCTAAGCCTCAGCTTCATTGTTACCTGAAACATGTTAATTTTGAAAATATTTTTGGGTCAACAAAAGTTGGTGAGAATTACATAGGTTTTGATAATTGAATAAAACTTGTACAATTCAAGTGTCATGGCAAGTCTAGTCCATATGTGAAAACATACTATCAGGTAAATCGAGTGCATAATCAAACCTTGTGACTAGAATATTGTGGTCCATCCCATACGCTCATGGTTCACTCGATTATGTTATGAATTCGATAACAATCACCCACACTACCTATGTAGGAGGTACACGTATCCGGGTGGGATTGTCAGTCCAATAGATCTATCATTGTATACCGTCGGCTGATCAATGTTAATGATTATGCTAGAATATTGTGCTTACCCTAGTCATGTTTAAGACATAATGTAACATAGAATAACACATAGACACTGATGATTGAATTGTAGATAGAATGTTGTAACATGTTTCACCCAAAAATAGTGAAATAGAAAAGGGACTATGTAAAACTCACCTTAGTGTTAAAATGGAGACCCTTGTTATATAAGTAAATGTGGCTCGTGTGTATCCAAATATCACCCTATTTCAAGGTAATAAATAAGTGTTGGGGAAAACTTAATAAGTCTAAGTTTTCTAGTCTAAAATGTGCTAGGGTTCCTAATTTGGGGATTAATAATTGATTTATGAATAAATTTGAATAAATAAAGAAATAATTAATGAAAATGTTTTCTGACCAATATTATCTAAAAGTAATTGAATTATATTGTAATAAATGTAAAAATTATTTTTATAAAATTATTTTCTTAATTAATGAATATTTATATATTAATAATTATTTGACAAAAATATAGACTTAATATTTAAAAATATTAAAAATTATAAATTTCGAATCAAAAATTTATATTTCTGATCTAAATGATTAATAACAATTTATGTGAAATTTTCATGCAAAAATAATAAAAAATGAATTTATTATGATTTATTTATGATTAAAATAACAAAAATTGATTAAAAATATTAAATAAATGATTTTTCAGAAATAAAAATCATTTATGGAATGTTTACTGTTTTATAAGTTTAGGATAATTTTTGTGGAATTTTATAAAATCGTTTTGATATTTTTATAGAATTTTATAATTATAATAGAATAAATGGTAATATTTATTATATATAATAAATAAAAGATTTTTGAAAAACTAAAAATTGTATGATAAACTTTTCTATTAGAATGTCATAAAATAATTTTTGTAGGATTTAATAAACATTTTTAGTATTTTAAAACCATTTTTAAAAATAATAGTGAATATATATAAGTATAAAGGGTTTAAAAAATGGTTTGCATATGCTAGGGATCGAACCCGGGCCTCTGGCCGGTTCGATGTTTATATCACAAGCCTAGACCATCTGGTCTAGACCCTGAGAACGATTAATCTAGGTTTGAATTAATTATATAGTCTTACTGATCTGTTTCAATAATTGGTTTTAAAAAGAAGCAGCGTGTGGGACTCGAACCCGGGCCTTAGGCCGGTTCGTGTCTTAACGAAAAGAAGCCATACCAACTGATCTACTGATCAGTTGGTGATAGATGTTGTTCTGTTTTAAATATATAACGATGTCTGCAGATAGTTTATCCCCAATTTAAATCGCTAGAACCCTAGAATCTTTAATAATCAAAACGAACAAGCAATAACCCGATTATTCATGGGGTTATTGTTGTCCTATGGCCGATAAACCAAAACCAAACAAAAAATTGAACTTACAAACTTTTTTCGAGGATGAATTGCCCGGTCAACCGTAAAGTCAAACGCGAACCAAATGGAGATTAGAATGAGGTTTTTAGAAGAAATTGGGAGTAGGGGTTTTGTTTTCGGCGATTAGAGACTGAGAATGAGGGCTCAATTTATACAAAAGCATTCGGGTTCATAGATTTGGAAGGTTTGACCAAGGTTTAATTATAATACGCGTATAGTCTAATTCTGGTATGATTTGATGATAATTAAGCGTGTAGAATACGCGAATTGGTCAGACAATCAATCCTTGTTTATCATAATAGGATTAAAACGTGGATTGGTGTTTAATTATGGAAGATTGGATCGCAGTTTGACTTCTCATAAGTCAACTGCACTTTTAAACACAATATAAATATATATACATCAGAGTTAATACCAAGACAAAGCAGTAGACCATCTGGTTATGTTGTGTTTGTGATTCAGACCGGTTTGGGACGCGGGTTCGAGTCCCGGCCTGTAAGACCCTAACCCGTAATCACGCGATCAACGCCCAAATCACACGGGTTTTGACCTTACTTAAACCACTCCCGATTAAAACTTAGATATTTAAGAAAAACTTAAATTATCGTGATAAATACTTTTTGATTTCTACACTTTAACTATTACAACATATGATGAGATTTCGCAATTTCACGGGAGACTCTTGAATTCTATTGCGGAAGCTTGATGAGTGTTCGGGCGTGTTCGGTTCTTCTCGTGACTTGATCCTTGCTCCGGGACGTCCATCAAATGTTTACCTAGCACCACCACACAAAGAATGGTTAGTGGGTTAGCAATAATACAATTAAACTAGTATGGGAGTCGTTACACGTCGAAACGGTACGAACCAGGCCAAACAGCCCATATTCAGGAGAACAAACTACTGCGACTCTTGCGCAGCAGCTGTTCGGATCGCTTTTACCCCTTCTAAAACCCAAATTTCAACTTCGACTTTCAAATAAGAATTGTTCTACGCTCCGAGAGCTTTTTAGGCATATAAAGAACGTCTCCTAACGATTTTTCTACGATTTTATATGAAATTTTGAAAATCGGGTTGTCAGGCTGTCAATACGCGCGGCCGGTCGCTCAAACCGCGCGGCCGATCGCTTCAACGCTGACATTTCTGAGCCCTCTGTGAAGGCCGCGCGGCCGGTCACTCAGCCCGACCGGCCGGTCATTGCTTCTGTTGCTTGTTTGGTAATTTTTAAGCATGAGAATCATATCGCAACTGCATTTGATGATTCCCTAAGCCTAAGTAATGACTTGCCGACTAAATAAACCTTTGTTTGACTGAAATTATGGTCCGGTTTATGTCGCCATGATCCGGTTCTTAGTTTTGAATGTTTATGGCGACTTATACCCAATTTGACCCATTAAGGCCTTAAATCAAACAAGGCACTTTTGACCACTTAAATTGCATACCGTTTGAGTTGTCAAGTCATTAGACACTTGATCAACAAAAGCGTTTGTCCGATTTGTTTCATTACGACTTAGATTCTTAGGATCAACCTTTATTAATCCTTTAAATCCCCAAAATGCCCCGCATGACCAAATCTTTCAATTTAGCCATTCGTGGCGAAACTTCTTGTTTCAATCCCAATGTTTTTGACTCATTGACTTGTTTAAAAACCTCTAAGTCCTTCCGGACTTAGATTTTCATCCTTTCTCAAGTTTTCACTTGTTTAGTAGATTCAAAGCGCATTAGCGCGCAATAGATATAGTTATGGAAATAACTTACTTGATTTGCACCCACATTTCTTGTGGGTAGTTTTAGTAACCTTATTGCTTCGCTCGAAGGCGTTTATCTAACTACCACTTACCGAGTGGCGTTGATCCATACTTGCACCCGCATTGTTTACTTAGGCATCATGTGCCCGATTTCCAAGTGTTTTCCTGCACCCTTTCTAGATTAACCACATTAGTCCCTCAAGACTCAATTGTGATGCATTTTCCATTGACCCGTTATCCCCAAGGTTCTTAAGACTTAGATTATTGACTTTGATTATCGGGTTCGAATGGTGAGAAAATCACCATTTGACCCATTAAGTCTCTTGGTTCATAACCTTACGACATTCCAACTTTTAACTAGGAGGAAGTGGCAATCCCACTTGATCCATTCACCCAAATTGTATAGCTTTCTTATTCAAGTGCTTTTATTATCAAGACTTGAGTTTAGACTTACCACATAGCCTTATTATTTGATCCACTTGATGATTTCCATCATATGATCACACTCTTGATTCGTTTATTACCATAAATCATGTTTTGGCATGGATTCACATAAATCGTCTGTTTAAATAGGTTTCACCCCTCGGGGTCCTACCTTTATCCCTTATCAAGGTTTAGGTCATTACATCAATACAAAAGATATATTTGTGATCTACTGAATGTAAGTATTACTTACCTCGCATCCATTCTTGTTTCCATAAGCATTCGCCTTGCATCCGTTTGACCCGTTTGCTCCCTCTTTGTTGTACCTAACTTGGGGATGAGTCAAACTTGTCTATTAGAATACATAATATGGAACTTTGTTCACTATCCATAACATCATGTATTCATTATCATTTCTAGCTAAATACATAGCCATTTTCTTACATGTCTAGTTGAGATTAACTCATCTAGGCATTTCATCAAACATTTGGTGTGCATCCATCAAAATACTTAGTTTTCAACATTCTAAGTTTAACCGATTGTCCAATTGACATCATAACATGTTGTTTAGGCCCTTTTTTACCTAAATTCCTCATGTAACAACTTCTAAGAGCCACAAAGATTACTAGATATGAGTGGATTCAACCTAAAGGTTAAACCCCAAATTCTACACATTAACATAAGCATATGATCAAAATCAAATACACATACTAAGTGTAATTTTCAACCGGATTATACATGTTTAAGGCTCCCCAAGACTAGAGCAACCCATATTAACCATCAATTCCACGTTTATATCAAAACCCTAGATTTTCATAAATATCAAAAACAAATGTAACATCAATTTCTACCAAATAAAAGGTACCTTGATGTTCTTTAGGCCCTAGATGACCCGTTTCTCGATCATGCACTAAAAAGCCCTTTGATTTGGCTTGGATTCAAGCATGTTCTTGAGTGTTTAGGGTTGGAGGTTGAAGGAGAATGATCTCCTGATCATTCATACGACACACACACACACACACAATGTGTGTGTTTTATTGTTTTATTTTTTATTTATAAAACCCACTTTGACATATTGGCAACTATGGTCCCTCAAGTTTAATCTCGAGTTCAATTTATATTATAACATTAACTAGAATAGTTTCTAGTAGTGATTTTAGCCTCGTTTTATTATTTCGCTTAATCACACCTAATGGCGTAATTAAGCGAAACAAATGATTTTGGGGTGTTACAAGTCTACCCCCTTAAAGAGGTTTCGTCCCCGAAACCTTTCTTGTTTTGTTGTTTTGGTCACACCAAAGAACCTTAGTGTCTATAATCAAATTTGAGCACCGCTCAATCCCTTGATATTATATAGTCTAACAAATAGTACTATAAACTTAGGGCTCCTTACCTTTCGATTCTTTTATGAAGGCCTCGGCCTTATATCACTACTTTGAGTCACACTACTCATTTGTTTAACTAGACGTTATTTCTTTGCATAACATCTATTTACATACCTTTACAGGGTATTCTAGCTACTCATATATTTTCCATAGATCCGCTTTAGAACCGCAGACTATTCCCGTCTACCATTATCCCGAAGGGTATAATGGTTTAAGGGTCCATTCCATCATGCACCTTAGGGCATCTACTGTGACACCATGATTGTGACATGCATATGCATACATGTCTATGTGTCTATTACTAACAAGTAATTTGTCTTGGTTTTCAAGACTAACCCGACTTTTTAACATAGCCGTTTTCTAGCTTCTTGGGTTAATCCCCGAATCCAACCCTCGTTTCTTCTTGGTTTGCTATAATGTTATAAACAAACCTTGCTTTACAGTAACATTTTCCTTTCTTTGGCTTATCCTTATTTTAAGAATTTGCCATTTATTGGGTTTCCCTTACCCTTCGTGTTTGTTGTGGGAATCGTTACCGATTTCCACTTTTTACCCAACCGGTTGCTAAACCCCATATTTCAAGTATCACATTCTAAGGCATGACCCATTATAGTTCACCCTGGTTTTTAACCTCACACCAAGTGAGTTGTCCGGTTTAGTATGCTTGGGCTCACCCGTAACATATCTAATTCATGTCTGACAATTTTAACTTGGGTTTTCCCTCAAATTCCCGTTTTGCTAACTCGGTTGGTGGTCATTGCCCCCAACCGACTCGTTTAAAACTTTTGAGTTTCATATTTCAAATTGTTTATATATTTAGAACGCTTAGTTTCTAAAAGTCCCTTTTTCTGATTTACCGATCTCAATATAAATTGGGGTCGGTTTTCTTTTCATAAAACACGATGTACATTGGTCATTACAACGTATTGTATCGACTAATCTCCTGTTGTCACGGTGTGCATCTGATTGAAATAAGTATCAAACGGTTATCATAATTTGTATTAAATTGTACCAGCGATACAATCTAATGTTATTGCAGTTTACTCTTTTCATCCTTAACCCGAGGGTTGAATGATTTACTGATTTATCACGGCCCCAATCCGCTGCTTTAGGTCATTAATCCCAAGATTCAGGACTTACCCGAATGTGATTATGACTCAACCCTTGATTAAGGTTCAAGTTCCTCTTTACGAATTTAACCTTCTATAAAAGTTTGAGTTTAATTATGACTTAACCTTGATTAAGGTTCAAGTTTATTTCCGAACTGAATCTATTTATGACTAAACCTTGATTAAGGTTCAAGTCAAACTTTGTATCAACCCAGGATAACTCGTATTGTATATTGCTCGTTTTGCTAGCCCAACGTATAAGTTGGTGCCTCACTCAAGGTCTTGCATGGTTCGCATCCCTGCCGTGTTAGACAGTGGACTACGTCCAAACGCTCCAGTTTGTTGTCCTCTTTGTTAGCCCAGCGTATTCTAGCTGGTGCCTCGCTCAGGGTCTTGCATGGTTCGCATCCCTTCCGTGTTAGACAGTGGACTACGTCCAAACGCTCCAGTTTGTTGTCCTCTTTGCTAGCCCAGCGTATTCTAGCTGGTGCCTCGCTTATGGTCATGCATGGATCGCATCTCTGCCGTGTTAGACAGTGGACTACGTCCAAAATCCCCCGGCACCTCACACTTACTAAGCCTTTGTTACATAGGTTGTATATGTATCAATTGTAAGAAACCCATGGTATCATATGTTTAACACTTACCTGGCCAGGGTAAGCAATCCGCATATGGTACATATGGACTTGTTATAATTAGTACATCACATCCTATGTAAGCAAAGATTCAGTTCATGCTTGTGTCCCTTGTTTTATTTGGTAAAACCCTTCCTTGATAAATTATTCAATGTTAGGTTTTTACCTTTATTCATTAAGAAAAAGCGACGTGTTTTCAATTTAATAAGCTTTGTGTGATCACACTCATTGGTATGATCACAACGCCTTTCTAAACATTAGTTTGGGATGATTACCCCCAACCCGGTCTCGATGTTCAAGTTAAGCTTGTGCATTGATCGTTCATTATCGTGAACTATGCACCTTTCACATTTTGCTTATTGCTTGCATATGCAATTACCACTCTTCAAGTGATAATTGCATACTAATGCACCTACTATGATTTCGAGCATGTACCTGTTTGATACTTGCTCCCGTGTTCCCTTTCGTTACAGATCCATTAGCTCGAGTCATTACTTGACTTGGTCCTTAGTGAGCATGCTATCAGCCGTGCTCCCGAAACATCTACAACCTCGTTTGGTGAATCATTTGATCCTCTCTTGATCAAATAAGATGTTATCATCCCTGTCACATTTATAATTTCAATTAATTAGTAACATGACATTTCAGTATTAGTATGCATCACTGCAATAGTGATGTTAGAATTCTTGTTATACGAGATTTTCGTTGCCCGAATCAATATTTTGGATAGGCCCCATGAGTACCTAACCATTTCCTTATCAAGCTTTTGAGATAGCGTGTATCTACACGATATCACTATTGATTACCTATAATAATTTCCGATCAAAACGGGTGTTTATTATAGGTATTACTTACCGGATTCCTCGATCAAGTCTCGAACCGAACACCCTTCAACACTTTGAGCGCACGGTTTGAGTCCAAGTATCTTTCCCGACACTCGGATCCCTCAAACCTATGGCTCTGATACCACTTGTAAGACCCTAACCCGTAATCACGCGATCAACGCCCAAATCACACGGGTTTTGACCTTACTTAAACCACTCCCGATTAAAACTTAGATATTTAAGAAAAACTTAAATTCTCGTGATAAATACTTTTTGATTTCTACACTTTAACTATTACAACATATGATGAGATTTCGCAATTTCACGGGAGACTCTTGAATTCTATTGCGGAGGCTTGATGAGTGTTCGGGCGTGTTCGGTTCTTCTCGTGACTTGATCCTTGCTCCGGGACGTCCATCAAATGTTTACCTAGCACCACCACACAAAGAATGGTTAGTGGGCTGTCAATAATACAACTAAACTAGTATGGGAGTCGTGACACGTCGAAACGGTACGAACCAGGCCAAACGGCCCATATTCAGGAGAACAAACTACTGCGACTTTTGCGCAGCAGCTGTTCGGATCGCTTTTACTCCTTCTAAAACCCAAATTTCAACTTCGACTTTCAAATAAGAATTGTTCTACGCTCCGAGAGCTTTTCAGGCATATAAAGAACGTCTCCTAACGATTTTTCTACGATTTTATATGAAATTTTGAAAATCAGGTTGTCAGGCTGTCAATACGCGCGGCCGGTCGCTCAAACCGCGTGGCCGGTCGCTTCAACGCTGACATTTCTGAGCCCTCTGTGAAGGCCGCGCGGCCGGTCACTCAGCCCGACCGGTCGGTCATTGCTTCTGTTGCTTGTTTGGTAATTTTTAAGCATGGGAATCATATCGCAACTGCATTTGATGATTCCCTAAGCCTAAGTAATGACTTGCCGATTAAATAAATCTTTGTTTGACTGAAATTATGGTCCGGTTTATGTCGCCATGATCCGGTTCTTAGTTTTGAATGTTTACGGCGACTTTTACCCAATTTGACCCATTAAGGCCTAAAATCAAACAAGGCACTTTTGACCACTTAAATTGCATACCGTTTGAGTTGTCAAGTCATTAGACACTTGATCAACAAAAGCGTTTGTCCGATTTGTTTCATTACGACTTAGATTCTTAGGATCAACCTTTATTAATCCTTTAAATCCCCAAAATTCCCCTCATGACCAAATCTTTCAATTTAGCCATTCGTGGCGAAACTTCTTGTTTCAATCCCAATGTTTTTGACTCATTGACTTGTTTAAAAACCTCTAAGTCCTTCCGGACTTAGATTTTCATCCTTTCTCAAGTTTTCACTTGTTTAGTAGATTCTAAGCGCATTAGCGCGCAATAGACATAGTTATGGAAATAACTTACTTGATTTGCACCCACATTTCTTGTGGGTAGTTTTAGTAACCTTATTGCTTCGCTCGAAGGCGTTTATCTAACTACCACTTACCGAGTGGCGTTGATCCATACTTGCACCCGCATTGTTTACTTAGGCATCATGTGCCCGATTTCCAAGTGTTTTCCTGCACCCTTTCTAGATTAACCACATTAGTCCCTCAAGACTCAATTGTGATGCATTTTCCATTGACCCGTTATCCCCAAGGTTCTTAAGACTTAGATTATTGACTTTGATTATCGGGTTCGAATGGTGAGAAAATCACCATTTGACCCATTAAGTCTCTTGGTTCATAAACTTACGACATTCCAACTTTTAACTAGGAGGAAGTGGCAATCCCACTTGATCCATTCACCCAAATTGTATAGCTTTCTTATTCAAGTGATTTTATTATCAAGACTTGAGTTTAGACTTACCACATAGCCTTATTATTTGATCCACTTGATGATTTCCATCATATGATCACACTCTTGATTCGTTTATTACCATAAATCATGTTTTGGCATGGATTCACATAAATCGTCTGTTTAAATAGGTTTCACCCCTCGGGGTCCTACCTTTATCCCTTATCAAGGTTTAGGTCATTACATCAATACAAAAGATATATTTGTGATCTAGTGAATGTAAGTATTACTTACCTCGCATCCATTCTTGTTTCCATAAGCATTCGCCTTGCATCCGTTTGACCCGTTTGCTCTCTCTTTGTTGTACCTAACTTGGGGATGAGTCAAACTTGTCTATTAGAATACATAATATGGAACTTTGTTCACTATCCATAACATCATGTATTCATTATCATTTCTAGCTAAATCCATAGCCATTTTCTTACATGTCTAGTTGAGACTAACTCATCTAGGCATTTCATCAAACATTTGGTGTGCATCCATCAAAATACTTAGTTTTCAACATTCTAAGTTTAACCGATTGTCCAATTGACATCATAACATGTTGTTTAGGCCCTTTTTACCTAAATTCCTCATGTAACAACTTCTAAGAGCCACAAAGATTACTAGATATGAGTGGATTCAACCTAAAGGTTAAACCCCAAATTCTACACATTAACATAAGCATATGATCAAACTCAAATACACATACTAAGTGTAATTTGCAACCGGATTATACATGTTTAAGGCTCCCCAAGACTAGAGCAACCCATATTGACCATCAATTCCACGTTTTTATCAAAACCCTAGATTTTCATAAATATCAAAAACAAATGTAACATCAATTTCTACCAAATAAAAGGTACCTTGATGTTCTTTAGGCCCTAGATGACCCGTTTCTTGATCATGCACTAAAAAGCCCTTTGATTTGGCTTGGATTCAAGCATGTTCTTGAGTGTTTAGGGTTGGAGGTTGAAGGAGAATGATCTCCTGATCATTCATACGACACACACACACACACACAATGTGTGTGTTTTATTGTTTTATTTTTTATTTATAAAACCCACTTTGACATATTGGCAACTATGGTCCCTCAAGTTTAATCTCGAGTTCAATTTTATATTATAACATTAACTAGAATAGTTTCTAATAGTGATTTTAGCCTCGTTTTATTATTTCGCTTAATCACGCCTAATGGCGTAATTAAGCGAAACAAATGATTTTGGGGTATTACACGGCTCAAACATCTATTTTTTATAATTATTTCCAAGGTTTCATGTTATAATATAATTATAGTTTGGTTCTAGGAGTCCAAACGTGACACGAAATATTTTTTTTAGAAGGTACAATAATGATAAAAATGCGACGTCTTATTAATAACTGTCACGAACGTACATAGAAATTAATACGAAATGTTACAGTCTCCCCTACTTTTAGGAACTTCGTCCCGAAGTTGGAGTTGGAGAGTCTGGTGGGAAAAGGTGTGGGTACTTAGACTTCATCTGGTCCTTGCGTTCCCAAGTGAACTCTGGACCTCGTTTAGATTCCCAACGAACCTTAACGATCGGAATGCGACTGCGCTTGAGTTTCTTGACTCCAGTATCCACTATCTCAACAGGTTTCTCGACAATGTGCATAGTTTCATCAATCTGCACATCTTCAAGAGGGACATGGAGGTTCTCATCTGCTAAGCACTTCTTGAGATTCGAAACGTGAAAAGTTGGGTGAACATTGCTTAACTCAGGTGGAAGATCAAGTTTGTAAGCCACTTTTCCAATCCTGTCAAGCACTTTGAATGGGCCTACGTATCGAGGAGCTAGTTTTCCCTTTCTACCGAAGCGAATTACTCCCTTCCAAGGAGATACCTTAAGAAGTACAAGGTCCCCGACTTGAAATTCCAAGGGCTTACGACGTTTATCAGCATAGCTCTTCTGTCGACTTCTAGCCTTGAGAAGATTATCCTGAATGAGTTGGATTTTATCTGTGGTTTCCTGGATCAGTTCAGGTCCAGTGATCTGGGCTTCACCAACCTCAGTCCAACAGATAGGTGAACGACACTTATGACCATAGAGTGCCTCGAAAGGAGCCATGTTAATGCTGGCATGATAACTGTTGTTGTATGAAAACTCAACCAAGGGAAGATGAGAATCCCATGCGCCACCAAAATTGATGACACATGCCCTGAGCATATCCTCGAGTGTCTGGATGGTCCGTTCGGTCTGACCATCTGTTTGAGGGTGATAAGCAGTACTCAGGTTTAGCTTGGTACCCAAAGCGTCTTGTAAAGAATCCCAAAAGTGAGAGGTGAAACGACCATCACGATCAGAGATAATGTCCAAAGGTATACCATGGCGACATACAATTTCACTCACGTACATCTTCGCTAACCTTTCCACAGAATATTTCTCACGAATATGTAAGAAATGGCCTGACTTGGTTAAACGGTCAACGATTACCCAAATGCTGTCAAAACCTTTGGGTGTACGAGGGAGTTTAGTGATGAAGTCCATTGCTATGCTCTCCCATTTCCACACAGGAATTTCTGGTTGTTCAAGCATACCAGATGGTCGTTGATGTTCAACCTTGACCTTTGAACAAGTAAGGCATTTTGCAACGAAAAGAGCGATATCTTTCTTCATACCAGGCCACCAATACGAATAACGAAGATCTTGGTACATTTTGTCAGCTCCAGGATGAATAGAATAACGAGACTTATGAGCCTCGTTCATAAGAAAAGTACGATGATCATCACGGTCAGGAATCCAAAGTCGATTGAGAAAATAAAGTAGACCATCAGGTTTGGTTTCAAGTTGAGTCTCAGCACCACAAGACATTTCCTCGTACATGTTACCTTGGGTGACTGAAGTATGTTGAGCCTGGAGGATACGATCCTAAAGATCAGTACGAACTCTCGCACAATGAAGTTTGATGCGCTCTTTACGACTGAGTGCATCAGCCACAACATTCACTTTGCCAGGATGGTAGCGAATCTCACAATCATAGTCATTAAGTAACTCAACCCAACGTCGTTGCCTCATGTTAAGATTTTTCTGGTCGAAGACATGTTGGAGACTTTTGTGGTCCGTGAAAACCACACATTTGGTTCCATAAAGATAGTGTCTCCAAATCTTAAAGAGCAAATACGACTGCGCCCAATTCAAGATCATGGGTGGTATAATTCTTTTCGTGAGTCTTAAGCTGTCTAGACACATAAGCAATAACCTTGCCTCGTTGCATGAGAACACAACCAAGACCTTGGTTTGATGCATCACAATAGACCACGAAGTCATCATTACCATCAGGTAGAGACAGGATGGGAGCTTCACAAAGTTTCAGCTTAAGAGTCTCAAATTCTTCCTCTTGTTTTGGTCCCCACTCATAAGGTTTACCCTTGTGAGTTAAGGCAGTGAGAGGAACAACGATCTTGGAGAAGTTGGCAATGAATCGACGATAATAACCGGCTAAACCAAGGAAGGAACGGACTTCTGTTGGAGTATTAGGAACACTCCAATCTTTGACAGCTTCGATCTTCGCAGGATCAACATGAATTCCGTTCTCATTGATGACGTGTCCTAAAAATTGAACTTCCTTAAGCCAAAATTCACATTTTAAGAACTTGGCATACAGTTGTTCTTTCTTTAGGAGACCCAAGATAGAGTGAAGATGTTGTTCGTGATCGGATTTTGATTTTGAGTAAATCAAGATGTCGTCAATGAAGACGATCACGAATTTGTCGAGGTAGGGTCTACAAACCCGATTCATTAGATCCATAAACACTGCGGGAGCGTTGGTCAATCCAAACGGCATGACCATGAATTCGTAATGACCATAACGTGTACGAAAGGCTGTCTTGGGAATGTCTTCTTCGTGAACTCTAAGCTGATGATAACCAGAACGAAGATCAATCTTCAAGAAGTGGGTTGCTCCTTGAAGTTGATCGAAAAGATCGTCAATCCTAGGCAATGGATAACAATTCTTGATGGTGAGTTTATTAAGCTCACGATAGTCGATTCACATCCTGAGAGATCCATCTTTCTTCTTTACGAATAAAACAGGGGCTCCCCATGGAGAAGAACTGGGGCGAATGAAACCTTTATCAGAAAGTTCCTGCAACTGACTGGCAAGTTCTTGCATCTCAGAGGGTGCAAGACGATAAGGAGCTTTGGCGACTGGATTTGCACCAGGAACAAGATCGATCCTAAATTCAACTTGACGAGCAGGAGGCAAACCAGGTAAATCCTCTGGAAAAACTTCAGGATAGTCTCGAATGATTGGAATATCTTGGATACTTTTGCCCTTGTCTTTCTTTTCTATCACGTTAGCCAAGAAAGCCATATACCCCTTTCGTAAGTATTTTTGAGCAGTAGTACAAGACATGAGTTTAAGCTCACCACAAGGCTTCTCACCATAGATCTTCAAAATGTCACCAGATTCAAGAGGAATGCGAATAACTTTCTCAAAGCATAGGATTTCAGCACGATGGGTTGACAACCAATCCATGCCTACTATGACATCAAAGCTTCTAAGATGCATAGGAATGAGATCGATAGGGAAAGTATGTTCATCAAGGTTCAACACACAGTTACGAATAACCGAATCGATCGAGATAGACTTCCCATTAGCTACCTCTACCACTAAGGGTTCCTCTAGGTTAGTTTGGGGTAAGTTAAGTAAGGGTTCAAACTTAAGTGACACAAATGACTTATCAGCACCCGAATCAAATAGTATAGAAGCATAGTGGTTATTAACAAGAAACGTACCATTAACCACTTCGTTGTTGTCGCGGGCCTGATTAGCATTGAGGTTGTACGCGCGTCCACGAGCACCTTGGTTCTGGTTGCGGTTCTGGTTTTGATTGCGATTTTGGTTTTGGTTCTGGTTTTGGTTACGATTGGGGCAGGCATTGATATAGTGGTCTGGGCTGCCACACTCGTAAGACTGACCACGAGCAGGCCTATTGTTTTGTTGGTTGGGAGCTGGGGCATTTCTGGCTGGGTTATTTTGGGCAACAGGGCCATTAGCAGGAGGAGCTCGACAGATATTCACAAGGTGTCCATACCTTTGACAATTAGTGCAAAAACGACATGGCACCTGAGCTGGGTGATGGTATTTGCAAGTGTTGCACAAGGGGTGAGGTCCGGTGTATGGCTTCTTATTGGGTGCGGGGATGGCAACCACTGTAAAGTTTCGGGCCTTACGTTTCTTATTAACAGAGTGTTCAGTTTTAATCTCCTTAGCCGGCTCTGGTGTAGCTTTGTTCACATCTTTCTTAGCACCTTTGCGAAACAGAGTACCATTCTTCACGTGGTTGTCAGTCAGTGTAGCCGCTAAACGTTTGGCTTCTTCCAAGGTGGCAGGATTTCTTCCCCATACCGTGTCCTGAATTTGCATAGGTAAACCACCGATATACTTCTCGATGGCTACAGATAGGGGAGTGACCTTATGAGGCAACAACAGACTGAGCTCATGGAAGCAGGTATTATAAGCAAGGTTTTCCCCACTATCCTGAGCAAGGGTGTGGAACTCGTCCTCCAATTTCTTGACCTCATTACGTGGGCAAAACTCAGCTTTCATTATCTCCTTGACTTGATCCCAGGTCATAGCAAGTGCAACTTCAGCTCCGCGGGTGCGCTTTTCCTCATTCCACCAAGTGAGTGCTCGTTTGTGAAGAACACTCATAGCATAACGGACCTTAAAGTTATCGGGACACTCACTGTTAATGAAGGTATTCTCAATACCCTCGAACCATTGTAGGAGACCAGTAGCTCCTTCATCCCTACTAAACTTAGGAGGATTGCAGGTGTTAAAGTGTTTGAGGGTGCAGACTGGGTGACCATTCCCGTTTCCATTGTGATTTCCATTGCCGTTTCCATTTCCATTGCCGTTTCCATTCATTTGGATGACTTGAGCCAGTAAGTTAGGAACCAGAGTTGCGATCTGTTGCGCCATTTGTTGGGAAATGATTGCAGCCAGTTGGGCATCACCTCCATTGTTGTGGTTAGTGTCGTGGTTATGGTTGTGGTTGCTGCTCCCTTCATCATGATTGTCACCACTGTTAAGGCGAGTGCTGCGACGTGGAGGCATGATCTGTAAGAGACACAATGAAATGAATGAGGTAATATAAGGAATGTAATCATTTATCCATTAATTAAAACGAATAACGAAAACGTTGACTTATCAAAGATTCTAGATTCTAATAACATAGTGAAGACATGCTTTAGCCTATAAGTGAACACTCATCCCGAGAATTCCCAGGTAGGCATCCGGGTCCCTCGTCTGATTGGGATATATGCGCAATGCCAGCCTAGACAGAAAACTCAGAATACAGGCGTTCACCCTTCCAGATTGCACATGTTCATTATTAAAATCTAGAACTTCGACGAGATCTCAAGGTGGTTCAGGCTAAACCTGAGGATTTTGTCCTATTAATCTAAAGGTGGATCAGGATTGCAGCAGACGAATAAGAGCAGTCAGCTTGTAAAGGCTTAGGGTTGTATAAGGTGTAGGATAGGGATAAGAATAAGGAAGTAATTAGGGTTACAAGTAAGAGAAGCAAGTACTGTTTTAATTTCCTAAGGTTATAGTCTAGATGATTTTTCTAATAACCTAATTCCCTATAACCAAGGCTTTGATACCAATCTGTAACACCCCAACCGATGGCGGAAACATCAGGATGTCACATATTGATGATTGTTTCAGTAGCACATGGTATATATTGAAATTTTAAATAATTTATTGATAACATAAATATCCAAATGAAATGATGTCTAAAAATCCCAAAATACATAACATCAAATAAAACAAATAACTTCAAACAACTTCATAGAATCCATCATGCATACTCTAAGCCTCAGCTTCATTGTTACCTGAAACATGTTAATTTTGAAAATATTTTTGGGTCAACAAAAGTTGGTGAGAATTACATAGGTTTTGATAATTGAATAAAAATTGTACAATTCAAGTGTCATGGCAAGTCTAGTCCATATGTGAAAACATACTATCAGGTAAATTGAGTGCATAATCAAACCTTGTGACTAGAATATTGTGGTCCATCCCATACGCTCATGGTTCACTCGATTATGTTATGAATTCGATAACAATCACCCACGCTACCTATGTAGGAGGTACACGTATCCGGGTGGGATCGTCAGTCCAATAGATCTATCATTGTATACCGTCGGCTGATCAATGTTAATGATTATGCTAGAATATTGTGCTTACCCTAGTCATGTTTAAGACATAATGCAACATAGAATAACACATAGACACTGATGATTGAATTGTAGATAGAATGTTGTAACATGTTTCACCCTAAAATAGTGAAATAGAAAAGGGGCTATGTAAAACTCACCTTAGTGTTAAAATAGAGACCCTTGTTATATAAGTAAATGTGGCTCGTGTGTATCCAAATATCACCCTATTTCAAGGTAATAAATAAGTGTTGGGGAAAACTTAATAAGTCTAAGTTTTCTAGTCTAAAATGTGCTAGGGTTCCTAATTTGGGGATTAATAATTGATTTATGATTAAATTTGAATAAATAAAGAAATAATTAATGAAAATGTTTTCTGACCAATATTATCTAAAAGTAATTGAATTATATTGTAATAAATGTAAAAATAATTTTTATAAAATAATTTTCTTAATTAATGAATATTTATATATTAATAATTATTTGACAAAAATATAGACTTAATATTTAAAAATATTAAAAATTATAAATTTCGAATCAAAAATTTATATTTCTGATCTAAATGATTAATAATAATTAATGTGAAATTTTGATGCAAAAATAATAAAAAATGAATTTATTATGATTTATTTTCGATTAAAATAACAAAAATCGATTAAAAATATTAAATAAATGATTTTTCAGAAATAAAAATCATTTCTGGAATGTTTACTATTTTATAAGTTTAGGATAATTTTTGTGGAATTTTATAAAATCGTTTTGATATTTTTATAGAATTTTATAATTATAATAGAATAAATTGTAATATTTATTATATATAATAAATAAAAGATTTTTGAAAAACTAAAAATTGTATGATAAACTTTTCTATTAGAATGCCATAAAATAATTTTTGTAGGATTTAATAAACAATTTTAGTATTTTAAAACCATTTTTAAAAGTAATAGTGAATATATATAAGTATAAAGGGTTTAAAAAAATGGTTTGCATATGCTAGGGATCGAACCCGGGCCTCTGGCCGGTTTGATGTTTATATCACAAGCCTAGACCATCTGGTCTAGACCCTGAGAACGATTAATCTAGGTTTGAATTAATTATATAGTCTTACTGATCTGTTTCAATAATTGGTTTTAAGAAGAAGCAGCGTGTGGGACTCGAACCCGGGCCTTAGGCCGGTTCGTGTCTTAACGAAAAGAAGCCATACCAACTGATCTACTGATCAGTTGGTGATAGATGTTGTTCTGTTTTAAATATATAACGATGTCTGCAGATAGTTTATCCCCAATTTAAATCGCTAGAACCCTAGAATCTTTAATAATCAAAACGAACGAGCAATAACCCGATTATTCATGGGGTTATTGCTGTCCTATGGCCGATAAACCAAAACCAAACAAAAAATTGAACTTACAAACTGTTTTCGAGGATGAATTGCCCGGTCAACCGTAAAGTCAAACGCGAACCAAATGGAGATTAGAATGAGGTTTTTAGAAGAAATTGGGAGTAGGGGTTTTGTTTTCGGCGATTAGAGACTGAGAATGAGGGCTCAATTTACACAAAAGCATTCGGGTTCATAGATTTGGAAGGTTTGACCAAGGTTTAATTATAATACGCGTATAGTCTAATTCTGGTATGATTTGATGATAATTAAGCGTGTAGAATACGCGAATTGGTCAGACAATCAATCCTTGTTTACCATAATAGGATTAAAACGTGGATTGGTGTTTAATTATGGAAGATTGGATCGCAGTTTGACTTCTCATAATTCAACTGCACTTTTAAACACAATATAAATATATATACATCAGAGTTAATACCAAGACAAAGCAGTAGACCAGCCGGTTATGTTGTGTGTGTGATTCAGACCGGTTTGGGACGCGGGTTCGAGTCCCGGCCCAAACATCTATTTTTTATAATTATTTCCAAGGTTTCATGTTATAATATAATTATAGTATGGTTCTAGGAGTCCAAACGTGACACGAAATATTTTTTTAGAAGGTACAATAATGATAAAAATGCGACGTCTTATTAATAACTGTCACGAACGTACATAGAAATAAATACGAAATGTTACACCGGTACCATACTGGCACTTGGTATTACAACCCTAAGATAAAAACTTAATAAATAAAGTCGTGATATGTCGAAAAAGATATCGACATGTGTTTTATATCAATCGAAAACCATAAAACTGTATATCACTAACAATTCCGACAAAGATATTAATAAGCTTGATTTCATAATCAGAATGACGTTTGGGATCTGGTTGAATTACCCATAGGGTTTTCAAATATAAAATACGATTGGTTATGAAATGTTATATTAAGAGAGAGGGGACTTATTTTTAAGAAACCTTCTCACCTGTCTCACGAAAAGATTTTTTGGGGATCGTTATAACCCTACTAGCACATTACGATTTAGAGTTTCGTCATATGGGCGTTAAAATTGTTTTCCTTAATGGTAACTTTCATAAAGACGTGTTCATGAATTAACATGAAGAATGTTTCATTTGTGAGTTGAAGAAATCCATATATGGGTTAAGGCAAGCATCAAGTCGGTCGTTGCCACAACCCGACCAAGGTGGTCCTGGTCGAAATACAAATTGTTACCAAACATCACACAATGCAAGCAAACAATTGAAGCAATGCAAATAACCAATCTTTTATAAATATGTGTTTACATTTCAATACAATGTGTAATCTCTAATACAATTACTTCGAGTAATGTCTAAGGTTCACGTTTGCCTTCTAATCCGTCCGTCGGGGAAACTCCGAGTCGTAGCTGCTTATTCCTTGTAATTAGGGGTGTAAACGAGCCGAGCCGAGCCCGAGCCTGACTGGGCTTGAGCTCGGCTCGTTATGGTTTTATGAAGCTCGAGCTCGAGCTCGGCTCGGTTCGAGCCTAAAATCTTGAGCTCGAGCTCGGCTCGCCAGCAAAATCAAAAGCTCGAGCTCGGCTCGGCTCGACTTGAGGTGATTTGAGAACAATCTCAAACGAGTTCAAAGCTCGGCTCGAGATCGCAAAAGCTCGGCTCGCGAGTGTTATTAAATGGGCCTATGAAATAAGGACTTAGGCTTTGGAGACGTGGGCTATAAATTATAAGAGATATATAAATAACTTATAATTATGTTTGGGCTTGTTTAGGCTCGCGAGCCCAATCGAGCTTTATTTCTAGGGCTCGATCTCGGGTTCGATAACTAAACGAGCCATATTTTAGGCTCGGGCTCGGGCTCGTTAAGGCTCGGCTCGTTCGGGCTTTTTACCGAGCCGATCCCGGGTAGCTCTCGAGCCGCTATGTGTCATTTACACCCCTACTTGTAATCCAACCAGGTACCTGAACACATGCTTAAAATAGGTTTGGGTCAACAATAATGTTGACGAGTCCGTGCGTGCGTTTAAATGGTTTTCAAAATAAGTTTACCATCTCAAAACAGTTTATCGTTCAAAACAAGTTTAGTAAGTTCATACAGTTCAACTCATGGTCTAGTACTGGTGATGTACAAGCCACACCTCAAACCTATACGCTGAAACCACCTACTCCCATTGTGGATTCCCATGGAAAAATACATGACACAGACTGCAGTGGAGGGTTCCCGGGCTTCCGGGTCCACTATGTGCGGGGGTTTGCCCAAGTAGTACTACCCATATATTAAGTGGCCCAATCTCCCATTGGATTAATGAGTGTGAAGGTTTGGTATTCGGGAGCACACCTTGTCACATCAAACTGGTTTATCACATCACACTGGTTTTATACTGGAAGCATGTATTCAGCCCAAAATAGTTTAAAACAGAAAAGAGGGGATGGTTCACGAAACTCACATGGATGCAATACGGTCGTATAATATGATAAGCGTCTACCATCGCATTTTGGTATTTTCCTGAGCGAATCCTAAGTCGACAATATTATTAGTCTTTGGTTCCAATTATGAAGGTCATGCGTGGGGACGAGCTTGAGCGTATGGTTTATAACTAATGCAAATCCATGTTTTTCTGTTGTTTAAGACTTTGGTATGTGGGTACTCTCCTGCTAATCTATTATATGTTCATATTTCCTAATGGTTTCGAGTATATACATTCGTACTTACTAGGTAATGGTTACAGTCTAGAGATGGCATTTAGTCATCGTATATATTGTGTCCTTGTATTCCATGTCTTTAACATTAAGTTTGCTTCTTAATCTCAAGTTCAAGGTATTGTAATTTAGTATTCGTCTTAGTTATGTTTATATACCATAGTTGCATAGATGAACAATTAGTTCTAACTATGTCTGAGGTGTCGATGTCTTATGCTTGAGTCCTAATCTAATATCGCCTACTATGATCTAATTTATTACATATGATGTTTGTGTTTAGTATATGTCGCTCACATCCTGACCTGCATCTTATATCCTTTTACTGTTATGACCAAGTCTTAAGTTTAAATATATAATCTTCAAGTCTTACTCCTCAATGTCCATGTTAATAACCTCAAGTGTCCGAGTCTATAACCAAGTGTCGAGGTAGTGCTTGTTCCATTAATACAATTAGTGCGCGTAGGTTCTATTCACGTCCTATCCGTATGTCATTGGTACCTAATGCTAGTGTCGAGTCTTGATGTCGAGAGCATTGTATGTATGTATGGATTAGACCCAAGCTTAGGTCTATTGGTCCGAAGTCCTTCCTCGTGAGCTAGTGTCCGTATCTGTCTAACCTTATATCTAATGTCTCAAGTATCAATTCCCAAAGCTATGGTTCCTAATATCAAGTCCAAATGTCCAAGTCATTAGCCGATACTCAATGTGTTCCTATATTCGAAAGTTGTTAACATGCTCGTCAGGTCCCACACGCGAAGCTATACACAATTAGTTTATAAATAAATATAATTATTGGATTAATAAGTTCGGTTATACCTCACTTCTAGTCTCGGTTCGAGTTGACTGCTCAGTTGACTTCTGTTGACCGGAGCCTAACCCGTCTCCTTTGACTCGAACCCGTTTCCAGAGTAACTGGTTATACCCAAATCTGTCCACAACTTACATCTACTAACCGTCACCCCTTTATTATAACAATCATCATCATCACTAATCTACACCAAAGAATCTCCACAAATAACCACCACCTTCCCTCGTCACCTGACACCGCTTGTTTCCACCACTGCCACCGTAACCTCCCATCATCTATCGCCGGTCACCTGGAACCACTATACATCCGCCTTCGACAACCACCACCTATCGAACAGTCACAACCACCACGTAATCGTCTCTCTTCTGTTCATAAACCACCCGTCACCAATTATCACCATACACACTTCAATATCACCATCCACCAAAGACAAGTTATAATCTAAGGAGGAGGGGTCATGGGATTACCTCGATTGATGATGTTTCGGTCACAGAGGAGGCGTCGCCGCCGCTGGACTCCCATCTAACCACAGTCTCCGTCGTCCACCTCCGGTTCCCTTTCTCTCTTTTTCCTTCTTCGGTCTCTCTCTCTTCCTTCTCTGTTTCTCTTTCTCTCTATCTCGCGTCTCTCTCTAGATACCCACGTGTTGTTTGTGTTGACCGTTGTTAAACTTTACCATTAGTAAACCATGTTGAACCTAAACCTTTCAATTGTTAAACCTACACTATCACCCAAATTGACCCGTTACCTTGTTGAATAAAAAATATTGACATCCATTGTATTCGTAATGTTTATTGTTTTTAGTTGTCAATGTTGAGAAAAAAAAGAGAAACGGAAAATATATATGTAAAAAAAAAAAGAGAGAAAAGAAAAAAAAATCATAAAAAAATACAAAAATGGAAATTATTGTTAAGGGTCGATTATGCCCAAGTTGATGTGTTAGTATGTTTTTGTGATATGTGAATAAGGATGTTCAAGCATTTGTGTTAAACCTTTTTTTTCGAGCCAATTGTGAACTAAATCATCTTACCTTTACCCGAAGCTCAAAACCCATAAGTCCTTTTGATATATGCACGGTTTATAGCTTATGTGGGATTGTTATACAAACCTATGATAACGGAGTTACATTATTTGTTTTCTGAGTGTCATATTCTAGCACATTACACGCTAGTCCAGATATTAAACCGAGAGGAGCGAACATTGTGAGGGGTGTGTAGCATATATGTACAAGCATAAGCATGTTAGTTTTGAATAGGCAAGTCTTGTTTTGAATTGCGCAACATTTGCTCGCCAGATTGTCAGTCTCGATTGTGTAAGTATATGGGACGGGTATGATTGGGGACCTTGAAAAATTGATAGGTGAAGGAATTGGAGGTGATTTGTGAAATAGGTGAGTAGTGTTTTGAGATGGTTTGATTGGGGACAATCAAAGGTAAGTGTGGGAATGTGATGGACGGGGTCAATCATGGTGTTTAAGATGCTTAATTGTGTGCTTTTAATGTCGTTTGAGTGATTATGTGCCTTGAATAAGATAACTACGCTACATTGTGTAGTCACAGGTGAATCGGCTAAAACGGATGGATTTAAGATGGAATTGTGTAACGCGTGTGAGCCGAAGGAAAATGATCTAGTCGCGTACACCTGAAAGCGAGCATGGAAAGTGATAGGTGTTCATGGACGCTGGAGCGTTGAAGAGGAACTTTGGATAAGCCAAAAACACCCAAGTCGGAGGCTAATAATAATAATAAAACAAATATAAAAAATCACAAAACCGTGACTTTGAAAGTCACGGCCCGCGCCAAAGAAAACTCGTTAGTGGATGGCTCCATATTTTTTGGAAGGGTTATTTATTTGGACGACAATTATCTTTTGGGATGGATTCGACGGCTGTAAAAAGGGACGCAGAGGAGCAGTTTGAAGGGTAGATCGCACAACAGGAACATCAAATCATTGAATCATCCTCTACCACCATGAGCGGCTAATCACCTGTGAACCTCTCCGGGTGAATGGTTAGTTATGATTGCAAGGTTTTATGTTTGTCAAACAATTGAATTGAAACTTTGAATGTTTAAACTTTTAGTTTCGGTTGTGGTTTATTTTAATATTGATGTTGAACGTTATTTGAATGATATGTTGGTTTTGGATTTCATCAACCAACACGGTTTCTTATAGAGGGTCATTGAATACTTACAAGTTGTGTCTTTCAATATTGCGAGTCATTAAGATAATGTTAGGTGATAATCAACCGAGTAAACAGTCGCGGTCTAGTTATCGGCTGTCAGCAAAGTCATTAATTAACCTTATTTATCAATTGGCAAACTAAATAAACCTTGTCTAAAGTGATTAACCGGGATCTTGGAGAGGTCACCATTTCTCTAATTGTTTGCAACTCAACTTTCTTTCAAGTCGTTTTTATTAATTGCAATTTAATCAACAACCAAACCAATTGCTTTTACATTTTTGTCTAGTTTAATTTAGTTGTGAAAAATAACACTTTCCACAATACTCCTCGTGGTTCGACACTCGACTTACCCTAACTAATAAGGTAGTTGGTCTTTTCTAAAACTCTTATTTTTGACTGGTCCTTCGACACCGATCAAGGGTCCTCATGTTGTGTATTTATTATTATACGTCGATGATATAATTCTCACTGCATCTACGGATGCATTTTTACAAGAGATTATTAGTTCACTCTCACGAGAGTTTTCCATGACTGACTTGGGATGTTTGCATCATTTTTTGGGTATCAAAGTGACACATCAGAGTAATGGTTTGTTTCTCTCATAGTCCCAGTACGCCAAGGATATCATTGACCGGGCTAAGATGTCATCTTGCAAGCCCTGTGTTACGCCTGTCGATTTGTCTTGCAAGCTTAGTGCTACAGACGGGGCTCTTTTCTATGATCCGACATTATACAGAAGCTTAGCAGGGCCCTCCAGTATTTGACATTCACAAGGCCAGATATCTCATACGTGGTCCAGAAGGTGTGTTTGTTCATGCATGAGCCGCGTGATCCGCATTTTAATTTTATGAAACGTATCATACGATATTTGCAGAGGATGATTTCGTATGGCATTCGGATAGTGAAATCCGATGTTTATTCTCTGGTCGCCTATTCTGATGCAGATTGGGGCGGGTGTCCTGATTCATGCCGTTCCACAAGTGGTTATTATGTGTTCTTAGGTGATAATATTCTTTTGTGGTCTTCTAAATGTCAGCCTATCGTTTCTCGTTCGAGTACTAAGGCTGAATATCGCGGAGTAGCTAACGTCGTTGCTAAAGCTACATGGTTATGTAACTTGCTTCTCAAGCTTCATGTTCCATTGCAGCGTGCTTCTGTGGTCTATTATGACAATCTCTCTGCTGTTTATCTCTAGAATAATCCGATTCAACATCAGCGCACAAAACATGTTGAGATAGATATACATTTTGTACGTGAAAAGGTTCGGGTCGGCTACATTCGGGTTCTTCATGTGCCGTCCTCATCTCAATACGCTGACAACTTCACCAACGGATTATCTCGAGAGTTGTTCCAGTCTATCAGATTTAGCTTAACCGTCTGCTCCGCGCCCGCTCAAACTGCGGGGGGATCTTAGCATTATCATTATCCATATCTTATATTTGGAATTGATTTAAATTGATTTGTATAGAGTTATGAGATAGAGTTTGTTTCCATAAATATCTTGTATTCATTCCTTATATAATGGGATTGTATTGTAATGTTTAGACGATCGAATAATAATACCATAGACCTCTTTTAATTCGGCCCCATAAAAATTCGTCCCTGGTTCTCATACATGTATATATATTTAACCAACTCAATACCAACATTATTTTAGTCACACTAGCATACATTTATAGCATAAAGACTCGACTCGCCAACCCACGAACACAATGCAGCCCTAAGTTCAATATACAGAATCGTCGGCATATCATCCGCTCTTATTTTCTATATATGGATATTGATTCAGTTATTCCAAACTCGTTTGCGATATTCACCAAGTGCCCAAAGTGAGAAGATATTTTTGTATTGTGGATAATGTAATAGGCAATTCCTCAAGGAAACTCCCGTAATATCCTGGAAAATTCATCTTAGTTGTAAAGAGATCGAAATGAATGGTCAAAACAATAATGCATGGTTAAAAGAAGTTGTGTCCATGTTATAGCATATATTTTACCTGTTGAGGAAAATCCCCATTATCCATCTGTGCATTAATTAATAATTTTGCTGCTTTATGCAATGGTGTTGGATCTCTCTCAACCTAGTATAAGAAAAAAAGATGTATCATGTATGAATGTGGTTAGCGTAATATTTGATAGCCATAATGTAAAATCATATGCAAATCCCATATTAGGGTGTGGACATAATAGATGTTGGGTTCATAAGAAATGCCCGCAGTAAAGCATGTTACAATAATAAAGATAAAGGACTATTTCTATAATAGCTCTATAGTTGTTTGTAGTTTGTGAAAGTTGTAATACTTGTAATAATGTAGGGACCAGAACTGTAATATTGTAATAGTCTGTTTGAAAGTTAGTAAAAAGCAGTTGAGAGAGCTGAATAACAGTGAGCTTGGTTTTGGTCTACTCTCTCCCTCTCTTTCTCCCTATCTCTCTCTCTCTCTCTAGTTTCTCTCACTAATTCTAAGCTCCTAACATTTGTATCAGAGCATCGATCCTTCGATCTCCGGTCACCACCACTATCCACCACATAACCATCGTAACTACCACCATAAACTGTCTCCGATCATCTTCCTCGTTCATTTCTTTTATTCTTTGTTCATTTCATCTACTCTGTTTCATTGATTCCATGTCTGATCAATCGTGATCATACCAATCCATTGAATCGATCAATTTATGATCGTTCAATTTTGTGAATTGATCAATTCGTGATTTGTTCAATCCTAAATCTTTTCTTTCATTCAAATCGTTAAAATGGCAACAAAGACTCGTAATCAAGAACTTGAAGAACTTGTTAAAGAACATGATAAGATGATTCAACAATTCACTACAACCATTGATGATCTAAGAATCTCTAATTCAACTATTCAAGCAACCCTAGCAACCATAACCAAAAAACTACTCAACAAGACAACCACCACCTAAGATGAACCAACCAATAACTCACTAACCATAACTAAAAGAACACACATGAACACAAGGTTTTGCAAACTTGAATTCCCAAAATTCGATGGTTCTGATGTAGATGGATGGATTTACAGGGCCGAACATTTCTTTATGGTTGATGAAACCCCTAAGCAATCAAAACTGAGGATTGTAGTGATTCATTTAGAGGGAAAAGCTTTGAATGGTATCAAGGCCATCTGAAAGCAAGATGGGTAACCATTGAAGAGACTTGGTGGGAGGATTATAAGAAAGACATTGTTCATAGATTTGTAGATTCTTTTGTTGAGAATGCTCTTGAAGATTTGATTTCTTTAAGACAAATAGGAAGTTTACAAGAGTATTGTGATACTTTTTAATCTTTACTGAATAAGGTAGCCAATATTAATAAAGAACAAGCAGTTTGCATTTTCATTCATGGATTGAGTCCTGAAATAGGAGGTCCATTGAGAATGTTTAAACTAAAAATATTAAAAGAAGCATTTTCTTTGGCTAGAATTCAGAATGGGTCAGTGATTAAGCCAAGAAGTTATTCCAGCTTTCAAAACATGAGTGTAACCCCTCTAAATGGGCCTGTAAGTGCTTCTAAGATCCCTTTGTTGCCTATACCAAGTTCTTCGGTGAGTATATCAAACAATAAGGGTGGCATGACTAAGTCAATGAGAAGTAAGGAGATTGATGCAAAAAGGGCAAGAGGGGAATGTTTTTGGTGCCAGAGAAATTCACAACCACGCATAATTGCAAGAATAAACAATTCTTTACAATTCAGGTGCATGTAGATGATTGTGAAGAGGAGATTCCAGAAATGGAAGTCATTGAACATGTTAGGACAGATCCTTTCATTTCTTTGCATGCAATCTAAGGGGTTTCATCTTACTCAACAATGAGAGTTGTGGGTACTATTGGGAACAAAAAGATTTATATCTTGATTGATTCAGTATCTACTTATAATTTCTTGAACAAGAAATTAGCATAGAAACTCAGGTGTGCAACTAAGAAGGTAGATTTGATGAAAATCATTGTGGCAAATGGGAATGAGTTGGACTATTTGGAACTTTGTGAAGGTTTTCAATAGGTCATGCAGGGCAGTTGGTTCACATCAAATATGTTCCTAATACCATTGAGTAGTTATGATATGGTCTTAGGTGTCCAGTGGTTAAGAGAATTGAAGGATATTGTGTGGAATTTTGAGAAGTTAACAGTGAAATTCCAAGTGGGAAATTTGACATTTGAATTTAAAGGTTTGGAAAACAATTTTGTGTCAATATGTTCAGCAGAGAAATGCAATGAACTTTTGACCCAAAGAGTCTGCAGTGGGTTCTTGTCAACTGTTCAGTTTGCAATCAAACAAAGAACCAGAAATGCTTGAACCACTTATTCAAGATACTACTCAGAATGTTGCCTTGCAACAGTTACTGGAAGAATTTGAAGACATTTTTAAGGAACCTACCCAGTTACCACCTTCAAGAACTTATGATCACATGATAGTTTTGGATAATGAAGGAATTACTATCAATCAAAAGCCCTATAGATATAGATATCCTATTGGACAAAAGGATATCATTGAAAAGATGACTCAAGATTTGATTGATACCGGAGTTGTGAGAGATAGCCAAAGTTGTTTTGCCTCTCCAGAGGTATTAGTTAAGAAGAATAATGGTTCTTGGAGGCTATGCATTGACTTTAGGAAACTTAATGATGCTATAGTCAAGAATAGGTACCCTATTTCTTTAATAGAAGAACTTTTAGATGAATTGCATGGTGCCACTATTTTTTCAAAACTGGATTTGAGGGCAGGGTACCATCAAATCAGAATGCACAAAGATGATGTGCATAAAACAACATTTAGAACTCATCAAGGATTATTTAAGTTCTTAGTTATGCCATTTGGGCTAATTAATGCTCCTGCCACTTTCCAGTCTTTGATGAATTCTGTTTTTAAAGAACTGATAAGGAAGAGTGTATTAGTTTTCTTTGATGACATCTTGGTCTATAGCACTAGTATGGATCAACATGTGAAGCATTTTGCACATGTCTTCATTCTTTTCAGGAAACATTCCTTATTTGCCAAAATGACCAAATGTTCATTTACTGGATCTAAGATTGAATATCTTGGTCACATTATTTCTAAGGAAGGTGTGTCCACTGATCCTTCCAAAATCATAGCCATTAAAGAATGGTTTATTCCTGAAACAGTCAAGCTATTAAGGGGCTTTCTTGGATTGGCAGGGTATTATAGAAGATTCATTAAAGGATTTGGTATCACTACCAAACTTTTAACTGATCTTTTAAGGAAAGACTCTTTTAATTGGACTGAACAAGCCTTTGCAGCATTTAATGAACTCAAAGAAGCATTGATCAATGCTCCTATTTTGGCACTTCCTAATTTCAATGCTCCTTTTGTCCTTGAAACTGATGCATCTTCAAAGGGAATTTGTGTAGTTTTGATTCAAGATCACCACTCTCTTGCTTACATGAGCAAGGCTCTATCTCCTAGACAATTGAGTTTATCTTTATATGAGAAGGAGTTATTGGCCATTTTAATGGCAGTGAAGAATTAGCACCATTATTTGATAATAAACAAGTTCATTATCAAAACAGATCAAAAAAGTTTGAAGCATCTATTAGAACAAAAGGTCACTAATCCTCTACAGCACACTTGGCTCTCTAAGTTGATGGGGGCATAGTTATGAGATTGAGTATAAAAAAGGTTGTGAAAATAAGGTTGCTGATGCTCTTTCCAGGAAACAAGATGTAAGTCTCTTTCAAGTTAGATTGAGTTCTATTCAACCAGTGTTGTGGGATAAGATTACTGCTTCATGGGCTGCAGATCCAGTTATTCAGTCACTAATTACTGAATTAACTAATGGAAGTGTTGTCAGGAATATGAGTTGGGATAGCCACAAAGTGCTTAAAAAGATTAGGCTGCTGATTGGTAAAGATAAAGATTTGAGAAAAGAAATTATCTCACTTTATCATGACTCTCCAATGGGGGGACATTCTAGATTCTTACCAACTTACAATAAAATTAAGCAATTTTTTACATGGCCTAAGTGTTCTAAAGAAGTTAGAGCTTTTATTAAACAATGTAATGTGTGTCTCAAAGCCAAATATGAAACAATAGTTGTGCCTGGGCTACTCTAACATGTACCTGTCCCTCACTCCATTTTTAGTGATGTTACAATGGATTTTATCTCTAGGTTACCTAGAGTTAATGGGAAGGAATCTGTCTAGGTCATCATTGACAAAATGACCAAGTATGCTCACTTTATTCCTTTGGTTCACCCCTACTCAGCTCCTCAATTGGCCCAACTGTTCCTTGATAATATTTTCAAGCTACATAGATGTCCACAGTCCATTGTATCTGACAGGATCCCTTGTTTGTAAGTAATTTATGGCAAGAGTTTCTTAAGTTGCAGCGAATTAACTCTTGTCTTTCCACTACATACCGTCCCCAAGCTGATGGTCAATCAGAAGTCTTAAATAGATGCTTAGAGACTTACTTGAGGTGTATGGTCATGGATGCTCCAAAGGATTGGCCAAAGTTTCTATCTCTGGCTGAATGGTCATATAACACCTCATTCTACTCCTCTATTGGTATGTCTCCTTTCCAGCCTTTATATGGTATTCCTCCACCATTGCATATTCCTTTATACCCAATGATACAAATGTTGCCTCTTTGGAACATTTAATGCTGGAAAGGGAAGCCATGGTTCAAGTTTTGAAATTTAATCTTGAGAGAGAAAGAAACAGTTTGAAACAACAAGTGGATGCACATAGGACTGATAGAAGTTTTAAAGTAGGTCAGTGGGTCTTTGTGAAACTCCACCCTTATGTGCAAACTACTCTCATGGCAAATAAGTTTTCTAAATTGAGTCCTAAGTTCTATAGGCCTTACTTGATTATACAGAAGATTGGAAAGGTATCTTATAAGCTGGATTTACCCTCTGAAGCACATATTCACCCCACTTTCCATGTTTCATTGCTCAAAGCTGCAACAGGGCATGTTTCAAACTTTTTTCCCTTACCTAGTGCACCCAGATTCAAGTTGCAGCCAAGTCCAATTTTGGACAGACAGTTGGTAAGAAGAGGATCGAAGGCTGCTATGAAGGTTTTAGTGCATTGGATGGGACTGCCTGCACCAGATGCCACTTGGGAGTTTTTAGAGGATTTAAACTGAGATTTCTAGATTTTCATACTTGAGGACAAGTATGATGTTTGGGAAGGGAGTATTGTTACAATAATAAAGATAAAGGATTTTTTTTTTTTGTAATAGTTCTATAGTTGTTTGTAGTTTGTGACAGTTGTAATACTTGCAATAGTGTAGGGACCAAAACTATAATATTGTAATAGTCTATTTGAAAGTTAGTTAAAAGTAGTTGAGAGGGCTGAATAACAGTCAGCTTGGTTTTGGTCTACTCTCTCTCTAATTTCTCTCACCAATTCTAAGCTTCTAACAAAGCATGTTTGACTAGGAATGACTCAACGGTGAGTGACATGGTCAAAGTCTCCACTGATGCAGCCAAAAACAAATCTGCAAACTTTTTGTGAAAAAGCAAATAATATTGGTTGATATGAGAGATCAAATCTAACCTGCCCACCAAACATGAGACCAAGCATTGCCCATGATGTTTGAACTAGGTTTGTCCGATTTCCATCCAACGGTGTGTATACTACACCAGGACTTGATTTGTAGCTCTCTCCCCAGCCACCTTCTTCATTTTGGATTGAAAGTAAAAAGTTCACTGCTTTATAAACTGCTTCATTGTTGTTATAAGTTTTGCCAGCAGAAGCCAAGCCTTCTAGTGCATGGAATGTGCCATATATAAAGCATATTCCCCAAGCACCATACCTGTTGAATTTTATTGAGCTTCAAGATACCATTTTCAAGCTAAATTCTAATCCATAGAGTCATTATTTGCTTGGCTTACCATGAACCATCATGCCATTGTTTATCCTCTAGAAAACCAACTGCTTTTGCCACAGAAACTTCTATTTCTTTCTCCCTGTGTTGTGGATGCAAATGTTTGAAGGCTACAAGGGCGGAGATAATTGATCCCGTGTTCTCTATATGCCTATTTAAATCATATAAATTAAGATATAAGCATTTACTTTAGTGATCCGGCAGCTTAACAACAGAAAAAGGTTAGCATTGCGTACTCTTTCTCAACAACAATGTCTGCGAAAACTTCCGAAGGATTCAACATCTGCGGAAGAATAAGTGTAGAAGATAAAGTTAACATCTTTTGATCTCTGAATGAATACCGGTTAGTATTCATTCCAGATACAAGTGTTTGCTTGGTGGGTTTGGGTTATGAAAATGGATGTCTGTTAAAAGGTTGATGTTATATGTTTACCTCTAAATATGGTTGCGGGACGGGTGCCTCCCAAATAGCAAAACCTCCACTTATAGGACTCTGCACGTAAAGAAGGAAATTAACAGCCTCATATAACCGTTCGTTATCTACCCTTTCTCCAGAAATTTCCTCCGGTATTTCTGATAGTAATAGAAGACACTGCAGGAGAAAAGTTATTATACAATAAGAAACGGTTAATTTCCAAAGTATTTAAAGAAAAACCATAAAAAAGTATGGTTATAGACTTATTATATCATCGCCGTAACATCCCCTTCTACCAACCAATATTGTCTGCTTTGCTTTAAGCCCTTAAAGACCTCATGGCTAGTTTGTTTTTGGTTGCCCGGGTGAACACTTCCCAGGAGGTCACCCCCCTTTGGGTTACCCCACCCGAGCATGCCCAAGAGTTCTTATGATCCAATATCTCTCTTGGTGGACATACAAAACATAACGACGTGGGATTCGCCTAAGGTGTCATAATTACCTTTAGTGCTTCAGCTGTGCAGTCTGAGACGGGCCAACCATGATCTTGGTCAGTGAAAGTCCATGACCCTTTACTAAATTGCCTACACATTTTACTATAATCTCCGGACGGATTTTGTTTGACCTGGGATTCTTTGATATAGAAATGGGCTTTTTTCAATGAGTCACCATATTCTTCAACCATATTACTAGCTATTATTGCTTGAGTTGCAAGTGTGCAATCCCATAATTGGCTCCCAAAGCTCTGCATTTTCATCCCATCTTCTGCTAGCCACAAAAAATCTGGTACTCTAGCAAGGTGATGCCTGAATTCATCGCCATTTGGGTTTGCAGCCCACCAACACATCATTTGCAAGCTCTGCATAAAATACCAAAAACAATTTAGTAAAGGACTAGATGTTGGTGGGTCGGGGGTGTTGGCAAAGGGTCAAAACAAATAATCTTTTAGTACCTTTTCTACACATGCCATGGTAATATATCTCGTCTCTTGGGCGTTATATCGCATTAGTTCGATTGCTCTTTTAAGACCTCTTTCTCTTACCTTGGTGAAAGGCCAATATTTAAAAATGGGCTCACTCAAATGTTGAAGAGTATCCCACAACAGATCTTGGACTATTGAGTGAGGGTAATACAAATCCTCCTGCACTCCATTAGCATTAAACATAGTTTGGCATAAATATATAATTACTGAAAGAGTATTGTTGATGAACACTTTACAATTGATACTGTCATACTGCTACAAATATGATTATAGGTGGTGGCAAAGTTGGCGGGTCAAGACGGGTCAGAATGACCCATAACAACTTTACTTTATCCATATATTGTACAAATTTTTATTAAATAACTATCCTATATGAAGTAAAAAAAAAATATTGATACAGTCCTAATATGATTTTTTAATAAAAAAATTTAAGAGGGTATATGCATTGAACATACACTTTAGCCCCCTTTTAACTAATTTTATTTTTAGCTCCTTATTTTATGCTTACATTGGCCCATTATGATAAAAACATATTCCAAGGTGACCCGTTCATTAGTCCATGGGTCACAAATTCCAGCCTTGACATGATTAATCATTCACAACGTGGAGCTTACATGCATTAATTTGGGCCTCACAAGCTTTGTTGGTCATCTTAGACCTTAGTTGACACTACATGTTTTGATGTGGCACCAATTTATATTTAAGATAGATTTTTATATGCTATTACTATTTATGTATACCCCAAAAATATATAAACCATTCTAACTACCTTGCAACAGTTGTGGCGCTGTTTATTCCAGTTTATCTCATGATACGGGATAGGATGAATCTCTTGCCGAAGTTGCATAACAAGATCAGTGATTGGACCATGGAATTTTCTCCCATACAAGTATGACATGGGCATATAAGTTGTCCGGCAATAGCACCACATTTTCGCTACATCATAGTTAAAAAAAAAAGTTATAGCAAGTTCAAACAAAATTCATTCCATTCAATATTTTTCTAGTGATTGTGACAAGAACTCGTTACTGGTAAACTCACAGGACCCCACTAAACACTGCTAATCATCGAGATCAAGTAAAAATCATCTTAGTATGGGCATGTGGCCTTCAAAGGGGTTGTTAAAGGCGGTGGAAGTTATGCTTAGCACCACACCACCGCTAGGAACGTTATTTCATTCAATATTCAAGATGTTTATAAATTATAATCTCAAGTATATATGTGTTTGTCAAATCCTAAATTCTGAATGTTCATTGAATAGTATGTGTGCTCTTAGGATATAAATAACGGCTTGTTGTTATCGTCATTTATGTACCTGGATGAAACGGAAAAGCTTCAGGAAAAAGCCAAAACTCTGGTGGAAGGGGATTGCACCCTTCCCATTCATATACCCCAAGCACCTACACACAAAGGTATGACACTTGAAGTTAGTTAATGTGGTCATATTGCGCATGATGTAAAATTTGAGTAAAACATTTACTGAGAGATAAGTTTTGCCCCAAGAGGGAATTGAGGATGCACCACCATGGTCAAGTATCCACTTCCTGGCGCGCTCAACCGCACCATTTCCATCGTTGGCTCCTTCTCCTAGCAACCTTAACGCTACATAGTTCAATGCAGACCCCATCATTGTGCTGTGTCCCTCGATACAAAATCCCCACCCTCCATCTTCGTTCTGGTCGACAAATTCATTATAATAATTTGTAAGTTGTAACATCTAACTAAAACTTTGAAATAAATTTTTTTTTTCATAAGATAGGGAGATGGTTCATACTTGATGATTGTAGATATAACGTTTCATTTCTTTCTTGTGTTCATTGCTTAAATGTGTGTTGATGGATCCACTTATGTACATTGCAATAAGCTGCACGTACATTGAACATTTAATCACTTAGATCTTATAAAAATTAGTGTTGAAAGAACATTTGTGGTAGCACGTCAAGCCAGTTTTTAAATATCATTTATGACAAACTCCAAGGGCAGGATATTTTCTATAAGACCATGCGCAGTGAAGCTTGAAATGGGCGTGAAATGGTGTGACCCCCCCCCCCCCCCCTCCCCTCTGGTACACCATCCCTCTAGGTGTTAAGGGGCGTGAAATGGGAGTCTCTACCTTTCTCCCAACTTATCCCCCTCACTCTCTCTAATTTATTAAAATAATAAAAAAAAATATTAATTAGATAATCACTGGAGGGGCGTGAACCGTTACACCCATTTTTTTGTTCAAAATGACTTTGTTGACATAATATCCACATGACGAAAAATGTCCTCAGAGGGCATGAACCACTACTCATGGTCTAACAGGAGGCCCGCAAAACGTGTACGTCCACTTCAATGTAAAATATAAAAACAATGAAGAAATGTTTGCCAGCATTCCCAACTATTAAGGTATTTTCCACTAGCACTCCCAAACTAACCCGGTTAGTTTGTTCAGTTAGTTTGCTGAGGTGTCATGCTGACGTGGCCATTATTGCTGACGTGGCATGCCGTGGAAGATGATGTGTCATCTTACGTGCCATCCACGTCAGCATGCCACGTCAGCAATAATGACCACGTCGGCATGCCACCTCAGCAAACTAACTGAACAAACTAACTGGGTTAGTTCGGGACTGCCAGTGAAAAATACCTTAAAAGTTGGGAGTGCTGGCAAACATTTCTGTAGTTGGGAGTATTGCCAGCCAAACTCTAAAAGTTGGGAGTATTAAAATCCAATAAACCAAAGTTTATTGATCTCTTACTACTCTTTGATACACGCATTTAGATAATATGCTATCAATATTCTATTTTTTTAATGAGTCTTAAGAATACTAAAACCTATGTGGCATAAAAATAAAATAAAATTTAACAACAATTCCTATAATTTTCTAGGATAAATACCCCATAACGTGCAAGATTCAAATTTCCAACATTTTGTTTTTGTAGTACAGCACTTAACCATCAATATATCCCATTGTGGACACGTGCTATTGTTAATTATAATAGTACAAGGGATAACGTGGTTCTTATAGTTCTCAATTACTTGTTCTAAAAAATGCTTCACACTCTATCAATACATTTGTCCTTACAATAATCCTGATATTCACTTACTGACTTACATATATTCTTATCATGGGATTCACGCATTCATTTTTTGAGTAAATGATAATGAACATGTAGAAATTAAAGACGTTATGAACTTACCAAGGGAGGAGTGTAAAACAAGGGGCCAGTATGTTCTGAGGGCCAATGACCATCACTTGCTTGGATCGCACGGTTTAATCGAACGACTTTCTTAACAGCCGTTGTCACTGCTTCATAATTCACTTCCTCATTCTCACATAACCTCACCGGGGGTATGCTCGATACATCAATTCCATTTTCTTTAATCAACTACATAATACATATCATTAAGATTGTGTGGTAATGTACAATTATACAACTAGAGAAAGTATTTGGTACAAAGTACCTTAACGTACAAAGTGTAGGAAGTCACCAAAAGTGGTCACGTGTAATTTGACGGTTATAACATTTGAAGCCAATTCAAGGGTAATATAGACTTTTCATATCACTCATTTAATCACGTAATAATATATTCCCTGTTTTATCGTTAAATCCGAATTCAAAATTTTTATAACTGATTTCCCAATATTCCATCATTGTAATGTTTAATTTTGTATCAGATCTAAATAAATCATACTCTGTAAAAAAAAAAACAAAGCATTCATCAAACGAAGAAGAAATCATACTCTGTAAAAAAAAAACAAAGCATTCATTAAATGAAGAAGAAATAAAGTTCAGAGATGAACAGAGGCTGATAGATAACTGTTTTATATTGTAGATATTACTGAGTGCGTTTTATGATATCACTGAGTGCGTTTTATGTTTTATGTTTTATGTAGGTGCTTTTTATGATCTCAGTGAATGCGTTTTATGTTTTATGTAAGTGTGTTTTATGATATCACCGAGTGCGTTTTAGATAAGTGCGTTTTATGATATCACTAAGAGGGTGTTTGGGATTGCGTTTTGAATCTGATTTTTAGATTATTGCGTTTTGAAAACGCAGATAATCAGTTTTTAGTGTTTGGATTGCGTTTTGAAAACGCAGATAATCAGTTTTTTAGGCTACCAAAACGTAATAATCTAAAAGCAGCTCCACCCCTGCTTTTTCAAAACGCATAATTTGTTTTGAATAATCAATCCCAAACACCCCCTAAGTGTGTTTTATGTTTTTACATTGTAAGTTAATTATCATCAACATGTAAGAGCGTTTTATGATATCACTAAGTGCGTATTATGTTTTTACCTTGTAAGTTAATTATCATCAACATGTAAGTGCGTTTTATGATATCACCAAGTACGTTTTATGTTTTTACATTGTAAGTTAAATATCATCAACATGTAAGTGCGTTTTATGATATTACTAAGTGCGTTTTAACAACATGATCATGTGAAATCATTAAAATCAATGAAAAACTAAAACCACATTTATAACTTTCATCAAACGCACGAACAAGCTCATTCATTCTCTTGCTTCACCTGTTTCATACAAACGTAATTTTAGGGTTTTCATTTTTTTCATTTCTTCTTTGTTTTGATGAAAGCTCTGTTTTTCTCTTTTTTTTGGTTTACAGAGTATGATTTCTTTTTTTGAGTTTTAAAATTGTGAATTCCACGATTATAGCAATTGATAATAACTGTCCATAAATGAGATGATTTGGGCGCGATTATTAAAAAAAATTCAAATTATTATACTCGCAATTTGTCTAATTTGCCATTTTCTTGTTAACTGAAACTAAAAACACGCGTGATAATTAATTTAGGATGATGTTTGATTAAAACCCAGATCGACAGTCAGGATTGCTTCTTATACTTTGTATTTTAAGGAGCCTTTGTACAATAGCCTCTCTCTATACAACTAAGGGTGTTTATTATTCGAATATGTCTAGAATAACACAAAAAAAAAAAATGATTTGAATTTAGATTGGTAAGGACTTCATAGCTTTTTAGATATTCAAATTTGATACTTATTCGATAGGAATTCGAAATATGTTTTTGAATCGAATTAGAATCTATACATTTCGATCCTAGCCTACCTATAATTATTCGAATTCGAATTATATAAATTTTGTTTTTCTTTATGAAAAAAATAAATATATTTTTATTATATATATATATATATATATATATATATATATATAGGGATGTTGGAAACGGATCGTCAAAATAGGTGATAAGAGAGATCCACAAGGGCTGCCGCTTAACTCATACTTCGTTGGTGATTTGGGCGACGGGAAATCTATTCTCTTTTGGAACGACCCTTGGCTTGCTAGTGTTCCGCTTCGTTTGATGTACCCTAACTTGTTCCGTCTAGAAAAGAACAAGTGGGCGGTGGTAGCTCAACGTATCTTATGGCAAAATGGTTCAAAGTTCATGCAGTGGGATTGGAGGACCTCCCCAGCGTCTGAAGTTGAGGTTACCGAGCTATTCAGTCTTCTCAACGACATTCACGATCTCGGCTGGAAAGGTGGAAGGGATACATGGAAATGGAAAGCTGAAAAGGACGGGATTTTTACTGTTGCTTCGGCTAGACGAATTCAGTCCAGTTCACAACATGATCAAGAAGCCTCTTTGGTTAATTGGAAGAGTTGGGTTCCCTTAAAATGCAAAATCATGGTGTGGAGACTTTTTAGAGATCGCCTTCCCACTATAGCGGAGCTTATCAAAAGAGGCGTTCCAATTCAACAACCAGATTGCAGCTTTTGTCAAGAGTCCATGGAAACAGCCATACACTTGTTCTCGGCTTGCCCTTTCACTCAAGAGGTGTGGTTTCGTATCGAAACGTGGTGTCGTATGACGCATGGATATATGCTAGAGATCACAGACATTGTGAAAGCAGTGAAGAATCATTCTAGACACAAAGATAAGAGATTCATCCTTCTCGGTGTAGTTTACACGACGATGTGGACGCTATGGAATGAAAGAAACAACCGGATTTTTAGCAACCTTAATCGGAGGCCTATCGAAGTTGTGGAAGAGATTAAAGCTAAGTCGTTTTTTTGGTTGCGTCATAGGTCTAGAATTAAAAATGTCGAGTGGAAAAATTGGTGTGTTTGTCCATTGGATTGATGTAATCGGTTTGAGTTTGTTTGCTCGTAGGTCCTTGCTTTGAGGACTCTTCGAGTGTGTGTTTTATGAAGTTCTCTTTTCAAAAAAAAAATATATAGGGTTTGGCTAAAATAAAAACTCACTTGAGTTGTGCAAACCCTAGAAACTTCATATGAACCATTGATCAAGTTGAATGGATGGCCAAGATTGATTCTGAATTATTTTATTATTAAATTTGTTTTTCTTTTTGCTAAATGGTACATAAAGGGTAAGAAGGTAAAATCAACTCAACATAGTACACACTTTTTTTCAAAATTTGTACTTTTTCTCTCACATTATCAAGTCAACATCTTTAATCATCTTTCTTTCTCCTGACATAGTACACGTTTTTTAACTTTTCAAATCCCAAATAATTATTTCATTTTAGTGAATTGTTAAAATATTGCTTTCAAACTGATGTTACGTCAAGAATCTTACACCGAGAGTGAATGTTATATTGTAACCATGAATGTTACATCTGCAACTATTTTATACTATATATGTAGCTAACTGATGTTACGTCAAGAATGTTACACCGAGAGGTAATGTAATATTGTATCTATCAACAGACTATATATGTAGCTAACTGATGTTACCATGTTACATCTTATACATCTAGTATGTTACGATTTTTGTTACTATGTTACAACTTATACTCCTGATGTTGGATTAATGTAACATGATCTCGATACAAGGAAAATATAAAAGAGAAATAAAAAAACATAATAACAATCTATTGATGATTAAAATTTATACTTGTAACAAAAAAAGATGATAAAAATGTCTCAAATAAAAAATCTTCATCATGTTAACAAACCAATCTCATTTTCTTCAACCCCTTAAAAGAAACTACATCTGCACAAGATAAAGAGTGGAATGTAAAAATAATGAACATTGTAACATGATTTTTTTTTTTTTTTATAAAACTACATTATTGTAACAAAATTAATTAGGTGATATGTTTGGAGGGTTAAAGGGTGTTAATATCTTATAACAAATTAACAACCTGGACAAATCCAGAAGGAATTTGAATAAGGTTTGTTTGAATGTTTGGTGGTTTGACGACTGGCAAAAAACATGTTCTAAAAAACCAACAAACGACGTCCCACAGGCAATCTCCTCTACCTTCTCTTCATCACGACTGGCAAAAAACATGTTCTAAAAAACCAACAACAACCCAACAAACTGCGTCCCTTCACTCAATAAATACGATTTACAAAAAAAAAAAAAAAGCCCTTGTTAGCATCATTACGATTTACAACCAAAGTAGTTGGTCTATAAAAAGCACAATAACATTTTTGCTTTTTAAAAATACCAATAAATAAACAACATATTTATCTGGTCCTTGACTACCAATATAGTCCACACAATAACACAGATGACCATTATTTGAATTTTAAAAAAGGATAGCTAAGAACAAAGAACTTCTAGAAATTTAACTTTATCATCATAACAAAGTAAAAGCATCTAGAAAAATACAAAAATATCGGAACAAACCTGCATAAAACTTGAATCAATAATATACGAAAAGTAAAAGCATCTAGAAATTAAACTTTATCATCGGAACAAAGAACTTCCTGCAAGATCTTCCTGCGTCTGTTCGAAACCACCAAGATCTTGGTAGATCTATTTCCAGATCCAGATCCAAGATCTTCCATCGTCGAACCACCACCGTCGTTTGTCGTCTGTTCGAAAACACCCACGACCACCGCCCATCACCTCCACCCACCTATCTCCGCATCCACGAAACCACCACCATCTAAAACCCCCCACCTTACCAAAAACCACCAACCACATTGCGTGTTTGAATATCTATTGTGTTTGCAGATCTTTGTGGTCTTCGTCGAACCACCAAACATTCAAACAACTGAGAGGAGTAGAGAGAGAGAGATAGAGAGAGAGGGAGAGAGGAGCGTGTGAGAGAGATTGAAGTCTGATATATATATATATATATATATATATATATATATATATATATATATAGAGAGAGAGAGAGAGATGAGTGTGTGTGAGATAGAGAGTGTGAAGTTTATTTAAAGGTGGTCAGACAAGAGGGGTAGAAGTTACCATCTTGCCCTTTTGCTAAAGGATGATAAGGGAGATGTGGAAGCATGATAGCCATTGGATGAGTTTCTAGAGTTTGCACAACTCAACATGGTTTTCATAGGATACTTACCCTATATATATAGGATTGAGATCAATTAGGAACCACCAGAACCATAGGAACCAATCTTAACCTTCCATCTTTGATTTTAATCTAAAGGGTATTAGTGTAAATGTACATTTAAATAATTATCATTTTTTTATAATTATAATTGTTAATCATGCCAGTTACATTGTTTCCTTAAATTTCTCATCCACATTATCTCTAATTCAATTCATCTTATTAACACACATGATCAAAGCCATCATTTATCCTTTTCAATTTTGTTATTTTTTTTTTCTTTTGAGTAATATACTTACAAAAAGGTTGAATTAGTTGCATACATTTTAAATTGAACTTCTTTTTGTTTGACGACGATGAAATTGTGACGGGAGAAGTATAAGAAGTTGATAATATCATGTGTTTGGTCATTTGTTGCAGTGTATTTTGTTTGTTTGGTTTTAAATTGAATCAAGTTTAGCAAAATCGCTTTTTACCTTTGAATTGAATCTGCAATATTTTTGTTTTGACTTATATGTAGTTTTTGTAAGTCAAATTTTTTTTCTAAGAGTTAATAAAATTAGAACTCGAAGGTCACCTTCTATTTGCATATATAAATGGATTTGTCAAAAAAATATTTATATCTATGTATTTGATCACTGAAGATGATAAATATTAAGAGTTGTTAATCATTGAAGGGTATACATACATACACTTGTGTACCTTCAGTTTGGTTTTAGATTAGATACGTTTTTAATTTACACCCATGTATATGTGTGTACAAATTATAGTTATGTAAGCTGGAAAAAACGGATATACACCGATCTATATTTTGTGTTGATGATGATGATGAATAAAAGAAAAAAAAAAGAAACTGATATACACCAATGTATATCTATGTCAATGATGATGATGATAAATGAAAAAACAAAAAAAGAAACTGATATACACCATTGTACATATGTGTCTATTGTATATATGTGTCGATGATGATGATAAATGAAAAAAAAAGAATATGATTTACACTAATGTATATCTGTGTTGGTGATGACGATGAATGAAAAAAACAAAAAGGAAACTGATATACACCAATGTATATACCAACGTATATATGTGTCGATAAATGAAAAAACAAAAAAAGAAACTGATATACACCATTGTATATATGTGTCGATTGTATATATGTGTCGATGATGATGATAAATGAAAAAAAAAGAAAGAATATGATATACACCAATGTATATCTGTGTTGGTGATGACGATGAATGAAAAAACAAAAAAGAAAATGGTGTACACCAACGTATATCCGTGTCGATAATAATGGTAAATGAGAAAAAATAGTGATATACACCAATGTATATCTGTGTTCACGATGAATGAAAAAACAAAAAAAACTAATATACACCAATGTATATATATGTCGATGATGATTAATGAAATAAAAAAACTGATAGGGAGATTTTATAGGGATTGAGTATAATAAATGTGGGTTAATAATTATTCAGTTACAAATTTATACTTAATTACCTACTAATAAGCATATTGAATAATACCCCTTGATTAAAATAAACAGTTAATTAATGTTTTACTTATTTACAATCATGCCATTAAAGATCAATGGCTATAAAGTAGTTCCTATGGTTCCTACTTAAGCTATGGTTCCTATTTGAACCATACCCTATATATATATATATATATATATATATATATATATATATATATATATATATATATATATATATATATATATATATATATATATATATATATATATATAGGGGAATTCTAAATAGAAAACCCATATGAGTTAAGGAAACTCTTAAAACCCCATTTGTGGTTTCTATAGCTCCACATCACAAGCTTTGTTATAGGAGCTGTGCGTATTTTTGGTAGTTGACATTCTCTCTCTCTTTCTCCCTTGTTTGTACTTTCTGTCATAATATATGTCCCCTTTCTCAATTTATTCTTATCTTTCTTATATTTGAAGCATCTAATTTATTATTAATATCCTTTCTAATATATCAAAATGAAGAATCCAAAACAAACATCATTCTCACACACAAAGATTTGATGTGGTGGTTTCTAGATCAGACGACATGAGTGGAATTTCATGTCCTAGATCCAGATTATTGGTTGTAAGATTTTTTTTATCGAGCCTCTGGTTGGTGATACACTCGTCTCTCTAAAGTCTCCGGTGGCGACGTGTTGTGGAGATGGGTTTTTGGTGAAGATGGATATGGTTTTTGGTGTTCAAGATCTACACAAACATAAATGTTACAGTTAGTTTTTTTATATCAAAGTTTATTTTGTCATTAAAAAACATATGTTGTTTTGTTTGTTTTTAGATGATAACAAGTTGACGCCAACCCGCGCGTTGCGGCGGGATGTTTTCGTGGTTTCTCATTTGCTAACTTGAAACCAATTAGCCTCCCACGCGTTACGGCGGAAGTGTTTATACACGGAAACCTATACATCATGATGATAATGTTGATAAAACATAAAGTCATCGAACCATTAGTTTCGTTTAACCCAATGTGCAAATATGTTAGTTAAGTAAAATAAAAATTAATTGTCCTTCAACATCATAATATTATTTACTTGCAGTTAAAAAAAAAACTATATGGCCATATGTTAGTGTAGTTGAACAAATATAGGTAAAGATATAACAATCGAAGTGGATGACAAACTATATTACGCTAATGTCTTTGAGAGTCTGACTGTTAAGTACGAACTCAAAATCCCCAAATAATAATTAAAAAAGAAACTCTTAATTTCAAACATATTAACAACAATACGTTCCCGCCCGAAATCTCCCAACTAATGTCTTCTTCTTGCTTCATCTTTCTCAAGAATACATAGTATTTTTCTTTTTGCAAAGGTACAATAAAACCGGTTTCTAGGTTGTTCTCTCTCTACTGTGTACATACATACTCTTTGTATCTATGTTAAAAGCGAAGGAGGGGGTGTCCCTTAAATATTAGACATAAAAAAGGCTTCTTTTTTCACTAAATAAAGGCAAGAAATAAAAAAAAAAAATCAGTTCCTACACATAAACGACAAAGAAAAAAGAATCACAACTTAGCCCAACGACATTTAAGGTTTTTAAATTCATCCATTACTATTATAGTCGAAATCGTTCAAAGCCGAGAAACAATATTTTTAAAGTAGGATCGGTCATCAAATCATTCATTCCACTGGTTAACAGGTCGGATCGGTTCGACCAGTCCAACTGTTTTAAAAAAGGAATTATATCATTATCAGATAAAAATTTAGAAACTATTATAAAAATAAATTAGTGAACTATAATAATAACAATTTTCTTCCCTTTAGTTAAAAAAAACTAAAATAAAAAAGCAAATATAAATGAGGAGTAAAGATCAAATACAAAGTGTTTTTCGGTAAGAACTGTGAGAATCAAAGGGGGTAAAAAAAAAATTTTAGATTTTTTTCCCATGTGCTTAAACATTTTTTCTAGATGAATAATACAAAAAAAAAATAAAAAAATTTTTTAGTGTAATTACGTCATTAAAGTAAATACATTAGTTTACACTATAGTAATTATGTAATTACTCTACACGTAATTACTCTACACCAATTTTTTTTTTAGTTTTCAATACTATAATACATGTTTAACAATATGGGAAAAAAAATTTAAAAAAAAAAAAAAATACCCTCCTTTGATTCTCACAGTTCTTACCGAAAAAAACACTTTGTACCGGATCTTTCCCCTGTAAATGAGTTAATAATTACTGTCATTTCGTGTGTTCATAATTCATTTCCCATTCTTTAATTTTCCAAAAGCATGTGATCGGTAAATGTTTGATCCGCCGCTGATTACTATACGCATGTATTATGTATATATGCAGTTCCGGCAAATGCCCCGGTAACAGTTAACAATCATTTTCACTGTTGATATTTATTAGATCCAGTCAACCCACCACTCTTATGAGATTTATGCTAAAAATCCGATGTTGACTATGCTAACGATTGATCAACGACGACGTTTCACAAAACAAAACCCATACGAATCACCGGAGTTGAAGAGGCGACGGTTGCAAATCTCCGGAGACGAAGACGCGACGGTTATGCCTCGCTGGAGACGAAGAGGCGACGGTTACGAAACACCGAAAGGGTTTGCATAACGATATTTTTATTTTCCTAACGTAAATAGATTATAGGTTGGTTTGTTGGTTCTTTTCTTTCTTGACTTCTGCGGTGGTTGACAGTGGCGGTTGACGGTTATTCGCATCGCCGGTTGACCATGGTTCAACAGATATGCTTGTTTCGGATCTCGTTCAGATCGATGACTAATTGGCTGGAGATGGCCTGTTTTATGTGATGTTGGTGTGGTAGGAATATCTTGACGACATAAGAAAGGAAGTTGGAAAGTTATGGATACGTTTGGCTTTGATGTTTCCTCATGTTTCAAAAAAGAAAGAATACACTTAACGGTGCTAAAAGGGTAGGTAGAATAAATTTAACGGCTTTAAAAAGAAAGTTAAGTTGCTTTTTGTATTATTATATAATTTGTTATTTTAGTGAGATAAGTTGTACCTTTTCATCTAAAAACATTTGTTTATCATATGTTTTTATGTTTGTGTATAATTTATTATGTGTTTTCTGTTTATCATATCTTTTTGTTTATCATTTTTTTTTGTTTTTTTTGTAAAAACATATGTTTTTGTTGTTGGGGTATAATTTATTATATGTGTTTTTGTGAGATAAGTCGTGATATCATATGGTTTTTTGCTGGGATTATAATTTATTTATATGTTTTGGTGAAACAAATTGCAAAAACATATGTAATTTGTTAAAAAAATCTTACGTTTTCCCCTTGAAAAAGAGTGAATGTATGGTTTTAGAGAGAGGAGAGAGGAGAAGGAAGAGAATATTGAAAAGTAAGAAAGATACCACTTTACATGAGACCATTTTACTCTTTCATGACTAAATGAACAACTTCATTTTTGATCAAAAAGCAGAAACAACAACCATAGATCAAGATGGATGAGTGGTTAAGATGGGGGTTTAAGGGTTTTTTGGGGGAGGGTTTTCAAATTATCCCTCCCATATATATATATATATATATTTCTTTTATTGCAATTATAGCTATTCGAATCAACTAGGATATCCACATTCGAATAATCTTTCCAATTTTGAAGTCGAAATTAGTTTCAAAATTTTCAAATTCTAATAATCCAAATGAACATCACTAGCTACAACATTTGACAAATCAATAATCAATATCAATAATAAAATAAAAAAAACTATATATAAAAGAAAGCCCTCTTGATGACATTCATTGGGGCAACCCCTACCCTTTAAATGTGACATGTGACATCACGTGGAGCTTTCTTTTAATATTTTTAGTTTTTTTTATAAAGTAAAATATTCCATTTAATCTCCGCCTCTTGTATCAAAACCCTAATCCTCAAAATAATAATAATAATAATAATAATAATAATAATAATAATAATAATAATAAACACTTAAACCTCAACAGACGTTCGATTCCAACCTCTGCTGCTTCTTTTCTCTTAAGCAAGTTCTTACATACCTTTTCACACACCTCAAAAACCCTAATCTTTTTTTATTTGTATCACCCATAAAGCAAGACTCTTTATTTTCACTTTTTTTTTTAACCAATCCCTTTAGCTTTTTGATTGAAAAGATTATTAATTTGTTTATAGTTTTGGTGCCCAAATGTTTATTAGTTTAAGGGGCTGTTTGTTTGTGTCTGAACGGCCATTGACGTCTGACTCGGTCAGAGCTGGATGTTTGGTTGGATCAAGTCTGAACGAAATCGGGTCTGACCAATGCTCTTACCCGGTTAGATTTGAAACAAAGTTTGACTAAATCAGACTCGTTGCTACTGCTGCGAAGCATCGCCTGATGCGTGACTGAATCAAACCGTTAACACCATATCATTCCACATCCTTCGATTAGTGACCGGAGGCGTTACACGAGCCGAAAGAAGGAAACATGCCGCCGTACGTGGTGTTGTTCCACCGTTGATGGTTGCTTGAAACCCTTTGGATCCTCCATCTCTCTTCCTTCTCTCTCTCTCTCTCTCTCTCTCTCTCTCTATTCTCCGGATAAGAAAAGTTGAATTGTGTGTGTGGTTTTAAGGATGGTTTAAGTGGTTTTGAGGATGGTTTTCAATGAAACCATGGGTAGGTTTGGGTTTTGGTTTAGGTTTATTTATAATAATAATAGAAATTATTATAAGTGTTAAGGGGTTGTTTGATTTTTAACCATAATAGATATAGAAATTATGTGTGTGGTTTATAGAATACTATTTATAATAATAATAATGTCTGATTTTTAACCATTCAGATATCCAACCAAGCGTCACTTAATGATTCAGCACTTAATCATTCAAAACTTTTTAACCATTCAGACCTCTAACTAGGTCAGCACTTACCCATTCAGAAGTTTCCAAATGGCCCCTAAATCTTCTCTGCTATTAAACCACAACTCACCCTTATCTTTTTTTGATCCCAATGTCAATACCCATCTCTATATTATTCCAATTTCTGGTTTCTTTTTATAGTTAGGCTATGGATAGTAAGGTCTTAGAGCTTACTGTTGTTGCAGACTGTTGTGTTGTGTTATGATATTTTTTTTTGAGCTTATGTTTCCTAAATTTTTTATAAACTTTTAATAACCAAGTTACATCTGGATAATGGGTAAGCGAGCAACAAGTTGCGCCGTTATCCTTTTTTTTTAAGCTTATGATATTGTTTGTTTGATTACAAAGTCTGCACATGGGGAAAAGGGTGTGAGTTTAAAGAGTTTAGAGCCTTCGTTGTTGCCTGCATCACAGGTTTTAGCCTTGTTTGTGTTGAGTTTTTCTATTCTTGATTGTAAGGCTAGAACATTAGAGAGATTCCTATTGGTCACATAGAATTGACATTGATATGTTTTTTTTTTTTGCATTGTTTTTTAATGATCTTGAGTATCGTTGATTTGGATCAAGCAGAATGCAGAAACTTTTGTTATCAAATCGTCCTTAGGTTCTACTAGCTTGGGTAGCAAAGGGCTTGAGTTTGTTGTTGTCATGTTACTAATTGAAGCCCTAAATTATTGGCCATAGGTTTAAAATTTATGCCTACATATGTATCTTCTTAACTTTGTTGTTGGAATGTGATGAATTCGTATATATGACCATAGATGATGATGTTGCCATGGCGTGGCAGGGTTGGTGGATAGTAGGTGTTGATCTGCAACCCCCCCTACAGCCATGCGTGCTCTTGATTTTTAAATTCTGAGCCCACTTTTAATAGTTTTAGAAGTTGTTTTAACCTTTTTAATACATATTGAATTGTTTATGATGTGGTTTTTACAAACCTATGACATACTAATTTTGTTGATGGTGTGTTGTCATTTTTTATAATCATCGTGAATTTGCATCGCTTATAGGATTTTCGTTAACAGTGATTACGAAAAGTCTCCATCAAATGGATGCATTGAAGCTCTTGAGTTAAGAGATGGTGTATCTAAGGTGATCTAATATCATGAATTAATAAGTTTTGTCTATATATATATATATATATTATACAGTCCACACATGATATTGATATAATTTAACTTTTACATTCTATGACTAGGCTGTTGCTAATGTGAACATTGTTATCAGCCCCGCTATTGTAGGCAAGGTTTGTTTCATGATTCATCAACCTTGCCCTTCAATATCAATTTAAGTGTTAGTTATATTATTTTATGTTAAATGTATAAGAATGATGTTTTGAGTCATATGTTTGAATGTATGTACCATTCACAGGACCCAATTGATCAAACTGGTATTGACAATTTTATGATTCAACAACTCGATGGGACTAAAAATGAGTGGGGTTAGTACAAGCAAAGATATATTTCATATTCTAGATCAATTTGTTTTCTTGCACAAAAACTTAAGTGTAGTTTACTTATGAATGATTTACTTTGTTGTTTGGGTTGGAGATATTCTCGGTGTATCTCTTGCAATTTGTAAAGCAGGTGCTAGCGTAAAAAATATTCCCCTTTGTGAAGTTTTGTTTTTTTTTTTATAAAATACCTATTAGATTTTTTAATTTTGCTTTTATTGATGTGAAGTTAATTGATATGTTTTGACGGTTAACTTTTTCCATCATATAGAATATTACATCATCCCATACATTTAGCAACACTAAGTGCATGCAAGGAGTGTTAAGACTTAAGATATTAATCTATCGTTAATCCAACATGTAAATCTGAGTCTAATATAAAATTTGAGTCTAACTGCACATGTAATCAAATTGACATGAGCATAATTATTTATAAACTAAGTTTTTTTGTCGTATGTACTAACTTTTTTTCATGTTTAATGTGCTATTTTGATTTTGATGAACGAGATTGTTGATCTGAATGGAGTCTTTGTTGATGATTTATGCCATCATGCTGGATATTATCAGATTGAACACTCGCATGCTGCTTGGTAAAATCTTTTCATATGACTTTTTTTTATGATTGTTATGTGGTAGAAGTTGAAGTAGTTTGTATTTGGATTGTGTAGGATGTTTTACTTTTTTTTCGAGTCAAGGGGGACACAAAACTATAGATCCTGTTGTGATCTGGTTGATTGGAGGGCCTGGATGCAGTAGTGAGCTTGCACTGTTTTATTAAAATGGCCCCTTTTAGAATTGCAAAAAAACTCTTCTCTTTCTAGAATGAGTATAGATGGGACCAGGCAACAGTTTTAAAGGCTTAAAGCATTAAATTGTGTTTATAGTTGCATAGAGGTTAAGGGGAAATGGCATATTAATATTCTGTTTTATGTGTTAATGTTGTAAGGTGAAATCAATCTTTTGGTATTTTCTTTGTAAACAAGTATCTAATGTAAGTTGATACATATGTTATTTTTATAGTTTAGATACTTTTAATGTTATTCATCTTATTTAGATTTGTCAACTCCGGGACGCCTCCGGGGTATAAGCTAGTTAAAGATAAGAAACAATTTCTTTTATGCACACGTCAATATGTTTACTTGACATTTCTATTTTTATACAGCCATATCATGATACATAGAATATAAATGAACCGACTTCAGCCGGCACAAAGTGAGACATATAGAGCAAATGGGTTTGTGTTTCATGAAGAAACCCATGCATGGTATGCATAATGCATGTGACATACACCCTAGCTAGTCGAAATATTTAATCTATTACGTTAACTTTACTACAACATTTTTCGTAATCTAACCTGCATTCGCATCAGTAAATCAGCGCATGGACGGACACCTTTGATTCGATTGTTTCGATAACTTTGGCGGGCATCTTCAACTTCTTGATGTTCATCTGGAGTTCCGGCATTGGGATCATACTCCCAAATTTGCCTACCAACAAAATTGTTGGTGCTAAATAAGTAAGGATCATTTCCTTGTGCTATCTTCAGTTTCCACATGTCTTCTTGACTTTGTGAATCAGTAACTTAAATCAGCTATATTAGATGATAGTATGAGTGTTAATATATGGGTGGTTTATATAGAGACTACGAATAGTGGTCCTATTTTATGATGGATGAGCTAAAGTATTTTGGAAATGAAATATTTAAAACTAGTTTTTATCTCGGGAGCGTCCCGGATTGAAATATCTAATATGACGTAATAAAATATATCATTATTATTATTATTATTATTATTATTATTATTATTATTATTATTATTTTAAACAAATCTCTGACATAAGTTGTCATATTCAAATATAAAAAAAAAACGAATCTCTACGCCGGGGTATAAATCTAGTGCCATTACAAATGAATTTGGAAGTTTGTAATCGATCATTCTAAAAAGAACTAACATGAAATAAAAAAAAGTTAATTATTGAAATATCAAACACATTAGTCTAAGGGTTATGTGATGCGTTAAAAAAATCATGGGTATATGATCGGGTATATAGTTCAGGTATTTGGGTATGTTGTTTCGGGTAATCGGGTCGGGTATCACCTAATCCCAGACCCAACTCAAACCCATAATTTTTTTAAACTAATCCCAAACCCGACACAATACCTGTCGGGTTACAAAAAATAATCATTTTTTTCTCCGTTTTTTATATAGCACTATGGTACTCGTTGGAAAGATAATAAAATGCTCGTTAATTTGGTGTAATTTTTTTCTTTAAAAAATCTCGTATATAAAAGATATTAACGTTTAAAAGTTATGGAATGAAACATGACAGAAAAAATAATAAAGTTTTAATATTTAGATTTAGTAGATTAGGTATTTAATAGATTAGGTTAAAGATTATAATAGATTAGGTTAAATCATATTTATTCCTTTTTTTTAATTGGTTTACGCTTGCCATATCACATCCTATGTGGCATCTCTCAAAGGATAGATTGCATAAGAGTATGACATGCAGGATTAATCCCTTTGCAATATATATATATACTAGCTGATTACCCCGGGAGTGTCCTGGGGTTAGAAAAATCTAATACGACTTAATAAAAAAAGGATAAAAGAAGTAAACAGTCTCAACCACTTTTAATGCTAAAGAAAGTTGTTCTAATGTTTATACTACGAAAGGGGCTCTCATGCTGCGTTCCCAGCAAATTAGAAAGATCCCAACCTCTTTTAATGCTAAGCATATCGTTATAGCACATGAATATGGGCAATTCATATATGTAATAGTAGGTTTAAAAACATATATAGTATCATAACACGATTAGTACTTGCCTATATATGATTAATAAATCACCTAAACACATGTGTTTTTTTTTCTGCATGAACAAAAACTCACTAAAAAAACATTTTTTTTTTCGTTTTTTGTATAGCACTATGGTGCTCATTGGAAAGATAATAAAGCGATCGTTAATTTTGTGTAAATATTTTTTTTCAAAAAAATGTCATACATAAAAGTTACTAACGTTTAAAAATTGTGAGCGAAAAATAAGGAAAAAATAAAGATAAAAATATTAATTAAAATATTTGAAATTTAAAAACAATAATTAACATTTAAAAATGTGAGAGGAAAATAAGGAAAAGATATTAATTAACATATTTGAAATTTTAAAATAATAAAGATATAGATTTTATTTAAAAAAAGAAAATAAAAATTTTAAAAATTTATCTTTTATTTAAAATAATAGAGTAAACTGCCATTTTCGTCCTTGAGGTTTGGCACTTTTTGCCAATTTCATCTAAAAGATTTTTTTTTCTCAAATGGATCCACTAGTTTTCAAATTTTTGCTCGTTTCATCCAAATCGTAAACGACGTTAGTTGAACTCAGTTAAATAAGGGCAGTTTTGTCATTTTATCTCTTTTAAAATCCTAACCCTATTTAAACGTCCCTAAACTCAGAAAAACATCAGTTCACTCACAATCATCCCCAATTCAACCCAAACCCTAAACCTGATTATCATAATGATCAGTTGGTGTGATCAGTTGGTATGGGTCAATAAACACAATGTTGAACAGATAATGCCTTTACTCTTAACAAAATTTATCACTTGCTATGGGTTTAGGGGATCAGTTGGTATGATCAGTTGGTATGGGTCAATAAACACAGTGTAGAACACATAATGCATTTCTAATTAACAAAATGTATCACTTGGTATGGGTCAAACACAAAATGTTCATTTCATTCATCAACTTCAACATACATTTCATTCATCAACACACCAGTACATTATCACCATTACATCCTACACTAAGACACAATTAACCCACATTATCATTCATTTTCACCATTACATACCATCTCCACCACTAACAACAACATAGTACAGTAAAAAAAAAACCCAACTGAGACACAAACAAAGCTTCAATCTCCTGTTTTGATCAGTCACTGTTTTCATCTCCTGATTGTGCCTGTTGACGAGCCTTTCAACAATTACAGCTGTGTTTTCACAATGTCCACCCTCGACCCAGCTAACAAACCCACAGCCCCTTCCTTGTCGATTACAACAGTAAAAGCGTCGTCCAGGGTTTTCAGCTGTCCACGATGTTCTTATTATAGTTTCCGATCCACAAGAACACAACACCATGGTTCAATTTTGGGTTTTGATTTATTAGGGTTTTTGGAAGACGATTTTGAAGAAGATGATGATTTGGGGGTTTTGATCTGATTTAGGTTTTATATAGATGGAGTTGATAAAACTAATGAATTGACATAAATGCCCTTAAGTTAAATGATAAAATGACAAAACTGCCCCTTATTTAACTGAGTTCAACTAACGTCGTTTACGAGTTGGATGAAACGAGCAAAAATTTGAAAACTAGTGGAGCCATTTGAGAAAAAAAAATCTTTTGGATGAAACTGGCAAAAAGTGCCAAACCTCAAGGACGAAAATGGCAGTTTACTCAAAATAATAAATTCAATACTATCACCTCAAAGTGCCACATGACACCCTCCATTGAATGTCACCTCATAAAAATTCAATTCTTTTATTATAAGTTATAGATATAGATTTATTTAGACTAGTGGGTTATGTCGGTCAATAGTATTTGCGATTTTATAGAACATTTTATATGGAAAAAACAAAATACGTACATTGAAAATATAAGTAAAGAACAAGAAATAGGTAGAAGAAGAAAACTTGGCTGAGAATCGTGTTGAACACGAGGCCTTTAAAACAAATTCCAAGTCTATTAACGAGAGCTTGTGTTTGTTTCCCAGGGTACAACAGCCGGAACTGTAACAGTACTGCCGGAGTTGGCTCTGGCCCGAGTGATACTTGAAACAGAAAGATTAGAACTTGATTGCTAGAGAAGAGTGTTGGTGAAATGTGATATTTTTTGTGTGTCTTCCAACCAAGGGTCACATTGGTATTTATAGTCTCCCAATTTGAAATAGCTTCAAAAATCATCAAAAACGAAAAATAAATGTCACTGAACGTCTTCAATGACATTTATTACATTCTTAAAGTTTCAAACGAAACTGTTTGACTGAACAGTTACACACTCTGAACTGGTCTGTTGCTGCTGAGGAGTTGGGCGAGTCCCCGCGCGTGCCTACCTGCAGTGCGCCATTAAAGCGCCACATTGCGCCCATCACCTACGCCACGCGCGCATGTGCGAGTGCAAGTTAGGGTGCGGACCCTTCGCGAGTTCCAAAGTGTGTGCTCCTATGAAACAATAAGGAAGGAATGTTCCCACTTATATACCACTCGTGGTATCATCACTCCTCCAATGTGGGACAAGTTCCACTTGCCCACTTTGTTTCAAAATTCACCATCAAGTGTTTCATTCACCAACCTTTGAGAATCGATATCTCATTCATCCTAGCTCCGTTTTGGACGTGGTTTGGTTCGTTGCGAAGCTATCACAACATAGAACATAAACACACAAAGAAATATACAAATAAACCTTGGTTTCAAATATATATTTTAGTCCAAAGTTAGGAAAAACTCATTTTCCTATATTTTGTGAAAATAGCATTTTCACTAAATTTCCAACAAATGCAACTTTGTTATTAACAAAATCAATACTCGAATGTCCAAAATAAACGTAATCACAACTTGAAAAGTTATTAATGATATTTTTTATCGGCTCCAGCTATTAACACCCCCTACTTCTATTTCAACCCCCCATAAGCGCCTCGCTATGGCCAAAGCGAGCCGCTTTGGGTCAAATCAAACGAGGAGGGTACGAGGCTGCAGGAAAAGCTGAATTTTTGATTCAAAGCGCCTCACTATGGCCAAAGTGAGGTGCTTTGGATTAGGGGTTTAATTTGGGTTGTTTTTTTTGATGTTTTGAAGTGTATTTTTTTTATTTTTTTTAATAAAATATCGATATTGAAATTTAGAAAGGGGAAAGGCGCGGTAAGGCGAAACCATGTCTTAGAGAGTACACTAATTCAAACAAGGTCTGCATGAGTATTATTAATAAAAGAGAGTATGTGATGAACAATAGATTCAGGAAGTTGTGAAATCCGATCCATCTCTACACTTAATTTCACGAGCTAACTACAGAAACATTATTATAAAAATTATACAAACAGTGACAAAACATTATTATTTATTTAATTAATTATTGTAAAAAAATTAAAAAATATATAAAAAACTTAAAAACAAAGTAATAACCCTAATTAAACTATCATTAATAACTCTAAAAATGTTTATTTATTTTTATGCATTACTTCCGAGAAAGATACAACATTAATCTTCGTTATCTTTTATCATCTCTAATATACCTTTCTAGATTCTAGCCTAAAATGAAAATTCAGTACTTCCGGGAAAGATACAACATTAATCTTCGTTATCCTTTATCATCTCTAAGAATTCAATTCCTAACATCTGTTCACCACCGTTAAGTACTAATGAAGACCTTGATCTGCAATATTTGAAAATTATCATTTCTTGACATGCTTGGTAACAGAGATGAACACTTTCTTCTTTTGTTTTACAATAATTGTTAGTTGTTAATGTTGTTCTAGTTTTTTCTACTTTTAGAAAAAATAAAAAACCAATTCGAATGCGGTATGCGCGTTAAATTTCATTAAATAAGTGAAAAGGCGAATTGATCAAACTCTGTAGAGGCCTGTGTTCTACGGGAGGTGAGTTGGCAATCAAGGGATCCGCTTGGAGTTTAAAGCTCCGCGTGTCATCTTGGTCGAACTCATGTTGCAACATTCGTCTCGTGCGTGTTAGGGTCCGAAATTTTAGGGCTTCTTAGTGGGTTTTTCCAAGACTTCATCCTTGTGCTTTGTAAGGGATTTACGAAGAATCGGTTGAAGATGTGTGTTGCATGTGACAACCTCCACCCTTCACTTTTCATAAATATGAATAATTGGCCCCTCAACTATTTCAAAATTTTCATTTTTAACCCTCGTATTTTAATAAAACTTATAATTTTTATAAGTAAAAGTATGCACGTTTTATGCCCACATCTACACCCGAGCACGTATGTTTCAGACCTTAATACTCAAAACCCTTAATTTTCAGTCCTAAAACAACTTAGAAACCGAAGGAAACAAGTTCGGAATTTAAAATTGACTATATTAGAAAAATTGATTTTTTTAGCTCTCGCGGTCCGCGAAGACAGTCAAACAGTCAATTCATCTTAAAACCTGACTTTTTGGTGTTGACCAATTTTAATGGCTAATTGATCCAAACTAGTATAAAAACCCACCTATGACCCATTACACTTTGTACCTCTAAATCAATTGTTTCAATTCGATTAAACTCTCTCTCATACCTTTCTTCTACAGCCTATTACTTCTGCAATTGAAGTTTTGATTATAAGCTCTTGTAATTGGCAAATTAGAAGCTTGATATTCTTTCTTTTTCGGTTTTTATTTCTCCAAATTAGACTAGATACGTTGTGAGTTTTTCTAATTATTTTTGCATGATATTTCATTCATATTTGTAGATCAATAGTCATCTGTTTAATTTGTCAATTACAGTCTCTAAGGGTTTCAATTGGATAATTAGAAGTTTTAAAAATTATTTCGGGATTTATTGAAGCCGATTAGTATTTTTTTAAAATTTTTTTATTATGCGTTAATCATGTTTAATTCATATAAAATTGTATAAAATGTATTTTGACATAAAAATTGGTAGAAACATGTTTCATTATGTTAGAATGATTTTCATGCCATTTTCCCTCTGTTTTGATTCAGTTTTATATGTTATTCTCATTTTATTTGCTAAATTACTTTTAAACAAATAACAGTCATATAAACTAGATTTTTATCATAAAAACTATATAAAATTTATTGTGAGCCTTTTTAAGTCAATAAATTGAGTTTTCGTAGAAAATATTTTATTTAAGAGCATTTTGTATTTTATTTTGAATTTATGTGGTTTTAATCATATTTAAATCATATAAAATCAAAATTTAATTATTTTAACATGAAAATTTGTGTAAAAATATTTCATTATGTTAGAATCATGTTCACATTAGTTTTTCTCTGTTTTATAATGTCTTTATATGATAACTCATTTTTATGGAATAAATTAACTTTTAAGCATATAATTTCAACAAAGACTTTTATATAAATTATAAGATAATTTCTGAGTTAAAGTCATTATTTTTTAATCTCGAAAAATATCTAATTTATAAACTCAAGTATTCATTATCTTTCATATCTTATTAATAATCAATACAATTATTTATATTTAATTTAATAAATATGAATAATTATAGTTCAAGATTATTAAATTTATTTCTTTCATCATGAGCCTTATTATTTACCTTAGTTATATTTGTAATATGAACCTAAGTTATACTCTCGATTTACCTCATGGATTCGTGTATTGAGATTCTGATAAACTATTTAATAGTTCTGGCGCCTCACCCTTATATTAAGCTTACAACCCCCAAAGTTAGACTAAACATCCTAGATGCCTTAGATTAGGAACCCTAGACTATTTTAAGCTTAGACACTTATGTTGGAAACTTAAAACTTTAGGTTGAGTCTTTGGGATACATTCACAACGCTTAGAGGATAATTTAGCTTAGCGAATGTGAGTATATCTAACCCCATTTTTACTATTTTACTCTTTTGGGGTGAATCATGTACCATTATTATTAAACTTATGTATATTCTTTATAACGCGATGTGCTTTATGAAATGCTTATGTGAATTGTATGAACGCTTGTTAAAATCATTAACCATTGTGCGCCGAACATAACAATGAGTAGTACTAGGATTTATATCCCTTGATTGACTTATGTGAACGTATTGAGTCCTTGGTCATTGTTATGGTTTTTATGATCGATATCTGAACGCTTGTTGAACGCTGTTAGGCTTGATTTTGACCCGTTTTCATATTGCAAATATCATAGCACATAAATTGCGAAATACATTTTGAACGAAACAGGGTATGCTCACCAATACATTATATGTGTTGACAAAGTTATTTTTGTGCGCTTCTTTTAAGCTTTTGGATTTATATTTATGTTTTGACTTCGTTGTATTTTAGCTAGACTTGTCACTTTAGAACTATTGTATCCTTTAATTTCCTTTCAATGTAATAAATTATTTAATTCAATGTATTCAAATTTACACTTTTAGTCCATGAGCTATTGAACAATCGTCACTACGTGACACCTCGATGATTCTGCCATCGGTTGGAGTGTTACATTGCAAATATAATAATAATGGAAATAATAATAATAATATAATAAGTTATGGTTTCGAACGTTGGTTTGGTTGTTTTATGAAGGTTTGATCGATATCATCCATAAAGAGTTTGTTGTACTGGTTGCGGAAAGAAATCAACAATTGGACCAACACAAATTTTCATCTTATAAAATAACATAAACACAATCATGCGACCCATGATTAGAGCTTTAAGTTGTGATAAACAAAGATAATAGGAAGAAGATCAGAGGTCCAAAAGCAAGTGTGAAGATCAAGAGAAAGAAAGTAGATGAAAAAAGATGAACAGTGCTCCAACATAACTTGCACTGACTTGAGATACGAGTTTGATTAGCTTAAATCTCTTTGATCCATGGTATCCACTTTCACTTGAAGCTTTACTTTCCTACCTCTGTTTTGAATTAGTATACAGAGAGCAAACCGACGAATATCATTCAAAATTTCAACTTCCCGCTAACCTCTGCGCCATCATTGACTATAGCAAACTGACGATCTTCCTCCACGGCACTCCTATAGGCCTCTCTTTATACCACGGTACGATTTAAGGTTCCAATTTTGTTTTGTGTTTATCAAACTCTAACGTCTAAGATTAGGATATCGTATAGCTCCATGTTTGAAATATGGATCTCGTTGTCGCTAAGGTTAGTGGATCCCATGGATCAGAGAGATTTAAGCTAATCAAACTCATATCTCAAGATGGTGCAAGTTATGTTGGAGCAATGATTGTGATGAATGTTGTATCTGTTTTGAGGGTGTAATGATGATGATTGTTGTCACACCCTCAAATTACCACTACGGAGTTTTACCGCGAGGCGCGTGACACACCAGGATCCAAGTCAACGGTCACAATAAACAACACTATATGATACGTAAAACTGACATAAGTAAACCATTAAGGTTCAAAACTGTTCCAACACAGCGGAAGCATATTATGTATTACAACTCAAAATGAAATATAAAGTCTGAAATGTTTAACAAAACGTGCATGTGATTCCTAGACGCCGTGAGACTCCGTGCGCCTATCGACAGCTGCTACCTTAGCGACCTGAGACAAACATGCTAAAAACGTCAGCAAATAATGCCGGTGAGTTCACAGGTTTTTAAGTAAAATGTTTCACGAACTTTTGAAAGACCATCATGATACTACCGACCGATGAAAACACTCATTAAATGTTTGGACTCCATAACGAACCTCCCAAACGAACTATCGCCCACCGCAGTTAACGAACTACCATCCCATGGTCAACGAACTGCTATACCAAAGCTAACGAACTACCATCCCATGGTCAACGAACTGCTACACCAAAGCTAACGAACTACCATCCCATGGTCAACGAACTACTATAACATAGCTAACGAACTGCCACATAGAGGCTAACGAATTACCGCACCACGGCTAACGAACTGCCACATACATAGGCCATATAATACGGAACATAAATGAATACTTGAACCCAAATGAACCCTCCCGAAACGTAGTGAATACGTGAGTACCCAAAAACATAGTTGTCACGCCTTTTAGGAAAACACATTTGACACACGTTAAAGTACACAGCATGTTTTCTCCCCCGAAAACGTAAAACCAGTAAAAGAGTGGGGCCGTGAAACTCACCTTAGAGTGCGTCTTCCGATAACCAGAGTTCCAACACGTGTATGATAATCCCAACTAATGACAACCTATCAATGAGTTTACATAAGTGTGATGACTATTAACCCGAAGGCTAACTAGTCCCCGATTGTCCAGATCTTGACTACGTGTTGAAAAGTGTGTTTAAACGTTAACCGGACATCCCAGTCCGACTCGACATCCCGTTGGTGACCCATTATCCTAACTAATCAAGTACACAAAGATTACACACAAGGTTCAAGCATAAAACACTTAGTTTGTATCAAAAATCTCATTTCTGCATCAGAACGGTCGAACCAGTCAGTTCTAAGTCTCCTTCGCACCTTTTTGTCTCCTTCGCACCCTTTTTCCATCTCGTTCGACCGTTTGATGCTTCCTTCGCCCGTTTTATCACATTCGCCCAATATAAACCCAGGTTCGACCCTGGATCCCTCCTTCGCACCATCGACTGGTCGAAGGAGGCCATGTTCGCCCCTGTTGCATAATTTTTCCTAAAAACGCTTCAAACACATTCAAAACGACTCGAAACATCATCAATCACAGCAGTCAAACATGAGTAACTTATCCCTACAAAACCCCACCGATTTTACACCAAAATCTAGTCGTTTTACAGGTTTCCCAAAATAGTAAATTATGGAGATGTCACATCATCATGCATGCAATCTTTACCCAATTAGGAAACTTTATGAAATCAATCAATAATCATCTTAATATACTCAGATTACCATGAACAATAAATCCCCCAATCATATCCTTATCACTATCATCATGAACAAGCCCTAGATCTAACCCAAAATCCCCAAAATGAACATAACATCATCAATAATCAATTGTAACCTATCTCAACCATAAAACATCATCAATAACAGTCCTAGATCATTGTTATAACATCTATACAGCAATCAATCATCACATAACATCACATAAAACATCATTAACACATGTTAGTTTGTATGAAAACTCATTGTTTATGAATAGGTTTTGTTTAGAAAGATATTAGGAAGGTTTTTATCCGTGAAAACATGTTTGAATCAGATCTGGACTCTTGGGGTTTAATGAAAACGAATTGAAATGCTTTAAAAATGATTTAGAATGAAGAACACACCTTAGATCTTTGTGTAGAAGATGTTTGTAGGTTAGATTATAGAAAACAAGAGCAAAAACTCCTTCCCCAATGTTTAAAGTTGCTAGAGAGTGTTTTGAGACGGTTAGGGTTTGTGAAATGGTGAAAAATGACAAAGTGTGGTATTTATACTATGTCCACATTCGCCCCTTCTCAATGGGCGAATGAGCCCTCCTTCGACCGTTTCATAGGGTCGAACGTATTCTGACTTGGTCGAATGAAATTCTTTAAATTTCCCTCCCAGGTTCGCCCCTTTTACAAAGGGTCGAACCAACCAAGATCCCTCCTTCGACCACTCGAAGTGGTCGAACCAAAACCCTTTTTATCTAGTTTTCCAGTTTGTCGTGTTTAACGCATTCTAACACATCTTAACACACAAGCATGCATCCTTAGTCTATATTTACCACATTTAAGCACGGATAATTATTTACACATCATTTAAACACATCTATGTATATAATCCACCACACGACCCATAATCTACCCATATACTTAATTAGTTCATGTAATGTCACCAACAACGGAACCCGGTACTAGTGTATTACCAAAACGACTCCCAATGATCCTCCAGATCATTGTACCCTGGACCATCCTAACTTGACCCGACTCAACTAACCCAGTTAAGTTTGTTTATAAACGTTTTTCGCTAAGGTAGACTTATGTGTTCATAAAGTGTTGACCCAAACATGCCGGGTGTCACATCATCCCCCTGTTGAAAGAATTTTCGTCCCGAAAATTTCCCGAGGTCAAAGAGAACGAAGCGACAAAATAAAAATTTTCCCGGTCGTCACAATTGTTATGATTTAACAAATGATTTATGAAACTATAAACAATCGGAAATTAGTAAAATGATTTATGAAACTATCAAGAATCGGAAATTAGTAAAATTTATTCAATCAATCTATGACAAGATTTAATTTGCTTCCAAAAAATAAATAAAATAACAATAATAAAATCAAATGCAGTATCAAACAATGAAAGCCCAAAAAAAACACATATTACACAGACTACCGATCCAAAGGCAAACGAAGTTTAAAGGCTGAACATGAGTATAATCATACAAGGGTTCCTCTTGTTGGTTTAAACTTCTTGTTTGAAAAGAGACAGCACGAGTCCTTCTTTAATGTTTTTTATAATTCTTTAGAACAAAATATTTTGCATGTCTAATTGATATCATGAACTTCCGAACTCTGTTTTCCGTGTTTTGGTACGTTTTAATTGATCAGATGTGACTTCTGAAAACCACCAACGATCAATTAAACATTCCGAAACGCGATAAACAGAGTCCGGAAGTCCGGCATATCGATTATACATGCAAAAATTGTATTTTGAAAAAATATGGGTATCGAATGTATAGTCCGAGCACCACGTACAATGATTTATGAAAGTTGTACAAACTCGGATGTTTCTACCAAAAAAACACAAACGAGCAATAAACGAACCGAAACGCCTCAAACGAATTTTGTTGGATTGGAAGCAACTTAAAACACTTTAAAATGAATTAAAATTATTTTTTATCAATAAAAAGTATTTAAAATGAATTAAAACAAATTATTTTTTTTTTTAAAACGGCAAAAGCGCTTGGCTATGGTCAAAGCAAGGCGCTTGTGGTCTAATCAAGCAAGTCAAGCGCCTCGCTTTGACCATAGCCAGGCGCTTTGGCCTTTTTAAAAAAAAAATAATTTGTTTTAATTCATTTTAAAGTGTTTTAAGTTTTTTCCAATCCAACAAAATTCATTTGAGGCGTTTCGGTTCGTTTATTGATCGTTTGTGTTTTTCGGTAGAAACATCCGAGTTTGTACAACTTTCATAAATCATTGTACGTGGTGCTCGGACTATACAGTCGATACCCATATTTTTTTTAAAATACAATTTTGCATGTCTAATCGATATGCTGGACTTACGGAATCTTTTCGGCGCGTTTCGGAATGTTTAATTGATCATTGGTGGTTTTCAGAAGTCACATCCGATCAATTAAAACGCACCGAAACACGGAACCCTTGTTTGATTATACTCGTGTTCAGCCTCTAGAGAATTATAAAATACATTAAAGAAGGACTTGTTCTATTTCTTTTCAAACAAGAAGTTTAAACCAACAAGAGGAACCCTTGTTTGATTATACTCGTGTTTAACCTTTAAACTTTGTTTGTGTATTTTGGTAGAAAGGAACTAGGTTGCAAATATAATAATAATGTAATAAGTTATGGTTTCAAAATACAAATTTTGCATGTCTAATTGATCGATTGTGTCATATGAAAACCAGCAACGAGCACCGGCTTGAGATATGAGTTTGATTAGCTTAAAATTAGATTCAAAAGCTGGTTAATGCTCAAAGAAGTCAACCTTTGCTGACTCCTAGAAGTCTTGAAGATCTAATGACTTTTGCAAGATACTTGAAACAAGGTATAGATATGGAGAACATGCAATGAGATGATTTCGTACAAGATTCCACTAGACCACTGCTCAATTCCAAAACAACTGTTCATGTAAGCAAATAAGATGCAATTGTTGGACATTGTGATCGGGTACGGAGAAGCTGTTGTCGGAGAGACATCTGTCAACGATGAAGGAAACCTGAAACAACATATAAAAACTGTTTGGAACTAGGTGTCACCGGAAACTCACCACTACATATTTGGTCTTGTGGAGATGGTGAGTGGTGGTGTGACACCCGACATGTTCAACTTAACATTTTGCAAACATATAAGTCTACCTTAGCGAAAAACATTTATTAACGTACTTAACTGGGTCAGTTGAGTCGGGTTACGTTACGTTACGTATTGTCCAGGGTTCAATCATCTTGAGGATCATTGGGGGGTTATTTTGTGTACACACTAGTATTGAGTCCCGTTGTTGGTGAATTACATGAATTGAATTAAGTGTTATACATAGATTGGTCCATATATGCTATATAATGTGAAAATACGTGTTTTAACAGTGTAAACATGATTATACATGATTCTATATGCTTAGCATATGTTAGGATTGCATGTTCATGTGTTAGGATGTGTTAAAACGCGTTTAAATGACAAAACTGGAAAATCTGGAAAACACACATATTGGTTCGACCTTAAGGGGGGTCGAACCAAAATAATAGTTCCTTGGAAAATCCCATTCGACCTCAATAAAACCCCATTCGACTCTTGCAGGGGTTGAACCAGCAGTTACTATAAATACCATACTTTGCAATTTTTCATCATTTCACAAACCCTAGTCGCCTCTAAACACTCTCTCTCAAACTTGATCACTGAGGAAGGAGTTTTTGACCTTGTTTTCATAATCTAACCTATAAACATCTTCCATATCACAAACAAGAGAATATCTAAGGTGTGTTCTTGATCTAAAACCCTTTTTAAGCATTTTTTATTCGTTTTTATTAAACACCAAAGGTCCAAATCTGTTCTAAGATGGTTTTCATGATTAAAAACCTTTTCTAACATCTTTCTAAACAAAACCCTATCATTAAACATGAGTTTTCATACAAATAAACATGTGGTAATGGTGTTTTATGTTGTGTTATGTGTTGTTTAATCATTAAATGTTGTTTAGATGATATAATCATGATCTAGGGCTGCTATTGGTAATAGTTTATGATTATCTTAGGTTACAATTGGATGGATGATGATGTTTTGTCTATTTTGGGGATCTTTGTTAGATCTAGGGTTCGATTCATGATGTTAAGGTTATTAAAACGATTAGGTGTTTTCATATACATATTAAACTGAGCATTTTCAGCTGATTATTAAAGGATTTCAACAAGTTTCCAAATTGGGTAAAGTTTACATGCATGATGTGACATTTCCATAATTTTGCCATTTTGGGTAAGTTATGAAACAGACTGATTTTGGAGTAAAATTAGTAGGGTTTTGTAGGGATACATTATTCATGTTGGACTACTGTGATTCATGATGTTTCGTGATGTTTTCGGACTGTTTAGATGCGATTTGGTGCGTTTTAGGATGTTTGCAGCACACAGGTCAAACCAGAGACCCATTCGACCCATCATGGGGTCGAATGAAGACCATGTGGGTCGAACCAACATTGAAACAGGGCGAACGAACTTCAGTTTGGTCGAACGAACATAATTTAGGTCGAATTAACATGTGTTAGGGTCGAATTAACATGTGTTAGGGTCGAATGAACATGTGTTAGGTTGAATGAGCTTGTGTATGGGTCGAAGGAACTTTGTGAATGTCGAACCAAGGCTTATATGGGTCGAATGAACTTCCATTGTAGGATGATTCGACCTTACAACTTCGTATGTGCGATTCTTGATGCAAACTAAGTGTTTTATGCTTGAACCTTATGTGTAATCTATGTGTACTTGATTAGTTTATGTAATGGGTCACCAACGGGAAGTCGGGTCAATCTGGTGTGTCGGTTTAATAGTTAAACACGTTTTTTAAGCATACTTGGTCACGATTTGGACAATCGGGGACTAGATAACCTTAGGGTTATTAGTCAAAACACTTATACGAACTTTTGTGATAGATTCCCGGTAATAGGAACTATCAGGACTTGTGGGTAACAATTTTATTTGGAAGACGCAACTTAAGGTGAGTTTCACAGCCCCACTTTTACTGGCTTTACTTTCGGGGGAGAAAACATGCGATGAACTTATGTTTTGGAACTTGTGTCATACTATGGGTTACTTTTTGGGTTACTATACGATCTTTGGAAGTCCCGAGGAAAACCATGAATGTGCGGGGTTGCACAACGGGGGAAATGTGGATAGATCTATTGGGCGTGACCAGCCCCACTCGTTGACTAGAGGTTGGACGGGTGCATGTTGTCTCGACCTATGCTAAATTTGCAAAACATTATTCGGGCGGCTTAAACATATGCTAAACTTGCTAAACGTGTCCAGTAATGGTTTTCCAATCGTAGTAGTAGCAAAACCTACGCCTAGCTAGCATACACTTGGCTTACTCTTGGCATAGTATTGACAGGAATGAACTTGGTACACTTTGGTAACATTTTGGTAACATTTTATGAAAACCTGTGAACTCACCAGCATTATATGTTGACATCTTTTTAGGCATGTTTTTCTCAGGTCGCTAAGGTAGCATTACACGGACTAGGCGCACGGGTCTTGCATGGCGTCTAGGGGTTTTGGTACATGTTTTGAATAAATCATTTGACACTACGTTATCATTTGAGATTGTAAACTTGATTAAGCTTCCGCTACTGTTTTGAGTTATTAAAGATTAATATTTTAAGTCTACGTATCTTTCATATAGTTATTGTTTATTGTGACCGTTGACTTGGATCCTGGTGTGTCACGCGCCTCGCGGTAAAACCCCGCACGTGTAAGGGTGTGACAGGTGGTGTTGAAAATATGTGATGGCCATACCGACGTAAGGGTAGTCCATTGGTATGAATGGCAAAGTGATTGTAAGGGAAGGAGAAGAAGAGAAGGTTATATAATGTGGCAGAGAATGATCAGGTGTGATTAGTTTCTTGCAACAAGATATGTGGCTTTAGTCCTTTACGCAGGTTTGCCAGAGGGTCACTATTCATATATAAAGAACATTAAATAAGGACTTGTGCTATTTCTTGAGTTGAACGTTCCATGATCTACCTTTATCATCTCTAAGAATCACATCTCTAGTTCTTACGTCATTTTGTATTGAAAAATCCATCGGTATATATCGATTTCCCGAAAGTATTAAATACTTGAAACAAGGTATGGATATGGAGAACATGGAATGAGATGATTTCGTACAAAGATTCCATAACTGAACAGTTATTTTGCAAAAAGGTAGACCACACCACTAGACCACTATTCAGTTATGGATATTTTGATCAGAAAATATATTCCCAAACAAATTCCAAACAATTGTTCATGCAAGCAAGTAAAATTCACTTGGGCAATGTACGGAAATCATTACATCCACACATTCCTTCAACACAAGCTTTGTAATCAGAGTTTCCAACCACTAATACCATACAATGACCACCATTACCATCCTCCTAAACTATCTCCTATCCTCTACCACTAAGAAGCGCTGGCCATGTTTGAAATGGAGAATTCCTATGGAAGTTGCTAAAATAGTTAAACAAAAGCTGAAATGGATGGATTATTCGTTAATTTAATGAGATTTGGTGTTGGATCATAAGCAAAAGGTAGACCACACCACTAGACGACTGCTCAATTCCAAAACAACTACTATTCATGCAAGCAATTAATATTCAGTTGTTGGACATGGTGTGATTATGCATAGTACAAAATTGTTTTTCGCAAACGCCTGACTGACCTTTCCACTAAATGCGAAAGAATGAAAAGATTCCTTCATGGAGAATTCCTATGGAAGTTGCTATAATAGTTAAACAACTATTCATGCAAGCAAGTAATATTCAGTTGTTGGACATTGTGTGAGGATGCATAGTACAAAATTCAATTATAATTCTATAAAGAAGTCTGAGTACAATCATATTGCTTAATACATATGAATATGCTCATTGCATAATTGTAGAATGAGTTCAATTTCCATGAAAATGGATCTCAAGATGGCTGGTAGCTCTAGGAAGAAGCTTAAGCAACGCTACGCGCAATTTTAGGTAAGAACATTGTGGATGATGATGATAATAACTTCTCTTCAGATTCCGATTGCACCGAATCTAGTCTTTAGGTAAGTCCACATGGTTAATCATCTATACGTTCCATGGGTTTGTGTCCAATGCAAGGATCTTCGAATGCGTTATGCGCATTAAATTTCATTAAATAAAAGTTTCTTTCTTTATTTATTATTTGCAACTGAGATTGATTGATTGTTACTCTTGATAGCCATTGTAAAGTTGAGAAACTTGATTTTAGGTAAGAACATTGTGGATAATGACGATGATAACTTCTCTTCAGATTCTTATTGCACCGAATCTACTCTTCAGATTATGATCGTATTGTATGGTGTGTGGGAATGTTATAAATCTGAAACTAATAAGTTACATTATTATTACACAATAACAATGACAGACTCTTTACTTGAGGATAAGAAGAATGAACAACGGTGGAATTGGAATTGGAATTGGAATTAACGTTAGGAATTGGAGTGGCAACCTGAAACAACATATAAAACCTGTTTGGATTCGTTCATGGAGAATTCAATAACTTCAGGTCAGCCAGACGTTTGTCAAAAGAACATACTTGAAATCAATGGAAATGTAAACAAAATCGTCTAATTTTCATCCGTTTGTTAGCGCCGATCCGACTATTGATTTCTTTCCGCAACCAGTACAACGAACCCTGTATGGGTTGCTTTTTCCATTTTTATGAAAACAATAATGGAAGAATGTTTCCCTCCTTGTTCGAATTATGGATCTCGTTGTCGCTAAGGTTAGTGGATACCATGAATTAGAGAGAATTAAAATTAATAAAACTCATATCTCAAGTCGATGCAAGCTGGTGGTTATTATTTTGTTTTTTAAATTTTTTAATTTTTTTACAATAATTATATTAAAAAAAATAAAAAAAAAACAATTCAAAACACCAAAAAAATGACCCAAATTAAATCTCTGATCCAAAGCGCCTCGCTTTGGCCGTAGCGAGACGCTTCGGATTTAAACTTTTAGCCTTTTCTGACCTCGTATGGACCTCGTTAAAAAGTAACCCAAGCACCTCGTTTAGCCAAAGCGATGCGCCTTAGAGGGTGGAAATAGAAGTCAGGGGGTTTTATTATAACCATCCTTGTGATTTCGTGATTATTTGCATTTACCGATAATCCATCTTTCTGATTTGATGCGTGGGCCCAACCAACCCATGGAGCAATTTAGCCTTAATTAACTGTTTCAGCCTATGAGCCCATCCAACCATTTAATTGCCATCACCTATTATAAGATAGGGCTGCAAACGAATCGAACGAACACGAACAAGGCATGGTTCGTGTTCGTTTGTTAAGAAAAACTCATGTTCATGTCCGTTTGTTAATTTTGTTCATGAACGCACAAACACAAACAGACATTAATGAACACAAACAATCGTTCATGTACACAAACAAACACAAAGAAGTGCTCATGAATGGAAACAAACATAAACGGACATATATTAACTTTCGAATAAGATCAAACTCACATACATTAATAAATTAGCTAGATCCACGCAGAATATAACCTAATTGTCCAAACACACTAAGTACGTAACATAATATTAATAAACATAATAAAGTAGTGTCTCAACAAACTGAGTTCACATCGGAGGTGGATGGAAAAGGGCATCGGAGGTGGATGGCAGAGGGCATCGACACTGGATGGAAACATATAACAAGCTTGGATATTAAAAGTAGTTTTTATTGTTCTCATATAGTCATGTATTTACCTTGCATATATTATTTATTTGGGTAAAATAAATAAAAATAAAAGAATATAAAAAGTTCTAAAAATTAAAAACCCTAAGAAACTATCGAACACAAACGAACACGTTACCAAACGTTCACGAACATAAACGAACGAACGCGACCCCTGTTCATGTTCGTTTAACTAAACGAACGAGATTTTTTTGTTCGTGTTCGTTCATTTATCAAACAAACGAAGGCAAACGAATTTCCCGCCGAACGGTTCATGAACTGTTCGCTAAAAATTTAGTTCGTTTGCAGCCCTATGGTAAGAGCAACATGTTTTTCGTCCCCATGACCCATCAATATATATTAGTTTTTTATTTTCTTTTAGTTAAATAATATTTTTATACCTTTATCATTATTTTTTCTTTTTCCTCCACTCACAACCACTTTTATATATATATATATATATATATATATATATATATATATATATATATATATATATAAGTGTGAGAAATCTATATAGTGATTGTGTTTTAAATTTTGGCTATAACGTTTTTGATTCCTATTGCATTGATTTATATAGAAAGGCACCAAAAGTTACAATTTAAAACATAATCAAATGTATTTTAGACATGAAATTTAAAACACGCTGATTAATTTCTTCATATGGCGTTTTATATTGCATGTCGAGAATACATTAATTAGTGTTTTAAATTGCTAAGATTTGTGTTTTTCTATATAACACTATGCCAAAAGAATATAAAACATCATGCCTAAAATTTAAAACATAATCCCTATATAGACTTCTCACACTTTGTACGAAAAATGAACTTTGTACAGGAACCCCACCCTTCGGTATAGGTTCCTTTACAAAGTACATTTTTCGTACAAAGTGTGAGAAGTCTATATAGTGATTGTGTTTTAAATTTTGGCTATAACGTTTTTGATTCCTATTGCATTGATTTATATAGAAAAGCACCAAAAGTTACAATTTAAAACATAATCAAATGTATTTTAGACATGAAATTTAAAACACGTTGATTAATTTCTTCATATAGCGTTTTATACTGCATGTCGAGAATACATTAATTAGTGTTTTAAATTGCTAAGATTTGTGTTTTTCTATAAAACACTATGCCAAAAGAATATAAAACATCATGCCTAAAATTTAAAACATAATCCCTATATAGACTTCTCACACTTTGTACGAAAAATGAACTTTGTACAGGTAACCACCCTTCGGTATAGGTTCCTGTACAAAGTACATTTTTGGTACAAAGTGTGAGAAGTCTATATAGTGATTGTGTTTTAAATTTTGGCTATAACGTTTTTGATTCCTATTGCATTGATTTATATAGACAAGCACCAAAATTACAATTTAAAACATAATCAAATGTATTTTAGACATGAAATTTAAAACACGCTGATTAATTTCTTCGTATGGCGTTTTATATTGCATGTCGAGAATACATTAATTAGTGTTTTAAATTGCTAAGATTTGTGTTTTTCTATATAACACTATGCCAAAAGAATATAAAACATCATGCCTAAAATTTAAAACATAATCCCTATATAGACTTCTCACACTTTGTACGAAAAATGAACTTTGTACAGGAACCCGACCATATATATATATATATATATATATATATATATATATATATATATATATATATATATATTGCAAAGCTAATAATCCTACATGTCATAATATTATACAATCTCTTTTTTGAGAGATGCCACATAGGATGTGATGTGACAACTCTAAACCAATTAAAAAAAAGGAATAAATATGATTTAACATAATCTATTATAATCTTTAACCTAATCTATTAAATACCTAATATACTAAATCTATAATCTATAATCTATAACTATTAATAAAAGAATTAACTTATGATGATGTGGCATTCAATGGAGGTCTCAACACCTCATTAAATGTGCCACGTGGCACATTGAGGTGAGAGGTTTAATAGAGTATTTATTTAAAAATAAATAAAAAAAGATATGCATATCTTCTGATTGAAAAATAAAAGAATTAACTTATAATGATGTGGCATTCAATGGAGGTCTCAACACCTCATTGAATGTACCACGTGGCACATTGAGGTGAGAGGTTTAATAGAATATTTATTTAAAAATAAATAAAAAAAGATATGCATATCTTCTAATTGAAAATAAATTTGACTGAATTATTTGTTACTATATTCTATTTAAAATTTAAATATTATTTTCGATAAATACTGTATATAAATATTGTTTTCAAATTATGTATAAGGATTAACATAAATTGTTTACAGTAAGTTTAATAAAATATTTATTTAAAGATAAATAAAAGAAGATATGCATATCTTCTAGAAGATTTTATTTACAAATTAATTTAATATAAAATTATTGAGTAGCCATTATAACTATATGATTATAGGGTTAGGATCAAATACACAAGACACTTTTTCTAGGAAGGGTGAGAAGGATTGTGATCCATTAATCATATATTTGAAGGGTTGAGATTAGTTTGTTTGAAAAGAATAAATAATAAATTAGAGGAAGGACATAAAAGGAAAACCACATTTGTTGACTTTCTCTCTCCACATGCAATGCACATGTCAATTCCCCGCATCATTTTAAAACGTCTATAACTTTTTCATACGACATTTTTTTTTCAAAAAAATTTCACCATATTAACGAGCGTTTTTTTATCTTTAATATGAGTACCACATTGCTACATTAAAATTGAAAAAAAAAATTCGTGCTAAATGGGTTTTCTTCTCCGTTGTGTCTTTCTGCTCGTTCATTGTGTTATAGTATGCATGTGTCCTTTATAAATATGTTATTTATGTTTTTTAGTCTAAACATGATTTAACTTTGTCCATTGTGTTTTTAGTATGCTTTTAATTGTGTTTTACGCAAATGAGTTTTGTATTTAGGTGTACATTGTGTTTTATTATGTTGTTCATTGTGTAGAGTCTATTATTCATTGTGTTTTAGTCTTCTGTTCATTGTGTCTTTTATATGTCGTCCATTGTGTTTTACATAATTGGGTTTTTAACTTTTTTTTTTTTCAAAAGTATTCATTGTATTTTAGTCTTCTGTTCATCGTGTCTTTCGTATGTCATCCATTGTGTCTTACGCAACTGGGTTTTCAACTTTTTTTTTTCAAAAATATTCATTGTGTTTTAGTCTTCTATTCATTGTGTCTTTAGTATGTCGTCCATTGTGTTTTACTAGACTCTTGATTGTGTTTTATACCCTATATTTAATTGGTGTTCATTGTGTTTTACATTCCATTGTGTCTTACGCAAGTGGGTTTTGAAATTTTTTTTTTCAAAAGTATAGCAATATGGTACTCATATTAAAGATAAAAAGACGCTCAATTTTATGGTATAATTTTTTTTTAAAAACGGATGACATATAAAAAAGTTACAGGCATTTAAAAATGAAGGTGGAAATGGCATGTGACTTGCATGTGCATATGTTTTTGACAAAATTACCCCTTCCACTTGTTAATCCTTTGGACACATGTCATTTTTTAGTGGCTTCTCACCCTTCTCATTTTTTATAGCCTTTGTAGAATAACCCAACCCTATGATTATATTAACATCAAACCATTCATTCTTAACAAGTTTATGAATTCTCCTTCCGTTCATCAAGAAGTACGTGTTAAAATTTTTTATAAGACTTTGAAGTTTTTTATTCTTCGTTGATTATTGAAAGTGATTTATGTTTAGATTAATAAAACATTTATTAATATAAATTCATGTATTCAAAGAAAATTTGTATATGCTTTTCTTTACAAAGTAACTGTATTGAAATAAGTGTTTTTGTTTTCAAGGTGATCATGAATTCTACATCTATATAAGTCAAAGTCAAACTGTAACATATTTTAAATTACGTGAAGATGATTATATGTTGAAGGTTATCCTTTTAATACTGTATTATGTTTAATATGGTTTATGCTTTTTATTTTTTTTAACTTTTTAAATAAACTTTTTTTTAACTAAGATTGATTATGTTTAATTTATTTATTCTTTTCGTGATTTGAGTTTTCTTCTTTTATCAATTTTATTAAGTCATATTAAAATTTTCAACCCCGGGACCTTCCCGGGGTAATCAGCTCGTATATATATATATATATATTGCAAAGCTAATAATCCTACATGTCATAATATTATGCAATCTCTCCTTTGAGATATACCACATAGGATGTGATGTGGCAACTCTAAACCAATTAAAAAAAAGGAATAAATATGATTTAACCTAATCTGTTATAATCTTTAACCTAATCTATTAAATACCTAATCTACTAAATCTAAATACTAAACTTTTATTATTTTCTCTCTCACGTTTCCTCCCATAACTTTTAAACGTTAATATCTTTTATATACGAGATTTTTTAAAGAAAAAATTACACCAAATCAACGAGCGTTTTATTATCTTTCCAACGAGTACCATGGTGCTATATAAAAAACGGAGAAAAAAATGACTATTTTTTGTAACCCGACAGGTATTGTGTAGGGTTTGAAATCAGTTTAAAAAAAATTGTCGGTTTGGGTCGGGTCTGGGATTAGGTGATACCCGACCCGATTACCCGAAACAACATACCCAAATACCCGAACTATATACCCGATCATATACCCATGAATTTTTTAACGCATCATATAACCCTTAGACTAATGCGTTCGATATTTTAATAATTAACTTTTTTTTTCTTATTCATGTTCTTTTTAGAATGATCGATTACTAACTTCCGAATTCATTTGAATATGATAACTTATGGCATAGATTTGTTTAAAATAATAATAATAATAATAATAATAATAATAATAATAATAATATATTTTATTATGTCATATTAGATATTTCAATCCGGAACGCTCCCGAGATAAAAACTAGTTATATATATTAAACAGCTGTATCTTCTAAAAAAACAACAATTGTCGGTGGAAGAGTTTCTTTTATGCCTTCAAACATTGACCACCCCAATTTTATAAACTTGTTTGTCAATATTTGTGAAAAAGTAAGAGTAGCTTATTAATATTATATATTGCTTACTAGCTGATTACCCCGGGAGGGTCTCGGGGTTGAAAAATCTAATTTTACCTGATAACCTATTGCAAATGGCTCAAGTTAACTAACCACAAAATCTCTCAATCATTGCATGTTTATAATATTCTAATCAGTAATAACTCATATTCCCTAATCTAAAACCTAATCAGTAATCATCTAAAGAATCACTTATGTAAGCTGCAACTATTAAAAAACTCACCACATCTCTCTAATTTCTCACATTCTAATGGCTCTTATAATTCCCAACCTAATCAACTAAACAAACACTTAAGTTAGAAGTTGAAATCATTGCATCTCATTATGCCACGTGGCATAATCAAGAGATGTTGAGGCCACCATTGAACGCCACGTCAGCAACTATCAATTCTTTCCGGGAGCGTCCCGTGGTTGAACAATATAACCATTCTAATAATACTAATACTAATAGTAATAATTATTACTCTTGTAATTAAATAAATAAAAAAATAACCTTGCTATAAGGTGACACCATGTGTTGCAGTGTTGCGCGATTCTTTCTCCTAACTTCTCTTGATGAAGTATACCTAGTAAAATTCCAATGATAACATGGCGATTTGGGCTGATTTTCAACATCGTAGATAAGAACCTGGTTTAAAAGAAAAAACATGATTAATGAATAACATGAACACTTTGTGTGTTTTTTTCATGTATGAACGAAACCCCACAAAAAATAGTCGATTTTTCTCCGTTTTTTATATAGGACTATGGTACTCGTTGGAAAGATAATAAAACGCTCGTTAATTTGGTGTAATTTTTTTCTTTAAGAAATCCCGTATATAAAAGATATAAACGTTTATGGGAGGAAACATGAGAGAGAAAATTTTAAATTTATTTTTAAATTGTTTTTTTTTTCTAAAATAACTCAATTTAATTTAGGGTTTTATGTTTATCTTTTTTTTTTAATTAAAAAAAGAAATAGTTCAAAAACACTAAAATCTTTCAATTATGATGTCACGTGGCACTTTCAAGAGGAGATTGAGGCCTCCATTACACGCTATGTTAGCATATACGTTTTCTTTTATAGATAGATAGATATCCACTTTTATTCTCATGCAATAGATAACCTTTTTCCATCTATTAAAAGAAACATGACTTCTAATATTTTTGTAATACACAATGTCTCAGTCATGGGTTTTAATAGGAAAATAATTTGTTTAATCTCTATCACCTTATTAAGGAGGAGGCATGACTACTTTAGTAATTTAACCTTTATTTTAAGATGGCATTTGAAGAGGCTATTCACAAATCCCACCTTTTTTACCATTTTCTTCCAGAAACACCCTTCATTAAAATTACGCTACCTATACAATCTCTTAAACCCTTATCATGCGTTTGTAAGCCTGGGTATCCACAACCTACAAAATTTCAGTTACAAATCCCTCATGTCTGCACTTTTAATTCAGAATTCATTAATGGCTTCCCCTCAACCGCCATTCAATCGTCTCCCCTTCCATCTCTTTTAATACCTTCGTATGTCTCAAGCTTCTTAAACTCTCTAAACTCTCTCCCTCTTCATCATCAAGCTACGGTTTCATGGCCTTAATAACCCATCTTGGTCTCCGAATCATCGTATTCTCCTTCTCCGAATCATCACAGTTTTCAAAATCTTGGTCTTCGTAACTGTGGAGGTATGATCTGGTAAAGCAGCAGCAACCTTTTTCAAGATCCGGTACTCTCTATCCCCAATATTTTAGATTTTATGTTCTAAATTTAATGTATCTCTGTGATGATGACTGATGATCATTCAACTTAACTTAGGTTTTGGTATCTGCTTCAAGTAATGTGGTTGTAGATCAACTTGAAGATAAGATAAGTGCCACTGGCTTAAAGCTAACTTAAATCACTTGCTCTGGTTTTTGGAATTTTATTATTAATACTCAATGTGTATAATCAGGTTTGTAAGGTTGGGTGCAAATTTAAGGGAAGCTGTAAGTTCACCTGTCGAGCATTTGATACTTCATTATCAGGTTTGTTTGTCTAATAATGCATCAAAATTTTTACATGTATGACTTTACATGCTTCTTGTATTTTTAATAGCTTGAGTTATTTTTTTTAATTTAAGGTTCGGCATATTGATACATATGAAAAAGAGCGAGCTTCATAAACTGCTGCAACTGAAAGATGAACAAGGTGAGGGTCGAATCTGTTCATCTTTGTACAGGCAATTGATATAATCGTCACAGGATTTTTTTTCTTTTATTGTAACATTGTATAGGGGAGTTATCAAGCAGTGATGAGAAGAAATATAAGATATTAAAACGGGCTATAGAACGGGAGATTTCTCAGAGTGCTGATGTCATCTGTTGCACATGTGTTCGTGTTGGATATCCTCGGCTGGAAAATTTGAATTATATACTTGCAGTTTCTACACTTGATAGCGGTTATTACTTTATATATTCGTAGTTAAAAAAAAAATTCTGTGTGTGTTTGTTTTCAGGGTTTTGATACAACAATACGTCATATGCGATCATTTGTTCCTGCCATTTATGATTTGACGGTTGCTATTCCAAGAAATTCAACTCCGCCAACAATGTTGAGGCTCTTTAAAGGGCAACCTTCTGTGGTGAGCAGTCTTGAAATTTTTGTAACGGGTCAAAACAAGCTGGCCTGTCCTAATGGCACTTTTTTATTCATAGCTTGATTTTTTGTAAATTTATACACTGTTAATATGGATACAACAATCTATTTTTTTTTCCAATCGACCCATTTGACCTGTTAAATCTCTTAGCTTGACCCACTTGACTTTTAAAGATATATAACCCAATCGACTATGTTACTTTGTTTTGCATTTTTAGCATTTTAACAAGAAATTTAGGTGATTTTTAAATAATGGCTGATTTTTTTTTATTCTTCTATTGCAGCTTCACGTAACAATTAAGCGCCATCTGATGAAAGATATGCCAGAAACAGATGAAGCTGTTGCACAGTGGTGTAGAGATTTATTTGTTGCCAAGGTTTTTTGTTGCTTCTTCATTTTATTTCATTCTGTTTTCTATTATTCTTCTTTATTCGTTATAGTATTATGGTAAACTAATATTACTTATTCGACTTACGCGCTTCAATCTGTTTTGATAGTTTTAGTAAAATGATTATGACTAGGAACAAAAGTTAAGCCAATTTGGAACCTTCACGCATTATGCTGCTATGCACTTTGACTTTAGGGGTCAAATAAATTACCTTTACAACTTGACTAAAGATGTCAGTTAGAATACCCCTTTATGATGACAATATGTTGAAACTTGAAAGATTGAAGCTGACATGATTTGTTCTATTTACATATATATATTTTTTGTAGCACTTATGTATGACAATGGATAAGATTTTTGGTTCTTGAACCAACATTTGGTTCTACATTCGCTAAAAGTATGGTTTTTCCCCACGTTAACTACGGTAATTTTAATGTTCTCATTCCCTTGATATGCATTCGTTATTGAACTCTTAAATCATATTCACTCACAAGTAGGGTGGAGGTGACACACAAAGTCCTTTGTCGAGGGCCTGGTCTCGCAAGTAGAGAGTCAAAATTGTTGGGTGGGATGGCTTTGACAAACTTTGATACCTGAATTCTCGTATGTTAGTTTGTCTTAAAAGTATACGGGCTAATTACTACTAACTAGACAATTTTTTACCCAATCAGACAATGTTCATGTAGTAATACTTGCCTTTCTGTATTCTAAACTTAGAGATCGTTTTAAGAGTTTGAAGTTTTAAGGTTTGAATTACCTTTCACTCCGTATTGTCGACTCCGCAGCAACGCGCGGGTTCCTTACTAGTATCAATAATTATCATCGTCATTAAATGGACAGATATATGTCGCTATATTTATTATAGCTACAATTCCCAGTCTGGCCTCCCAAACATAATTAGGAAAGGCCCTATCTATTGGTACCCCCTATGTGTCTATTTAAACCCCTCAGCCGCCTTTAAAGCGCTGAGCTTAGGGCAAAGCTCAGTGCTTTGAACCTAAAAGCTGACAGCATCAGGTGGATCAGGTGGGAGGCCTTGGGATTGCTGTTAAGCGCTGAGCTTTGCCCTAAGCTCAGTGCTTTGAAGTACAAAAGCTGATGGGGTCTTGGGATTGGTGTGATAGGGTGTTGGGTTGGGTTGGGTTTTTTTGGGTGTTTTGAGTGGGGTTTTGGTTGTTTTTGTATGATTTTTTTTGTGGGGTTTTTTTAGTGTTTGTTTTTTTTTAAGATTTTTTTTATGCTTGTAAATAATAATAATAAGGTAATACTAATAATAATAAATAGATATAATAACTTCTAACATTTCATTCATTTAAACGTGTAATTATAAAATAAGGTTTTGAACAAACGGTCTTGTTGTTTATTACTCTACTAGGTTAGAGACCCGTGAACTTCAATCACTCGAAACAAACGTCATATAAACAAACAAATAGATATAAGCATTTATAATTAAAAAGTTTACTAATTAAAATGCGTTAAACAGAGTCCGGACGAGCAATAAACGAACCAAAACGCGTCAAACAGAGTCCGGACGCCCAGGATATCTATTAGACATGCTAAATATGTATTTTGATAAAAAACGGTATGATTTGTGAAAGTTGTTCGTCAACATAATATGTCTAATGAAAACCACAAACGAGCAATAAACGAACCAAAACGCGTCAAACAAATTTTTTTTTGATTGGAAACAAGTTAAAATACTTAAAAAAGAATTAAAATTAATTAAAACAATTAAAAAAAACATTAAAACAATTTTTTTTTTTTTTAAAAAGGACCTAAGCACTGAGCTTAGGGTAAAATGCAGTGGCTCGTGGGCTTAAACGTGACAGCAAAGCACTGAGCTTAGGAGGCAATCCCAAGGCCCCATGTGCTGCTGTCAGCTTTTGGGCTTCAAAGCACTGAGCTTTGGCCAAAGCTCAGCGCTTTGAAGTACGATGTTTCAGTGATGTGACTTAAAGTCTGATAAAGCACTGATTGGTGTGACAATCACGTCACCTGTGGGGCCAATACGCCGAGCTTAGGCCTAAGCTTAGTGCTTTAAGGGGGTACAGATAATTTTTTGGGGGGTTTGAATAGCAAGACCCTTAGGAAATTGTGACATTGTAGCGTAAAATTTATATTCAGTTTAATAATATCACTGACAATGCTTTTAGTCACGGTAATAGTACAAAGTCAATGTTACATATTGTGTATCATACAATAAAAAAACATAATAGTTGCAAATCCACATTTAAACAAAAAACATGATATATCGACAACAATAAAAAAGTAATATAATAATAATAATAATAATAATAATAATAATAATAATAATAATAATAATAATAATAATAATAATAATAATAATAATAATAATAATAGGAAAGGAAAAGACATAATATATGCCCCGTACATGTACAACATTATTGTAAACAACTTAAACAACTAAAGAAATGTGTTGAAAGTATAATATAATCCATTAGTTTAATAGTCCAAAGGTAATCTAACTAAGTTTATTTGTGAATGTCTCTATAACATGTTGCATAAGTTCTGTCACAGGTTAACGGGTTGGATGCGTAATGGGGCTCAGTAGCTAGCTCATAGAAGTAGGAGCATATGATGAACCTGGGCTTCTTATTGTGAATGGGCTGATGGAGCTGGACAACTATTGGGCTGATGAAGATCTGTGATGGGCCTGTGCTGCTGTAATGGGCTGATGGTCAATGCTGATTACGAAGGCCTGACTTTAAGTCTGGTTATTATTTCAACAAACCATAAGAAGTCTTCTAGAGCCTTTTCTGCTATAAAAAAATAATACATCTGATATGCTTCTTATTTATTGGAGGCGATTAGGGTTCTTTTACAGGAGAGAGGTTGCTCCTTCTAACCACAATAATAGACCATTCATACAGGTTTCTTCATAGATGGGTCACATCATCGACCTTCACATATCTCAGTTTTACCTCTCGTCTTTATCATCTATACAGGTTTATTCTTTTGATTACCTTGTCTCTCGTTAGGGTTTTGAGTATGATCAGGAGTTTGTTTGTTGAGTTCTCAAGTTTGATTCTAACGTTTGTGAGATCTTTGTTGTGTAATCGTTTGATTTGTGAATCCGTCAGTTTTTTAGGCGTTAGAGTATTTCTTTGTATTTTAAGAGTCTTTGTATGTTTTGGATTTAAAGTTTTTGGTTTGGTTATAAATCGATTAATTATGTGTGTCGATCTCACGTTTTCTGACATGGTATCAGAGCCAAGGCTCGTGATATTAAGTCTGTGTTTCCGCTGCGTGTTCTTGTTTGGATCTGATCTTTGTAGATCTGGTTCTCGGTCGTAAGATCTGTTAATTATCTTTAACAGATTATTGCGTGTGTCTTCTAGGTCCAGATTTGGTCCTTGTTGTTTCTGGTTTTTCCTGTCGGTTCTGAGTTAGCTGACACTGGATTCTTGAACAAAAGGGCTGGAGTAAACGTGAAGATCTTGTTCTTAGTTGTTGGGTTTTGTTGATCTGCTTCTGGTTTTTTGTTCAAGAATTTGGACTTTGTAGGTCTGGTTTTTTTTATAGTTGAATCTGTTTAGATCAACTTGTTGGTGTTGGTTTCCACTGAGGTTTCATTGAAGGTTTTAGAGCGTTTTCTTTCTGGTGGATGTTAAATCTATGATCTGGAATGGTTCTTGGAGATAAAACTGTTTGTTCATCTGTTCAGATCTTGTTATGGTATAAATCTTGGTTTAGGGTTTAGATCTAGTTGTTTGGATGTTCATTTGGTGGATCTAATCTCCGCTGATGCTCTCATGAATGGATTTATATACGATCTGTTGTGAATCGTTGGACAGTGGGATCTTGATGGTGTGATTATCAGTGTGATACCAGCATGTGGATTGCTTCGGAGTTTTTTTCTTCAATTCACAGTTCTATATGAAGGTTTAGGTTGCAAGTTTGTTATTGGCGAACCCTAACTTGGGAAACCCTCTCGGTGAGATCTTTCCAATCTTTTATTTAATTTTGTTGGTCTAGGCGTCTGGTACCGGGTTAGAAGGACCGGCAAATTGATCGTGTATGTCTTGGCTAGGGTTGGTCTAGGTCTAGGTGGCTCCTGCGTGAGGACCTGCGCTGGCACCCATGAGTGACGAACCAGCGATCTGGACACCCACGTGGCTTCGCCAGGTTGTTTGTGTTGAGTTAACTCTTTGTTCTGTTTTTAGTGCTTTGTTAATATGTTTTAGGGTAACTTGACCGTGCAATATTGTCGTTACTATTGTTTGTTTGAGTTTTGTTGGTTTGATCTGTGTTATTGTAGTGTGTTGATACTATTTGTTAAACTTGTACTAATAAGATTAACGATTTTGATAACACTTGTCATGAATGATAATGAAGATAGTAACAATGATAATAATGTTAATGCATCTTTCTTGTTTTTTGACTGAAATCTGAGTTTGTTTTATTCATTCGATTTTTGAATACCTTGAGTTTGCAACATGTTAGATTGTTGTGATTAGAAGATGTATAAATCATTGTTCTAGCTTGGCTATACCGTGTTGATAGACTGTTAGAGTTTGTGGTCTGCACTCGATGTTCTTGTGTGTAGATCGTGTATTCTCTAGGTCTTTAGTGTGAGTTTTTTTTTATCTCATATGTTGGTAAAAAAAAAAAAAAAAAAAAAAAAAATACTGGATTCCTTTTGTAATATGTATCTCAGTTGTTTTTATGTTTTTTTTTAAATTCATGTTGAAAAAGAAAGAAAAAATTGAAAAGGTTTATCTAATTTTTACATGTGACTTAATCAGGTTAGTCTTTAAATTCTTTTCAAGTTTTTTAACATGAATCCAAAATTTTACATGTGGTTCTGAATTTAAAAGTTTTGTGACTTTTATTTTTTAAATCATGTGATTTAAGTATTCAGATCATTAATCTAAGTTGCATAAGTCATGTGACTTATTGATTATCTGAAATCTCTGTCTGCTTTGATTCTATTGTTTTAGGGTCTATATTTGTTGACGATGTTGAGAGATTTGTTAAGATAATCTGTGTTTGTTGAGGATTTGTTGATATATGTTACTAGTAGTAGTAATATCAAGTTTAGTTCTCAAGTCTTTGTTATGTGACAGCCTTGTATTTTTTTTTTCTCGTGGATAATATTTTGTGATTGGAAAAAAAAAATCGTTTGATTCTGTGTTCAATCTTATCCTGTTTGGCTGTGTTTTGTAGTCTATTATTAGGCTTGTTTAGAATACTTGTTGTCAAGGGTATTCTTGATTTGTTATTGTCAGCCTTGTTTTCTCCTTTGTGGGATGTCTTTCTAATTGAAAAATCATGTGATTGTTCTGATTCAATTAGATGTTTTTTGGCTGTTAATTCTGGTATTGAAACATGTTGTTTTTGATTTGGCAACTGTGTGTTTCTATTGATGTTTCTCTTCTTGTGTAATCTCTGGTATTGACGCTAGATCTAGGATTCTTGAATAAAATTTACTAGTTGTAGATTTAGGAAGTCCGTTAGATCATGATAGTGTTTTTTGTCTTGTTGATGATTTGTATTGTAAAGGTTACAGAAGAGATTGTAAGGGGTACCGGTTGGTTTCTCTTAGTATTGTACATCTTGTAGGTGTTGCAGCATGTGTGTTCTTCTTTGTGGAAGATTGTACTCTGGTATTGAAATCTTGTGATTTTGATCGTTTATCAGATTTTGTTTAGGCTGTAACTGTGTTTGCATGTGTGAATCATGTAATTCTTGTTTTTAGTGTAGGTTTTAACCGAATCTTGATAGGTTTTCTTGATGGTTTTGTGTGACCTATAAAGTCTTTTGTCTGGTTAATCGGATCGTGTGTTCGACATTTTTTAGCCAGTTATAATGTCAAGATTGTTCTTGAGTTTGTGTGTTTCACGAGGAGTAGAAAAAGTTGTTCCTTGATAAATCAAAATCTTTACTTTACGTGTTAGAAAAGGTATAAGTTTTGTTCAAATCAATGAACGTTTTTCTTCCTTAACATGTTTGTTGTCAACATGAACACAATTTGTCTTGTATGTTCTGATTGCTATTTGTGTGATTGGTTGTTAATTGGAACATGTTTTGCTGTCTTTAAGTCTGTTGTATGCATTTCTTGACCTGGTTATTGCTAAGTTCTGTCGTTTAGCTGTTTGAATTCTGAATATGATTTCAGTTATGATTTGTTCTAAGAATGTTTGGTCTTCAAGTTGATGATCGTTATTGAAATCGTTTGATATATGTTTTTGGGGACTGTTTAAGCTGGCTTCTTTCTAAGTTGTCGTCAATTGTTGATTGTTAAGAAGAATGTTTCTGTAGCTGTGTTACTACTTGTTTATATAAATAATAAGTTGGTCATATGTAGTCGTAAAGATAAATTTTCAGAAATGGAGTTCAAATCCAAGTTTTTTAAGGGGTCTAGGAGTTTGTAAGCATTTCATAGATGATATTGAACTCACAAAATTGATAAAACGATTTATTTGTCACTTAACAATCATGATAGTTCATATGCTGTATGTGTTTTTTAAGTCAGTCTTCGTTCTCTCAAGTTTCAAGAATCGTTTTTGATTCTATTTTAAATCTCTCGTTTTTTGATAGTTGTTGATTCGTTTAGACTTGATTTCGTTGTTCCTATTTGTTTCACGTTTCAATTATTTTTATTGGTATATGCATAATCGTGATTGGGTAAATGTTTTGTATTTGCTGAAACCTCTTAAGAAACTAGGAAAAACAAAAGGGGCAGCTTGTAGTATTTTTACGACGTCCAGCTAAAACTGAATGTCGCATCATACGTGCTGCTACATGTGGTATTTGTTGACGACCTTAACCAGCTTAGTTTAGTATTTCAGTTCCTATTGCTGGTTTATTCCATAACATCTATCAGTTTTGATGATTAGGTTTATACTGAACTAGTTGTTCCTGAACCTGTGCATAGTATGTTTTGTGGTCTAATCTAGTTAGTTGAACTTGTTATTATTGTGTTTTTAATGATCAGTTATTATTGATGGCATGTGGTTAATAAAAAAGTTCTAGGTTATTATTAGACCTTGCTGATATTTGATTGGTACTGGTGTTCTTGATAAAAACCATACTGACACAGTAGTGTTGACAAATGTTGCAAACCAAAAGAATACATATTCAGGTAGGTTTACCTGTTGTTTCGTTTTACAGTAATAGTGCAGCTCTTTTGTTTTTCACAAAACTAAATATTCAAACAGCTGTATCTATTTTTTTAAAGAGGTTTGATTTCAAAAGGTATAGTTAATAGTGGTGATGTAAAATCAGCTTATCAGGTCGCAGTTTTTTTACTAAGGATTTCTAATCCCAGACAACATGATGAGTTCTGTAATTTGCTCAAAATGGTTGTTGACCCATTTGGCTATTAAACTAAGGGGGGGTGTTGAAAGTATAATATAATCCATTAGTTTAATAGTCCAAAGGTAATCTAACTAAGTTTATTTGTGAATGTCTCTATAACATGTTGCATAAGTTCTGTCACAGGTTAACGGGTTGGATGCGTAATGGGGCTCAGTAGCTAGCTCATAGAAGTAGGAGCATATGATGAACCTGGGCTTCTTATTGTGAATGGGCTGATGGAGCTGGACAACTATTGGGCTGATGAAGATCTGTGATGGGCCTGTGCTGCTGTAATGGGCTGATGGTCAATGCTGATTACGAAGGCCTGACTTTAAGTCTGGTTATTATTTCAACAAACCATAAGAAGTCTTCTAGAGCCTTTTCTGCTATAAAAAATAATACATCTGATATGCTTCTTATTTATTGGAGGCGATTAGGGTTCTTTTACAGGAGAGAGGTTGCTCCTTCTAACCACAATAATAGACCATTCATACAGGTTTCTTCATAGATGGGTCACATCATCGACCTTCACATATCTCAGTTTTACCTCTCGTCTTTATCATCTATACAGGTTTATTCTTTTGATTACCTTGTCTCTCGTTAGGGTTTTGAGTATGATCAGGAGTTTGTTTGTTGAGTTCTCAAGTTTGATTCTAACGTTTGTGAGATCTTTGTTGTGTAATCGTTTGATTTGTGAATCCGTCAGTTTTTTAGGCGTTAGAGTATTTCTTTGTATTTTAAGAGTCTTTGTATGTTTTGGATTTAAAGTTTTTGGTTTGGTTATAAATCGATTAATTATGTGTGTCGATCTCACGTTTTCTGACAAAATGTACATTGTAAGAGTTGATTTGTATGATATTCAAAGTTAACAACGAACGAACGAAACGGCAATGATCTTCTAACGAAATGTAGCTATATAAGAAGTAGTACAATGAGTAATGTTCTTAGCATATTTATAGTTGTATAATAAAAGATAATAGTTTTGGGGATTGATTAAATATGGAAATGTAATAGAAAACCTTTTTCCATCTATTAAAACAAACATGACTTCTAATATTTTTGTAATACAAAATAATAGTTATGGATTTTAATAGGAAAATAATTTGTTTAATATCAATAACTATCATAGTCATTAAATGGACAGATAAATGTCGCTATATTTATTATGAATCGATTATAAATGTGTGGTCTGTAAAGACCTTGAAGTACCATTAGAAAGAATAGTCCAAATACCACAGAATATATTGTTTTTTAACCGAGAAGGAGAAATTTTTATTCCACACAAAAACCAAAAACATAACTAGTACAAAGGTTTTCTAACTAGAGATTAGAAAACCGATCGAGATAAAAGAATAATACAATACAAAACTCTCGTCTAACGAGCGCAAACAAACTACCATCGCCCAACCAAAAGACTATACGCATAAGCTATATTTGAATATGGTAGGCACTTATACACTCCACGTTTCCATAAGACAACATCCATTATTGAGAAACACAGAATATATTGTTACAGTTATATTGTTGTATAAACTTTCTTTTTCTCTATATAGCATGAGTTTTTTCCCATAATAGTGTTGGTGAAAAAAATATTTACTAAAATAGTGTTGTTTCAATAATATTTACCAAAATAGTGTTTTATCTCATTTTATTAGTATCTCTCTCCTAATCTCATTAAATGACTTCATTTTATTAAATAATTATTATCAACCTATTTTTTTATAGGAATTTAAATTATTAACCCCACTCAATGTTGTGAAATGTCTGAGATCATATTTGAAAATTACTAAACAAGTTGTTATTTTTTAAAATGTGTAAAGATTAATGTGTAATTATTTATGCTCTACTATATATGAACAACGAACTATAGTAAACAAAAAAAATAACAATATATAAAATGTTTAAAAGCTAAAAGCAACATATTTTTTTATATAAAAAACATAAATTATGTAATTCGATTTCAAATAATTCGGTATTCATAGGTTGAATTCAATTCAAAGCCAAATTCGGAATTTGGTAGGATAATCAACCATTTTGGCTTTTTTTTAATTAACCAACCCACTATTTTTTTCCTTTTTATTTTCTCAATCAACTCGTTATGATCTTTTCCATCTTATTAACATGTCTGTAGATTTATTTCACAAAATTCTTTTAGTTTGTATTTTACTTGGATTGATTAAAATCAGTATTTGAACATGTTATTCAAGTTTGCTTTAGTACAAACATTAGGGTATTTGAGTCATATGTAGATAATGAATGCTATTAGATTCAAATAACAAGGACCCCAATATTTGTACATAACCACAAACTAAAATGGTTATACACGATCGGATTCCGAATTTATTTTGAATTAAATTTAATCTATGCATTTTGAACTGCCAGTATTAGAAATTGAATTATATAATTTCTATTAAAAAAGTATGTGGATACTTTTAGTTAGTTTATATGTAATATTATTGTTTATTTACTGTCGCTCATTTTTTATATATATTAAAATTATAACATGAGTAGGTGCAAATTAATCTTGTACTTTTGAAAGAAATAATAATAATAATAATAATAATAATAATAATAATAATAATAATAATAATAATAATAACTACAAACTTATTTTCGATTGTGAACTCACAAAGCTCATATACGTTAACTAAGGCCATGGGGTATACCTTCACACCAAGAGTGTTAACGGTGACGTGACATGTTAACTTTTATTGTACACCACTCCCTTCTCATGTTAAGGAGCATTAAATTGGCACCAAGTTAACATGTTAACATGACTTAAAAGGGAGAAAGTTAAGGGATGAGGTAGAGTTAAGGGGCGTTAAACCATTTCCTTGAAGTGAGTTAGTGTTAAAAGAGACAAAATGAAGGATATGATATCTAGGTGGAGTTAAAGATGGTTAGAGTATACCCCATGACCTAAGGTTAAAATTTTAATGCTAAATTATATTAAAAAGGTATTAGGTCAATAGCATTTAATTAAGTGATGCTATCCAATGAAATTAAGAGTGAGAAACTAATAAAATGAGATAAAACACTAATTTGGTAAATATTTTTAAAACAAAACCAATTTGGTAAATACTTATTCCTGCAACACCAATATGAAAAAAAAACTCCGTGATTTTTTGGTTCAATAATGCATCATTTATTTACTCTAGCACGTACTTTGTACACTTTTGTTATTTGTAAAAAAAGCGGACAAAAGAAAAACTTTTAAATTTATTGCATTGCATAGGAAAAGAATATTACATGTCTCCTAAAATGAACAATTTTATATTAACTAAATTTAATAATAAGGCAATCTTCAAGAATTATTAAAATAAAATGTTAAAAAAATTATCCTGTTAAGCCTAGTCGTATAAAATTATGGCAACCATCTTTAAGAGCATATATTTAACTATTATTTCTCATTGGAATAACGATTTATACGACAATAAAAAACAGAAACATAATATTAAGAAAAGATGCAATTCATTACATAGCATACGTAGAGATAACTAAAAAAACAAAATCAATTTTCATGCAACTCTTAAAATCAAAATAAACAAAAAACCCAAGCAAAACACACGTTTATAAAACAATAAAAAACACTTTTTCAAAAAACTTTATGCCTTGTTATTTTTCATAGCTTAGGATGTCACCAGTCAAATCAACCACATCTTGTTTCTTTGCGTCATTATCCTGTATAAAAATAATATATCAATGAAAACCTTTAACATTATAAAAGTAATAAGAAGAATGAAGTGTATATATATAGCAACTCAGGGGATGGATAATATGGAAACTCTTTATAATGAAAAAACCTTGTAAACCCTATGGTGACCATTGATCAAGTTTGATCAATGGTCCATAATTAATTTCCATATAATATTCAAAAGTAAGTGGGCCACTTGCTTAAAAAGGTGGAATAAGGGCAATGTGGTAATCTTGAATTAATTTTTTTTAATTTAATTTTCTGAATCCTAGGTTTAAAAAGGTTGATTTGACACTTGTCAAGTCACCTCTCTCCTACTTTATGATACTTTTTCCAGCATGAAATATTAACGTACGTTAGTGTAGTGATAAAAAATTCTGACCTCGTGTGAGACATCACTAACATGTGTTACCAGGCATATACTAAAAGAACATAATAAAAGAACACATAAAATGTATATTTAATTAAGAAATGATAAAAACGATCATTACAATCAATACTAAAAATGTATCAAAAAACTTTTCATACAAACGTCATCTTTAACTATCATAACAACATGGAAAAAATCTAGCTATGCTTCGTTCTTGATCCTCATCATCATCTTTAACTCAAAACATCTCTTCACCTACAAAAAAGGTAACACGTGTTACTGTATTCTAAAACATATGTTTTACTGAAATAACGTATGTCATATAAAACCTAACACATGTTAGTTGGGCATATACTAACGTATGTCATGTGAACCCTAACACATGTTAGTTAGACATATACTAGAATGTGTTAGCACCACAAACATGTGTGTAAACAACACCAAATCTATTGTGCCAAGTGTATCATACTCAATTTTACAATTATGTTAATACAACTACTCAAATACGATTAATAGGATTTGAAATCCAACAATAATACATTTAAAAAATCAAATCATAACCAATCCAAATCCATAACACATGTTAGTTGGGCATATACTAACGTATGTCATATGAACCCTAACACCTGTTAGTTAGTCATATACTAGCATGTGTTAGCATCACTAACATGTGTACCCAGAAGACATACACACATAATATGCCAAAATTGAGCTATACTAGCATGTGTTAGCATCACTAACGTGTGTGAGCATACAAGACTCGGACCGTAAAAAAATAGACATATACCCTATACGAGTCCATAACAATTTCACTTGCTAAAAATTTATTAAATAGAATACAAAAATTATTTAAACACCCTATTCACCAAAAGATTAAAAATTTATAATCTTTATAAAAAAAACATCACTTACCACAGCCACATCACCAACGCCACCTTCTTCCAATAGCCTACTCGTGTAAACCAACCCTGGAACAGATACACATGTTAGTTTGGGATCCTCAAATACATAATGGGGCATCACTAACATGTGCTAGTATATACTAATATAAAAAGACTACAAATTTATTCATCAATCACATGTGATATATCAACCTCATGTCCCCAATCCAATAAAAATCTAACATAAACAAAATAATAATAAAAAAAATAAAAAAGGTTAACATAAGTTTTTTTTTTTCATTCAAGCATTTGATCAAACACTTGGCATGCGAACAAAAACTATCCCAAAAAAATGTTATTAACTTATCAAAGTGGCACTTTTAGTAATAACCGCAAGAATCTTCCTATCTTATGACCATAACTCATGTCCATGAGCAGCCAAAAAAAAAAAAAAAACATTTGAAATTCAAGAAAGACTACACAAATTATTTATCCTGTGTTAACACACTTACAAAAAGATCATGAAGGGTATCACTTGAAAGAGATAAAGTTCCAAGCTTTATGAGACAATATTAAACTAAAATAATAATTTTTCAATATTGGTTCATCTTTCATACCGTCGATTTCTTTGTTTAGATGAACAAGGTTGTTTTGGGTATGGATATATTAACCAACCACTACCCACCCAAACACCAAGTTCATGAAGGGAGACAAAACAATACACAGATTCAATGTTAAAACAACAAAAACTCACTAAAATGTATCCTTCCATCATCGGACCAGTTAATCTCCGGCGAACAGCTCCGGCGAATAATAATAATAATAATAATAATAATAATAATAATAATAATAATAATAATAATAATAACAATAATATTGTTCGTTCTTATCATTCCATCGCTATCCACCCGAGACGACTCGAATACTCGATCCAGATCCAGATCCCAACAGTACCGAAGCTTCCATTGATCTCAACCAACTTCTAGATCATAAAAACCTACACAGAACTATTAAATGTGTCACAGAACTAAAAAACATTAAGAAATAATAATAATAATAATAATAATAATAATAATAATAATAAGAAAAAAAAAACAAAACAAAAGAAAGTGAGTTCTGTGACATAACTCACTAAAATGTATCTATGCATAACAAAAGAATGTGAGTTCTGTGACATAACTTACTAAAAACATTAGATTGCAAGGCCCAATAGAGAATTTTGGGGGAATTATTATCTATGCATAACAAAAGTCGGTGGGGATTTTTAAAAGGAGGTGGACGACAGAAGTAAAAAGGATCACATATATTGCTCTGTTTAAAAGGAGGTGGTGGTGGTAGATTGTGGTGGTTAGGGTGGTCAATGGTGGTGTATGTGGTGGTTAGAGAGAGGATTGAGGGATGTTTGAATCTGAATTTGAAAAAAAAAAAATAAAAAGAGAGAAGAGGGAAAACATATATATATGGAGAGAGAGAAGGGGGATAATGTAAATGTCTAAATTACCCTTCCTAATATAATATTATGAAATCTTGGCAGGGATGAGGTGGCACAATGTGGACCAAGAGATGGGTTTCTTGAGGTTTTTCCATTTTGAAAGGTTTTCTCCATATACTTCCACTAGCAACTCATAAATATATATAAATATGTTTTATAATAGTTGTGCGGTAATCATTTTTGTTTCAAGTTGGGACAAAACATAGTTATCATCCGTGATACCACTAACCGTATAAACTTCAGAAAAGGTTTTCAAGTTAGTTTCGGTGATTTCTATTTTAAATATAAGCCACCTCTCTCTAATAGAATAGAATTCATCCGAAACTCTAACATACTCGCCAACCTGTGAAGAAAAAAATATGGAAATTATTATTGCTTTTTAATTACTTTATAAAAAATAAAATAAAATATTAATAATAATAAAGGGTACAACCACGCTATTTTCCCTCAATAAATCATCAATAGCCATCGAAACCAGTTTAGTCACTTCCTCATGAGATAATGATAGCACGACACCGTCGCTAACATCTTGTACAAAAACTTTAATTTTAAACCTGAAAAGATAAATGAATGAAAACGAAAATTAAGTTTAAGCATGGAATATTTTGTATTTAAAAGTAAACAACAAATTAGTTTGAAGCGTTAAATAAAAAAGCAAAAGGAAGACCTTGAGACTGCTTCGACTTCATTCTCAAGACATTTGACATTGTTGCACATGTATTTGAAAAATTTAGTCACTTTTCCCATAATGATAATACTTTTTTCATGATCAACTTCTCAAACATCACCAATAAGACTAAAGGTATTCTTGGTAAGAAATTCATTTTGAACCATACTCATTGAGGTTTCTTGAAACATTGTTTGACCCTCCATGATTCTTGTACAGACAGAGAGTAATAGAATAAAAATTTTAGTAAAATTTAGCGCTTAAAAAATCATAAAAAAATCCTAGCGTTTACGAAAAATTATGAATTTTTTTCTACATATACTACACATCATGCTGCTGATGCCGCTACCACTGCTGCCGCCGCCGCCGCTAAATGAGATCTTGATAGTAGAGGATTAAGTCTCAAAGCGTGTGTATTTCTACCCACAAATGGACTAATCACTACTCATGGGATTAGGTTAGCTCACAAGTGCATGGGTTTTTATACACCATGAGTACACTCATAAGCCCTCCCACTTCCTATCAAGACACTCACAAGACCAAAGATGAAGTGATTAGTTAATTAGACCATTAAACAATGTTGGGTCTGCTGACCTGGAGAAGAACAGATGATTGAAAAGCCAAAATATACTAACAGTTGATCCATATTAATAAACAGCATTTACAACATACTCCTCCCAAAATACTGTTGACCCTAACAACTGTTCTACCCAAACAACTGTTGTGATAACTGCTGCTACAAAGGACTGCTGGATAACAACTGCTGACTAAAGGTCTGATGAAGAACAACTACTGATCAAGTGCTGAAGACTAAAGGTTTGTTGGAGCCAACAGCACTTAGGCTCCAACAGATAATACAAGACCATCAGAGTTTTCCTCAACAGCAGTTTACCTTACAGTGTTTTACAATGTAACAGTAGTTTGTATATAGCAGATGTTTTATGTTGTTATTCTGTTAGAGGTCACTGTCTTAGGTGACGTCAGCTTAGATCATCCGTGGTTTAGATTTGTCTATAAATAGAACAATGTTTGTACTGTTCTATTCATCACTCACAACATTCTCTCAGACAAACAATCACAGAGTGATCAGGCTAAGGGGTAGTACTTGTAATATTACAATCTTTCAATTAATGAAAGCTTTGGATTAAAAACAATTATTCTCTTGTTTTAATTTATAGTTTATTATTCCGCTGCACTTTCCATTTATATTCACTTCATTCTTCTCATCTTTACTTAGGGTTGTTTGGTTGATTAAGTACTGAATCATTAAGAGGTCTGAATGGTTAAGTGGCTCTGAATGATTAAGTGCTTAATGGTTCAGCTATGCACCAAGTCTGAATGGTTCAGCTCTTGATCATTCTATTCAGAGCCTTTTTTTTAGGTTGAAGCAAACAGTCTGAATGCTGAACCATTCAGAGCTGAATGGTTCAGAGCCTCATTAAGAGGCTACCAAACATGCCCTTAGACAAATCAAAACAATCAAACTCAGATCCTAACAATTGGTATCAGAGCCTGGTCAATTAAATTTGATCTAATCAATCAATTTAATATAAACAGATCAGCTCACAATTATTGATATCGTTTGTTTGTCGGATTGAAAACAGAGTAATAGTTTATTTTCGATTCAACCGTTTGTAAATAGACTTTGTTTTCGAAAAATCAGAGAATGGCTTCAATCAATCACGACCCACACAATATTGGCATGAACAACAAGCCACCGATGCTTGTCAGATCTGAATACAATATCTGGCAACGTCGGATGAGCCATGTTCTAGCTCAACAGAACATTGGGTGTTGGAAGTCGGTTATCTTCGGACCACATGTTCCGTGGTGCCGAGTACTGAAGATCCCAAGGTTCAGGAGCCTAAGAAACTTGAAAACTACTCCAACCAGGATTTTCAGAAAATTGAGTTAGATGCTAAAGCCTTTAGTATTGTGGCCATGGCTCTACCCAATGATGTATATGTTGGGCTGTTACACTGTAACAGTGCAAAGGAGTTGTGGGATGCACTGAAAGAACAATTTGGTGGGACTGAAGAGGTTATTGAAAACAACCGTGAAATACTTAACCAACAATATGAAACATTCAGTCATGTTAAGGGAGAGTCATTAACTCAACAATTTGAGAGGTTTAACTGTCTCATTAGTGAACTAAAATTGGTTGGTCTAACTTACCCTCATTCAACTTTGAACCATAGGTTTTTAAGATCACTACCAGATAAATGGGACACTATTGCTATAGTTATGAGAAACTCAATTGGATTCAAGGACCTATCACTGACCCAGCTTCATGGTAAGCTCTTGACCTATGAGAGAGATCTTAACCAGAAAAAGAAGCTCCAGGACTCTGGAAAAGTATCTGATGACTATGTATTTGGTAATACAGCACTTCTGGGTCATGATGAGGTGCATGGTAATAGTAAGGATCAGAGTTATGATCATTTCATTGACATAACTTCAGGTTTTAACTCAGGTTTTAACTTTGATTCTTATTCACCAAACTATGCTTTTACAGCAAGTGGTGGTGATATTCAGGCATCTGATAACATATCCTTTGAGTATGATGACCTAAAATACTTTGACCCTGATAATTTGGAAGAAATGGACATTATGCACCAATTGGCCCTTCTTGGTGTAAGAACTAACAATTTTTACAAGAAAACTGGGAGAAGGTTTCCAGGGTTAACTGGCAGGTCAAAAGTGGGATTGGATAAATCAAAGATAAAGTGTTATAAATGTCACAGACTTGGTCATTTTGCCAAGGAATGTAGGAGTCAACATGGTACACCTATGATTACCTATCCAAATCAAAGGCCACAGACCAATACTTATCAAAGTTCCTATAATACCCCTGGACCAAATGTGCAAAACACTGCTCATTTTGCACAGTCCTCAAACACTGTTCCTGTTCAATTTGTCCAAACCACTGTTCCTCAGATCCATTATGTGCAAACCCCTGTTGCTCAGGCACCTGTGCCAATGACTGCTGCTCCACCCTCTGCTCCTGTAGAGACCAGTCAACAGAGTTTCTTTACACAAGGCTTTGTTGATTGGAGCAGTCTACCAGATGAGTTGACAGATGAAAATTTTGCACTAGTTGCCAAAGCTGAAAATGAACCAGAAAATTTATGTTTCATGGATATGGTAGAAGAGGTTGATTCTGAGGAAGTGGTAACTGAATCTGTTGTTATGACTGATGATATTGTTGATGAGGTAGTTGCAGGTGAAAAATCTGAAGAAGAGGTTGTGAGTCTCTCAGATCCCTGGGGTGCATCTGATGATTGTGAGTGCAAGTGTGATTGTGCATTGATGGCTGCTGCTAAGGTATCTCCTCAAATCCTTAAAGATTTGTGTTCTGACAAATGTGTAATAGCATTTGCTAACATCAAAGAGGTGAATGAAAACCTTAGGAAGAAAATTTTAGATGATGAAGTTAAATTTGAGAAACTTTTAAAAGAGTTAAAAACAAATTTGACTGAAAAAGAATTTGAAATAAGCAGCTTAAAACATGAAGCAACTATAACCAAAGACCAGCTCCAAACTATGATAACTAAATATCATAGTTGCAAAAGTGAGTTTGAGTCCACCCAAGTTGAATGTCAGAAATGGGTGGAATCATGTAAAGGTTTTGAGATGCTACTCAACAAACAAACCAAAAGTCATGTGAAGTTTGGGTTTTGTTTTGAAACCACTGCTCTAGCTTTTGAAAACACTGACAAAAGGGATCAAAAGTTAGTTGAGGTAGTACCAACTAATTTGAAGGGTCAAGAGATTAAAATCACTGAACCTAATGGCAAGAAAATTGTTCTTGAAACACCAGAAGGTTCCTCATCATTCACTGAACATGAAAAATATGAATTTAAACCTACTTGGTCTGATGAGTGTGATACTCTTGAGAGCTTCAAATCAGTTGAATTCAAAACCCCTGATGGTAAGAAAGCACCACAGGCAAAGGTCATCCCTTTGAAAGATCTTCCAACAGATGATCAAATATCTGTTGAAAAGAAGACTGAAAAAGGGAAAAACAAAGAAAAGTCTGTTCACTTGTTCTGTGATTTCTGTGAAAAGAAGAATCATGTTACTAAAAACTGTTTTCTTCTAAAAGCATATGATATCAACAAAGGAACAAGTGTATGTGATTCCAAGGCCACCTGCTCAATATGTGGTAAAAAGAATCACAAAACCAAAGAGTGTCTGTATTTCAAAAATTTTGATGTCAAGATACAAGAGTACAAGGCTAAAACTCTTGCAAGTCAAGTGGTGAGTACTTCAAAAGGAAAGCCCAAACAAACTTTTGCACCAGTCCAAACATCTGTTACCAAAAGTCTTGAAACATCTGCTCCCAAGGATGTCCAAGTAACTGATGCTCCACCCACAAGCAAGTACCCAAGAGGATATGGACAACCACCATGTCATAGTCTGTCACATGTTTATGAAGAACCAAAAAGGCCTTCTAAACCAAGAGTGAACAGAAATCCCTATGGATACTATCATTTGTCAGGAAGTGATCAAACATCTGTTGCACCTAGTGTTGACATCCAAGCACTGGAAAATGGCCAACAACAGTTGTTGAACTTGATTAAAAAACTAGTTCAAACCACTGATCACCTTCCTAAGCTTGAGGCTGAAAAGTCTGTGGACCCATCCAAAGCCAACTTGGCTTTGGACACTCACCAAAACTAATCAATTACTGATGTGCAGGGAGCTTCTGCATGCTTAGATAGCCTTTGGTATGTAGATAGTGGAGGCTCCAGGTACATGACAGGATGTAGAGCCCTTCTTCTGGACTTCTTAGCTCATGGAGGGGGTGATATATCCTTTGGTAATGATTCAAAAGGTAAGGTGTTGGGTTCAGGGACTGTTCAGGCTAGGAAACTCAAGTTTGAAAATGTCAATCTTATTGATAATCTTAAATTTAATCTTCTTAGTGTTTCACAAATGAGTGACAAAGGTTATGGCTCATTCTTCACTAAGAAAACTTGTATGATTATTGGGCCAGAAGTGGTGAAAAAGATTGACACCATCATTGCTGAGAGAAAGCACAACTTGTTGCTCATAGGAGTGGCAATGTGTATGTAGTTGATATGTTGAAGGATAATCCTATGACAAATGTCTGTTTGTTTTCTGCTGCCTCTACAAAGGAGACAGAATTGTGGCATAGGAGACTGGGTCATGCCAACCTTCAAACTATCAACTCACTCTCCAAACAAAGCCCTGTCAGAGGTTTACCATCAAAAGAATTCAAATGTGATGAGCATTGTGTTTCCTGCTTAAAAGGAAAACAACATAAAAGCTCTTACAAATCCATTGATGAGTCCAAAACAAGTCAATGTCTACAATTGTTGCACATGTACTTGTTTGGCCCAGTTAAAATCATGAGTCTAAGAAAAAAGAGATTTTGTCTTGTCATAGTTGATGATTTTTCTAGGTTTACATGGACTTACTTTTTACACTCTAAGGATGAGACTGCAGTATCTTGAAGGACTTTGTCACCAAAGTTGAAAAACAATATGACTTGCCAGTAAAAGTCTTTAGAAGTGACAATGGAACAGAGTTAAAAAATAAGGAGTTGGACGACTTCTGTGTGTCAAAAGGGATTGTGAGGCAGTACAGCATTCCAAGAACACCAGAGCAAAATGGGGTGGTTGAGAGGAAAAACAAAACTCTTATTGAAGCTGCAAGAACCATGCTAGCAGATTCTGGTTTGCCACTGTCCTTCTGGGCAGAAGCTGTAAACACTGCTTGCTATGTTCAAAACAGAGTTTTGATCAACCCAAGACATCAAAAGACAGCTTATGAAATTATGTTCAAAATCAAACCATTAATCTCGTTTTTCAAAATCTTTGGCTGCCCATGTTTCATTTTAAATCTTAAAGATTCCATTTCAAAATTTGCAGCCAAAGTAGATTGTGGATATTTTCTGGGATATTCTTCTACTGCCAAGGCCTATAAAGTGTTTAACACAAGGACCAGGACAATAGAAGAAACTCTGAATGTAAAGTTCAATGAACTTTCATCCCTAAAAATCCCAGCAAATCCTGCTGAGTTGTTTGATTTAGATAAATTCAAATTTGAAGATATTACTGTAAAAACTAACAGTGCAGGTACTCCACAATCTCCACAACAAAACTACAGAACAGATGTTGTGATCCCAAGTCACTATAAAGTCTATTCTGCATCAGAGGAAGCAGCTGTTGAAAACACTTGTCAAAACTCTGTCACAACTGAGTCAGCCACTGTTGGGCAGTCTTACCCTCAAACCACTGCTTCACCTATTACATCCACTGCTCAATCATCTGTTGACAAAAGTCAAACCTCTGTTGACAAAAGTCAGTCCAGTTTTACACCACTTGGACCCATTCCCCCACTTCCATTTCAAACATCTGTTGGCACTACAGAAGTGCAAACATATGTTACATCAACAGAGTCACCAAACCTCTATCCTTCACCTCAAAATGCCATCATACCATATCAAGGAGATCTAATATACCTAAGAGCTCATCCACCAGATCAAATCATTGGTAACATCAGAGAGGGTGTGCTCACAAGAAGCCAATCCTCAAATATCTGTCTTTTTGCAGGCTTTCTATCTCTCACACAACCTGTCAAGTACCAAGAGGCACTAAAAGACAACAGTTGGGTAGAAGCTATGCAAGAAGAGCTCCTTCAGTTTAAAAGACAACAAGTATGGGAACTTGTACCACTGCCTAAGGATGTTTGTCCAATTAGCACAAAGTGGGCCTTAAAAACAAAACTGATGAAAGGGGTATAGTTGTCAAGAATAAAGCCAGGCTTGTGGTTCAAGGCTTCAGACAAGAAGAAGGGATAGACTATGATGAAACCTTTGCTCCTGTAGCTAGGTTAGAAGCTATCAGACCCTTTCTAGCCTTTGCTGTCAACCACAACATCAAGGTGTATCAGATGGACATCAAATGTGCATTCCTATATGGCAAAATTCAGGAGGAGGTATATGTATGTCGACCACCTGGTTTTGAAGACACATTCCATCCTGATCATGTCTACAAGCTTAACAAAGCTTTGTATGGACTCAAGCAAGCACCTAGGGCCTGGTATGAAACTCTTTCCACCTTTCTCTTATCCATTGGTTTCACAAGAGGTAAAATTGATAAAACCTTATTTTTAAAATGGAGAGGGAAAGATTTAATGATTATTCAAATATATGTGGATGACATCATTTTTGGATCCACATGTAACAAAATGTGTGAAGAGTTTAGGGAACTCATGACAGCAGAATTTGAAATGAGTGCTATGGGTGAACTTCAGTGCTTCCTTGGTCTCCAAGTGAAGCAGCTGCAAAATGGCACATTCATTCATCAAAACAAATATGTAAAAAATTTGTTAACTAGATTTGAGATGAATGACTGTAAGCCATGTAGTATACCCATGAGTACAGTCAAGCTTCTCACTATTGATGACAAGGATGAACTGGTTGACCAAACACATTACAGATGCATGATTGGGTCTCTATTGTACTAACTGCATCGGGCCAGACATTATGTTTGCCACTTGTGTTTGTGCAAGATCCCAGGCTTCACCCAGAAAGTCAAACCTTATTGCTGTGAAAAGGATATTTAGATACCTAAAAGGTGCTCCCACACTTGGTATCTGGTATCCTACTAATGGAAACATTGAGCTTTCAGGTTATTCAGATAGTGATTTTGCTAGCTGCCACACCACAAGGAAGTCTACATCAGGAGGGTGCCAGTTTCTAGGGAATGCCTTAGTCTCTTGGAAAAGAAAAAAGCAAGCAGCTGTTTCAACTTCAACAGCTGAGGCTGAATACATTGCTGCTGCAAGCTGTACAGCCCAACTCATGTCGCTTCAAAATCAACTGCTGGATTTTGGGATAACTGCACTAAGAACTCCACTCATGTGGATAGTCAAGCTGCTGAAAATATCATCAAAAATCCAGTATCTCATTCCACAACAAAGCACATAGACATCAGACATCATTTTGTCAGAGATAGCTATGAAAAAGGTTTAATTTCTCTGCACCATGTTCCAACAGAGGATCAGTTGGCAGATGTGTTGACAAAAGCTTTAGACACATCTACCTTCACAAATCTGATTTCTAGAATTGGTATGCTAAACATGGACTAAACAACAAAATGTTTTAAATAAAAACATTAAAATGTTTCAGAAAATCAAAATTCATCCTTAAAAATATAGCATTTTGGTTGAAAAATCTGTTAAGGATAAAACAACCACTGTTTCATCCACTCTATCCACTGTTTGTTGAAAAATCTGTTTCAAACCTCTGTTCAGATAAAACAACTATTTCTTATATATATCTATATACATATATACATATATCTATCAATATAAAAAAAACCAACAAGTGCTGTTAGCATCAGCACTTTGGTAAAACAACAACTGTTTGCATCAGACCTTTGGCAACAGTTGTATACCACCAGATGTTTGGTCATCAGATGTTTGCCACGTCTGCTCCTAAAAGCAGAGTTTTGGTCACATCAGCGGTTTCACCAGAGCCTATAAAAACCCTGTTTTACCACAACAGTTGTTACACTGTCTCATTGTATTCAAAATACTGAAACCGCCTTCTTCATTCTCAAAACCTTACTCCAATTCCACTCACTCTCACACTCAGAATCCATTACAATAGATCTTCAGGCAAAAGCTACCCACAATTATCTTCCATATCTGGTAAAAACAGATGAAAACGTTCCATTCCATTCCACCATCGACATCATCTTAAACTCCAAATACCTGACAATCCTAACCGCTGATGCTCCAATTTATCTCGATACCCTCCAAGCATTTTGGTTGAATGTTGAATTTCTTTTCCAAGACAAAAAGCCTACTTCCATTATCTCAAAAATTGGAGAGACAAGTATCGTCATTACCCCTGAACTGATATCCACAACCTTCTCACTCAACGACCTGTCAGGTAAAGACTCTTTTCCTAAGGCAGAGCTTCACACAGAGTTTCAGGAAAGAGGTTATGATGCACAAATGACTGGGTCAACCCTTTTCAAAAAGTTTTTCCCACCAGTCATGAAATTTTTCTTTCATACCCTCCTTCTCTGTGTCTCTGCTAAGTCCACTTCCTTTAATGAAATCCCATTGAGGATTCAGTACTTGGGTTATGCTATGTTGTCAGATTTTGACTTCAATCTATCCCAGGGACTGTTTATGGACTTAGTATCAAATGTGAAAGCCATAAAGTCTGGGTCTAATAATGCTTTTCTGATTTACCCAAGAATTTTGAGTGTAATCCTTGAAAAGGTTTTACCAGAAAAAGATTTTAAAAAGGGTGAGTCTGTTCAAATGAAGAGTCTAACTGATGAAACTTTCACAAGAATGCTGGGTTCAACTACCCAAGAAAAAGTATTAAAAGTGTCAAAAGTTTCCAACACACAAACAAAGTGGTCTAAGACAACAACTGTTGTCCAAACCTCTGTTGTTGAGCCCACTGCTCCTGGTGAACATGGCACTACATCCAGTGCTGTGAAACCAACACCAGCCACCTCCAAAAGAAAACGTCCATCCACAAAAACCACCACTAAACCCAAAAAGGGACTTCTGGAAGATGAGATACCAGAAGAAAACCCTGTTGCAACACAAAAGCAACAAGAAACCACTGTTGTTACTTCCTCACAACAGTTGGATATATCTCAACCTGACCAAACTCCTCATGAATCCTCACAAAAGGATCATGTTGAAAGCCAAAGGGAAACACATCTTGATACATATGAGTCACTTGGCCATATGTTCACAAGCCCCTCTCCTAGGGCTAATTCTCTTTTCACTCCTCCACCTTCACCAAAACATGTTCCTCAAACCATGCAACCTCTGTTTGAGGCTATTGATAAAACTCGGGAAAATCCCACTTCCTCTCCTTCACCCATCAATGAGAGTATTCCTCCACAAGTGACTGGGACTGAGGAAAATCAATCAGCCATCCCACAAACAGAAGAGGAGGTTACACCCCTAGAGTTCAATGAAACTCTAAGCGAGTTTTCAAGTGAAGCAGCCACTACTGATGTAGAGACCATTGTCTCACAACAGGACAGTGGTTACATAGCTAAGACTTCCTTGAAGGCAACAACTGATGAGGCCACTATAGTGTCCCCAAAATCAGTTGGAAGTCCCTAGAACCATGAAAAAGGGGCATCTGGTTCTCATCCTTTGGACTCACCTCCTAGGACTGAACCAGTTACAACTACCATTGGTAGGAATCCAGATGATCCTATTAACTTAGGTGATGGGTTAAAATACCAAGAATTGACGGCCAGAGTACAGTCCATTGAAACCCTCTGTTGCTGATATCAAATCAGATATCAAGACAATATTGGGATCATTGGCTACCCTTACCAAGAGTCAACCATCCACTGAAGATATTGCTAGTGAGCTATGGAACTCTGTTTCCCCCATATCATAGCTCACAGAAAACTAGCAGATCAGACTCATGAAACTTATATGGCTGAGATTAGAAATATGGTGGATGCTAGGTACAAAGATACCTATGCTAACATTCAAGCCATTAATGACCATCTGCTGAAGACCACTAGCTCTGCCCCTACCACAATTCTCAGAGATGAAGATGATGATGACTTCACTGCTGATGATGCCAAAAAGGGGGAGAGTGGCAGAGATAGATTGCCAAAGCTAGATCCCTTTGGTTGTCTACCCTCACAAAAGGGAAAATCAAAGTCTGCCAACAAACCAGGGTCTACCCACACAGCACCACAACAACAACAACAACCAAATGTTCAAACCTCTGCTGCTACTGAAACTGCCAAAACCAGCAAAGCAAAGGAAGTTGATACCTCTGCTAATGAAGAAGCTGAAAAGGCTACTGAGGAAAAGCAAAAGAGGGCTGACACCTTGGAAGTTAAAGCAGAGGCTTTGGTACAAAAGAAAAGGGAACAACAGCAGGAAGTTCAAGATGTGGGCTCCTCTAAAAGGAAGAAAATGCCTGCCACACATGTTAGAAAACCACCATCCAAACTTGCTACTAAAACCACTGCTACCAAAACCACTGCTGCCACCAAAACCAATGATACCACCACAACATCTGAACCTATCACCACAACCATTAAACCAACCACTGAACCTACTACCACAACCACCAATACACCACTTACAACCACTCCACCACCTAAATCCCAAACATCTGTTGGTTCTACAAAAGTGCCAACAGATGTTAACACAACCACTGCTGCAACACCACCATCACCAAAAATCTTGTACAAAAGGAAGAGAAAATCTACCTTTGTGGTACAGGATGAAAATATTCACACATCACCACCTACTACTTCAACCACACAATCTACACCCATATCTGCCATTCCACTTTCATCATTCTTACCACACACCTCACAATTTACATCCCATAGACCACCACCAACCATTACACCATTAGCTGTTCAGTATCCTCTTGAGCTTGATCTACTGAAGGGGGAAATGCAATCCTTCTACAATACTGAACAACCATCTGAAAGATCTTTCCCATCTCTTCCACATTTTCCTGTTCCCCTAAACATAGACCAATATCTAAAATTCAAGGCTGAACAGGCAGATGCCATCATAAAAGAGAAATGCAAAAGGAAAGATGACAGGAGTGTTCAGGGCATCCATTCAGCAGAACTTAGCAAACTGAGAAGGATTGAAGATTTTGCTAAGACCCTGAGCAACTCCATGTCTACCATGCATCTCAGCAGTGACATGGAAAGGGAGGTTAGGGAATCTCTTCTTGAACAGATCTTGGCAACCATGCCTTATAAAGCAAACAAGAAACAGTTTACAGGCTGGACCACTCATGCTCTTGGAGAAGAACTCATAAGAATTGAGGACATGGCCAAGAATCCCCCAGCTAAGGTCTCTGCCCCTGATTTCAGTAAAGGCAGAGATCCAGCCAGAGCCTTGAAATTCAAAAGAATGAGACAAGAGATTGTGGCTGCAGACTATGAGGAGATGAAGTTTGTTGCAAGATGGTCAGAGCTGAGGTTGGTTGAAACCTACAAGAAGCTGGAAGAAAATAGGAAGAAAGACCCTAACTTGCCCAGGAAACCTGTCTACCCTGATGAACCCTTGATGAAGAGACCTCAACAGGCTTTTACATTAGACAGCCTACTTAATACTTCTGATCTATCTGCTGCTGCAAGAAGACAATTCAAAAAGAAGAAAGAAATGTCTGAAGAAGATCAGAAGAAGTTTGCTGATACTTTTATAAAGGAGGGCCTCAACAATCAAATATGCTTTTTCTCTGATCCCACTACTGAAAAACTCAGAGAACTTATTGGGAGACCTCCATCACCAAACTCATCCAGAATAAAAATGCATCTCAGCAAATCCACTGATTCAAAAATTCTAAAATGGAAGGTCAACAAAGACACCCATGAATTGACTTTGCTCAGATTAGAAGGAGAAGCTCAAAAGCAAAGCATGGATGATGCATATAGCCTGTGTGCAGATGACCTCCAAACATTGCTGAACCTTGAGTTTGAAAGAGATGCAGAAGACCTCTACTCTTTAAACTTTGAGTTACAATTCAAAGGTCAGATCAGAGAAAGTCTGATGAGGAATAAAGATCAAGAATAAAGTCTAGTTTTGGCATCATCTGTTCTAGGGGGAGATTGTTGGGTTTGCTGACCTGGAGAAGAACAGATGATTGAAAAGCCAAAATATACTAACAGTTGATCCATATTAATAAACAACATTTACAACATACTCATCCCAAAAGACTGTTAACCCTAACAACTGTTCTACCCAAACAACTGCTGTGATAACTGCTGCTACAAAGGACTGTTGGATAACAACTGATAGAGAACAACTGCTGACTAAAGGTCTGATGAAGAACAACTGCTGATCAAGTGCTGAAGACTAAAGGTCTGTTGGAGCCAACAGCACTTAGGCTCCAACAGATGATACAAGACCATCAGAGTTTTCCTCAACAACAGTTTACCTTCCAGTGTTTTACAATGTAACAGTAGTTTGTATATAGCAGATGTTTTATGTTGTTATTCTGTTAGAGGTCACTGTCTTAGGTGACGTCAGCTTAGATCATCAGCGGTTTAGATTTTTCTATAAATAGAACAGTGGTTGTACTGTTCTATTCATCTCTCATAACATTCTCTCAGACAAACAATTGTAATATTACAATCTTTCAATTAATGAAAGCTTTGGATTAAAAACAATTATTCTCTTGTTTTGATTTATAGTTTATTACTCCGCTGCACTTTCCATTTATATTCACTTCATTCTTCTCATCTTTACTGTTAGGACAAAAAGGATTGGTGAAACCACTTTTGCAAACCTTAGTCTAATTCACTTCTGTCAAAATATTCTAAGTATAGAACTGCTGAAGAAGGAAGATCAAACTGCTGAAGAAGAGATTCCACAAGTGCTGAAGAAGAGAAGTCATCAGAAGTTCTGAAGTTCAATCCAGACACTTCTATTGAAGAACTACTGAAGACAAACTACTCATCAGTAGTTTGTCATTCATCAGTACTTATGTGAAGATCTTTTCCACCGCCTTTTTTGTATCAGTAGTTTATTACCTTAGTATTACTTTTGCTTTATGTACAAGTTCCAAGACTGCAACTTGTTGCAACTTGTTTCTGAACTAATTGCTTTTTGGCAAGGTTCATGTATTTGTAAAGTCTATAAATAGAAGGGTTCATCCCTCTGTTTTAGACATTGATTTTTAATACAGAAATCCTTCAACACATATTATTGTTATTTCCATTTCATATTTATTGAGAATCTGTCTAAGTGTTTCATTCTCATTCAATACTTAGATTCTCAATAAATACTTATCATTTATTAGTTTCTCAATCCAGGGGGAGTAATAGCTCCTGTTGATAAGTGTAGCTTTAAACTCATAACATTCCGCTGTGCTATCACTAATCAAGAACTTGCTAAACACCTAAGTGTTCACTAGCAAGTTCAAACAAAAAGAGCAATACTGATCCAACAATTGGTATCAGAGCGCTGGTTTATCTGATCACATATCAATCTAACACATTGAGAATCAGACACAGGCTCTTATTGATATTCAATAAAGGATTATTAGCTCACTTTTATCAACATCCATCACTTTAAGAGATATTTGACAAATCAATACTCTTTAAAATGGATCCTCATAATACTGGTTCTGCCAATAAACCTGCTATGTTAGTAAGAAATGAATATAACATCTGGCAAAAGAGAATGGCACATACCTTATCACAGACCAACACAGGTTGCTGGAAATCTGTGATATATGGTCCTCATAAACCAGTAAATATTAATCTAGAAACTAAAGAAGAGATTCCAAAAGACCCAAAAGACTATACAGATGATGATTTCCTAAAACTTGAGCTTGATGCTAAAGCTTTCTCTATGTTGGCAATGGCACTCCCAAATGAAATCTACTCTGGCCTATTACATTGTGATAGTGCCAAAGAGCTTTGGGACTGCCTCAAAGAACAGTTTGGAGGAACTGAAGAGGTGATTGCCAACACCAGAGAAATCCTGGCTCAACAATATGAAACTTTTGCTCACATTAATGGGGAAACTTTAACACAACAATTTGAAAGATTCTCCTCATTAATATCTGAGCTAAAACTAAATGGTCAGACCTACACAACTGTATCTATGCTTCATAGATTTTTAAGGTCTTTACCTGAAAAATGGGAAACATACTCTATAGTCTTAAGATCTTCACCAGACTTTAGCTCCCTCACTCTTACAAAACTTCAAGGGAGATTACTTACTTTTGAAAGAGAAATTGATCAAAAGAAAAGATTACAAAGTTCTGGCAAAACTGCTAATGACTATCTACCAGGTAGTACAGCACTATTGGGACAAGACTCACCAACTTGTTCAAATAGTTTTGGATCTTTTGACCACATTGACATAACTGCTGGGATCTCATCTGAAAGATCATTCCCAGGTTATGACAATAATGATTTTGGTCAAACTGCTGATAACATGTGTTTTATCATGGATGATTTAAATAATTTCAGCAGTGATGACCTAGAAGAAATGGATATTTTGCACCAACTGGCCATGTTAAGTTTAAAAACAAATAAATTTTACAAAAGGTCAGGAAGGAAGTTTCCAGGACTCAACAGTTCAACAAAAATTGGTTTTGACAAATCTAAACTTAGATGTCACAAGTGTCAAAAGTTGGGACACTTTGCTAGAGAGTGTAGAAGCTCTGGCTTTAACCAATCTCAGTCTGGAAACAATTTAACCCCAATTATAACAGGAATAATGGAACACAAGGGAGTGCACATTTTGTACAGGCACAAGCTCCACAACACCAATATGTGCCACAAGTACAATATGTACAGAGGCCTGCTCAACAGATGCAGAGCCAACAATCAATCCCTCCCTTTCCAGCTGCTCAACAACCTCCACAGCCTCAGCAACCCTCTCAACAAAGTTTATTCACTTCAAGGTATGTTGACTGGAGCAGTCTTCCTTTTGACACTACAGAGTGCAATCCAGATGCAGACGACAAAATGTTTGACATCAACTAGGGAGAGCCTGACAATGGCAGAAAGAACTTTGCCTTAATGGCATTTGAGGGATCCACCTCAAAATCTGCCTTGTCATAGGTATCAAAAGAATCTTTGACAAAACTGTGTTCAAATTCTTGCAAAGAATCTTTTGCTCTCATAAGAGAGACTAATGTGCACTTACAAGGAAAAGCAAATGACTCTGAGAGAAAATTCACTCAGATGAAATGTGATTTAGAAAGAAAACTTTCTGCAAAAACAAAAGAAGTTTCTAAATTAACTAACTCTGCTATTGAAACCCAAGCACAAATTAAAATCATGATAAATGACCTAGGAAATGTCAGACAAGAGCTTGCTGACACCAAGGTCACATGTGAAAAATGGGTTGAATCTTGTAAGGGGTACCAATTATTGCTAAACAAACAAAGTGCTTCAAATGTTAGGTTTGGCATAGGGTACAATCACACTGAAACACCAACAGATTTTTCCCCCAAAACTACTGAAGATGGGAGAAAAATTGTTTCAGGTGAAACTTCTGAAGAGGAAGAATGCACATCTTTCCATGAGAACTTTCTAAAAACACACAAAGAAAGTTCTTCAGAAGTTCTGATTAAATCTGACTTTAAGTCATCAGTAGTTTCAACTACATCAAGAGTTGAGAACCTGAAAACTACTGATGACCTAAAACCAATCAAAACAGTCAGAAACTTGTCTTTGAAAGAAAAGACAAAAGAATGTGAAATCTGTGGTCTGTTCAACCACAAAACAGAATTTTGCAGATATAGAAAAGGTATTCAGTTCAAAAAGAAAAATCAACAACTGGTTGTGGGAAAACAAATCAAAAAATGATTTTGTAAAAACTTTTTCTCCCAAGAAACAACAACCAGTAAACACCTTTTCTCAGAAAAAGACAAAATCTCAACAAAGATCTTTTTCTCAAATTCTCTTTCAGTAGTTAGACCTGAATCATCAGCAGTTTCACAAACTGCTGAGATTAAAGATCTCATAAACTTGGTACAACTACTGATGACCAAAGTTGATGGTGGTCCTCAAAAGGATACCACCATTGTTTTTAATGAAAAATCCATTGCCAAAAAGACATGGATTTCTCAACTTGGACAAGAACAAACTGTAAATGTTCTCAAGAGCAAACCCAAAGCCAAACTGGCTTGGGTTCCTAAATCTAACTGATTTGCTATTTTGTGTAGAGAGTTTCCAGAGACTTAAACAGCATTTGGTATGTAGACAGTGGAGGCTCAATGCACATGACAGGATGCAGATACCTGATAAACAATTTTATCAGTCAAAGAGATGGATCTGTATCCTTTGGGAACAATGCTAAGGGATATGTGCTAGGACATAGCAATGTCTCCTCTAGCAAAATACAGTTTGACAAGGTCAATCTGGTTGAAAACCTTGAGTACAACTTGCTGAGTGTGTCACAAATGTGTGATAAAGTATATTCTTCCTTTTTCACAAAGACAGCATGCAAGATCATATCACCAGAAGGCCAGAAGTTGATAGAGAATATCATTGAAGATCATACTTTGTTGATAGCCAAAAGATGTGGCAATGTCTATGCAGTGGACATTGAAAAAGACAAAGTATTGAACAACACTGCCTGTTTCTTCTCAAAGGAATCAACTTTAGAAACTGATCTCTGGCACAGGAAACTTGGCCATGTGAACTTTAAAACCATAAATAAAGTCACAAAAATGGGCTTGGTCAGAGGTCTACCCTTAAAAGTATACCAGTGTCAAGAACACTGTGTATCTTGTTTAAAGGGAAAACAACATAAATCCTCCTATAAGTCTATTGAAGAATCAAAAACAACTGTGATGTATTGTAAAATACATCTATTTCCAGTGAAAAGTTTGTACAGTTTTTGAGTCGGTTAGATAGTGTTTTATTAGTTTTAGGCTTGTACTGGTCTATTTTATTTAGTATAGGTTTTTATAGATTTTTATTAGTTTTGTGTCTTTTTTAATATTTATCTATTTTATTTTATATTTTGTAGGTGTTCGTATGGACGTTGGAGCGTAAACGAGTAACTTTGGTCAAGTTAAGAACACCCGAGTCAAAAGCACGGAGTTATAATACTATATATAATAATAATAATAATAATAATAATAATAATAATAATAATAATAATAATAATAATAATAATAATAATAATAAGCAAAGCAATCGTGCTTTTTTCACAAAGGCCCATGGTCCAAGAACAAATTAGGGTATTGGTGGATTTATTAGGAGGATTTCGAAGGTGCACAGATGCAGGGGCGCATATTATTCTATTGGTGGAGAACAACTATAAATTCAAAAGGAGAACACATATAGAAGATGGGGAGCCGCCATCTTTCTAAAAAGGAATATTACAAGGCACATCTCACGATTTGAAGCAGAAATATTTTAAAGGAAGAGAGGTCGCACAGTAGCAGGGGCAGATATTATTATAGAGGCAAGCCAGGGATCAAAGGTTCTAAGCCAGAGAGCGATTATTCGGGTGTCAATCATTCGGTTTTTTCGTTCCTTTATTATCTTTGTTCTATACAATGATTGTTGAAATTTTATTTGGCTTTGTTTTTCTTTTCAAGATGATTTGTGGCTAAAACGTTTATAGCTACCTAGACTAAGACAAATACTATGTTTTGATTTGCGTTTTTTATGGTGTTTGGAACGTGTTTTGAATTTATGATTCAGTAAAGATTTTGATTTCTCTAGATCTGGTGTAGATGCGTATCTATTATTTTTTGATTGTCACTTATTCACTCCACTTGCACTTTTGTGAATGTCTTTCATGTATGAGTGCTAGTTAGGTTGCAGACTTTGTGTAGCAACTAGTTTATGGTCAATAGTCGCGAATTTACCATAGGAGTGATATTTGGTGGTTAAAAGATTTTAGGTATTCTTCCAAGTTCAATAGCTGTGAGGTGAGGACTTGTTGGTATGTCTAGGTTGTTAGATTGTTAGGTTAGAGGCTTTGTGAGAAGATCTACCTAGTTTCCCTTTCAGTTCTTGCATATCAAGTTAGATCTAGGCTTCAATAATTACCCCTTGCACCTAGTGTAGTGAGGCTTTCGCGCTGTGAGGTAGATTGTCTAGCGGGTACTCGATCATAAGAGTTAGATAACCTGTGAGGGTTTGTACTCCAACCGGTGGTTTAACAGCACAAAAATATTCTAGGGTTTCCCCTTGAGAAGGGTCGAGGGTGTCTAGTTTATTCTTGATGTTTAGTATTTTAAGATCCCGGTTCCAAATCAGTTCCATAACCATAGAAGCTTATCGGGCATAGTTAGGAGTCTGGTCTAGGTAGTGTCTTGTCATCATCTGAATTCAGCCCAGTCAAGTTCGTGTCTTTAGTTCAGTTTAGCTAGTCTTAGTTAATCTTTATTTTATTGCAATTTAGTTTTTAGTAAACCCCCCTTTAAAATAATAAATTAATTTAATCAGTATTTAGGATAAGTAATCGAGTCTAGTTTTCGTTTTCCATTAGAGTCTCGTGGGTTCGATATCCGGACTTACTTTAGCTATACTAGAGTCGATAGGTTCACTTGCCTGTCAGTAGTTTAGTTTTAGGGAGTCTAGAGTATTACTAGGTGTCTAGTTTTAGGTTTAATTTAGTTATTTTTATTAAACTACTTTTAGCACATCAAGTTATTGGCGCCGTTGCCGGGGACTCTTGGCGATTGCGTTTACTAGCTTTGATTACACTTATCTGCCATATCTGTGCTACTTGTGTTTTGTTTTGAGTCTGTCTTTTTGTATTATGAGTCGTAGGAGTCTAATTTTATGTGTCTTTTATTTCTTTTGAGTCTGTAAATATGTGTGAAATTTGTGGAGGACCCCATTTTACCATTTCATGTCCACAATATGAGGGGTCCTCTGCACATTATTATGCTAATTCCTTTGTGCAGCCGCAGCCATACTATTCACAGGGGTGTCCTACATATTATTATGATGACTCGTATCAGCAGCCACATTTTTATCAGTATCCTGATCAATTTTCTGGAAGCAATTCTTGTGAGAATAGTGGTAATGATTGGAGTAAAATAGAAAGTCTGTTGACATTACTAGTTGCTAAGGATTCCAATACCCAGAACAGGTTAGCAGAGCAGGACACCCTCCTAAAAAACCACGGCATCCTCATAAAAGACCGACAAGCTGCTCTTTTAGATCTTCAACGAACAGTAGAAGACATTGCTAGGAAATTAAAGGAAGAAGAAGAAAAAGTTCAGCAAGAGCAGCTGCCTAAAGTTGGTTATACATATGATGAGGAGGGCAACTACCTCGGGTACATGAACGCTCGAGGGGAGTTGTTCCCAACATTTCCAGAAGAGGGGAAAGAGCCGATCATGGAATACGCAGATGAGTCAGATGAAGAGATCATCCTAATCACGGAGACGAAAATGGACATTGAAGTCCCACCTCCGGTGCCACAGGTTACTATATATGATTTTGGGAGTGACTCTGATGAAGAGGACGACGAAGAAGAATGGGCGGCGTATCAAAGGTCGTTAGTGAAGAGAGAAGTGATAGAAGAAGAAGTGGAATTGGGGGACTCCATAGGTATGATGTTTGGTGCAGATGAAGACAATGAGGATAGTGAGGAGTCGTTATCTGAGGATGATGAATTTTTAGATTTGGATATAGATGGTTTACCTGTTTTTGAAGAAGTAGGGGAGTCTGATCCCGATGGAGATATGGCATACCTGGATGCCCTACTTGAAGGTGAACCGACAGACATGACTGAACCTGCACCAGATGAAAGAAATAAGTGTGGGGATCATCCTATGGAAATGGTGGTAGAAGAAGCGCACCATAGCTGGCCCGTGGTAATAGAAGGAACTTCAAAATCAACAACACCACAGGAGAGGGCAAGGAAGAGAAAAAGAAAGGACCGGAACCGAAAGAAGATCAAAGGATGGCACGATTTGGAGAAGAAGAAGCCAGTGAAAGTCAAACACGATCAGTCTTCTTGCTATATGCCACGTATCCGGTTAATTCCAGGTAAGTTTAAATTTTGGTGGTTTGACCCGTTAAGCATGGTTAAATTATTTTTCAATTCCACAAATAAATTTTTAATTGTTAATAAGAACCGGGTGGAATTAAACGGTTTAGACCGGGTCCAGATAAAAGAGAAGCCCCCTGATTAAGTTTAAGTGTGGGGATGCTCTGTAGAGTTTGTAAATATATATTTTTACTTAATTAGTTTTTTTAGCTCTTCATTTTTTTTTATTTGTGGTCCGTCATTCGGTAGTGGTTCATAGGTTTTTATCTTTCTATTTTATCTTTGTTTTGGTGTCTTTGAGTCTGTTTGCATGTTTGCGTGTTTGCTTGGGTTGAGGAAATTTCACATGAGCGGATCCCATGTATTATCTTTATATATATTTTATGATTGGGAGTTTTGGTAAAGGTTTGGGTAAAAAAAAAAAAAAAAGAATAAATAAAAAAAAATTTAATTAACTTTCTGTGAAAAAAGACTTTTCACGTAATGTGAGGAGTCTGGGCTGACCTGTTCGCCTTATGCGACCAGCAATTACCCCGGAAAGTTACAATTTTTTCACTCGCAATGCGTGTTGTGATCACCAGTGTCCTTCACGTTGAGCGAGAACCAGATTTTTTTTTCTTCTACCCATTTGGTTCTACCACCATTCACCGCCATTTTGCCAAGCAGGTACGTCTTCTTGTTTGTTGTTATATTATGAGTCTAAGTTAGTAGTTGTGTCTTTTTATTTTTGTGGTTCGGTATTATGCTCGGGTTTTGTCTGTTTCGTTTTGCGCAGGTTTGGATTGCACCACCCGTACCCAATCTCCATTCGGGTGATTCCGAAGCTGTTTATCATTTATCAAGGCAAGCCCAGAGTTTACCATTGTGTCAGAGCCGATCGCGAATGAAATGCTATACGATCGAGCTGGATTGGACTAGATTTTTTGGAGCTTACGCGTTAATAAACCAGCTAAGTCCTTTCCAATTTGCCCTTGTCTTGTTATTTTTGTATTCGGAATTTATTTTGTTTTGAGGCGTTTTCTATTCCTACATTGAGGGCAATGTAGAGTTTAAGTGTGGGGATGGGAAACTGTCGTTTAGTCTGTATATAGAGTCATTTTGAGTCCCAAAAAAAAAAAAAAAAAAAATCGAAAAATTTGAGAAAATGTCCCTGACTTTGAAGTTTGCATTATATAAAATATGGAAAATGATAGGTAAAGTTAGGTGTCCGGTTTTCAAATAGTATATATAATAAGAGATTAAAATTGATTGAAAACGTGTCTGATTTGGGATATGTGGGTAGGCTCGGCCGGTAGAAAGGTTTCCTTTGAAAAGTAATAAATTAATTATGTTAGGCTATTTTGTGGGTTCTCATCTAGGAGAAACGGGGAGACCAAAACCGCCAAAAATAGTATAAGAAGCACCGTTATAAGTAGAAAACCGTTAGAATTTCTAATCACTTAAAAAAAATAGAAATCAAAGCAAAAATGCTTAAGCTTAAGGTGCCTGGCCACTGGGATAGCGACTTGGATTGGTCACACCCTCTGAGTTAAGTATGCTGAGATGAAAAAAAAATGCTGAAGCTTAAGGTGCCTGGCCACTGGGATAGCGACTTGGATTGGTCACACCCTCTGAGTTAAGTATGCTAAGGAAAAAAAAAAGAAAAAAAAGAAATAAGCGGTTTTAAATTCTCTTGGCTTTTTACATAAGACGGTTGGGAAATGGTCAATTGGTCGTTCCTTTAGCTTCATAAGCTTGAGGCGGGATTAGGAGGAACTGTGGCTTCCTTCGAGTGAGACCCTAAATAGACTAATCAACATGAACTTAACATAAATAAAAAGGGGCTTGGAAACCGGTGTGGGTTTAAGAGGATCAATATACCTGCAATCGCAATCAACACGTTAGTAGATTATTAATTAAGTAACCTATGTTTTGAAGTTGGATGTAAACCTAACTGTGATTCCATAGCATAATTCTTTTTCAGGGACGAAAAAAAGATAAGTGTGGGGATATTTGATGTATTGTAAAATACATCTATTTCCAGTGAAAAGTTTGTACAGTTTTTGAGTCGGTTAGATAGTGTTTTATTAGTTTTAGGCTTGTACTGGTCTATTTTATTTAGTATAGGTTTTTATAGATTTTTATTAGTTTTGTGTCTTTTTTAATATTTATCTATTTTATTTTATATTTTGTAGGTGTTCGTATGGACGTTGGAGCGTAAACGAGTAACTTTGGTCAAGTTAAGAACACCCGAGTCAAAAGCACGGAGTTATAATACTATATATAATAATAATAATAATAATAATAATAATAATAATAATAATAATAATAATAATAATAATAATAATAAGCAAAGCAATCGTGCTTTTTTCACAAAGGCCCATGGTCCAAGAACAAATTAGGGTATTGGTGGATTTATTAGGAGGATTTCGAAGGTGCACAGATGCAGGGGCGCATATTATTCTATTGGTGGAGAACAACTATAAATTCAAAAGGAGAACACATATAGAAGATGGGGAGCCGCCATCTTTCTAAAAAGGAATATTACAAGGCACATCTCACGATTTGAAGCAGAAATATTTTAAAGGAAGAGAGGTCGCACAGTAGCAGGGGCAGATATTATTATAGAGGCAAGCCAGGGATCAAAGGTTCTAAGCCAGAGAGCGATTATTCGGGTGTCAATCATTCGGTTTTTTCGTTCCTTTATTATCTTTGTTCTATACAATGATTGTTGAAATTTTATTTGGCTTTGTTTTTCTTTTCAAGATGATTTGTGGCTAAAACGTTTATAGCTACCTAGACTAAGACAAATACTATGTTTTGATTTGCGTTTTTTATGGTGTTTGGAACGTGTTTTGAATTTATGATTCAGTAAAGATTTTGATTTCTCTAGATCTGGTGTAGATGCGTATCTATTATTTTTTGATTGTCACTTATTCACTCCACTTGCACTTTTGTGAATGTCTTTCATGTATGAGTGCTAGTTAGGTTGCAGACTTTGTGTAGCAACTAGTTTATGGTCAATAGTCGCGAATTTACCATAGGAGTGATATTTGGTGGTTAAAAGATTTTAGGTATTCTTCCAAGTTCAATAGCTGTGAGGTGAGGACTTGTTGGTATGTCTAGGTTGTTAGATTGTTAGGTTAGAGGCTTTGTGAGAAGATCTACCTAGTTTCCCTTTCAGTTCTTGCATATCAAGTTAGATCTAGGCTTCAATAATTACCCCTTGCACCTAGTGTAGTGAGGCTTTCGCGCTGTGAGGTAGATTGTCTAGCGGGTACTCGATCATAAGAGTTAGATAACCTGTGAGGGTTTGTACTCCAACCGGTGGTTTAACAGCACAAAAATATTCTAGGGTTTCCCCTTGAGAAGGGTCGAGGGTGTCTAGTTTATTCTTGATGTTTAGTATTTTAAGATCCCGGTTCCAAATCAGTTCCATAACCATAGAAGCTTATCGGGCATAGTTAGGAGTCTGGTCTAGGTAGTGTCTTGTCATCATCTGAATTCAGCCCAGTCAAGTTCGTGTCTTTAGTTCAGTTTAGCTAGTCTTAGTTAATCTTTATTTTATTGCAATTTAGTTTTTAGTAAACCCCCCTTTAAAATAATAAATTAATTTAATCAGTATTTAGGATAAGTAATCGAGTCTAGTTTTCGTTTTCCATTAGAGTCTCGTGGGTTCGATATCCGGACTTACTTTAGCTATACTAGAGTCGATAGGTTCACTTGCCTGTCAGTAGTTTAGTTTTAGGGAGTCTAGAGTATTACTAGGTGTCTAGTTTTAGGTTTAATTTAGTTATTTTTATTAAACTACTTTTAGCACATCAAACTGCATGTCTTCAACTACTCCATATGGACTTATTTGGGCCTGTAAAAATCATGAGCCTTGGTAAAAAGAAGTACTGCTTAGTCATCATTGATGACTACTCAAGATTTACATGGGTATTCTTCTTATTTTCCAATGATGAGGCTGCTGAAATCATCAAGTTCTTCATTCTACAAGTAGAGAAGCAATACTCTCTACCTGTCAAAACCATTAGAAGTGATAATGGGACAGATTTCAGGAACAAAACTCTGGATGAATTCTGTTTGTCTAAAGGGATTATTAGACAATTCAGTGTTCCCAGAACTCCTGAACAAAATGGTGTGGTAGAAAGGAAGAACAGAACTTTAATAGAAGGAACAAGAACAATGTTAGCTGATTCTGGCCTACCATTATACTTTTGGGCAGAAGCAGTTACCACATCATGTTATGTTCAAAATAGAGTTCTTATTGTCAAGAGACATTCAAAGACTGCCTATGAAGTTCTTCATGGCATGAAGCCCCTTATCTCCTTTTTTAGGGCTTTTGGGTGTCAATGCTTCATCTTGAACATTAAGGAATCTATTTCAAAGTTTGCTGCCAAAGTTGGTTCAGGTTACTTTCTTGGTTATTCTTCAACTAGAAAAGCCTACAAGGTTTTTAACTCAAGAACCAGGATAGTAGAAGAAACACTGAATGTCAAGTTTAATGAGTCAAAACACACTCTCATTCCAGCACATCCTGCTGAACTTTTTGACCTTGACAGCTTCCATTTTGGACCTGAAAAGACTGTCACTTCATCCAAACCTACTTATTATGGTGATCAAAGGTTTGATGATGAGGATCCAGCACCATGGACTCCTCAATCAGTCATTAAATCAACTTCAAAACCATCAGAAGTTTCACAAACTTCTGATTCAACAAATACTGAGGAACAAACTCAAACATCTGCTTCAGCACCTGCAACTACTGAAGACACTGAAACTGCTGAACCAGATATAATAGACCTCAGTAGTTTGTTTGAAGAACATGAGCCACCAACACCTGTCAGTGGTTTACAACAGCTGATCGAACATAAAGACCATCCACTTGATCAAATCATGGGTGATATTGCATCAGGTGTTCTTACAAGAAACCAGCTTTCCAACTTTTGTCTCTTCTCAGCATTTATTTCACAGTTGGAACCAAAGAAGTACTAGGAAGCCCTCAAAGAAAACAATTGGGTGCAGGCAATGCAAGATGAATTGCTTCAATTCAACAAGCAACAGGTTTGGGAAATCTGTCCCTTACCACCAAACAAGCAACCAATTGGCACAAGATGGGTTTTCAGGAACAAGCAAGATGAAGCTGGTATGATAATAAAGAACAAGGCAAGACTGGTAGTACAAGGTTACTCTCAAGAAGAGGGAATTAACTATGATGAAACCTTTGCTCCAGTTGCAAGGCTTGAAGCCATCAGGTTATTTCTGGCCTATGCCATTTCCAACAAAATAAAAGTTTATCAAATGGATGTTAAGAGTGCATTTTTGTATGGAAAGATAAAAGAGGAAGTGTATGTTTGTCAGCCACCTGGGTTTGAGGATCCTTCTCATCCTGAGTGGGTGTACAAACTAGACAAAGCTCTTTATGGGCTCAAACAGGCTCCAAGAGCCTGGTATGACACACTTTCAACCTTTTTACTCAAAAATAACTTCACAAGAGGTGCCATTGATAAAACTCTTTTCATAAAACATGTTGGAAATCATGTCTTACTTGTTCAAATATATCTTGATGATATCATTTTTGGTTCAACAAACACAAAATTGTGTGATAAATTTAAGAAACTCATGCAATCAAAATTTGAGATGAGTACAATGGGAGAACTGCAGTACTTTCCGGGACTACAGATTAAACAACAATTAAATGGAACTTTTATACATCAATCAAAATATGTTAAAGAATTATTAAACAAATTTTCTTTACAAGACTGTAAATCATGTTCCACTCCCATGACACCAACCACACAAGTTGAACCAGATGATCAAGGAAAACAGGTTGATCAAACCATGTATAGATGTATGATAGGTTCCCTTCTATATCTAACTGCTTCTAGACCAGATATTATGTTTTCAACATGTGTCTGTGCTAGATATCAATCAGCTCCTAGGGAATCACACCTCATTGCAGTCAAAAGAATCTTTAGATATCTGAAAGGAACTCCAACTCTTGGAATTTGGTATCCAGCTTCAAGCAATACCAAGTTATCAGCTTTTTCAGATAGTGACTATGCAGGGTGTAAAATGTCAAGAAAATCAACATCTGGTGGTTGTCAATTCTTGGGAAACTGTCTAGTGTCCTGGCAATCAAAGAAACAAACATCTGTTGCAACTTCAACTGCTGAACCTGAATACATTGCAGCTGCAAGTTGTACATCACAGATACAATGGCTCCAATATCAACTTCTTGATTATGGAATCAAAGAGACCAAGACACCATTGCTTGTAGACAGCAAATCTGCCATTAGCATCATTCAAAATCCTGTTCAGTTTTCAAAGACTAAACACATTGAAATCAGGTATCATTTCATAAGAGATTGCTATGAAAAAGGCAAGATTGAAGTGAAACATGTAGCAACAGCTAATCAAATAGCTGACATATTCACTAAACCCCTTGACACATCAACATTTCAGAAGTTAGTATCCATGCTAGGGATGCTAAATTTGTAAGTGTTTCTCTTTACTTTTCTGCACAAATTTTTATTTTTCACTTACATTTGTTTTCAAAAATTGAAAACCTTCTGAAAAACAATCAAGAGAGAAACTACTGATGAACAAAACATCAGTATGGGGATATTTTCTGAAAAGTGATTAACTTCTGATAAAACAACCTTCAGAAGTTATGAATAAAGTATTTATAAAGTATTTCTCATCAGTTGTTCAAAACTACTGAAGAGAAAGTGGGAACTACTGATGAAGTAATTCTTCATCAGGAGTTTAGTCAAAAAGGGCAAATCAGACTTTTCCCACATCAGAAGTTTGACCTAGGCGGTTTAAAACTTATGATAAAGAAGTTCCAGGCGGTTTAAAACTTCTAATAAATATCTTTTTTCAACACTTATCCATTCAAAACAAAAATTCCCTCCTTCTCTCTCAAGAAAGCTCTCAAACCCTAAACCTGCAAAAACACTGTTCGATTCATACACACACAAACCACATGGCTTTAGTTCTTAAACAGGGCCACAATCTCAGAGCCTACTTAGAAAAACAAGAAGGCTGGTCCCAATACGATGAGATCATTGATCTCGTCGTCAAATCCCAATATTTCACCGCTCTCACAATAGACCCACCAATACATCCTAAACTCTCAATGAGTTCTGGGCTAATGCTGAGACAGTGATGGTGGACGATGAGGTAATCTCTCTCAACTCAACAATTAAAGGGAGACAAATGGCCATCACACCGGCCACACTTGCAAACAGACTGGGGTTGAATGATGTGAATGCCCCTGAAAAGTTTGAAAACTCTGCAATCCACCTAACCATGACTGAATGTGGTTATCAAGGTACTCTCTCACAAGCTACCATCTTTAAAAAATATTTTGAACCAAAATACAAACTTTTGTTTCATTATATAATTATGTGTTTGAGTCCTAAAACAGGGTCTTATGACCAGATGCCCTCAACCTTTCAACCAATTTTTCATTCCATTGTGAATGAAACAAATTTCAAGGCATCAAAACTTTTCTTTATTGAGTTGGTGTTACATCATAATAACACTAAAAAGAAGTTTTTGTTATATTCAAGGTTCATTATGCAATGCATAATAAAAGAACTGGGTGATGAGGTGCTTGTGGGTAAAACTGAAATTTTGAAACCCTTAACCTCACAAGCATACTCTAGGCACAACAAACAGGCTGCCTGGCCTGAAGATGACCAAGGGGAACAAGAACCAGTCCCCATGGAACCCTCATCTTCCAAACCTACACCTCCAAAAGCCAAGAAACCCAAGGTACAAAAACAACAACCCACCAAACCAAAAAGAAAAGTTGTTCAGGAGGTTGAGATGCCTGAACAACCTATTGTGCAATCTGCACTTCATAAAGATGTGACTGAAACATCCTCTCAGTCTCATCCATCTCAAACCCCACCAAGAGCACCAATTACAATTCTTTTCAAAAGAAAAAGACTTAAGAAAACTATTCCTATTGATTCCTCTTTTGAAACTGCTGAACCCATTGGCCAAACTACTGAACCAGCACCCCAACTTTCTGAACCAGATTTTGAAATAGCCAAACTTCTCTCTGGGCTAAAAGAGAAAGTCCCATCCATACATGTCAGTCCCCAACAACCACATCAAACAGGGGACATAACCTCAGAATTTGACATGGATGTGGACACTCAAAGCCCTAACCAAAGAGATGAGGATGAACCAGGGTCTCTAAGCCCAAACTTAGAAACTCTTGGTACTTTTGAGGCTGCTACTACTCATTTACCACCCAGTGGTGGATCTGAGGATAGAAGTAACATAGCTAAGACCTCAACTGTGGCAACTACTGATGAAGGCTTAATGCCTGAGGTAGGAAATCCTCTGAACCAAGAAAAAGAGGTACATGAGACAACTGAGTTGGGCTCAGCTCATGATGTAACTGATACAGTCCTCATTGAGGATGTAATCAGGGATTCAGATGATTCCATTGACTTGGATGATGTTTCAAAACACCAAACTACTGAATTGACGGCAACAAGTGAAGGTCCTGCACCTGGTGTATCTAAGCTCAAGAAGCTAGTCACACCAGATCAGGTTAAAGTCCACTTAATCCCTGATTCCCCTAAAGTGGCATCTTCTGTACAACAAGAAGATTAACCAAAAACACACCCCTCACTACAAATGCCTACCCAATTCCCTGGGCAAACAAGCATAGACATGAACCAGCTATGCAGCCCAGATGGTCCCCTGTACCACATGATGAACACCCTCATCAAGAACCACTTCCAAACATACACAGCTAACTTGGAGCTGTCAATCAAGAACCAATTTGGAGTGATCAAGACAAAGATGAACGATCTGTCCAACAAGATTGAATTCAACAGCAGACAGATTGCTACTCTTACAGGTCATTTCTCCCAACCCTCAACTTCAAAACTTGATGAAACCAAAAAGGGGGAGAAAATTAGGGAACCTAAGGAGTCATTCGAAGCCAGGATAAAGGCAAGAGTGGCTATCCTAGAAAGAGATCAAAAGAATCAAGCCAGAAAAGAAAAACTGGCCCAACAATTTGGTGTCTCTATTCAAGAAATAGAAGATGTTGAAAAGTCTGATGAATCCCAAGGGCATAATGAAGAAACCTCTGATGGCCAAAGTTCTGATGAAGAATCAGAAAGTACTGAAGACAATCCTTCAGTAGTTGACAAACCTTCAGAAGTTGTCAACCCATCAGAAGTTAACACTTCCAAAACTCAAACTGCTGAACAAGAGCCTTCCAGATCAACTGAACCTACTCAACCAACTCCTGTTCCTCCCAGGCCTATTACCACTATGACTGTACTAAACCCTTCTCCAATCTCTCAATCAGCAGAACTTCTTGAGAAGAGTTTAGTGGCAGCCTAAAAGAAAGCCAGAGAAGATCAGATTTGGAAAACACTGGAAGAAAGGGATGACTTAGACTTAAGCCTGGATGAAAAGCTACAGGCTTATGAAGCTGAACTTCAAAGGCAGGCTAGCCTAGACAAGATTGCTGAGGAAGATAAAAGACATCAACTGATGGCTTACATTACTAAGAACAGCAAGATCAAAGCCCACACATTGAAGAGACTCTCCATGGAAGAGCTGACAAGAAGAGCTCAACTTATTGCAGACAAACTTGCAACAAGTAAAGATACAAAAGCCAAGAGAGCTCAGATGATAGAAGAGTTAGTAGCAAATGGTTATGGTTCAAAAGCCTCTGTGTCCAAATGGAAAGAAGAAAGATTAGTGGACACTTATAGAAAATATAAGGCTGCAAGGGCTGCAAATCCAGAGAAGTTTCAAACTGCTGAAGTACCAACTTCAGTAGTTAGAACTTCTGGTGTTCAAAGAAGACCAGCTACTCAGAAGAAGAAATCAGAGGAAAATGTGAAGACTGACTTCAGAATGGTACTACTAGAAGGTAGTACAGTAGTCCATTCTAACTTTGACATAGAAGAAAAACCTCTGATCACACAATTCAGGGATCCTTCCACCTTTGCCTATCAAATCCAGAAGACCATCAAAGACAAACTGCACACAAAGGTAGTAACTGAACATCATTTGCCAACTTTTCAGATACCTAATGTGATGCAACAAGAACAAGGAAGTGAATCCCACCTGAGAGTCACTGAAGTTGAAAATATACAACACTCAGGAACAACCCAAGGTACCACCATGGTTCCCTACACTTTAGACTTTGACAAGTCTAAGGTACCTATCATCAGATGGTCCTTTACTGATAACAACTCAGTACTTGTGACAAGAAGAGATCAGACAAGCAGAGCCTATAGGTCGATGAATGATCTGAAGAAGCTATCAACTCAAGACCTGCTTACAATCCAACATCTAGAACCACAGAAAGGGTCTCTCACTGATGAACAGCTGAACCAGCTGAAAAATTCCATGTTCAAAGGAATATGGAAAATTGTGAAGGACAGAAGAGAACAATAAGGAATTAGTAAGGTTTTGGCTTCATCAATCCAGGGGGAGATTGTTAGGACAAAAAGGATTGGTGAAACCACTTTTGCAAACCTTAGTCTAATTCATTTCTGTCAAAATATTCTAAGTATAGAACTGCTGAAGAAGGAAGATCAAACTGCTGAAGAAGAGATTCCACAAGTGCTGAAGAAGAGAAGTCATCAGAAGTTCTGAAGTTCAAACCAGACACTTCTACTGAAGAACTACTGAAGACAAACTACTCATCAGTAGTTTGTCATTCATCAGTACTTATGTGAAGATCTTTTCCACCGCCTTTTTTGTATCAGTAGTTTATTACTTTAGTATTACTTTTGCTTTATGTACAAGTTCCAAGACTGCAACATGTTGCAACTTGTTTCTGAACTTGCTTTTTGGCAAGGTTCATGTATTTGTAAAGTCTATAAATAGAAGGGTTCATCCCTCTGTTTTAGACATTGATTTTTAATACAGAAATCCTTCAACACATATTATTGTTATTTCCATTTCATATTTATTGAGAATCTGTCTAAGTGTTTCATTCTCATTCAATACTTAGATTCTCAATAAATACTTATCATTTATTAGTTTCTCAATCCAGGGGGAGTAATAACTCCTGTTGATAAGTGTAGCTTTAAACTCATAACATTCCGCTGTGCTATCACTGATCAAGAACTTGCTAAACACCTAAGTGTTCACTAGCAAGTTCAAACAAAAAGAGCAATACTGATCCAACATTTACTTAAACAAATCAAAACAATCAAACTCAGATCCTAATAAACAAAGTTTAGAATAGTAAGAATTATTAAGAGCACAAAACGCCACTTTAAAATAAAAGATAAACTATATTAATTCATACCAAGTTTCCATCCTCACCCTAACACCAACAATAGAAATCTAGCCTAGCATAGTTGATACAACAAGCTCACAAGGCTGGGTTTGTGTACAAGACATGGTGGAAGGTTGTATGGAGATTTCTAAGGGTTTTGGATGATTTTGGGGTGTTTCTCTCTCACTCAAGGTTTTTATGGAGTGATTCCAGTCTCCAAGGGACACCTCTAAACCTCAAAGGGGGCAGAAACTTCGTGGATAAGTGTTGGTTTGCGAGTGTGTTGGGTCTGCTGACCTCGAGAAGAACATATGATCTGAAAAGCCAAAACATACTATATATATGATCCATAATAAATCAGTGTTTTCAAGTTACTTTCCCCAAAATAATGTTGGCTTCTAACAACTATTGTTCCCCTAACAACTGCTAGAGTACAAGTGCTGATCACAAAGTGCAGATTGAAGAAACAACTGTTGAGCTAAAAGACTGTTGAAGACAAGGACTGTTGGAGCCAACAGCACTTAGGCTCCAACAGTGGATAGAAGCATCAGAGTTTTACTCATCAGTTGTTTAGTCATCAGAGCTTACCAATGTAACAGTGTCTGTATTCATCAGTTGTGTTATGTTATTATAGAATAACGAATTGAAGAAACTTCCTGGGATATCTGGATTCGCTCCCTGAGCATACATGAAAGCACCCTTACCATAGGTGAGTTTCATCGAATCTGTTAGATGTCACTGTCTTAGGTGACGTCAGCCATAGGTCATCGGTGGTTTAGTTTGTCTATAAATAGAACAGTGCATGTACTGTTCTATTCATCACTCTAAACATTCTCTCAGACAAACAATCAGTGAGTGATGTGTGTAAATGTATATATATATAAATAACACAAGTTCTAATTAAAACAACTCACCTAAAAACTACACACGCACGGCAAGTGTACCGGCCGCAAAGCAGTAAACATATAAGACCGGGTATCGAACCCAAAGACGCGAATGTAACTCTAGATCACAACCTCTACCGAATACTAGCCTAAATAAATAAATACTTATATGGGGGGTTATACTAATAATTATAAACTTAATTAAACTAAATAGATTAAACTTAACTTAACTCGGCAACTAATACGAACTTAAGGAACTGGAGAAATCAGATAGGAAGAAGGCTGGTAACCTGGGTAGAATCCCTAGACTCTGGTTATAAAAGCTAACCTATGTAATCTGGTTAGAGACCCTGTTCTCACCTAATAAACCTCCTGTCCAGGATAGTCGACTAGACTCAAGGCGGGACAAGTGTTGAGATGCTAAAGTGAAAGTGGATCGCCCCAGCGAAACCAAATTCCACAGTAATCCTTTAATCAACCACTCTTGGATCGAAAACTCCCAAACTGTGAAGCAGACTTAACTAATACGAATGAAATCCTAGGAAAACTCTAAACACGAATAAGTAACCGGTCCCGCCCCAGCTATAACCAAACTACCAAACAATGCCTAGTTAGTCAACCTAGCAATCCCGAATTATATTCCTAACCTTCGGGAAGGATTGCACACCTTAGCTAATTGATTTTAAAAACCTGTTAAACTTACGCTTTTCCTAACTGCAAGAACTAGCTCGACAACAAAAGTTAATCAAATTAGAATGATTTCTAGATCTAGGGGATATTTCTATATGCCTAGAACATCAAAACCAACAAACAAGTAATCAAATCACAAAGCACCAGTACACGAATTTTCAAAATCAAACATAAAAACTAAATCATGTAACCCAACACATCCAAAACGAAAAACATAAGTCTTTAATTAAAAACCATAATCTAGTACATCATCCCAAGTCACCAGTAAAAGGTTTAGCTCATAATATTTAGAAACATCATCACAAAATAAATAAATAAAAATAGTTTTAATCATGTCTATAAAAATATGAAACAAAAACTAAACCAATTCCGGGGTTCCTTAAATATTAATCTTTAACGTGCCTGGGATCTTCTCCCCTTTAAAGTTACCTCTGTTCGATCACAGCCCTTTCGTGCGATTGAATGTGTCGTTCTTTTTTTTCGAGTGAAATAATATCTCAAGTCACCATCTTAATGTTGTCGTCAAAAACTTTATATCTATCTTCATTCTAGTAACCGACTTTTTCAATGCTGTTGAATTAGGCTTGGGCCATGAGCCCAAGTCTCAACATTTATTTTTTTTCTTTTTTTTTATTATATTGTTATTATTATATTATTAGTATTAGTATACATATTAATTTCTAACTGTCGGTGAAACAGTATTCTCCTACCTCTTCATGTTTCCCTCCACACCATTTCCTACCCTTTTGATTAAATCCCATTCCCTCTGATAATCCACTTTTGCCTTTCCTTCTACCTTCTTCTCATCCCCTTCCTTCTCCTACCCATAAACCCCCATCCTTCTACCAACCCCTTACAGGACCTACTCCACCAACCGCTACCTTCCTCCCCCCCCCACCTCACCCCCCCTTTGTTGCCAACACCTTCTATTCCGCCGCTGTACAGTAGCTAATTGCCGCCTCCGCCCGGAGCCCCTCTACATCTCTAAATTAGGTTAGCTTTTTTTATGTTGCCTTACACTAGAAGTGTGTTCTTTGCACTTATGAAGGGTTGTTGGTTTCTACAGAAAATCACCCTTCAAGAAAACGATTTTTGACTTTTGTTTAAGTCAAAATTGGACTTCCATAGAGGAGGGGTCAACTACCCTTAACAAAAACCTTCATCCCCTCTTAAAGTTGATATGTTTTACAATTATCATGCTTAGAAATATATTTCATATGCAGAATATATACATATATCTACAGAGACAAACAGAGAGAGAGTAAGTGTGTGTGTGTGTGTGAGAAACAGAGATAACAGAGCATTCATAAACAATGCTCCATCTTATCAGTAACAGTCGGTGGAACAGCCAGCTGTTCCGCTTCCGAATTGTAGCCCCAAAGTTTTATTCTTTCGGTTTTCGCCTCAGTTAGGTTGCCCACCATTGTCCGCGTACCGCGCCAATGTCTCCACGCTCTCTGCCCTTCGTCTAGCCAAAAAACCCACCCAGACCCAGCTGAAAACAGGCAAAAAAACAACGCCAGTCACCGCCCACGCCTACCGCGGCACCGCCTCTACTGTCGTCGTGTGTTTCACTCCTATTTATAGAATGGAGGACAGTGAATCCATCAACGTTGTTGGTGTTACCCAATAAATGGTTTCCCTCGGGTCCATTGCAAACGCACACCCAAGCTCAAGCGGTGGCTACAGATCCGTGACATCTACCTTTTCCTCCGATGTTCATATCGTTTTGCTCAAATCGGAACTAAGGGATGCCGCTTCGACTTTCATCTGTTACAAACACCTGTTGGGTTGGTGATATTGCTTCTGGAAGTTGCGCCTTGGTGGTTGACCCAAGAGGAAGAAAATGACGCACGGAGGGAAATGGTAGGAACAAAAGCCCGCGCGAAGCGTGGGGACTCTGACTAGTTATTATTATATACTATTATTACTCCATGCTCTCGTATTAGGTGTTCTTGGCTCGATCAAAGTTGGTCGTTTACGCTCCAACGTCCATGAACACATGCTCTCAAGTGTTCGTGTCTCAATTAAAATTCTTCGTTTTGACTCGCTTTCCATGAACTCCTATAAAATAATTAAAAAAATAAATAAGTACTAAAAACTAATAAAAATCAATAAAATGATACAGAAAGAAAAGCAAATGAATACATGCCTAAGAATACTAAAAACTATATACAAAAGACTCAATTATGACTCAAAATACATAGGAAAATAGATGTGTTTTACGACACATCAGACATCCCCACACTTAACTCTTTTTTGTCCCTGAAAAAGAATTATGCAATGGAATCACAATCAAATAATCTGGCCTCAAAATATAGGTTACTTTAATTTTAAAAATCTTATCACGTGCCAACTGTGATTGCAGGTATACTTGTCCTCTTAAACCCAACCGCCGGTTTCTAAGCCTCTTATCATGTTAGTTTAATTTCAGGTTCATTTAGTCTATCTACGGTCTCACACTAAAGAAGCCACAGTTTCACCTAATCCCGCCTCAAGCTTATGAAACAAAAGGAACAACCAATTGACTATTCCTAACTGTTTTATGTAGAAAACCAAGAGAATTTAAAATCATTTGTTTTTTTTTTCATCTCAACATACTTAACTCAGAGAGTGTGACCAATCCAAGTCGCTATCCCAGTGGCCAGGCACCTTAAGCTTCAGCATTTTCGCTTTGATTTCTAATTAATTCATGAGCTTTTATTTTAGATATTTATTTTCAGACAATCCTAGAGGAAGTCGAGTCCGGAGTCACTATCCCTAGAAATGACACCATTGGCCTTGCCCTTATTTTATATCCAGCTCTTTTTTTTTCTTCAACTTTTGATAAGAAATTCTAACGGTTTTAAACTTATAACGGTATTCCTTATACTATTATTGACGGTTTCCGCTTTCCCTTTTTTTCTAGATGAGAACCCACAAGGTATCCTAATATATTTAGGTGTATTAGCTCAAAGGAGATTTTTCTACCGGCTGGGCCTACCCACACATCCCAAGTCAACACGCTTTCGATTATTTATTCTTCTAATGCATCTAATATTTGAAAACCAAACACTTAATTTTATCTATCATTTCCCATATTTTATAATGCAAACATCAAAATCAGAGACATTTTTTTTTCAATTTTTTTGTTTTTTATATTTTTTAAATTTTTTCTAATTTTTTTTTTTGAAATAAAGACTCAAACTATACTAAAACGCAGTTCCCATCCCCACACTTAAAATTGCACATTGTCCTCAATGTGTAGCGATAAGGAACTAAAAATTAAGCAGAATAACAAAAAATATATAACAAGTAAAGTGGAACAGACTCCCCTGGTAATATTGTAGTAACATCCTCGCAAAGCGTGTCCTGAGCTGTCCCATCCAAGTGTATAGCAACCGTATAGCATTTCATTCGCGGTTGCATCAATAACCTGCAAAACAAACACTAAAAAGACAAAAAGTAAAATGGAAAAAAAACACAATTGTGTTGGGATGATTGTTTACAAAAATGATTTTTAAAGGGTCTCCTCGCCAGAATGGAGATTGAGTACGGACGAGAAGATCCCACAATGAAAAGAATGCAGACTATCCCCACACTTAGACTCAAACAAAGACACAAACTAAAATTAATAAACAAAATACCTACAAACTCTACAACTTGGAAAAACCAAAGTATTAATCAGGTGGCTTATATTTAATCCAACCCATGTCCAACCCGTTCAATTATTTTCATTCACCATTGTTCGTCAAAAAACAATTGGTGAAATTATAAAGACGTTTGACAAATTCAAACGGGTTGGGCCACCTATCCCTAGACTTACCTGGACCAAACCGGATATGTGGATGTGGCATGTGATTCTGGTCCATGTAACTGCGAGCCATCTCCCATGGTGGTGGCCATGGTGGTGGCAATAGTAGCAGTGTAATATCCAATGCCTGCACGGGTTGGCTGTGGTGTTCTTCTTCTTCCACCACTGCTTCTTTCTCATCTTCCTTGTTTGGTGACTCCTGAATTTCCACAGTCTGGAATCCTCTCAATAATGCCTCTAAGATATCGAGGTCACCTACTCGGTCAAAATCTTTTTCCACTTCTGGAGCTGACAAATCAACCAACTCGTCACCAAACTCTGCTTCCCAATCATCTGCTTCTTCAAGCAGGTTAGTGGTGTCTTCCTCTTCCACCACTTTTCTTCAGCCTCCCCTATCTTCTCATTATCACTCCAGACGTCTGCCTCCCAAGGATATGCTGTTGAACTAGGGATCTGGCAAGGCTGCTCATCCTACTATACCGAAGGTGGGACAAAGGCGTCCATTATGGTCTCTGGCTCTAACCCTGAATCCTGCAAAATATCATCCTCGCAAGAAAAGTGTAAAGAATCATATGGGTCAGCTAAATCATGCACAGAATTAGATGAGTAAGGACAAACAGTTTCAGCAACGGGCCTAATACAATCAGGTAATGTAGGTGTTACCCTCTCGTCTGGGTCATCATATGTGAAATAAACCTGCTGAACTGGAGGTGGGACTTCAACGTCCATTATGGTCTTCAGTTCATCCACCTGAGCCTCTAGCCTCTTAAGTGCCGCATCTTGTTCCCTCAAATAACCGGTGTGCTTAGATAGCAAAGAATCCATATCCTCGAGCATGAGTTGTTGATTAGCAAGGAAGGCGGCAAAACCGGGTCTAGTGTGAGACGAGACATCCCGATAATCGGGATGTGGATACGAATGTTGGCTAGGTGGATAGTCTGACGAGCTACCACCATGCCTGTCCTCATACATCTCATCTTGTAGATGATCAGGCTGACTTTTTATTCTATCTAGTGACTCAGATGGTGCAGGGTTAAACCATCGGTTTGCCTGTGGATATGAAGGCTGGTATGACTTATATGGCTGCGATTGCAAATACTCGTTAAAATAATAATCCGTGGAATACCCCGATGAATATGAATGAGGGCATCTTATGGTAAAATGGGGTCCTCCACAGATCTCGCACATGATAAAAAAAAATATATTATGAATAAAAAATAATAATAAGAAAAAAAAATAAAAGCAAAAATTATTCACAAAATAGTAGACCAGAAACGGATCGGATAATTCTCAAAAGTGCCAATTGCGTCCCCGACAACGGCGCCAAAAACTTGATGTGTGTAAATGTATATATATAAATAACACAAGTTCTAATTAAAACGACTCACCTAAAAACTACACACGCACGACAAATGTACCGGCCGCAAAGCAGTAAACAGATAAGACCGAGTATTGAACCCAAAGACGCGAATGTAACTCTAGATCACAACCTCTACCGAGTACTAGCCTAAATAAATAAATACATATATGGGGGGTTAAACTAATAATTATAAACTTAATTAAACTAAATAGATTAAACTTAACTTAACTCGACAACTAATACGAACTTAAGGAACTGGAGAAATCAGATAGGAAGAAGGCTGGTAACCCGGGTAGAATCCCCAGACTCTGGTTATAAAAGCTGACATATGTAATCCGGTTAGAGACCCTGTTCTCACCTAATAAACCTCCTGTCAAGGATAGTCGACTAGACTCAAGGCGGGACAAGTGTTGAGATGCTAAAGTGAAAGCGGATCGCCCCAGCGAAACCAAATTCCACAGTAATCCTTTAATCAACCACTCTTGGATCGAAAACTCCCAAACTGTGAAGCAGACTTAACTAATATGAATGAAATCCTAGGAAAACTCTAAACACGAATAAGTAACTGGTCTCGCCCCATCAATAACCAAACTACCAAACAATGCCTAGTTAGTCAACCTAGCAATCCCGAATTATATTCCTTACCTTCGGGAAGGGATTGCACACCTTAGCTAATTGATTTTAAAAACCTGTTAAACTTGCGCTATTCCTAACTGCAAGAACTAGCTCGACAACAAAAGTTAATCAAACTAGAATGATTTCTAGATCTAGGGGATATTCCTATATGCCTAGAACATCAAAACCAACAAACAAGTAATCAAATCACAAAGCACCAGTACACGAATTTTCAAAATCAAACATAAAAACTAAATCATGTAACCCAACACATCCAAAACGGAAAACATAAGTCTTTAATTAAAAACCATAATCTAGTTCATCATCCCAAGTCACCAGTAAAAGGTTTAGCTCATAATATTTAGAAACGTCATCACAAAATAAATAAAAATAGTTTTAATCATGTCTATAAAAATATGAAACAAAAACTAAACCAAACCCGAGGTTTCTTAAATATTAATCTTTAACGTGCCTGGGACCTTCTCCCCTTCAAAGTTACCCCTGTTCGATCATAGCCCTTTCGTGCAATTGAATGTGTCCTTTTTCTTCGAGTGAAATAATATCTCAAGTAACCATCTTAATGTTGCCATCAAAAACTTTATATCTATCGTCATTCTAGTAACCGACTTTTTCAATGTTGTTGAATTAGGCTTGGGCCACGAGCCCAAGTCTCAACATTTTTTTTCTTTTTTTTATTATATTTTTATTATTATATTATTAGTATTATTATTATATACTATTATTACTCCATGCTCTCGTATTAGGTGTTCTTGGCTCGACCAAAGTTGCTCGTTTACGCTCCAACGTCATGAACACATGCTCTCAAGTGTTCGTGTCTCAATTAAAATTCTTTCGTTTTGAGCTCACTTTCCACGAACTCCTATAAAATAATTAAATAAATAAATAAGTACTAAAAACTAATAAAAATCTATAAAATGATACAGAAAGAAAAGCAAACGAATACATGCCTAAGACTACTAAAAACTATATACAAAAGACTCAATTATGACTCAAAATACATAGGAAAATATATGTGTTTTACGACACATCAGGGAGTAATTGTGTAATCATTGTAATCATTTGACTAATGAGAAGTTTGATTCGAAAACAATTATTCTCTTTGTTTTGATTTATAGTTTACTATTCCGCTACACATTCCATGTTTGTTTAACTTCATTCATATTTCATTTATAAACAATCAAAACAAATCAAACTCAGATCCTAACAATTGGTATCAGAGCTTGGTCAATTAAATTCGATCTAACTAATCAATTTAATATAAACAGATCAGCTCACAATTACTAATATCGTTTGTTTGTCGGATTGAAAACAGAGTAATAGTTTATTTACTTTCAAAGTTCTTTAAACACAATTTGTTTTACAAACAATCAGAGAATGGATTCAATCAATCACGATCCACATAACACTGGCACGAACAACAAGCCACCAATGCTTGTCAGATCTGAATACAATATCTGGCAACGTCGGATGAGCCATGTTCTAGCTCAACAGAATACTGGGTGTTGGAAGTCGGTTATCTTCGGACCACATGTTCCGACGGTACCGAGTACCAAAGATCCCAAGATTCAAGAGCCAAAGAAATTGGAAAACTACTCCGAGCAGGATTTTCAGAAAATTGAGTTAGATGCTAAGGCCTTCAGTATTGTGACCATGGCTCTACCAAATGATATCTATGCTGGCCTGTTACACTGTAACAGTGCAAAGGAGTTGTGGGATGCTTTGAAAGAACAATTTGGTGAGACTGAGGAGGTTATTGAAAACAACCATAAAATACTTAACCAACAATATGAAACATTCAGTCATGTGAAGGGAGAGTCATTAACTCAACAATTTGAGAGGTTTAACTGTCTTATTAGTTAACTAAAACTGGTGGATCTAACTTATCCTAATTCAACATTGAACCATAGGATTTTAAGATCATTACCAGACAAATGGGACACTATTGCTATAGTTATGAGAAACTCAATTGGTTTCAAGGACCTATCTCTGACCCAGCTTCTTGGTAAGCTCTTGACTTATGAGAGAGAGCTTAACCAGAAAAAGAAGCTTCAGGACTCTGAAAAAGTGTCTAATGATTATGTTTTTGGTAATACAGCACATTTGGGTCAGGATAAGGTGCCTGGTAATAATAAGGATCAAAGTTATGATCATTTCACTGACATAACTTCAGGTTTTAACTCTGGTTTTAACTCTGATTCTTATTCACCCAACTATGCTTTTGCAGCAAGTGGTGGTGATATCCAGGGATCTGATAATATATCCTTTGAGTATAATGACCTTCAATATTTTGACCCTGATGATTTGGAAGAAATGGACACAATGCACCAACTGTCTCTGCTCAGTGTTAGAACTAACAATTTCTACAAGAAAACTGGCAGAAGATTTCCAGGTTTAACTGGTAGGTCAAAAGTGGGGTTGGATAAATCTAAAATTAAGTGTTATAAATGTCATAGACTTGGTCATTTTGCTAGGGAATGTAGGAGTCAACATGGTACACCTATGATTACCTATCCAAATCAAAGGCTACAGACAAACACTTATCAAGTTTCCCATAATACCCCTGGACCAAATGTGCAAAACACTGCTTATTTTGCACAGTCCTCATCCACTGTTCCTGTCCATTATGTCCAAACCACTGTTCCTCAGATTCACTATGTTCAAACCCCTGTTGCTCAGGAACAAATGCCACTAAATGCTACTCCACCCTCTGCCCCTGCAGAGACCAGTCAACAGAGTTTCTTCACACAAGGCTTTGTTGATTGGAGCAGTTTACTAGATGAGCTTGCAGATGAGAATTTTGCTCTTGTTGCCAAAGCTGAAAATGAACCAGAAATTTTTTGTTTCATGGCTTTGGACACAATAGTAGAAGAAGTTGAATCTGAGGATATGGTGTCTGAATCTGAAAATGTGACTAATGATGTTGTTGATGCAGTAGTTCCAGCTGAAAAGTCTGAAGAAGAGGTTGTGAATCTCTCAGATCCTTGGGGTGATAATGATTGTGAGTGCAAGTGTGATTGTGCATTATGGTTGCTGCTAAGGTATCTCCTCAAATCTTAAATGATTTATGTTCAAACAAATGTGTAATAGCATTTGCAAACATTAAAGAGGTGAAGGAAAACCTTAGAAAGAAAATTTTAGATGATGAAGTTCAATTTGAAAAACTTTCAAAAGAGTTAAAATCAAAATTGACTGAAAAAGAATCTGAACTCAGCAGTTTAAAACATGAAGCAACTATAATTAAAGACCAGCTCCAAACTATGATAACAAAATATCAGAGTTGTAAAAAGGAGCTTGAGTCCACCCAAGTTGAATGTGAAAAATGGGTGGAATCATGTAAAGGTTTTGAGATGCTCCTCAACAAACAGACCAAATCTCATGTGAAATTTGGTATTGGTTGTGAAACCACTGCTCAAGCTTTTCAAAACACTGTTAAAAGGGAACCAAAGTTAGTTAAGGTTGTTCCAACTAATTTGGAGGGTCAAGAAATTAAAATCACTAAACCTAATGGCAAGAAAACTATTCTTGAAAAACTTGAGGGTTCCTCATCATTTACTGAACTTGAAAAGTATGAGTTTAAACCTACTTGGTCAGATGAGTGTGATACTCTTGAAAACTTCAAACCAGTGGATTTTAAAACCCCTGATGGTAAGAAAGCACCATAGGCAAAGGTCATTCCCTTGAGAGATCTTTCATCAGATGCTCAAACATCTGTTGAAAGGAAAGTTGAAAAGGGGAAAAAGAAAGAAAAAGGTGAACACTTCTTTTGTGATTTCTGTGAAAAGAAGAACCATGTTACTAAAAATTGTTTTCTTCTAAAAGCATATGATATCAACAAAGGAACAAGTGTGTGTGATTCTAAAGCTACATGTTCAATATGTGGTAAAAAGAAGCACAAAACCAAAGAGTGTCTTTATCTCAAAATTTTGATGTCAAAATACAAGAGTATAAGGCTAAAACTCAAGCAAGTCAAGTGGTTAGTACTCCAAACAGAAAGCCCAAACAGACTTTTGCACCAGCCCAAACATTTGTTACTGATGTGTTGCAAAACACATCTCTTTTCCTATGTATTTTGTATATTATTTGGTCAGATTTGTATTCGTTTTATGTCGTTTCTATTATGTATTTATGTATTTTATTATTTTATAGGTGTTTGGAGAGAATAGGCTCAAAATGAAAGAATTTTAATCGAGACACCAACATTTGAGAGGAGGTGTTCATGGACGTTGGAGCGTAAACGAACAACTTTGGTCAAGTTAAGAACACCCAAGTCTAGAGCACCCGAGTCAGAAGTACTAATAATAATAATTAAAAAAAAAGAATTCATAGGACTTGGGTCCTGACCCAAGCCCAAAATGGCAAACAACTTGTAGTTCACGCCAATTTATTTTTGGATGGTGCAACATTATTATTGGTGGGAGGATATATATCATCACAGGGAACATTATTTAGGGGCGGACATATTTAGTTTTGGAGGATAATAGGGTGGAGGCGGCATATCATCATATCTACACACATCAACAGCCGCACAAGAAGACATATTATCGAGAAAAAGAGGACAGGAGGAAACAAATTAATTTTGAAGGAGGAAGGCGTGGTTCAGTATTGAAGGCTCGGGTTTGATCACTGCAAGTTATCGCTTTTATATTTATTTACTTTGTGTCTATAAATATTGGTATCATGACTTTGCTATATTTTGAACCTATGTTTTTATCTTGTTCCACTACTATTATGTTTGGCTAAAACATTAGTGGCCACCTAGGTTTGACATGACGACCTTTTGATTTTGGATTAATGTTTCGGATTTGGATTTTATAGTTGGATTTATGTTTTAGTAAGAAACTTGTTTATGATTCTATGACGTGTGTGCGTACTTTTTACCAATTTATGATCTTTTAATGTTCCACGAGTGTCTTAGTGAATGTCTTTTATGTTTGGATGCTTGTTAGAATTACTTGCTTTGTGCTTGTAGTTTACTTTATGGTTTTAGGCCTAAATTCCATAGGAACATTAATTGGGAGTTTAGAGGTAATTAATATTCTTCCTACTCTTGAGACCGAGAGGTGATAGGTAGTCAGGTTTGTCTTTGGTGCTAGAGGTTTAGGCTAGAAACGCTGAGAGATCAGGTTTTCCTAGGTTATCTAGTATTATTTGCTTATCTGTGTCATAGATTGACTTTACAGGTTACTCCTTGCACTTTAGGGTGTATTGTGATTGGAGAGTGAGAAATCTAAACCAGTCTAGCGAGTACTTTAGCATAGTTAGTGAGACCGAGAGGTGATCTAACCAATCAGTGAGATTAGTAGCCTTTAGGATTCTTTTTTGGTCAGTCTTGGTAAATGATCCGGGAGCCACTAGGATACTAGGGGTGAATATTATAAGATCCTGATTGCCAACATAGTTTCCAAAGCCGGGGCAGTTCCAATTTCATTAGTAGGATTCGATACCTAGGTGGTTGCCTTTCCCATTTCTGATTTCCCTCCTTATTAATCCTCCACTATCTGTTAGTTTGAGTTTATTTTTAATTTATTTGTTTTAGTAATTAATTAATATAAAATCAACAAAAATCCAAATTATTAGGCTAGGAGTCGACAGAGGTCTAGTACCGAGAGTCGACACATTGTGTCCATGGATCGATATTCCGGACTTGCTTGCTCTGCTACACTGCGACCGGTGCACTTGCCGTTAGTGTGTGGTTTAGCGGGTTTATCCATTTTTAAAACTTGACCCGAATTTATTTAATACACAATTTCACACATCAGTTACCAAAAGTCTTGAATCATCTGCTCCCAGGGATGTCCAAGTAACAGATGCTCCACCCTCAAACAAGTATCCAAGAGGACATGGACAACCACCTTGTCATAGTCTGTCACATGTTCATGAAGAGCCCAAGAGGCCTTTAAAACCAAGAGTGAACAGGAATCCTTATGGTTACTATCATCTGACAGGAAATGGTCAAACATCTGTTGCACCAAGTGTTGACATACAAACACTGGCAAATGGTCAACAACAGTTGTTGAACTTGGTTCAAAAAGTGGTTCAAACCACTGATCATTCTCCTAAGCTTGAGCCTGAAAAGTCTGGGAACTCATCCAAAGCCAACTTGGCTTTGGACACTCACCAAAGCTAATTCATTACTGATATGCAGGGAGCTTCTGCTTGCTTAGATAGTCTATGGTATGTAGATAGTGGAGGCTCCAGGCACATGACAGGATGTAGAGCCCTACTTCTGGACTTTTTAGCTCATGGAGGGGTGATATATCTTTTGATAATGATTCTAAAGGTAAAGTGTTGGGTTCAGGGACTGTTCAGGCTGGGAAACTCAATTTTGAAAATGTCAATCTTATTGATAATCTTAAATTTAATCTTCTTAGTGTTTCTCAAATGAGTGACAGAGGCTATGGATCATTCTTCACTAAGAAAAGTTGTAAGATTATTGGGCCAGATGTGGTTAAAAAGATTGACACCATCATAGCTGAAGGTAAAGCACAACTTGTTGCTCACAGGAGTGGCAATGTGTATGTAGTTGATATGTTGAAGGATAATCCTATGGCAAATGTCTGTCTGTTTTCTACTGCCTCCACTAAAGAGACAAAATTGTGGCATAGGAGACTGGGTCACACCAACCTTCAAACTATCAACTCACTATCTAAACAAAGCCTTGTGAGAGGCCTTCCATCAAAAGAATTCAAATGTGGTGAGCATTGTGTTTCCTGTTTAAAAAGAAAGCAACATAAAAGCTCTTACAAATCCATTGATGAGTCCAAAACATGTCAATGTCTTCAATTGTTGCGCTTGGACTTATTTGGCCTAGTTAAAATCATGATTCTAAGAAGAAAAAGATTTTGTCTTGTCATAGTTGATGATTTTTCTAGGTTTACATAGACTTACTTTTTACACTCGAAGGATGAGACTGCAGGTATCTTGAAGGAATTTGTCACCAAAGTTGAAAAACAATATGACTTGCCAGTAAAAGTCTTTAGAAGTGACAATGGAACAAAGTTTAAAAATAAGGAGTTGGATGATTTTTGTGTGTCAAAAGGGATTGTGAGGCAGTACAGTATTCCAAGAACACCAGAACAAAATGGGGTGGTTCAAAGGAAAAAACAGAACTCTCATTGAGGCTGCAAGAACTATACTAGCAGATTCTGGTTTGCCACTGTCATTCTGGGAAGAAGCTATAAACACTGCTTGCTATGTTCAAAACAGAGTTTTAATTAACCTAGACATCAAAAGACTGCTTATGAAATTCTGTTCAAAATCAAACCACTGATATCATTCTTCAAAATCTTTGGTTGCCCATGTTTCATTTTAAATCTTAAAGATTCCATTTCAAAATTTGCAGCCAAAGTAGATTGTGGGTATTTTCTGGGATACTCTTCTACTGCCAAGGCCTATAAAGTGTTTAACACAAGGACTAGGACAATAGAAGAAACACTGAATGTAAAGTTCAATGAACTTTCATCCTTAAAAATCCCAACAAATCCTGTTGAACTGTTTAATTTAGAAAAAAATAAATTTGAAGATATTACTGCTAAAACTAACAATGCAGGTATTCCACAGTCTCCACAACAGGATTACAGATTTGATGTCGTGATTCCTACTCACTACAAAGTCACTTCTGCATCAGGGGAAGCAGATGTTCAAAACACCTGTCAAAACTCTGCCACAGCTGTGTCAACCACTGTTGACCAGTCTTACCCTCAAACCACTGCCTCATCCAGATCAACCACAGTTCAAACATCTGTTGACAAAAGTCCAACCTCTGTTGACAAAATTCAGTCCAACTTTACACCACTTGGACCCATTCCCCCACTTCCATTTCAAACATCTGTTGGTACTACAGAAGTGCAAACAGATTTTACAACAATAGAGTCACCAAACCTCTGTCCCTCACCTCAAAATGCCATCATACCATACCAGGGAGATCTAATCTACCTAAGAGCTCATCCACCAGACCAAATCATTGGCAACATCATAGAGGGAGTGCTCACAAGGGGCCAATCCTCAAATATCTGTCTTTTTGCAGGATTTCAGTCTCTCACGCAACCTGTCAAGTACCAAGAGGCACTGAAAGACAACAGTTGGGTAGAAGCCATGCAGGAAGAGCTCCTTCAGTTCAAAAGACAACAAGTATGGGAACTTGTACCACTGCCAAAGGATGTTTGTCCAATTGGCACAAAGTGGGTCTTTAAGAACAAAACTGATGAAAGGGGCATAGTTATCAAGAACAAAGCCAGGCTTGTTGTTCAAGGCTTCAGACAAGACGAGGGGATAGACTATGATGAAACCTTTGCTCCTGAAGCTAGGCTAGAAGCTATCAGACTCTTCCTAGCCTTTGCTGTCAACCACAACATCAAGGTGTATCAGATGGACATCAAATGTGCATTCCTTTATGGCAAAATTCAGGAGGAGGTCTATGTATGTTAACCACCTGGTTTTGAAGAAACATTCCATCCTGATCATGTCTACAAGCTCAACAAAGCTTTGTATGGACTGAAACAAGCACCAAGGGCCTGGTATGAAACTCTTTCCACCTTTCTCTTATCCATTGGTTTCACAAGAGGTAAAATTGATAAAACTTTATTTCTAAAATGGAGAGGGAAAGATTTAATGATTGTTCAAATATATGTGGATGACATCATTTTTGGATCCACATGTAACAAAATGTGTGAAGAGTTTAGGGAACTCATGACAGCAGAGTTTGAGATGAGTGCTATGGGTGAACTTCAGTGTTTCCTTGGTCTCCAAGTGAAGCAGCTGCAAAATGGTACATTCATTCCCCAAAACAAGTATGTTAAAAACCTACTAACAAGATTTGAGATGAATGACTGTAAACCATGTAGTACACCCATGAGCACAGCCAAGCTACTCACTATTGATGACAAAGATGAACTGGTTGATCAGATACATTATCGATGCATGATTGGGTCTTTACTGTACCTAACTGCATCCAGACCAGACATTATGTTTGCCACTTGTGTCTATGCAAGATCCCAGGCATCTCCTAGAAAGTCAAATCTTATTGTTGTGAAAAGGATATTCAGATACCTAAAAGGTGCTCCCACACTTGGTATATATCTGGTATCCTGCTAATGGAAACATTGACCTTTCAGGTTATTCAAATAGTGATTTTGTTGGCTGCCACACCACAAGGAAGTCCACATCAGGTGGGTGCCAATTTCTAGGGAATGCCTTAGTCTCCTGGCAAAGCAAAAAGGCAAGCAGCTGTTTCCACCTCAACAGCAGAGGCTGAATACATTGCTGCTGCAAGCTGTACAGCCCAACTCATGTGGCTTCAAAATCAACTACTGGATTTTGGTATAACTGCACTAAGGACTCCACTCATGCTGGATAGCCAAGCTACTGAAAATATCATCAAAAATCCAGTCTCTCACTTCACCACAAAGCACATCGACATTAGACATCATTTTGTGAGAGATAGCTATGAAAAAGGTTTGATTTCTCTTCACCATGTTCCAACATAGTATCAGCTGGCAGATGTGTTGACAAAAGCTTTAGACACATCTACCTTTGAAAATCTGATCTCTCGGATTGGTATGCTAAACATGGATTAACAACAAAAATGTTTTCTTAAATAAAGCATTAAAATGTTTTCAGAAAATCAAAATCCATCCTTAAAAATAGCTTTTGGTTGAAAAATCCGTTAAAGATAAAAAAAAAACCACTGTTTCATCCATTCTATCATCTCTTGGTTGAAAAATCTGTTTCAAACATCTAATCAGATAAAACAACCACTGTTTGGTTGAAAAAACTGTTTCAAACATCTGATCAGTTAAAACAACTGTTTTACACTATATATATATATATATACACACACACAAAAAAAATCATCAGTGCTTTGGCAACCATCAACAGCTGTTTGCCACGAATGCTCCATCAGATGCTTGCCACGTCCGCTCTCAAAAGCAGAGCTTTAGCCACATCAGCGGTTTCATCAGAGGCTATAAAAACCCCGTTTTCCCCAACAATTGTTACACTGTTTCATTGTATTCAAAATACTGAAACCTCCTTCTTCAACCTCAAACCCTCATACAAATTCCTTCACTCATCCGACTCGAAATCCATTACAATGGATCTTCAAGCAAAAGCCTCTCACAATTACCTACCATATCTGGTAAAAACAGATGAAAACACTCCGTTCCACACCATCATTGACGTCATCCTCAAATCCAAATACTTGCCTATCCTCACCGCTGATGCCCCCATATTCATTGACACACTTCAAGAATTCTGGTTAAATGCTGAGTTTCTACTACAAGACAAAAAACCAACAACCATTATTTCAAAAATTGGAGATACAAATGTCACCATAACCCCCCAAACCATATCCACAACCTTCTCCCTAAACGACTTGGTAGGTATGGATTCTTTTCCTAAGGCTGAACTTCACACAGAGTTTCTAGAAAGGGTTATGATTCACAGAAGATTGGAGCAACAATTTATAAAAAAATATTTTCCACCAGTCATGAAATTTTTCTTTCATACACTCCTTATCTGTCTCTCTACTAAAACCACTGCTTTCAATGAAATCCCATTGAAAGTTAAGTACTTAGGATATGCAATGTTATCATAATCTGACTACAATCTATCCCAAGCTCTGTTTCCGGATTTAGTAGCAAATGTGAAGGGAGTCAAGTCTGGGTCTAACAATGCTTTTCTCTTGTACCCAAGACTTTTACGTGTTATCCTACAAAAGGTTTTACCTGAAAAGGATTTCAAAAGGGGAGAATTTCTTCAAATGAAGAATCTCTCCCAAGAAACTTTTACAAGAATGATGGGTCCAAACACCCAAGAAAAGGTGTCAAAAGTTAAAGTTTCCAAAACACAAGCAAATGGTGTTAAGACAACAACTGTTGTCAAAACCTCTGTTGCTACTGCTCCTGGTGATCATGGCACTACATCCAGTGCTTTGAAACCCACACCAGCCACTTACAAAAAAAAAACTTCCATCCACCAAACCCCCCAAGAAATCTAATAAGGGACCTCTGGAAGATGAGATACGAGAGGAAAACCCTGTTGTAGCACAAAAGCAACAACAAACCATTGTTGATACTTCCTCTCAACAGATGGATATATCTCAACCTAGCCAAACTCCTCATGAATCCTCACAAAAGGATCATGTTGTAAGCCAAGGGGACACACATCATGAACCATATGAGTCACTTGACCATATCTTCAAAAGCCCTTCTCCCGGGGCTGCTTCTCTTTTCACTCCTCCACCTTCACCATCACATGTCCTCCCTACCATGCAACCATTGTTCGAAGCCATTGATAAAACTCAGGACAATCCCAGTTCCTCTCCATCACCTATCACTGAGAGCATACTTCAACAAGTGACTGGGTCTGATAAAAATCAATTGGCTAGCCCACGAACAGAGGAGGCTACACCTCTTGAGTTACATGTGACTCCAGGTAGTTTTTCAAGTGAAGCAGCCACTACTGCTGTAGAGACCATTGTCTCACAACAGGACAGTGGTTCCATCCCTAAGACTTCCTTGAAGGCAACAACTGATGAGGCCACTATAGTGACCCCAAAATCAGTTGGAAGTCCCTAGAACCAAGACAAAAGGGCATCTGGCTCTTATTCTATGGACTCACCTCCTAGAACTGAACCAGTTACAACTACCACTTCTGGTAGGAACCCAGATGATCCTATTAACTTAGGCAATGGGTTAAAATACCAGGAATTGATGGAGAGAGTTACATCCATTAAAACATCTGTTGCTGACATCAAGACTAATATCAAGACAATATTGCAATCTTTGGCTGTTCTCACCAAAAGTCAACCATCCACTGAAGATATTGCTAGTGATCTATGGAAGTATGTCAGCCCCGTCATCATAGCTCATCGAAAACTAGCAGATCAAACACATGAAACATATATAGCTCAAATCAGAACCCTGGTAGATGCTAGGTACACAGATACCCAAGCAGACATTAAAGTCATCAAAGATCATTTGCTGAAGACCACTGACTCTGCCCCCATAATTATCTTAAGAGATGAAGATGATGATGAATTCACTGCTGATGATGTCAAAAAGGGGGAGAGTGGTAGAGATAGATTGCCAAAGCTAGATCCCTTTGGATGTCCACCTTCTCAAAAAGGTCAATCACAAAAGTCTGCTGCCAACAAACCAGGGTCTGCTCCAGCTCCATAATAACCCACTGATCAAACCACTGCTACTGCTGAATCTACCAAAGCTGGTAAGGCAAAAGACATTGATGAATCTGCCAACATCATTGCTGAAGAGGCTGCTAAAGCTAAGCAAAAAAGGTCTGATACTTTGGAAGTCAAAGCAGAGGCTCTAGTGCAAAAGAAACAAGAGCAACAGCAAGAAGTTGAAGATGTTGGCTCCTCTAAAAGGAAGAAAATGCTTGCAAAACATGTTAGGCAACCACCATCCAAAACCAAAAACTCTGCTCCTAAAACATCTGCTAGAACCATTGCTACCACCAAAACCACCATAACCACTAAACCACTGAACCCACTACAAAAACCACCACTACACCACCCATAACCATGCCACCCACTTCACCATTACAACCCCAAACATCTGCTTGTCCTGCATAAGTGCCAACAGATGTTAACACATCCACTGCTACCCAAACACCATCATCACCTCTGATCCTGCACAAAAGGAAGATAAAATCAACCTTTGTGGTACAGGATGAGAATATAGAAACCACACCAACTCCTATTTCATCACCAAAAACGGCACCCATTCCAGCCATTCCACTCACATCTTTTTCACCACACACTTCCAAATTTGCTTCCCATAGACCACCACCATCCATCACACCATTGGCTGCTCAGTATCCTCTTGAGCTTGATCTACTCAAGGGGGAAATTCAATCCTTCTACAATACCGAGGATCCATAAAAAAGAACCTTCCAATCTCTCCCAAATTGTCCTGTTCCCAGAAACATAGATGAATACTTGAAGTTTAAAGCAGATAAGACAGATTTGATCATCAAGGAGATATGCAAAGGAAAGGATGACAGAACTATTCAGGGCATCCATTCAGCAGAGCTTAGCAAGTTGAGAAGGATTGAAGATTTTGTTAAGACCCTAAGTAATTCTATGTCAAACAGGCCACTCAGTAGTGATTTGAAAAGGCTAGTCAGGGAATCTATTCTTGATCAGATCTTGGCGACCATACCTTACAAAGCAAATAAGAAACAATTTGCAGGCTGGACCACTCATACCCTTCAAGAAGAACTTTATAGAATTGAAGAAATGACCAAGAATCCTACTCAAAAGGCCTATGCCCTTGATTTTAGAGAAGGCAGAGACCCATCCAGAGCTTTGAAGTATAAAAGAATGAGGGAAGAGATAGTGGCTGCTAAGTATGGAGAGATGAGGTCTGTGGCAAGATGGTCTGAGTTGAGACTGGTTGAAACATACATGAAGCTTAAAGAGAATAGAAAAACTGATCCCACTCTACCAAGAAAACCAATTTACTCTGATGCACCAGTTGTTAAAAGATCCCAACAGACCTTTACACTTGATAGCCTACTTGCAACATCTGATCTGTCCATTGCTGCCAAGAGATAGTACAAAAGGCAGATGCAGATGTCAGAAGAAGATGAAAAAAGAGTTTACTGACACATTTGTGAAAGAAGGGATATTCAACCAAGTCCATTACTTTTTTGGCCCTGTTTCTGAAGAACTCGGAAGAATCATTGGGAGACCTCCATCACCAAACTCATCCCAAATAAATCTGCAACTCAAGAAATCCTCAGGTTCAAAAATTCTAAACTGGAAGGTCAACAAAGACACCCATGAACTGACTCTGCTCGGATCTGATGGAGAAGCTCAGAAGTTAAGAATGGATGATGCATATGGTCTGTGTGTAGATGATCTCAAAGACCTTTTTAACTTAGAGCTTGAAAGAGATGCTGAAGACTTATTCTCCTTAAACTTTGAATTACAATTCAAAGGGCAAATTAGAGAAAGTCTGATGAGGAATAAAGATCAGCAATAAAGGTTGAGTTTTGGCATCATCTGTTCTAGGGGAGATTGTTGGGTCTGTTGACCTAGAGAAGAACAGATGATCTGAAAAGCCAAAACATACTATATATATATATATATATATATATATATATGATCCATAATAAATCAGTGTTTTCAAGTTACTTTCCCCAAAATACTGTTGGCTTCTAACAACTGTTGTTCCCCTAACAACTGCTAGAGTACAAGTGCTGATCACAAAGAGCTGATTGAAGAAACAACTGTTGAGCTAAAAGACTGTTGAAGACAGGAACTGTTGGAGCCAACAGCACTTAGGCTCCAACATTGGATAGAAGCATCAGAGTTTTACTCATCAGTTGTTTAGTCATCAGAGCTTACCAATGTAACAGTGTCTGTATTCATCAGTTGTTCTATGTTGTTATATATCTGTTAGATGTCACTGTCGTAGGTGAAGTCAGCCATAGGTCATCGGTGGTTTAGTTTGTCTATAAATAGAACAGTTCATGTACTGTTCTATTCATCACTCCAAACATTCTCTCAGACAAACAATCAGTGAGTGATCAGGCTGAGGGGGAGTAATTGTGTAACCACTGTAATCATTTGACTAATGAGAAGTTTGATTCGAAAACAATTATTCTCTTTGTTTTGATTTATAGTTTACTATTTCGCTGCACTTTCCATATTTGTTTAACTTCATTCATATTTCATTTATACACAATCAAAACAAATCAAACTCGGATCCTAACAGAGTGGGAAAGGATGCTTCAAAAGTGGGGTGGAGGCCTCTATTTATAGGCATTTCAGCTCCAGCACGCCCTCGACAACGTTCTGGCACGCCCATGCTAGACAACGGGTACTGTTGCAGAGTCCTTGCATGCAGAATTGTCTGTACTTAGGGCTAGCACGCCCGTGCTTACTGAGACTTGTAACCATCTTGTTAGTCTTGGTCGGTTTTTGCCTTGGAGAACACGCTGGAGTAAAGCACGACCGTGCCATGCACCTGAGCACGCCCGTGCACTTCTTGAAACTCTGAAATTGGCCTCTGTTGACTTGGAAATGTTGACTTGTTGAACCGGGAAGGTTGCACGGCCGTGAGCACAGCCGTGCCATGTCTGGCAGAGCTTCAAAGTCTTCAAATCTTCATTTGTTTTATGTCGTTTTGTGCGGGTTTTTACTTCTTTTCATCACCGGACCTCCGAACCGGCAATTATCAACAAAGAAAAATAAATCTTGATAAAAAAAGATAAAAGCACGTTTTAGAGTATAAAACAGGTGATAATTATATGTGAAAAGATATCAATTTCTCGGCACATCAGCCACGTCATACGCCATTTTAACAAGTTGTTGTACTTTTACCACTACATATATTATTAGTTTTAGCCACACATATATGTGTAGGTATAGCTTGCTATATACCTACACATAATAAATGTGTAAGTAATGAGCTATATCCACAGTGCTGAGTCTACACATCATGACACTTAATTTATGTGTAGGTAAACGTAACTACTAACACATTATATGGTTTTTCCTACACATACTATGTGTGGGTAAATACCCAAATTTCTTATAGTGTTCTAGCATGCCATAAACCATACTGTTTAGAGCTAATACTTACCTTATTGCTAACAAAAGAACCAACACAGAAATACAACCCTTCAAGTTGACTGCCAGTCACCAGGGTTTTCCTTGTTGACAAATCCTGGATATAACAATTGGATTCATCAAAACCAACAAACAAATGATTGTCCTTAACAAGCTTATGCATAGAGATGAGATTCACACAGTATTCAGGAACAACAAAAACATCATGTAAGACAACTCCATTCTCAAGTTTTAGAGTTCCTATTTTGGTAACTAAGGCATTAGTACCATTAGGATGTTTAACCTAAATATTAATGTCAGAACATCTATGTAATCAGACAAGAGATGCTGACTAATGACCATATGTTAATTAGTACCAGAGTCTATAATCCAACCCATTCTAATTTTCTTCCCATTAACATTAAAACAGAAAATAGGTTTAATATTCGCACTATCAAAACCGAAAGAAAACATACTATTCACATTAGCACAGAATGGGGAAAACATACTACCTGTGACATTGTGACTCTGAGGTGCATCAACTTTCCTTTCAGAAATCAAACTTAACAACTTAGATATTTGATCACTAGGCAAAGAAGGAATCTGAGCATCAGTAGTATCAGAAACAGAATTATTAGCAACAACCTTTTTCTTTTGCATTCCCTTTGCCTTTGCCTAAGAAGGATACCGAATCAATTCAAACACCTCTCAATAGAATGTCCATTTTTATTACAATGAGTACACATAAGACCCTAATTAGATGCTTTGTCATTCCTTTTATTAGCCTCAACAGGTTGATTAGTTTTTACAAAAAAAAAAAAAAAAAAAAAAAAAAAAAAAAAACCAACAGTGTTTTGAGTCTTTTCAGAGGTGTTGGTAGAATTTCTATGGGACTCCTCCCTAGAAACAATGGAAAAGGCCTCTTTAACAGAGGGTAACACATCCTTAATCAACAGACTAGTTCTAACATTTTGATAAACACTATCAAGACCCATAAGGAATTGCATTAGTTTAATCATATTATTAAAACTATTGAATTCCCTAGATGCATCACAAGTACAAGCATATAATTGCATAATTTGGTTAAGCTGTTTCCACGTAATATTCAATTTATTGTAATACTCAGAAACAGGCATCCCATTTTGACTAAACTGATTTATTTTCTTATATAAATCAAAGACAACAGGTCCATCGACTTTATCATATGTTTCTTTTAACTCAGACCAAACATCACTAGCTAGTCTAGAAAAAAAAACATGACCCATGTATAACTCCTCACTGATAGAATTTAAATCCAAGTTAAGATAATGAAATTACATCTATCCCATTGTCTGGAAAGCACAACATCAGTTTGAGACCTGACACATGACTTATCAATGAAACCCCATTTATTTTTCACTTGTAAAGCTAGGGTTAATGCATTTGCCCAAACCGAGTAGTTTTTAGAACCTTTAAGTTTAAAAGTAACAATGGTCAAATTACTAGAGTTAGAAGGATGTAAATACAATGGGTCACTAGCATCCAACTTACTAATAAGGGTTTCATTAACTGTAGTATGATCAATAACAGCACCACCCCCAGCTGTTGCTGCAGCTGCAGCAGCAGGATCATCAGCCATAAAAAGAAAAACAGCAAGCAAGATACAAGAAGATCACATAATAACAAACAAACAGATCAAACAAGATAAGCAAAACACAATGGATCAACCACAAATAAGATCAAAAGCAGCAAAGCCCCGTAGGTGATCCAGATAACCGGTTCGTCACTAAATAGGTGCCAGTCCAGGTCCTTACGAAGGAGCCAACAATTGATTAGGACAACCCCTATATCTAAACAAGGACTCAAGCCCTGGCAAACGACTCCTTAGGACAAACCCTAGACCAAAGAACTCGTGGTATTCAACCTTCACTTAGGGTTGAATACCAGAGAGCAAGAAGAAGATATGCCTCAAAAACACCAAACCCTAGATCTGGAACAGCCAAGATCCAAAGAAGATGAACAGTCAGGACAGATCCCTTTCACCAGAATCAACAGCGGAATCAACAACGGATCAAGAGCTCAACCAGAGCTCTGATACCATGTCAAAATAGTCCACACAGATTCAGTCGACACAGATTTATTATAAAAGAATCAATCAGAGTACAAGATCTTTTACCAAAATTACATAGAAAACCTCACTACAAGTCTCTCAAAACCTCAACGATTATCTTTATGATAATTTGTCACAAAATACACAAGAAAGAAACAGGGTTGTTAGATCAAGATGATCAAACAATAACAAACCCTAATATGTGAATGTAAACGGGTGAAAACGAGAGAACGCTGAACAATAATCAAAGAGACAAAAGTGGCCAATGTACAAAACCCAAAGCTATATATAGCTGAGAAAGTGTGTTTATTTAGAGAGATCAACGGTCACAAATCAAGAGATCTAACGATGAAAACACAACTGGGTTTCTACACACATATTGCCACGCTGGCAATCCAACACCAGCTTATATTCGAAGTGGGCTGGAACAAATGGGCCTGAAATAAAGACAAGGCAATGGGCTCACACCCTGGGCTCCCTAGACAAACAAACATCAACCGGGCTCCCACTAGAACAGCTAATCCCTAAGCCCATATCAACAATATTATAACACAATAAAATGTTATTTTGGACCTGCAAAAGAAACCTTATGCAAAATGTTCAAAAACCAATATAAACATAATTTTGGTTATTATAATTGTCAAGGGTAACATACCTTTCAACGGTATCATCAACAAAAAAAATGGGCAAAATCAAACAATTGGGTTTTACATCTCAAAATGGGCCCAAAAGAAAAAAAAAAGAAAAATGATAAACTCGTTAAAACAACTAATATTTGGGAACCTCGTATTGTTTGATAAACTAGTTTATATAATACACCTATTTTTTTAAAGGGGGGTCGAAACCGTATATACCTAAAAATTCTATACGGATACTATATAATCGGAACTTCTGAGCGAAAATTTGGAGGGGTCGGCCACCCCCTCCCGCCCCTTGAAACCTACGCCAATGCTTGCAACTACATAGAGTTCCATTGGCAATTTCACTTAAATTTACTGCAAGTCAAATGGCGTGGTATCGATCCTGCGCAATGTCTTTTTTCCCTCATTTTTCCTTTTCTCTTTTGTTTTGTTTTCGTTCTTATTGTGTATATATATATACAAAAAGCAACTTAACATTGCTTTTAACAGTAACCATAATTGTAACTGTAACTGCTCCTCTCCGTTAAATATAATAATACATCCGTAAGTAACCGCTCCTCTTTGTTGAATACTAATGGGAATGCCCGTGCGTTGCGGCAGGTGTCCCGATTGGTACCTGATTCAATTATGATGTCTATTACGAATCTCCACTCATTCCATGTTTCTAACGTTTTATCCATTCAACGTACTTTGTAATATGTTTCTTTCATTTGAATAAAGCATAAAATGATGCATTACATGAAATGTAAATATGTTGATCTAACATTACCAGCACCTCTCCTGGCAACTGAATAGACTACAGAGTCCATAAACACAATTGTGTATCTACAAATGTAGCGATAATAGATGGCTACTAAAGATACAAGATTTGAAACAAACCACCATTCAATCCAGTTAACTAAAATCGAGCTAGTCATACCTCTAAATTTCCCAACCACATTGGGGCCATGGAGAATTCTGACGTGGAAATCAACAGAGGTGACCATAACTTTGCTTGAATCTTGTGGACAGAACCAGTGGCGGATCCAGAAATTTTTACAATGGGCTCACTGGTTTAGATGCTTCAATTTCATTGGACCGTACATAAGATTTTTTGGATCGATTCATCGGTTCGGGTCAGGTCGAGTATAGTTCATCACCTAATAAAAATTCTATAAAGTAATGACAATAAGACTACCTCCAATGCATCCTTAGGAGTGATGCCCTTGGAGGCCTTTGCAAGCCCTTACCATTGGGAAAGTTTGTCCATCATGTGCCCTTAGCCTCCATGCCCTTTCACGAGGGCTTTGTTTTTATTGGTTTTTTCAAATGTGGTGGGCCCAAAGTAAAAAAAAAAAAGTTTTATATGAATATTGTGTGTAGTTATTACTAGGTGATGAGGTGGAAATTATGAAGGGTAAGGATATTTATAGGATTGGAAATGAAATAAGGGTTTTTAAAGATTTGTAAGGATATAATGTGGCAGATGACGTGTCAGCTAAAGGCGCTTAAGGGCGCACGTAGCATTAAAGATAGTCTAAACATCGTCTATTCAAGTTAAGAGCCCATGTCGTATCTTTCATTCCTTTAGTACCAAGAGTTTAGACTCTGCAACACGGTGGCACTTGAAGCGGGCAATCTAGATCAGACCAAATAAAGTTAGCACCTTATAAAAGATATAAAAATTCAAAAACAGACTGAAGTTAGCACCCTCTTAGCTCCCCTGTTGAAAACAACATTCAAGTTTTTGGCAGCAAGAGTGGTCCGTAGTTACATGTCAAAATGGGTATGGGCAGAAATGTGTCTTTTGACCCAAAAGACTTTTTGTCCAAAATAAAATCTTTTTTATGAGCATTTGCGGATGTAATGGTCCATAGTTACTTGGGTAATGCTGGTGATATGCTATTATATTAAATTTTAACACAATTAGTTATATTATATACTTTCATGGTACACTGTACATCACATTCATGCATTTACGATTCATGTGAGGGTAATGAGTCTCGAATTTATACGTACACGTGACGAGGATGGCATGGCATGGGTGTTGGATGGCAGGTGTGTGCCTGCAACCCACCTTACCGCCAGATTTTCCTAGCTACGAGATCTGAGCCACAACACCGATTGATATACTTGCTTTTTTTTCCCCTTTTTTGACGTTTGTTGTTCACTTGAGTCTTGATGTAAGAGGATGATGCTTGCCTAAACATTAGTTCCAGCTAGGACCTAAATCTTTATTTCGCCAAACCTGTACAACACATCTTAAAACAATCGCGCAACGCGCGATATCGAAATAAGTAAAATTAATACGATTATATCATATATATATATATATCATCGTAAAAAGTTGTTTTGATTATATTGTCAAAATTTATGGTGTCAATAACACAAATCCTCAAAAAAAAACACTTTATTAATCAATCCCAAACCGAAAAGAGTTCTTCCAAACCATACAAGACTCTTAAGAATACAAAGAAATACCCAAACGTCTAATATACTAACAGATTCATAACACAAACGATTACACTACAAAATCTTAGAAACACTAGGATCACGCTTGAGATCACAATGAACAGATTATCCTGATCAGTCTCAAAACCCTAACAAGAGACACAATAATCAAAGAATAAACCTGTACAGATAAAGACGAAGAGACAGACGAGAGAGCAAACTGTGAAAAAAATATAAATTGTGGAAACGATATGGACTCCTGTTTTATTATTAACAGGAGAGAGTGAACCGAAAAGACCAAGACTTTGTTGATCAGGATATGGAGACTTAAAAACATATAGATATGAACATCTGGACTCAAACCCTAATCGCCCCTTTTGTGTGTGTGATAATATCAGAAGAGAGAGAGAGAGAGACAACTTTTTTTTTTGTTCTAGTATAAAGGCAGTAGATATTTGAGCCTTTTTGTTTCTCTTGGTCAACAGCAAAGACTTTTCGTAATTAACACTTGTTTATTATCATGACACCAGCCCAACTATATTGGCCCATAAATTGTCCTTTCTACACAAAGCCCATCAGCCAACAAACAGTCCACAAAGCCCAATAGCAGATTCATAAAGCCCAGCAGCTACTAGCTTCTGCGCTTATCTCACACGACAAACAAGTTTACCGAACTCTTTGACCTGCACAAATCTTATGCAACATATTCAAATACAAATCAAGTAACATGGATATTAAAATTGTAAAACCAATGTATTATTTCAACACCCCCCACAATTTTGATATCCAAATGGACCAAATGGGTTAAACAAATCAATTATACTACATACCTTTTACACATGTCCAAGTTGACCGACAAGAATCCTTTGGTCATCACATTAGTTAATCATTTTCAAACTTTATAGAACAAAGAACATGAACAGATGCAGCAACAAAAACAAAAAGAAAAAAAACTACAGTATTACCACAAAACGCAACAGGTAAACTTACCTGAACATGTAGTCTTTAATAAAGCCTCATTATAGTTTTATCAAGGACACTAAACCGACATAATACTCAACACTTACAATACTAAGTTGGTTATGTTGTATAAAATATTTCACATGTAGCAGCACATATGGAACGACACACGGTTTTAGCTGTATGTCGCGCAATTATAGGCTGCTCCTTTTTTATGTTTCCAAGTTTCTCAAAAAAGTTTCAACATATATACAACCAAGAATCCTACATTCAGACAAGGCTTCTAAACAACAGTCAAGACTCTCAATAACAAAACTTTCAATAACTCTCTGTGACTGACTCTAAAAATAGACCATTTACGAACGATCTACACAATAACCTCTAATGTACAATTAGCGGATGATTTATACAGACTAAGATAACAAGTAGATCTAAACACGTTATAGCAAATAAAAGATATGTCAACATAGAAGATGAATACATGAGAGAAATAACCAAAATGAAACTTAGAAGCTAAGAAAGATTTAAAGACGTATGGTTGAAATAATATCTCAAACGAAGGAAAAAATCTTGTCATATCAATAATCAACAAAAAATGGTTTAAAGATGAAATTTTATAACGACAAGCATAAAACCTTTATCAATTTAATGATTTCAAAATCTAAGAAATGTTTGAAATTTTCTAGATCCTTTTAATACGAAACTTGGATTTTTGAAAGAAGACAAAAATTATTTTGAAAAAACATCCTTATTATTATTATACATAACCAACTTATTATTTTCATAAACAAGTTGCACAAAGGTTATAGCAACATTTTAGACAAAACATGCAACAGAAAGACCACAAACACTAAAATCATTTTGAATAATACAAACAACGCATAACAACACGACTGGACCTACGAACTATTATCATTCGATGATTATCAACTAGAAAATCAAAACATATTCGAACCAAACAAGTCAAAGACGTGTTTTGTTAGACGATAATCAGAAAACATATTCTGATTAAGAACAACTGAATCATACGACCCATCAAAAGTTCCGACAACATCGTATACAATGGACTATATGACAGTCACAACATGTTCCAATTACCACAAAATTACACGATCATATCAGAAACATACAGGATAAACCGGATCCATGTTGATTTTTTTTAAAAAAAAAAAAAAAACTTGTAAAGCATGTAACACTCATTCGATTTGATAAAAACTTATAAATTTACCTACACGTAAAGAAACTTTATTTTTATCAACAACCAACTTTTATAACTTCACAAAGATATGAATCAACAAGAGTGTTCTTAAGATCATACTTTTCATTACGAATACAACTTTCTGTACAAACAGAAACATATGAATCATAAGATTCAAAAAATCTGATAACAGTAGAACAATATGACCTATACCAGATTATAAAGACGCAACCAGACAAATTCTGATTGGACACGAAATCACACAATTTGCAACCAGAAAATCTCACAAGAGACAACATACAAGGCTGTTAAAAATAATCTTGACATTACAGTTGGTTAACATACATCTACCACATGGTTCTACTAACCAAACAACAAGATTGTACACACATTGCATATAGACCACACATAACCATCCTGATATGAGTTCAAATAACAAAAAACCATCAAGACATGTTTAATGCCTATATAAAAAAACAAGAGACATGATTCACAACATGTAAACACAGTTACATCCTACACAAATCTGATAAACTTCAAAATCACAAGATTTCAATACCAGAATACAATCTTCCACATAGAAGAACACATATAAGACAGCAACAATTAGAAGTACAATTTATAAAACATAAACGAAAACCAACCGGAACTGCTTACACATCCTTCTCTAACCTCTACGGCTCACGTCATCAATAAGACAAACAGACAAAATACACTATCACGATCTAACGGATACTTAAACCTACAACATGTAGATTTTATTTAACAATCCTAGATCTAGTGCCAAAACCAGAGATTACAAGAGAAAAGATACAAACTATGAAATAGCCAAAAGACTAACACCATGATAATTTCATATGACCAGACTAGAACACCTTTGATACTACGCACAAATTCAAACAAAAATAAGTGCAACACAAAATCCTAATCGTCAACAATGAATGAAAGAATAATATGACTCAAATAACTGGATAAACAGGATTCATGTCACACAACTTGTAAAGAACATAAAGACTAATTTAATTAACCAAAAAAATTTTATTTTGGAAAAAAAAACTCTTTTAACTTTACAAGAACACGAATCATCCATAAATGAACCATATAAAACAAAACAAATTTGACAACGAAGAATCACACAACTCTTCATCAAACCACAAAGACAGCCAAGCACAAAGATCTACATGAATACAAAAATCACACGATTTTTTTACCCAAAAAAAAAAACATTTCTCACTTAGAAAAACTCAAGGCTGCACAAAATTCAAGATATACTCTTGACAAATACACCTGGTTAAAAAATACTTCAACCACAAAGAGCGACTAACCAGATATCAAGATTCAAAACATGACATACAGGTCAGACAAACAACCATCATGATACAAGTTTAATTATCATAACAAACTCTTCAAGATACGGTCAAAGCTGATATTATAAACAAGTACCACACGATACTTAACTAGTAAACAAAGTTACATAGTTACAAAAGTTTGAGAACAATAAGCTTGAAATGCTACTACTAGTAACATAAAACAAACAAGTCCACAACATAGAACAATATTCTGAACAATTAAATCACATGATTTAAAACAATAAAAGTCACACAACCTTTAATTCAGAACCACATCAAAAATTTGAATTCATGTCAAAGACAAACTTCGATTGAATAAAGAACCCTTTTTTCAATTTTAAAACCATGAATCAAACAAGAACTAACACTGTCTACTCAACAGCATACGGAATAACAGACATAATGGATTTCACACCAGAAAACCTAGAGCATACTAGATCTATATACAAGAACATAAAATGCAGACCAAAACAATGAATTCAGATTAGAACATACTCTTTCAGATTTCACACATGTTCTATCAATAAAAACTCCACTTATTTTTTCTTCCTTGACAAGCTACTGACATAGTATTTGACCACATCGAATAGTTCTCAAACACTTTAAGTTTATCAGACTTTACAGTCAAGTTTCAACAACCAGGTAAACAGTAACAAAACTTTCAAGTCAAATACTATCACAGCTAAAAAATATCAAGCCAACAGAATTAATGAAGTCAAATAGATTTGCTAAGTCAAATATTATCATAGTCAGCAACAACAACCCAACTAGCAATTCATATATAACAACAATCAATCAATAACGAATACTATAGATCAAAAAAACAGATTTAAAACACACAATCAAACAACCAGACTGGCGAAGCCACGTGGGTGTCCAGATCGTTGGATCGTCACTCAAGGGTGCCAACGCAGGTCCTCACGCAGGAGCCTCCTAGACCTAGACTGACACAACAGCAACCAAGACAAAATCACCCACCGATCCAACTAACCTGACACCAAAGACCTAGACACAACTTCTGAAACAAAAGTAACAAAGAGTGGAAAGATCTCACCTTGGGGTTTGCCCAAGTTAGGGTTCACCAATAACAACTCACAGCCTATACCTTCACTGAAAGTACAGATCTGTGAGGCAAATAATAATACTCCAGCAGCTCCACATCCATAAACAAGACAATATCTTAAACCAGAGTCAAATTTTAGCTAAGCAGTTGCACCACGTACCCAAGGTTGTTCTATTGTATTCTCTTTGAATTCTTGAACAAAGATAAGGAGAAAACCAACGAGGATTGTATACAGTTTCACCAAACCCAGTTTCAATCAGAAAACAAAATCAGAGAGACAAGGAAAGGTGTTAAACACATTGTTTGGTGAATGGAACTTATGGGTCATAACAACCCGTTTTCTCCATTCGGCTAAATAAAGTGAAACAGAAACCCTAGAAAGCTTTTGATGAGCTCGTGATTGAAACACTCAAGGGTTCTTTGAAAATGAGTATGCCACCGGAAACAACCAAACCGGATCTGTGGAACCAAGACCAGTAATAGACCAAATTTACTACTTTAACACAAAAAAACCTTATGATCAAGAACCAGATCTACAAAGATCAGATTCAGACACAGGCGCACAGCGAAAACTATCACAGATTGATTATCAGAAGCCTGGCTCTGATACCATGTCAGAATTTATGCTGTTAAGAACACAAATCCTCAAAAAAAACACTTTATTAATCAATCCCAAACCGTAAAGAGTTCTTCCAAAACATACAAAGACTCTTAAGAATACAAAGAAATACCCAAACGTCTAATATACTAACAGATTCATAACACAAACGATTACACTACAAAATCTCAGAAACACTAGGATGACGCTTGAGACCACAATGAACAGATTATCCTGATCAGTCTCAAAACCCTAACAAGAGACACAATAATCAAAGAATAAACCTGTACAGATAAAGACGAAGAGACAGACGAGAGAGCAAACTGTGAAAAAAATATAAATTATGGAAACGATATGGACTCCTGTTTTATTATTAACAGGAGAGAGTGAACCGAAGATACCAAGACTTTGTTGATCAGGATATGGAGACTCAAAAACATATAGATATGAACATCTTGACTCAAACCCTAATCACCCCTTTTGTGTGTGTGATAATATCAGAAGAGAGAGAGACACAGCTTTTTTTTTTTTGTTCTAGTATAAAGGCAGTAGATATTTGAGCCTTTTTGTTTCTCTTGGTCAACAACAAAGACTTTTCGTAATTAACACTTGTTTATTATCATGAGACCAGCCTAACTATATTGGCCCATAACTTGTCCTTTCTACACAAAGCCCATCAGCCAGCAAACAGTCCACAAAGCCCAATAGCATATTCATAAAGCCCAGCAGCTACTAGCTTCCGCGCTTATCTCACACGACAAACAAGTTTACCGAACTCTTTGAACTGCACAAATCTTATGCAACATATTCAAATACAAATCAAGTAACATGGATATTAAAATTAAAAAATGTCCCTTAAGTTTTGGTTTTTATATTTTGGCCACATAAAAGTTTTAGTTTTTACACCTAAGCAATGCCACGTCAGCTTCGGTTAGCCACGTAGGATAAAAACTAACGTCGTTAAGTCTGAGAGTGATGAAAGAAAATAATTTGAAAGTTTGGAGTGCTATTGGCCAAAGTGAAAGTTGAGAGTATTATCCGCCAATGGACTATAGTTGGGAGTATTAAAATCCATTTTCCCGTAATTAAAACACTTTTAAACTATCTCAGGAGATGCAAGGACTGCTGACAAAAGGCCTGTTCTAGGAAACTTATCAACTGGGCAGAAAATTCACGGATGCAAATATTTTGTTTGATCTAAATCGACATGTTTTTGTAACACTTAACGATACACACTGTCGTAACCATGTTGTGACTGTAAGTTAGGTTTGTAAATACTTAATTATGCAACCCAAGAACCTATTGCTTAACTCTGTCTTAAATCTTCTCAACACAAACCTGTAAAAAACAGATTTTGAAACAATAGCGCAACGCGCGATATGGAAACCCACTAGTTTAATTTGATTTTTGACTTGACTTGGTATTGATAGTTTTATACTACCTCTGTCCCATTAAAAGTGTCTTGGTTTGAAAAACACAAAGTTTTAGGCATATTAAATAATTGCTTTTTTTGCTTGCTATATGACAATAATACCCCCCTTGTCATATGTGGGTCCATCATATTCTTTGTTTATTTTAGTTGTGCTTTTAAGGGTAAATTTGGAAATTGGCTAATAATTTTTTTAAAGTGAACACATGAAATGGGACAAATAAGAAAGGGAATATGGACACTTCTAATGAAACGGAGGGAGTAAATGTTTTAAAGCGCGGTGAAAAAAAGATACTAGTACTACATGAACTTACGAAAGTAGGAATCTTTAGGAGACTTAGAGACTCATGTGAACCACCCTCATTAATCAATTTATGATACAATGCTAGACAAAAAGAAACTTTCAACTTTACACTAATGGTTAATTTACTGCATCTTTTATAACTTATGAATAGATTTACATTTAGAAATAGCCTAGATTTTCCTATAGGTTTTATTCCGTTTAAATGGTTTTAAGTCTAACGTAGAATTTATGTTCCGTGATTTCTAAATATTTTCCCTATGTTTTGATGTGCAAACAAACTCATAGCGACCAAACACCTTGAATGGCATGGTTCGGTTTCGAGCCCCCATGATAAATGCAATATGTAATTAACATAGAACAATAAAATTTTATGTTCCGTGATTTATAAATATTTTCCCTATGTTTTGATGTGCAAGCCAGCTCATAGCGACCGCGTACCTTGAATGGCATGGTCCGGTTTCGAGCCCCCGTGATAAATCCAATATGTAATTAACATAAACAATAAAATTAATATTGGTTGAGTGGTAAGTTGCCCTCTCTTGAGGGGTTGGCACGGGATGGAGACTTGGTTGTAGCATCTTTTTTGGTATGTTGGAGAGCTTGGTTAATAATTTGTTAATTATGTTGAGGTTTGTTGTTAATAATTTGTCACCTTTTGTTTTAGTGGGTTGGAGACCGATGCCGGGAAATTGAGTAGTTTTCTATGCCGAGAAATTGAGTAGTTTTCTATGTGTGTAAAAGGTTTCTTTATCATCTCAATATATTCCAATACATTATTACTAGTAGAGTGCCCGCGCGATGCAGCGGGAAACATAAACACTTCTAAGGGTGTGTATGATTATGTTAAGTTTGATTATTAGCCTCAACCGAAACTAAAATCAAAAGTCATCAATTAATCAATCTTATTAAACAATTGGTTCATTGGTTCGATTAGTATTGTTAGATTATCGGTTTTAGTCCGGTTTAGTTAATTTTGATGAGTAAAAAAAACAAACTTTGGCTAAAATTTTTTTGCCTAGAAGTACATGAAATTGAGGTATAAATACATGAAATAGAGGTAAAAAATAGCACTGTAAACGAACCGAATGTTCATGAGCGGTTCGTGAACTTGTTCGGCGGAATGTTCGTTTATGTCGTTTAGTTAAATGAGTGAACATGAACAAACATTGAGTTTGTTCATTTATGTTCGTGAATATCTGTTTATGTTCGTTTATTTATGCCTGTTTAAGTTTATTACTTACATACGTAGTTATATTTACATAAATACAAACATAAATTGGGCTTTAGCTACTTGTATAAATATATAACCAATTAGTAATTGGGTTTTTTCAGTAATATGAAATCGTTCACATTTATTATGTTTGTGAACGTTCGTTTATGTTCGTTGGTGAACTGTCCGTTTAGGTTTAAACGAACAAGAACATGACAAATTTCTTTATAAACGAACATAAACACAAAAACGTGTTTGATTATGTGTTCGTATTCAGTTAAAATTAAATGAACATTCGGTTCGTTTACAGACCTAAGTATAAAAACTAAAAATTTCAAAACTCCCTCTATTTATACCGCCACTACAATTCATAAACCTATCTACTCAACTTCAAACCATATTAGAGTATAATTTCCTATATACTTTTAATTAAAAATTTGATTTTTTACGTGATTAACAATATCTAGAGGTGAACAATAATTGAAACTCAACCGAAATCGAACAAAAACATACAAAACCGAACATAAAATTAACCAAAACCGAGTTAACCTAATATCGGTTTTTTTGTACCCTAAGTTAACCAAAATTAACAAACCAAAACTGAACCATTCATACATGTATTTATACCTTTATTTCATGTGTTTCTAAGCAAAATTTTAACCAAAGTTTGGTTTTGGTTATTAACCAAAATTAATTAAACCGAACTAAAAACGACAATCTAACTAAATAGACTAAACTAATTAACCGGTTGGTTAACAAGATTGATAAGCCGATAATGTCGATTTTTGTTTCGGTTGAGGATTATAACCGGGCTGAACCTAACCCAACCATGAACCGTTAGAAGTGTCTGTGTTTCCTACCACATTGTGCAGGCATACTGTTATGAATATATCCATGGGTCTGTTTCAGTTTAACTAATTTGGGTTAACTAAGGGTACAAAAAGAAAACGATAACCAATTTTAAGTTAAATCGAATGTTTTCAATTTTCAATAGATTTTGGTTCAGTTTTGTCAGATTTTTGGTTTGGCTTCGGTGAACGGTTTAGTTATTGCTCACTCCTATATATCGTTAATCATAGAGCACATAAAGATTTTTTAAATAAAAAATAGTAATACTATACTCAAATTAAAGATAATAAAATGCTCATTAATATGATGTAATTTTTTTTTTATAAAAGTATAAACGTATTAAAAAATATGATTATTTAAAATCATGGGGGTGGTTTGCTTAAAATGTGAAAAAAAAAAGTTTAACTATAATTTAAATAAACAAAAGTTAAGTAAAGTTTAAGGTATTAAAGTGTAACTAAGATAGGGTATTAAAATGTAAATAATGTATGAATGACTATTTTACCCTCATTTTAGGGTTACTAATGAAAAATGAGTTCTTAACTTTTGGGTATCTTAAACTACCCCTCACTCATGCATTATAATATAGTATAGATTATATAGGTTTTAACTTCAGAAGTATTTCGTTGTTGGGCTTAAAACATACACTGATACTGGGATGGGAATTCATCTCTATGGTTCTCAATCAATGTAAAACACACATCGACTATTACGCCGAGTACAAAAATCGCATGAATACAATAATGAATTAGACAAATAATGACCAAAAGCGCGCATCAAAGCGTGTGGGATCTTTACTAGTAATATATAGGAAAGGTGAATAGTAGGTTTTCTAATAAAAGAATAAGGGGTTGTTTGGTAAGGCTCTTAATGAGCCTTCGAATTATTCAGCGCGTTTGTTTCACCATCTGAATGAAATGATTAAGGCTGAATCATTAAAACTTGGGGTGTTGCTGAACCATTAAGCACTTAATGAAACCATTTTTACTTCTCCTACCAATGTGGGTAAAAGGACTAACAATTTAGAGGTCCAACAAAACAACACTTAATGATTCAGCACTTAACCATTCAGATCTTCTTAACCATTTAGACCTCTTAATGATTCAGCACTTAGGGGCTATTTGGTAAGCCTCTTAAGAGGTCCAACTTAATTATTCAGCATTCAGCGCGTTTGTTTCAGCTTTTGAATGGAATGGTTAAGGCTGAATCATTAAGATTTGAGATGTTGTTGAACCATTAGCACTGAACTAGGCTGAACCTTAATGAGACCCTCCTACCAATATGGGACAAGAATATGAACCATTAAGAGGTCCAACTTAATTATTCAGCACTTAACCTTTCAGACCTCTTAACCATTTAGACCTCTTAGGGTCTGTTTAGTATGGGGTAATGGAATGGACGAGGAAATGGAATGGATCCCTTACCATTCCATGGTCTTGTTTGGTTACATGTAAAATCGGCGTTGTATTGTTTGGTATGAAGGAAAAGACAAATGAATAAAATCGGCGTTGGTGAGTGGTGGCGATGGCTGTTGGCAGCGGGTGCCGGCGACGGTGGTTGGTGATGACAGAGGTAGTGGTGGTCAGTGGGTGGCGGAAGCGGCGACGATGGTGGTGGTGGTCGGTGGTTGTGGGTGGCGACGTCTGGTGGTGATAGTAACGGTGACGATGGTAGTGGTCAGTGGCGGCAGGTCACGACAAGGAGTGACGGCGACAGTGAGTGGTGGCGGCGGCGGTTGGCGGTGGCAATGGCAGTGGGTGGCGACGGTCGGTGGTGGGTGGCAATAGCGGTGGTCAGTTGTGGTGGTCGGTGGTGGTGGCGATGGATGGTAGTGGTAGAGGTGGGTGGTGGTGGTGGTCAGTGGTGATGAAGAGTGACAGAGGGAATGGAATGGGAAAAAAAACAGAGGGGTTGGATGGAATGAATATAAGGGTTTTTAGAGAGAATGGAATTGAGGAAGTAATAGATGATTCCATTACCTTGACCAACCAAACACCTTTTTTTCATTCCATCGTAATGCTCCATTCCATTCCACCTCTCATTCCTGCGTACCAAACGCTACCTTAATGATTCAGCACGTAATCAACCAAACAACCCCTGATCATTCAAACAGCACCTAAGTTTTTACTATTTATTGGGCCTTTTCTCTTGTAAACCACATGGGCCAAAACAAACCTAAAGCCTAAACACCCATAAAACTTGCGAGCATTCAGGATCATTCTAGAAATCAACAACTTTCTAGCCATTTCTAAACCTTGAATCATCATACACTCATCATTCCATCATCATCTTCTCACTGGTTTATTTTATTATTGTTAAAATTGCCCTAAAATCATTGATTATTAACAACAAAATGGCGGATGATTTATCTCTCGATTTGGAAGAGCTTCGTCACCTTCAAACCATTGCCAAGCGCCCACGCGTTCTTTCTCTCATTTCTTCAGAGATTCAAACCCTCCAGAAGGTTATTATTATTATTATTGTTATTATTATTTCTTTATATTTCAGTAACTATACGTTTGTATTATTCTGTTATTTATTTACTTTTACAGTTTTCTAATTAACTGATTCGTGATTGTTGGATGACTATAATTGCATCGCTAGTATACGACTGTTCCTATGAATTTATGAATTTTGTTTTGTTTTATTAATGAATTGGATATTGTTAAGGTTTTTTATTGATATTTGTAAAAATAAGTGGTTTAGAAACATTTGATGTGAGGAACTTGATTAGTTTCAGGATAGAATAACTACTGTTTGTAAAAATATGATTTGAGTTTTTGCATACAATGTTATGATGATTATTAATGGAGCCAGCTCGACGCCGTTTACCTTAACAAGCTGGTTTCTTTTATCTTACTGAGACGGAACTCTGAGCTCGTGCTCGTCTCATAATCAGCTTGTGGCTCATTTATTACTTTATTTAACAAAGTTAGTTTGAAAATTTGCACATATTGGTAGATATAAAAACATAGTATAATGCTGAATTTATAAACAAAACAGTTTATATCTATGTAATAAATGAGCCTAACGAGTGAGCAAATGAGCCAAGCTTACCTTGTCTTGGCTAAGGATCAACTCATTTACAAACGAGCCAATTTAGACCGAGCCGAGGATTTATAAACAGCTCTGGTGAATTCACTTGTTTCCAATTGTGTTGTTAATGGGCAATATAGGCATACGATGATGGCAAAATGCCATTGGCAACATTTGTGATTCGTTACAGTAGCATAGCTTATCTTATCTTAGTTATTGGATGTATGTTATACATTCAGACATTCAGTTGATGTTAACATTTAGGGTATGTTTGTCAAGGAGCTTTTAAGAGCTTTTATGAGCTTCAAGCTTTTAAGAAAAAACTCCTACTCAATAAAAAGCCTTGGTTGGTTGAAGGAGCTTGAAGCTTTTAGGTTAGGAGAAAAAACTCTATAGTGAAAAGCTACTAGTACTAGCGTTTAAGAAAAGGCTCCTACTAGCTACAAGCTTTTAATGACTAAATGACACAAATACCCATTCTATTAGGAAAAAAAAAGATGCATACAAGCTTTTGTTAATGCCCATTTTGGTCATTTTATACATTTTATTAAAAGCTCTAGCTACTCTGCCACTACAGCTTCCGGCTAGTTTTGCCAAACATACCCTTAGTTGCGGAACAACTTGTTGCCCCTTGACCTACCCTCCAGTTGTAACTTGCCTTTTATTATGAAATGTCAAATTGGCCAAAAAAGGAAGTCTAGAAAAAGGATAGTCGATGGCACAGTTGTTAAAAGCGAGCGCCTAGGCGATGAATTTCCTAGAAGCGACCCTAGGCCGCTTTTCTCTCCTAGATAAATAAAAAAAAAGTTTTATCCTTTACCATTTTATAGCAGATTTTTTAAAACTAGTAATATCTAATCATATCTTTTATTTTTTAAACAAGTAATGCATTGTAATCTATATAAACAACCTCTAACCCTATGCCCTATATACGATCAAAGTCTCAAACACAGCAGAGAAACATTCTCAATCGCAGGTATGTTCAATTTTTTTTCCAGTTTTTTTAATCTCTTTTTTAATCCTATAATGCTTCAGTATTGACAGTCATGTTTTCTGTTTGTGACAGTCATGAATCTGGAACATTATTTTCAGTTTTTTTTAATCTGTTTTGTGATCCTATAATGCTTCAGTATTGACAGTCACATTTTCTGTTGCTGATATTTGTTATTTTTTAGTGATTTTGGTGATTTCCCTCTCTTTTTTTTTTGGTTTGCGCTTTTTTTTTTCCTCAGGCCCACGCTTTTTTTTTTTTTTTTTGCGTTTCTCGCCTAGGCCACAGGCGGTACCAAAGCGCCTTGAGTGCGCTTTACGCCTTTGACAACTATGGTCGATGGACTATATGGTATTCTTAGGTGCTCTGCATATACAAGTACATGCATGAGTATATCTGAATATGTAAGTAATGGTCACAAATGTGGAAGTTCTTTGACAGACTAGCATGGTATTGGTTAACAACTTAACGTTTGAGCTTTCATAGCAATACATAATGACATAATGATGATGTTGTATATCTTTAAGGGTCTATCAAGATACCGCCGAGCTATCTTTTTAGAATCATACAAAATAATTTGATAAGAGTGGGTATTTGGATTGGCCGTCCTCTTTCGGTTACTATTATTTCTTCGTATTAGGTGGTGGCATATGAATTTAGAGTGTAGCAGTAAAATGATTCATGTGCTATAGAGGATAAGAGGACAATTAATTATACACACCACACTTTTTTTATGGTTGAAGCAACTTGTAATAGAGTTTCTCAAGGAGATAGAAGTCGAGATACGTGTCAAGACATAATAGACAGCTACTATTTTGAATTTTGATCTTCGGAAGTCTAATAAATTCTATTTACATATTTGATTGTTTGGACTTATGCAGGAAGCAAATGATGCTGCTTCAGTTGCACCAACTCCAACTCCAACTCCAGCTCCAACTCCGGTTCCAGTTTCAACAAATGTAAAGGTGGCTACTGAACCAGCGTTGAAATACACTACGCTTGGATCTTTCAGTTGGGATCAAGATACTGACAAAGTTAAGGTGAGGGTGTAAATTAGTTTATTCATCTGCCCGTCGTAAATACATAGCTATATATTCCTTATTCTCGTTTGCTTTAAAATAGAAGATTTTATTTTAGTAGCTGCCTGCCCGTCTTTGTATCTAGAAAGACCATCTATATGTTTTTATGCTTTTCTATGGGTGAATGCTTCAGTCGGCAGGGGACAGGGGGTTGCTTTTGGGTTACTCTTTTCTTTTTTAATCTCAAACGTGTATAATTAAATATTTAGCTATGAAGTAAACTGGCCAAATAAAAGATCTAGCTATGAAGTAAACAGGTCAAATGGGTTGTAAGTCGTTAGTCGAGTAAAGTACTTTCATGCATGCAACTTTGTAAGTTGCTTTTTAATAAAATAGAATATGGTTGTAATGTTATAGTCTTTGTAATTGTATTTGACGGTAACACCATTGATTATTTATTAGAAATTGAAACGGACAAAAAGTGATTCCACTTGCGCCACCCAACTTAACCCATACCTTTCTCTACCCAGACCTTATGCCACTTACCCAATTGACCCATTTTGTCACCTCTGCCTGTCAGTTTACTCTAGAAGGTGAACTAATACATATGCTTTGGTAGCCTTCCCATTGCCCTTAATATGTTTTAAATTTAAACCCTGATATGTTTGATTTCATGATTGTTTCAGATCTATGTTTTTCTTGAGGGAGTTGATCAGGAAAAGATTCAAACCGAGTTTAATCCCATGTCTGTTGATGTGAAATTTCATGACGTCCAAGGCAAAAATTACCGATGTGCGATACCCAAGCTAAACAAGGAGATTGTACCTGAGAAATGTAAAGTGTTGGTTAAACCCAAAAAAGTCATCATTACATTGGTTAAGGCTTCAAAGGGTAATTGGTTGGATCTGCACTTCAAGGAGGATAAGGTAACTATTATTTCCACTCAAATAATAACTTACGATCTTCACAAATTACAATAAGTGTTGTAATGTACCCATTTTTTGTTTCTGATAATCAGATTAAGCCGAATCTTGACAAGGAGCGTGACCCCATGGCCGGAATTATGGACTTAATGAAGGTATGAATGGTTCGCTTTTGGCTGTCTTGTCTCTGCCTGGTCAAAAAGCTTAGCTTAAAAAATGGGTCAGAATGGATCTGTATTTTTGTTTCATAAACTCTCCCAAGGGGCAAAATGGGTCGTAACCGAAATCGGTACGACTCAAAACAATGGGATGACCCAATGAACTCGGGTTGGAATGAGCCGTTTAAAAAATCAAAATATCTGAAACCCAATTTGACCTTTCAAATTTGCTTCCTCTGGTTTGCGGCTCTTCTTGCACCTAGATTGTTGATTAATTTGAACAAATGGTTGTGCAGAATATGTATGAGGAAGGTGATGATGAAATGAAGAAGACGATTGCAAAAGCATGGACCGATGCTAGGTCTGGCAAGGTAGCGGATCCAATGAAGAGCTACCGATAGATTTGTTTTCCTTCTTTTTTTTTTGTTTAAATTGAAGTTGCGTTTGGTTGGTTATGATGTATCATGTAGCCCTTGATGTGATGTTGATGTTAATGAATGCTCTGTCCTTTGGACCATATTTTTGCCTTGGTTTTTATGGATGATGGTTCGGTTTAAAGTTCCACTTTCATGCTCTCAAGTCTTACCAGAGGTGAGAATAGGCTGAAATTGGTTACAGGTTAAAACCGTTTGCGTTGACTGTGCATACTACATACATTTGATCATGACTATGCTTTAGACTTTAGACCAGCTAATGAGTCTTCACAAAACAAAACCTCACTACAACATTGATGAGATTGTAACCTGTATATATATTATATATATTATTAGAGGCATCAATTGTGTTACAGGTTCTAAAGGGGTTGTGATTAAGTTATTAAACTGCCAGGACGACAATAGCTTAATAGGTTAACACGTTTAATTAAACGGGTCAAATATAACCCAAACACAAGCTGTTTATTGCACAAGCTATTATACCATCAAACTCACGTCCATAATAACTCATATATACCAACCAAAAGGCACCTTAAGGAACATGGTCGAAGCAGAAGTTGATGGTATTGGGGCAATAAAGTTTTCCTACAAAATACGCATAAACATACATATGAAGAATACCATGTAGAAAAAGATTCTACTTTTTTCATGCCTTTAACATACGAGTCGTATATTGTGACACTCGTATGAGAGCAAAATCATGTGAATATATAAAAACCTTCATTATGTCGTTAGCGTCCCAATGGAATGCAAGGCATAGTGCAATAGAAAGAATTGATACAACGGAGTTGAGTTTAACAAAAATAAACAGATACTGTTCCTTCATTGGAGTATCTGACTGCCATAATCAGAGTTAAACTTTTCATAACGAGGAGCGTGAAGATGTGCAGAAGGCCTTGTGTTCTTTATTGCCGTTGCAATGTCTTCATGTTTGATCGGGCCTACCTTCGGCAGCTCTGCAAAAATAAGTTATGCACATAAATACCGAAAAAAAAGTGTTTGCGCCTTTGTAAGATGGCCTGACCCAACCCATAACCCATTTCACCACTTACTAAAAAGTTACACGTTTTGGCCCGTTGCCCAACCAACTCATTTTTTCCACCTTTAACATACTACATGTATTTAAAATTGACCTAGTATCTAAAGTCTAAACCAGCAACATTGTAGATTAAAATACATAGATATGTGAGTAAAGCTTTTTCTTCCTAACTAAAGAGCATAATGATTTTCATGTAAATTTACCATAAGTGGAAAAGAAGTTACATAGTGTAATAAAAAGAGCATACCATCATCGGGCAATATGTCTTGTTCTTCAAGAATAGCCATAACACGTCTTAGAGGTTGCATGGCGGCCTCTTTGCATAACAACCTTATATCAGAACCCGAATAACCTTCGGTTTTCTCTACCAGCAAATCATAAGGTAGTGGCTCTTCTTCAGGGGCTGAAGGCAATAATTCTTCAAACATTGCTTTCCTTGCTTCAGGCTCTGGTAGAGGTACAAGAATCTTAAATAATAGTTAAAGAATCACTGAGATATAATCCAGACTTTCGTCAACCCAACTCGTTAAAAAATCCTGAACCACCCTTGACTAAGAGATTAACAGAATATTAAAATGGCATTGTTTTAAGTCTAGGATACTCTTTTCTCAAGACGCCTGAGCATGGCAGCATCAAGTTCCCAAGGGAGGTTTGTAGCTGCCAATACAAACACGAGCTCGTCTGTTTTGGTCAGACCGTCCATCTGCAATCCAACCAAAACAAATCAGGATTTTATAAATTTATCCATGAACCCACTCATGCGCATGAGTGTGTGTAAGGTCATATTGTCATAATATGTACTAATTTAATATTCAAAGACAGTAAGTTGGCTAAAAGCTATTGATTATGAAACAAATTTGAACCTGGATTAGCAACTCTGTTTTGAGACGTCTACTTGATTCATGTTCACTTCGTGATTCACCACGTTGACTAATGATTGCATCAATTTCATCCAGAAAAATAGTTGATGGTGCATGATGTCTTGCAAGCTCAAATAACACTTTCACCAACTTCTCAGAGTCACCTGTTATTAATATATAATGTATACCCGTTACCTGTAATTTATGTTTCCAAATTTAGAACATACAGCAACTTTTAACTGTGACATACCACGCCATTTGCTGACAATGGATGATGCTGAAATGTTGAAAAACGTAGTATTGCACTCAGTTGCAACAGCCTTTGCAAGCATGGTCTGGAGAATTAAAAATATATTTTCAGCTCAAAGAAAAACAAAGTAGAAAACACATTATTACGATTTTCTGAAGCAGATTAAGTTATAAAACCATCTACGCTCGTAAACAACTAATGAAAAGAAAGGTAAAGAAGTTGGAAGCTGCAAACCTTTCCGGTTCCTGGTGGGCCAAACAAGAGAATGCCTTTCCATGGGGATAAAAGACCGGTGAAGTACCTATATATGGACCAATAGCAATTCAACTAAATAAGTATTTTACTCTCATGCTTATACCTAAAAGTATGATGTGTTTAGTATTTCTCAACATATAAATATTAGACTTACTTGGGATATTTTATTGGCATAACCACTGCTTCTTTAAGCAGACGTTTTGCATTTTCTAATCCCTTTATGCTCTCCCACTTCACATCAGGACTACCACGAATAATATCCCTGAATATGCAATATTTATAAAGTAATTAACATATGTTTTGGAACAAGTAACCTACCATGGGACTAATATAAAAGAAAAAGAGAGCATGAAGATCTGAGTCTATACCTACTTAAACTCTCTGCCAAAGTTCGCATTTCTGCTGATTCAAAAGGAGGAAGCAGAGACTTTTTCCTGTAGAAACAAAATACCAAACACTAAAGTCAATAATCATAAGGGTGACATTTTGGTTGGTCTGCCACAATGCAATTTTTCTTTGCTATATGGTCTTTCATCATATAAGGGCCAACTTAGTTAATATTTTTGTACAAATGACAGATAATACTCCCTGGTTTAAAAATTATTCCACACATCTCATCATTATATATCTAATCTTTGTTTTATTAATGTGTGTCGATATCCCAAAAAATATTTGGTGTCGTGCTTAGTGATGCTTCTACATGGCATGTGGATTCTTGTGGTTTCCTTTGGTATAATATCTGTAATTCTGTATAGTTGGATGTCCATAGCAATGGAATTCCATAATTCCATATACCGATCATCGTGTTTTACCTTTCGATAGATATAGGTGAATATCTCATTTCCAATTTCAGATTCCAAATGAAATTTCGAAACGCACTTGCAGCCTTGATAAATGAAACAGTAATCAGACTACTAAGTTTATTATCTTTTAGAAACTTTGGTCAAGCCCTATTAGTCGACATCAAGATACCACACTACACATATAAGTATATAACAAGCAGTCAAGTACAACTGTACCATATTATATGGAACCATATTATATTAACTGGCACATTGCATGACCGCTGACCGTTCTACCTTACAAACTTACAAGTTACAAATGAAACCGAACCCAAGATCATACAAACTCATACAATCAGCATTTCTATAATCCATTATCAGGAAAAGCCAAGTAGCATGAAAAGAGACAAAGAAAGCATACGGTTTCTCAGCATCCGACGACGTAACTCCATTGGAAGTCGAATTCTCTCTCGCCTAAACAAAACAAAACAACACATCAACACAAACACAAAACAACGCGCATACATTGCTAAAACAAAATCCGGTCCAGTTTTCTAGTCAAAGCAAGATTTCTTTTTCATTTCCAAAGATACAAATATACCTGTCTGTACTGTTCATATATCGACAACTCAGACGCGTTATTCGTGTGTCCATTCCCATTCGTCGAGTTCCCATTACTCGAAGCGTGACCAGCAGCAGCAGTCTGTTGACCATCTACACTACCATCTTTTGAACTAGACACCTTTTTCCTCCCAAACTTAATATCATAAAACATCTTAAAATCCTAAATGTATAATAAACATAATTATATTAACATAATCACATATCAATGTATCATTAACTAGCATCAACTTATTTGTGACAAGATAAAATCAATTAAGCACAGCTAAAACCCTACAGTATATCAGCAGAATTGAAGTTATTATTACCTCAAAGGACCAACGAGTGATTGAGGGTTCGTCTGACATTGTGGCTGTGCTCTTGATTGTGATGAATATCAAGAGCACAAAGAAGAGAGGGAAAAGAATAAATTAGAGATCTGGATGCGTGTGTGATTGGATTATTATTATTATTATTGGCCCCGGAAGCGATCAGATTGATTTCTGACGAGAGTCCAGCGGGTGGTCCACAGCAACTTCTCGACTCCCCAGGGGCGAGGATTTGTTTTCTCTGGATTAGGGTTCTCTATCCAGAAGGGGGTGGCGGCGCAGCTTGTTGCCCGCCTACCTGCTATTCTTATGTAATTTGCCTCTTTTGTTGAAATGGAAATTATATTAAAAAAAAAAAAAAAAAACATATTGTGAATAAGTAAAGAAATGGTTGAGTGGAATCGAGTAGAAGATACTTGAGGAGCTGTAATGAGAGAATAAACAAGGGTTAACGAGTGTGCAATTTCGTCATGTGACAAGATGCTTTTGATTAATCGGCCAATCATCAAAATATCTAAGATAATTGTCCCTCTCCTGATCTACCTCGTCTGCCCATCAAATCTCCGCTATTAAATTACACTAAAAATTACTATTTCATCCTAAAATTTTTTCTCTCCATTCTTAAACAATTATTTATCTTTTCATACTTTTATACGAACTGGACCGAACAAACACGAACAAAGCCTTGTTCGTGTTCGTTTGTTAAGGAAAATATGTGTTCACGAACAGTTCATGAACACTTACCGAACGAGATTTTAAGTTCGTGTTCGTTTGTTAAGAAATCACTCATGTCCGTGTTCGTTTGAAAAAGTTGTTCATGAACGCACACGAACACAAACAAACGCAAAAAAGTGTTCATAAACAAAAAGAAACATAAACGAACATATATTAACTTTCTTATAAAATCGAATTCACAAACATATATTTATGTCATATAAATAGTTTTTTTAATAATTTGGGTAAAATAAATAAAAGTAAAAGAATATCAAGACAAATTATAAAAATTAAAAACCTTATTAAACTATCGAACACAAACGAACGTGACCTCTGTTCATGTTCATTCCTTTATTAAATGAACAAACACAAACGAACTTCCCGCTGAACGGCTCATGAATTGTTCGCTGAATGATCAGTTCGTTTGCAGCCCTACTTTTATCATTATATTTTCTCTCTCCTCACTCACAACTACTTACAAAAATATTAAAATATTTATAGGGGTGAACAGTCTTTTCTCAAATATAGAGGGTGAATAGTACTTTCACCAAATATTTTCTCTCTCCTTAACTCACAACTACTTAGACTATTTGGTGTGGTGCATAATTCCCCCAACTCCCCCAAGTGCCACATCAGCGCCACATCATTTTCCCCATTTTCTCCCCCAAAGTTTGGAAATGGTATTCCCCTAATTCCCCCACCCCCTTCATTTTTTATTATATAAAGTTTAATTAAAAAAAGAAAAAAGAAAATGGGCCAATCATGTTACAATGGGAGAAAGGGGAAAATTCTCCAAACTCACCAAAATTTTATGGAGGGGGCGGTGTTCCCCTTGGGAGAAAGTGACAACTTAGCTCCCCTAAAGCTTTCCCCGACTCCATACCATATAGTCTTACACTCACCCCATATAATTTGAGGGACACACTCACATACATTTGGTGGACTAAATGTGAATGCTTTTAATTGGCTGTCTATTTCAACACTAATACGCCTTGTATGTCTATACGAGACGTATTGGAAACTCTCGTACTGCCACATTTTACTGATGTGTCAGTTAACCCTATACACCTCCTCGTATATAGTCCAATACGATGCGTATTAAAGGCTTATGAATTTTTTGGGTTGAAATGGCAAAGCTTGAAAATCCGGACCGACGGTTTGAAAGTATATAAATATTTTTTTTTATAAATAAATAGGGGGGAGGGAGTTGGAGTCGTATATACCAAAAAGTTTCTACACGAATACTATATAATCGGAAATTCTGAGCGAAAAATCAGGGGGGCTCCCACCCCAAGGAAGCTGCGCCATTGAATGGTTGTATTTTGTTGGTGTTTTAATGGGTTCTTTTGTTGAAAAGTGTGGGTTATGCTATATTTAGATTGATCTTTGTATTTCAATGCATTCGACATCTATTGTTTACAATTTAGATATATTTACAATAGTTTGTAGATTTTGAACGTTCAAAATATCATTTTATACATTTTCAGTGTTTATGACATTTTATAAATTTATGACATTTTAATTGAATAATTGATTTTATGTTTATAACATTTTATATATTTATAACGTTGTAATTGAATAACTGATCGAACGCTACTAAACACCGTAAATAAACATCACAAACATAAATAACTGAAACTGAATATAGATAGCAATAAGTTGATCATACAAAAGAAAGCCAAAGTAAAACTGAATATAAAGTACAAAAGATAGACTATACAAATTAACCACATCCTCATCATTCGAATAATGTTGTGGAATTGGTGGTGGTGGTCGGTGCTCCATACCTGCAAGGCGTCTCATTTCAGCCTTCGATTTTGCTTGAATGTTGGCCGAATATTGTGCAGCCAACGACTGGAAATAAAGACGTTGGAGTGGGTTATGAAACAGTCCAGGAGTCCTAATAATTAGAAAAGTTTGTTACTTATTTTAGCTATTTAAAGCAGACTTGTGTTTACTTTTTTCTGTACTTAGAATCAGTCGAAAATCCTTTGTTTCTTTTGTAATTTTTCTGCAGTAATCTGTGCCTGCAAGCAGTGAATAAAACAACCATTTCACTGGTCAATCTTGTTTCTTTGTGCTTTCGTATTATATCCTATATACCCCTGATATCAATATTTGGTATCAGAGCTTCTTTCTGATCCTATTGTGTGACATCCGTCACTTTTATCATTATTATATATATATATATATATATATATATATATATATTTTCGTACCTCCTATCTTGTACGATGCATTTTATCCTTATAATAATAATAATAATAATCAAACACTAAATCTCTAAAAACCATACATCCTTCACATAACCCAAACCAAACCCACTATCCCCACCTAAGCCCAAAATATATGGAAACTACATAACATACGCGATTGACCAAATTAATGCATCCTTAACTCATATCCGACCTGTCACGTGTTTTATTCTCGCTTATTGCTTGAAATCCGACCTAAAATCACGACAGTTGACCAAGACCAAGTCAACAAACTCGTTCACGTGATGTCGAGTATAAATAGAACCAACCTATCAACCCAAAACACTTGCAGAAACAATTCCCAACCCTCAATTTCACGTCAACTGTCGTCCCCGTCGTGTTACTGTTCTCGCCGGCGTGAACTATTCCGGCCACCTCCATTACCTCGCAATTCTCCATTAAATCAGTAAATCTCTATGCCATTTTGTTCGTATTGTTCAATAGTATATTAACCCTCTAGTTAATTGGATTTTAATAGTAGGTTACAGGTCCAATTAACCGGAGATTGAAACTAGGGCTCGAACACTTATAATTTGGGGAAGAACACCTCATGTGCTTATGTTTTATATTTTAATTAAACTTGAATCAAACACAACCACTGATCTAGATCAAGTGGTTGTGTCTGATGATGTTATACAAGATCACACGGGTTCGATTCCCACAAGCATTCATTATTTTTCTTTCATTTTAACCCATTTACCAATTAACCCAATTAACCTATATAATTAATTTAAATCCATAATAATTCGTTCTCAGGGTGTGGCTCAGTTGGTGGCCACGCTTGTGATAAAACCCGAACCGGCCAGAGGCCCGGGTTCGATTCCCATAACCAACAACCATTTTTTTTTGTTCCTTTTACATATATATGTAATATATTAATCTTTTAAAATAGTTTTTTAAATACTAAAAGTGGTTTTTAAATCCTACAAAAATTACTGTATGACCTTCAAATGGTAAAGTTCATTTTACAATTTTTAGTTTTTCAAAAATAATTTATTTAATATATATTATTAATAATACAAGTTTATTCATTTATAATTATAAAATTCAATAAAAATATCTAAACGATTTTATTAAATCCCACAAAAATTATTCTAAACTTGTATAGCAATAAACATTTCAGAAATTATTTTTATTTCAGAAAAAACCGTCCATTTTATATTTTTAATTAATTTTTGTTAGTTTTAATCATAAATAAATCATAACAAATTCATTTTTCAATATTTTTGCACCAAAATTTGATATAAATTATTTCTACTTATTTAGAACTGAAATACAATTTTTAATTCAAAAATCTTTAATTTTAAATATTTCTAAATATTAAAGTTATATTTTGACAAATTGAAATAAATAGATTAAATATTCTATTTTTAAGAAAATAATTTTCTAAAAATTATTTTCACACTTAAAACTTTATATTGTGATCATCTTTAATTTAAAATTTACAAAAAAAGACTTTTGTTTATTTAATTATCAAATTTCTCTCATTTATTAAACGTTTAACTTATTAATCAAACGATTACATATCCCCAATTCGAAACCCTAGAAAATACTTATAGACTAGATAGACTTAGACTTATTTGTTACCTTATACATAGGGTGATACTTGGAAAAGTTGGATTACACTTATTCAATTACACAAGACTTACCACCTTGCTAAAGTGAGTATTACTTATCCCCTTTTTCGCTTTTACAACTTTTGGGGTGATTCATGCACAAGTATACAAAACTTTCATAATCATTTATACATACATTTTTCTTCATTTACAATTCATATACGTGTCTTGTTTATCTTTGTGCTTATGTTTGAACATGAACGTAGCTTACATACAAAATCATACATCTAGACATAACTTATGTTATGGTGCTCTTTACATATAGACGTAACTTATGTTACGGTGCTCATTTAGACATAACTTATGTTATGGTGCTCTTTTAGACTTGACACGTGTTAAGGTGCTCATTATCAATTTCATTTTACAAACTTTACATTTGATCTTTGTCTTGTTTGGTTACTTGCGTGTTTACATAATGCCTTGGTGATGCTAGACACATGAATTGTACTACTTTTCAAACTTATACTATATGTACAAAGCTAAGTAGTACTCACCAACATCATATGTTGACAAAATTATTTTCGTGCATGTTTCAGGAAAAGCTGCTTGACGCTTCACATAGGACTTTGGACTTAGATTAAATCAATCAATTATCTTTATTTTTGTTGTCTTGTATTTATTCTCACATGTTGTAAAACGATATTCCATAATCAAATATTTACATTTTAGTACCACGAGCTTTTGAACAATCGTCACTATGTGGCACCTCGATGATTCCGCCATCGGTTGGGGTGTTACAGATTGGTATCAGAGCCATGGTTATAGAGAACTAGGTTATTAGATAAAATGGCCTAGACTATAACCGAACTTCAACTTTCATGCATAATATTTCCTAAATTACCTCACCCCTCATTTCCATCTACTTTCCTTCCTCTATCTTTTCTTTCTTCTCCCTTTCTCCTCATCTTCCATCATGGTGCATAGAGATGGTGTCCTACAAGGAGTGGAAAGTCTACATCATCATGGAACGGGAGCAGTACCCTTCATGAAGACACTCTTAGGCATAATGCCTACTCTTATTTTTGCTCCTTCAAAGTTGTTGAGCTTTAATGAGTGTGATAGGAACACGTGCAATCTGGAAGGGTGGATGCCTGTACACTGGGTTTTCTGGCATAGGCAAGCATAGCGCATAAATCCAATAACGGACATGTTATGCTTACCTGGGGATTCCTGGAGTGCGTGTCCACTTATAGGCTAAAGCATGTCTTCCTTGATCACCATTGGGTTCAATTCCTTTGAAAAGTCAACGTTCTTGTTGGGCTTTACAGCTACACAAGGGCACTCCAAGCATTTTATGCAAGCTTTTCAATAATACACTCTCGTTTCATATACAATGTTTTGTATTTCATGATTTTCATTGCTTACAAGTTCATACTTTCATAATCATCTGTACGGTTATACACTTACATTTTCTAACCTCATGATTATTCATTGACTACCTCATAGATGTCTGCTCGCCGCATGCTCCGTGATGCCAACCAACGCACTGTTCGTGCTCCTGGACAACGTTCTGATCGCCGCCTCGCATCTTTAGTCGCTGAGCAAATTGCTGCAGTGATCCCGAACCTTGTCAGTGAGTTAACCCAGAATAGTAACAGTGCCAACACAGGGGGTATGACTCAATTTTCGGTGCACTTTCAAACACTTTAACTCCTGCAACCCCACAAAATTCACTGGTGAGGAGGGTGCTACTAGCCTCCTCCAATGGTTTGAAAGTATGGAGAGCACCTTTGTGAACAGCGAGTGTCCTGATGAACTCCGCGTTCACTATGCTACTAGTGTCCTTCAAAAGGGGGCGCTAACCTGGTGGAATGGCGAAAAGCGCAATCGAGGAGCTGATGTTGCTTTATCTTTATCTTGGGCTGAAGTTAAGGAACTCATGATCGCCAAATTTTGCCCTAGGAACGAAATCAGGAAACTGGAGGATGAGTTTCGTGAGCTCAAACAAGACAGTGGTGAGAATCTTGCGTATAATACTCGATATCATGAACTCAGCATATTGGTTCCACACATGGTCACCCCGGTCTCTCGAGCAATCGAGAAATATATCGAGGGATTACCTTGTAACATCATAGATTTTTTCCATGTATTTTTGTTAACAATTCATTTGATGCATTTTCAATTATAGTAATTATTACTATCAGAATTACAATTCGTTTTGTGTTATATATGTAGTTAACCAAAAATTTCATTCAATCTCTTGAAGCATGCTATAGTTTAGGGATTTACTAAATGGTAAATAAATTATACATTTTTGTCAAGTTGACTTAGTAAACCAACTCAATGCACCACAAAAAAAAATATATAATCATGACCGACAAAAAAAATGTTATTAAATATACATTGTTCTAATGACACACCATGAACAATAGTGGCCATTCCCTTATTATTTTTTTGTTGTTAGTCCTAATAAAGCAAAGTGCATCACCTTTGTTCTCAATTTTCAATTAACAAACCCCTACAACCTCATTGAACCACACCCTCCATCAACTCCTAAAATCTCGATAGGATTATTAGCCAACACCTTTTCCTTTCCTTTGTAAACCACACACAATTTATGATGCCAAATAAATTGCCTTTGACCCATTTATTACAGCGAAACCCATTTGAGCGATCGGTTGAGTATATAAATAAATAAGATAATCCAACTCTTCTCTCTATATAATGGACCCTCAAGCCAGCGCCCTGTTTTCCAGCAAAACAACCTCCAACAGTCAGCACCTTCGTCAACAACCACTGCCCGCATATTTTCGAACCAACCTCCTGCCTCACCTCCAAATCACGGTCATCGTTCTCTGTTCTGGTACGAACATCACCACCATCGTTCGCCAGTTCCGGTCTAGCCTCCAACCATCAACCACCACGGAAACCACCTCGGGCACAACAAAGACTGGCCTAACGCCGCCACCACGGTCACAATCAGTGGTCACCTCTCATGCGGTAACGTCCTAAACTACGAAATGTTTTTTTTCCTTCGTTTTTTTTTGTTCATAAAGAGGGACTTTAAGGGGGAGTTCAAATCTTGTGGGTTGGTATAGATGTTTCAGTTGTATATGGCAAAAGAAAGGAGGGAAGAAATGGACCATACTTTTATATATTATTTTTAATCTAAATCAAATGGATTAGTTAGTTCTATATCTTTCTATTATAAACTTTCTTTGTACATTCTAGTCAAAATGTTATGTCCATTTTAGTCAATAGATTATTATTATTATTATTATTATTATTATTATTATTATTATTCCTTCATGTATCGTCATATACATGTTAAAAGAAAACTGTATATCTATTGAATTTTACATCTTTGATATGGATACAAAATAACTTTTATCAATAAAAATAAATTTGTTAAAAGTAACAAAACTTTTCTTTTCATTTTCCAAGTCAACATCTTTATCTAGTGTAGTGACTCAAAATTTATTATGTATATTATTAGCATCATAAATTATAAATCATCTTTTATATTTGACATCTTATATACAAACGTCAACCTAAATATTTTATTAGGAGATCTTTTTCTTAAAATACATGGGATCTTTAATAAAAAAAACATGATTCGTAATCAAGAGTTTTATACCTTACACGACTGCCTATACTATAGGGACTAAAACATCACTTTTAATTAGGTACTACCATAACTCGTGATTCATGTTGAGTTCTAGCAAGCCTATCATAATTAAGGTGAGTTTACGTAACCATGTTTATGCAATTCTTCATACTTGCAACATTATACTTAAGCAATTCTACATGCATGTCTAGTTGTAAACTTTAATGCCTCATGAATTAGACAACAACAGTTTCAACGAGTTTCAACGAGTTTCAACATTACATAATCATTAGCTATGGCCAAGCCGACGATACTCAATAATAGATCTATTGGATTGACAATCCCACCCGGATACGTGTACCTCCTACATAGGTAGCGTGGGTGATTGTTATCGTTCCAACATATTATTAAGGTGAACCGTGGATGACGGGATGGACCTAAACTAGTCGGAGGTTTGATTATGTCGATTCAACATTTCATGTTTATTCATGTAGACTTAAACTTACGATAGACATATGAATTGCTAAACTTTTATTCTTAAACTTAATTGCTTGACATGGCTTATGTATTCTCACCAACTTCTAGTTGACCCCCCCACTTTTCCAACTCAACAGGAAATATTGATGCTTGAAGTCTAAAGCTAGCATGAGGAGTTATTTGAAGTTTTAAGTTTCATTTGTTTGTTTGATGTATTAGACTTTAATGTAATTCAATATTGTAATGTAATAAAGGATTATTTAAACATATGCATTACCATGAGCTACTGAACAATCATCAATACGTGACATCTCGATGTTTCCACCATCGGTTGGGGTGTTACAGATTGGTATCAGAGCCTTGGTTATAGGGAATTAGGTTATTAGAAAAATAATCTAGTCTATAGCCTTAGGACTTTAATCAGTACTTGCTTTAGTTGCTTGTAGCTCTACCTTATTCTTTTCTCTATCCCTATCCCCCTCCTTATTCCTACCCTAGCTTGGTCTTGCCTACACTCTCTTTCACTTGTTGCAATCCTAATGTACTCCTAGTTTAATGGGGCAAATTCACTGGGCTTGGATCCGGTCTGTCTTGATAAGTCAACATTTTCGTATATACGTGGACAAATGAATACAATCTTTGTATTTTATTTTCATTTATACCCCCTCACTCTCATTAAATTCTAAGCTTTGAAATCTCAAAACCCTTACAATTCAAATCAATTTCATTTCTTATATAATTTACTAATCAGCCTGAATTTCACGATCATTTGTAAGTTTCACAATCATACTTCGACTTACAATATTACCCACATGTTTAATTATTTTCAAAATCTAACCCAAATCATATTCTTCCCTTTACAACATGTTACACATTTTACTTCTTTAATCTATTACCTTTGATGTTTCAGGCCAATTTCATTTTCAACCTCCCCTTAGATTTTCATTTATATTTTTTTTACGGTACTCTCAACCATAAAATTTTATCATATTCAAGATTTTAAAATCCTGGATCAAACTATCATCTCGTAACCTGTTTATAGGAAATACTCTAGCACCAACATTAAAGAGTACTAAATTTTGTCAAATATTCATTACCTAGGAATTTCACAAACTAAAGCAAATAAATATTTTTGTCAAACCTTTTATTCCACAAACTCATTTTCTAAATTTCAAATGTTGGTGTAACAATTTACTGGTGTAACAGATAATCTTAAAAAGTTTTAATATATTAGGAATCACTTCTTTTTATGGAATAATCAAAGTCAATTATACAAAACACCTTAACATATTATTGATTTTTGAAATCTGACATCGTGTTTAAAACTTATGACTCATCGAAAATATTTTGATCTAAATCAATTTAGTTGTACTATTTAATGACTTTTGCTTTACATACAAAGCCAAATTTTGAAAATAAAATCTTTCCATCCACAAGAACAAAATTTACTCTACAATTTTTCCATCGACCCCTACTTATTTTCAACTATTTCAAAATTTTTACAATATTTGGCATATACCACAATCATGTTTTCTCATACACTTGATTCTAACCTTTGATTTAAGCCCCACAATTTACACTGCTACATAATCTCTTTACTATAAAATAAACTCTTTATCAACTATCTTCACATTCACTATCTCTCACAACCTTGATTTTGCTTCGAGATTATTCATCATCCTCTCAAGAACTAAATTCATATTCTTTACCTTCTTGAACATGAACTTGATCCCTATGATAACCAAACTATTGAAACTTGATTGTGTGTTGCATCAAACTTAATCCTTAGTTATACATGAGGATTCGATTATCTACCATATTTGAACATTTGATACTAGAAGTCATGGAATATAAACTATTTGCTATAGACACACCTAGAGTCATTAACCTTGTCTAGGGCAACTCTATTACAACTCGCATGCTATACTTGATACTTGATTGCTTACATGTACATATTATCAATTTGCAATTCATGTGTGTAATAATTGGTACACTTAATCAAACAACTGATAGAGGATGAAGTACTTGCTCAACAGTTAGTAGAGTACCAAATAACCTACTCAACGATTGGTAGAGGTCATCATGCCTGCTCAACAGTCGGTAGAGGCCCTACAACCTGCTCAACGACTGGTAGAGGCTATCGCACCTGCTCAACAATCGGTAGAGGTTCTTATTCACTGACTGGTAGAAGTCTTTTTCCTGCTCAACAGTTGGCCTCATTTTTGGATACATTGTATACGATTCAATCACAAGGTTATTTTGCATTACTTACATGTGTGTTTAGAGTCATAGAAGGACACAAAACCCTAATGTAAGGTAAATTGGTGATTACGGTCCGGAACGTAATCATGAATTTACAGGTACGCTAAGGTAGTGTGAAATTCTATCAAGGTTTTTGGTAAATAACCAATTATAAACTCTAGTTACCTGGTAGTTCATTTAGTCTTTCTATAGTCAATCAACTCATGCATTTCTTTTAGGATTCCTAAAACTTAAGATTCTTATTCTCCTTGCAATTTCAGATCAATCTAATCCAACCCTTAAAACTCACATATATCAATCCTCTTGTCCAAATTTATTCGATACAGATTATTCCATTACCTATAAATTCATGTCGTGCCTTAACCCAGATTTTCCAAACCACAGCTGCCCTAATTTCTACCAAACACCCTCAACCCTGTATTTTTAATAACTTCGGGACGAAGTTTCCAAAAGTAGGGGAGACTGTAACATTACAGAATTAGTTAACCATTCTTCATACTTGCAACATTATACTTAAGCAATTCTACATGCATGTCTAGTTGTAAACTTTAATGCCTCATGAATTAGACAACAACAACAACAACAGTTTCAACGAGTTTCAACATTACATAATCATTAGCTATGGCCAAGCCGGCGATACTCAATAATAGATCTATTGGATTGACAATCCCACCTGGATACGTGTACCTCCTACATAGATAGCGTGGGTGATTGTTATCGTTCCAACATATTATTAAGGTGAACCGTGGATGACGGGATGGACCTAAACTAGTCGGAGGTTTGATTATGTCGATTCAACATTTCATGTTTATTCATGTAGACTTAAACTTACGATAGACATATGAACTGCTAAACTTTTATTCTTAAACTTAATTGCTTGACATGGCTTATGTATTCTCACCAACTTCTAGTTGACCCCCCCACTTTTCCAACTCAACAGGAAATATTGATGCTTGAAGTCTATAGCTAGCATGAGGAGTTATTTGAAGTTTTAAGTTTCATTTGTTTGTTTGATGTATTAGACTTTAATGTAATTCAATATTGTAATGTAATAAAGGATTATTTAAACATATGCATTACCATGAGCTATTGAACAATCATCAATACGTGACATCCCGATGTTTCCACCATCGGTTGGGGTGTTACATACCTGACCTGATACAAGACGTAGTCACTGGGAGCAAATCTACTACGGTGGAAGAAGCCATCCAGCTTGCAGCCACTTTAACAGACAAACACGTAAGGAAAGGAAACTTGGTTAGGAAGGGCACCAAGACGTCTACTGAGAAAACCACCAATGCTGTTGAACAATCTAAGACTGTTTTAGCAAAGGCCGCCACTACTGCTTCGAACTCTAAGAAACGAATGGGCGATAATCAGAACCATGCTGTTGTGGATCCTGTAACTCAACCCCCTAACAAGAAAGCTTACACGATAATCCATCCTCAATGCAACACTTGCAAGTATCATCACCCTACAAGTCTTCCATGTCGTCAATGCACTAGGTGTGGAAGGTTTGGACACTTTGTCACCACTTGTCGTGTAATGGATAGGGCACAGGATAATCATCAAACAACTGCCCAGGAACCACTACCGATTACTAACGGTCGAGTATGTTATCATTGTGGAGACCCTAACTACATGCGACCCCGATGCCCTAAATTGAATAATGTAAACCTGGTGGAACATGGACGAGCTTTCAATATCAATATCAACGAAGCAAACGGTCAGGATGACGTTAATCCCACTGGTTAAGCCATGGATGGAATCTTACTAAGACTCGAGAATCTAATACTTGTGTTTTCATTTTCTTGATCCTATTATCATTTTGTACCCAATTGTGTCGTACTCATAAGCATATAACATCTAGAATTTCCTTGCATACTATTGTGTACGAACGCAGGATTGAAATTTATCATATTTGGTTACGTATATTTTAATCGTAGAAGTTTAAGACTCTACCTCACATTTTATTGAAACATTTAGACTTAATTTCCATGAAATCAAACTACTAAAAACTTGATACTTGATCATACGGAGCTTTTCTAAAAACATCATTATTTGTTATATGAAACTTGATTTTTCCTTTAATTGGACTATCCATTGAACATTTAATTATTTATGATACTCGTAAACTGTTTCTATAGGCCACTAAGATAACACTTATACTTAATGGTTGTCGTACTTATAAACTTGCTTGCATGTATGTATTATCAATTTGCATATTGATCTATGAAAGACAACTACTACAATTATCCACTCAACAAAAACAAACATTTCACTTAAAGGGCTCCTCGGGTGAGTGGTAGCCTATACTTAAATTTGTTATGCTTACAAGTCGTTGCAAATTAATGCAATTGACCTCATTGTTACATAGCCTCATTTCATTGATAACGTCTCAACGTGTTTGTTGTGAAACTTAATTGTTTAATGTGTTGTTAGATTAGGATCATAGAAGGACATAAAACCCTAATGTAAGGTAAATTGATGATTCCGGTCCGGAACGAAATCATGAATTTACAGGTACGTTAAGGTGGTATGAAATTCTATTAGGGTTTTTGGTAGGTGTCCAGTACGTTTTCAAGGTATCAAAGGTGTGGTGGGTTTGCTGCGGTACACCCTATATATAAACACTAATGATGCATTGAAAGTGAGACTGGAAGTCGGACCAGGAACAAACTTGAAGTTTAGTGTGTAGTAGATGCTTATTCCCCTTATTATTCGAGACGAACCTAACCCAATCCTTAACTCACACCTATCAAACCTCTTATCCGAATCATTCGAAACAGTTTACTCTGTTACCACAAATTCACGACGTGCCTTAACTCAAATTTTCCAAACCACGGTTATTTTAGTTTCTACCCAAACATCCGAAACCCTATGTTTCTAATAACTTCGGGACGAAGTTTCTTAAAGTAGGGGATGCTGTGACATCCGTCACTTTTATTATTATTATTATTATTATTATTATTATTATATATATATAGATATATATTTTATTTTATTTTATTTTTCGTAGCTCCTATCTTGTACGATGCATTTTATCCTTATAATAATAATAATAATAATAATAATAATAATAATAATAATAATAATAATAATAATAATAATAATAATAATAATAATAATCAAACACTAAATCTCTAAAAACCATACATCCTTCACATAACCCAAACCAAACCCACTATCCCCACCTAAGCCCAAAACATAACACAACCCAACCACCCTTAATTTAAAAAAAAAAATAAAAAAATTCGGAGCCCAACAGCTATGGCCCAACACAGAACCCGGCCCAAACACTCTTCTTTGTCCCTGTTGTCTTCTTCGTGTATCCGGCGGAAATTCCGGCCAAGATTTCCGGCCAATATATGGAAACTACATAACACACGCGATTGACCAAATTAATGCATCCTTAACTCATATCCGACCTGTCACGCGTTTTATTCTCGCTTATTGCTTGAAATCCGGCCTAAAATCACGACAGTTGACCAAGACCAAGTCAACAAACTCGTTCACGTGATGTCGAGTATAAATAGAACCAACCTATCAACCCAAAACACTTGCAGAAACAATTCCCAACCCTCAATTTCACGTCAACTGTCGTCCCCGTCGTGTTACTGTTCTCGCCGGCGTGAACTATTCCGGCCACCTCCATTACCTCGCAATTCTCCATTAAATCAGTAAATCTCTATGCCATTTTGTTCGTATTGTTCAATAGTATATTAACCCTCTAGTTAATTGGATTTTAATAGTAGGTTACAGGTCCAATTAACCGGAGATTGAAACTAGGGCTCGAACACTTATAATTTGGGGAAGAACACCTCATGTGCTTATGTTTTATATTTTAATTAAACTTGAATCAAACACAACCACTGATCTAGATCAAGTGGTTGTGTCTGATGATGTTATACAAGATCACACGGGTTCGATTCCCACAAGCATTCATTATTTTTCTTTCATTTTAACCCATTTACCAATTAACCCAATTAACCTATATAATTAATTTAAATCCATAATAATTCATTCTCAGGGTGTGGCTCAGTTGGTGGCCACGCTTGTGATAAAACCCGAACCGGCCAGAGGCCCGGGTTCGATTCCCATAACCAACAACCATTTTTTTTTTGTTCCTTTTACATATATATGTAATATATTAATCTTTTAAAATAGTTTTTTAAATACTAAAAGTGGTTTTTAAATCCTACAAAAATTACTGTATGACCTTCAAATGGTAAAGTTCATTTTACAATTTTTAGTTTTTCAAAAATAATTTATTTAATATATATTATTAATAATACAAGTTTATTCATTTATAATTATAAAATTCAATAAAAATATCTAAACGATTTTATTAAATCCCACAAAAATTATTCTAAACTTGTATAGCAATAAACATTTCAGAAATTATTTTTATTTCAGAAAAAACCGTCCATTTTATATTTTTAATTAATTTTTGTTAGTTTTAATCATAAATAAATCATAACAAATTCATTTTTCAATATTTTTGCACCAAAATTTGATATAAATTATTTCTACTTATTTAGAACTGAAATACAATTTTTAATTCAAAAATCTTTAATTTTAAATATTTCTAAATATTAAAGTTATATTTTGACAAATTGAAATAAATAGATTAAATATTCTATTTTTAAGAAAATAATTTTCTAAAAATTATTTTCACACTTAAAACTTTATATTGTGATCATCTTTAATTTAAAATTTACAAAAAAAAGACTTTTGTTTATTTAATTATCAAATTTCTCTCATTTATTAAACGTTTAACTTATTAATCAAACGATTACATATCCCCAATTCGAAACCCTAGAAAATACTTATAGACTAGATAGACTTAGACTTATTTGTTACCTTATACATAGGGTGATACTTGGCAAAGTTGGATTACACTTATTCAATTACACAAGACTTACCACCTTGCTAAAGTGTGTATTACTTATCCCCTTTTTCGCTTTTACAACTTTTGGGGTGATTCATGCACAAGTATACAAAACTTACATAATCATTTATACATACATTTTTCTTCATTTACAATTCATATACGTGTCTTGTTTATCTTTGTGCTTATGTTTGAACATGAACGTAGCTTACATACAAAATCATACATCTAGACATAACTTATGTTATGGTGCTCTTTACATATAGACGTAACTTATGTTACGGTGCTCATTTAGACATAACTTATGTTATGGTGCTCTTTTAGACTTGACACGTGTTAAGGTTCTTATTATCAATTTCATTTTACAAACTTTACATTTGATCTTTGTCTTGTTTGGTTACTTGCGTGTTTACATAATGCCTTGGTGATGCTAGACACATGAATTGTACTACTTTTCAGACTTATACTATATGTACAAAGCTAAGTAGTACTCACCAACATCATATGTTGACAAAATTATTTTCGTGCATGTTTCAGGATAAGCTGCTTGACGCTTCACATAGGACTTTGGACTTAGATTAAATCAATCAATTATCTTTATTTTTGTTGTCTTGTATTTATTCTCACATGTTGTAAAACAATATTCTATAATCAAATATTTACATTTTAGTACCATGAGCTTTTGAACAATCGTCACTACGTGGCACCTCGATGATTCCGCCATCGGTTGGGGTGTTACATATTGTATGCCAAAATATCTCCGATTCCAAACCATGTCTACAATAGCAACAACTTCCAACCCTCAAAAGGACACACCTCTCACATTCCAGTGCCCGATCCTTACTCATACGAATTACAATACTTGGGCTATTAAGATGGAGGCGATCATGGATGCCCACGGGTTGTGGCGTGCCATTGAGCCACCAACCAGAGTGGTTGCGGATGTGAAGAAATCCAAACAAGCTCGAGCCTTTATCTTCCAGTCTATACCAGAGGAGATTATGTCGCAGGCGACAAAGAAGAAGACGACTAAGGAAGTGTGGGAGTCATTGAGGTCCAGATACGTAGGGGCAGAACGGGTCCAAAAGGCCCGACTTCGGAGTAGCATGATCACAAAGTGACTTATACCATTCATGTTCTTTATACCCATCCATCGGTGATAACTCAACGATCTTTTCCTTTAAACCGATTGTCATCCACTAAAAAGAGGCAGGGAGAACTCCGCGGTGGATATAGAAGAATTTATCCTTCCACTCATACATGGATTTCAGATTCTCAGACACTAGCTGCTTCACCTTCCTGCGTGTACCTAAGCTATACCAACCATTTCCACCACGAGCAGCCTCCAACACGTAGAACACATTCAACCTTTCGAATGTAGGCTTGATATTTAACGCCCTACATGTGGCCTCAAAGTGAATTAAACGACACCACTCAAATGGGGTCAATTGTGTAGGATGAATGCCATATGTCAGAAGAGCATTCACTATAAACCTTGTGGCTGGAAGACGGAAACAACACTTAGAAAATGCCGCTGCATACAGAGTAATTTTGCCAGGAGGTGCCTGCAATGCAGTCTTGCCCTCTACCGGAAGCTCTGGCTCCCACTCCTTCAAAATTCCATACTGATCAAGAAAGCTAGAAAAAGAGGCTTCATCCCACCTAATTGTCGTTGCATCAATACTTTTGGACGACTCTTTTCCAGACTCTTTTACAGAATCAGACGTCTTGCTTGAGTCAGGAATGTTTTGTGTATCTTGAGACATGGCTAAGTTTCAAAAGATGCAGAGAAGGCTAAAGAACAAGACGTTAAAAGGATTTTTGAATATGAAACGAATGGTACAAAGGGAAGTGGGAAACTGCAATTTCAAAATTGATTATATAGGGTTGGTAATTAATGCAGATGACGTCAGGACAAGTGGGCCAGCCATACCTTTTTGTACATGAGCCCAACAGGGAGACGACACACGCGCTTCACGCGCCCACTCGCCTGAAAACTACCGAACAACGTGTCTGTACACGTCTTAACTATCACCAGTCATGTCAAACTGTTAGGACAAAGAGGATTGGTGAAACCACTTTTGGAAACCTAAGTCTAATTTACTTCTGTCAAAAATATTCTAAGTATAGAACTACTGAAGAAAGAAGACAAAAGTACTGAAGAAGGATTCTACAAGTACTGAAGAAGAAATGCATCAGAAGTTCTGAAGTTCAAACCAGACAGTTCACTGAAGAACTACTGAAGGCAAACTACTTATCAGTAGTTTGTCATTCATCAGCACTTGTTCAAGAATCTTTCCACCGCCTTATGTTTCAGTAATTTATTAGTTTAGTATTACTTTAACTTTTTGTATGAGTTCCAAGATTGCAACTTGTTGCAACTTGTTTCTGAACTTGCTTTTTGGCAAGGTTCATGTATATGTAAAGTCTATAAATAGATGGGTTCATCCCTCTGTTTTAGACATTGATTTTTAATACAGAAATCCTTCAAAGCTTATCACTGTTATGTCCATTTCATTTACTGAGAATCTGTTTAAGTATTCATTCTCATTCAATACTTAGATTCTCATTAAATACTTGTCTTTAGTTTTCTCAAACATCCAGGGGGAGTAATAACTCCTGTTGATAAGTGTAGCTTTAACTTAAAACATTCCGCTGTGCTAAAACTGATAAAGAACTTGCTAAACACTTAAGTGTTCACTAGCAAGTTCATACAAAGAGCAATACTGATCCTACACAAACCCCACTCGCCAGAATGTCCACATGTTTTCAAATTCACGGGGAATTGACAACTGTCCACAATCAACAACTGACGTGTCTTGCATTTGCGGAATTTTGACGTAAAACTACAATACCCGTTCTCTGCAAAAATCACCTAAGCGCAAGAGATATTCACCACACTTCCGCATGAAATACAATCTCGACGAGCTGTCGTCAAGGACTTATCTTTTATGAGTCCAGCATCCCTCCCATCTCATCATAACTTCAGAGATAGAAGACACACTGGACTGGGGGGACTTTATGGGATTGGGTACTAAATGGACTATTCCGCATACCCAAACACGAAAAAGCACTACCACGCGGAGAGAACCTGCGCGCAAGGAATCGTCAAATCAAGCTCACGCTTGGTCAAAATTCAAGTCATGGTCAAAGGCGGATATCATGCATGGTCAACTGCCATGCATGAATCAAGGAAACAATCACGTGGACTCAACATTAAAGGCGGTACACCGTTCCACCATTTCCATTGATCTAGCTTTCCTTATATCACCATACTAACATAATTAAGGGTGATGGAGACAACCTAACCATAGTTAGGACTTGGGTAATGGTGGCATACGACCTCTCCTATATAAGGGATCATACCCCCAGTAGGAGAGGACACTTTCTGCTAACACGGAGAGCTATCAATAACAAGATAGTATCCGCATTCACCCCGTTTTTGTCATAAACTACAACTCGTGTAGTCGTCTCCACATCCACAAATCCACTCTTGTTTGCAGGTTCCTCAATCCGTAGCTGCTAGTGAAGGATCAACCCTGTAGATACTCATAATCTTATCGTCCCTAACCGGTAATAAGATTATTTGTTTCTTCAGTTATCAAAATTTTAATTTATTTTTTATAGAATGAAAGACAACTGCAAACACAACAATAATAATAAAATAATGTTTTTAATAAAGTTACTTCAAAACCGTAATCATTATTTTTGGGCTGTTGATATGGGTGGTAATTGATGGTTATGCGTCTGCTATAAGTAATATCTGATTATTAATGATACAACTGTTATAACAAACAGTTGTTGCTTAAAAATAAACTTAGCGAATCATATATCTTTTTTTTAAAACAATTATTATAAACAAAATATAAAAAACATAAACAAACCAAATGCTATGGTCTGTTTACTGAACAACAAATTAAAAACTCAAAAAGCTGTTATAGAATTCAACTTCATATTATTACAATCGCATAATTTGAATGAAATATAAAAAACGTAAGAATTCTAAGAAAAAAAATCCATATCGATACAAAACTCACCAAAATATAAAAAACGTAAAAATTCTAACAAAGGTAAATACAATATCCATATCGATACAAAACTCACCAAAATATAAAAAATGTAAGAATTCTAAGAAAAAAAATCCAATATCCATACAAAACTGAAGTAATGCTAACTATGACATTTCTTCCATTAGAATAAAAAATACATACAAATACACGTAGAAAACGACCAAAAAAACCCGAAGAAGATAAAAACAAAAACAAAAACAAAAATAATTACAAATAATAGCTCTAACTCCTCAAGAATCAGAGACATATTATTTCACTATACACCCATCTCTACTTAGACAGACTGTAAAGGAGATCGTGATAAGAATAATATTTTCCTTTGATTGTAAGAATCATCCAAGAATACCAATTTCAACTTGATTACCAAAGGCTTTACTCTTATACATTTTTTTTTTTCATAGGAAAAAAATAATATTTTTTATCGATGGTAGTTTATTTATTTATCATAATAAATGAAGAGAAATAAAGTTGGAAAATGAAATGACGAATTGCTAGGCTTTTATAGAGAGATAAAATGTCTTACATATTGTAATAAGATTTTTTACTCATTGCGTCAATAGTAAAACCATTAGGAAAACAACTAATAAAATAATGTTATAAATAGTTTACTCTTAGTGTCACTAATACAAATTTCCAAAGACAATGTCTGCTACGAAGAACCACTGTTTAATCTTGGTATGTGCAATAAATGATATAACAAAACCGAACTAATACCATGTAACAAATTTATTCTAAGTGCTCTTCAGGTACAATCATAAATCATGTGAACATAACAATAACTTAAGTTATTATAACCATCTATCTAAATTAATAGTATGAATATTATGATTATTTTCAATGTCCTAATAATAACTTTCGAATATAAACCTATTATAAGTTCAAGGTATACAATATTTGATGACTTGTCAACGGATGTTGCAAACAACTGTGATACATTACAATTCTCAACTAAAGGATGATGTAACTAGAGTTTAAAAACAGGCTTTCCAAACTTAAGTTGTAATCAATATCTAACAAAATAACTGTAAATTTAAATTAGACCAGTCTTTTCAAATTCATAATTACAAACAGTCGTCACAACCCTAAAAGTCTTTGATGAGCACTGTACAAACGAAGGATCTAGATGGAAACATACCACAACCCTAAAAGTCTTTGATGAGCACTTACAAATGATTTGAAGTCTTTTATTGTTCCTATATCTTTAAAAAATGAACATATATTTTATATCAATAAAAATTCTACAAAAATATCACCATCTATAAAACGTGAAATTATAGTTTTTATTGACGACTTATTATATTTTAAATAAATAAAATAATATTTCAATGACAAACTTTTTTAAGAAATGACATGAAATATACTCAATGTCACAAATATTTTAATATATGTAAACTGAATATTTACATATAAGTCAATTATGTTATTATAACCATCTGTTGACGGGTCCTTGGCTATGCTCACGGTGGATTTTTCAAACGCGTTTAATATGATCGACCGCACTGCTCTTCTTCGAGAGGTCCATCAACATTGCCCGTCTATCTATCCATGGGACCAGTTCTTATATGCCCAGCCAGCTAGGTTGTATGTTGGTAATGAGTGTATAGGGGCTACTACGGGGGTTTAGCATGGGGACCCGTTAGGTCCCCTCCTTTTTGCCCTTGCTTTACCCCTTATGGTTCTCCGGGTACAAGAAAATTGTAAACTCCCATTTCATGCGTGGTACCTGGACGATGGGACGATTATTGGTGAGGCCACCGAAGTTGCTAAAGCCTTAGACATTATCCGGCTAGAGGGGCCATCCTTGGGGCTTCAACTTAATATTAAGAAAACAGAGGTTTTTTGGCCGTCTTGTAATGGGGTAAAACTTCGGGACGGGCTTTTTCCCAGTGAGATTGGTAGGCCAGAAAAAGGGGTGAAGCTCCTCGGAGGGGCCGTTAGCCGGGACTCTCAATTTATCCGTGAATTGGCAAGGCGGGAGGCATCGCGCGCGGTTGAACTTATGAAACTCTTGCCCTGCCTTAGGGATCCCCAGAGTGAACTCCTCTTGCTCAGGTCTTGTATGGGGGTTGCTAAGTTGCTTTTTGGGTTACGGACCTGCCAACCCCCCATGATGGATGAAGCAGTGTCATGTTTTGACAAGGGTGTAAGGGAAGCCATTGAAGACATAGTGGTATGTGGGGGGCCTTTCTTTGGTGACCTACAATGGCGGATGACGTCTTTGTTGATGCGTTTAGGAGGATTAGGGCTCCTCTCTGCGAAGGATGTCGGCATGTATGCGTTTGTGGCATCGCGAGCTCAGTCCTGGAACCTTCAAGACCACATCCTACGAAATAGCGGGGTTTTCGGCGCAGACTTGGACTATGTGCAGGCCCTCAAAAAAGCTAAATGACTATCTCCGAGGTTTTGATATTGGCGGTTTATCTAACAAGGACACCCCCCCCAAAGCCTTAGAAAACTTTGGCGAATGCCCTTTTTGGCAAAATCGCTCAGAGCCTGGGTGAAGTTTTCAGTCTGTCCCCTCGTCAGAGGGCAGTTATTGAAAGCTTGCAAAGCCCCCACGCCCAAGATTTCCTGACTGTTATCCCGATCGAAGGTCTAGGCCAAAGCATGTCCGCTATTGAATACAGGGCCATTCTTAAATATCGTCTGATGATCCCTATGTACCAGGAGGACGGAATATGTCCGATTTGCCGTAAGGTCTGCATGGATGAATACGGGGAACATGCAGTTCATCCCTGTCCTCTCACACGCCAAATGAAATCCCACAAGTGAATGGTCGCCCAGTCGGTTACCGATTCAATTACTCCTCTTTAATTCGTAACCCCCACCCGTTAGTACTCTGTTTTTTCCCATTGTAAGTGAAGCATATGAATATGATGGGTGAAGATGATGACAAATATCCCTTCGAATACTTGATCAGTGATTCGAGTTCAATGTTGATTCCAAAGGGGTTAATGAAATTAATCTTTGCAGGTTAGAACTTTGACTGATATTTGGTTTTATATTAGCATTTATTTGTGTAAATTGTGCATTTTCTATTTTTCTGTTGTCAGCATTTTAACATTCATATCCATGTGTGCAACCTTTATATGATTTTTATGTTTTTATGTGTTGTCGTGTGGATTGATGTAGGGGTCAGGCACCCAGTTCAAGGATAATCCAAATGGTATGTATTTTAATGATATTTTTTATGCTTAATTTATGTTTATGTTAGGTTGTAAAGATAGATTTGCAGGATAAGTTAATTATACACGTTGAGGAACTTCATTACTTCAGTTGTATTGTTTAAACTTCTCAACTTCTTCAGTTGTTTTTACTCTACGCTTTTGTTGATTTAGCGCGCATATAGTATTTTTTTTTCATTCAGATTTTGGACATACAATAGGCGACAAAGTCCGAACCATAAATTATTGGCTGTTTTGTTTATTAAACACACCGTTAAGGCGGATGCAAGATAGCTTTGTGAGTGTGTAAACAGTATCCAAAGAAATAGAAATGAGTTTGAATGATCTTGTGTGTTTGTTATATTTAGTGTTCATGCATACATGATTGGATCCAAACAATCTTGTCTGTTGTTTGATTCAATACTATCGATCCTTGTGGTGTGAGAGGACCTACATCCTTCCTTCTTTGTTCCTCGAATTATCTTGGCTATCCAATTATGAACCCATTATCAGAATTTTTTAAATTTTGTGTCTTTTATATAAAGGGTGTTCTTAATATTAATTGTGTATATTTTTTTAATGAAGCTTATTCATGAAAAAGTTTACAACTGTATTCTTGATTAATTATTTGAAAAGGTATACAATTGTTTTGTTCATGAAAATGTATAAGCAGTTCATTTTTTATAGTAGCATGATCCAGTTTGCCATGTAATTGCAAGATTAAAGAAAGAACCTGATGAAGGCAAAGCAATGCTTGCCCATTTAGAAAGGCAAGCACCAATGGCGACATCATCAGCAATGGCAACAAGGAGTACATGACACATGCTTGTCCTATACCTCAACCTAACTGTCGGTTTAGTGTTGGTGCTCTTATGTCGATACAAGAGGAAAATCTGAAAAATTTTAGTATGCAGGTTACATAATAGAAGATTGGTTGGACAGGTCAAACAAGAATATAGTATATGAAAAGGAACGGGCCAAATGCGTAAATAGTCACCCCTACTCTATTTTCAAGCATAAAACCTAACCAATTTCTTTTGCCATTCCGCATCTATATGCCGGTTGAATGGTATTTAGGATTGAATGCAATTGATTTGGCCGAACGATTGAATGCTTCTTATGCGTTTCCAGACCCCCACTATTAAGAACTACACAACTGAAATCATGCCCACACATTTTCCAGCACAGTTTGGTATTATCAGGTTAGAGCTTGAATGTTTTTGTAGATTTTCTTAGCTTAAGTACTGCTCAACTTTCAAATTTCGTAGATTTTCATGTGTTTATGTGTTGTTTTAAGTATTCAGCTTCTTTATAGGTTGTATTGGATGCTAAATTTGATTTTAACTGTATTAAGTTTAGGGATTTGGTGTTTTCTGGGGTTACTTGATGGACTTGTAAGGAGCTTATTTAATTTGGGGATTAAGGGTTAGTGTTAGTTGAATATGATAATTAGGGATTAACTGATGACTTGATGAATTAATAGCTATATCAACAATGCTGAAAAACATTTTATGTATATGAATAAATTGATTTGATGTTAAACTTTGTTTATTTGATATTAATCAGGATTATGTGTTTTATTTTAGTTTAACATGCAGAATATATTAGCATCTGTATAGTAATAAGTTATGTTTTTGATGCTTCAATATGTCAAATATGTCAATCGACAACTTTAATAGTTTGCAAATACGCAGTGGTGGCGGGTCAGTTGCAATGTGTCTCGACAATAGTAGTGTGGGGTTTAACGACTCACCCACTCGCATTTTACAACACAAAGGGTTGAAGCATGTAAAGAATAGTTCTATTGATGCCGAAGGTGTGAATAGAGTAAGAGCATCCCAAGGTTCAAGTGATGATGCATTTGCTCAAGCTCTGTAAGTTGTAGGAGCTTTTTGTTCTGTACTCTATATAAAAATTCCAATGAGCAATCAGACGCCGACTGAAGCGAAATATAACTTGATCGATTTGCATTAAGCCGGCATAACGGGCTACGTTTATATTACGGTTCAAAATTCAGCGGAGGAAGTACGAGTGGCTCTGGACCAGCTTCCTCGAGATGCATCTAATATTCTCGACATTCTTATAGCCGAACAAACTCCTCCTGGTCTCTGGCTCATTATCATGGTTAGTTTCCATTCTCTACTAATATCTCCTGACATCTATTAAGACAATTTAATAATTATTTGATTTTTCGAGTGTAGTTTGGTGATGGCCCTTGAGGCAAATTATTGAACAAGAGGATCAGTAGAGTTCATACTAGGACTTTTCATATTCTGCCATCTTGTAAGAACATTTTGGAGTTTACCAAGAAAAAAATATTGATTGAAAAACCCCAATAAGTTGTTTGAAACCTTAAAATTTAGGTAGGTTCATAATTGTCTAATGGTGAGTGGTGAACCAGTTAATTTCATCCCAGACACATGTTTATCCTGAGAAAGTGATTTATGTAAGAAATTAGGATACACAAAATAGGATTATATAATGGATTATGTGAGTTTGCACGTTACTATCACTTGCTGGTTGTTTTTTTATTTTTCGATTTGGCGCAGAGGGGGTACTTTAAACAAGGAAAGATCAAAGAGTTTCGCCAAATTCTCGAAGATGATACACTCTTTGTATATAATGTCACATTATTGTTCTATTACTATAACTGCTAATATGATTATTTTTTACTAAAATTATTGTTAAGCTTTGGAATGACGTCATTCTAACCTGGGTGTGCAGTAGACCTTAGTGACTGCAGAAAGTATTACTAGCGCCATAAGGTTTGTGAAACCCATTACAAGAGTCCACAAGTTTCAAGCAATGACCAAGTCCTACAATTCTGCAATCAATGCAGCCGGTTCAATTTGTTAGAGGAATTTGATGAAGGAAAAAGAAGTTGCAGAAAGCATCTTGATGGCACAACAGAAGAATAAGAAAGCCTCGACAGCATCTTTTTACTGTGAAGCATTGTTGGTTTTTATATGTTTCTATGGTTTAAAATGTTGTACTAATTTGTTGATTAGTTTTGGGTTCATTACCCATCTGTTGGTCAACAGGTGCAAGTGCACCCGCACCCGCACCCAACCATCGAACTTACCAACCTTAATGGAATGGGGTTATTGAGGCTCTAGAATTTTTTTGCTATTGTAGAATTACATTAGTGGGGAAAGAAATATGCACTGTGAACTACATCTTCAGTTCTATTTTTGTTGTCTATGAATTGTAACATTATTTTCAATAGAGATAAAGAGAATATATTCATCCCTTGTAATTTTTGCAATATTTGTAGTTTTCATTGAACTGAGTGAATAAAATATTAATTCATAATTGTGACTCTAATTATTATCATATATATGACATTCTGCATCATTTTTTTTCCCAAGCAAAGCCTATATCTTGAGATTCTTAAATCTTAAGGGATTGCTAGGATCATGTTCAAAATTTCTTATTTCTTTCTTTCCATTAATTGGTCAATGAACCAATCACATGTTTTAAAGTGGTGTTTTTTTTCCACCTTTTAGTTTGTATTTCAAACAGTTCGTGGACCTATGGCTTTTTAACACTACATGAAATGCTGCCATTAGAATCTGATTATGCTGGATAGGAAGAGGCCGTTAAAGTCATCTTCTTTAGAATGGCCTTTATGTCTGCAAGGTAAAACATTTTGACTTTTTGGGTCAAACTTTGAATTCTATATCTTAATCCACCATGATTTCCTTATTCTTCGACACTAAACTGTCTTTTTCCCAACATCTAATTATCTAAAGCAGATATAGTGATTTTGAATCCTTAAATTTTCTTCTTTTAACAAAAAAGAAAGTAAAAATAGAGTGTATGCAACACTTGAGGTCTAATTTGATAAGTAGTTCAGGTGACCTATGGGTTGGTGTTTTCACACGTTTTACACCTATGTCCTTTTTAGGGGATTTTTAGTGAAATTTCTTTGGTTTATATAGTTATGCCCGGGTCAATTTGTCCATAGTGCCGTCTACCATATCTTATATTATTGTTTTTTATGTCAATTATTTGGTTTATACCCAATTGCACTTTGTGAATTTATATATTAGTTGTCTTAAAAAATGGAAAATTGGTACTGAAAATAAATTAAATGGAACCCGCTAGCAATGTGCGTAAAAAAAACATAAGTACCCGCAACAACACGCGGGCATTTCCACTAGTATATATATATATATATATATATATATATGTTTTTTAATAATAATAATAAATATTTTTCAGGCTTGTTAAAAAAATACATATAAAGTGCGTTTATTTAAAACTCACTAAAATCTAACATTTCATAATCATTCATTACCTTCTAAACCAAATATACTTGCTATGTTTAAGAAAAAAAATTAGCTTTCCTTTAAATATTTTTGTTTGTCCTATTTCTTTTTCTATTGAAATAGATGATTTATATAGTAAACTTGGAAACATATCATACCAATTCTTCGGCTACATTGAAAAGGGCAGAATTATCTATAATATTAATTGAGCGACAGATGAACAGTGCTCTAATATTATTGGCCATCTAAGTGGGGCCACAGGCCACGTGACTGAAGAAGAAAAACAAGCGTCTCATTTGTGAGCTTAAAAAGAAATTAATGGCCCATCTAAAGGCCCAGTTAAAATTGAAATACCAAAACGCTTAATTGTGAGCCTAAAAAGGAAATTAATGGCCCATCAAAAGGCCCGATTAAAGTTTGATGAAAGCTCCAAACACATACTATTATATTTATATTTCAAGTAATCCAACACGAAGATGTACCATATTTATTTTGCTAACGTGCACCAACGTTTAATTTTTATAGTCTCCTTATTTGGTACGGGTTGTTTTTTTTCTTTTTAGGAATGAGCATTTGGTATCTGAAACTCGTACTGAAACGGTACTTCCGGTAGTGGTATGTTAATATTAACACGCAGGACGATTGCCATAATAATAATGTCCATCAAACATTTAACGAAACAGACGCCCCCACAGCGAAACGCGGGAAATTAAACACTAGTTACAATTAAATTTGGAAATTATTGATATCTATTTACTTATTTTGACTAGTCAAAACCAATTTAACCATTAGCTTCAGTCTTTGCTAAAAGTTTCGCAACGGTTCCGGATTTATCGTAAAGAAATCTCAACCAATATAAGTTCCTCATCAACTTCACATATGGAGTCTTGCTTTTGGTTTCTTTTTGGAATGCATACAAACAACCCACCACCTCGCCGAATAACATCACCCCTTGGCCTTTTTGTGATTTCCAGCCATAACTTATGAGAAGACATAACCACCGCCAAACGCCCTTAAAGTCTAACCATCTGAACCGACGACCACCCTACACATCATGACCACCAATCCACCATCTCCCAACCGTCGCAACATAGCACTATCGCTTCACACACCATTGTTTAAGTCCGATGCCATGGCTATCAAATCGTTGTTGCCAATCCTATTTGATCAGCCCATAAGCGCTCTTGTACTCCATCAATGATGTACACCCTTTAGCTATTCGGGTTCGTGAAACCGACCAACGCAATCTTGAACAACTTCTATTTCCGTCTTCCGCTATGCTCCTCTGTTTTCTTGCGACTATTTGAGGTAAAAAAAATATATAACCTACTCCCTTGTATCGAAACTTGATGTCTTGATAATTTTTATAAACTAATTTTTCTTTTCGATAATTAAACTAATGGAGATAAATTTTATAGCTTTTTAAGTGAGTCCGTTAAGTTTATAAAGCTCTTTTGTGTCAAGATCAATATTCACCATCTTATTATACAAGCTCTTCATGAAAGAAAGTATATGATTCATGAATGGGTAGTTGTCTGTTATGGTGAAACCATTTATTAATAAAAAAGAATCAACAATGTAGGTATAATATTATTATTATTTTTATAAAAATAAAAAAAGAAGAGAAGTCAATAATAAGCACGGTTTCTATTTTCTTTTTAATGTATAAAAACCAATCCCATGGTGAATCTCATAATCTTTCAACTTAAAAATATAATATTAATATTTTAACCACAAAAATTAAACACTTAAGTCTCGTTCCGCAAAACTAGAAAGCCCAAATCATCTTGGCCTAGAAATCTTAGACTTAGAATTGTGACACTTGGATTTTGTAATGCCAAATCTAGGCTGATTTCATTGGGAATAAATTTACCTGCCATTGCATACTTTAGATTTTTGCTTGCTTGATAAGGTGAGTATTTCATATCCCTTTTTTATTTTTATTCATTTTTGGGGTGTTACATGTACACTTATACAAATTACACATACAAGTTCACATTTTTACAAGACAATTCTAATACTATGTGCATTTGCTTACAAACGTGCTTTATGCTTAGACACTACATGTAGAATACATTTGTACTTAGTGAAGTCATTAACCTTGTACAAGCCGACCTTAACATTGGATATATAGCGCTATTGGATTGACAACCCACCTAGGTGATTCTCCCCCTTTTTCATCGGAGAATCCATGGTCATTGTTAAGTTATTATCCAGTTATTTGAATAAGTACACCGCTGTTCATTTAGTACATATATACAGTCACAGGATTGAATTCGCTCTTTTGTATAATACATAGTTTACATAAATGCACTGTAGCTTTGCACTTGAATTGTATAACATTTTCCAACTTACTATATGTATTAAAGCTAGAAATGCTCACCAACATTTCATGTGTTGACAAAACTTATTTTGTACATGTTTCAGGTGCAGTTTGATCCTAGTTGCATGACATTGGATTTTTGTGTTTTGCTTTTCCGTAATTTATTTCGATTTCATGTTTTGATGACTCTTGTATTTTTCGTTTCATTCATGTAATACAATTGAATCATTTAAATAAAATATTTACATTTTAGTACCATGAGCTTTTGAACAATCGTCATTACGTGACACCTCGATGATTCCGCCATCGGTCGGGGTGTTACAGTCGGATAGAGCCCTCGGACCGGACGGTTTTAATATCCGCTTTATTAAGCACTTTTGGGAGTTCTTAGTAGATGATTTTTGTGACTTATTGAACAATTTTTATGATTCGGGGAGGATAAATAGGGGGTGTTCGTCTTTGTTTATCACTTTAATTCACCAAGACCAAGGTTCCCGTTGGTCTAGGGGATTATAGACCGATCACTCTTGTGGGTATTATCAGTAAAGTGATTTCCAAAGTCGTTGTTGTGCAGATTAAAAAGGTGATGGGTTATATTATTTCAGAATCTCAGTCTGTTTTTTTGAGTAACATGTATATTCTGGATGATGTCACACCCCGACTTTTCCCTCGTCGGTTGCGACGTTTGGTGCCTTTGCCAGCGCAGCGGAAAGTTGCATCTAAGACTCTGGTTCCCTGAACGCCAATTCTAAACCTCTAGGATTTCCCGATCCCAACTGTCACCTACTCCAACCGTGCCGTTACCAAAGTTTAAACCTGAAAGACATACTTAAAAAGTCAACATAAAGCTGGTGAGTTCATAAGTTTTGCATAAATAATTCCACAAGTTTTTATAAAAGAGTTTCCATAAGTCTGAAAAGATCATTCCCGTTAATACTATGTCATAAGAACGTTAGCTAGACGTTAAGTGTTTTTACTACTACGGTTGGGAACCCATTACTAAACCGGTATAAGTGTTGAAGCCAGCCCAGACGGACGGGATTACCGATGCCTCGGCAACCCCAAAGTGTTAGAGACAATATGCACCCGCCCGGCTCCCAGCCGTCGGGTGGGGTTTGTAAGGCCCAATAGATCTATCCACATTTCCCTCGTTGTGCATCCCCGCACATTCATGGTTTCCCCCTGGGAATTTCCGTAAAAGCCGTATAGTAACATAAAGTGCCCATAGTATAACATGATCTTTAAAACAATGTAAGCAGTACTCATGTTTCTTTCCCGAATGTAAAACCAGTAACAGCAGGGCCGTGACACTCACGCACCCATTTCATTTTTCAAAAACTTGTTCGTTTGGAATTCCTCAGGTTTTCATAAAAGAAGCATGTCTTCCACCCCGTAAACATTTATAAAACAGTAAAAAGTGGGGTCATGAACTCACCTTAATTTCCATGCTAAGCTAGCAAACAAGTCCGGAGCTTGACCGACTTCCTCGTGCCCTAATACAACAAAGGACACCTTAAAGTCTAACACATATAAACCTAGCCTATAATCCGGCTAAAAGGTAGTTTATCCAACTATCCAACTCGTGTGTATAACTCGAGTACTAATATGCTTTAACTCGACGAACCGATCGTGACTTATCTTACTTATGCGTTAACACACGACATAGTACCCAAGTTGCGCACTTGTCACTATTCGTGTGCACACCACGTTGGACTATATTATGAAACGTATAACTTGTCCCGAGCCGTAGCTCGTCTTATAATTATATTTTAGGAAAAATGCCCTTTGATAAAAATGTAAGTATAGTTGTTTAAAACCGATTAATAACAATATCGCTTCTTTTCCAAATCTATGTCTTTAAAGGTTTTGAACATAAATTTTTATATAATTCTTTCTCAAATAGGCTGAGCGTTTTATAATTCAAAACCGTTTAAATAGAAATGTTTAGTTACTAAAATCTTTAAAGATTGGCACAATTGACGTTCAGTAGATATTATGTATTTGTTTTGGAAATATTGTTCGACGTTTGTATTTAATGTTGCAAGAAATCATTTATCAAAAACCTTTCCGCGATATTGTAGAAAACTACATTTGTCAAAATACTTGAAGATTGTTTATAATGAAATATACAAGAAACATCGCCTTCGTTTACGCTTATAAATTTTATAAAATTTCGGCAGAGTTTCCTCTGTTTTTGTGCGAACCAGACAACACAAGTTGTCTAAAAATTCCCAAAATCAACTTCAAAACACAAGACTACAATTCATTTATCCGCAATTCCAAATCAGACGAGACTTATACGTTTCGACGCTTTTACATAAACTACACTTATTTGTATAAAGACGTGGCAATATATATATATAGTCCAACTAATTTAGTCCAATATCGATTTTATAAGTCACGCCTTTTAGTCACTATTACCGGTCGTCCGATATAATATGTAGTTAACATTTATTATTATTATTCGGTTCGTTCGCGAGTCAAAACTATTTAAATATTCGCATCTATATATATTTATTAATAAGTACGACCACACAAAAATAAATACAAGAGATTATTTAGTTATACCATGTCTTTCGCGCCAACGCCGTCTCGCACGTGCTGACCAGATCTGATGGTTGACCAATTCTGACCGTTGACCACGTTTGACCGAGTTGACCGAACTGAACCGCGTGACCAAGGTTGACCGCTCTGCACCTGACCCGAGTCCCGAGATCTGAATGGAACCCGAACCCGAACATACCCAACGCCGCCATCGGACCACCACCTGCCACCGGTCACTACTTCTGCCCCAAAACAACCACCACGCCGGAACCACTAAACCCCGTCACCCGCACCCACCAGCGGCCGCCCCACCTTTGAACCACGAACCACCACCAGCTGAACCATCCTGCACCACCACCGTCGTCTCTTACAGCAGCAACCACAACTACCACGACCACCTCCCCTTCTGGCCAACCACCACCAACTGAACCAACCGAACACCACCATACACCACCAACCCGTCACCCCTTAAACTGAAACAACCCCCACCATCGGCCTTCACCTACCCACGCAACCACCATGACAACCTCCACTAAAAACCCCACAATCTGAACCCGACCCCATCACCACCGGACCACCACGAACCACCTTCTGCCTCCACCGCTGCCACTACCAAGCGGCCACCACAACCAACCCAATTCCCGTCAGATCTGGTAAGTAGAACCACAAACACAGCCCTTACGGGCCTGAAACCACGCGCCGCCACCACCATAAGGCGGGTGGTGGCCGGCCGCCGCCGCAGCAGAGAGAGGAGAGAGAGCACGAGGAGAGAGAGTAGAGAGAGAGTGGGTTTCGGGGGGGGGGGGGGGGGTGTGGCTGCAGAAATGGAAGGGAAGGAGGAGGATATGTGCTTTTATAGTTAGGGTTTTGGGGTAGGTGAGTTATACCGCGTGTCGAACCCGTTTTAAACATAAACGCCTCGGTTTCTATTCTAGGCCCGATAATAAATTATAAAAAGTAGCCGGTTTTGTTCGGAATACAAAACCGAGCATAAATATAAATATTTTCGATGTCCGACGCGTGTTTTCAGAACACGCGTTTAAATCGCGTTAATTAAATCGGTCGCAGCTTGGATTGTAAAAACGATCAGTAAACTTCCGAAACTCAATAATTAACAATATTTAAAATAAATATTTAATTTTAATAATAAAAATCACGTCGGCATAAATCGGAAATTGCCGGTTGTCACATCCTCCCCATGTTACAAAAATTTTGTCCTCAAAATTTGAGGTAGGATATCATCCAAGAACCAATGGTAATACAACAAAAATAGTCAACGAACTTGACGGTACAAATGACACGAGATAAAGTTTCAGAATCAACTGAATGCAAAGTGTAAACAATAACTTTGTCAACAAATACTATTGGCGCACCTCAAACGAAGCAACTAGTGCACCAACTTTTCGTTACACACCACAAGGTGTGTCTGCATTTAAGGCAATAACAAACAAGTTGATGAAAGTGAGACATGTCAATAAAATCATTCGTTATTCCAAGTCGATTGAATATTCACCGCAAGGTGCTGTATTAAATTCCAACAATTCGATTCAACTGAAATGTCGACTTTAAAGAAACTCATCGACGAAGTATCAAAGGATTCATTGCCTACACTGGCCAAACATAGCAAGACTAGAAGACAAACATTACGAGCAACGTAATGATAAAGCAAATCATTAATGAAACAATTGTTTGATGCGAAGCCCTACAATGGACCTTCACAGGTTTAAAGAATTCAAACATATGACAATTGACACGTGTACAAAAATACGTGTCTAATTTGGTGAAAAGAATAAGGAATCAACAAAAATTAAATTCCTTTACGATTGAATGTTGAAGGCCACAAATACAAAAGGAGAGAGATGTAGATCGTACTCAAAAGATATAACTAGGTTCTACAACATGAACCTTAGAAGCTCAAGAAACAAGATCATCAAGATCTTAAACTGGTTTAGAAAAGCAAAGTCACCAATGACACGAACAGGGGAGAATTGGCAATCACGTCCGTAACAACAAAATAATGAAAAAAAATCCTTATCCATTATTTATATATATAAATATATATACAACACATAGGATACCCTCATGATAGAATTTCTTAGAACTATCAGGTGCCTGTAAATTTGCAATAACGTGACGTCTACGTTATCAAAAATTTACCTCACCAGATCATCCTATTAACCTCCATCATAAGTTGTATCACGAGCACCCGTCACATTCATATAATAACACGTATATATAACATAATATAATACAATATTCGTCGTGTGCGCCACTTTTCCCGGTGCTCTCCTCGTCCGCATTCCAGCTTCGTAGCATCATCGGCAGAATGAGGTGCCTCATCAAGACGCCTTCGGCCCAACCCGACCTCGATGACATAGCATACTCCGAACCAGGGATGTGAGACCGCAGATGCTGCAACGATCCCTTTGCCAACTCGTCCAACTAACGCGACACGTGTGAGCGTTCTAGATACGTCCAAGCTTGAGTCGACAACCATTGGCGATACGTACTATATATACTTTACATAAATACACATAATATATAAACAAGTAAATTGTTCCTCGTACCAAGAAACAATGACTCGGCTAACTCTATGTGAATAACCACTCTGAAGTCTAAAACGATGACTCGCCAGTCACCAGTGAGGTATGCCTAACCACTGCATGCCAATGTCCTTTCTATATACCACTATAGAAAATACCGACTTCCTATTCACATAAGAAAAGAATAAATGTTCCTTGCGCCGAAGGAATGTACACTGAGCTAGTGTGATACACTAATAGCCATGCAACAGACTTGGCAACGGTTGGAATTCCAGTTCCTAGGCGTTCATACTAAATATCATGTCTTAGAAATTTTGGTCCCAACTTCAAAACAAACTCAGGTTAAAGCCTAGATATCTACCCAGACACCTAGTTCGCTAAAACCTATGGCTCTGATACCAAACTGTCACACCCCGACTTTTCCCTCGTCGGTTGCGACGTTTGGTGCCTTTGCCAGCGCAGCGGAAAGTTGCATCTAAGACTCTGGTTCCCTGAACGCCAATTCTAAACCTCTAGGATTTCCCGATCCCAACTGTCACCTACTCCAACCGTGCCGTTACCAAAGTTTAAACCTGAAAGACATACTTAAAAAGTCAACATAAAGCTGGTGAGTTCATAAGTTTTGCATAAATAATTCCACAAGTTTTTATAAAAGAGTTTCCATAAGTCTGAAAAGATCATTCCCGTTAATACTATGTCATAAGAACGTTAGCTAGACGTTAAGTGTTTTTACTACTACGGTTGGGAACCCATTACTAAACCGGTATAAGTGTTGAAGCCAGCCCAGACGGACGGGATTACCGATGCCTCGGCAACCCCAAAGTGTTAGAGACAATATGCACCCGCCCGGCTCCCAGCCGTCGGGTGGGGTTTGTAAGGCCCAATAGATCTATCCACATTTCCCTCGTTGTGCATCCCCGCACATTCATGGTTTCCCCCTGGGAATTTCCGTAAAAGCCGTATAGTAACATAAAGTGCCCATAGTATAACATGATCTTTAAAACAATGTAAGCAGTACTCATGTTTCTTTCCCGAATGTAAAACCAGTAACAGCAGGGCCGTGACACTCACGCACCCATTTCATTTTTCAAAAACTTGTTCGTTTGGAATTCCTCAGGTTTTCATAAAAGAAGCATGTCTTCCACCCCGTAAACATTTATAAAACAGTAAAAAGTGGGGTCATGAACTCACCTTAATTTCCATGCTAAGCTAGCAAACAAGTCCGGAGCTTGACCGACTTCCTCGTGCCCTAATACAACAAAGGACACCTTAAAGTCTAACACATATAAACCTAGCCTATAATCCGGCTAAAAGGTAGTTTATCCAACTATCCAACTCGTGTGTATAACTCGAGTACTAATATGCTTTAACTCGACGAACCGATCGTGACTTATCTTACTTATGCGTTAACACACGACATAGTACCCAAGTTGCGCACTTGTCACTATTCGTGTGCACACCACGTTGGACTATATTATGAAACGTATAACTTGTCCCGAGCCGTAGCTCGTCTTATAATTATATTTTAGGAAAAATGCCCTTTGATAAAAATGTAAGTATAGTTGTTTAAAACCGATTAATAACAATATCGCTTCTTTTCCAAATCTATGTCTTTAAAGGTTTTGAACATAAATTTTTATATAATTCTTTCTCAAATAGGCTGAGCGTTTTATAATTCAAAACCGTTTAAATAGAAATGTTTAGTTACTAAAATCTTTAAAGATTGGCACAATTGACGTTCAGTAGATATTATGTATTTGTTTTGGAAATATTGTTCGACGTTTGTATTTAATGTTGCAAGAAATCATTTATCAAAAACCTTTCCGCGATATTGTAGAAAACTACATTTGTCAAAATACTTGAAGATTGTTTATAATGAAATATACAAGAAACATCGCCTTCGTTTACGCTTATAAATTTTATAAAATTTCGGCAGAGTTTCCTCTGTTTTTGTGCGAACCAGACAACACAAGTTGTCTAAAAATTCCCAAAATCAACTTCAAAACACAAGACTACAATTCATTTATCCGCAATTCCAAATCAGACGAGACTTATACGTTTCGACGCTTTTACATAAACTACACTTATTTGTATAAAGACGCGGCAATATATATATATATATATAGTCCAACTAATTTAGTCCAATATCGATTTTATAAGTCACGCCTTTTAGTCACTATTACCGGTCGTCCGATATAATATGTAGTTAACATTTATTATTATTATTCGGTTCGTTCGCGAGTCAAAACTATTTAAATATTCGCATCTATATATATTTATTAATAAGTACGACCACACAAAAATAAATACAAGAGATTATTTAGTTATACCATGTCTTTCGCGCCAACGCCGTCTCGCACGTGCTGACCAGATCTGATGGTTGACCAATTCTGACCGTTGACCACGTTTGACCGAGTTGACCGAACTGAACCGCGTGACCAAGGTTGACCGCTCTGCACCTGACCCGAGTCCCGAGATCTGAATGGAACCCGAACCCGAACATACCCAACGCCGCCATCGGACCACCACCTGCCACCGGTCACTACTTCTGCCCCAAAACAACCACCACGCCGGAACCACTAAACCCCGTCACCCGCACCCACCAGTGGCCGCCCCACCTTTGAACCACGAACCACCACCAGCTGAACCATCCTGCACCACCACCGTCGTCTCTTACAGCAGCAACCACAACTACCACGACCACCTCCCCTTCTGGCCAACCACCACCAACTGAACCAACCGAACACCACCATACACCACCAACCCGTCACCCCTTAAACTGAAACAACCCCCACCATCGGCCTTCACCTACCCACGCAACCACCATGACAACCTCCACTAAAAACCCCACAATCTGAACCCGACCCCATCACCACCGGACCACCACGAACCACCTTCTGCCTCCACCGCTGCCACTACCAAGCGGCCACCACAACCAACCCAATTCCCGTCAGATCTGGTAAGTAGAACCACAAACACAGCCCTTACGGGCCTGAAACCACGCGCCGCCACCACCATAAGGCGGGTGGTGGCCGGCCGCCGCCGCAGCAGAGAGAGGAGAGAGAGCACGAGGAGAGAGAGTAGAGAGAGAGTGGGTTTCGGGGGGGGGGGGGGTGTGGCTGCAGAAATGGAAGGGAAGGAGGAGGATATGTGCTTTTATAGTTAGGGTTTTGGGGTAGGTGAGTTATACCGCGTGTCGAACCCGTTTTAAACATAAACGCCTCGGTTTCTATTCTAGGCCCGATAATAAATTATAAAAAGTAGCCGGTTTTGTTCGGAATACAAAACCGAGCATAAATATAAATATTTTCGATGTCCGACGCGTGTTTTCAGAACACGCGTTTAAATCGCGTTAATTAAATCGGTCGCAGCTTGGATTGTAAAAACGATCAGTAAACTTCCGAAACTCAATAATTAACAATATTTAAAATAAATATTTAATTTTAATAATAAAAATCACGTCGGCATAAATCGGAAATTGCCGGTTGTCACAGATGATCCCCTTATGATCAACGAGATGTATACTTGGTTGAAAAAAAAGAATGAAGGCGTTCTTTTTTAAAATTGATTTTTCAAAAGCTTCTGACAATTTGAACTGGGGCTTTCTTTTAAGTGTGATGGAACAAATGGGTTTTTCTCAAAGATAGCGTATGTGAGTGAATGGCATTTTAGAATCAGCGAGATCACCGGTCCTTGTTAACGGCGCTCCAATGTTTGAGTTTCATTGTGAAAAAGGTATTAGACAAGGTGATCAACTATCTCCATTTCTGTTTCTTATTGTTATGGAGGCGTTTTCCTACATTTTCAATAAGGCTTGCGAAGAAGGTGAATTTGGTGGTATTAAGTTCTCTAGTGTCGGGTTACATATCTCGCATCTTCTATATGCGGATGATGCAATAATAATGGGGGAATGGTCTCAAGAAAATATTGAGAAAATAGCTCGTCTTCTTCGCATTTTTCACTTATTTTCGGGTTTGAAAATAAATTTAGATAAATCCAATCTATTCGCCATTGGTGTTGAAGTTGATGAGATTGATAATGTTGGTGGTGAAATCCTCATGATGGTGAAGGACTAAGCAGACTTCAGGATGTAACAGCATTCTGGCAAGTGTGCATTCTGAGGATAGACTAATGAATTACATTGTCTTAATATTTTTGCTGGTACAATCAACAAATGAATAAGACTCGTAACTCCTCTCCATGGCTACAAAGTATTATCAAGTCAACGAGTTTAAGGATGTAAGAAGAATACACGTATAGACTTAAAGAGCGAGTCAAAGTGTAACCGCCAAGATAATGAATGATAGGCGAGAAAGGTGGTAACTGATGTCCAACGTCTATTTCAGTTGAAACATCCTCAATAACTACTTGAAACAGCCCACAAGATCATTGAAGACAACGGATATTGTGGGATCTTCTAATTATTGTCATGTTAACTATATATAGGGGTATGATGAACAAAAATAGGACACTTACACATTATCAAACACTTAGATACTTTGGAACACACCTGATACACTCTCGCCACACACACACACAACACTACACAATCATTGTAATCATAGATTGTTCATCATACTTCCAAAGTTGTAACACCTTTTTACCATTTTAATATTAACAAACAAAGGTAGGGGCCTAGACTCCTCCCGAGGTTTTATGCCGGCGATCATCAACTGATCAAGGGCTTTCCTTGTACATCGAGTGTCGTTCTTTTATTGCATTACACACATATTCACCTATCTTTACTTATTTCACAATTCTGATAAACAGTTAAATCCTCAGGATATAACTGCCCATCCTGAACACATTCTTTGCCATCCTAAACATAGTTGTCAAATTGTTATTTCTTTGTTATCTTAAACTGCTATCTTGAAAATATAACTAAGCTTTTGACATATTTCACACATTTAGCACTCTACCTCACTTTAACTAATTTGGAAAACAAAATTATTTCTAGTAGGTAATTTTTGACCAAAACAGATAAGATGTCGCATATATTGTGTTGTAAAGTCGGCTCGTTCCATTCGATTATCTTGGAGTTAAAGTGGGAGCAAATATGAAAAAGCTATTCATTGGACTCCGGTCATTAACACGGTTCAACATCGATTAGCGTCCTAGAAGGCAAAAAACCTATCGATGGCTGGAAGATTGGTCCTTTTAAAATCCGTTCTGGCAAACATTCCGATTTATTTTCTATCTATTTACAAAGCGCCAAAGTCGATAATAAATAAATTGGAGGGGGTCATGAGGAATTTTCTTTGGGCCGGAGTAACGAATGAAAGGAAGATAGTGGTTTGGGGATTTCTAAGATGGTTGATGTAAATTTGGGTCTTTTGATTAAATGGGTGTGGCGATTTTACAAGATGAAAGATTCTCTTTGGCGTCGATTGATTGAAGCTATTCATGGTGAGAGGTGTAAGTGGTCTTTTCTTCTGGATAAGAAAGTCTTTTGCGGTTGTTGGCATAATATAGTATCAGCTCTAAACATGATAAAATTGCAAAATAAATCGGTTCATAGTTGTATAAAGGCTTCGGTAGGCGACGGTTTGTGTATTAGATTTTGGTTGGACCATTGGTATGGTGACTCATTAATTAAAGACAGATGGCCGGCCGACACTTTTTAAATTGGAAAGGGTCAAAGACTGCAGAATCAGTGATAAATTTATACAAACATTGGACGGTATACAGTTAACTCATCAATGGAAATGAGGTATTCAATCGGTGGTTGATGTGTTGTGAAAAACACCTTGTTAATATGTTAGTTTTGTATATATTTTAGTCTTTTATTATGTGTTTTTAGGCGTTCTTAATTATTTATTTGTGTACATGTGTTTTGTAGGTGTTCGTGAGATATGAGCTTAATACGAACGAACTTTGGTCAAGTCGCAGGCACCTGGTACAAGAGCATGGAGTAATAATAATATATATAAATAATAGTATATAATATATTTTAATAATAATAATACTAATAATAATAAGATGCTAATAATAATAATATTGCAAAAGAAAGAAGAAACAAAATAGTCCACAAGATCAAAAGAACCTAAATCATGTCTTCGGCCCATAGGCAAATTTTGGCCCATATTGTTTAATCTATATTATATTATCTTATTAAGGAGGAGTGATGGTCAAGATTGTAATTTTGTCAAGCATCCAACTATTCAAGCAACATGTACAATTGAATTATGCTTACATGATGGGGGTAGAATTGGAACTTTATGGACATTCAAGACACTTAGAAGGGTATAATAGTAAATTTAGCATAAACCAATACCTCACATCCTAAAATCTTATGCCAATTTTACCCTCATGTCCAACATTTAGAATACAAAATACAACCCATGATGCATTTTAAATGTGAGACCTTTCAACCCCTCATAATCATTAACCTATCATAATTATCAACCTTTCATCATCATCATGATCAATTCATTAGTAACTTCTTCCTCTTATATATCTATATATTATCTATATGAGGTCAACAACAACAAGAATCACCACATAAATCACCAAACACAATTATTTGGTTTCTTACCTCAAAACCCTTCTATCATCACAGGTTCCTTACCGTATCTTTCATTTTATTTATCATTTTCTTTTTTTTTTCTCTATGGCATTTCATTAAAGCTTGATACACAAACATTATTTCTTTTCCGTATCTTTCATTTTATTTATTTTTTTCTTTTTTTTCTCTATGGCATTTTATTGAAGCTTGATACACAAAGATTGTGATGTTAATTAGTATTTTCTTTTTAGGAATCTTGATTTAGTGGGTCAAATAGTTTTTTTAAACATGAAACTGTGTTAACGAAAAAAATGAGTTTGTGGATTTATGGTGATTGATGATAATTGACAGGTGGGATTAACATTGTCTCTAAATGGCAAAAGATAGATTCGAGATCACCGGGGATAACACGAAAGGTCTCATCATCTCCTTATACTCTTATAAAGATTTTCAAAATCAGAGGTGATTTTTGTTTTAAGTGCCAATTTTTATACGTATCAAGCATTTTGCTACATGTTTTTTATAAGATTCAATACGTGTTGTCTCTTTATTGTTTTTATTCCCTTAATTTTGATTCTTGACTCTTTAGTATTTTTCTATCATCATGAATTCTATATTTTCTTTGGCAAATATCGATATCTATACTATATTATAAAGCATTTGGGAAGGATGACTACAAAATTTAAGTAATTACAATATCTATATCTATACTATATTATAAAGCATGAGTAAAGGATACCCGTAAAATTTAAGTAAATACAACCTTTATTGCTTATAGTACAATGCTTGTTGAAGTCATTTAGGGGGTAAAATTGTCTTTCTACCCACCTATTAAATTTTTGAAGAAATTAATTTAAGCATAATTATAAAATTGATGAAGAAATTAACAATAATGTGGTGACTCTTTACATTCATAACCTCCATGTCTTTATTATGTTTGTATCAATGTTATCTATACTTCTATACTACATTATAAAGGATGAGAGATGGCTAAAATAGTCACTTCATGTCAATTTTAAGATGGCATACAAAAGGTCCCAAGGTAAACAACTATATTTTTGTCAAATTCTTCTCTTTATGCCCCTATGTGCAACATTTGATTACAATTTTACAAATGACTAATGCAAGTCATCTCTATTATTATTTGCTTCACCTTTTGATTTTCTCATCTTTAATGAATTCAATGCCTTACATTTTCCTTTTCTAATCTTCAATGATGAATTAAAATCAACATCACTCAAGTTAATCTTTAAAACCCCTCATACCATTGTCTTATCACACCATTTTCTTTATTTCTCTCGGAAGTTGTCATCGAATGATATTGTTCAACACTTGTAGTCTTGCACTATCGATTATTATGTTGGTAAGCCAACACTTGTAATCTTGTATATTCTTTATGTATATTTATTTATTTAGTTATTTAGTTTTTAAGCTTTTTGTTAGTTTTTATATATGTTTTTTTTTTCATTATTTTGTCTGTGTTTTCTTTTACATATTTTTTTAGAACTTTATACAATAAGTCGGCCAATACGAACCAAACTTTAAGGAATACATGTTTGTCGACAGGATTTACCCGCTGCAATGCGCGATGGGAAAACTGCTAGCGTATTACAAGTTATTTTGGATCCCGCCGCAACGCGCGGGTAAACCCACTAGTATTATTAGTGATGGAGGACACGACTGATTATCGAAGGAACAACTTTGGAGATGAGAGGTTCGCAAACGCGCGAAGAGAAGAAAATAAAGATGATGAAGCCACGATGATCAAGACACAAGGCTAAATCTTTTGTAACTTCCTCTAGACGAACGGTTCGATTAGGTTTCACACTTTTTATGTGTATTTAAGTATTGGATATTGTTTTGCTTGTGATGACAAACTTCTTAACATTATTGATGCATTAGTTAATTGAAACAATTTGTTTATGTTTTGAGTTCTTTATTTACAACTCGTTCGGTTGATGACAAAACCTAGATTTGGGTTGGGTGACTAAAGAGGGTTGACTTGATATTTGCAAATTGGGTAGTTAATAGGGTTTGATAACAAGAACCTGTGCTACTGGCTAGTTAACTAATTTCCAGAACCATGTCTATGTGGTTCCCAATCTATAAACTGAAAACTGTGTGTAACCTAGAACCTGAAGTTTAGAGGGAGTTACTTCTTTATTATTATTGTTTTCTTTTCAAATCATTTAATCAACTTTTGCAAGCACAACAACATTCTACTTCATAAAATTATTTTTAATTAATTAGTTTAACTAATAAAATTGCTATCAACACTAACCACATACTCCTCGTGGTTCGATAACCCTACTCCATATACTGCAGTCCTTGTAGCTAAGGAGTTGTTTTTAAAATAATTTTTGATTAGCACTCGACACGCGATCAAAATGGCGCCGTTGCCGGGGAGTGTGTGCGCTTAGTGTTTTTAGTTTTAGTTGTCTTTACTCTTTTTAAAAAAAAATTTAAAAAAAAATTGGTATATAAAAGTGTTATTTAATTTTATTAGATTTCACTTTGGGTGTTCTAGTTGTGCAGGTTTTTCCTTTACAGGTGTAGAACACTATGGATTGGGTTGATGAAGACAATAAACCATGCTATAGTTGTGGAAGTTTCGCTCACTGGACTGAAGATTGTAAAGAATGTCCAAAGCCTCTACCGCTAGTAGATCCTTATTGTTTTTGTTGCGGACAAATACATAGGGATGAAGACTGCACAATATTTTGGAGTGATCCAGAATATTGGAATGAAATGTGTAAGTCAGGGTAACTCCATGTCGAGAAGACTATCATAGTTACTCTAACTATGAACTCGAAGAGGCACCTTTCTCAGGTAACCAGGAGGATTATTTTTATTACTCTAAAAACTTACAATCATGTTTTTCTCCAGGTTACTATCAAGATCAATATCAAATTCCTCCCGATGAAGACAAATGTGTAGAGATGACATATCAAAGCGAGGAGGAAAATAACCTTGCTCGAGCAGAAACGATATTATCCAAGCTTGAGGATTTTTTATCAACACCCAACCTCTCAATTCAACAAAGAATTGAGTACTTAAGTTTGAAATGCGAGGTGTTATCGGCAAGGATATATATAGCAGAGTCTATATCTCCCTTACCTGATGATATCAGAGACTATTCTCAAGTTAAGGATGAGGTTGTGGAGACTAATACCACACCAAATCCTTCACTTGTTGAAGAGTTACAAGTAGAAAAGGTTGTTGTTGTTGATGCAGGTGTCACAAGTCTTTCTCAAGATTCTCACAACTCTCATCTCGCACTGATTACCTTCATAAACAAGGTTCGGGATGAAGATTCAAAGACAAATATTAGGAATGTGAGATTACAAGACATCGGGCAAAGGCTAGTGAGATGGTTCTTCCACAACGACAAAAAGCGCCCAATTCACATGTCAATCTTTAAACATCTGTTTATTTGGCATGTAAACTACCGAGCATACTTTGGAAATTCGGTAGGCAAATGTTCTTTGAGACCACCATGAATGAACATCAGGTATGATTCTTGTACATTTTGTATATTTATATATTTGTTTTATTCTTTTCTTTTATTTTTAGTTTGTATTTTGAGTCTCTTTTGATTTCTGGGAATGCTTGGAGTTCAACTTGCAATCAGATAACCTGGCCTGTACTCAATCTCCATTCAGGCGGGATAGATCTGTACAACATCGGTGTATCAGGCATCCTGGAATTTAATTTTTTACTTTTCTTTTGAGTCTTAGTTTCAGGTTTGTTTATCGGCCGCGAATGAAATGCTATGCGGCTCGTTTGGGAGGAACTCCAGAGACTCATACGCACGCTGCCTATATCCAGGGGAGTTTGTTCCTTTTATTACTAGGTTAGAGTCCCGTTGGGATCCACGGTTCACCCGAAAGTAAAATGAAAAAAAAGTAGGAAAATAAGAATTGTATTATATGATTTGTTTTGGTTACTAAATGTTTGATAATGCAATATGTATGATTTTTGATGTTAAATGCAAAATGTCATCTAACAGTTTAATGTAACGAAATGATGGATATATCGAGTAAGTAAAGTTTAATTTGACAACTGCAAACTACATAGCATACTATCACAATATCACACATTACATCATTTGAGTAATATCTATATTATAATCATAACTAAGCTTAAGCATAGAACACTTATCATTTAGTTGGGGCTTAACGAACTTTAACCAATGGTCCATTTTCATTACTTCAATCAAAATCTTCCAACTCTTGCTCGTTGATAGCTGATTTTTCACCTTCGAAGTTGTTATAATTGTCATCACGATCCTCGGAGTGCAGCTCATTTTCAATAATTTATGAAAACCTCCACCATTGTATTCCATATTTGTGTTCTACATAAAATATAGTTGTTGTAAAGATATGGATACGGTGATAAGTAAATCAAGAAAAAATCCTTAACCCACTTACTTGAATGGGTAGCTTAAATTTTCATGTTATCTCTCCAATGGTTCAAACCGATTACATAGCTAAAAAACAACTAATAAGAAAATGGGTCCAATGTCACATGCTGTAATATAAATTTCCTATATTTTATTAAAAAATAGACACCAAAAGAATCAACCCCAGACGCATTTCAACATGTAGCCAAAAGGACCCATTGTACACACACTTTTGGCAACTTTTGACATGTTACAAAAGGCCGCCAAAAAAACGTCATTATTTAAACTGTGTAAATATAGTACTTAACAATTAAAAATCTTAATAAATAACATCAAAATCATAATCAATCATTCAAATCAATGACATTAAAATAATCCATGTCTGAAATTAACTTACCCGTTATATACAAATTATTATTAACATCTAGCACACTTAAAATTAGCACACTTATTGAAATCAAGATGATGATTATCGTTTACTTACAACTGATTAAAGTAAAGTATTAATATCAAAATTAAAGTCGATCAACAATGTTAAAATGAAATTCGTAATATTAGTAACATCAATAAATAAGATTAAAAATCTTAATAAATAACATCAAAATCGTAATCAATCATTCAAATAAATGACATTAAAATCATCCGCGTCTCAAATTGCCTTACCCATTATATACAATTTATTATTGACATCATTAGTAATCATTATTAGTTGTAGAGAAAGTAACATTTTGAAAATTTATATTATCATTTAATTTTGCTGTTAAATTTGGTATGACGATTAAATGATTTTATTATTTGTTAAGGTTTATATAGTATTGTTGTGTCTCGAACAATTCTGCAAAATCGGAAATAATGTGCCTCGATTGACGTGATCGAGTAGGAATATTTATTTATATATTTGAATTATAAAAATGGAAGGATTGGTAATTGACGTGAATTGGTCAACAACGCTTAAAATTAACACAATCAAACTCAAAGACATAAAGTCAAAAAATTGACCTCCATCAAATTAACAAAAACGTAAAAAGTTTTTACTCATATTTGGTCAACAATATTAAAATTAAGGTCGTAATATTAGTAACAGCATTGAAAATTATCTTGAATACATTGTATATTTTAGGAAACTATTAAATAGATTTAAATTATATTTATTATTAAAAGAATAATAAAAGTGTAGGAAAATAAATGTACACTCCTATCTTTGGATTATATTTAAATTATAAACTGTTAAATAGATTTAACATTGTTAAATAGATTTAAAATAAATGTTTAAAGGAAAGTCGTATATGTTTAAAAGAATATCGTTTCATTTCAATTGATTAAAGGAAAGTCTTTGAATTATAAAAATGGGAAGGATTGGTAATTAACGTGAATTGGTCAACAACGCTTAAAATTAGCACAATCAAATTCAAAGACATATAGTCAAAGAATTGACCTCCATCAATTTAACAAAAACGTAAAAAGTTTTTACACAGATTCGGTCAACAATAATAACATTAAGGTCGTAATATTAGTAATAGCATTGAAAATTATTTTGAATACATTATATATATTTTAGGAAACTGTTAATTATATTTATTATTAAAAGAATAATAAAAGTGTAGGAAAATAAATGTACAGTGATTAACATTAAGGTCGTAATATTAGTAATAGCATTGAAAATTATTTTGAATACATTATATATATTTTAGGAAACTGTTAACTATATTTAAATTATATTTATTATTAAAAGAATAATAAAAGTGTTGGAAAATAAATGTACAGTGTTATCTTCGGATTATATTTAAATTATAAAGTGTAAAATAGATTTAAATAAATGTTTGAAAGAAAGTCGTATATGTTTAAAAAAATATCGTTTCATCACAATCGATTAAAGGAAAGTTGTAATATCAAAATTAAAGTCGGTCAACAATATTAAAATGAATTTCGTAATATTAGTAATATAAATAAATAAGATTAAAAATCTTAATAAATAACAACCAAATCATAATCAATCATTCAAATCAATCACATTAAAATTATCATAAATAACAACAAAATCATAATTTAAATTTCAAAATCAATGACATCTTGTGGTGCAACCTTAGTAACAAACATTTTGTGCTCGATTGAAAACCATTTGAAAACACAGTATTCGCCAATGGAAGTATCTTTTGATTGAAGCAAATCAGGTCATCCAATCACAGTAAACCTTTACAAAAGAATTATGTATAGAAAATTTAAAATGTGTAACTAATTATAAAAATAAGAATATTGTAAACATAAATATTGAATATGCAAATTACAAACCTAGCGACTTGTGAAACAATTTTTGCACGTAATATTAGTATTAGTATTAATTAGTATTAGTAATTAGTAATATATTCGTACAAACAGTAATAGAAATTTTTAATTCGATCAATAAGATATAAATGGGATTAAAATTAAAAATCGTAATATTAGTTTTAGTATTAGTAATATATTCATAATTTAATTCGGTCAATTCTGTCAATAATAAATAAATGAGCTTAAAAATCGTAATATATAACAATCAATTATTATTAATGTCATTAAAACTCATAATAAATAACATTAAAAAAATGAAAAAATCCTATTAATTGCAGGCAAGACCAATAATAATTCATAAAAATATATTAAACATAATTTCATAGTAACATTAATGTAAATAAATGAGATTAAACAATCGTAATAAATAACATTCAATTCGGTCAATTATTATTGTCAATTAGAATTAGTAATATATTCGGTCAACAATACTATTTTTACGAATAGTAAACTAAAATCGTAGTATTAGTATTAGTTAATATTAGTAATTATTTGTAATTAGTGATATATTCGTAAAAATAGTAATACAAAATTTTAATTCGGTCAATAAGATATAAATGGGATTAAAATTAAATATCGTAATATTAGTTTTAGTATTAGTAATATATTCATAATTTAATTCGGTCAATAATAAATAAATCAGTTTAAAATTAAAAATTGTAATATTAGTATTAGTAATATATTCGTAAATTAATTCGGTCAATAATAAATAAATGAGCTTAAAAATCGCAATATATAACATTAAATTCGGTTAACTATTATTAATGTCATTAAAACTCATAATAAATATCACTAAAAAATAAATAAATCCTATTAATTGCAGGCAAGACCAATAATAATTCGAATGAACAGTAATATAAATAATATTAAACATAATTTCATAAAGATAGATTAAACATAATTTCGTAGTAATATTAATATAAATAAATGAGATTAAAAAATCATAATAAATAACATTCAACTCGGTCAATTATTATTAATGTCAATAACATTAATTATAACATAATAAAAATACATTAAAAAAAATCAAATCTTATTAAACATAAACTCGAAAAAAGTAATATAAATAAATGAGATTAATAATTTTAATAAATAACATTAAATTCGGTTAATTATTATTAATGTCAATAAATAATATTAAACATCTTAATAAATAACAGTAAAAATGAATAAATCTTATTAATTGCAATCAAGACTAATCATAATTCATAAACATAGTAATATAAATAAATGAGATTATAAATCTTAATAAATAACCTCAAAATCGTAATCAATAATTCAAATAAATTACATTACAAACATAAAAAATCGTAATTTTAATTTGAAAATCAATGACTTCTTGTGGTGGAACCTTTGTAACAAACAGCCTGTGCTGGATTGAACACCATTTAAAGACACAATATTCGCCAATAGAAATATCTTCTAATTAAAGCAAACTAAATTCGTAATATTAGTATTAGTATTAGTTAGTATTAGTAATTAGTAATATATTCGTAAAAATAGTAATAGAAAATTTTAATTCGGTCAATAAGATATAAATGAGATTAAAATTAAAAATCGTAATATTAGTTTTAGTATTAGTAATTTATTCATAATTTAATTCGGTCAATAATAAATAAATCAGATTAAAATTAAAAATCGTAATATTAGTATTAGTATTAGTAATATATTCGTAAATTAATTCGGTCAATAATAAATAAATGAGCTTAAAAATCATAATATATAACATTAAATTCGGTCAACTATTATTAATGTCATTAAAACTCATAATAAATATCAATTAAAAATAAATAAATCCTTTTAATTGCAGGCAAGACCAATAATAATTCGAATGAATAGTAATATAAATAATATTAATCATAATTTCATATAAATAGATTAAACATAATTTCTTAAAAATAGATTAAACATAATTTCGTAGTAATATTAATATAAACAAATGAGATTAAAATATCATAATAAATAACATTCAACTCGGTCAATTATTATTAATGTCAATAAATAATATTAATTCTAACATACTAAAAATACATTAAAAATAATTAAATCTTATTAAACATAAATTCGAAAAAAGTAATATGAATAAATGAGATTAATAATTTTAATAAATAACATTCAATTCGGTCAATTATTATTAATGTCAATAAATAATATTAAACATCTTAATAAATAACAGTAAAAATGAATAAATATTATTAATTGCAATCAAGACTAATCATAATTTGTAAACATAGTAATATAAATAAATAAGATTATAAATGTTAATAAATAACCACAAAATCGTAATCAATAATTCAAATAAATTACATTACAAACATAAAAAATCGTAATTTTAATTTGAAAATCAATGACTTCTTGTGGTGGAACCTTTGTAACAAACAGCCTGTGCTGGATTGAACAATCGTAATTTTAATTTGAAAATCAATGACTTCTTGTGGTGGAACCTTTGTAACAAACAGCCTGTGCTGGATTGAACACCATTTAAAGACACAAAATTCGCCAATGGAAATATCTTCTAATTGAAGCAAACTAAAATCGTAATATTAGTATTAGTGTTAGTATTAGTTAGTATTAGTAATTAGTAATATATTCGTAAAAATAGTAATAGAAAATTTTAATTCGGTCAATAAGATATAAATGGGATTAAAATTAAAAATCGTAATATTAGTTTTAGTATTAGTAATATATTCGTAATTTAATTCGGTCAATAATAAACAAATAAGCTTAAAAATCGTAATATATATCACTAAATTCGGTCAATTATTATTAATGTCATTAAAACTCATACTGAATAACATTAAAAATGAATAAATTCTATTAATTGCAAACAAGACCAATAATAATTCATAATATTAGTTTTAGTATTAGTAATATATTCGTAATTTAATTCGTTCAATAATAAATAAATGAGCTTAAAAATCGTAATATATAACTCTAAATTCGGTCAATTATTATTAATGTCATTAAAACTCGTACTAAATAACATTAAAAAAATAAAATAAATCCTATTAATTGCAGGCAAGACTAATAATAATTCATAAGGATAATTTAAACATAATTTCGTAGTAATATTAATATAAATAAATGAGATTAAAATTCGTAATAAATAACATTCAATTCGGTCAATTATTATTAATGTCAATTAGTATTAGTAATATATTCGGTCAACAATACTATTTTTACAAATAGTAAAACTAAAATCGTAATATTAAAAATAAATGAGAGTTATTTCGTTCATAAATGAAGGTAAATTGATTAATAATCAATCATTCATAATAAAAAATAAATGAGGCTTATTATGGTAAATTGAAATTCATATTAATATTAATATAAATTTGGTCAATTATTAAAAGATAGTAATAAATAATATTAAATTCAGTCAATTTTTATTAATGTAAATAAATAACAATAATTCACATTCAAATTTCAGATTAAATGACATTAAATTCGGTTAATTATTATTAATGTAAATAAATAACAATAATTCAGAATTAATGACATTAAATTCGGTCTAATATTACAATAATATTAAACATAATTTCGAAAAACAGTAATATAAATAAATGTGATTAAAAAAATTTCGAAAAACAGTCAATTATTACAATAATATTAAATATAAATTCGAAAAACAGTAATTCAAATAAATTACATTAAAAACATTAAAAATCGTACCAACCAAGATTGTCTTTCGTATGCGGCAACTGTAACGTTCCTTTTGTGTATGTTTTTAGACAACAGAAATTCGTTCATGGCCTTCAGCACAGTCTGGATTGACACGTTAAAAACAACATTAAAAAATAAAGAATCATTTTTGAAAATTAAATAGGCATATGTACATGAAAATAACAAATATACCAAAACTGTTGCTGAAGGGTCATGCAATACCTTGAAGAATTGAGAACCATTATGATAAGGCATAATAACGTTTGTGTCTTCGGATCAAATCCTGTTTTTCAAATGTTAAAACATAGCATTACTAAATCCGATGGAATAGTAAATCCGATTCAATATATGTCTAAAAAAACCGTGATGACAATAATAAAATTAACATAAATCTGATTTTACGCAGTCCTTATTATCCCTTTTATCACAAATCCGATTGAATATGTGTTTATCACAAATACGTTCATCACAAATCCATTTCATTAGAGCATGTGATAAACACAAGAATGATTTCAAATGGTAATTAGATTATCAAATATTAAAAAGAATAAAAAAAGTAACAATATGAATCGATAGTATCTTTGTTATCCCTTTATCACAAATCCGATTGAATATATGTTTATTACAAATCCGTTTCATTAGAACATGTGATAAACACCAGAATGATTTCAAATGGTTATTAGATTAGGAAATCTTAAAAAGATTTAAAAAATAACAATAGGAATTGATAGTATCTTTGTTATCACTTTATAATAAATCCGATTGAATCTGTGTTTATCACAAATCCGTTTATCACAAATCCATTTATCACAAATCCGTTTCATTAGAACATGTGTTTAAGAAGAATGATTTCCACGTAAAAGAATAAGAATTTTCATTCGGTTTGATTTGTTCTTAATAATGTTAACATAAAAAAAAAGTCAAAATAATAATAGGAATCAACATTAGAAGAGTAGTATGGATGTTTACCTTTAATCAGTTGTGGATAATCAACAAATGATGCAAGGTGAAGAAGAAAGATTGAAAGATTTGTTAGGAATTAGGAAGAATAGGAGAGTTTTGATATGGAGAATGAAAAAAAAAATAAAAGAAAAAGGTTTTTATAGTCATAATTTGGAGCTCCATATTAGTTGTTGGATCATAAAGGCCCTCTCTAAGGCCTTGATTCAACCCAAGTGACCTCAATTATTATATAGATAGAATAGAAGATTGTTGTACAATTTTTTTCTACTTTATTTTATTTCCTAGTTCACATTGAGGACAATGTGTCGTTCAAGTGTGGGGGTGGGGAAATTTCATTTTTATTTATTTTTGAGTCTTGAAAAAAATCAAAAAAAAAAAAAAAAAAAAGAGAGAGAGAGAGAGAGAGAGAGAGAGAAAATTGAAAATGTCTTGAAAATTTTTCCTAAAAAGCATTCTAATCAGACATAAAGCAGCTCTTTTAGTACATACCAGTTGTTTCTTGATTGTTTTGGCAGTAGATCCTTAGTCATGGTCTAATTTGTGGAAAAGTAATATGAACCGTTTTCAGCAGGTATTTTTAAGAAAAATATTTAGAATTGCCTGATTAGGTTTAACAAGCTTTTAGTAATAAATACATGCACACATCGGTAACCCATTTACCCACTTTTGTGAGATCTTGAGCCTACTAGATGATAGATTGACTTATATATATTTCCGTTTGTTGAGAGTAGGCCACATGTTTTTCTGTTGCAGAACTTGTGTGATTTGATACATGCTAAGGTTGTAGACTAGATATGCGCATACATGACAAAGGCGATTTAGGATTCCCTTTTTGTTTAACACCTTTTATTGTTTTGTGTTAACCGGTTTACCAAAAAATATTACCATTAGTAGCCATTTTTGAGCCTTATACCCTTTCGTTTGCTAAACCACATAATCACCCAAAGAAACCAGTACCTTTACCAAGTGTTGATGACATCCAAAGTGTTAAGTGATTGTATTTATGTTAGAAAAAATATATACGTGAAAAAAAATGAAAAAAAAACAAAAAAAAAAAATAAAAAAAAGAAAAAAAAAAGGAAAAGAAAAAAAAAGGAAAAGAAAAATAAAGAGAAGTTGTTCGTTATGGGTCAATTCTATCCTATGTTTCGCTTGTTTAGTTTTCATCATGAATAAAGGATTGTCATTCAAGTTGTTTCACTATTTTATTTTAGTCACTTCTAGCCAAATCTATCCTACCTTTACCTTAAGCCCAAAACCCGTAAGTCATTTAGATATGTGCAATGTCTACAGTTGAGGTGTGATTGTTATACAAGCCTATGATAACAAAGTTACATGTTTGGTTTTGAGTGAATAATACTAGCACATTACATGCTAGTCCAGATATTAAACCGAGTGGAGTGAAAAATTGTGAGGGGTGTGTTGCACGAAAATAAAAGCCGGAAGCATGTTAGATTTAGTCAGGGTTAATTCTGTTTTTAAATGGAAATCAATTTGACTTGCTGAATTAACACATCTAATGCTGATCTGTAAATGGGGTATGACTTTGGACCTTAGCTAAGGTATGATGGGTGACTGGGTGCTAGTATGTGATAATGTCTTGAGTAGAATATATATATATATATATACATACACACACACACACATATATATATATATAATTTTTTCGAGACGAAAACAGATAAGTGTGGGGGTGTGATGTGTTGTGAAAAACACCTTGTTAATATGTTAGTTTTGTATATATTTTAGTATTTTATTATGTGTTTTTAGGCGTTCTTAATTATTTATTAGTGTACATGTGTTTTGTAGGTGTTCGTGAGATATGAGCTTAATACGAACGAACTTTGGTCAAGTCGCAGACACCTGGTACAAGAGCATGGAGTAATAATAATATATATAAATAATAGTATATAATATATTTTAATAATAATAATACTAATAATAATAAAATGCTAATAATAATAATATTGCAAAAGAAAGAAGAAACAAAATAGTCCACAAGATCAAAAGAACCTAAATCATGTCTTCGGCCCATAGGCAAATTTTGGCCCATATTGTTTAATATTATTAGTGATGGAGGACACGGCTGATTATCGAAGGAACAACTTTGGAAGATGAGAGGTTCGCAAACGCGCGAAGAGAAGAAAATAAAGAGGATGAAGCCACGATGATCAAGACACAAGGCTAAATCTTTTGTAACTTCCTCTAGACGAACGGTTCGATTAGGTTTCACACTTTTTATGTTTATTTAAGTATTGGATATTGTTTTGCTTGTGATGACAAACTTCTTAACATTATTGATGCATTAGTTAATTGAAACAATTTGTTTATGTTTTGAGTTCTTTCTTTACAACTCGTTCGGTTGATGACAAAACCTAGATTTGGGTTGGGTGACTAAAGAGGGTTGACTTGATATTTGCAAATTGGGTAGTTAATAGGGTTTGATGACAAGAACCTATGCTACTGGCTAGTTAACTAATTTCCAGAACCATGTCTATGTGGTTTCCAATCTATAAACTGAAAACTGTGTGAAACATAGAACCTGAAGTTTAGAGGAAGTTACTTGTTTATTATTATTGTTTTCTTTTCAAATCATTCAATCAACTTTTGCAAGCACAACAACATTCTACTTCATAAAATTATTTTTAATTAATTAGTTTAACTAATAAAATTGCTATCAACACTAACCACATACTCCTCGTGGTTCGACAACCCTACTCCCTATACTGCAGTCCTAGTAGCTAAGGAGTTCTTTTTAAAATAGTTTTTGATTAGCACTCGACACGAGATCAGTTGTCGAGATCTCCGAGATGTAGGAACTAATCGAGGTAATGTGCAGATTTGTTTTCAGTTCTAGAAAAGATACTTGGAGCTGGGAAGTGAAAGACAATGAGGACTTTTCGGTTTCATCAGTGAGCAAATGGATGCGGCTTGGTCGAGATGTCAAACGGGTCCAAGTTATGAAGTGGGAAAAATGGGTGATTTCGAAGGTAGGTTTGTGTCTTTGGAGGGCTGAGATGAATCGGCTTCCAACGAGAGACGCTTTAATCCGTAGAGGTATTATTGTTCCAGATGCGTCCTGCTTATTTTGTGCTGATTACAATGAGTTGATTGAGCATATATTTACGGGATGTAGTTTTTCCATGGCCATTTGGGCCGGTATTAGCTCGTGGTGCAAGTTAGGACCGGTGATCCCACTGGAGTTCAAGGATCTGCTTTCGTTGGATAATCAAAGGACCGTTAGCGAAGGAGGGAAACAGATTATTAATGGCATTATCATGGTTAGTTGTTGGGCTATTTGGAAAGCGAGGAACAGGAAGTTGTTCGATGGCAAAGATCCGAAGGTTTAGGAAGTGTTAGCTTCGATTTAGTCTTTCACTTTTTTATGGTTTAGGAGTCGGTCAATATATTTGTCTCCTCAATGGAAGGATTGGGCTAGATACCCTTGGTATATGTTGTAGTGGTTTTGGCAGCGGCCCCCGGTTTGAGTACACGCCTGTTTTAATGAAAGTTGCTTTAAAAAAAAAAAAATTAATGATACATTTGTCATTTCATGATTATTCGCATTTATAGCACGACGATGTAGCCGATGCTCCATCTTTCTGATTCGATCCACAAAAGGCCCATCAACCCTTTAATTGCCATCATCTCCTTCAAAGTAAGATGTTACTTATCCCCATCTATATATTAAATAAGTTGTTCCTTATCCCCATCTACATATTAAATAAGTAGTTCCTTATCCCATCTATATATTAGTTATTAGGCGGTGGGGTGTGGTCTCGGGAACAAGACAAAGACCACCCCTCCCCCATCGCGCCGGTCCTCGTTTCGGTGTAAACAGGGAAATCTCTCCCTCCTCCCCAATCCTTTCTCTCTCTCTCTCTCTTTCTCTCTCTCTCTCTCTCTCTCCCCCATTTAGAGGTGGCGTGGCTGTCAGTGCCTCGGTGGTCGGTGACCACACTGATACGTGGATGAAAACCCCGCCGTTATGGAGTTTAAAATTGTGTTTTTACATAATCATATGAAACCGAATGCAACACTTTGATAGACTTTTTGTGTTACAGGTTGAAAACGCTTATGGAATGGATTTTACATGATGTTAGAGTGAAGGATTGGAATTGAGAAGCATTGGAAGAAGAAAGATTAAAAAAATTGGCAATTCAAAGAGTCCACTGTCACTGACGGTGGTCAGGCCGTCAGCAACGGCCAACATCAGGAACAAAAGGAGGCCAGGCCGTCTAGGCCCCTATCTGCCGCCAATTCGGGCGTCAGCCCTTGGCTGTCAGGGACGGTCAATCTGCCGTCGCTGACGGCGGGGTCCGGTACAAATTGAAATTCAAATTTTATTAAAGCCATTGAATGTTATCGTGGAAGAGGGACGGGGATTGGTTGAAAACGGAGAAAAAATGGATCATTTTGAGGAGTTACAAGAGTTAAAAGCTTATATTATCAAGGGAAATCATCAAAGAAATCATCTCATACTCTAAATCATCATCTTTATCATTATCAATCATCCCCAATCCATTTGCTAATCATTCCATACCATCCTATTGAAGATTGAAAATCCAAGAACACAATTTTTAGGTAGCGTTTGGTTTGGTGGAATGGAAGGGGAGAATGGAATGGACCATTATGAAGTAATGAAAAATAATGTGTTTGGTTGGTTAAAGGAATGTAATCACCCATTCCACAAGGCATTCTGATGTGTTGCAAAACACATCTAATTTCCCATGTATTTTATATTTTATTTGGTCTAGTTTGTATTCGTTTCATGTCAGTTTTATTATTTATTTATTTATTTTATTATTTTATAGGTGTTTGGAGAGAATGAGCTCAAAACGAATGAATTTTAATCAAGACACCAACACTGGAGAGCCGGTGTTCATAGACGTTAGAGCGTAGACGAGAAACTTTGGTCAAGTCAAAAACACCCGAGTCTAGAGCACCGAGTATAATAATAATAATAATAATAATAATAATAATAATAATAATATTAATAATAATAATAATAATAATAAGTATGGACTTAAAGTCCAAATGAGCTCGTGAGTTTTTACTAACACAAAAGACAGAAAAAAAAGAAGCCCAATTGTGAAAAAAAAAAGTCAAAACCCTACACACAAATATTAATATATGCGGATATTATTTGATGAGAGGGAGGTGAGCACATTATCACGAGCATAATATTTTATATCGAAGAACAGAAGCACGGCCGCAAAAAGGACAGAACTCGAGCATTCAGCAGCGACCAAGGATATTTGGGGAGGCAATTTTTAAGGAGAGGAAGGCTTGGGTTTGTTTATCTAAAACTAGGGTTGTAAACGAACCAAACGAACACGAACAAGGCCTTGTTTGTGTTCGTTTGTTAAGGAATTAACGTGTTTGCGAACGGTTCACGAACGCTTACCAAACGAGATTTTTTGTTCGTGTTCATTTGTTAAGGAAATAACATGTTCACGAACTGTTCATGAACACTTACCGAATGAGATTTTTGTTCATGTTCGTTTGTATTTATTTGCTAAATTTAGGTGTCGGACAAAAACGAGTTCACAAACAAACACAAATGAACGTAAACAAACACAAATAGGCGTTACTGAACAAAACCAAGCACAAACTAACACATTAAATTATGAAAATTAGCATTTTTCATCGCTAACATTGTTCGCTCAGAAATATACTAATCCAATTACCCAAATATACGTGACATAATCTTGATCACATAATGTCTTATAAAAACACATAGGTATCATATTAAACTTGAAATCCTCGTTTAATCCACAAAAAATAATAGTTAATCAAAATAGTTAAAGTAATATTAACATGTGATACACTTAAATAATCTACCACTATGAAATTTGAAATACTTAAATTAAATAAAAAATTAAAAACCCTAATGAACTATCGAACACAAACAAGCATAAATGAACACGTTACCAAACGTTCACGAACATAAACGAACGAACACGGCCTTTATTCATGTTTGTTTGTTTAGCTAAACGAACGAAATTTTTTGTTTATGTTCGTTCATTTATTAAACGAACGAACACAAACGAACTTCCCGCCGAACAGTTCACAAACTGTTCGCCGAACGTTTGGTTTGTTTACAACCCTATCTAAAACACTAGTTTTGGTTTTTCATTACTTTGTGTTTTCAACTACTTGCTACTATGTTTTATTTTTATTTTGAACCTATGTTTTCATCGCTTTCCATGACTATGAGTGGCTAAACTTTTAGTGCTACCTAGGTATTGATGATGGGTGACAACTGAATAATAATTTTCGGGTTGAATTTATATAATGTTTTGGATAATGTTTTTGGTAAAGGTTTTCTAATAAGGTTTCTTTTGTATATGCGTGCTTAATATCTGAATATTAATTTTTGTTTCGCTTAATTCTAGTCCAATTGATTTTGTATCTTTTGATCTAGGATTTTGTTAGTATCTTAGACTTGGTGTTTTTGATATATCTTGTGGTTGCTAGACGTAGTAAACCCTAGAAACAAGTTAATTAATTATTCGGTAATTTAGCATTCTACCACCTTTGAGACCTAGAGGAGATTAGGTGCCAGTGTGTCTAGCTTGGTAGGTATTCGGGACCGTGTTCTGCAAGAGAGTGAGTCACCCCTAGCGTGCCTGTTTTGCTAGCACCATTTGTTAGAAACCTGTTAGAATTACTATCCCTTGCATCCCTTACACATCCCGGATGTATTGTTTCTGAGGGGGCCGAGAGGACATTCAGATTTAGGATACCTTAGCATAGGTTGGAGAGACCGAGAGGTGATCCGAACCCGAGACCGGTGAGTTTACACACTTCCCTAGATTCAGTATTGCGACATGTTGGAGAGTGATTCGCGTTCTAGTGTTAGTCTAGTTTAGTGTATCTTAAGATCCCGGTAGCCAAAATCCATTTATCCAATCCTGAGAGCTAAACGTCAGTCACCTTGATTCTTACCTAGGTAGCCATTTTCTCATTATTTGATCTCATCCAGTTCTACTTGTTCGTTTGCTTTGTTTGAGTTGTTTGCATTTTATTTACTTTAATTTTATATATTTATTTTTTTAGTAGTTAATTAAATCACCATCACTTTAATTTATTAGACTAGGACTCGACGAAAGCTTAGTACCGAGAGCCGCTATTACAGTGTCCACGGTTCGATACTCGGACTTATTTACTTTACTACTTTCGACCGGTACACTTGCCGGTAGTGTGTGGTTTAGTGGGTATTTTCCATTTAAAACTTGTTTTGAAATTAATTGGACTTAAAATATATTTATCACACATTTCACGCATCACATTCCATTCCCTCAAAACCATTCCATCCACCCCCATGTTTTTTTTTTTCATTCCATCCCTCATTCACCATTTACTAAAAACACCATAACCCACCACTCAACACCATCGTCACCACCCACCACCGCTGTCGCCACCACCCACCACCGTCGCCCACCACCGCTGCCGTCACCACCCACCACCGTCGTCGCCGCCACAAACCACCGCCACCCGCTACCTTGACCCACCTACCCACCACCGTCACCTACCCACCACCGCCATCCACCACCACCCACCGCCGCCCACCACCATCACACACCCACCTACCGCCGCCTCCACCACGCGCCACCGTCACTCACCATAATTTCCTTTACCCACCACCACCGCCACTACTCACCATCGTCATCCACCCACCATCACCGCCATCCACCTCCACCCATCGCCATCGTTGCCGCCACTCACCACCGTGCTACCGCCACACACACCACCACCTACCATCACCACCACTACCCACCACCGCCACTGCTCACCATCGTCGCCCACCCACATCACGACCATCCACCTCCACCTTCCACCGTCGCTACCGCCGCTGCCGCCACCCACTACCACCGCTACAGCCACCGCCACATATCACCACAACCATCACCGCCACTGACCACCACCCACCACCGTCACTAACTACCGATTTTATTCTTTCGTCTTTTCATGCCTATCCAACAACACAAAATAATGTTTTGTTTCATTCCCACATGGCAACCAAACAAGACATAGAATGGTAATGATCCATTCCATTACCTCGTCCATTCCATTACCCCATACCAAACAGACCCTTAATGACTTCTATGTTGATTATATTAATAAGAACATAAGGTATGAACATAAAATTTAATCATGTGTACCTGATTTGCTTAACCGTTCAGGAACCTTAGTAATGGAAGACACCATCATCTTGATCGGGTTCCCTTTAGGGTATGCAGTTCTGATGGTTTATGTGTTCTTGAGTTATGAACACATTGAGAGAGAGAGAGAGAGAGAGAGAGAGAGAGAAATAGGGGATGGCTAATGGTGTTATGTTGTTATGATTGTGAGTCAACCCTAATCTCATAATAACCTCTCTATTTATACATACCCAGGGGACACCCTAATAAAGCCCATCTAATGATAGTCCGCCCATCAAAGACATATCTGTTATTGGGCTTAGGATAATATTAATAATTGATCATCATAATATAAATGATTATAATGGCTATCGATAAATATACAAACGTTACATATATTTATTCCAACATTCTCCCACTTAGCCGAGTAATCATTTATTCCTTTATTATATATATAGATTAATACTCAGAGATTAATACTCATTTTAGTTCTAAACCCAAAATGTAGCAGAGAAATACAGCTGTTAAGTCTGTATTCGACTTAGGACCCCCATTAATCATCCTACACCCAAATTTAAAACTTAACATTAGGATCAATTAACGTTATGCCCTTAGTTGTTGATTTGTTATATTGTTGTCTTTATGCCATTATGCTAGCTTAGCATACTAATAGACAAACAAATCATAATGAGGAAAATTAATTATTAATCATTAGTCATTAGTCATAAGTCATTCATAGTACGATATGCAGTTGTACATGGTCATTAGTAAAACCCTTTTCTCTTAGTTGGCCCTTAGTGAGACTTTATAGGTAATAGACCTTTAGTTATTGGATCCATAAGTATATCATGAATGCATTCGATACAAAATTCTGATTTCTTCTATTTGTTCTTAACATAAGCGAACAACAATTTCGTATCAAACTCTAATGCAGCTCCTCTCAAACTGTTACTGTTTGAGAAATTAGGGCAGCTGACTTTATCACAGTAAGTCTTCAACTTAGTATTTATATGGAGTTAATAAGTTATGAGTCAACTGATAACTTTAGCAACAACATTTAATGACCATCCTGTTGTGATTAGCAACACATTATGTCATGATAACTTAGGTTGTTGTTACAGTTCCTTATGGCTCCTCCATAAAATAGTTATGTCTGCCGACGTTATGATATACCCCGAAATTGACACTTGATTTCCTTTGAATATAACAAAGTTAGAGTAAGAGTAGTCAATCACTTTAGGTTCTCACTTCTTCTTTAGATTATAGTCTCTTGTTTCTTAAAGATATTGTAATGTTCCATTAGATGCTTTTCATCAATCTAGACAAGTCTAGTATCAAGCAATACGAACAATATCATAAACAAGCATAGACTTAAATTTACATCAGTCTTCTAATTAATGAAGCATAAGGTGATAATCTCAAATTATCCTATTATCCTCTAAAGGAGAGCAATGTTGTATGTTACATACGTAAGGACCCGCTTAGATTAAAACTTATGGGATGAAACTAATATCCCGTTGGGTCTATCTCAGTATATTTTGATTCCTATCAAGTAAGAGGAATCCCCGATGTTCATCATGTCAAAATTATGCATGAACAATGCTTTGACTTAGGTAACATATACTTGTCAAGAGAAACGTCATCTATGTAAGGACAAGTTTTCATTAGTTGCTCCCACTCATCTTGAGGTAGGTTCTTTAATCCACTTAGTTCTTGATGAAGAGAATTTCATTATGATTCCAACACATTTTATGCTTGCATCAACCCATACATGGATCTTATTGACTTACAGACTAAGTGTTCTTAACCTTTAGAACTTTCAGGTTGCTTAATGAACATGTAGGTCATCGTTATGGAAAGTTGTCTTAATGTCCATCTAATGTGGCTCTTAGTTATTATGAGCTACTAGGACGATAATGATCCTCAAAGAAATCTTTTGTAATACAGATAAGAAGATTCTTTGATAATCTAATCCCTCCTTGAGTATAATCTTTTACAATCAATCTTATCTTTCAACGTTCCCATTCGGATCTGGTTTAATTATGAATACCTTTAGGTTATTCAACCAAATCCCAAACGTTATTCTAAATTATGGAATGAGTTATGCTAATAATATCTTTATTCCATTTAGAAGATTGATTGATACTAATGATTTAATTAGAAGAGGTAGGATCAGTAAACTTTCCAAACATCCATTTTGTGTTAGTTAGACAGGTTACATAATCATCAAATTTAATGGGCTTTTAGACCCAGATGACCTCCAGAGTTGAACATTGGGTTTATTATGATACAAACTTAACTTTAGTTAGGTGTTTTTATTTTCAGGTATATAATGAGCAATATTAGTTTCTACGTGTGTAAGAGTTGGTGCAGTAAGGTGTACAAGAGGAATAATCAAAGTTAAATTCAGAGTTAAACTTAATAAGTCTCGAATTTTAACGAGTCTCTCCCCCGCATCTTGTACTTCTGAAAAGTCATAATAAGGACTTTTACTGCTCCCACTTACCTTAGAAATTGTCACACCCTCAAATTTCCACCTGCGGAGTTCTACCGCGAGGCGTGTGACATACCAGGATCCAAGTCAACGGTCACAATAAACGACGTCTAAATGTAAAAACATACGTAAACAAAACCATGCATAAGTTTAAAACCAACATTCAATAGTGCGGAAGCATTTTAAAGTTTACAAAAGTCATGCATAAATAAACATAAGTTCAAAAGTTCATAATCCCAAAACGTGCAGATGAAACCCTAGACACGAGACGACTCCAGTGCGACCACGTGCGCCTATCCATATGCTGCTACCTTAGCGACCTGAGAAAACATGCTAAAAGAGTCAACATATAATGCTGGTGAGTTCACAGGTTTTAATTAAACGTTTACAGTGATCCTTCAAAAATGTTACCATCACAATTACTACTATGCTTTATGAGAACGCCAACTACCGGCGCAGAATGAGAACGCCAACCTGGGCGCAGAATGAGATACTCATACGGGTGAAACCATTACTGACTGAGCCGAGTGTTACCCTGTTTTGTTAGAGACAATATGCACCCGCCCGGCCTCCAGCCGTCGAGTGGGGTTTGTCAGTCCCCAATAGCGCTATCCATATTTCCCCGCCATATACCCATGTTAGTGGTTTCTAGGGATTTTCAATGCTCCGTATAGTAAGATAAGCAAGCCATAGTATAACGTGATAACAAGTCATAAGTCATAATAGAGTTTGTAAGCATGTTTCTCACCCCGAAAGTAAAAACTGTAAAATGTGGGGCCGTGAACTCACCTTAGATAACGTTCCTCGAATATGTGTAAAGATGTTTAGCCCGTGACAATCCCTCTACCGAAGATCTATCAAAATGTTCACATAAGTATTCCGACTAATAACCATAAGGTTATCTAGTCCCCGATTGTCCAGATCATAACCAAGTATGTTTTAAAACGTGTTTAAATGTTTAACCGACACACTAGACCGACCCGACATCCCGTTGGTGACCCATTACCCTAACTAATCAAGTACACATAGGTTACATGCAAGGTTCATGCATAAAACACTTAGTTTGTATCAAAAATCTCATTTTTGTTAACACAGGGTCGAATGTAGTTGTAAGTGGTCGAAGGTGACTTGAACTGGTCGAAGGTGGGTTCAAACTTCCACCTTCGCCCCTTTTTCTTCCACCTTCGCCCCCTTGTGGTACCTTCGCCCCTTTTTCTTCCAGGTTCGACCCCTGGATTCCACCTTCGCCCGTTCGACTGGCCGAAGGTGTTCCAGGTTCGACCCTGTTGTGTTGTTTACTCAAAAACGCATCCAAAAACATCCGAAAACATCACGAAACATCATGAGTTACAGCAGTCAAGCATCATTAACATATTCCTACGAAACCCTACCAATTTTACCCCAAAATTTATCCGTTTTACAAGTTTCCTAAAATAGCAAATTATGGAGATGTCATATCATCATGCATGCAAATATTACCCAATTAGGAAACTTTCCGAAATCGATTAATAATCAGTTTATCATACTCGGATCATCATGAACAAGAAACCCCTATCATAACCTTATCATAATCATCCCAAAAACAACCCTAAATCTAACTAAAAACTCCTTTAATCATCAAAACACCATCAACAATCAAAGGTAACACGTTTCAATCATAACCCATCATTAATAACAGCCCTAGGTTGTTGTTATCTCATCTATATAACAAATAATCATCAAACAATGCTTAATACCACATAAACACATGTTAAATTGTATGAAAACTCATTGTTTATGAATAGGTTTTATTTAGAAAGATATTAGGAAGGTTTTTACCCATAAAACATGTTGATATCAGATCTGGACCCTTGGGGTTTAGATTAAAACAAGTCAAAATTGTTTAAAATGGATTTGTAATGAAGAACACACCTTAGATTTTCACTTGTAATGATTTAGAGAGTTAGGTTATGAAAAACAAGCTCAAAAACTCCTTCCCCAATGATAATAGCTGATAGAGAGTGTTTGGAGGCGTTTAGGGTTTGTGAAATGGTGAAAAATGGCTAAGGATGGTATTTATACTGTCTGCACGTTCGCCCAGTTGAAGTGGTCGAATGTGGAATTTTTCCACGTTCGCCCCTTTTTAGTGGTCGAATGTGGAACTTTTCCACATTCGCCCACTTTGTTTCCACGTTCGCCCATTTTTCAAATCCCATTTCCACATTCGCCCAAAAGTTCCACATTCAGGTCATCAGCACATTTTTAACACATGTTAACAGCACTTTTAACACATGTTAACCTTTTTCCAGTTTGTCGTGTTTAACGCATTCTAACACATCTTAACACATAAGCATGCATCCATAGTCTATACTTAGCATGTTTAGGCACGTATAATCATTCGTACATCATTTAAGCAAGTATAAGCATACAATCCACCACACGACCCATAATCTACACATATACTAAATTAATTCATGTAATGTCACCAACAACGGGACCCGGTACTAATGTATTCTCAAAACGACTCCCAATGATCCTCCAGATCATTGGACCCTGGACAATCCTAATCTGACCCGACTCAACTAACCTAGTTAAGTTTGTTTATAAACGTTTCTTGCTAAGGTAGACTTACTAGATATTCAAAAGTTAGTTACCGAAAATTGCCGGGTGTCACATCATCCCCCTGTTGAAAGAATTTTCGTCCCGAAAATTTCCCAAAGTCGAGGAGGAAAAATAAATAAGAAGAAAAATTTTTCCGGGTCGTCACATCATCCCCCTGTTGAAAGGAATCTCGTCCCGAGATTCTTTCGGTTTCAACAGTAATGTGTGTCGGCCTCGGTGCCCAAGTAACGTTCCCCAAAATACGACAAGTGAAGGTCATGAATCAAACGTGACAGTAACAACCGGGAAATCACTTTCCCCAAATGTGAGTATGAGACAAGAGACCCCCGATGAAAGCCTACTGGAGACTACTGTGATCGGTATAACTAACCCACCGGTACCGTCCTAGTAGCATCCCCAAAGGACCCTCATCGACCCAAAGAATGAGAAACAGCGACCAAACCACAAAGAAAACACCCGAACACGAACGCACAACAATGCGGATAAAAGTGTAACCAAAGCGTAACAAGAGATAAGAGGGAATACGTACGGGTAACAGTGTCTGGGTCCACCTGGTTCTCCCTGGCACCAATCACATAAACATGACCACGCCGGCCACCGCCTTCATTGTCCCCGTCCTTCCCTGTAGTCCCTGTGCCCCCTTGAGTCAACTTGGGACAGTTTCGCTTGAAGTGTCCCGCTTCCCCACAATGATAGCATCCCTGATTCCCCTGAGGAGCAGGGGTGGTAATAGCAGTAGTCTGAGTCGTCCTGGAAAGGTTGACCCTGCAATCCTTGGCTTGATGCCCCGGCTTCTGACAACGCTCACATCGAATACTCTCACAAGCACCATAGTGATGAAACCCACAACGTGCACACTTAGGGCTTTTCCCAGCATAGCCCCCCTGTTTCTGGTCCGATGCAGACCCCGAAGCTTCAGTCTTCTTCGCTGCCGGTTGTCGCTGAGTCCCCGATGAACCCTTATCCACGCTATCCCACTTCCTCTTGTTCTCAGTCGGCGCCTTCGCAGCAGAGCCTCTAGGAGGCAAGACACCCTCAGCAATCTTCAAGTTGGTCATCTTGGTAGCCGACCGCACAGCCTCTAACATGGTAGTAGGATCCCTAGCTGCCACCAACCCCGCAATCTCTGGCACCAAACCTGAAAGATACTGTTCCACCCTCCGATACTCTGGTGTAGACAAACCTGGACACATCACAGCTAGCTCGTTGTGCCTAATCGTGTACTCCTCCACCTCAGAACCAACCATCTTAAGATTCCCATATTCATGTTCCAATGTCTTGATCGCCTCCCGCGGGCAGTACTCATCCTTCAACCTACGCACGAAATCCGCCCAAGGCATGGCGTTGGCCTCCCCAAGACCAAGTGTCTGTGTGACGCAGTTCCACCACGTCAAGGCGGCTCCTACAAAAGTCCCCGAAGCAAACTTCACCCAATCCGCCGCTGGAGTCTCACATAAAGCAAATACCGACTCCGTCTTCTCCAACCACCTGAGTAACTCCACAGCTCCCTCCGTACCCTGGAAGCTGAGAGGCTGACAATCTTTAAACCGCTTATAGGCAACACCTGCCTGAACTGGAGGAGCAGCAGCACCCATGAAAGTCTGCTGGGCTGCCTGAAAAGCAGCTAGTGCAACGCCCAACTGTTGCTGCATCATCTCATTGAGCTCATCATACGTCATAGTAATGTTACCACCACCTCTACCCCCACCACGGCGTCCACCTCCGCCACCACGGCGTCCACCTGTACGTCCACCAGCGCGACCAGACATGTTCTGCCAGAACATGGGACGAGACACTCAGTACCACAAACAAACCAAGCTACGAGTGACCAAACGAACTCAGAATGCGGTTCCAGCATGACCATTAGTCCGAACACAAAGTCCACCAAGATTTTCATGCATTTCGATTTATGATTTCGTGTGCACCCGAAATAACAAATCGCTCTACATGGTCCCCTAGGCGTGCTCTGAGCTAGAACTTCAAGTCACCCGATACCCACATCCCAAAATGATATAACCAACTTAAAAGATCAACAAAGAAATCCCCTCGGCTGTAACCCCGAGAAGAAAATAAAGTGAGGCTAGGAATAACCAAGGATAAGGTAGGTAATGTGACACTGTGTAGTAAGGAGACCGACACCCCGACAAGGTTAGTATGTTTACCCAAAAGACATGACTCAAATGTATGTGACCGTCTAGTGTGTGTGACTCGGCTATAGTCTAGACTCTACATGCAGTCCTAGTTCACTATAACCTGGCTCTGATACCAATCTGTCACACCCTCAAATTTCCACCTGCGGAGTTCTACCGCGAGGCGTGTGACATACCAGGATCCAAGTCAACGGTCACAATAAACGACGTCTAAATGTAAAAACATACGTAAACAAAACCATGCATAAGTTTAAAACCAACATTCAATAGTGCGGAAGCATTTTAAAGTTTACAAAAGTCATGCATAAATAAACATAAGTTCAAAAGTTCATAATCCCAAAACGTGCAGATGAAACCCTAGACACGAGACGACTCCAGTGCGACCACGTGCGCCTATCCATATGCTGCTACCTTAGCGACCTGAGAAAACATGCTAAAAGAGTCAACATATAATGCTGGTGAGTTCACAGGTTTTAATTAAACGTTTACAGTGATCCTTCAAAAATGTTACCATCACAATTACTACTATGCTTTATGAGAACGCCAACTACCGGCGCAGAATGAGAACGCCAACCTGGGCGCAGAATGAGATACTCATACGGGTGAAACCATTACTGACTGAGCCGAGTGTTACCCTGTTTTGTTAGAGACAATATGCACCCGCCCGGCCTCCAGCCGTCGAGTGGGGTTTGTCAGTCCCCAATAGCGCTATCCATATTTCCCCGCCATATACCCATGTTAGTGGTTTCTAGGGATTTTCAATGCTCCGTATAGTAAGATAAGCAAGCCATAGTATAACGTGATAACAAGTCATAAGTCATAATAGAGTTTGTAAGCATGTTTCTCACCCCGAAAGTAAAAACTGTAAAATGTGGGGCCGTGAACTCACCTTAGATAACGTTCCTCGAATATGTGTAAAGATGTTTAGCCCGTGACAATCCCTCTACCGAAGATCTATCAAAATGTTCACATAAGTATTCCGACTAATAACCATAAGGTTATCTAGTCCCCGATTGTCCAGATCATAACCAAGTATGTTTTAAAACGTGTTTAAATGTTTAACCGACACACTAGACCGACCCGACATCCCGTTGGTGACCCATTACCCTAACTAATCAAGTACACATAGGTTACATGCAAGGTTCATGCATAAAACACTTAGTTTGTATCAAAAATCTCATTTTTGTTAACACAGGGTCGAATGTAGTTGTAAGTGGTCGAAGGTGACTTGAACTGGTCGAAGGTGGGTTCAAACTTCCACCTTCGCCCCTTTTTCTTCCACCTTCGCCCCCTTGTGGTACCTTCGCCCCTTTTTCTTCCAGGTTCGACCCCTGGATTCCACCTTCGCCCGTTCGACTGGCCGAAGGTGTTCCAGGTTCGACCCTGTTGTGTTGTTTACTCAAAAACGCATCCAAAAACATCCGAAAACATCACGAAACATCATGAGTTACAGCAGTCAAGCATCATTAACATATTCCTACGAAACCCTACCAATTTTACCCCAAAATTTATCCGTTTTACAAGTTTCCTAAAATAGCAAATTATGGAGATGTCATATCATCATGCATGCAAATATTACCCAATTAGGAAACTTTCCGAAATCGATTAATAATCAGTTTATCATACTCGGATCATCATGAACAAGAAACCCCTATCATAACCTTATCATAATCATCCCAAAAACAACCCTAAATCTAACTAAAAACTCCTTTAATCATCAAAACACCATCAACAATCAAAGGTAACACGTTTCAATCATAACCCATCATTAATAACAGCCCTAGGTTGTTGTTATCTCATCTATATAACAAATAATCATCAAACAATGCTTAATACCACATAAACACATGTTAAATTGTATGAAAACTCATTGTTTATGAATAGGTTTTATTTAGAAAGATATTAGGAAGGTTTTTACCCATAAAACATGTTGATATCAGATCTGGACCCTTGGGGTTTAGATTAAAACAAGTCAAAATTGTTTAAAAAGGATTTGTAATGAAGAACACACCTTAGATTTTCACTTGTAATGATTTAGAGAGTTAGGTTATGAAAAACAAGCTCAAAAACTCCTTCCCCAATGATAATAGCTGATAGAGAGTGTTTGGAGGCGTTTAGGGTTTGTGAAATGGTGAAAAATGGCTAAGGATGGTATTTATACTGTCTGCACGTTCGCCCAGTTGAAGTGGTCGAATGTGGAATTTTTCCACGTTCGCCCCTTTTTAGTGGTCGAATGTGGAACTTTTCCACATTCGCCCACTTTGTTTCCACGTTCGCCCATTTTTCAAATCCCATTTCCACATTCGCCCAAAAGTTCCACATTCAGGTCATCAGCACATTTTTAACACATGTTAACAGCACTTTTAACACATGTTAACCTTTTTCCAGTTTGTCGTGTTTAACGCATTCTAACACATCTTAACACATAAGCATGCATCCATAGTCTATACTTAGCATGTTTAGGCACGTATAATCATTCGTACATCATTTAAGCAAGTATAAGCATACAATCCACCACACGACCCATAATCTACACATATACTAAATTAATTCATGTAATGTCACCAACAACGGGACCCGGTACTAATGTATTCTCAAAACGACTCCCAATGATCCTCCAGATCATTGGACCCTGGACAATCCTAATCTGACCCGACTCAACTAACCCAGTTAAGTTTGTTTATAAACGTTTCTTGCTAAGGTAGACTTACTAGATATTCAAAAGTTAGTTACCGAAAATTGCCGGGTGTCACAGAAATCTTAATGAATTCAGCATGCTTAAGATCTAACATTTGGAAGATCCATAGATTTTAATTGAGAAAACAACCTAATGATGTTTATTGTCGTTTCTCTTGATGGGGATTACTTTAGTAAGAAATCTAAGTTCGCCAATATTTAGGCATCCACAAAACTTTGTTAGGAGTACATTAAATGCTAAGGAGACAAGTTGTGATAGAGCGTTGTCCAGTGAAAGAGGTGTCATTTGAGGATATATCAAATTGTCATTCCCCCACCTCTGTTAAGATCTAACATTTGGAAGATCCATAGATTTTAATAGAGAAAACAACCTAATGATGTTTATTGTCGTTTCTCTTGATGAGGATTACTTTAGTAAGAAATCTAAGTTCGCTCATATTTAGGCATCCACAAAACTTTGTTAGGAGTACATTAAATGCTAAGGAGACAAGTTGTGATAGAGCGTTGTCCAGTGAAAGAGGTGTAATTTGAGGATATATCAAATTTTCATTCCCCCCACCTCTGTAACTTTTGCAAGTCATAAGTAGCACATCTAATGCTCCCACTAATCTTTTAGGTCTCTTAGTATCTCCACATAATAAGTTTTAACGATGCGCGCGAATGAGAATATTTCATATATTTTATACTTGATTTCCCTTATCGTCCAAATTTCATAATGTATTTTAAGGACATACTTAGAAGGAATCTTGTTAAGTATATATGAATTGATTTCTTTAATACTTTGGTCTGTAGGAAACGAAATAGATACAGTTAGATATTTATCTAAGCTCCACTAATGTCATTTAGTTATGACTTATGATGGAAACCCATTTATTCCTTTCGCCATTTAGTGTTTAGGGTGTTTAACACATGCTTTAAAGTCACTGATAATGATATTTGATAGCCAAGCATCCTTTAGTAACCTGGTCATGATTTCTCATGAAAATTTGGTCTCCGTGGATGAATTGCATGGGTCTCATTTTCCTTTGTTAAATTCTCATTTTCATGATAACAAAGTTGTGAACATGTTATTGGATCATCTAGTTTTAAACATAAGGTTTCTATTCAGATAATGACAACAAACAATATGAGAGTTTAACTTAATAGTGGCTTTGGTTTGGTCATTAAAACCTTGTAACTGTCAAAAAAATTGTAGCTTTTAGTATTGATACTAAATTCTGAGTAATCTCAAGAATATCGTAAGGTATCATAAAGCTTCAACACTAAGATCAGTTATTAATGGTTAATAGACCCTTAATTTTGCCACTAACTCTCATCTTAAGTATTTGTTGAATTCTGGTAAGGAAACGTATAAAACTAGACTCAACCATCATGTGTTAATTAGAATTCATTAGCATTTGTGGAGTTAAATATCCTTAATTAGGCACTACATATCTTAGCCAGCTGTTCTCTTTACTTATGGGTAATCTCATTGCTTATGCCTATTCTTAATGGCACAGTTTTGATTAGTAAGACTTTCCCTTTAGAGAAACTTATAGCTGAAAGTAGTACTTGTATTTTTTTTCCAGACCTTATAATTATCCTCTATATGGTAATTATTCTTCCTCTTTTAGGTTTAATGGTAGTAAGGTGAATAACATCAACTTTTCTAGTTTAATGCGTTCCTTTTCCTGTACGTAATTTGCTATCAACACACTCATTTTACTTTGATATTTCTGAGTGTTATAGTTGATTCATTATACATATAATCGTACTTATGCAAAAGTTATTATGCACTAGAAATTTATTGATTTCCATGTGTAACCCCTAGCTTTATGGGTCATGTTATTCAATGTTAAGATGTATTCACAAATCCCATTTAACCATAGAGTTAGATGTATTTATTTCATGCTTCTTAGGAATTCGTTATATTCTTTCATTTCCATAGATAATTCATTAGTCTTAGGAATTTCAGAATCTTTAATAGCTCACCTGATAGGAATCAGTAAAAGCGTTCTTGATTACCATAAGAGACATTTTGTGTATTCCACTTTCTTATGCTCAATGTTATTCTGTAATACTTTATCAGATAGAGCGTAGGAATGTTATGTCTTAAGAGGTAATTTAAGACTTAATAAGAACAAAGTTTAAGATAACTCTTCTTAGTTTTGATAATTAGAGTGGATCACTTAGTTGAAATAGTAATTTATAGAAGAATGAGAGATTAGTTTCGAGTTATGGTATTGATGTAAGGCAGACTTAGATCATGATCATTATATTAATGAAGGATCATTAATTGTGAGGATCAATTTTGTTATGAAGACGTGATAATATCACAACACCAACATAAGCTACTTAAATAACAGGCTCTAGCTTTGGCTATACGCTATTTATTTAAGTATTGAATTGCCGACAGTGAATGTAACCCATCACCTTTGGGCAGAAGTGAGACATTCAAAGCCCTAATGCAATACGCTCAGTTCACCAACATAATCTGTTACACATCACCTTTGGGCAGAAGTGAAACCTTATGGCACTTATGTGAACGAGCTACAATGCTTAATGAGATCTTTATATAACAAACTATTGTGACACATCACCTTTGGGCAGAAGTGCACGTAAAATGTTATTTCAAGTTAAGCACGGTTTTGATAATAATGTTTTGAATAAACTTGATACATTAGGTTTTATCAAAACTCCTAATTTCACTAGAGATCCCGAAAACTAATGGGTTCTCAATGAACTAATGGGTTCTCGATAATCTTATGAGTTCCCTGAAAATTAGTGAGTTCTCGGAAAAATTTATGAGTTCCCGGAACATATTGAGTTCTTGAATACACAATGGGTTCTCGAAGATATAATGAGTTCCCAAAATTAGGTGAGTTTTCGGAAAATAAATGAGTTCCCGAGAAAAGAGTTAGTTCTCGGTTCTAGTATCGTTCTTGAAAATGATGGGTTCTCAAATACATAAGGAGTTCCTGGAAAATTATAGTTCTTGGATGATATAAAGTGTTTCGAATATTACTGATGTTCTCGGATTCTATAACAGTTCTCGGAAAACATTATTGGTTCTCGGTTTTGTATGCTGGTTCTCAAACATATGATGGTTCCCAGAAAATATAATGGGTTCTCAGAAAAAACATTATGGTTCTCGATTATGATCACCCTGACCGAGAACTCCCATTCGCAAACCTAGTCAAACCTTAAAAAACAGACTTTAGAAACCGAGAACCTTAATCCGGAACTTAACTGATAATCCGATAACTAAATTCGTAAATATTAAAAAACCGAAAACTTATTATTTTCGAGAACTAATACTAAATAAATTTAGTTCGAAATTTTAGGGATTTTTCATAATATCAGTTTCCTATTTTAAAGGGATTTTAATTATCTCCAAAAATTTATAAGATTTCGAAATCAGTTTATCGATTTAGTTGATTTCAAAAATAATAGGAGATAAAATTAAGATCCTAAATTTCAGGAAACATGATCTGATCCGTTTTCAAACCAAAATATACTAAAATTTTCGGTTTTCTTATGCGTTCGTGAAGAACATCAACCGAAAACGTAAATTTAACCCAAATTCAAAAACATAATTTAAAAAAAAAAAAATTCTTTAGCGAAGAAAATGGAATTTTAAGAATTTCCATAGAACATTAACATATAATAAAATACAACTACAACATTAATATTTTATGGTTATGGCATCGAGAACTAGTGCCACAATTATTTAAAGGTAATCCATGAATTCTAATGTTACTAAGTAAACTCATAATAAATCTATTAGTGATTGGCATAAGGCTGCCGCAAAAAAAAAAGAATTTATTGTAATGATTTACGACAGTGTTAATGTTTCTTATGCTTAACAAACTGATCCGTTAATTAAACAAGAAATCGTCAACTTCAGATTTTTTTTAATGAACTATATAATCAACCTGGCTCTGATACCACATGTTGATTATATTAATAAGAACATAAGGTATGAACATAAGATTTAATCATGTGTACCTGCTTTGCTTAACCGTTCAGGAACCTCAGTAATGGAAGACACCATCATCTTGATCGGGTTCCCTTTAGGGTATGCAGTTCTGATGGTTTATGTGTTCTTGAGTTATGAACACATTGAGAGAGAGAGAGAGAGAGAGAGAGAGAGAGAGAGAGAGAAATAAGGGATGGCTAATGGTGTTATGTTGTTATGATTGTGAGTCAACCCTAATCTCATAATAACCTCTCTATTTATACATACCCAGGGAACACCCTAATAAAGCCCATCTAATGATAGTCCGCCCATCAAAGACATATCTGTTATTGGGCTTAGGATAATATTAATAATTGATCATCATAATATAAATGATTATAATGGCTATCGATAAATATACAAACGTTACATATATTTATTCCAACATTCTATGGCCATGCTTGGCTAAACTTGTATTCACATCCGGGTAAAGACATTGATTCAAGAGTTCTTAACATTGGGTAATTTTTACTTTGTAATTGCTTTTGATTATTCAAATAATTGTGTTGACGTGCATTAAACTTATGTTGAATTCGTTTTAGTTAATTGATCTTGTGCCAATTTTTAATGAAATGAACATGGTTCCTAGCCTTAACACATACCTAGGGTTGTATGTTTTAGTGTTATAAAGTATATTATTGTCCATCTTTGATGTTGATAATTCTTGATACCTAAACCTAATGAAACAACCAACCCGCGAAAATCATTTGCAATAGTTATAATTGACCTATTTGTTAGAACTTTTGTACTCAATTGTTGAAACCCGGGTGTGAGTCTTTTATTATTATTGTTAGAATCACTTGTTTATTTGATCAATTTCTTTGTTTTTATTAAATCAACAAATATTCGAATCATGTTTGGTTCGCCTTACTCAAACTCAAACTCTTGAATGAACAAAATTAGCAAGCTTCATAACTAAACAATATCTTCATAAAGTGACATTTTACAATCAACTACACTTGACTTACGAACCACAGACTCTTTGTGATTCGACACCCTTGTTACCACTACTACATAGTTGAGGTAATATAGGATTTATAAATACTATCTTTGGCCGGACCGCGACATCCGATCACACACCCCTCACTCTTAAAAATAACTATACTTTCTTCTCATTTTTAATTAAATAATATTTTTATACCTTTAACAATATCTTTTCTCTTTCTTCTACTCACAATCATTTTCAAAAAAATATTAAAAAATAAATGCAGGAAAACAGTGTTCCTTCAAATATACCAATGACTAATTGACCTTTTCATTTTCTAGAACAATCCAATATGGGATAGCCTACTGTTTGAGGTATATGCCTTTTAAGAGGGAGATCATATGTTCAAATCTAGGTAAGGGTGTATAATTTAGGAGTATTGGTTTAAAAGTGTAACGTTGGCCGTTAAAAAAACAATTTAATGATATATATATATATATATATATATATATATATATAGGTTTAGGTTCTTGTACAAAGGACTAAAAGTGTGAGAAGTGTAAGAAGGAATAAGAGAGTGACACGTGTCACTAATTAAAATCAATTATGAGGGTATTAGTGTAATTGTGTCATTAGTCAAATATGGAATATATCATGCAATTATTATTTTTTTGGAGGTTTTCCCTGATTAACCATCATCAATGATTATATTTTGACAATCAACCATTGTTAGCGAGTAAACAATAAAAAATCTTGATATGATAATTATTGGTGTTTTATGTTCAAATGTCATACAATATGTTGTTTTAAGGTGAGGGTGGTTTATTTTAGACGCCACAAATCTTGATATGATAAGTATAGTGTTTTATGTTTTTAGTTGCAGTTTATGATGTTAAAACACAATATGAGGTATGTTTGAATATCACACGCGTTTGGTGTTTTTTTACATAGGGAGAGCATGCACATATGGTGTCTTGTTCGTATACATATGGTGTTTTATGTTGAAACATGATATACTACAATGCCTTGCTGAAATAATAAAACAAAGTAAAACACCATATTGTTTCTTTGCACTCATATATTCCCATGTTATACCATCTAAACACAAAGATGTATAAAACACACTCTAGCCTTCAAAGATGTTTTATAAAAACTCCTTTTTTTTATTCATCATCTCGTTGAAATCACAGAGAAAGATGAGAATGGTGAGGTTTAAAAATATTCAAAATCAATCATAGCATTCAATGAATATCAATGTGATTGTTTCCAAATTAAAAAAAGACATTAAGAAGGAAAGAGAGCAAATATAGAGGGACATTAATAGACCGTTTCAATTTTGTGTTTTAAAATAAGTGTGATATTACCTATCTACCCTTAAGACAACTAATTAATCAATCTAAATATAACATAAATTACAAGTTTGCCATTCATTTAATCTCATCCTTCCATTAATCTAATCTAATCGACACAATTACTTCTTATACTTCTCACAAAAAACACACTTTGTACAGGAACTCAACCATATATATATATATATATATATATATATATACTAGTGGGAAACCCGCGCGATGCGGCGGCGGCAACAATTCACGATCTGGTACTCGTTTTCGATTACTTTATCAATCATCTCGTGATATATTGTGTATGACTTAAGTTTGTTTAGTTACTCATGTATGCGTTACAAGTCAACTAAGTTACCTTATCAATCCTCAGGTGCTACATCCGACATGCATATTGATTCTTATGTAAATCTGAAACAAATAAATAAATATACGTACATTTTATCAAGTAACACAAGGGAATAGACTCCTTTCATCGACGAGCAACAAATTAAATTTACACAAACAATATAGCACATAATACTAACTCTATGTTGCGTGAGACCTAAGAAATCTTCAACAATGTCACGGTCTTCAATTACCGGTTTCATAAAATGTACCCATAACATATATAAAGAGCAATATATATATATATACACATATATAAGACGCGACAAATCAAAGGTGAAAAAATAAATGTACAAACGTTCGAAAAAACATTAAAGTCAAAAGAAATATGAATCAAGTGGCCAAAGAAATATAATTCCGAAAAAATTGTAAAACTAAAAAACGTGCGTTCAAGGAGTAAAGCGATCCAGAGAAAAGTTAATTCAGGAATGAGCAATCCTCGTCAGGAAATATTAAGTCCTAACGAAATATTACATTTTTTTTTGCTTTTCACTCATTTGATCTTGTTATTTTATTACAGGTTTAGCGGTTTTATTAATTTTTTATGTCATCTATTGTTGTGCTTTAACCGATCAAATTGTACTTTAACTGGTCAAATCAATATACTACCATATGTTACAATATCTAGAACACATAAATTATTTTAGTTATAATATATGTTGATACATGAGACATGCTTATCTAAAGGATTGTTTTATATATGCAATGGTTTGCATATTTTCAACTTACATTTTTAGTTATAATCTCATTTTTTGTTTGACTTTACATTTTATTGCCAAGTCTTTGGCTATATAAACAATGCAATCATGTTGTTAACAAAGTTAAGTTATGCTGCAGATGGCATTAAAGACATCATAATGTTCAACTCATATTTATTTTTTTTATTTTTTTATTCTACTTTAAAGGAATGAAATTAACAAGCTACGTTTGTTTAATGTTAAACTTAGGTTTGTCAATTCATGTTTTTGACACGTTGCCTTGCTTTTTATTCCCTTTATATACACAAACCAATTTGATATATCAATGGTTTAAACAAATAACTATTGATGTGCCATGTGGCTACGGTACCCGAAAACAACAAAAACGCCATAAAAGTGTGGTTGGATATTCATGAATCAACCACCATTAGTCTACAGTACTTCACTATAGTTATTATAATATAATAATTCTAAATAATTAGATTAGTAAATTAAACTAATGAATCATTTTCAAGTTTTACACTTGGAACTTCTATTAGAAACATAAATTCTATATATTATTTAAAAACATTTAAAATGCTGCTTAAAGTGATGACATTGTTGTCATTCACCTGTCATGTTTAAAAGATTTCTCTAATTTCTTCAACATAGAAATGGCAAAAAAAAAAAATAAACTTGTGCTTAAAGTGATGACTTTGACTTTCCTTCACTGACTTTCCTTCACCAGCCATGTTCAACCTGCAAATGGGTGTATTTTTATGTTAAACGTAAAATGGGTCAAAATGTTGTTTTGAAGGTTTCACCAAAATGGGTGTACTTGGAAAGTATGACATCAAAAGGATTCAACTTATATGACACAATAAAGAAAGATTTTTAATTTAAAATCTTTTATTGAAATCTATTTATGACTCTTTTTCTTAAAAAACGTACAGAAAGCTTTTTGCAATAAAAGAAAATTTAAATTATTTATTATCAAAACCATATAGTTTAAAGTACTTTATAAATGTTAAATTATTACCATTGCCCCGAATGGAAATGATCCAACTCTTGTATTGTAGAAGCAATCTATCCAAGAAGGCAAAAACTGCATATATCTTCAATTACAATGAAACATGTTTTGGGAGTCATATTAATGTGTTATATAAACATGAAAAGATAAATAAATATATATTTCAACCGCATTTGAAGAATTATAAGATATTTAGACTTTTATGAGTGTACCTCGAAGTTTCGACTATCATCTTGGTATCATAATTAAGGGAAAATTTAACATGTTCAACTCATACATGGTATCATCAAACTTATTAGAAGCCTACTTAACTTTAACATCATCCACTCATACAATATAAAAATCCAGAGTGGACTATTTTTGAATGACTGTAATTGTATACCTATTTCTCCAGGTCCCTTTCCCTGGCCTCGACCTCTGCCTCTTCACGTTTTTCTTCTACATGACGAAGCTGGAATAAAAAATATAATTAGTTTCTTAATACTTTACAAGCTCCAATTAATCCAACAGTGGTTTTTGTGACCCAGATAAATAAAAAAAAAATAATAATTTAGGTGGCAACTGGCAATGATATCATTAGCCATACAACTTTATTGATGTCTCCTATTAATTTGTTATGCACATACATTTTCAAGAAAAAGAAGAAACTCACCTTTATTAGTCTCAGTATCAAGATGAATCTAAACTTCAACACAAATGTCTACCTAAAGCAACATGAACTTTCAGTGTTTTAGTAGAAGTTCTTCTATAGAAGCAATTACATCAGCACATCAACACAAACATTCAGTGTCAACCAGAAACAACACAAACACTTCAACACAATATCCATGGGCAACAACCAAAAATAGCAGAGTCCCAGACCAAGACCAGATCTATCCAAATGACCCGCTTGCTTCCGCTTTAGCACCCGCTTCATTTATGTCTTTCTATTAAAAGGTAATATTTAGGGCATTTTAGCTCGCTGTCGCTGCACTTTCAGCTGCAGGGTATGTATCAATTCTAGTTTAAACTATAAACAGGAGTTCTTAATTAATCAAATATTTATCACTCACGAAACAGAGTGAGATCGATTTTGTCAAGCTTTGTGAGAGGCCATAGAATGGATCCCATCAATGGGCACAAAATTGTCATTATAATAAAACATCGATATATTTTATATTTCAATGATATCACATTTTATATTTCAGAAAGAAAAGATACCGATCATTTCTCCAGCAGCAACGTCCCATAGAATCATTAGGGCCAATAACCCACTTCCTAACTCAAAGGGAAGACCGGGTTTATGATAGACGCTACCACCTTCACTCAACCTTCCATGATACAATCTCGTACCCCTCTGCTCCCATGCCCATTTGAATAGTTTCCTAAACCAAAACCATATCGATAACCTGCAAAAATGATCTCATGTATTATTATGTCAAACCAAAGTCTGGATAGATTATAACCATCCGCACAAATTGTATATGCTTGAAAAAATAACAAGAACAAAGAATAAGGCGGGTCCAACAGGTCCAGATTTAAAAAATTGGCCAAGTAAGAAAATGAAATTGTGGGTTGTTTTAAAGAGACAAATGGAGAGCATGAATGGACCGTAATTAATCAACCACCAGTACCGACTACCATAGGCAACTTTCACAGCCCCCCCCCCCCCCCAAAAAAAAAAACCTAATTAAAAATATGAGTTTTTGAACCCCTAAAACCTTAACCGGGACCAAGAAAGAAAGAAGAAAAGATTCACAAACCATAAAATTCTGCAATGACAAAGTTAAACTATGACAATTAATATGTTGAAGCCTGAACAATAAACAAACAAAATAAAACAAGAGCAGCCATACCTGATAGTGGTAAACAATCACATGTATCAAATAACACCCAGGTTTATGTCAATAATGCAGAATAAAGCAAACCATGAATCACTCAGGTTTATGTCAAGAGCAACCATACTCAATAGGGGTGTAGATCAAACAATGAAATCAGATTTGGTGCTTTCATTCTTGTTGGTGCTCAAGTTGAAACCCTAGATCCAAGTAGTTGAAATCAGTAAATGACTAAGAACCATAAATCGAAAAGTTCATATCAGAAGTAAGAATATAACTTACCAATGATGATGATGTAGATCTTGAAAGTTGAAACCCTAGATCAAAAGATTGCCAGTGTTCTGGATTCGAGATCGAGAGAGAAAGAGGGAAAGAGATGGGGTGGATAAGAGTTATGAATGAAACCCTAATTCCTAATGTACACCTGAGTTTTTTTTTTTTTTGTGCGCACTGAATTGTTGTACAACACGTTTTCAAGATAGTACATTTTTGAAAAGTGCATTGGATTGTTGTACAACAAGCTTCTTGGGTAGTATTTTCTTAAAAAGTGCAAAATGACCAAAATTGCCCTTCCTATATGCTTATTAATATAGTATAGATATAGGGTGAGGTCATGGTACAAAAGATGTGTTTTGTGAGAAAGATGAGAAATAATTATGGCCTTTAGATTATGTTGATGAATGGTTGAGATTAAATAGATGGCAAAGTTGTAAATTGTATTATAATCTAACTAATAAATTGAGACTTGTAAGGGTATAGTTGTAAAAACACAAAAAAAATCATTAAACCAAATCCTAGATTTAAGCTCTCTCTCTCCTGGTTATTTACTTATTCTCATCTCTCTCTATATTTATCAATCAAAGCATAACAATAACCCACCATCTACATATTGTGTTTTATCTTCTTGTCTCTCCTCCTCTCTTTCTCTTTCTCTCCCTCTCTTCTTCGATGGCAGATCTTAGGGCAGGTGGTGAGAGGCTTTTGTTACTTTTAATTCTAACTCCAAGGCACATCCTTTGTCTACTTTTGTCAACATTGTTTTTTTTATTGCTTTATATTTTATGGAATATAATAAGTTACTTGTTATTGCAGGGGCCTACACAATGTCGAACACCTTTTGTTTTTACAAGCTTTTGGTAATAAATACATGCACACATCGGTAACCCATTTACCCACTTTTGTGAGATCTTGAGCCTACTAGATGATAGATTGACTTATATATATTTCCGTTTGTTGAGAGTAGGCCACATGTTTTTCTGTTGCAGAACTTGTGTGATTTGATACATGCTAAGGTTGTAGACTAGATATGCGCATACATGACAAAGGCGATTTAGGATTCCCTTTTTGTTTAACACCTTTTATTGTTTTGTGTTAACCGGTTTACCAAAAAATATTACCATTAGTAGCCAATTTTGAGCCTTATACCCTTTCGTTTGCTAAACCACATAATCACCCAAAGAAACCAGTACCTTTACCAAGTGTTGATGACATCCAAAGTGTTAAGTGATTGTATTTATGTTAGAAAAAATATATACGTGAAAAAAAAATGAAAAAAAAACAAAAAAAAAATAAAAAAAGAAAAAAAAAGGAAAAGAAAAAAAAAGGAAAAGAAAAATAAAGAGAAGTTGTTCGTTATGGGTCAATTCTATCCTATGTTTCGCTTGTTTAGTTTTCATCATGAATAAAGGATTGTCATTCAAGTTGTTTCACTATTTTATTTTAGTCACTTCTAGCCAAATCTATCCTACCTTTACCTTAAGCCCAAAACCCGTAAGTCATTTAGATATGTGCAATGTCTACAGTTGAGGTGTGATTGTTATACAAGCCTATGATAACAAAGTTACATGTTTGGTTTTGAGTGAATAATACTAGCACATTACATGCTAGTCCAGATATTAAACCGAGTGGAGTGAAAAATTGTGAGGGGTGTGTTGCACGAAAATAAAAGCCGGAAGCATGTTAGATTTAGTCAGGGTTAATTCTGTTTTTAAATGGAAATCAATTTGACTTGCTGAATTAACACATCTAATGCTGATCTGTAAATGGGGTATGACTTTGGACCTTAGCTAAGGTATGATGGGTGACTGGGTGCTAGTATGTGATAATGTCTTGAGTAGAATATATATATATATATACATACACACACACACACATATATATATATATATATATATATAATTTTTTCGAGACGAAAACAGATAAGTGTGGGGGTGTGATGTGTTGTGAAAAACACCTTGTTAATATGTTAGTTTTGTATATATTTTAGTATTTTATTATGTGTTTTTAGGCGTTTTTAATTATTTATTAGTGTACATGTGTTTTGTAGGTGTTCGTGAGATATGAGCTTAATACGAACGAACTTTGGTCAAGTCGCAGACACCTGGTACAAGAGCATGGAGTAATAATAATATATATAAATAATAGTATATAATATATTTTAATAATAATAATACTAATAATAATAAAATGCTAATAATAATAATATTGCAAAAGAAAGAAGAAACAAAATAGTCCACAAGATCAAAAGAACCTAAATCATGTCTTCGGCCCATAGGCAAATTCTGGCCCATATTGTTTAATATTATTAGTGATGGAGGACACGGCTGATTATCGAAGGAACAACTTTGGAAGATGAGAGGTTCGCAAACGCGCGAAGAGAAGAAAATAAAGAGGATGAAGCCACGATGATCAAGACACAAGGCTAAATCTTTTGTAACTTCCTCTAGACGAACGGTTCGATTAGGTTTCACACTTTTTATGTTTATTTAAGTATTGGATATTGTTTTGCTTGTGATGACAAACTTCTTAACATTATTGATGCATTAGTTAATTGAAACAATTTGTTTATGTTTTGAGTTCTTTCTTTACAACTCGTTCGGTTGATGACAAAACCTAGATTTGGGTTGGGTGACTAAAGAGGGTTGACTTGATATTTGCAAATTGGGTAGTTAATAGGGTTTGATGACAAGAACCTATGCTACTGGCTAGTTAACTAATTTCCAGAACCATGTCTATGTGGTTTCCAATCTATAAACTGAAAACTGTGTGAAACATAGAACCTGAAGTTTAGAGGAAGTTAGTTGTTTATTATTATTGTTTTCTTTTCAAATCATTCAATCAACTTTTGCAAGCACAACAACATTCTACTTCATAAAATTATTTTTAATTAATTGGTTTAACTAATAAAATTGCTATCAACACTAACCACATACTCCTCGTGGTTCGACAACCCTACTCCCTATACTGCAGTCCTAGTAGCTAAGGAGTTCTTTTTAAAATAGTTTTTGATTAGCATTCGACACGAGATCAGTTGTCGAGATCTCCGAGATGTAGGAACTAATCGAGGTAATGTGCAGATTTGTTTTCAGTTCTAGAAAAGATACTTGGAGCTGGGAAGTGAAAGACAATGAGGACTTTTCGGTTTCATCAGTGAGCAAATGGATGCGGCTTGGTCGAGATGTCAAACGGGTCCAAGTTATGAAGTGGGAAAAATGGGTGATTTCGAAGGTAGGTTTGTGTCTTTGGAGGGCTGAGATGAATCGGCTTCCAACGAGAGACGCTTTAATCCGTAGAGGTATTATTGTTCCAGATGCGTCCTGCTTATTTTGTGCTGATTACAATGAGTTGATTGAGCATATATTTACGGGATGTAGTTTTTCCATGGCCATTTGGGCCGGTATTAGCTCGTGGTGCAAGTTAGGACCGGTGATCCCACTGGAGTTCAAGGATCTGCTTTCGTTGGATAATCAAAGGACCGTTAGCGAAGGAGGGAAACAGATTATTAATGGCATTATCATGGTTAGTTGTTGGGCTATTTGGAAAGCGAGGAACAGGAAGTTGTTCGATGGCAAAGATCCGAAGGTTTAGGAAGTGTTAGCTTCGATTTAGTCTTTCACTTTTTTATGGTTTAGGAGTCGGTCAATATATTTGTCTCCTCAATGGAAGGATTGGGCTAGATACCCTTGGTATATGTTGTAGTGGTTTTGGCAGCGGCCCCCGGTTTGAGTACACGCCTGTTTTAATGAAAGTTGCTTTAAAAAAAAAAATTAATGATACATTTGTCATTTCATGATTATTCGCATTTATAGCACGACGATGTAGCCGATGCTCCATCTTTCTGATTCGATCCACAAAAGGCCCATCAACCCTTTAATTGCCATCATCTCCTTCAAAGTAAGATGTTACTTATCCCCATCTATATATTAAATAAGTTGTTCCTTATCCCCATCTACATATTAAATAAGTAGTTCCTTATCCCATCTATATATTAGTTATTAGGCGGTGGGGTGTGGTCTCGGGAACAAGACAAAGACCACCCCTCCCCCATCGCGCCGGTCCTCGTTTCGGTGTAAACAGGGAAATCTCTCCCTCCTCCCCAATCCTTTCTCTCTCTCTCTCTCTTTCTCTCTCTCTCTCTCTCTCCCCCATTTAGAGGTGGCGTGGCTGTCAGTGCCTCGGTGGTCGGTGACCACACTGATACGTGGATGAAAACCCCGCCGTTATGGAGTTTAAAATTGTGTTTTTACATAATCATATGAAACCGAATGCAACACTTTGATAGACTTTTTGTGTTACAGGTTGAAAACGCTTATGGAATGGATTTTACATGATGTTAGAGTGAAGGATTGGAATTGAGAAGCATTGGAAGAAGAAAGATTAAAAAAATTGGCAATTCAAAGAGTCCACTGTCACTGACGGTGGTCAGGCCGTCAGCAACGGCCAACATCAGGAACAAAAGGAGGCCAGGCCGTCTAGGCCCCTATCTGCCGCCAATTCGGGCGTCAGCCCTTGGCTGTCAGGGACGGTCAATCTGCCGTCGCTGACGGCGGGGTCCGGTACAAATTGAAATTCAAATTTTATTAAAGCCATTGAATGTTATCGTGGAAGAGGGACGGGGATTGGTTGAAAACGGAGAAAAAATGGATCATTTTGAGGAGTTACAAGAGTTAAAAGCTTATATTATCAAGGGAAATCATCAAAGAAATCATCTCATACTCTAAATCATCATCTTTATCATTATCAATCATCCCCAATCCATTTGCTAATCATTCCATACCATCCTATTGAAGATTGAAAATCCAAGAACACAATTTTTAGGTAGCGTTTGGTTTGGTGGAATGGAAGGGGAGAATGGAATGGACCATTATGAAGTAATGAAAAATAATGTGTTTGGTTGGTTAAAGGAATGTAATCACCCATTCCACAAGGCATTCTGATGTGTTGCAAAACACATCTAATTTCCCATGTATTTTATATTTTATTTGGTCTAGTTTGTATTCGTTTCATGTCAGTTTTATTATTTATTTATTTATTTTATTATTTTATAGGTGTTTGGAGAGAATGAGCTCAAAACGAATGAATTTTAATCAAGACACCAACACTGGAGAGCCGGTGTTCATAGACGTTAGAGCGTAGACGAGAAACTTTGGTCAAGTCAAAAACACCCGAGTCTAGAGCACCGAGTATAATAATAATAATAATAATAATAATAATAATAATAATAATAATAATAATAATAATAATAATAATAATAATAATAATAATAATAATAATAATAATAAGTATGGACTTAAAGTCCAAATGAGCTCGTGAGTTTTTACTAACACAAAAGACAGAAAAAAAAGAAGCCCAATTGTGAAAAAAAAGTCAAAACCCTACACACAAATATTAATATATGCGGATATTATTTGATGAGAGGGAGGTGAGCACATTATCACGAGCATAATATTTTATATCGAAGAACAGAAGCACGGCCGCAAAAAGGACAGAACTCGAGCATTCAGCAGCGACCAAGGATATTTGGGGAGGCAATTTTTAAGGAGAGGAAGGCTTGGGTTTGTTTATCTAAAACTAGGGTTGTAAACGAACCAAACGAACACGAACAAGGCCTTGTTTGTGTTCGTTTGTTAAGGAATTAACGTGTTTGCGAACGGTTCACGAACGCTTACCAAACGAGATTTTTTGTTCGTGTTCATTTGTTAAGGAAATAACATGTTCACGAACTGTTCATGAACACTTACCGAATGAGATTTTTGTTCATGTTCGTTTGTATTTATTTGCTAAATTTAGGTGTCGGACAAAAACGAGTTCACAAACAAACACAAATGAACGTAAACAAACACAAATAGGCGTTACTGAACAAAACCAAGCACAAACTAACACATTAAATTATGAAAATTAGCATTTTTCATCGCTAACATTGTTCGCTCAGAAATATACTAATCCAATTACCCAAATATACGTGACATAATCTTGATCACATAATGTCTTATAAAAACACATAGGTATCATATTAAACTTGAAATCCTCGTTTAATCCACAAAAAATAATAGTTAATCAAAATAGTTAAAGTAATATTAACATGTGATACACTTAAATAATCTACCACTATGAAATTTGAAATACTTAAATTAAATAAAAAATTAAAAACCCTAATGAACTATCGAACACAAACAAGCATAAATGAACACGTTACCAAACGTTCACGAACATAAACGAACGAACACGGCCTTTATTCATGTTTGTTTGTTTAGCTAAACGAACGAAATTTTTTGTTTATGTTCGTTCATTTATTAAACGAACGAACACAAACGAACTTCCCGCCGAACAGTTCACAAACTGTTCGCCGAACGTTTGGTTTGTTTACAACCCTATCTAAAACACTAGTTTTGGTTTTTCATTACTTTGTGTTTTCAACTACTTGCTACTATGTTTTATTTTTATTTTGAACCTATGTTTTCATCGCTTTCCATGACTATGAGTGGCTAAACTTTTAGTGCTACCTAGGTATTGATGATGGGTGACAACTGAATAATAATTTTCGGGTTGAATTTATATAATGTTTTGGATAATGTTTTTGGTAAAGGTTTTCTAATAAGGTTTCTTTTGTATATGCGTGCTTAATATCTGAATATTAATTTTTGTTTCGCTTAATTCTAGTCCAATTGATTTTGTATCTTTTGATCTAGGATTTTGTTAGTATCTTAGACTTGGTGTTTTTGATATATCTTGTGGTTGCTAGACGTAGTAAACCCTAGAAACAAGTTAATTAATTATTCGGTAATTTAGCATTCTACCACCTTTGAGACCTAGAGGAGATTAGGTGCCAGTGTGTCTAGCTTGGTAGGTATTCGGGACCGTGTTCTGCAAGAGAGTGAGTCACCCCTAGCGTGCCTGTTTTGCTAGCACCATTTGTTAGAAACCTGTTAGAATTACTATCCCTTGCATCCCTTACACATCCCGGATGTATTGTTTCTGAGGGGGCCGAGAGGACATTCAGATTTTGGATACCTTAGCATAGGTTGGAGAGACCGAGAGGTGATCCGAACCCGAGACCGGTGAGTTTACACACTTCCCTAGATTCAGTATTGCGACATGTTGGAGAGTGATTCGCGTTCTAGTGTTAGTCTAGTTTAGTGTATCTTAAGATCCCGGTAGCCAAAATCCATTTATCCAATCCCGAGAGCTATACGTCAGTCACCTTGATTCTTACCTAGGTAGCCATTTTCTCATTATTTGATCTCATCCAGTTCTACTTGTTCGTTTGCTTTGTTTGAGTTGTTTGCATTTTATTTACTTTAATTTTATATATTTATTTTTTTAGTAGTTAATTAAATCACCATCACTTTAATTTATTAGACTAGGACTCGACGAAAGCTTAGTACCGAGAGCCGCTATTACAGTGTCCACGGTTCGATACTCGGACTTATTTACTTTACTACTTTCGACCGGTACACTTGCCGGTAGTGTGTGGTTTAGTGGGTATTTTCCATTTAAAACTTGTTTTGAAATTAATTGGACTTAAAATATATTTATCACACATTTCACGCATCACATTCCATTCCCTCAAAACCATTCCATCCACCCCCATGTTTTTTTTTTCATTCCATCCCTCATTCACCATTTACTAAAAACACCATAACCCACCACTCAACACCATCGTCACCACCCACCACCGCTGTCGCCACCACCCACCACCGTCGCCCACCACCGCTGCCGTCACCACCCACCACCGTCGTCGCCGCCACAAACCACCGCCACCCGCTACCTTGACCCACCTACCCACCACCGTCACCTACCCACCACCGCCATCCACCACCACCCACCGCCGCCCACCACCATCACACACCCACCTACCGCCGCCTCCACCACGCGCCACCGTCACTCACCATAATTTCCTTTACCCACCACCACCGCCACTACTCACCATCGTCATCCACCCACCATCACCGCCATCCACCTCCACCCATCGCCATCGTTGCCGCCACTCACCACCGTGCTACCGCCACACACCACCACCTACCATCACCACCACTACCCACCACCGCCACTGCTCACCATCGTCGCCCACCCACATCACGACCATCCACCTCCACCTTCCACCGTCGCTACCGCCGCTGCCGCCACCCACTACCACCGCTACAGCCACCGCCACATATCACCACAACCATCACCGCCACTGACCACCACCCACCACCGTCACTAACTACCGATTTTATTCTTTCGTCTTTTCATGCCTATCCAACAACACAAAATAATGTTTTGTTTCATTCCCACATGGCAACCAAACAAGACATAGAATGGTAATGATCCATTCCATTACCTCGTCCATTCCATTACCCCATACCAAACAGACCCTTAATGACTTCTATGTTGATTATATTAATAAGAACATAAGGTATGAACATAAAATTTAATCATGTGTACCTGATTTGCTTAACCGTTCAGGAACCTTAGTAATGGAAGACACCATCATCTTGATCGGGTTCCCTTTAGGGTATGCAGTTCTGATGGTTTATGTGTTCTTGAGTTATGAACACATTGAGAGAGAGAGAGAGAGAGAGAGAGAGAGAGAGAAATAGGGGATGGCTAATGGTGTTATGTTGTTATGATTGTGAGTCAACCCTAATCTCATAATAACCTCTCTATTTATACATACCCAGGGGACACCCTAATAAAGCCCATCTAATGATAGTCCGCCCATCAAAGACATATCTGTTATTGGGCTTAGGATAATATTAATAATTGATCATCATAATATAAATGATTATAATGGCTATCGATAAATATACAAACGTTACATATATTTATTCCAACATTCTCCCACTTAGCCGAGTAATCATTTATTCCTTTATTATATATATAGATTAATACTCAGAGATTAATACTCATTTTAGTTCTAAACCCAAAATGTAGCAGAGAAATACAGCTGTTAAGTCTGTATTCGACTTAGGACCCCCATTAATCATCCTACACCCAAATTTAAAACTTAACATTAGGATCAATTAACGTTATGCCCTTAGTTGTTGATTTGTTATATTGTTGTCTTTATGCCATTATGCTAGCTTAGCATACTAATAGACAAACAAATCATAATGAGGAAAATTAATTATTAATCATTAGTCATTAGTCATAAGTCATTCATAGTACGATATGCAGTTGTACATGGTCATTAGTAAAACCCTTTTCTCTTAGTTGGCCCTTAGTGAGACTTTATAGGTAATAGACCTTTAGTTATTGGATCCATAAGTATATCATGAATGCATTCGATACAAAATTCTGATTTCTTCTATTTGTTCTTAACATAAGCGAACAACAATTTCGTATCAAACTCTAATGCAGCTCCTCTCAAACTGTTACTGTTTGAGAAATTAGGGCAGCTGACTTTATCACAGTAAGTCTTCAACTTAGTATTTATATGGAGTTAATAAGTTATGAGTCAACTGATAACTTTAGCAACAACATTTAATGACCATCCTGTTGTGATTAGCAACACATTATGTCATGATAACTTAGGTTGTTGTTACAGTTCCTTATGGCTCCTCCATAAAATAGTTATGTCTGCCGACGTTATGATATACCCCGAAATTGACACTTGATTTCCTTTGAATATAACAAAGTTAGAGTAAGAGTAGTCAATCACTTTAGGTTCTCACTTCTTCTTTAGATTATAGTCTCTTGTTTCTTAAAGATATTGTAATGTTCCATTAGATGCTTTTCATCAATCTAGACAAGTCTAGTATCAAGCAATACGAACAATATCATAAACAAGCATAGACTTAAATTTACATCAGTCTTCTAATTAATGAAGCATAAGGTGATAATCTCAAATTATCCTATTATCCTCTAAAGGAGAGCAATGTTGTATGTTACATACGTAAGGACCCGCTTAGATTAAAACTTATGGGATGAAACTAATATCCCGTTGGGTCTATCTCAGTATATTTTGATTCCTATCAAGTAAGAGGAATCCCCGATGTTCATCATGTCAAAATTATGCATGAACAATGCTTTGACTTAGGTAACATATACTTGTCAAGAGAAACGTCATCTATGTAAGGACAAGTTTTCATTAGTTGCTCCCACTCATCTTGAGGTAGGTTCTTTAATCCACTTAGTTCTTGATGAAGAGAATTTCATTATGATTCCAACACATTTTATGCTTGCATCAACCCATACATGGATCTTATTGACTTACAGACTAAGTGTTCTTAACCTTTAGAACTTTCAGGTTGCTTAATGAACATGTAGGTCATCGTTATGGAAAGTTGTCTTAATGTCCATCTAATGTGGCTCTTAGTTATTATGAGCTACTAGGACGATAATGATCCTCAAAGAAATCTTTTGTAATACAGATAAGAAGATTCTTTGATAATCTAATCCCTCCTTGAGTATAATCTTTTACAATCAATCTTATCTTTCAACGTTCCCATTCGGATCTGGTTTAATTATGAATACCTTTAGGTTATTCAACCAAATCCCAAACGTTATTCTAAATTATGGAATGAGTTATGCTAATAATATCTTTATTCCATTTAGAAGATTGATTGATACTAATGATTTAATTAGAAGAGGTAGGATCAGTAAACTTTCCAAACATCCATTTTGTGTTAGTTAGACAGGTTACATAATCATCAAATTTAATGGGCTTTTAGACCCAGATGACCTCCAGAGTTGAACATTGGGTTTATTATGATACAAACTTAACTTTAGTTAGGTGTTTTTATTTTCAGGTATATAATGAGCAATATTAGTTTCTACGTGTGTAAGAGTTGGTGCAGTAAGGTGTACAAGAGGAATAATCAAAGTTAAATTCAGAGTTAAACTTAATAAGTCTCGAATTTTAACGAGTCTCTCCCCCGCATCTTGTACTTCTGAAAAGTCATAATAAGGACTTTTACTGCTCCCACTTACCTTAGAAATCTTAATGAATTCAGCATGCTTAAGATCTAACATTTGGAAGATCCATAGATTTTAATTGAGAAAACAACCTAATGATGTTTATTGTCGTTTCTCTTGATGGGGATTACTTTAGTAAGAAATCTAAGTTCGCCAATATTTAGGCATCCACAAAACTTTGTTAGGAGTACATTAAATGCTAAGGAGACAAGTTGTGATAGAGCGTTGTCCAGTGAAAGAGGTGTCATTTGAGGATATATCAAATTGTCATTCCCCCACCTCTGTTAAGATCTAACATTTGGAAGATCCATAGATTTTAATAGAGAAAACAACCTAATGATGTTTATTGTCGTTTCTCTTGATGAGGATTACTTTAGTAAGAAATCTAAGTTCGCTCATATTTAGGCATCCACAAAACTTTGTTAGGAGTACATTAAATGCTAAGGAGACAAGTTGTGATAGAGCGTTGTCCAGTGAAAGAGGTGTAATTTGAGGATATATCAAATTTTCATTCCCCCCACCTCTGTAACTTTTGCAAGTCATAAGTAGCACATCTAATGCTCCCACTAATCTTTTAGGTCTCTTAGTATCTCCACATAATAAGTTTTAACGATGCGCGCGAATGAGAATATTTCATATATTTTATACTTGATTTCCCTTATCGTCCAAATTTCATAATGTATTTTAAGGACATACTTAGAAGGAATCTTGTTAAGTATATATGAATTGATTTCTTTAATACTTTGGTCTGTAGGAAACGAAATAGATACAGTTAGATATTTATCTAAGCTCCACTAATGTCATTTAGTTATGACTTATGATGGAAACCCATTTATTCCTTTCGCCATTTAGTGTTTAGGGTGTTTAACACATGCTTTAAAGTCACTGATAATGATATTTGATAGCCAAGCATCCTTTAGTAACCTGGTCATGATTTCTCATGAAAATTTGGTCTCCGTGGATGAATTGCATGGGTCTCATTTTCCTTTGTTAAATTCTCATTTTCATGATAACAAAGTTGTGAACATGTTATTGGATCATCTAGTTTTAAACATAAGGTTTCTATTCAGATAATGACAACAAACAATATGAGAGTTTAACTTAATAGTGGCTTTGGTTTGGTCATTAAAACCTTGTAACTGTCAAAAAAATTGTAGCTTTTAGTATTGATACTAAATTCTGAGTAATCTCAAGAATATCGTAAGGTATCATAAAGCTTCAACACTAAGATCAGTTATTAATGGTTAATAGACCCTTAATTTTGCCACTAACTCTCATCTTAAGTATTTGTTGAATTCTGGTAAGGAAACGTATAAAACTAGACTCAACCATCATGTGTTAATTAGAATTCATTAGCATTTGTGGAGTTAAATATCCTTAATTAGGCACTACATATCTTAGCCAGCTGTTCTCTTTACTTATGGGTAATCTCATTGCTTATGCCTATTCTTAATGGCACAGTTTTGATTAGTAAGACTTTCCCTTTAGAGAAACTTATAGCTGAAAGTAGTACTTGTATTTTTTTTCCAGACCTTATAATTATCCTCTATATGGTAATTATTCTTCCTCTTTTAGGTTTAATGGTAGTAAGGTGAATAACATCAACTTTTCTAGTTTAATGCGTTCCTTTTCCTGTACGTAATTTGCTATCAACACACTCATTTTACTTTGATATTTCTGAGTGTTATAGTTGATTCATTATACATATAATCGTACTTATGCAAAAGTTATTATGCACTAGAAATTTATTGATTTCCATGTGTAACCCCTAGCTTTATGGGTCATGTTATTCAATGTTAAGATGTATTCACAAATCCCATTTAACCATAGAGTTAGATGTATTTATTTCATGCTTCTTAGGAATTCGTTATATTCTTTCATTTCCATAGATAATTCATTAGTCTTAGGAATTTCAGAATCTTTAATAGCTCACCTGATAGGAATCAGTAAAAGCGTTCTTGATTACCATAAGAGACATTTTGTGTATTCCACTTTCTTATGCTCAATGTTATTCTGTAATACTTTATCAGATAGAGCGTAGGAATGTTATGTCTTAAGAGGTAATTTAAGACTTAATAAGAACAAAGTTTAAGATAACTCTTCTTAGTTTTGATAATTAGAGTGGATCACTTAGTTGAAATAGTAATTTATAGAAGAATGAGAGATTAGTTTCGAGTTATGGTATTGATGTAAGGCAGACTTAGATCATGATCATTATATTAATGAAGGATCATTAATTGTGAGGATCAATTTTGTTATGAAGACGTGATAATATCACAACACCAACATAAGCTACTTAAATAACAGGCTCTAGCTTTGGCTATACGCTATTTATTTAAGTATTGAATTGCCGACAGTGAATGTAACCCATCACCTTTGGGCAGAAGTGAGACATTCAAAGCCCTAATGCAATACGCTCAGTTCACCAACATAATCTGTTACACATCACCTTTGGGCAGAAGTGAAACCTTATGGCACTTATGTGAACGAGCTACAATGCTTAATGAGATCTTTATATAACAAACTATTGTGACACATCACCTTTGGGCAGAAGTGCACGTAAAATGTTATTTCAAGTTAAGCACGGTTTTGATAATAATGTTTTGAATAAACTTGATACATTAGGTTTTATCAAAACTCCTAATTTCACTAGAGATCCCGAAAACTAATGGGTTCTCAATGAACTAATGGGTTCTCGATAATCTTATGAGTTCCCTGAAAATTAGTGAGTTCTCGGAAAAATTTATGAGTTCCCAGAACATATTGAGTTCTTGAATACACAATGGGTTCTCGAAGATATAATGAGTTCCCAAAATTAGGTGAGTTTTCGGAAAATAAATGAGTTCCCGAGAAAAGAGTTAGTTCTCGGTTCTAGTATCGTTCTTGAAAATGATGGGTTCTCAAATACATAAGGAGTTCCTGGAAAATTATAGTTCTTGGATGATATAAAGTGTTTCGAATATTACTGATGTTCTCGGATTCTATAACAGTTCTCGGAAAACATTATTGGTTCTCGGTTTTGTATGCTGGTTCTCAAACATATGATGGTTCCCAGAAAATATAATGGGTTCTCAGAAAAAACATTATGGTTCTCGATTATGATCACCCTGACCGAGAACTCCCATTCGCAAACCTAGTCAAACCTTAAAAAACAGACTTTAGAAACCGAGAACCTTAATCCGGAACTTAACTGATAATCCGATAACTAAATTCGTAAATATTAAAAAATCGAAAACTTATTATTTTCGAGAACTAATACTAAATAAATTTAGTTCGAAATTTTAGGGATTTTTCATAATATCAGTTTCCTATTTTAAAGGGATTTTAATTATCTCCAAAAATTTATAAGATTTCGAAATCAGTTTATCGATTTAGTTGATTTCAAAAATAATAGGAGATAAAATTAAGATCCTAAATTTCAGGAAACATGATCTGATCCGTTTTCAAACCAAAATATACTAAAATTTTCGGTTTTCTTATGCGTTCGTGAAGAACATCAACCGAAAACGTAAATTTAACCCAAATTCAAAAACATAATTTAAAAAAAAAAAATTCTTTAGCGAAGAAAATGGAATTTTAAGAATTTCCATAGAACATTAACATATAATAAAATACAACTACAACATTAATATTTTATGGTTATGGCATCGAGAACTAGTGCCACAATTATTTAAAGGTAATCCATGAATTCTAATGTTACTAAGTAAACTCATAATAAATCTATTAGTGATTGGCATAAGGCTGCCGCAAAAAAAAAAGAATTTATTGTAATGATTTACGACAGTGTTAATGTTTCTTATGCTTAACAAACTGATCCGTTAATTAAACAAGAAATCGTCAACTTCAGATTTTTTTTAATGAACTATATAATCAACCTGGCTCTGATACCACATGTTGATTATATTAATAAGAACATAAGGTATGAACATAAGATTTAATCATGTGTACCTGCTTTGCTTAACCGTTCAGGAACCTCAGTAATGGAAGACACCATCATCTTGATCGGGTTCCCTTTAGGGTATGCAGTTCTGATGGTTTATGTGTTCTTGAGTTATGAACACATTGAGAGAGAGAGAGAGAGAGAGAGAGAGAGAGAGAGAGAGAGAGAGAGAGAGAGAGAGAGAGAGAATAAGGGATGGCTAATGGTGTTATGTTGTTATGATTGTGAGTCAACCCTAATCTCATAATAACCTCTCTATTTATACATACCCAGGGAACACCCTAATAAAGCCCATCTAATGATAGTCCGCCCATCAAAGACATATCTGTTATTGGGCTTAGGATAATATTAATAATTGATCATCATAATATAAATGATTATAATGGCTATCGATAAATATACAAACGTTACATATATTTATTCCAACATTCTATGGCCATGCTTGGCTAAACTTGTATTCACATCCGGGTAAAGACATTGATTCAAGAGTTCTTAACATTGGGTAATTTTTACTTTGTAATTGCTTTTGATTATTCAAATAATTGTGTTGACGTGCATTAAACTTATGTTGAATTCGTTTTAGTTAATTGATCTTGTGCCAATTTTTAATGAAATGAACATGGTTCCTAGCCTTAACACATACCTAGGGTTGTATGTTTTAGTGTTATAAAGTATATTATTGTCCATCTTTGATGTTGATAATTCTTGATACCTAAACCTAATGAAACAACCAACCCGCGAAAATCATTTGCAATAGTTATAATTGACCTATTTGTTAGAACTTTTGTACTCAATTGTTGAAACCCGGGTGTGAGTCTTTTATTATTATTGTTAGAATCACTTGTTTATTTGATCAATTTCTTTGTTTTTATTAAATCAACCAATATTCGAATCATGTTTGGTTCGCCTTACTCAAACTCAAACTCTTGAATGAACAAAATTAGCAAGCTTCATAACTAAACAATATCTTCATAAAGTGACATTTTACAATCAACTACACTTGACTTACGAACCACAGACTCTTTGTGATTCGACACCCTTGTTACCACTACTACATAGTTGAGGTAATATAGGATTTATAAATACTATCTTTGGCCGGACCGCGACATCCGATCACACACCCCTCACTCTTAAAAATAACTATACTTTCTTCTCATTTTTAATTAAATAATATTTTTATACCTTTAACAATATCTTTTCTCTTTCTTCTACTCACAATCATTTTCAAAAAAATATTAAAAAATAAATGCAGGAAAACAGTGTTCCTTCAAATATACCAATGACTAATTGACCTTTTCATTTTCTAGAACAATCCAATATGGGATAGCCTACTGTTTGAGGTATATGCCTTTTAAGAGGGAGATCATATGTTCAAATCTAGGTAAGGGTGTATAATTTAGGAGTATTGGTTTAAAAGTGTAACGTTGGCCGTTAAAAAAACAATTTAATGATATATATATATATATATATATATATATATATATATATATATAGGTTTAGGTTCTTGTACAAAGGACTAAAAGTGTGAGAAGTGTAAGAAGGAATAAGAGAGTGACACGTGTCACTAATTAAAATCAATTATGAGGGTATTAGTGTAATTGTGTCATTAGTCAAATATGGAATATATCATGCAATTATTATTTTTTTGGAGGTTTTCCCTGATTAACCATCATCAATGATTATATTTTGACAATCAACCATTGTTAGCGAGTAAACAATAAAAAATCTTGATATGATAATTATTGGTGTTTTATGTTCAAATGTCATACAATATGTTGTTTTAAGGTGAGGGTGGTTTATTTTAGACGCCACAAATCTTGATATGATAAGTATAGTGTTTTATGTTTTTAGTTGCAGTTTATGATGTTAAAACACAATATGAGGTATGTTTGAATATCACACGCGTTTGGTGTTTTTTTACATAGGGAGAGCATGCACATATGGTGTCTTGTTCGTATACATATGGTGTTTTATGTTGAAACATGATATACTACAATGCCTTGCTGAAATAATAAAACAAAGTAAAACACCATATTGTTTCTTTGCACTCATATATTCCCATGTTATACCATCTAAACACAAAGATGTATAAAACACACTCTAGCCTTCAAAGATGTTTTATAAAAACTCCTTTTTTTTATTCATCATCTCGTTGAAATCACAGAGAAAGATGAGAATGGTGAGGTTTAAAAATATTCAAAATCAATCATAGCATTCAATGAATATCAATGTGATTGTTTCCAAATTAAAAAAAGACATTAAGAAGGAAAGAGAGCAAATATAGAGGGACATTAATAGACCGTTTCAATTTTGTGTTTTAAAATAAGTGTGATATTACCTATCTACCCTTAAGACAACTAATTAATCAATCTAAATATAACATAAATTACAAGTTTGCCATTCATTTAATCTCATCCTTCCATTAATCTAATCTAATCGACACAATTACTTCTTATACTTCTCACAAAAAACACACTTTGTACAGGAACTCAACCATATATATATATATATATATATATATATATATATATATATATATACTAGTGGGAAACCCGCGCGATGCGGCGGCGGCAACAATTCACGATCTGGTACTCGTTTTCGATTACTTTATCAATCATCTCGTGATATATTGTGTATGACTTAAGTTTGTTTAGTTACTCATGTATGCGTTACAAGTCAACTAAGTTACCTTATCAATCCTCAGGTGCTACATCCGACATGCATATTGATTCTTATGTAAATCTGAAACAAATAAATAAATATACGTACATTTTATCAAGTAACACAAGGGAATAGACTCCTTTCATCGACGAGCAACAAATTAAATTTACACAAACAATATAGCACATAATACTAACTCTATGTTGCGTGAGACCTAAGAAATCTTCAACAATGTCACGGTCTTCAATTACCGGTTTCATAAAATGTACCCATAACATATATAAAGAGCAATATATATATATATATATACACATATATAAGACGCGACAAATCAAAGGTGAAAAAATAAATGTACAAACGTTCGAAAAAACATTAAAGTCAAAAGAAATATGAATCAAGTGGCCAAAGAAATATAATTCCGAAAAAATTGTAAAACTAAAAAACGTGCGTTCAAGGAGTAAAGCGATCCAGAGAAAAGTTAATTCAGGAATGAGCAATCCTCGTCAGGAAATATTAAGTCCTAACGAAATATTACATTTTTTTTTTGCTTTTCACTCATTTGATCTTGTTATTTTATTACAGGTTTAGCGGTTTTATTAATTTTTTATGTCATCTATTGTTGTGCTTTAACCGATCAAATTGTACTTTAACTGGTCAAATCAATATACTACCATATGTTACAATATCTAGAACACATAAATTATTTTAGTTATAATATATGTTGATACATGAGACATGCTTATCTAAAGGATTGTTTTATATATGCAATGGTTTGCATATTTTCAACTTACATTTTTAGTTATAATCTCATTTTTTGTTTGACTTTACATTTTATTGCCAAGTCTTTGGCTATATAAACAATGCAATCATGTTGTTAACAAAGTTAAGTTATGCTGCAGATGGCATTAAAGACATCATAATGTTCAACTCATATTTATTTTTTTTATTTTTTTATTCTACTTTAAAGGAATGAAATTAACAAGCTACGTTTGTTTAATGTTAAACTTAGGTTTGTCAATTCATGTTTTTGACACGTTGCCTTGCTTTTTATTCCCTTTATATACACAAACCAATTTGATATATCAATGGTTTAAACAAATAACTATTGATGTGCCATGTGGCTACGGTACCCGAAAACAACAAAAACGCCATAAAAGTGTGGTTGGATATTCATGAATCAACCACCATTAGTCTACAGTACTTCACTATAGTTATTATAATATAATAATTCTAAATAATTAGATTAGTAAATTAAACTAATGAATCATTTTCAAGTTTTACACTTGGAACTTCTATTAGAAACATAAATTCTATATATTATTTAAAAACATTTAAAATGCTGCTTAAAGTGATGACATTGTTGTCATTCACCTGTCATGTTTAAAAGATTTCTCTAATTTCTTCAACATAGAAATGGCAAAAAAAAAAAAAAAAATAAACTTGTGCTTAAAGTGATGACTTTGACTTTCCTTCACTGACTTTCCTTCACCAGCCATGTTCAACCTGCAAATGGGTGTATTTTTATGTTAAACGTAAAATGGGTCAAAATGTTGTTTTGAAGGTTTCACCAAAATGGGTGTACTTGGAAAGTATGACATCAAAAGGATTCAACTTATATGACACAATAAAGAAAGATTTTTAATTTAAAATCTTTTATTGAAATCTATTTATGACTCTTTTTCTTAAAAAACGTACAGAAAGCTTTTTGCAATAAAAGAAAATTTAAATTATTTATTATCAAAACCATATAGTTTAAAGTACTTTATAAATGTTAAATTATTACCATTGCCCCGAATGGAAATGATCCAACTCTTGTATTGTAGAAGCAATCTATCCAAGAAGGCAAAAACTGCATATATCTTCAATTACAATGAAACATGTTTTGGGAGTCATATTAATGTGTTATATAAACATGAAAAGATAAATAAATATATATTTCAACCGCATTTGAAGAATTATAAGATATTTAGACTTTTATGAGTGTACCTCGAAGTTTCGACTATCATCTTGGTATCATAATTAAGGGAAAATTTAACATGTTCAACTCATACATGGTATCATCAAACTTATTAGAAGCCTACTTAACTTTAACATCATCCACTCATACAATATAAAAATCCAGAGTGGACTATTTTTGAATGACTGTAATTGTATACCTATTTCTCCAGGTCCCTTTCCCTGGCCTCGACCTCTGCCTCTTCACGTTTTTCTTCTACATGACGAAGCTGGAATAAAAAATATAATTAGTTTCTTAATACTTTACAAGCTCCAATTAATCCAACAGTGGTTTTTGTGACCCAGATAAACAAAAAAAATAATAATAATTTAGGTGGCAACTGGCAATGATATCATTAGCCATACAACTTTATTGATGTCTCCTATTAATTTGTTATGCACATACATTTTCAAGAAAAAGAAGAAACTCACCTTTATTAGTCTCAGTATCAAGATGAATCTAAACTTCAACACAAATGTCTACCTAAAGCAACATGAACTTTCAGTGTTTTTAGTAGAAGTTCTTCTATAGAAGCAATTACATCAGCACATCAACACAAACATTCAGTGTCAACCAGAAACAACACAAACACTTCAACACAATATCCATGGGCAACAACCAAAAATAGCAGAGTCCCAGACCAAGACCAGATCTATCCAAATGACCCGCTTGCTTCCGCTTTAGCACCCGCTTCATTTATGTCTTTCTATTAAAAGGTAATATTTAGGGCATTTTAGCTCGCTGTCGCTGCACTTTCAGCTGCAGGGTATGTATCAATTCTAGTTTAAACTATAAACAGGAGTTCTTAATTAATCAAATATTTATCACTCACGAAACAGAGTGAGATCGATTTTGTCAAGCTTTGTGAGAGGCCATAGAATGGATCCCATCAATGGGCACAAAATTGTCATTATAATAAAACATCGATATATTTTATATTTCAATGATATCACATTTTATATTTCAGAAAGAAAAGATACCGATCATTTCTCCAGCAGCAACGTCCCATAGAATCATTAGGGCCAATAACCCACTTCCTAACTCAAAGGGAAGACCGGGTTTATGATAGACGCTACCACCTTCACTCAACCTTCCATGATACAATCTCGTACCCCTCTGCTCCCATGCCCATTTGAATAGTTTCCTAAACCAAAACCATATCGATAACCTGCAAAAATGATCTCATGTATTATTATGTCAAACCAAAGTCTGGATAGATTATAACCATCCGCACAAATTGTATATGCTTGAAAAAATAACAAGAACAAAGAATAAGGCGGGTCCAACAGGTCCAGATTTAAAAAATTGGCCAAGTAAGAAAATGAAATTGTGGGTTGTTTTAAAGAGACAAATGGAGAGCATGAATGGACCGTAATTAATCAACCACCAGTACCGACTACCATAGGCAACTTTCACAGCCCCCCCCCCCCCCCCCAAAAAAAAAAAAAAACCTAATTAAAAATATGAGTTTTTGAACCCCTAAAACCTTAACCGGGACCAAGAAAGAAAGAAGAAAAGATTCACAAACCATAAAATTCTGCAATGACAAAGTTAAACTATGACAATTAATATGTTGAAGCCTGAACAATAAACAAACAAAATAAAACAAGAGCAGCCATACCTGATAGTGGTAAACAATCACATGTATCAAATAACACCCAGGTTTATGTCAATAATGCAGAATAAAGCAAACCATGAATCACTCAGGTTTATGTCAAGAGCAACCATACTCAATAGGGGTGTAGATCAAACAATGAAATCAGATTTGGTGCTTTCATTCTTGTTGGTGCTCAAGTTGAAACCCTAGATCCAAGTAGTTGAAATCAGTAAATGACTAAGAACCATAAATCGAAAAGTTCATATCAGAAGTAAGAATATAACTTACCAATGATGATGATGTAGATCTTGAAAGTTGAAACCCTAGATCAAAAGATTGCCAGTGTTCTGGATTCGAGATCGAGAGAGAAAGAGGGAAAGAGATGGGGTGGATAAGAGTTATGAATGAAACCCTAATTCCTAATGTACACCTGAGTTTTTTTTTTTGTGCGCACTGAATTGTTGTACAACACGTTTTCAAGATAGTACATTTTTGAAAAGTGCATTGGATTGTTGTACAACAAGCTTCTTGGGTAGTATTTTCTTAAAAAGTGCAAAATGACCAAAATTGCCCTTCCTATATGCTTATTAATATAGTATAGATATAGGGTGAGGTCATGGTACAAAAGATGTGTTTTGTGAGAAAGATGAGAAATAATTATGGCCTTTAGATTATGTTGATGAATGGTTGAGATTAAATAGATGGCAAAGTTGTAAATTGTATTATAATCTAACTAATAAATTGAGACTTGTAAGGGTATAGTTGTAAAGACACAAAAAAAATCATTAAACCAAATCCTAGATTTAAGCTCTCTCTCTCCTGGTTATTTACTTATTCTCATCTCTCTCTATATTTATCAATCAAAGCATAACAATAACCCACCATCTACATATTGTGTTTTATCTTCTTGTCTCTCCTCCTCTCTTTCTCTTTCTCTCCCTCTCTTCTTCGATGGCAGATCTTAGGGCAGGTGGTGAGAGGCTTTTGTTACTTTTAATTCTAACTCCAAGGCACATCCTTTGTCTACTTTTGTCAACATTGTTTTTTTTATTGCTTTATATTTTATGGAATATAATAAGTTACTTGTTATTGCAGGGGCCTACACAATGTCGAACACCTTTTGTTTTTACGGCTTCAAAGGGCAAGCCACTTATTTCAAAATCCAATATAGTAGCATAGTTCGTATTGAGATTTTGCTTTGTACATAATGCTTCCTTGTTTGTACCCTGTTTAAAAAAAAAGTTGAGAACATTTGGGTGTGTGTTTTATAGGAAAGTCATATTATTCTTTGTTGTGTGTTTTATATGTAAACGTCAATGTATATAACATTTGGGTGTGTTTTATATTTAAAAGTTTGTATTTTTAGTAGAGAAATTTGATTGTTCTTGATTATGTGTGTCACACCCCGACTTTTCCCCCAAATCGGTTGTGACGTTTGATAGCTTCGCCGCGCAGCGGAAAGATGCATCTAAGACTCTTACTTCCTGAACGCCAATTCTAACCCTCTAGGATCCCCGATCCCAAGACGTCGCCCACTCCAACCGTGCCGTTACCAAAGTTTAAACCTGAAAGACATACTTAAAGGTCAACATATAATGCTGGTGAGTTCATAAGTTTGTATAAAATGTTACCAAAATGTTACCAAGTTCAATCCCGTCAATACTATGTCAATGTTACCAAAGTACGCTAGCTAGGCGTATGTTTTATTACTACTACGATTGGAAACCATTACTAGACACGTTTAGCAATGTTTAGCATGTTTAAGCAGCCCGTATGTTCAGCATGATACCAATGTTCCTGTTCGAGACAATATGCACCCGCCCGGCCCTCCAAGCCGACGAGTGGGGCAGGTCACGCCCAATAGATCTATCCACATTTCCCCCGTTGTGCATCCCCGCACATTCATGGTTTCCCCGGGACTTTCCAAAGATCGTATAGCAATATAAGTTAAAAACCATAGTATGACATATGTTACCAAAATAGTTTAGCGCATGTTTTCTCCCCCAAAAGTTAAAGCAGTAAAAGTGGGGTCGTGAACTCATGCAACCCGTTTCATTTATCAAAAACTTGTTCGTTTGGAATTCCTCAGGTTTTCATAAAAGAAGCATGTCTTCCACCCCGAAAACATTTAATAAACAGTAAAAAGTGGGGTCATGAACTCACCTTAATTTCCGTGCTAAGCTAGCAAACAAAGCCTGAAACCTCAACCGACTTCCTCGTGCCCTAATTACCAACAAAGGACACCTCAACAGTCTATCACACATAAGCCTAGCTTATTAACCGCCTAAAAGATAGTCTATTCGACCGTCTAGACTCGTGTGTACCAACGCGAGTCTCAATACGTTTCAACTCGACGAACCGATCATGACTTATCTTAATTCACGAGTTACATACAACATAGTACCCAAGTTTCACACTTGTCACTATTTGTGTATAAACCATGTTGGACTAGTACCCCGAAACGTATAATTATCCTGAATCGTAGCTTGTCTCATAAATCATATAAATGTATATGTTTTGTGTAGGTATGTTTTAGAAAATACTTCTTGAGGAAATACAAATTTAGTTATTAAAACCGATTAATAACATTTGTTACTTTTTCTCAAATATTGTTTGGAAGTCATCTTTATTGCTACGAATAAATAGTCATTAAAAGCATTTCGATTTGTATATAATAATACATTTGTCCAAAGCACTTAGGGGAATTTATTTATAAAAGTGGCAGTTTGTTACGCTTTAACTTTATAAAAATTTGGGCAGAGTTTCCCCTATTTTTGTACAAACCAGACAACACCCGTTGTCTACAATTTTCCCCAAAAATCAACTTTCAAACACAATTTCTCAAATCCTTTTATCCACAACTTCGATTGATGAGACTGTATACGCTTCGTCACCCATGTATACTTATATATATATATAGTCCGACGATATAGTCCAATGTTATTTAGTCCGATGTTCGATATCATAAGTCATGTTAAGTTAACCGTTTACCAAATCGTTCGTAATATAATATAGTTACCGTTTATTATTATTATTATTATTATTATTATTATTATTATCATTCGGTCCGTTCGCGAGTTAAAACTATTCTATCCGTATCACTATATTTATAAATATATAATATTCATAAATATAATAATATTTACAAATACATAACATTTATAAATATATGATATCTATAAACAAGATAATAATAAACACGAAATCAAGTATACCGAATCGCACACCGAACCGTTGACCAGATCTGACTGTTGACCCGACCCGAACTTGAATCTGATCCGGCAACCATTGATACCCAAATCGTACCCATCTGGACCCGCGACCCGAACCAGACCCGACCACCCAAACTGTACAAATCAGATCCACCAAACTCCCGAAACCAAGAACCCAAGCCATCAAGACCCGACCACAAAACCGGACACCAAATCACCCAACCATAACCTCAATCGGACCATCATCCAAACAAGCAGCCACTGTTAGAACCCAAACACCCTATCTCGTAACCCGACTACCTCAAACCACCCAGGGCCACAACCATCGCTCCATCTCGAACAATAATAACCACCACAGCCGCCGTCGGCTACCCTCATCAACAACCACGACCATAACCCCACCCTACAACTCTGTCAACTAAGACCACAACCACCTATTAACCATCGGCCGTCACCACCTTGACCTCACCATAACCCGAGCTGGAACTACACCCGAGACCTGTGACTGAACTGAGACGAAGCAAAACTACAACAACCATACCTGCACGGCTGCACGTCCTACTGTAACCCTACCTTTGTCGTCACCTACCTCCGATCGGTCGCTGCTGGTCACAAAAAGCTCGTTTCTGGGCTCAACCTAACACGCCGCCGCCTCAGCTTTATTCCGGGGTTAAAACGTTCACGCCGCCACCACCGAGGATGGTGGTGGTCGGCCGGCGCTGTCACAGGGAAGGAGAGAGAGGGCAGGTGCGAGAGAGGGTGAGAGGCGGGTTTAGAGAGAGAGAGAGAGTAGAGAGAGAGAGAGAGAGAGATGGGGCTAGGGTTTATGTGTAGGAGATGAATGAGGGGAAAGGAGAGGATAAGATGAATTTATATTTAGGGTTCCTTAGGAAGGTGCACACCATGTAACGGACCCGTTAAAATGTGTCGTGTCTCGGTTTTGGTTTCGGTTCAAAAAGTAATAAATAAAACAAGTCGGAAATGTTCGTAATATACGACTTAGCTAAACCGAGCAAAAACATAATTATTTTTGTTATCCGACGCGTACTTTCAGAACACACGTTTAAATCGCGTTAAAAGATTCAATCACGGTTTCCTTTGTTAAAACGCTCAGTTAACTCCAGAAACTTAATAATTAACAATTATTTATAACAAATAATTACTACAATTAATTAAAAAAATCATACCGGTGTTGATCGGAAGTTGCCGGTTGTCACATTCTCCCCATTTTACCGAAATTTTGTCCTCAAAATTTGAGGTAGGATATCACCCAAGAACCAATGGTAGTACAACAAAAATAGTCAACGGACTTGCCGGTACAAATGGCACATGATAAAGTCCCAAAATCGACTGAATGCAAAGTGTAGACAATAACTTTGTCAGTAATACTATTGGAGCACCTCAAACAAAGCAACTAGTGCACCAACTTTCTCATTACACGCCGTAAGGTGTGTTTGGATTTAAGGTAGTAACAAACAAGTTGACGAAAATGAGGCATGCCAAATAAAATCATCCACTGAAACTAGTCGAATGAATATTCACCACAAGGTGTTGTATCAAATTCCAACAATTCGATTCAACTGAAGTGTCGACTTTAAAGAAATTTGTCGACGAAGTATCAAAAGATTCATTGCCCACAATGGCCTAACATATCAAGACAATAAGATAAACATTACGAGCAACGTAATGATAAAACAAATCATTAATGAAACAATTGTTCGATGTGAAGCCCTACAATGGACCTTCAGAAATTTAAGGAATCCAAACATACAATAGTTGACACGTGTGTACAAAAGATGTGTCTAGTTCTGTGAAAAGAATAAGGAATCAACAAAAAATAGATTCCTTTACGATTGAATGTTGAAGTCCACGATCACAAAAGAAGATAGATGTAAATCATACCCAAAGATATAAATAGGTTCTAAAACGGGAACCTTAGAAGCTCAAGGAACAAGATCATCAAGATCTTAAACTGGTTTAAGAAAAGCAAAGTCACAAATGACACGAATAGGGGAGAATTAGCAATCACGTCCGCAGCAACAAAAGAATGAATAACCCTTATCCATTATTTATCTATATGCACAATACATAACAGTATAGATACCCTCACGATAGATGTTCTTAGAATTATCAAGTGCCTGTAAATTCGCAATAACGTGACGTCTACGTTGTCGAAAATTTACCTCACCAGATCATCCTATTAACCTCCATCATGAGTATATCACAAGCACTCATTACATCCACATAGTAACACGTATATATATTACATAATATATTGTTTGTTGTGTGCGCCACCTTTCCTAGTGCTCTTCCCGTCCGCATTCCAGCTTCTCAGCATCATCGGCAAAATGAGGTGCCTCATCAAGACGTTTCTGACCCAAGTTGACCCTGACGACACAGCATGCTCCAAACCAGGGAAGCGAGACAGCGGATGCTGCAACAATCCCTTTTTCAACTCGTCCAACTAACGCGACACGTGTGAGCGTTCTAGATACGTTCAAGCTTGAGTCGACAACCATTGGTGACACGTAGTTATACATACTTCACATAAATGCACACAGTATATAAACAAGTAAATTGTTCCTCATACCAAGAAACAATAACTCAGCTAAACTCTATGTGAATAAATACTCTGCTATCTAAAGTGATGACTCGCCAGTCACCAGTGAGGTATGCCTAACCACCACGTGTTATTACCCTTTCTATATACCATTATAGAAAATGCTCACTATTCACATAAGAAAAGTACATGTTCCTTGCGACGATGAAACGCACGCTGAGCTAGTGTAACACACTAATAGTCATGTAACTTGTTTGGCAATGGTTGGAATTCCAGTTCCTAGGCGTTCATACTAAATATTGTGTCTTAGAAATTTTGGTCCCTATCTCGAAACAAACTCAGGTTAAAGCCTAGATATCTATACAGACACCTAATTCGCTAAAACCTATGGCTCTGATACCAAACTGTCACACCCCGACTTTTCCCCCAAATCGGTTGTGACGTTTGATAGCTTCGCCGCGCAGCGGAAAGATGCATCTAAGACTCTTACTTCCTGAACGCCAATTCTAACCCTCTAGGATCCCCGATCCCAAGACGTCGCCCACTCCAACCGTGCCGTTACCAAAGTTTAAACCTGAAAGACATACTTAAAGGTCAACATATAATGCTGGTGAGTTCATAAGTTTGTATAAAATGTTACCAAAATGTTACCAAGTTCAATCCCGTCAATACTATGTCAATGTTACCAAAGTACGCTAGCTAGGCGTATGTTTTATTACTACTACGATTGGAAACCATTACTAGACACGTTTAGCAATGTTTAGCATGTTTAAGCAGCCCGTATGTTCAGCATGATACCAATGTTCCTGTTCGAGACAATATGCACCCGCCCGGCCCTCCAAGCCGACGAGTGGGGCAGGTCACGCCCAATAGATCTATCCACATTTCCCCCGTTGTGCATCCCCGCACATTCATGGTTTCCCCGGGACTTTCCAAAGATCGTATAGCAATATAAGTTAAAAACCATAGTATGACATATGTTACCAAAATAGTTTAGCGCATGTTTTCTCCCCCAAAAGTTAAAGCAGTAAAAGTGGGGTCGTGAACTCATGCAACCCGTTTCATTTATCAAAAACTTGTTCGTTTGGAATTCCTCAGGTTTTCATAAAAGAAGCATGTCTTCCACCCCGAAAACATTTAATAAACAGTAAAAAGTGGGGTCATGAACTCACCTTAATTTCCGTGCTAAGCTAGCAAACAAAGCCTGAAACCTCAACCGACTTCCTCGTGCCCTAATTACCAACAAAGGACACCTCAACAGTCTATCACACATAAGCCTAGCTTATTAACCGCCTAAAAGATAGTCTATTCGACCGTCTAGACTCGTGTGTACCAACGCGAGTCTCAATACGTTTCAACTCGACGAACCGATCATGACTTATCTTAATTCACGAGTTACATACAACATAGTACCCAAGTTTCACACTTGTCACTATTTGTGTATAAACCATGTTGGACTAGTACCCCGAAACGTATAATTATCCTGAATCGTAGCTTGTCTCATAAATCATATAAATGTATATGTTTTGTGTAGTTATGTTTTAGAAAATACTTCTTGAGGAAATACAAATTTAGTTATTAAAACCGATTAATAACATTTGTTACTTTTTCTCAAATATTGTTTGGAAGTCATCTTTATTGCTACGAATAAATAGTCATTAAAAGCATTTCGATTTGTATATAATAATACATTTGTCCAAAGCACTTAGGGGAATTTATTTATAAAAGTGGCAGTTTGTTACGCTTTAACTTTATAAAAATTTGGGCAGAGTTTCCCCTATTTTTGTACAAACCAGACAACACCCGTTGTCTACAATTTTCCCCAAAAATCAACTTTCAAACACAATTTCTCAAATCCTTTTATCCACAACTTCGATTCATGAGACTGTATACGCTTCGTCACCCATGTATACTTATATATATATATAGTCCGACGATATAGTCCAATGTTATTTAGTCCGATGTTCGATATCATAAGTCATGTTAAGTTAACCGTTTACCAAATCGTTCGTAATATAATATAGTTACCGTTTATTATTATTATTATTATTTTTATTATTATTATTATTATTATTATTATTATTATCATTCGGTCCGTTCGCGAGTTAAAACTATTCTATCCGTATCACTATATTTATAAATATATAATATTCATAAATATAATAATATTTACAAATACATAACATTTATAAATATATGATATCTATAAACAAGATAATAATAAACACGAAATCAAGTATACCGAATCGCACACCGAGCCGTTGACCAGATCTGACTGTTGACCCGGCCCGAACTTGAATCTGATCCGGCAACCATTGATACCCAAATCGTACCCATCTGGACCCGCGACCCGAACCAGACCCGACCACCCAAACTGTACAAATCAGATCCACCAAACTCCCGAAACCAAGAACCCAAGCCATCAAGACCCGACCACAAAACCGGACACCAAATCACCCAACCATAACCTCAATCGGACCATCATCCAAACAAGCAGCCACTGTTAGAACCCAAACACCCTATCTCGTAACCCGACCACCTCAAACCACCCAGGGCCACAACCATCGCTCCATCTCGAACAATAATAACCACCACAGCCGCCGTCGGCTACCCTCATCAACAACCACGACCATAACCCCACCCTACAACTCTGTCAACTAAGACCACAACCACCTATTAACCATCGGCCGTCACCACCTTGACCTCACCATAACCCGAGCTGGAACTACACCCGAGACCTGTGACTGAACTGAGACGAAGCAAAACTACAACCACCATACCTGCACGGCTGCACGTCCTACTGTAACCCTACCTTTGTCGTCACCTACCTCCGATCGGTCGCTGCTGCTCACAAAAAGCTCGTTTCTGGGCTCAACCTATCACGCCGCCGCCTCAGCTTTATTCCGGGGTTAAAACGTTCACGCCGCCACCACCGAGGATGGTGGTGGTCGGCCGGCGCTGTCACAGGGAAGGAGAGAGAGGGCAGGTGCGAGAGAGGGTGAGAGGCGGGTTTAGAGAGAGAGAGAGTAGAGAGAGAGAGAGATGGGGCTAGGGTTTATGTGTAGGAGATGAATGAGGGGAAAGGAGAGGATAAGATGAATTTATAGTTAGGGTTCCTTAGGAAGGTGCACACCATGTAACGGACCCGTTAAAATGTGTCGTGTCTCGGTTTTGGTTTCGGTTCAAAAAGTAATAAATAAAACAAGTCGGAAATGTTCGTAATATACGACTTAGCTAAACCGAGCAAAAACATAATTATTTTTGTTATCCGACGCGTACTTTCAGAACACACGTTTAAATCGCGTTAAAAGATTCAATCACGGTTTCCTTTGTTAAAACGCTCAGTTAACTCCAGAAACTTAATAATTAACAATTATTTATAACAAATAATTACTACAATTAATTAAAAAAATCATACCGGTGTTGATCGGAAGTTGCCGGTTGTCACAATGTGTTTTATATATAAGCGTTAGTGTATAATGTTTTTGCTTATGTGTTTTATGTCAATAGATTTCAATGTTAAAACACAAAGTGAATTTGAAAGTCTTAAAATTTAATTTAGACAACACTTATCTATGTGCTTAATGTTTAAATTGTATTGTTGATTATTAAAACACAAATATTAAAAAGGTGTGTTATATATTCAAACATTGTGGTATACCAGTAAAACACAAATATGATTCTTAAAATCCTGATATTAAATCGTAATATTATTTTGTAAGAATTGAAGATTTTTTTAAATGGTGATATTATTTGGTCCTTAAATCTCTCCTCATAAATGTTGATTATTTATAAAATGACCCTATTACCCTTTTTATTTAATTAGAACCATGCCACATGTCACTCTCACATGGCTTCTCACCCTTCTCACAAAAAGAGCCCTTTGTACCCGAACCTCTCTCTATATATATATATATATATATATATATATATATATATTTTTATAAAACTCTTAGCAAAGCTACTCTCCTTCAGAGATTACATGTATGAGCCATTATTATATACTATAATTCTGTTTCTTCTACTCACAATCATTTTCAAAAAATATTAAAAAATAAATGCAGGAAAACAGTGTTCCTCCAAATATACCAATGAAGAGTAATGACCGATTGACCTTTTCATTTTCTAAAACAATCCAATATGGGATAGCCTACTATTTGAGGCATATGCCTTTTAAGAGAGAGATCATATGTTCAAATCTAGGCAAGGGTGTATAATTTAGGAGTATTGGTTTAAAAGTGTAATGTTGGCTGTTAAAAAAAACAATTTAATGATAATTATATATATATATATATATATATATATATATATATAAACCCTTAGCAAAGCTACTCTCCTTCAAAGATTACACGTACGAGCCATTATTATATACAATAATTAAGCGACACTTCTATAGTATCGCCAACTAACATACACCACCAACAATATTATATAATAATGAGAACAACGTAAGACCTAAAAGTTAACATTTAGAAAGAAGCATTGGTATTAATTTTTGTGGCCACCATTAATATTTTGTCTACAAAATATCTTTAACTCAGCCACCATAATTGAAAACTTGGTGAACAATTAATGGGCACTTGTGGACGTCATATTTGGTGAACACTTAATGGGCAATTGTGGGCCTCATATTTGGTGAACAAGTAATGGGCTGCGGTTATTGGAATACTTTGGGCTCCAGATCAAGTCAACAATAGGCAACCCTACTGTTGTAATGTTAACCCTTGTCTGCAATGTAATGGGCCGCGAGTATTTTTTTGGGGAAATAGAATTTAATAATCCCAACTTTGGGGGGTTGGAAGGGAGCAGTCCCAACTTGAAAGTTGTAATATAACGGTCGTCAATGTTTTTATTCTAATGGTCCTAAACTAACCCCAGTTAAGTTTTTCTGTTAAGTGACACGTGGCATCACACGTGGCAGTCCTACGTTGCATAAAGTGTTATATCTGTCAAAAAAATGTGGGCCCAGATTGTACATGTGTAAAATAAACTTAATTTAATGTTTTAAAAAAAAGGTGGGACCCACAATAAAATAATAATAATAACACCCACCACCACCTTCTTCCTCCATCATCTTCATCATGTTCACCACCACCATCACCACCACAACCACCTGCCACCACCACAACCACCTGCCACCACCACCACCACCATCACCACCAGCACCACCACCACAACCACCTGCCACCACCGTCATCTTCACCACCACCTTCAAATCGAACCCAATCACAAATCTGGTCATACCCACATGTAGCCAGCTTCAAATCGATCCATTCTGTGCAAAAACCCCATCAAAAACATCCAAATCAAGCTCCAATTCGTTGGTTTTATGCTCGGTGGCCGAACACCCTTTTTAATCGATTACACCTCGAAAACGAACAGGTTAGTCTGATTATTTAGTATGGTTTTGTTCAGAATTCATTTTTCTATAATAGCCCTAACATTAATTTGATTAACAGGTTCGAATCGTTGGTCAATTGATCGAGTATAGAATTAGTGTTCTTCGTAACAGGTGGTTGGTGGTGGTGGCGGTGGCAGGTGGTTGGTGGTGGTCGTAGGTGGTTGGTGGTGGTGGCAGGTGGTTGGTGGTGGTGGCAGGTGGTTGGTGGTGGTCGCAGGTGGTTGGTGGTGGTGGTGTAGGTGGGGTGGTGTGGGCCCACGTTTTTAAAGATTTTTTAAATAATTAATAGATTTTTTTAATTGAAAAAACAAGTGGGACCACGTTTTTTTACCATCCGAACATACTGTGCCATGTAGGACTGCCATGTGTGATGCCACGTGGCACTTAACATAAAAACTTAACTAGGGTTAGTTTGAGACCATTAGAATAAAAACATTGACAAGTTGGTTTCATTTTCTACAGGTTTTACCATCGTTAAGTACCACATCCAAGTTCCCTTGACAAACCAATCAACCGACACTCAAACCCGTCGAACATTTTGTGTCACACCCTCAAATTACCACTTGCGGAGTTTTACCGCGAGGCGCATGACAAACCAGGATCCAAGTCAACGATCACAATAAACAACTCTATATGAAATACGTAAAACCATAAACAACGATTTTATAAGCGGAAGCATTTAAGAATTTAATCAGCTACAATAGTATTCCAAAGTATTCAAGACACTTTATTTCAAAACATGCAACTAAGCCTAGACGCCAATGCAGACCCGTGCGCCTAGTTCCATTTGTTGCTACCTTAGCGACCTGAGAAAAACATGCCAAAAAGATGTCAACATATAATGCTGGTGAGTTCACAGGTTTGTTCAATATGTTACCAAGTGTTACCAAAATGTTACCATGTCCATACTATATCAATGTTACCAAGTACACTAGCTAGGCGTATGTTTTATTACTACTACGATTGGAAACCATTACTAGACACGTTTAGCAATGTTTAGCATGTTTAAGCAGCCCGAATGTTCAGCATGATACCAATGTTCCTGTTCGAGACAACATGCACACGCCCGGCCCTCCAAGCCGACGAGTGGGGCAGGTCACGCCCAATAGATCTATCCACATTTCCCCCGTTGTGCATCCCCGCACATTCATGGTTTCCCCCGGGACTTCCAAAGATCGTATAGCAATACAAAGTTAAAAACCATAGTATGACATATGTTACCAAAATAGTTTAGCGCATATTTTCTCCCCCAAAAGTTAAAGCAGTAAAAGCGGGGCCGTGAACTCACCTTAGATAGCGTTCTTCGGTTATAAGTAAAGATGTTAAGCCCTTGATAATCCCTCTACTGGAGATCTATCAAAATGTTCACATAAGTGTTCCGACTAATAACCATAAGGTTATCTAGTCCCCGATTGTCCAGATCGTAACCAAGTATGTTTTAAAGCGTGTTTAAATGTTTAACCGACACACTAGACCGACCCGACATCCCGTTGGTGACCCATTACCCTAACTAATCAAGTACACATAGATTACACACAAGGTTCAAGAACAAAACACTTAGTTTGTATCAAAAATCTCATTTCTGCATCAGAACGGTCGAACCAGTCAGATTAAGCCTCCTTCGCCCGTTTTTAATCTCCTTCGCCCATTTTGGATTTCGTTCGACCGTTTGATGTTTCCTTCGCCCGTTTTACCACGTTCGCCCAAACATAACCCAGGTTCGACCCTGGATTCTCTCCTTCGCACCTTCGATCGGTCGAAGGAGTCCAGGTTCGCCCCTGTTGTGCAAATTTTCCTAAAAACGCTTCAAACACATTCAAAACGACTCGAAACATCACCAAACACAGCAGTCAAGCATGAATAACTCATCCCTACAAAACCCCACCGATTTCCCCCAATAATACGTCCATTTCAGCCCTTTCCCAAAATGGTAAAAATTATGGAAACGTCACTATCATGCATGGATTATTTACCCAATTTGGAAACTTTTGAAATCGATCCGTATTCGACTTAAAATGCTCAGTTTGTCGAGTATTCGATCTTTCCCTATTAGTTCTATTGATCATAAATATCATGCATCAAGTCTAGATTCGAAAAAACCCCCAAATACCCATAATATCATCATTTATCCAATCCTAACCCTAAACAATAATAACCTAGCACTAATAACAGTCCTACATCATGTTTCCATCATAGATACAGCAGCAAATCATTGAACAACACATAAACCACATAATACACAATTCACATATGTTTATCGTCATGAAGTCCTATGTCATATGATAAGGTTTTGATTTAGAAAGATGTTTAAAAGGTTTTTAATCATAAAAACACCCTTAGAACAGATCCGGACAATTAGGGTTAGATGAAAAACGAATTAAAATGCTTTAAAAAGGTTTAGGATCAAGAACACACCTTGGATTCTTGTTTAGATGTTGTAGGTAGGTTAGATTATGAAAAAGAAGAGCAAAAACTCCTTCCTTAGTGATTAGAATCGTTTGAGAGTGTTTTGAGACGGTTAGGGTTTGTGAAATGATGAAAAATGACAAAGTTTGGTATTTATACTAATCCTCCTTCGCCCCAACTCAATGGTCGAAGGTGGCCTCCTTCGACCCTTCCACAGGGTCGAATGAGACCTGTCCTGGTCGAAGGGAATTCTTTTAATTCCACGTCCCAGGTTCGCCCATTTACAAAGGGACGAACCAAACAAAATGTTCTCCTTTGACCACTCGAAGTGGTCGAACCTGAACTCATGTTTAACTAGTTTTCCAGTTTGTCGTGTTTAACGCATTCTAACATACCTTAACATATGAGCATGCAAACTTAGTCTATATTTAACATATTTAGGTACGGATAATCATTTACACATCATTTAAACACATCTATGTATATAATCCACCACACGACCCATAATCTACACATATACTTAATTAGTTCATGTAATGTCACCAACAACGGAACCCGGTACTAGTGTATTACCAAAACGACTCCCAATGATCCTCCAGATCATTGCACCCTGGACAATCCTAACTTGACCCGACTCAACTAACCCAGTTAAGTCCGTTTATAAACGTTTCACGCTAAGGTAGACTTAGATGTTACTAAAATGTTTAAGCCAAACATGCCGGGTGTCACATCATCCCCACGTTGAAAGAATTTTCGTCCCGAAAATTGCGCAAAGCCCCAAAATGAAAGAAACGAAGAAGAAAGAATACGAAAAGGAAAATTACCGGTTGTCACATCATCCCCACGTTGAAAGGAATCTCGACCCGAGATTCATTCTGCTTCAGCAGTAACATGCCTCGATTTAAACGCGCGTTTCGGAAAAAGATGAGGATATTTAGCTTTCATCTGATCCTCCCGTTCCCATGTGAACTCCGGTCCACGATTCGAGTTCCAACGAACTTTGACGATGCGGATTTTACTCCGACGAAGGCTACGAATCTTGTAGTCGAGAATCTCGACAGGTTCCTCCACAATGCGAAGACGATCATCAACCTTGATCTCCTCCAGTGGTACAATGAGAGATTCATCAGCCAAACACTTCTTCAAGTTAGACACATGGAAGACGTTGTGCACACTACCGAGCTCCGCCGGTAAGTCAAGTCTGTATGCTACCGGTCCAATCTGATCCAGGATTGCGAATGGTCCGACATATCGAGGGTTAAGCTTGCCACGCTTTCCGAAGTGTATGACGCCCTTCCATGGTGAAACTTTCAGAAGTACCCTGTCCCCAACCTGGAACTCCAAAGGTTTTCGACGGCGATCGGCATAGCTCTTCTGACGATCCCGTGCTGCTGCCAAACGGTGACGAATCTGTACGATTTTCTCCGAAGTTTCGTACACAAGTTCCGAACCAGTGAGCTGGCTCTCGCCCACCTCGGCCCAACAAAGTGGTGATCGACATTTCCGTCCGTAAAGAGCCTCGAACGGAGCTGCCTTGATACTAGAGTGATAGCTGTTGTTGTAGGAGAACTCCACTAATGGCAGGTGGATCTCCCAACTTTTGCCAAAATCGATAACACATGCCCGAAGCATGTCTTCCAAGGTTTGAATCGTCTGCTCACTCTGTCCATCAGTTTGCGGATGATAAGCTGTACTCATATCCAACTGAGTACCCAAAGCCTTGTGAAGAGCCTTCCAGAAACGCGAAGCAAAACGAGAATCACGATTAGAGATAATAGAGACAGGCACCCCGTGCCGAGCAACCACCTCCTTAAGGTAAAGTCGAGCCAACCGCTCGAGTCCATCGGTTTCCTTAATAGGTATGAAACGTGCCGATTTTGTCAGCCGGTCAACAATCACCCAGATCATATCATAACCACTAGGTGACCTTGGTAGCTTGGTGACAAAATCCACCGTGATTCGCTCCCACTTCCATTCTGGAACCTCTGGTTGTTGCAGGAGACCAGACGGCCTCTGATACTCCACCTTGACTTTAGCACAAGTCAAACATTTGCTGACATAAGAAGCTATATCAGCTTTCATGTTTGGCCACCAATAAAGTATCTTCAAATCCTGATACATCTTATCGGAGCCAGGGTGAATAGAATACCGGGATTTGTGAGCTTCATCCAAAACAAGCTCGCGCAATCCCCCGAACAATGGGACCCAAACACGTCCCGCAAAATAGTGTAAGCCATCGGTCCTGAGCTCAAGATGCTTGTCAGCACTGTGCATAGTCTCAGTCTTAAGGTTTTCCTCCTTCAAGGCTTCCAACTGTGCAAAACGGATTCGGTCAGGCAACGACGAATGAATGATGAGCTGTAAGGCTCGAACACGGCGAGGATTCGCAGACTCCTTCCTGCTCAAGGCGTCCGCCACAACGTTCGCCCTGCCAGGATGGTATTTGATAGCACAGTCATAATCGTTCAGGAGTTCAACCCAGCGACGCTGCCGCATGTTCAACACCTTCTGGTCGAAAATATGCTGAAGACTCTTGTGATCGGTATATACTTCACACTTGGTACCGTACAAGTAATGTCTCCAGATTTTCAACGCAAAGACTACCGCGCCCAGTTCCAAGTCATGAGTAGTGTAGTTCTTCTCATGAACTTTGAGTTGACGAGAAGCATAAGCAATAACCTTCCCGCGTTGCATCAACACACAACCGAGACCACGAATAGAAGCGTCACAGTACACAACGAAGTCATCCGTACCCTCAGGCAACGATAAGATAGGTGCAGAACAAAGTTTAAGCTTCAGAATCTGAAATGCTGATTCCTGCAGTTCACCCCAGTCGAACTTTCGGTCCTTCTGGGTAAGAGTAGTGAGGGGTTGAGCGATCTTCGAAAATCCCTCAATGAAACGACGATAGTAACCCGCAAGACCTAGGAATTGCCGCACCTCAGATGACGTCTTTGGTGCTTCCCAGTCTTTAATGGCTTCGATCTTAGCCGGATCGACATGAATTCCCAGTTCATTCACCACATGCCCTAGGAATTGAACTTCACGTAACCAAAAATCACACTTTGAGAACTTAGCATACAACTGCTCCTGTCTCAAAAGTTCCAAGACCAACCGTAGATGTTCCTCATGATCCGCCTTGTTCTTGGAATAAATCAGAATATCGTCAATGAATACGATGACGAACTTATCAAGATAAGGTTTGCAAACGCGGTTCATTAAATCCATGAACACCGCCGGTGCGTTAGTGAGACCCAAAGGCATGACCAAGAACTCAAAATGGCCATAACGAGTACGAAAAGCAGTCTTCTGAATGTCAGCTTCCCTGACGCGCAACTGGTGATAACCGGACCGCAAATCAATCTTCGAATAGTAGCTGGAGCCCTGAAGCTGGTCAAAGAGATCATCAATGCGAGGAAGAGGATAACGATTCTTGATGGTCACTTTCTTCAGCTCACGATAATCAATACACATGCGAAGACTTCCATCCTTCTTCTTTACAAACAAAATAGGAGCTCCCCACGGGGAAGAACTCGGTCGGATGAAACCCTTTTCCAAGAGTTCCTGCAACTGGCTGGACAACTCTTGCATCTCGGGAGGTGCAAGACGATACGGAGCTCGGGCAATAGGAGCTGCGCCCGGAGTAAGATCAACACCAAACTCAACCTGACGATGGGGAGGAAGACCAGGTAAATCATCAGGAAACACATCAGGAAAGTCACGAACCACCGGAATATCCTCGATCTTCTTCTCATCGTCAGTAGAAACGTTAACAAGCGCCAGAATGGCCGAACAGCCCTTCCGAAGGTACTTACGGGCTTTCATGCTAGAAATGATACTCAGCGGAGCACCGCTTTTCTCGCCACGAACTGAAAGAATCTCTCCATCAGGGAGAGGGATCCGAATAACCTTGTCGAAACAAACGATCTCCGCACGATACAACGATAACCAATCCATGCCGACCACGACATCAAAACTACCCAGGGGTACAGGCATAAGATCAATGGGGAAGGACAAACCCGGCAGTTCCAAGCGACATTCCCTAAGGGTGTGTGTCGCTTCGATTTTCTTACCATCAGCCAATTCTATTAAGTACTTAGCCTCTAAAGGTGTGGGTACTATATCTAGCAATTGACTAATATCCATAGATACGAAACTCTTATCGGCACCAGAATCAAACAAGACAGAAACATAGCGATCATTAAGAAGGAACGTACCGGTAACTGTGTCTGGATCCTGCCTAGCCTCTGCAGATCCAATGACGAAAGCACGTGCAGTCCTGCCTCCACCGCCATTGTTCCCGTTACCGTTTCCGCCCCTCCCATTATCGCCCTGCTTCAGTTTAGGACATTCACGCTTGAAGTTTCCCGCATCACCACAGTTATAACACCCCTGCCTCCCCTGAGTCCCCTGACCAGCAGGAGCAGGAGTAGCCGCAGGAGTCTGAGTTGGGGTGAGTGCCACCCTGCAATCCTTAGCATGGTGCCCCAACTGATGGCACCGATGACAACGAGCCCTATCACAACTCCCAGAATGGTGAAAACCACACTTGTTGCACTTGGGATGCTTCCCAACATACCCACCCATCTTCTGCCCAGAAGAAGACCTAGCTGAATCAAACTTCTTTGGCGGTTGAGCTGGCACAACACTCTTCCCCACACTATCCCACTTCCTCTTGTTCCCTTCAGTAACCTTCACAGCAGCACCCTTAGGAGGCAAAACACCTTCTGCCACCTTCAGGTTAGTCATCCGATGAGCTGATCGGACAACTTCAGCAACAGTGGGAAGGTTCCCAACAGCCACCAACCCAGCAATCTCCGGCACCAGTCCAGACACAGAGTGCTCAATCCTCCTGTACTCGGGTGTGTGCAAATCAGGACACAACACCGCCAGCTCATTCCTCCTCACAGTGTATTCTTCGATCTCAGACCCAACCATCTTGTAGCTCCAGACCTCGTGCTCTAACTTCTGTACCTCCTCTCTCGGACAGTACTCACCTCTCAACAGCTGTACAAACTCCGCCCAAGGCATAGCAATAGCCTCCCCCAATCTCATGTTCTGAGTAGTAGCATTCCACCACGACAGTGCAGGCCCCTCAAATGTCGCAGTAGCATACTTCACCCGGTCCCCAGCAGGACAGTTACACATGACGAACACAGACTCAACCTTCTCCAGCCATCGGAGCAGTCCCACCGCTCCCTCAGTTCCAGCGAAGTTATGGGGCTGACAGTCCCGAAACTTCTTATAAGAGCACTGAGGTGGGGGTGGATTGGCACCCATACCTGAAACACGGTACACGAGTAAAATACAAACGAAAGGACACGAAACCCAAAAATGAGACAAGGTCGACAGAAATCAACTCACCACCCATGGCATTAATCCCAGCTTGGAAATTAGCCATAGCCATGTTCACTTGCTGCTGTAGCAAGTTGTTCAGTTCAGCTTGGGTCATATTGATGTTACCACGACCACCGCCACCGGCACGACCACCGCCGCCAGCACGACCACCACCGCCACCACGACGTCCACCACCGCGAGCACCAGACATGATCTAACAAATCAAGAAATCGAGGGATTCAGATTCACTTCCAGTGTCAACCACTAGAAATTTACAAGAGTTAACCTAGGGACAAATCCAGGACTATACATCCAAGCTCGAAGTCCATCGGGATTTTCATGCATTCCAGTTTATTATTTCGTGTGCACCCGAAATGATAAACTGCTCTACATGGTCCTCCAGATGTACTCCTAATCCAGACTCCGGTCACCGAATATCGTCGCCTAGTATCGTGTTACGATAGGTGCAAGTGTAAGAAGGCATGTGTGTGCTAGAATCAACAAATCAACCACTCCTTCTTCAATCCAGAAGAAGAAGACTAGAGTAGGTAAGAACCCAAATAAAAGCGGATGATGTAACGGAGAAGCATGATGATGATGTAAAGACACCCCGACAACGTTAGTACGTATCCCACTAATAGACTCAAAGTATGTGACCGTCTAGTGTGTGCGACTCGGCTATAGACCAGACTCTACATGCAGTCCTAGTTCACTATAACCATTGGCTCTGATACCAATCTGTCACACCCTCAAATTACCACTTGCAAAGTTTTACCGCGAGGCGCATGACAAACTAGGATCCAAGTCAACGATCACAATAAACAACTCTATATGAAATACGTAAAACCATAAACAACGATTTTATAAGCGGAAGCATTTAAGAATTTAATCAGCTACAATAGTATTCCAAAGTATTCAAGACACTTTATTTCAAAACATGAAACTAAGCCTAGACGCCAATGCAGACCCGTGCGCCTAGTTCCATTTGTTGCTACCTTAGCGACCTGAGAAAAACATGCCAAAAAGATGTCAACATATAATGCTGGTGAGTTCACAGGTTTGTTCAATATGTTACCAAGTGTTACCAAAATGTTACCATGTCCATACTATTTCAATGTTACCAAATACGCTAGCTAGGCGTATGTTTTATTACTACTACGATTGGAAACCATTACTAGACACGTTTAGCAATGTTTAGCATGTTTAAGTAGCCCGAATGTTCAGCATGATACCAATGTTCCTGTTCGAGACAACATGCACCCGCCCGGCCCTCCAAGCCGATGAGTGGGGCAGGTCACGCCCAATAGATCTATCCACATTTCCCCCGTTGTGCATCCCCGCACATTCATGGTTTCCCCCGGGACTTCCAAAGATCGTATAGCAATACAAAGTTAAAAACCATAGTATGACATATGTTACCAAAATAGTTTAGCGCATATTTTCTCCCCCAAAAGTTAAAGCAGTAAAAGCGGGGCCGTGAACTCACCTTAGATAGCGTTCTTCGGTTATAAGTAAAGATGTTAAGCCCTTGATAATCCCTCTACTGGAGATCTATCAAAATGTTCACATAAGTGTTCCGACTAATAACCATAAGGTTATCTAGTCCCTGATTGTCCAGATCGTAACCAAGTATGTTTTAAAGCGTGTTTAAATGTTTAACCGACACACTAGACCGACCCGACATCCCGTTGGTGACCCATTACCCTAACTAATAAAGTACACATAGATTACACACAAGGTTCAAGCACAAAACACTTGTATCAAAAATCTCATTTCTGCATCAGAACGGTCGAACCAGTCAGATTAAGCCTCCTTCGCCCGTTTTTAATCTCCTTCGCCCATTTTGGATTTCGTTCGACCGTTTGATATTTCCTTCGCCCGTTTTACCACGTTCGCCCTAACATAACCCAGGTTCGACCCTGGATTCTCTCCTTCGCACCTTCGATCGGTCGAAGGAGTCCAGGTTCGCCCCTGTTGTGCAAATTTTCCTAAAAACGCTTCAAACACATTCAAAACGACTCGAAACATCACCAAACACAGCAGTCAAGCATGAATAACTCATCCCTACAAAACCCCACCGATTTCCCCCAATAATACGTCCATTTCAGCCCTTTCCCAAAATGGTAAAAATTATGGAAACATCACTATCATGCATGGATTATTTACCCAATTTGGAAACTTTTGAAATCGATCCGTATTCGACTTAAAATGCTCAGTTTGTCGAGTATTCGATCTCTCCCTATTAGTTCTATTGATCATAAATATCATGCATCAAGTCTAGATTCGATAAAACCCCCAAATACCCATAATATCATCATTTATCCAATCCTAACCCCAAACAACAATAACCTAGCACTAATAACAGTCCTACATCATGTTTCTATCATAGATACAGCAGCAAATCATTGAACAACACATAAACAACATAATACACAATTCACATATGTTTATCATCATGAAGTCCTATGTCATATGATAAGGTTTTGATTTAGAAAGATGTTTAAAAGGTTTTTAATCATAAAAACACCCTTAGAACAGATCCGGACAATTAGGGTTAGATGAAAAACGAATTAAAATGCTTTAAAAAGGTTTAGGATCAAGAACACACCTTGGATTCTTGTTTAGATGTTGTAGGTAGGTTAGATTATGAAAAAGAAGAGCAAAAACTCCTTCCTTAGTGATTAGAATCGTTTGAGAGTGTTTTGAGACGGTTAGGGTTTGTGAAATGATGAAAAATGACAAAGTTTGGTATTTATACTAATCCTCCTTCGCCCCAACTCAATGGTCGAAGGTGGCCTCCTTCGACCCTTCCACAGGGTCGAATGAGCCCTGTCCTGGTCGAAGGGAATTCTTTCAATTCCACGTCCTAGGTTCGCCCATTTACAAAGGGTCGAACCAAACAAAATGTTCTCCTTCGACCACTCGAAGTGGTCGAACCTGAACTCATGTTTAACTAGTTTTCCAGTTTGTCGTGTTTAACACATTCTAACATACCTTAACATATGAGCATGCAAACTTAGTCTATATTTAACATATTTAGGTACGGATAATCATTTACACATCATTTAAACACATCTATGTATATAATCCACCACACGACCCATAATATACACATATACTTAATTAGTTCATGTAATGTCACCAATAACGGATGCCGGTACTAGTGTATTACCAAAACGACTCCCAATGATCCTCCAGATCATTGCACCCTGGACAATCCTAACTTGACCCGACTCAACTAACCCAGTTAAGTCCGTTTATAAACGTTTCTCGCTAAGGTAGACTTAGATGTTACTAAAATGTTTAAGCCAAACATGCCGGGTGTCACATTTTGATCATAACCATCTCGTCTTCAGTTATGACAATAACAAACGAGAACAAATCAGAAACTAGTGAACATGCATAGTAATGGCATGGGCCTGAACTTGACGACTGTTCAACTGAACATTGTCAACCAAACCAATTTGCTCCTACAAATAACCATGTAGACAAATTTGAGCCAACCCAATTGTTATCACAAACCCGGTTATATAGTCACGATTGATAACAATAATTGTCAAACCCCGAACTTAGAAAACAAATCCTACATAGCCCGCAACCCAAACTCGACCAACAACTGAATAAACCTTATCAGCAGCTCCAATCGAATTAACAAAAATAAAATAGCGGCTCAAGGATTAAAATAAATTGGTACTAACCTTAAGCTTGATCGTCTAAAAAATAATTTCTGATCATTGAACAAGACATCAAACAAAGACACTTGACTTTTATTTGATACATGTTGCCATTCACGGCTCCGAAGGATTTTTCTAAACCTCCTTCACGTGGCCATTAAGAAAAGAAAAAAATACTTGCTCCAAAGAAAAAATAAGTTTTATTTCTTCTCAACTCCCAATGACAACAAACCCTTTTTTTACTCAATTGCAATCAGAAACAAAAAACGACAATCGACTTCTTTATCTTGAATTAAACTGGTTGTTTTCTAGGGTTTCGACCAAACCCTAACTTTCTCCAAAAAAATTCGATCAAGAAAAAAAAACTAGATAAAGACCTTGGCTAATCATCTCAGTGCAAACCAACTGTGTGTTCAATAAGCCTTAGCTCTGATACCACTTGTTAGGTATCAGTCGGCGCAACGGAACCAACACACATGCACAAACGATTAAACATGCAAACGTGAAAATAATAAACACGACACAAAAATTTTACGTGGTTCGGTCCCAGTGGGGAACCTACGTCCACGGTGGTTATGTTTCGTCATAAGTTATGGCTGTAAATCACAAAAAGGCCGAGGGGTTGCGGGCTATGTAGGGCTGTTTAATCGTTTGTGCATGTGTGTTGGTTCCGCTGCGCCGACTGATACCTAACATCAACCCCTATCATCATTCAACCTTATCCTGCAGCTCTAATATATCCTTTCTTCTCTAGAGATTACTAGTTGAAGGAATTTCGGGATGCAATTTTTAAAGTAGGGGATGTTGTGACATCCGTCACCTTTCACAATCAATATTGTACAACTTTAGTCCCACTTGTTTCTTACATTTACATATCTATTCCTTGTATTTCAAAACTAACATCGAATACTAAAAGTTCGTGAGTTATTCCATTCCAAAGAAGCCTTATTCATATAAAATTTCATAATTGAATGAGCATACATATATATATATACACACACACACACTTTATCCTTCTAAAACAAAATCACCATTTTATCACACACACACACACACACATATATATAGGGAGCGGTTATTCTACAAAAATAGAAAAGCGTGCGAAGGATGCGAAGTAATCCTAGCCGTCGATCAAGCAAGAATCTTACGTCATTAATTAAAAAGTTACGCGGTGTCAATTTCGTAAATAAGTGAGAGATTAGACAGTTAATAAGGGTATAATCGTCAATTTTTCTACAATCAAATTATAAGAGACCGTTCAGTCTCATTAATCACTAAAACTTCTCCCCAAAATTACATAATAAACTCTGAAAACCTAGTTAAAATCATCAATAAACTCCATTTCTACAAAAGATTAACCATAAAATACTCAAAAGTATACGAAAGTAAGTACATTACGTTATTCTGTACCAAATTTTACAATGAAAAACTATATAATAACTTACATTATGCATGCTACAGGAAGAAAAAGAGGAACAGAGTATGAAGGTGAAAAGAACGACGTTGATGAAGGTAAATAAGTATTACGTGAATTATTATTGTTAATACGTTGTGAAATTGTACTAAAATACGTATTTCAAATTATCAGGCACTAGCAAAATTCAAAAAACCAACGATAAAACTGACAAATCAGAGAGAAGAACAAAAGCAAACCATGACAGGCCATCAAACAAAAACAAAAATGGTACATTACTTTACATCAAGTTATTTGGTACATTATTATGTATTTTTGTATGTTAATTTATTTTAGGGATATAGAAAATTGTTTTGTTATGTGTTACGTGATTTTATTAATAGAAATAAAATGATTATTACTTTGTTACGTTATTTTGGTAATGATTCTGGCTATAGAATATGATGATTATGTGTTTGTTACGTTATTTTGGTAATGGAAATCTATTGATTCTGTCATTATTACGCAATTTTGGTATATTAAAATAGTACTAATTATGTCATTTTAGTAATGGAAAATAGTATGTCTGTGTTACATAATTTTATTAATAGAACTAGAAATGATTATGTCTTTGTTACGTTATTTTGGTAATGAAATTTGTAATGATTCTAGCCATAGTATATGATGATTATGTCTATGTTACGTTATTTTGGTAATGAACACGTAGTGATTCTGTCATTGTTAAGCAATTTTGGTAAATGAAAACACTAGTATATGATGATTATGTCTATGTTACATTATTTTGGTAATGAAAATGTGGTCATTCTGTCATTGTTACGTAATTATAACATTTGATAATAACGCAGTGAACGATGAAAATGAATTACTTCTACAACAACAGCCTGCAAATGTCACAACAGTTGTTGATGACGATTTTGTTGATGCACCAGAACAGCCACAAAATTCACCACCAAGAAACCAATTTGTTCTATACTCATATATAAAACTACAAGTCAGGGCGACTGTTAATAACATGAATGAGGCGATGGCAAGCTTATCAAGTGCACAGAAAAAAGCACTTAAACAAATGGGATTTGAAGCTTTTACATCAATGAACATTAAAATAGTGCCAACAAAATTAGGGAGATGGTTGCTGGTTAATTATGATGATAGATGATATGAGTTGAATATAGGAAACCACATCATTCAAGTAACAGCCAATAAAGTACAACAAATCCTTGGTGTCCCAATGGGTAACCAGACAGTAAATGAAAAGAACAAACCAAGGAAGGGTTCATCTAACACACTTATTGTATGGAAGTCCCAGTTTGAACATAACAAGATTTTAATCACAGATGTGAAGAATAAAATAGTTCAAAGCAAAAGCGGAGACTGGATTTTCAAGTTGAACTTCCTTGTACTTTACAACTCTATATTTGGGCAAGTAACAAAGAGTTCAACAGTGAATTAAATGTTCTTGAAAGGAGTGACAGATGAAAAATCAATCAAAAAATTGAATTGGTGTGAGTACTTAATTTTCTGTCTCAAAAGAACGAAGGCAAGCTGGAATGGAAGAGAACCATATAATGGACCTTTGGCTTTTCTTGTGGTATGTTTTTTTACTTATAATTATGTAATGTATAATACAATTACGTATAAACTGTAATGACATATATTACGTAATGTGTTCATTACTAATTACGTAATGAATAATTGTTAACTTTATTCACATTACAGCTACTTTATACACATGAACAAAGGTCATTGCATGCTCCTGAGATAGCACAAACACCAGCACTTAAGTACATTAGCACCCAGAATTTGATTGACATTGATAAACATTTGTATGATAATGAGCCATATTCAACTGACGAAGAAGATAGTGAGAATGAAGAAGGAAATGATGATGAAAAAGGAAATGATGAAGAAAAAGGAAATGATGATGAGGATGAAGAAGATGCTGGTGGAAATGAAGCTGCTGGAAATGATGAAGATGATGGAGAAAACATGGAAGAAGATGGTAAGAATAAATCTGTAAATGAAGATGCACTCATTTAGCGTGATGAAACGCAAATGATTCTTGAGCAACATATCATGATAGATTCAAAAGAATTCAACAATGTTTATGAAACAACAAAATCACTATCTGACATTGATGATATCTTGCAAAATTACAACACTCCAGAAGTTCCTAATGTAAGTGCAATAAACTGTATAAAATTACGTAACATGCATATGTATATAGGATTTTAAAAAATCACGTAATGTTTGCAGGCTGGTGATGCAAATGCGAAAACAATAATCAAAAGATTACCATAGATGAGGCAACAACAACACCAAAAATACAAAAAGTTGCAACTCAAAAATCAACAGATGAGAGCATAAAAGGGTTGACAAGGAAAAAGACAATGGCAAAGAAGAAAGACAAAAGTCCTTACCCAGTTGATGAGAATGTAAGTAACTGTAATTTATTATGTTAAACATCAACAAAAATCATGTAATTTATTCACGTATTGTTTGCAGGAATGGCTTTCAAAGATAGAAAACAAAATGGAGAAGTTTCAAACATATGTTGTTGAAATAGATGAAATTTTCGAAGAAGCCACTTCAAATTTTTTAGACAACAACCTTATACGTGAGAAGCAAAGAAAATGGAAGTCATGGGTATCAAGTTACAAATCAAGTAATGAAGAAAACATAGAAGGTAAAAATTACGTAATGTATATTTAAATGATAAAAAAGTTAGTTAAAAATTACGTAATGGATATCAAAAAAGTATATTAGTAGTTGCAGGTGAAAAGGAAAACCAGAACAGTGTTAGCACAGGGATGCTAGATGCAATAGTGATTGCAGCTGAAACACTAGAAGGTAAAAAATCACGTAACACATTATTTGTCAAAACTTATTAATGATCAGAATATGTAATTACAGGTGAAAAAGAAGATTTGAATGAAAAGGCAACAACTTCACAGAGTGTTAGCACCAGAATGCTAAATGCAATGATCGCCGCAACTGAACAACTTGAAGAAACAAATAAGGAAGAAGCTATGAAAGAAGGTAAAGATATAATGGATGCTTTGAAAGATGTAACAACAACTGAACCACCTGTCGATAAAGGTAAAAAAATTACATAATGTATATTAAAAATGTTTATACTAAATGAAACTTATATGAATGTATATAAATTGTTAACTAAAATCAGGAAATGAGGCCCTAGAGAGTGACAGCGCAGATATGATTGCTGAAATGATAAAAGCAGCCGACAAAGAAGAAAAGAATGAAGCTTTGCAAACTTCAACCACACAAACATCATCCGAACCTGTCAGTTCACAATTCTTGAAAGAATTGAATGATTTTGAAGAAAGATCTAGGAAAGGAAAAGAAATCGAGACATCGGAGGGAGATAAAGTAGAAAACTTGAATAAAATGGTGAATACTAAAATAGAAGAAATACAGAATGAAAGCTATGAAGGACCAAGTTTCGATCTGAATCTCTCCCAAGATGATGCACCTAAAGATGTAATTCCAGATCTACCATTCCTACAAAACTCTGAAGCTGATGTCGAAACACCAAAAACAGTAGGGAGAGTAATAGTTAGTCAATCACTAGAGTCAACCATAGCCCAGAAACAAGTTGAACAAGCAAAAAGAGGAAGGATGTTGGCTGGACCTCTGAAGTCTCCTTACATTCAACGCCAGGTGGTAATGAAGAACAAAATAACTGATGATGAAAACATAATTGCGCAGTTTATATTTGCAGCAACAGAGGCAACACAGTAAGAAAAACCTTATATTACTTTAATTTGTTATTAGAAAAATTACGTAATGAATATTTTTAGTACATAGTTTATTACAAAAAAATACATAATGTGTATTAAAACTTATCTTCCACAGTGATGTTGTATTCGAGCCAGCAGATGGGACTCCATTCTTCAAAGTGGTATTTGAATGCTTATACCGTGGAATAACATTATCATCTAATGTTTTGGATGCATGGTCGCATGTGCTGAACCACGACGAGAAGAAAAGAGCTCCAGGTTCACCATTTAGGTTGTTTGTTCAAACAATTATTTTGGTATGCTCCTTAGCTTTTTCAAGTAATACATAAATTATAATAACGTAATGGTTATGCTAAATTACGTAATGTATGCTAAATTTACAGCCAAGTGACTGCTTCAAGCCTCAATATGATGATTTAAAGCGAATGGACACCATGACAACGAACTTAAATCTTGCACTTAGCAAAAATGAAATAAAATCAATCAATGAGGTGGATTTGTTGTTCATGCCATCGTATCTTCGGACCACATATATGTAATATGTTTCAACATGAAGAACTCGAAGATAGAAATACTGGACAACAGCAAGCTTGGAGATAATAGCAAATACAAGTACATCATAGTGCCATTGGTAAAAAATTATTTTTACTTAATATTATTTTGATGTTAGTTAATTACGTAATGCTTATGGTAAATTACGTAATGTATGCAGAAGGAAGCTTTGTGCAACTACATGATGGTTAATGAACACCCCATGACTCCTAAAATGGTAAGCAAAAAACCAGTGAGAGTTCAAATGGAATGGAGAACTACACAAAACAAAATCGATTGTGGGCTGTTCACAGTGAGGCATATGGAGACTTTCATGAGCACATATAGAAGAAAATGGGTTACTGATTTTCAAAAAGAGGGACCAACTCAACAAATGCAGATTGATGACCTTCGCTACAAATATCTAGCAAAAATCCTACTCTCTGATGCCAACAAAAATAAAAATTTAATTGATCGTCTGGCTAGGGAATTTCATCAAAAGGAATACAGTGAAAAGGCGAAGTACAAGCAGAACTTATTCCAAACTCTTGTGAAAAGACAAAATGATCATGTTTGACTAGTTTTATTGCCACGTGTCGTAATGTCATGATACAATTTAACATTTGGTTTTTGTATGGCAAATGTCCTGATACAATTTAACATTTTGGCTATCAGATACTATATTATATGAATGATTATGTATGTTCTGATTATGTTGAATGATTGAGTTGATTGTGTATGGCCTGATTATGTTTTATGATAATGTATGAATGATTATGTATGAAACTGATAATGGTTACCTAACATAAAATTACGTAACATGTCAAAAACACGTAAAGTAATGGTTATATATGAATGATTATGCTATGATACAATTACGTAACATGTCAACTAATTACGTAATGAAATGAAAAAAAAACCATCTGTGTACAAAAAAAATCACGTAACAATGTAAAGAAAATGTTTCAATGTCAATTTAACAAAAAAAAAAACATAATCAATCATCGCCAACTTCATATTCTGAATCTAAACTATTATCCGCATCTGCTTCATTGACGGGTTCTTTCCCTTTGTTGTTAGCTGTTGCAGTCCCTTTAAGAACTTCACAGGTGCGCCTATCATGACCACTACCCCCACATACTTTGCAATTTCTTGATCTCTTCCCTGCACGACTAATCGCTTGTTCACGTTTTGATTTAAACCTTTTGCATGACCCACAACCCTTATTCCTAATACCATGAGGAACACGAACAACAGCCTCAGTTTGATGTGGAGCCCCAATAATAGCTTGAATAATTTCTTTCTTCTTGGATGATATCCTCTGAATACCAGCTTCATCTGTCTTCTCTTTCATCGCTTTTAGCTCGTCTCTAAACAGCTTCAGCTTTTCAAAATCAGTAATCAACTTATTAACTATATACTCACTCAAATGCATTATATCACGAACAACATCATTAACACTTTGATGGTCCCCATTTTCATCAGTATGCATCACCAACGACAAGCTCGACCGAGAGGGACTATTGCAAATAACATTACTCCTCCAGCGATCAAGAATGTATCTGCTGGGAATTTCATTTATATCACACAACCTTAAAACTAAAAAAGCATGTCGACACAATAAACCATATCGCTCAAAACGCTTGCAAGAACATAAAATTGTCAAATCTTCCAGGTTAAATTTAACCTGCAATACAAAAAAAGATCTCCATAAAAAAATAAAATACGTAATGAGGTATATGAAAGTGAGAGACTAATGAAACAGATAATTACGTAATGTCTGTTACAATGATATGTAAAAAATTACGTAACATAAAAAATAAACTATACATACTTCTATCAAACCGGCACCATACGCAGAACGATCTTTTATTAGAAACGTCCCTATATTTCCTTCATGTGAAAGAAAGACATTTATGCATTTATGCACAGCTCCGTAAATTTCTTCTTGGACATCAAAGAAAATACTTCTTGTATATAATTTCGCAGCTTGCACCTCAATAGGATAATCAGTCCAAAAATCCGGTGTTTTATACCTCGTCTCATGATCATTTTTCCTATGAGTATACCTTTGGGATTCCATGGCAGTATCAAAATGACTAATAAACTCAAGAAGCGTTAATTGAGCATTGGAAAGCAGGAATCCACATTCAGATTGCTCTATTTGAATAAATGTCACACAACCAGTCATGGTAAAAGAGATTAAAATCAAAAACAAGTTGCCCCCATCCCTTTTCAAACTCTTCTGGTGAAATAGAATCTGTCCAAACAATGTCGCAAATACGCTGTTTAAAATCATCATTGTTGCATAATGCAGTACCAACCTATAAAATAACAAAAACACATACATATTGTTATGAATTTTTGAATTTGAATAATCACGTAATAAAAATATGGTATACAAATAAAAAGCCTTGAAAATCATGTAACATACACAAATCAAAATCATATCATAAAATAATCACGTAATAAAGATATGGTATACAAAAAAAAGCCTTGAAAATTACGTAACATACAAAAAAATCAAAAATCATAGCAAAAATGACATACCTTATCAGCAACCTTTTTCATGATGTGACACATGCACAATCTATGCCTACTATTTGGTAAAACTGATGCAACTGCTTGTTTAATAGCAGGATCTTGATCGGTAACTACAACAAGCGGTTCTTTACCAAAACACTTCTTGAAACAAGTTAACAGCCATGAGTAGGATTCAATTGTCTCTGAACTCAGCAATCCAGCACCTAGAGTTATATTGTTGCAGTGATTATTGATACCGGTAAATGGAACAAATACCATCTTGTATCTAAAAAAGCAAAAAAAATTAAATTAATTAAACTGAAATAATTACGTAAAATGAATAAAATAATTACGTAATGAACTTACTTGTTAGAATTGAAAGTAGCATCGAATGAAACAACATCACCTAAAACTTTATAACTTCTTTTTACATGCTCATCAGCCCAAAATAATCCAGTTAACTGTCGTTTAGTGTCATGACTATACTCAAAATAAAAATCAGGAAGAAATTCTTGCTTCTTCTGCAGCATATTAACTACCATATCAGCATCATACTCACCAATATATAAGTTCAAATCCCTTTTAAAATTTTTGAAATCTGCAGCAGTAGCACCAACTTGTTCAAAACCACCATAAATCGTCCTCATTAGATTAAAAGCCTTAACAGGACCCATGTTTACTTTGGACATATTGCATAACACTTGCATTTGTTGATATGTCAAATTACGTGATGATGGAAGAAATTGCATATCTTCTGGAGAAACCAAGTAATGGTTATGCTCTTCAACAAACTTGGAAACTTTAAAATTCTGTCCATTCTCTGATGAAAAAACTATATGAGCATTACAACCTGTTCTCTGCGATGGTTTGTTCCTACTTTTACCATTTTGAAGACTATCAAACGCTTTACAAGGTTTGAATCTTTCCTTTGAACAAACCAAATGCTTCAACTTAAGAATCTCACCATGGACATATTGACCTCCTTTCCGAACACTAAATCCAGCATTTCTTGCATATGTCACATAAAACTCATACGCATGATCAATCGATGGAAATACCATATCAACACATGGCGTCATAGAAGACGCAACTTGTGGTTTATAAACTGTCGAAACAGCCTGAGTAGAACCACTTTCACCTCTATCATTGAAAATAAAACCTGGAAATCACGTAATAACCATTAAAAACACAGTAACATATTGGCCTAATATAGCATAAATATAATAACGTAATGAAATTACGTAACGAAAATTAAGTAACATGAATATAATAAACAAACAAAAAAAAACACATAAAATTGTGACATTGTGATATGAAACAAACAAAAACACAAAAAAATAACGTAAATACTATCATTAATCCAAGAAATCAAAAACAAAAAAAAGATGAATTTAATAACAAAACAAAGAACAAATAACGTAATGCTTTCATAAATAGAAAAACAACGAACAATCAATAAAAAAAGCTGAATTTAATTCAAATTATACTAAACAGAAAACGAAATCATTAAAAACAAATCAATCGAACAAAACATTACGTAACAGATAGCTCAAATCATACCTGCCCAATCATTATTCACAGCCATCTTTGATGAATGAGTAAAGGAAAATCGTTTGGAGATATAATCGAAAGAGAATGAACTGATTTATGATTGAATGAACTGAATTATGATTGATCATGTGAATTATGATCAATATTTATACTGATTTCAAAATCTAAAACAGAGTAAATGCGAATTTGCATATCTGATCCTTTTTATAAAAGATATGGGTTTTAAATCTCGAGTAAAATGATGATAGTACCCTTCAAGAAAACGCGCGTAGAAGCCTTCACATTCTTCGCACGTTTTTTAAACTTTTTATTTGAACCGATCCCTATATATATATATATATATATATATATATATATATATATATATATATATATATATATATATATATGTTTTTTATAAAAATAATAATAAATATTTTTCAGGCTTGTTAAAAAAATACATGTAAAATGTGTTTATTTAAAACCCACTAAAATCTAACATTTCATAATCATTCATTACCTTCTAAACCAAATATACGTGCTATGTTTAAGAAAATTTTTTAGCTTTTCTTTAAATATTTATGTTTGTCCTATTTCTTTTTCTATTGAAATAGATGATTTATATAGTAAACTTGGAAACATATCATACCAATTCTTCGGCTACATTGAAAAAGGGCAGAATTACAATTAAATTTGGAAATTATTGATATCTATTTACTTATTTTGACTAGTCAAAACCAATTTAACCATTAGCTTCAATCTTTGCTAAAAGTTTCGCAACGGTTCCGGATTTATCATAAAGAAATTTCAACCAATATAATGTTCTTCATCAACTTCACATATGGAGTCTTGCTTTTGGTTTCTTTTTGGAATGCATACGAACAACCCACCACTTTGTCGAATAACATCACCCCTTGGCCTTTTTGTGATTTCCAGCCATAACTTATGACAAGACATAACCACTGCCAAACGCCCTTAAAGTCTAACCATCTGAACCGACGACCACCCTACACATCACGACCACCAATCAGCTTGGCCTAGAAATCTTAGACTTAGAATTGTGACACTTGGATTTTGTAATATTAATATTAATATTAATATTTTAACCACAAAAATTAAACACTTAAGTCTCGTTCTGCAAAACTAGAAAGCCCAAATCAGCTTGGCCTAGAAATCTTAGACTTAGAATTGTGACACTTGGATTTTGTAATGCCAAATCTAGGTTGATTTCATTGGGAATAAATTTACCTGCCATTGCATACTTTGGATTTTTGTTTGCTTGATAAGGTGAGTATTTCCTATCCCTTTTTTGTTTTTATTCACTTTTGGGGTGTTACATGTACACTTATACAAATTACACATACACGTTCACATTTTTACAATACAATTCTAGTACTATGTGCATTTGCTTACAAACGTGCTTTACGCTTAGACACTACATGTAGAATACATTTGTACTTAGTGAAGTCATTAACCTTGTACAAGCCGACCTTAACATTGGATAGCGCTATTAGATTGACAACCCACCTAGGTGATTCTCCCCTCTTTTCATCGGAGAATCCAATGTCATTGTTAAGTTATTATCCAGTTATTTGAATAAGTACACCGCTGTTCATTTAGTACATTTATACAATCACAGGATTGATTTCGCTCATTTGTATGATACATAGTTTACATAAATGCACTGTAGCTTTGCACTTGAATTGTATAACATTTTCCAACTTACTATATGTATTAAAGCTAGAAATGCTCACCAACATTTCATGTGTTGACAAAACTTATTTTGTATATGTTTCAGGTGTAGTTTAATCCTAGTTGCATGACATTGGATTTTTGTGTTTTGCTTTTCAGTAATTTATTTTGATTTCACGTTTTGATGACTCTTGCATTTTCCGTTTCATTCATGTAAGACAATTGAATCATTTAAATAAAATATTTACATTTTAGTATCATGGGCTTTTGAACAATCGTCATTACGTGACACCTCGATGATTCCGCCATCGGTCGGGGTGTTACAGTCGGATAGAGCCCTCGGACCGGACGGTTTTAATTTCCGCTTTATTAAGAACTTTTGGGAGTTCTTAGTAGATGTTTTTTGTGACTTATTGAATGATTTTTATGAGTCAGGGAGGATGAATGGGGGGTGTTCGTCTTTGTTTAACACTTTAATTCACCAAGACCAAGGTTCCTGTTGGTCTAGGGGATTATAGACCGATTACTCTTGTGGGTATTATCAGTAAAGTGATTTCCAAAGTCGTTGTTGTGCAGATTAAAAAGGTGATGTGTTATATTATTTCAGAATCTCAGTCTGCTTTCTTGAGTAACATGTATATTCTGGATGGTCCCCTTATGATCAACGAGATGTATACTTGGTTGAAAAAGAAAAGAATGAAGGCGTTCTTCTTTAAAATTAATTTTTCAAAAGCTTCTGACAATGTGAATTGGGGCTTTCTTTTAAGTGTGATGGAACAAATGGGTTTTTCTCAAAGATGGCGTATGTGGGTGAATGGCATTTTAGAATCGGCGAGATCGTCGGTCCTTGTTAACAGCGCTCCAATGTTTGAGTTTCATTGTGAAAAACGTATTGGACAAGGTGATCCGCTATCTCCATTTCTGTTTCTTATTGTTATGGAGGCGTTTTCCTACATTTTCAATAAGGCTTGCGAAGAAGGTGAATTTGGTGGTATTAAGTTCTCTAGTGTCGGGTTACATATCCCGCATCTTCTATATGCGGATGATGCAATAATAATGGGGAATGGTCTCAAGAAAATATTGAGAAAATAGCTCGTCTTCTTCGCATTTTTCACTTATGTTCGGGTTTGAAAATAAATTTAGATAAATCCAATCTATTCGCCATTGGTGTTGAAGTTGATGAGATTGATAATGTTGGTGGTGAAATCCTCAGGATGGATTTACCTTGAATATTCTATGTGACATCCTCAGGATGGTGAAGGACTAAGCAGACTTCAGGATGTAACAACATTCTGGCAAGTGTGCATCCTGAGGATAGACTAATGAATTACATTGTCTTAATATTTTTGCAGGTACAATCAACAAATGAATAAGACTTGTAACTCCTCTCCAATGGCTACAAAGTCTTACCAAGTCAATGAGTTTAAGGATGCAAGAAGAATACACGTATAGACTTAAAGAGCGAGTCAAAGTGTAACCGCCAAGATAATGAATGATAGGCGAGAAAGGTGGAAACTGATGTCCAACGTCTATTTCAGTTGAAACATCCTCAACAACTACTTGAAACAGCCCACAAGATCATTGAAGACAACAGATATTGTGGGATCTTCTAATTATTGTCATGTTAACTATATATAGGGGTATGATGACCAAAAATAGGACACTTACACATTATCAAACACTTAGATACTTTGGAACACACCTGATACACTCTCTCTACACACATAACACTACACAATCATTGTAATCATAGATTGTTCATCATACTTCCAAAGTTGTAACACCTTTTTACCATTTTAATATTAACAAACAAAGGTAGGGGCCTAGACTCCTCCCGAGGTTTATGCCGGCGATCATCAACTGATCAAGGGCTTTCCTTGTACATCGAGTGTCGTTCTTTTATTGCATTACAAGCATATTCACCTATCTTTACTTATTTCACAATTCTGATAATCAGTTAAATCCTCAGGATATAACTGCCCATCCTGAACACATTCTTTGCCATCCTAAGCATAGTTGTCAAATTGTTATTTCTTTGTTATCTTAAACTGCTATCTTGAAAATATAACTAAGCTTTTGACATATTTCACACATTTAGCACTCTACCTCACTTTAACTAATTTGGAAAACAAAATTATTTCTCATAGGTAATTTTTGACCAAAACAGATAAGATGTCGCATATATTGTGTTGTAAAGTCGGCTCGTTTCCATTCGATTATCTTGGAGTTAAAGTGGGAGCAAATATGAAAAAGCTATTCATTGGACTCCGGTCATTAACACGGTTCAACATCGATTAGCGTCCTAGAAGGCAAAAAACCTATCGATGGCTGGAAGATTGGTCCTTTTAAAATCCGTTCGGGCAAACATTCCGATTTATTTTCTATCTATTTACAAAGTGTGTTAGTGCATGATGTCCCTAGGCTAGTATATATGTTGTTTGGACGAGTTTCGGGGTGTTTGGAGACGTTTATACGCATTTTTGGGTGTGACTGAGGCTATTGGCGAGTAGTGGATGGGTATAGGTGATTACACCATATACCACATCACTGTTCACGCGATTAGGGGCTCAATATAGGCGATTATGGCCCAATCGCCTATAGCTATATGTCTTATAGCCCCTACTCGCCTATACTGTCCTGTACGAGTATGGGAGGTATAAATAGGCCCAATCATTGCCCTAATAATCAGTTCTTGCCACACACACTCTCCAAACACCCTCCCCAGGTCTGAGATTGCTTGGTTTGATCATTGTAACACTCGTGCTCTGTTTTAATGATATAAACGTTAATCTTTTGACCCGTTTGTGTGTTGTAATTGCTCGTTTATCATTGTTTCAAGTTTGTTTCTGTTATTAAGACATATTCAAGGGATTCCGCACCTTGAATATAACCCTTGTGATTGTCGGGTGACACGTTTGTCGATCCTACAAGTGGTATCAGAGCCGAGGCTCTTATCACGAGCGTTTTGATAACAAAAACGAGTGAAAACAGGTAGGTTTTTGTGTGAAAGTTGTGATTTTTAATCAAAAACCTGTTTTGAACTTTGAAACTTTGAGTTTTTCACAAAAACCCTTATTTTCAAATTCTTAGTGTGTTTTTATGGATAAAAACGTGTGTTTTTTATTAGGTTTTGTTCTAAAATTGTTTTGGAAACTTTTCTAATCATTTGGGGATTAAACACATCGTTTTGGATAAGATTTTGAGGCAAAAACGGTGGTTTTTGAGCAAAAGTGAAGTTACAGATCAGATCAGGCGATTACAATTTCCAGACCTCTTCCAATCGCCTATCTATAGGCGATTAGCAGTCAAGAGACACGAGTACCATTACATTCGCCCCTCCTACACGCGATTAGGGTCCTATTCGCCATTTCCTTGTGTGGCATAGTCCCTAATCGCCTATAAGGTCCCAATCGCCCCAAATCTTGTAATCGCTCAACTGTTCACTAGCAATTACACCCTAATCACGTGTAATACTAGTGATTACAACTGTACTCGCCCCTACAAAACCCTAATCGCGTATAAACACAAGAATAGAGTTCCCAATCGCCTGTAACAACCAGAAACTAAAAATTTGACTAAGTATCGGACTTTTAACAAACTTAAACATATGGCAAACCCGTGGGGACATCTGAACCAACCAAGGCAACAATATAATTAACAAATGAACAATCAAACAAACGTACCCACGAACCCTTGGCAATTCTCAGCCGAGCGTAACGCGCAACGGATGCAACAAGCGCAAATGCAAGCGAATGTTGTCGGAATCAATCCGTGGGCGCTAGCGGCTCAACAACAGGCAATGAATGCGAATCCTTGGGCACTCGCGGCTGCTGCAAATTCATAGACGAATCATCTGTCTTCCGTTCTCATGAGTGACTTAGAGACGGGTAGTTCGAATAGGGCACCGAAACTACAATACATGTCCGACTACCACGGATGGAAGGGCAGATTTCAGACATATGTTGAGGGTATCGATGGTCTCGTGTGGTCAGCAATAGAGACAGGGTACAGTAGGCCGATGGTTGAGAATTCGAATACTCCGATCTCACTGGAAGATATGAATGAAGATCAGAGGAAAAAGTATAACTATGAAAAGAAGGCGATGGAAGCATTGAAACAAGCTCTTCCCAAGGATATACTTCATCAATTCGCTCAGTGCACCACATCACAGATGCTTTGGTTAGCACTTGCTGAGCGAAATGAGGGAAATCTGAAGACTCGAAAGGTCAAAATGGATCAACTCAAGAAGAAGTTCGAGAACTTCAATGCTATTGGGAACGAATCGCTAAGAGACATGACTGCAAGATACTACCACTTGATGTCTGAAATCTACAAGTACGGGGTCTTGTACTCATCTGCAGACCTTGTGGAAGGATTTGCTGAGGCGCTACCTCCTCATTGGCATCAATGGTTGGACATCCTGAAGTCAAGCAATGCTTATCAGACTCTCACCATCAACGAGTTCATTACAGAGCTGGAGAACAAGGAGATAGCGGAGATCAGGAGGGCAAACAAGGCGCTTATTCCACAGAATCCCAGTATCTATTACGGGAACCCTCTTCAGGACGCCAGTGTGGGTGGATCCAAACCACAGACTGCTTTTGTGGTTAATCCGGACCCAGTTTATGCATTTGACAACTATGGTCCCCCATCTGATGTTCCTCCTCCAACCTATCCCTTCGGACAAGGAAACCAATATCCTTTGAATTTTAATACTAATCATTATTGGTGTTAACCCGTTTTCTCATCTTGCAGCACCAGCGCAAGCAACTACAAACTTTGGTGGACCTTCTCCTTCAGGTTTTGGCGGGGCTCCAACTACAAGTTATGGTGGATATGGAGGTGTATCGACTTCAATTCAAGGTGGCTATCGCACCAACCCAGTCCCAGGGCAGCTGAACACCGTAGGTTTAGAGAAGGTGACTGTAGAGTTAGCTCAAGAACACATGGCTCTACTGTCAACCTTGGTAAACTCCTACAGTGGACTCGTTGCTGGACAGATTGGGAATCCTCATCTTACACAGGAGGATTACTCGCAGATCGATAAAGACGACATGGATCTGATAGACATTCAGTGGCACTTCGCAAGTGTGGTAAGAAGGGCAAAGGAGTATATGGACAGGACAGGAAGGAGAGATGTTCTGATAAACAACAACACCAAGTTTGGGTTTGACAAAACGAAGGTCACGTGCTACAACTGTGGCACCAAAGGGCACTTTGCAAGAGAATGTGACCGACCGAAGCAACAAGGACATCAGAATCCCTTCAACAACAACAGAGCAAATCAGAATCAGAGGCAGCAAGCTCAGGCACAACCTAATCCAAATACTGAGCGAGCTATTGTCCCAGTAAATAACCAGAACCAGAACCAGAGGCCTCCTGCAAACAACAATCAAGGACAAGCCCTGGTTATTCAAGCTGATGAAGGTTTCAACTGGAACCATCTGATCACTGGAGAAGAAGCTCCTCAGGGTAGTGCTGCATGCTTTGCCAAACAATCGTCTGAAGCACCAGTTGAAGTTGAAGAAAGCTCAAGTCAGTCTGGCGTTATTATTTCTGAAGCTGAAGTGTCCGACTGTGACTCTGAGTGCAATTCTGATATGGGAGAAGATTTGGAGGATTTGTTAGCTGAAGCAGATGCGCTGATCGGCAAAAGATCGTTTCTTGTGGATGCTGACTGTACTGAGAAGAACTTTGGTGAATTCTTTGGAGCTCAGAAGACTGCAGCTCATTATGCTTTGATGGCCATTACTGAATCGTCAAACAAGGTAAGTTCTTCCTCTAATTTTAAACTAGAGTGTGTAGAGTGTAATCAGCTAAAATTCAGAATTAAAGAATTAACTGAAGAGAATCTGAATTTAAAAGCTGATGTTGGTCCATTGCAAAGGTCAATTGATTCCTTAAAACAAAAAGAGAAAAATTTTCTAAGTACAATTGAAAATTACAAGAAGGATGTTTCTGAACTATCGAAAACCTTAGCTAACAAGCAGATTGCTATCAATAATTACATAAATGAGGTAGAAGACACTAAGAAACAATTGGCCATTGTCAACTGCGACTATGAGAAGATCAAGAAGAAACTTGAGAGTTACCTAAACTGCAAGTATGTTCTTGATCACATAGTTGAACACTCAGAAAAGGAAAGCTTTTCCACCAGTTCCAAATATTCTCAGTGTCCACCTCCGGTGAGATTCGAAAATCATAATTTTGATGTCTTGCCGAAGGAGGAACTTGTGGACGTGGCAGTAGCAGCAGCAAAAGCTGCAGAGGCGGCCAAAGAAACTGAAGCAACTAAACCTGCTGATGTTACTAAGGCTGCTACATCTGCTGTAGCTGTCAATCTTGGTGAGAAAGCTGATGATATTAGTGTGTACGACACAAACTCGTTGGATGATGAGCCTCCTAGGTATGCACTGGTCAAAACTCAAAAAGTTCCTCTTGAAAACCATATCATTACTACTGAAACCCTGAGTGAACTTGAACCGAAAGTGCAAACCGAGGATGGCAGAAGGATTAAGGTGTTTTACAAACTAAAAGGGTCTGAAAAGGTATATGCTGATGAGGAAGTCCCTCTCAGATGTATCGCCCCTGGTCTCATTGCTAAAATTTGGCAAGAATCTGTCATTACCATGGAAAAGGAAACCTGGAATAAGAAGAAGGGTAAGGGTAGAAAAGACCAGGGTAATCAGCCAAATGAAAATAACAAGAAAAATCAAAAGATAAACACCGTTAATCCTCAAAGTCATGCTCAGAGGAAAATTCCGAAGAAGCATGTTACTGAGTTTGTTAGATCTACCGGAAATGAGAGAAACGACGATCCTCACGTCGATATGCAAAGAAAATGCCTTGAGGATCTGAAGCACAAAAACTCATTTGCCAGTTCATCTAGCAAAAAGAACAAAAAGGAGAACAAGTCCGAATCTCCTAGATTTGAAAAATACAGATCCTGTCATAAATGCGGGGAACGTGGGCATTTAGTTGCTGCGTGCCCTGAATTGAGACGAGAAAGGATCAAAGTGGATGATCCTCCCAGTTCTAGCAAACCTAAGGAACCTGTTTCCCCTAAACTTTCTGAGAAACAAAAGGGAAAGCAGATTGTTTATGATAACTGAAACAAGATTGCTATGAACCAAAAGCCAGTTGATGGCAGGGGTCCACAGTTGAGGGGGAGCACTGTTCCCACAAAGGTTGAAGCGGCGCCTAAGCCACCAGCAAAGGCTGCAGCTAAACCACAGGGCAACCCCAAAACTGTTCCACGTACAGTTAAATCTGAAGTGGATCTAAAATTTGTTCCTCCAAAGGAATCTAAGGCTGGATCTTCTAGCCCCAAAGCAAAGAAGAAACCCAAGCCAAAGAAACCAAAACAGGTTTGGAGACCCAAGTCACCAACCAAAAGTGGAGAATCATCTGCAGGTGAGAACACTGTCGGACCATCGGGAAAAACACCAACTCCAAACGGAAGATGGGTTGATTTTCCGACATTAGATGAAGATGGTAGACCCAAGACCGTGAAGGCTTGGGTCCCCCTTAACCACTGAACTTTGAATGTTTGTGCAGGGAGTTCCACAGGGCCTTATCAGCAGCCTATGGATTGTTGATAGTGGAGCTTCTGGGCACATGACAGGAGACCTATCCCTGCTTTTTGACATAAAGAATATCAACGGGGGTATGTTGCTTTTGCTGGTAATAAAGGGGGTTATATTACAAAAGAAGGCAGTATGAGTAACGGTATTGTAAGCTTTGAGAAGATAAGCTTTGTCAAACAAATAGACCACAACTTGCTGAGCGTCTCGCAGATATGTGACAAAAAGTTCACTGTGTTCTTTGATGACAATGCGTGTTTCATTCTGAAACCTGGATTTAAGATACCGAAAGAGTGGGTTATGATCTCAGCTCCCAGGGTCAATAACATATAAGTCCTGGATATGAGCCGAGCCATGACAGCAAAAGCTCAAGTCACTTGTTTTCTGTCTAAGGCGACAGAAAAGGAATCGATCATGTGGCACAGACGTATGGGGCACATCCACCTGAGAAAAATGAACCATCTGGTTCAGAATCAACTGGTGGAAGGTGTTTCTGTTAAAAACTTTCATCTAAACGACGTCTGTGTCTCATGCAAGAAAGGGAAGCAGAAAAGAAAGTCTCACAAGCCTAAGAAGACAAACTCAGTTAGTCTACCTCTCGAACGGCTGCACATGGACCTGTTTAGCCCAGTCAATCGGAAGAGCAAAAACAGTGACTTATACTGCTTAGTGGTTACGGATGACTATTCTAAGTTTTCTTGGGTCATGTGTATAAAACACAAGAGTGAAACTTTTGATTACTTGAAGAATCTATTCACTAAACTGGAAAATCTATATCAGCTAAAGATCCGGAGGATCAGAAGCGATAACGGGACAGAGTTCAAGAATCATGCTATGGAGTCGTTATGTGCAGAAAAGGGTATTCATCATGAATTTACAGCACCATACACTCCTCAGCAAAATGGGGTTGCAGAAAGAAAGAATCGGACTCTTATTGAGGCAGCTAGAACAATACTCGCAGACTCGAACTTGCCTGTGATCTTCTGGAACGAGGCAGTTCACTGCGCGTGTTACACTCTAAATAGGGTTCTAACGGTAAAGAAGCTTGGCAAGACTTCTTACGTGCTTCTGAACCGGAGGAAACCGAACTTAGAGTTTCTGGAACCTTTCGGAGCTCCATGCAACATGATACATCCCGATGGGAAGTTTGGTGCAAAGGCAGAAGAAGGTTTCTTTGTTGGTTACAGCACTCCCAATAAAAGAGTGTACAACAAAAGAACAAATTGCGTTGAAGAGTGGCTTAATGTCGATGTTCAACGCTATACTGCCAATGCACCTTGTGTTGGACCTGATTGGTTGTTCGATTATAAGAGTCTATTTGATTTTTTCAACGTGGATAATTTAGTAGATGATGTTGTAGCGCAAATGTATTACGAGTGTGAAAACGCAGCTAGCTCACCGCTAATGCGTCCGATCGTGGTAAATGCACCTGCGCCAGCACCATCTGATGCCTCTGCATCCACGGGTCCCCCTGGTAATGTGACACCCGACATATTTGGCTTAAACATTTTAGTAACATCTAAGTCTACCTTAGCGGGAAACGTTTATAAATGGACCTAACTAGGTTAGCTGAGTCGGGTCAAGTTAGGATTGTCTAGGGTTCAATGATCTGGAGGATCATTGGGACTCGTTTTGGGAATACACTAGTGCCGGGTCCCGTTGTTGGTGAAATTACATAATCTAATTTAAGTGTATGTGTAGATTAATTGTCATGTGATGGATTATGTGCATAGATGTGTTTAAACGATGTGTAGATACTCATCCATGCTTAAATATGTTAAACATAGACTAAGGTTGCATGCTCATATGTTAAGGTGCGTTAAAATGCGTTAAACACGATAATCTGGAAAACTAGAAAACATAGATCCTGGTTCGACCACTTCGAGTGGGCGAACCTGGAAATATGTCTTGGTTCGACCCTTTGCAAAGGGGCGAACCTGGGATGGGGAATTGAAGGAATTCCCTTCAACCAAGTCAGGGTACATTCGACCCTGTGAAAGGGTCGAAGGAGGATACATTCGACCAGGAACAAGGGTCGAAGGTAGACTAGTATAAATACCAAACTTTGTCATTTTTCACCATTTCACAAACCCTAACCGTCTCAAAACACTCTCAAACGATTTTAATCACTTAGGAAGGAGTTTTTGCTCTTCTTTTTCATAATCTAACCTATCAACAACATCTAAACAAGAATCCAAGGTGTGTTCTTAATCCTAAATCTTTTTAAGGCATTTTAATTCGTTTTCATTTAACCCTAAATCTCCAGATCTGTTCTAAGGATGTTTTTATCAATAAAAACCTTTTAAACACCTTTCTAAATCTAAATCCTATCATTAAACATAGGTTTTGTATCAATAAACATATGTTAATTATGTGTTATGTGATGTTATGTGTTGTTTGATGATTTGCTGCTGTTCTAATGATAGAAACATGATCTAGGGTTGCTATTGATGTTGGTTTATTGTTGTTTAGGGTTACAATTAGATAGATGGTGATATTATGGGTATTTTGGGGAGTTTTGATAAACCTAAGGATTATTGCATGTTATTATTATTAATAAAGGTATTGGGGGTTTTCATAAACACATTAAACAGAGCTTATTGAGATGAATATGAAAGGATTTCAAAAAGTTTCTAAATTGGGTAAGAATTCCATGCATGATGTGACATTTCCATAATTTTGCCATTTTGGGAAAGTGTGAAAACAAACTGGTTTTGGGGCAAAATTGGTGGGGTTTTGTAGGGATAAGTTATTCATGCATGACTGCTGTGTTTGATGATGTTTCGCGATGTTTTGAATGCGTTTGAAGCGTTTTTGGGGAAATTTAGCTGACAGGGTCGAACCTGGGCTCATTCGACCAAAAGAGTGGTCGAATGAGTGATTCCAGGGTCGAACCTGGGAAATGTTTGGGCGAACCAGATCAAACGGTTGAATGTGGCATCAAACGGTCGAACGTGACACTAAACGGGCGAAGGAGACTTAAAAAGGGGTGAAGGAGAATTATCTGTCTGGTTCGACCGTTCTGATGTAAAAATGAGATTTTTGATACAAACTAAGTGTTTTATGCTTGAACCTTGTGTGTAATCTATGTGTACTTGATTAGTTAGGGTAATGAGTCACCAACGGGATGTCGGGTCGGTCTAGTGTGTCGGTTGAACATTTAAACACGTTTTAAATCATACTTGGTTACGATATGGACAATTGGGGACTAGATAACCTAATGGTTATTAGTCGGAACACTTATGTGAACATTTTGATAGATCTCCGGTAGAGGGATTATCAAGGGCTTAGCATTTTACTATTTACCGAGGAACGCAATCTAAGGTGAGTTCACGGCCCCACTTTTACAGCTTTAACTTTTGGGGGAGAAAACATGCGCTAAACTATTTTGGTAACATATGTCATACTATGGTTTTAACTTTGTATTGCTATACGATCTTTTAAAGTCCCGGGGAAAACCATGAATGTGCGGGGATGCACAACGGGGGAAGTGTGGATAGATCTATTGGGCGTGACCTGCCCCACTCGTCGGCTTGGAGGGCCGGGCGGGTGCATATTGTGTAACACCCCGAGGTGTTACGGGTCTCTTAAATGGGTCGGGTCGTACCCGACCACCCGATTACGTAATAAAATATTCAAGTTCGAATCTCGCGACCAACGGTTCAACCGATTATATAGATAAGAATTATTGAATTTTTATTATCTCGGCTAAACGCTCCTTATCTGCTATTAAAACGTTGCCAAACGCCTTTTGTTCTGCTGTTATAACCATTACCAAACACCCGAGTCCTAGCTATTATCCCCGTAGCCAAACACCCCCTATTCTAATTGGGTATATAAATAACCCCTCTCTCTTATCTCTCGCTGCTCTCTCTCTCTGCACATTATATACACACACAAAGTGTGTTTTGATTACAATCCTCTGATCAAGAAACCTTCCCCGGACCACCATCACCGGACAGCCATGGCGGCCGTCGCCGCCTCCGCTGCTGCCTCCGGTCACCGCTGCTCCTTTTCCGGCCACCATCTCCGGCGCCGTCGCCCTGCTCCTTCTCTCCGGTAAGCATCACCATCCTCCCTCCTCCTTGCTTCTGATAACAACCCGATAACCACCATGTTTCTCCTCTTCTGTCTCTGTTAAATGAACCGGACAGTCACCAGTTATGGTGACTGTCACCGAAAACTACCCTTCGGTCCAAACATAACCGGTAACCTTCCTTTTCCATCTCCTCTATTTTTATTATTGAAACCCGATAATCATCAACCGAAACCCTCTCCTCGTTTATTATGATAATCGGACAGTCACCGGTTTAGGGTGACTGTCGTGCGCCTGCTATAACCCCAAACCATTCTTGATGATCTGCTGATGCGAAATCCTGATAACCCAATCCCTTTTTGTTTTCGTAATCGGGCAGTCACCAAGTCATGGTGACTGCCATCGGGACTTGATAATTGCTGAATTGAATCCCGAGAGCCGAACCATCGAACCATATACCCGATTGAATTCCTCTTTAGGATCCAATTTTGGGTTTGGATATTATCGTCTGATTATTTGTTTTGATCGGTTGATGTGTGTGAAGATAAAAGTCCACAAGCTTATAAACAATTGGGTTCCTTGTTATAAGTTAATTGGGATTTGGTTTCTAATAGATATCCTTTGATTCTTGATTATATAAATCCCATATTGACTAGTAATTATATTATGATTATTGACATATTTCTATGTTGATTATTATAAGGTATCAAATAAGGAAGACGGATCCGATACCCGGTTCTATATAAATCCCGGTCAACTTCCAGTCATGTTCCGATAATTATCCGGTGAGGTCCGGTTACTTATTTGGTAATATGTACATATATTCTACTGGTTACAATCTTATAATCCTTTACTCATATATTGATTATGATTGTGCGAGGTATCGTTAATCAAATCGGAGAGTTGAACCGATACCGAGTCAACTCAGTGACTCGGTCAAAACCCGGAACAAAACCCGGTCCAATAGCTAGACGAGGAATATTATTAGAATTATACGAATATATATATATATATATATATATATATATATATATATAATACGAATAACGTACGGACTTGATAATAATAATAAGAGAATAATAAACATATATAAAATATATATGTTTATATATAAGGTTCGATATATAAAACGATATACTAGACTCGGGTTAATAATAATATGCTCCGCCGAGCCATCATCCGGGTAAGTTCGTGTCTAGAGTTCTTTAGGTTCGTGTGCCAAGCTGTAATGGCCAGCTTTATTTCTTTTGCATGCCAAGCTGTAATGGCCAGCTAGATTTAGGATGTCCGTGTCGTGTCAATAATAAACCCCGAGTTTAGGACTATCTAATATATACCGAATTCTATATGTATAAATTGTATATATGATATATATCCTAAGTATTACAATCTAACAAGTCCCACGCGTAAAACGTATCCATATATATATGACATATAATTGTAATAAGAAGATTAGCTAGAGATTATAAGCAAACCTGTGAGTATCGTGAACTCCCCACTTTTACTGTTTTATTAAGTGTTTTCGGGGAAATACATGTCATTTATTAAACCTAGAAATGCTTTACATAATAAAAGATTATCAATAGAAATAAAAGAAGTATAATAGAAAAGGGGACATAGAAACGACAAGGACAGTATTGGACGGTATCCGCCATTTCCTTTCTTGTACCGACTAGAGGGCAAGAACCAGTCTTACCCAAGTAGAGGGTAGGAATGTCCAAGTAGAGGACCGAAACCATTCTTGTCCAAGTAGAGGACAGGAACAGGTATTTTACCACAATCAGAGTGGTACCATCGATAGGAATGGCACGAAATATAATCGATATGATAGAATGGATTTATAAGAGAATTGATATATGATAGAGTGGTATAATAGAAATATATTTTCCCCTTCAGAATTATAACTGTAAAGCATGTTTATAAAAGAAAGTTTATAAAAAGAATTATCAATAAACGAACTGGCCATTCACTTTATAAAATACACGACCTCACCAACTTTATGTTGACAGAAACTATTTTTGGCATGTGTTCAGGTAACCCAACAGATATGATGACGTGGATCCTGGAAGAATAAAGACTGTTATGATTTGAATTCCGCTGCGTAGCTCCGATAACCCAACCCGACGACCCGGCACCGACTGCCAGGGTCGTTACAGGTGGTATCAGAGCGGCGGTTAATGACAGTTTTGAAGTCTTTATTAATCCAGGATCTACCAGAATATTTTCTAAAAAGAAATTTTGCTTAGAAAAATAATTATGATATTAGAAATATTAAAGAAAATATCAGGCGAGTAAATTTTTGGGTACCTAAAATGCCAAACCATTATAAAGTTGGTGAGCATCATAACAGTATATTAGAAATCAGAACGAATCCACTACGGGATATCACTAGAATGATTATGTGAGGTAAATTGACAATTCTGTACACAATTGTGAATTTATATGCACATCTAATTTCTGGGAAATCTTATAGGATATTAAGGCTATAAGAAATGAGAAATAATACAGAAAAGAAACCAGATATATTAAAAGAAATCATAAAATAAATCTTGATATAAATAAGAAATGATGAAAGTTATAAAAAGTATATATGTTTATATAGAAAAATATATAGATCATAAAACATAAATCATTCATCTTGATTCAAGAAACTTCATATAAGTTTATTGAATTATTCCAGTCTCAGTGGCTATTCATATCCGATTTCAAATCATTAACCTTATGATTATTCCAATAATTATAAACAGAATACGAATATTACGCTCCAACTTGAACATTCCTATGATCGAGTTTCCAGAAATATTATTTTTACACCGTAAATTCCGAAATTTTATAAAATCTGATATGCTAGAAACATATAAATATTGTTTCTAAAGAATTTCCTTCGATTATTTAATTAAAGATTAAATATATTCCGCGATTATCTACATTGTTTTAAATCTTTTTAGTATGATTTTGGAAGTTTATTGAATTTATTCTTAGTTATTACTATTTTTATACTAAACCAGTATATCAGTTTTGAGTAAAAATATATAAATACCCCTTCGTTTAAAATTTTAAATAAACGATTTATTCAAATTTACAAGGTCAAGAAAATCCGCCAATATTATAATTTTCTTTTTATCAAATCTATTATTAATACTCCATACATTATTAAAATGTTCTCAGAATCTATTTCAACATCACGTTTTCAGATAATTCAGTATAATTCGTTTAATACTAAAAATCTGACCACAATATTTTGAGAAATTTATTTTGTTTTATCAATCCATAATAAGAAATTTGTTTATTAAAAATTTAAGAATTCCGACACTATGAAAAATTTCTACCGCGACTCTTTTAAATAGTTATTATTTTCAAAAATAAATATCATTACGAAACTCGAACCAGTATTGTTATTATAAATCCTCCCTAAAAGTTTTATATGAAAAACCAAGGCTGTATTATTTTGCCCGAACCCATTTCACTTCATAGTTCGTATCATTTTCGTAAACAATCTTTAATCGAATTTATATCCGTATATAAGTTAAAAGTATTTTCGACACGATTTTATAATTATATTCGATTGTATAATTTCTTTGATATTTTATCTCGATATGAACGATGAGTATTATAAATTACGTTTAATAATCTAAATCTATCTTGGTGTATATATAGCAATATTAGTTATGTATCACCTTCGATCCTTTCCAGAATTAAATAATATTTTGGACAAAAATATTATTCTCGAAATTCGTTGACAGAAATACTTAGGAATCTATCGAAAGAAATCGAGTTCTTACTCGCTCGATTATGCGACAATATAAGTACCGTCTTAATCCTATGACTCGAACAAGTCAGAAAGATTAAAAGATTGGAATGTTATATTGAATATCTTATGACACGAACAAATTCTTGAACGATTGACAGTCTATTTTGTTAGACTCAGATCAACAAGCTTTATTCCTGAAAATATAATTTCGAATCTAAGAGAAAATAAAGAACAGAATATCAGAATAATATGTAAAGGACACACACACATTGTGATTAAAATAAACAAATACTGGAATGTTAGGTGAGGTGAAATAGTAATTATGATCGCGACATAATTATGAATGTCACAGGCACAGGAACATTCGAGTAAGAATTTATCAAGATCACAGTTTGTCTGTGTAATGAGCATACTAAAAGAAATGATAATAAGAAGAAATATAATCCGAATTATCAGCGTATCGTGTGTGGAGAATACGACCACAAAACTGGCAATATAGTTGAAATTCCTTCGTGAAATACGACTAAGAATATGTTTGCGGAATAAAAACCGTTGATTGGTTAATTTCTATGAATCAAAGAAATCAGTTTACTGATTTTTGATTGCCAACCAAAGACAGTGCATGTCCCCTGTGCAATCTCCGGGGCAAATGCTATCTGGACCCTTACAGAAGGTATATCCGGACATTTGCGACTAAGTCACATGATTCTTTTGTAAGGATATGTACTACTATGAACAAATCTTCGCAGTCACTTTTGTATAAAAACTCGCGAGAGTTATAATACGATCAAATTGGTAAAACAGTCAAGTGTTACCAAGTTGAAAATCACGAATAAGAAGTGATGAAAGATTTGTTAAAATCCTTATAATATAACCGATAGAAATTTATATGGATTCGAGAACCGGAAATGGTAGAATCCAACGAATTATTAAAAGAAATAATTTATCAAATATATCGAAATACGATTAAATACCAATTGGAATCGCGCAGAGATTCGCAAGGTATAATCGAAGTGAAAACGAAAAATGAATATAATTATGCTCATTTTTCCAGTGAAACTCTCCAGCCAAGGAATGACGAATTTCCTGTTCCGAGTTAAAGCTCGTGAGAGATAAATTAAGAAGTCACTGTTCTGGCAAGAACTATCTATACAAATATCTCGATGAAATAAGCCTCGCTTAGAATCAGTTGGATTAAAAAGATATGATATATTGCCAATATATAAGTTTATCAGAAAGTGTTTTCGGACACTGAAAATATAGACTTTAATCGAATATATAAATAAGAAAGAATTATTCCAAGCAAGTATATGTTATAGAAATGACAGATTTATAGTGTCTGCTATAAACGATTATCAGTATTCGCTTGGATATAAAAGAATATAAATCGATAATAAAAAGAATTATAATTTGAAAAGACATTCGATATGTCTGCATAATAAAAAGGCATTGGAAATGCTAGATATCACGAGAAGGCAAATAAAGTGCCAAATATTACCAGAAGGCATCCGATATGCCAGAAGAAATAATTATCAGAATAAAAATATATATAAAGAGAAATTACCCGATAAAAATATAAGTCGTAAGAAGAATGACTAGAATTTTATAAAGAATATTTTACGAAGAGAAATTATAGAATATTTTTATCGAGAGTGTCAACGAACCCCGAAATAGAATTAAGAAAGAATTTTATAGAAATAGTTAATGCAATAAGTATTTGGAATCCCGAATGATAATCATGATTTTGAGAAAGAATAGGTGACGCATTATCCTAAGAATCTTAAGTCAAAGAAAGGTTAGTGATAAATAATGCGGTCAATCATCAATGAAATAGTCAGTAAGATTATTATCAACGATTTAAGAGAAATATCAATGACCAAATTCGGTAGGTCAGGATGATAAAAAGGAATTGTTGAAACCGTGTAATTCAACAAGTTCAATTAGTCTTTTCCGGTACCTTTAGACTCTGGATAAGATACGTCTAATGATCTGAGAAACCTCCTAAGTATATCCACGAATAGTGATAACCCAGAGATCAACTACATTACACTGACATAGATAGAACTTAAAGGATAGAATTTGTAAGAAATAATCCGATAAATTCTAAAGTTCGAATAAAAGAGGTAGTAGCTCGGATCCCATTCAAGTCATGATAATGAAGGGACTTCCGTATCTATCTCCTAAGAACTATATAGAATCCATCATTGTAATTGAATCCGAATATTAAACGAGAGGAATATCGTATCGATTTGAGACTCTAGAAATGCTTACAGAAAGTTTGTAAATCTTTCAGAAGAAAAACGATTAGAAACACAAATTATGTTCGAATTGTCTTTATATAGAGATAATATTCGGTCTACTTCTCATTCTAATGAGGAAAAGATAAAAGAATATTAATATTCTATAGAAAAATATCAATCTATACCGAGAACCTTTAATAGTCATATCGAAATAGTACAGATAATCCATGTATCTGAAAAAACATGACTATAGCAAGAAAGGTTAAAACGTAATTAGAAGTATGATCAAGATGTAGTTTTACAGATTGACATTTCTAATATATAATATTGGATTGATATAAGATCGAGTTCCTCGCAAACCATAAGAACCGATCATGTCTTGACGACAAGTATTTTGGTTCTAATTGTAACATCCTTATAGATTAAGGGTGTAAAAGGCAAGATCACTCAAATTTCGGGGACGAAATTTCCTAAGGGGGGGAGATTGTAACACCCCGAGGTGTTACGGTCTCTTAAATGGGTCGGGTCGTACCCGACCACCTGATTACGTAATAAAATATTCAAGTTCGAATCTCGCGACCAACGGTTCAACCGATTATATAGATAAGAATTATTGAATTTTTATTATCTCGGCTAAACGCTCCTTATCTGCTATTAAAACGTTGCCAAACGCCTTTTGTTCTGCTGTTATAACCATTACCAAACACCCGAGTCCTAGCTATTATCCCCGTAGCCAAACACCCCCTATTCTAATTGGGTATATAAATAACCCCTCTCTCTTATCTCTCGCTGCTCTCTCTTTCTGCACATTATATACACACACAAAGTGTGTGTTGATTACAATACTCTGATCAAGAAGCCTTCCCCGGACCACCATCACCGGACAGCCATGGCGGCCGTCGCCGCCTCCGCTGCTGCCTCCGGTCACCGCTGCTCCTTTTCCGGCCACCATCTCCGGCGCCGTCGCCCTGCTCCTTCTCTCCGGTAAGCATCACCATCCTCCCTCCTCCTTGCTTCTGATAACAACCCGATAACCACCATGTTTCTCCTCTTCTGTCTCTGTTAAATGAACCGGACAGTCACCGGTTATGGTGACTGTCACCGATAACTACCCTTCGGTCCAAACATAACCGGTAACCTTCCTTTTCCATCTCCTCTATTTTTATTATTGAAACCCGATAATCATCAACCGAAGCCCTCTCCTCGTTTATTATGATAATCGGACAGTCACCGGTTTAGGGTGACTATCGTGCGCCTGCTATAACCCCAAACCATTCTTGATGATCTGCTGATGCGAAATCCTGATAACCCAATCCCTTTCTGTTTTCGTAATCGGGCAGTCACCAAGTCATGGTGATTGCCATCGGGTCTTGATAATTGCTAAATTGAATCCTGAGAGCCGAACCATCGAACCATATACCCGATTGAGTTCCTCTTTAGGATCCAATTTTGGGTTTGGATATTATCGTCTGATTATTTGTTTTGATCGGTTGATGTGTGTGAAGATAAAAGTCCACAAGCTTATAAACAATTGGGTTCCTTGTTATAAGTTAATTGGGATTTGGTTTCCAATAGATATCCTTTGATTCTTGATTATATAAATCCCATATTGACTAGTAATTATATTATGATTATTGACATATTTCTATGTTGATTATTATAAGGTATCAAATAAGGAAGACGGATCCGATACCCGGTTCTATATAAATCCCGGTCAACTTCCAGTCATGTTCCGATAATTATCCGGTGAGGTCCGGTTACTTATTTGGTAATATGTACATATATTCTACTGGTTACAATCTTATAATCCTTTACTGATATATTGATTATGATTGTGCGAGGTATCATTAATCAAATCGGAGAGTTGATCCGATACCGAGTCAACTCAGTGACTCGGTCAACACCCGGAACAAAACCCGGTCCAATAGCTAGACGAGGAATATTATTAGAATTATACGAATATATATATAATACGAATAACGTACGGACTTGATAATAATAATAAGAGAATAATAAACATATATAAAATATATATGTTTATATATATAAGGTTCGATATATAAAACGATATACTAGACTCGGGTTAATAATAATATGCTCTGCCGAGCCATCATCCGGGTAAGTTCGTGTCTAGAGTTCTTTAGGTTCGTGTGCCAAGCTGTAATGGCCAGCTTTATTTCTTTTGCATGCCAAGCTGTAATGGCCAGCTAGATTTAGGATGTCCGTGTCGTGTCAATAATAAACCCCGAGTTTAGGACTATCTAATATATACCGAATTCTATATGTATAAATTGTATATATGATATATATCCTAAGTATTACAATCTAACAAGTCCCACGCGTAAAACGTATCCATATATATATGACATATAATTGTAATAAGAAGATTAGCTAGAGATTATAAGCAAACCTGTGAGTATCGTGAACTCCCCACTTTTACTGTTTTATTAAGTGTTTTCGGGGGAATACATGTCATTTATTAAACCTAGAAATGCTTTACATAATAAAAGATTATCAATAGAAATAAAAGAAGTATAATAGAAAAGGGGACATAGAAACGACAAGGACAGTACTGGACGGTATCCGCCATTTCCTTTCTTGTACCGACTAGAGGACAAGAACCAGTCTTACCCAAGTAGAGGGTAGGAATGTCCAAGTAGAGGACCAAAACCATTCTTGTCCAAGTAGAGGACAGGAACAGGTATTTTACCACAATCAGAGTGGTACCATCGATAGGAATGGCACGAAATATAATCGATATGATAGAATGGATTTATAAGAGAATTGATATATGATAGAGTAGTATAATAGAAATATATTTTCCCCTTCAGAATTATAACTGTAAAGCATGTTTATAAAAGAAAGTTTATAAAAAGAATTATCAATAAACGAACTGGCCATTCACTTTATAAAATACATGACCACACCAACTTTATGTTGACAGAAACTATTTTTGGCATGTGTTCATGTAACCCAACAGATATGATGACGTGGATCCTGGAAGAATAAAGACTGTTATGATTTGAATTCCGCTGCTTAGCTCCGATAACCCGACCCGACGACCCGACACCGACTGCCAGGGTCATTACATATTGTCTCGAACTGGTAACATTGGTATCATGCTGAACATTCAGGCTGAACATTGCTAAACATTGATAAACGTGTCTAGTAATGGTTTTCCAATTGTAGTAGTAATAAAACATACGCCTAGCTAGCGTACTTGGTGACATTGGTATAGTATGGACAGGGTAACGTTTTGATAACTTTTGGTAACTTATTGAACAAACTTGTGAACTCACCAGCATTATATGTTGACGTCTTTTTGGCATGTTTGTCTCAGGTCGCTAAGGTAGCAACAGAGGACTAGGCGCACGAGTCTGCATGGCGTCTAGGCTTAGTTTCATGTTTTTGAATCAGATAATTTGAACATTGTCGTATATGGTTTTGTAACTGGTTAAATGCTTCCGCTATGGTTTTATAAATTGAGATCTATGTTTTGAGTTTACGTATTTCATATAGTGTTGTTTATTGTGACCGTTGACTTGGATCCTGGTTTGTCATGCGCCTCACGGTAAAACTCCGCAAGTGGAAATTTGAGGGTGTGACAGGTAAAACCGCAGTAGCAGAAGTTGAGGAAGTCTTTCAGGAAGCGTCAACAGAGGTTCTTGAATCTTCATCTTCAGACGACGATTTTGCAGAGTCTCATGAAACTCTTACTGAAGAACAAGCTGGAAATGGTGAATCTACCACTACAGCTCCAGTTATTCCGACAGGAAACAATCAGGCTGGTCCTTCTTCTTCAGCAGCTCTAGGGATAGGTCTTAGGATCGATCTCTCAGGTTTTAATATGCAACCCGCTGCTCCCTCCCGTTCAAGCGCCGTAGAGACAAATTTATCTCAAGGTTTGGAGAAGCTTAATCTGCATTCGGATGATCCAGTGCCGGCACATCCGGAATCTCGGATTCACGACACTCCTCCGATGCAGAATGTGATTGGTGATCCGGCTAGCAGAGTCATGACGCGCAGTCAGCTCAGAAATGCTAGTCCAAGTGACAATACAGGTACCTTAGCACTCTATTCGGAAATCAGGAAAGCTGGTCATCAGAACGATTGGTCCTTCGCTCTATATGTTTCTCAAACTGAACCAAGAACTGTGCAAGAGGCACTGAGGGAAGAACCATGGATTGAAGCAATGCAAGCCGAGCTTCAGCAGTTCCAAAAGCTAGGGGTGTGGGACTTAGTTGACTTACCTCCAGGCTCGAAGAAAATTGGAACAAAGTCGGTCTATAAGTGTAAACGGGATGACCGCGGGGTGATTATTAGAAAAAAAGGCTTGATTAGTTGTCCTCGGCTTCCGTCAAATCGAAGGAATAGATTACAACGAAATATACGCTCCAGTTGCGCGCCTTGAAGCTATCCGGATGTTCTTAGCTTACGCTTCGTACAAACGGTTTAAGGTGTATCAAATGGACATGAAAAGTGCTTTTCTGTATGGTATCGTGAAGGAAGAGGTGTATGTTGCTCAGCCACCGGGTTTTGAGGATCCGCTTCATCGCGAAAAAGTTTACAAATTGAACAAAGCGTTGTACGGACTCCATCAAGCTCTGCGTGAATGGTACCAAATGCTTAGCAACTATCTAATATCCAACGGGTTCAAACGTGGACTCGTGGATTGCACCTTATTCACTAAGGAAAAGGGTGGTGACCGTCTTCTGGTACAGGTTTATGTTGATGATATTAATTTTGGGTCTACTAATGATGTCATGTGCAGGGAATTTGAAAAGCTTATGCAGGATAAATTTGAGATGAGCTCGATGGGGGAGATGCAATTCTTCCTCGGTCTACAAGTAGAACAACTAGAGTAGGGGATCTTCATCCACTAGACAAAATACGTTGCTGACATCTTGAGCCGGTTCCAGATGGAAGACTCTACTCTAGTAGGCACACCGATTCAGACCAATCACGGGATTGGTCCTGACGAGAAAGGACAAACCGTTGATCCTTTTCTCTATCGAGCTATGATAGGCTCACTCATGTACCTCACTGCATCAAGACCTGATATAATGTTCGCGACATGTCTACTATCAAGATACCAGTCAAGGCCGAAACAGTCCCACCTGGTTGCTGTGAAGAGGATCTTACGCTATCTAAAGGGTTGTCCGACCAAAGGTCTATGGTACCCTAATGACGATAAGTTTGACCTCATCGCTTTTGGTGATGCTGACTATGGCGGATGCAAGACAGACTTAAAATCCACATCGGGTGGATGCCAGTTTTTGGAACCAAGACTAGTCTCGTGGCAGTGCAAGAAGCAAGCCTCGGTAGCCTTATCCACCCGTGAGTCAGAATATGTAGCAGCATCGAGCTGCTGCTCCCAGGTTCTTTGGATACAGCAACAAATGAGAGACTACGGTTTGAAATTTCTTAATACTCCCATTCACTGTGACAATGAGTCCGCTATAGCTCTTGCTAAAGACTCAGTTAACCATTCCAAGGCGAAACATATCTTGGTTAAGTATCATTTCATACGCGATTGCTATGAAAAGAAACTTATCGATATGGTCAAAATCCACACGGATTACCAACGTGCCGATTTATTCACCAAAGCTTTTGATGGTCCTCGTTTTGAGTACTTGTTAATCTTAAACGGCATTAAAGTTAAGCAGGATTAGATCCTCATCGGTAATCGTTTTTTTTGTAAAAAATTTTCTTGAAAAATCAGAAAAATCCAAAAATATTGTCTTTTCGAAAATTTTTAGATTTTTAGGGGGAGAAAATTCAGAAAAATACAAAAACATCAGAAAATGCAAAAAATTCAAAAAAAAATGAGAAAATCCCAAAATCAAAAAAAAATTGAAAAATGAAAAAAATGAGTTTCTTTGATGAAAAAGGGAAGATGATATTAACCAATCAGTCGGACTGTCTAGACTCTTATCATCTTAAAAATATTGGAACTGATAAGTAGCCTCTACAATGATGTGTCGGTAGGCTCAAAATCATTTCCAAGTTCGGCACGGTGATATAAACCTTAATCAACTGAAACATGTGTGGATCAACGTGCGTTGGCATATGGTCTTGGTACCGAAATCTCGTTTGATAGCATGCCAAAATCCGAGGTTTTATGGTCTTTAAGAGGTTGGTACATCCGGGGTGAACTGGAAGTCTCTCAGAATAAATAGGAGTGGTACATGTGTCATACGTTGGGTTCGCAGCCTACAACTGAGACACCTCTATGTCGTTTCCTGGAAAAAAAAACAAAAAAAATAGAATAAATTCTGATCAGGAGACGTCCGGGAATCCTAAAAGAGCAAAAAGATTCATAAATGCCAAAACCCTATTCTCAAAGAGAATTCGCTCAAAGGTATCAAATCATATACCTAAAGCATCGTACCGTGAAAAATCAAATATACGGTATTTGACTTGAACCCTGGTTTGGATCTCACTGGTCTCTCTGTTGCAGCGTTTCAGCAGACCAAATCACCACTAAGTCCATTCCTTGTAAAATATGGATGACAACAGCTTACTCACTGGTTACGAGGAAGCTTTGTGCATGACTTGATACGGGAATGTGTCGCGTGGCGGGGAACACCTTGTACATCAGTCTTAATATTACCTTAACGTATCTAAAGTGCCTAGCGATAAAACTTGATTTTGAATTTTGGTGGACAACAATATCGGCAGTTGTTGTTGGATGCTTATTGGTAATTTAAACTAAAAACTGAATATATAAGGGTTCTAGTAAAGTCCGTACACTAATATGATTCCCTAACTGATAAAACTTGCAAAAATATGATAGTGTACAGTTAGTTGATCTCCCGTTTCGTTTTATTTATGCTTAAGTTTTATCTGTTTAATCATTCTTGATTGCCGATGATGGAATCCTAATCCATTGTAATCTTACTTCTTCAAAAATAAAACGCCGAAAATCAACTAATTGAAAATTGTGTTTTGCCGGGTCAAAACCGTACTTTCTCATAAGTACAGGGGTTGAAAATGGAAGTTTTTAAAAGATATGAGTCATCATCTGTATCATGTGTTAAAACGGGGTGAAAAATGCATGTTTTGAACCTTAACAGGTCAAAAATGTGAGAATTGGTGCTGCAGGGGCAAATTGGTAATTTGTGCGAAAAGCTTTAAGCATTTTGAGTCCTAATCGCCTATAGGTGTAAGCGATTACCTCTAGTCGTGCAAATAGTCAGGCGATTAGTCGTACTCGTGTGAAGTTGAATGCGAGTAGACCATAATCGTGTGCTTCATCATGCGATTAGCCATTCAATTTGCTTAAATGATAATATGTTTTGGTTTGGGCGATTAGTCAGCCTATTCGTGTGACCTTATAGACGATTGGAAGCTAATCGCTTGTTATGTCTAGGGAGTAGCCCTCTACTCGTCAACACTGTTCACGCGAGTAGAAAAGAATATAAAAACCAACAGTTAGTATTTTCAACTTCATTCTTTCAAATAGTTACTGTGGTTTCTTCGTTCCCTCTAATCTGCTCGTAACCAAACCCTATTGCCCGATTTCTTTTGATCCTAAAATCTTGTTCTACACCATCAAGGTAACACTCTCTCAAATTTTCAGACCTAAATGCTAAGATTTAAGGGGTTAAATTCGTTCTTTTAAGGCCGAAACCCTAGTTTGTGTGTTTTTGATTGTTTGGGACAAATACATGAATGTTAATGGAATTTGTTGATGGGGGTTTCTTAATCGGCTCCCTTAGGTTCTACTTGAACCAAAAAAATTATAACTAACTCCTTCAAAAACAAAAAGCCCCAATTTTGAAACCTTAGAACCCTAGTTTTTGAAACCCGTTTAATTAATCCTTGAATCTGATCTATTAGTTTAATATTTGATAGGGGTTCTTCTAGTCGGGTGATTTAGGACTAAATGTGACAAAAATCCGGACTCGAATCAACACGTTTCAAGAATTGGCTAAGATTGATGCTCGATGCTACTGTTCACGCGATTAGATTTTCTAATCGTGTGAACAGTTAAGCGAATGGAAAAGTTGATCCCCTAATCGCATGAACAGTATAGCGATTAGGGTGATTTTTGTTCTAATCGTGTATAATTAGCTGATTTTTGGTCTATTCGTGTTTCTGGTAAGCGATTACAATGCTGTAATCGCATATAACAACCTGTTGACTAAAATTCGTCAAAACTTGTCCGATTTCTGTCCGTTTTTGTCTGTTTTATGCGTATATGATCTGCTTGGAATACTTATAACTTGTTTTGATGTTCAGGATGGTGATTTGGAAAACATCTCCCAAGCACAACTGTTGTGCTTTTCTCGGACCTGTCACAATGGAGAAATGCAAGACTTTTCAAGGAGTTATCGACTTTTTGAAGCGGTCAAGAATCCACTACGCGATAACCAAGCAACACGCAGCGTATAAGGATATCTTGCTGGAGTTTTACCAGAACGCCAAAGTAGACTACAAAGTTGTACCGATCGTGATCACCAGCACGATACAAGGGAAAAAGGTTATTATTACTGAACAAATCATTCGTGAAGAGCTACAGTTTGGCGATGCAGATACTGGTCCCATAGTGTTTGACGCCATTTTGATTCGTGGCGGTTTTCTGAGGATGAAATACATGGGAATAGTCAAGAAACAGCAAATGTGTCACACCCTCAATTTCCACGTGCGGGGTTTTACCGCGAGGCGCGTGACACACCAGGATCATAGTCAACGATCACAATAAACATACAACAAACATGCATTCATATATATTTTTAAATCCAATATATCATGCTTTGAGCTGTAAACCAGCAGCGGAAGCATTTCTTGTTTACAACCAAAAGACATATCATTGTTTACAAAACATTGTTTAATATGCTTCAAAATATTAGACGCTGTGCATGACTCCGTGCGCCTAGCCCATTGACTGCTACCTTAGTGTAACACCCCAACCGATGGCGGAAACATCGGGATGTCACGTAATGATGATTGTTCAGTAGCTCATGGTGAATAATAAATTCCATTAAATAATTTAAATGAATTACATACAATTGTTCTAGAATTTGTACATCAAATTGAATAAAACTATACACATATCTTCAAGCATCAATTCAAATCTTCAAGCAAATAGAACCTGAAACATGTTAAGTTGAAAAGGTTTTGGGTCAACAAAAGTTGGTGAGAATTACATAGGTTTTTGATGATTGAATAAAAATGATGTGCAATTCATGTGTCATGTCAATCTAGCCCATATGTGAGAACATACTAGAAATAAATCGAGTGCATAATCAACCCTGATGACTGTTATAAAATGATACATACCATACGCTCATGGTCCAATATGTTATACGATAACAAACACCCACGCTACCTTTGTAGGAGGCACGTATCCGGGTGGGATTGTCAGTCCAATAGATCTATCAATGTATACCGCCGGCTTGTACGGAGTTAATGATTATGCTAGAATGGTGCTTACTCTAATCATGCTCAAGACATAATGCAACATAGAAAAACACATAGACACATTGATGATTGAATTGCATAAATGATGTTGTAACATGTTTCACCCCAAAAATGGTGATAAATAGAAAAGGGGCTATGTAAAACTCACCTTGGTAAAATGTTATATCTGTTGAGAAATGTGTTGACCAAATGTATCAAGTATCGCCCTAAAATGAAGTAATAAATATGTCTAAGTCTATAGAGTCTACAAATGTATAAGTTTCTAGGGCTTCGAGTTGGGGATAATTGCTCGTTTGATTAATATTAAAAATGTTCGCCAATTGAGAGAAATTTAGTAAATAAATAACCAAAAATCTTTTTATGAAATTTAAGTTTAATATGGTCACAATAATGTGTTTAAAGTGTAAAAATAATTTTTATAAAATTATTTTCTTTAAAATAGAATATTAATTCTATTTATAACAATTTGTCAAAATTTAACTTTAACATTTAAAAAAATATTAAAATTAAATAATTTTTAGTTTAAAATTCATATTTCTGTTCTAATTGATCAGAAATAATTTGTATAAAATTTTGGTGCAAAAATAACAAAAATTGAATTTATTATGATTTAATTATGATTAAAACTAACAAAAATTGATTAAAAATATTAAATAAATGATTTTTCTGAAATAAAAATCATTTCTGAAAAGCTTAATGTTATAAAAGCTTAGGATAATTTTTGTGGAAATTAAGAAGATCGTTTTGATATTTTTATAGATTTTTATAAATAAAATAGAATAAACTTGATTTAATTATTATAAATGTTAAATAAATAAATTTCAGAAAAATAAAAATTGTAGATAAAACTTTAACATTAGATTTACCTAAAATAATTTTTGTAGGATTTATAAAAGAGTTTCAGTATTTTAAAACAAATTTTAAAATACTAAAGATTATATATATATGTTTTGTTTTTGGAAACAAAACAAAAGAAAAAAAATGTTGTTAAAGGGACTCGAACCCGCGCGGATCGTGGGTATGGCACCAGATGTAACCAGCTGATCTGTGGATCAGTTGGTTGACAGTTTCATTTTGAAATAATTATAAAGGTTTTTCGTAAACAGTCGTCTTCCCCAATTGCACTATTGCAAGCCCTAGATTTTACAATCAGGTAATCCACACAACATTAACCCGATTAACCTTAGGGTTTATGTTGTGTGGGTGCCGATAAACAAAACCCATCAAAAATATTTATCTTACATTACTGAAATGAGTACGAACGATAGGTCAATGCCCAAAGTCAAAATGCGAGTAGAAAGCCACAATCAGAGAGTTCTTGTGAGAAATTAGAGATTGAGGGAGAGAGAATAGCGAGTTGTGAAAGTCCAAAAATGTTCAATTTATAGTGTGATCGTCTGGAACGATGAATTGGAAAGGTTGACTTTGTTATGAATGTTCCACGCGTATATGGTTAATTTAGGTATCAATTGATTGGTAAAATCGTGTTGCTGAGTCAATGTAGGCCGATAATTATGTATCAAAGGTCAAAGATAATTAAGCATGCCTTATATAGCATTTTACGAATTCAAAAATAAAAAAAAAATATATATGCAGCTGTCTGTTGCTGCGTCTGTGAAGAAGGAAAGGAAAAGAGAAAGGGGGTAGTTGTGTATTTAAATAAGTAGATCAGGAGTTACATCAACAATTGTGTGTGGCTCGGGTGGTTAGTTTGTTTGTGTGGCGTGTGAAGGGTCCCCGGTTCGAATCCCAGCCGAGGCACCCTTTTTTTTTTGTTTCATTTCCCAGCGAGGTGGGCCTGTTGTTTGGGCCGGGTTCTGGGCTTGGGCCACCTGTGTGGGTTACAGCATATATAGGAAGAGAGGGGTTTTGGGCTTAGGCTATGGTGTTTGGTTTAGAGTATAAAACTAAGTTTATTTATTTATTTTTTTATAAAATCAGAAAATTGTTTTTTTTTTTTTATATTATTATTATTATTATATTTTTACATACATATATACATATATATATATATATATATATATATATAAGTTGTGGTCGGAAAAATAAAACTTAGGCACATTAATGTAACAAAAGTAAGGACGTTTATAATAAGATTTGGGGAAAAATTCGCGATGTTACACTTAGCGACCTGAGAAAACATGCCAAAAATGTCAACATATAATGCTGGTGAGTTCACAGGTTTTCTTTTATAAAGTGTTGTTATAAGTGGCGAAGATCATATCTGTTACTACTAGGTTATAAGAACGTTAGCTAGACGTTAAGTGTTTGTTTACTACTGCGGTTGGGAACCCATTACTATACGTTTATAAGTTGTTGAAGCTTGCCCAGCTGTTTTGGCTATAACCGATGCCTCGGCGAGCCAGTAATAAGAGACAATATGCACCCGCCCGGCCCAGCCGTCGAGTGGGGTTTGTGAGGCCCAATAGATCTATCCACATTTCCCCCGTTGTGCATTCCCGCACATTCATGGTTTCCCCCCTGGGACTTTCCATAAAAGCCGCATAGTATTTGTAAAGTAACCATAGTATAACATGATCTTTAATAAGTAAGTAAGTAGCATGTTTCTCCCCCGAAAGTAAAACAGTAAAAGTGGGCCTGTGAAACTCACCTTAGGTTGCGTTACTTGAAAACAGTTATGTAATTATGTTATAATTGTCCCAAATAGCGGCGACCTATCATAAGATGTATGTAAGTACCCGGACTAATAACCCGCAGGTTAACTAGTCCCCGAATGTCCAGACCATAACCATAAACGTTTGAAAACACCTTTGACTGTTAAACCGACCATACCAGACAAGACCCGACATCCCATTGGTGACCCGACGTCCCACGTGTTAGGAAATACAAGACATCATGCAACATACGCAATTAAACACTTAATACGTGCAAGAGTTCGCCTGGTCTAGCACAATGTACAATTAACGCATAAACAGGTCCGAACACGTGTTACTAAGTCATTGGGTGTATCCCGGGGTTCCTATCATGTTCCTAGGTGTCAAATCATGTTCCGGGATGTCAAAATGCGTTTATGACAGCAGTACACGCGATTAGGAACATAGCATGCAATTAGGAAAAGTCAACATGTGATTGGGGATGGTCAACAGGCAATTGTGAGGCTAATCGCCTACCTTAGCATGCGATTGAGGGGCTAATCGCATGCTAAGAGGGCTAATCGCCAACCTTAGCATGCGATTAGGAAAGCTAATCGCCTGCTAAGGAGGCTAATCGCCTGCAGCTGCTGCGCGACGCAATTTCGCGCGTTTAACCCTCCAAATCAGATCCGAAACATGTGTAATAATGCTTTACATAAAAGAATGATTATTAAGAAAACATAATAATGTCATTTATAATAATGCTTTACATAAAAGAATGATTATTAATAAAAGATATATAAAGGGGGTAATAGAAACGACAAGGACAGTACTGGACGGTATCGCCATTTCCTTTCTTGTCCAACTAGAGGACAAGAACCAGTTTTACCCGAGTAGAGGGTAGAAATAATTATATATATATCGCAAGCAGAGTGATACCATAGATAGGAATGGCAACCAATAGAATATAATCGGAATAATAGACATATAATCGAATTGATATAATAGAAAATATTTTCCCCTCCAGAAATAGAATTGTAAAGCATATTTATAAAGATTTTTATAAAAGAATTATAAATAAACGAACTGGCCATTCACTTTATAAAATACACGACCTCACCAACTTTATGTTGACAGAAACTATTTTTGACATGTGTTCAGGTAACCCAACAGATATGATGACGTGGATCCTGGAAGACTAAAGACTGTTATTACCCTGGATTCCGCTGTGTAGCTCCGATAGCCCGACCTGACGACCCGGCCACGTCAGGCAGGGTCGTTACAGTTGGTATCAGAGCGACGCTTAATAACAGTTTTGAAGTTTTTATTAATCCAGGATCTACCAGAATATTTTCTAAAAAGAAATTTTGCTTAGAAAAATAATTAAGATATTAGAAATATTAAAAGAAAATAATTGGCGAGTAAATTTTGGGTACCTAAATGTCAAACCATTATAAAGTTGGTGAGAACCATAATAGTATATTAGAAATTAAAACGAATCCACTACAGGATATTACTAGAATGATTTTGTGACGTAAATTGACAATTCTGTACACAATTGTGAATTTATATGCACATCTAATTTCTGGGAAATCTTACAGGATATTAAGGCCATATGAAATAAGAAAGAATACAGAATAGAAATCATGATACTAAAAGAAATCAGAAAATAAATCCAGTTATATATAAAGAATGAATAAGATTATAAAAGTATATATATATAAATAGAAATTATATTACAAAATCATTCCTCGAAAATTTAATCGACTTGTAAGAGAGTCAGAAATCGTATTTCACTCTCTAGAAAAACTCGTTGATTAATAATCATTCGTCGTATATTCCAAAAATTTCGTATAAATTATCGAAATATTCCAGTCTCGGTAATCATTTAAATCGTTAACCTTACGATTATTCCAACAGTTATAAACAAGATACAAATATACGCTCCAACTTGAACATTCCTAAGCTCAAGTTTCCAGAAATATTATTTTTACACCGTAATTTCCGAAATTTTATAAAATCCGATATGCTAGAAACATATAAATATTGTGTTTCTAAAGAATTTTCCTCGATTATTTAAATAAAGATCTAATATATTCCGCGATTATCTACATCGTTTTAAATCTTTTTAGTATGATTTTGGAAATTTATTGAATTTATTCTTAGTCATTATTATTTTTATACTAAACCAGTATTTCGATTTTTAGTAAAAATATATATACCCCGATTTTTAAATAACGATTTATTCAAAAGGATTGAGAAAATCCGTTAATATTTTTTTAGCAAATTAAGTATTGATAATCTTTGAAAAACCCCAGAATCTATCTCAGGTTTTATCCAAATTTATCCATTTAACCTTAAAATTTTGATCTCAATATTTTGAGAAATCTGTTTATTTTACCAATCTGAAATAAGAAATTTGTTTATTAAAAATTTAAGAATTCCGACATTAAGAAAAACTTTTATCATGACTCTTCTGAATCATTAATTTTATTTTTGAAAACGAATATTATTATGAAACTCGAATCCGTATTGTTATTATAAATTATTCCTAAAAGTTTTTTATACAAAAGAACCACGACCGTATTATTTTACCGAAACATATTTCATATCGCATTTTATGGTATTTTCATAAAGATTTATTAATCAACTTCGTATTCGTGTATATATATATATATATATATTAAGAGCCTTTTTCTGTATAATTTTATATCTATGTTCGATTGTATAATTCCTCGATATTATTCTAATATAAACGATAAATATTATATATATTCCGTTTTATAATCTAAACTCATATTTGTAATTATATAAAAATCTCAGTTATACGTCATCCTTGATCCTTTCCAGAAATAAATAATATTTGGACGAAAATATTATTCTCGAAATTCCGTAACCAAAATACTTTGGATTCTGTTGGACGAAACCGAATTCTTACTCGCTCGATTATATGACAATATAACTACCGTCTTAATCCTACGACTCGAACAAGTCAGGGATATTAAAAAGATTGGATTGTTATATTGAGTATCTTTTGACACGAACAAATTCTTGAACGATTGACAGTCTATTTCGTTAGACTTAGATCAACAAGTTTTATCCTGAATAAATATAATTTCGAACTCAAGAGAAAATAAAGAACAGAATATCGAAATAATATGTAAGGGACACATACCTATTGTGATTAAAATAAACGAATATTGGAATGTTAGGTGAGGTGGAATAGTAATTATGGTTGCAAACATAATTATGAATGCCACAGGCACAGGAACATTCGAGTAGGAGTTTATTAAGATCACAGTATGTTTGAGTAACGAACATATTAAAAGAAATAATAAGAAAATAAATAATAAGAAGAAATATAAATCCGAACTATCAGCGTATCGTATGTGGAGAATACGACCACAAAACTGGCAATATAGTTGAAATTCCTTCGTGAATACGACTAAGAATATATTCGCAGAATAAAAACCATCGATTGGTTAAATTCTATGAATCAAAGAAATCAATATATTGATTTTGATTGCCAATCAAAGCTAGTTGTATGTCCTCTGTGCAATCTCTGCGGCAAAGGATATCCAGACCCTTACACAAGGTATATCCGGACAATTGCCCCTAAGTCACAGGATTCTTTATAAGGATATATGACACTATGAACAAATCTTCGCAGTCACTTCGTATAAAAACTCAAGTGAGTTATAGTACAATCACATTGGTAAAACGGTCAAGTGTTACCAAGTTGAAATTTACGAAGTCATGGAAGAATTGTTAAAATTCCAAAAATATAACAGATAGAAATATATATGGATTCGGAAACCAGAATTGGCAGAATCCAACGAATTATTAAAAGAATTAAATACCAAGCGAAATCGCGTAGAGATTCGCAAGGTATAATCGAAATGAAAATGAAAAATGAATAAGAATTATGCTCATTTTTCCAGTGAAACTCTCTGGCCAAGGAATAACGGAATTCCTGTTCCGAGTTAAAGGCTGCGAGAGATCATTTGAGAAATCACTGTTCTGGCAAGAATTATCTACATGAATATCCCGATGAAATAAGCTTCGCTTATAATAAGTTGGATATAAATGAATATAAATCGACCATAAAAAGAATTATAATTTGAAAAGACATCCGATATGTCTAAATAATAAAAAGGCATGGGAAATGCCATATATCACGAGAAGGCAATTGAAGTGCCAAATAATATTAAAAGGCATCCGATATGCCAAAAGAAAATATTATAAGAATATAGACATTAAAAGAAATTATCAGATAAAAATATAAGTAGTATAAAAACGACTAGAAAATTTTAAAGAATATTTTATCGAGAGTGTCAACGAATCTCGAATTAGAATTAAGAAAGAATTTTACAGAAATAGTTAATGCAATAAGTATATTAATCCCAAATAACAATCATGATTTTGAGAAAGAATAATTGATGCATTGCCATAAGAATCTTAAGTCAAAGAATCGTAACAACAACTGTTACCAGTAGATTCCGAGACTATAAAGAGAAACTTACATATATTGACTGTAGAATTGTGAAAGACCTCATTCACGATAATACACTAAGAAAAGTCAAATAATATGTAATGAGATACAATGCAGTCAATCATCAATGAAATAGTCAGTAAGATTATTATAGATGATTTAAGAGAAATCTCAATCATCAATGAATTAGTCTTTTCCGGTACCTTTAGAATCCAGATAAGATACGTCTAATGATTTAAGAAACCTCCTAAGTATATCCACAAATAGAGATAACCCAGAGATCAACCATATTACATCGATATAGATGGAACTTAAAGGATAGAATTTGTAAGAATTAATCCAATAGTTACTAAAGGTTATCCCTACTCTTCAAGAATCGAAATCACAATGATAATAAATTCTAACGTTCAAATAAAAGAGATAGTAGCTCGGATCCCGTTCAAGTCATGATAACGAAGGGACTTCCGTTTCTATCTCTTAAGAACTATCTAGAATCCATCATTGTAAATGAATCCGAATATCAAACGATGAAAATATAGTATCAATATGAGAACCTTTAATAGTCATATCGAATTAATACAGATAATCCATGTATCTGAAATAACATGACTATAGCAAGAAAGGTCAAAACGAGATTAGTAGAATGATCAAAATGTATCATTACAGATTGATATCTCTAACTTGTGTAATCTCAGATTTGATATAAAATCGAGTTCCTCGCAAACCATAAGAACCGATCATGTCTCGAAAATAAATATTTTGTTCTAATTGTAACATCCTTATAGACTAAGGGTGTAAAGGACAAGATCACTTAAATTTCGGGGACGAAATTTCCTAAGGGGGGGAGAATGTAACACCTCGAGGTGTTACGGGTCTCTTTAACGGGTCGGGTCGGACCTGACCACCCGATTATTCAATTAAATAGCCAAGTTCGAATCTCGCGGCAAACCGTTTCAACCGAATATATAGATAATAATTATTAAGATTTTATTATCGCGGTTAAACGCTCCTTATCTGCTAATAACTCGTTGTCCAACGTCTTTTGTTCGGTTGTTATAACTATTACCAAACATCGCGAGTTCTAGTTATTATCCCCGTCGCCAAACACCCTCTATTTAATTCTCCTATAAAAACCACCCCTCTCTCTTATCTCTCACCTCTCGTTACTCTCTCCCTCTGTTCAGTATATACACACACATAAAGTATGTTCCTTTGACCAAGAAGCCAACTGACCGAAGAACATGGCCGGCTTCCGCCGCCTCCATCTCCGGCACCACCGCTGCTCACCTCCGGCCGCCGCCCTGCGTCCTTCTTCTTCCTCCGGTAAGCGGTCCCGAACCTTCTTCCTCTCCTGTTTCTGTTATCACAAATCGAACCAACACCCTTCTCCTTGCTTCTGATAACAATCCGATAACCACTATGCTTCTTCTTGTCATCTCTCTGTTCCGGATAACTAACCGGACAGTCACCGATATGGTGACTGTCACCGCTGAATCTTGATAACCCACCTCGTTCCTTCCCTAATTCGTGATTGGAAGAAGCAAACAGTCACCGGTTATGGTGACTGTTGTCGTGAATTCAGTTAAACCATTAAACCCACTTGATGGTATTATAACCCACACACACATCGATGTGTGTGTGTCGCATGGAACCCACAACCATATAATTGATCGGGTTTTCCCGTATGAAGTAATTATGGGCTAGTTATCCTCTGACTAGTGATACTGACCAATATGTCTTATGTGTTCATAACCAGGAATTTGGGCCAAAGAAAAGGTTGATATTGTTAAGGGATCGATTGGAGATCCGGTGAACTTCCGGTCAATCCCCGACTGTGTCCCGACGAGGTCCGGTTAGTCTCCGGTCACTTCCCGGTGAGAATCTGATAAGGTATAATCTTAACAGTAATTTTATTGGTATTAATAATTGATACCCGATTATAATACTGTTCCTATGATTATTGTGAGGTACCGTTAACCGTATCGGAGAATAGAGTCGATACCGAGTCGACTCAGTGACTCGGTCAACACCCGGAATAGAACCCGGTCCAATAGCTAGACGAGGAATATTATTAGAATTATACGAATATATATATAATACGAATAACGTACGGACTTGATAATAATAATAAGAGAATAATAAACATATATAAATTATATATGTTTATATATATAAGATTCGATATATAAAACGATATACTAGACTCGGGTAAGTTCGTGTCTAGAGTTCTTTAGGTTCGCGTGCCAAGCTGTAAAGGCCAGCTTTATTTCTTTTTGCCTAGATGCCCAAACCCCGAGTTTAGGACTATCTAATATATACTGAATTCTATATATATAAATTATATATATGATATATATCCTAAGTATTACAATCTAACAAGTCCCACGCGTAACACGTATCAATATATATACGAAATATAATTGTAATAAGAAGACTAGCTGAAGATATAACGCAAACCTATGAGTATCGTGAACTCCCCACTTTTACTGTTTTATTAAGTGTTTTCGGGGGAATACATGTCATTTATAAGAAAACATAATAATGCTTTACATAAAAGAATGATTATTAATAAAAGTTATATAAAGGGGGTAATAGAAACGACAAGGACAGTACTGGACGGTATCGCCATTTCCTTTCTTGTCCAACTAGAGGACAAGAACCAGTTTTACCCGAGTAGAGGGTAGAAATAATTATATATATATATCGCAAGCAGAGTGATACCATAGATAGGAATGGCAACCAATAGAATATAATCGGAATAATAGACATATAATCGAATTGATATAATAGAATATATTTTCCCCTCCAGAAATAGAATTGTAAAGCATATTTATAAAGATTTTTATAAAAGAATTATAAATAAACGAACTGGCCATTACCTTTATAAAATACACGACCTCACCAACTTTATGTTGACAGAAACTATTTTTGACATGTGTTCAGGTAACCCAACAGATATGATGACGTGGATCCTGGAAGACTAAAGACTGTTATTACCCTGGATTCCGCTGTGTAGCTCCGATAACCCGACCCGACGACCCGGCCACGTCAGGCAGGGTCGTTACACAAAGCAATATTCACATGCTGCTGCATCAGGTTATCCAACTCCGCTTGGGTCATATTAATGTTCCCACGGCCACCGCCGCCACCACGGCCGCCAGCACGACCGCCTCTGCGACCTCCACGAGCTCCCGACATCTTCTGTCACAACATGAAACAAAAGATTTAGGCTTGCCCATGGTATAACCCATTAGGAATTTTAAGGAACTAGACCGAGCCCAGTCCGGGTCCATCCGTTCAAACACAAAGTCCGCTAGGGATCCCATGCATCACAGTTTATAATCTCGTGTGCACCCGACATGATAAACTGTTCTACATGGTCCTCCAAGCGTGCTTTAAGTCTGAAGTTCAAGTCACCGAACACTAGCGCCCAATCGTAGTATTATCATAAGTATAAGATAGTACGCATAGAAACGAGCGTGTCCATTAGGGCATAGAAGGGAGATGTCCGAATCCTCGGACAAATCTCGGAAGTATGCCGGAACTGCCCCAATGTACGCCGCCGTCAAGAAAGTTCAATAGTATATCGTTCGCCGTCGAATCAAGGTAAAGATAGGTCAAGAGATAGAATGATAAAGAGTAAGCAGATGATGTAGCGTAGAAGATGATGACATCGACACCCCCGACAAGTCATATTGTTACCCACATGTTAAGACTCGACTATCTGTGACCGTCTAGTGTGTGCGACTCAGTTATAGACTAGACTCTACATGCAGTCCTAGTTCACTATAACCGTTGGCTCTGATACCAATCTGTCACACCCTCAATTTCCACGTGCGGGGTTTTACCGTGAGGCGCGTGACACACCAGGATCTTAGTCAACGATCACAATAAACATACAACAAACATGCATTCATATATATTTTTAAAACCAAAATATCATGCTTTGAGCCGTAAACCAGCAGCGGAAGCATTTCTTGTTTACAACCAAAAGACATATCATTGTTTACAAAACATTGTTTAATATGCTTCAAAATATTAGACGCTGTGCATGACTCCATGCGCCTAGCCCATTGACTGCTACCTTAGCGACCTGAGAAAACATGCCAAAAATGTCAACATATAATGCTGGTGAGTTCACAGGTTTTCTTTTATAAAGTGTTGTTATAAGTGGCGAAGATCATATCCGTTACTACTAGGTTATAAGAACGTTAGCTAGACGTTAAGTGTTTGTTTACTACTACGGTTGGGAACCCATTACTATATGTTTATAAGTTGTTGAAGCTTGCCCAGCTGTTTTGGCTATAACTGATGCCTCGGCGAGCCAGTAATAAGAGACAATATGCACCCGCCCGGCCCAGCCGTCAAGTGGGGTTTGTGAGGCCCAATAGATCTATCCACATTTCCCCCGTTGTGCATCCCCGCACATTCATGGTTTCCCCCCTGGGACTTTCCATAAAAGCCGCATAGTATTTGTAAAGTAACCACAGTATAACATGATCTTTAATAAGTAAGTAGCATGTTTCTCCCCCGAAAGTAAAACAGTAAAAGTGGGGCTGTGAAACTCACCTTAGGTTGCGTTACTTGAAAACAGTTACGTAATTATGTTATAATTGTCCCAAATAGCGGCGACCTATCATAAGATGTATGTAAGTACCAGGACTAATAACCCGCAGGTTACCTAGTCCCCGAATGTCCAGACCATAACCATAAACGTTTGAAAACACCTTTGACTGTTAAACCGACCATACCAGACAAGACCCGACATCCCATTGGTGACCCGACGTCCCACGTGTTAGGAAATACAAGACATCATGCAACATACGCAATTAAACACTTAATACGTGCAAGAGTTCGCCTGGTCTAGCACAATGTACAATTTACGCATAAACAGGTCCGAACACGTGTTACTAAGTCATTGGGTGTATCCCGGGGTTCATATCATGTTCCTAGGTGTCAAATCATGTTCCGGGATGTCAAAATGCGTTTATGACAGCAGTACACGCGATTAGGAACTTAGCATGCAATTAGGAAAAGTCAACATGTGATTGGGGATGGTCAACAGGCAATTGTGAGGCTAATCGCCTACCTTAGCATGCGATTAGGAAAGCTAATCGCCTGCAGCTGCTGCGCGACGCAATTTCGCGCATTTAACCCTCCAAATCAGATCCGAAACATGTGTAAACACCCAAAATCAAAACTAAACTATTAACCAACCCTCTCCAAGAAAAAACCCCCCAATTTATCTCTGCTCTAACGGGCTCGGTGCGATTATTTCCAAAAACGGCAAAATACTAGGTTTCATTAACTAACCTTATCTTTCCTTAAATGGAAACAATCAGATTTCATCTCCTACAAGTTTGCAAATCAACATTTCTCTGTTTTAACACCTCCCTAGTGTAAATCCTAACAACATTCCATCATTAATCATACCATAATCATCCTAGATCTCCAAGAATCATTCAAATGGGTCAAAATACACATTTTCATCAAAACACAACAACAATAGCTCAAACTCTTAGATAATCATCCTAATAACCCCTACATAACAGAAGTACAACCATTTCATGGAAACATTCATGTTATAAACACCAAGAAGATCAACATATGCATGTAAACTTCACATATAGCAAGTATTATGGTGTAGACTTGTTTTAGAACTCTTTTCAAAGGGTTTTAAAGACACAAACTTAGCAAAACAAGGTCTGGACTTTTGGGGAACCAAAACAACAACTTTACAAAGGTTAGGGATGAAGAATACACCTTGGATTTTATCAAAGAAAGGTGTGTAAGCTTGGAAATGGTGATTTTTGTAGCAAAACAAGTTCCAGAGGTGTTCTAGGGTGTGTGGGTGGCTTAGGATCAGTTAGGGTTGCTCTAAGGGTGTTTGGGGAGTTAAGGGTTCTATTTATAGGTGTTTCTAGTCGTTTAAAACACGTCAGGCAATTGTGCAGCATTATCAGGCGATTAGGGCTGCTAATCGCCTACCCTATTGGCGATTAGGGCTCTAATCGTCTACCCAAAACTCCTAATCGCCTGCTATTCACCCCCTATCAGCATGCAATTAGGGCTAATCACCTACAATATCATGCAATTAGGGCTAATCACCTACAATATCATGCAATTAGGGCTAATCACCTACAATATCATGCAATTACGCGTAATCGCTGTTTTACATATGTAAACACGTATACACATACCGACAAGTCACATAAAGATTATAAACACATAATTCATGAAAACGACCACGTTCACACTCGTTCACCAATTCCCGGGACTCGAGACTCGCGTGTGTGTGCTAAACCTGGTGATTCCACGAATCACCAATCCTTGTACACATGGTTATGGACCGACTCCCGATGATCCCGCGGATCATCGTAACGACTCCCAATGACTCCCTAGAATCATCATAACGACCCGACTGATCTAGTTAAGTATGCAATAAGTATGACTCGCTAAGGTAGACTTACTAGTTTAGTCAACGTTACTAACCTGAGTTTGCCGGGTGTCACAAAATGCTCATGAAAGGACTACTTCCGCCCGAACTCAAGTATCTCACGCATGTAGTCTTGAAGTGTATTGGTCCGAGGAGAGGTACCTTTGATGCTATCAGGGATACGTTGGCTTCTGCGATAGTCGCCTTGACTCTCAACAAGCCATTCAACTTTTCCAAAATGATCCTACATCATCTGAAAGAGATCATATTGCAGAAGACGACGAACACTTCTTTCATCGTTTATCCTTGTTTTCTACAGATGATTATTGATCGCCAAATACCAGGCTTGATGAAGCATCCTACAGAATTCATTGTGATTGAAGACATAACTCAGAAAGAGATGAACAGGATGAGAAGTTATAAGAACAGACCGAAGTCTTAATATCCTCCAAGCAGACGCGTATATGGGCACTTAAGCAGAGATGATTATGTGTCACCACCGGGGAATAGGTGGAGACATGATGACAACGATTCAGAAGATGACGCCCGAATTCATAAGTTGGTGTTTAAAGAAGGGGATGATATTGGGCGAAAGACAGTCAAGTTAGGTGAAAACACTCCTGGCAGAACCACTGACACTACTGAAGGTAATGAGGATGATTTTGATCCGAATGTTCTAGATTTCTCAGAACCTTCTGGTGCTGCAACAGAACAAGAATCCTCTCGATCTGCTAAAGGTAAGGCACCTGTTGATGAAGACGCACCAGTCAGCATAACTGATGCTGAAGATGACTCTGATGACACTGAAAGTGATTCCCCTGATAATTTGCTGAGAAACAACAAAGAGCAAAGAGAAAGGCAGCAGATGAGAAAGCTAGTGCAGCTGCGATAAGAGTTGTTGCTGAAGATCCCACCTATGTTGTGGCACAGGAGGATTTAATTGCAGACTTAGATGCAGAGCTTGACACGTCACCTCCTCCAAAGAGACAAAAGACCACTGCTAAGAAGGATAGTGTTCGTGGAAAGAAGACGATGTCTCAAAAACCGCAAATGGAGAAGACTTCAAGGAAAAGACGTTTTAATCTTCCTGAAGCGTTTGGGGTTCAAGACACTCAATCCTCCCAAGCAGCAGCAATGAAAACAACAACAACAGCAACAACAACAACAACAACAACAACAACAGCAACATCATCAGTTCCTACTTCTGTTAGTGCAGTTATGCCTGCAAGAGTCACCATTTCGATACCTACTTCGGTAATCTTCACTGAGCCAGCCTCAGTTACCGAAGCAGCGACAAGTTCCCAGATTGTTTCCAATCCAATTGGTGACCGGATTAGGAAGATGCGACAAGAAGTCCGACCTCCGGCTTCTAGGTCAACCGATCAGACCTCTTCTTCTTCAGCATCTGCAACAAATGAACAACTTCAGCGAAAAATCAGCGAGTTAACTGCTATAGTTGCTACACAAACGCGTGAAATAGCTGAGTTGAGAACCAAGAATGCTAATATTGAAGAGAATGAAACGGCAATGCTTGAGCGGATCAGGGAAACAATCCAGTCTAACAAAGAGCTGCAAGCGACAGTCGATGCGCTTACATTGTCTAATCAGCAGGTTATTGAATCAAATAGGCAGCTAATGGAATCTCATCATCAGCTGATACAGTCGAACCAAAATACTTTGGAGAGACTTGCAGGTGTTGAAGCCACGAACAGCGAGCTACGACTTACAAATGTGAACAATACGTAGAATCACCAGAACTAAGAAAGAGAACACAGAACTGAGAGCTAGGTTAAATGAGTTGACTGGAACCCAACCTAGACTCACTGGTGGTGATAGTTCAGAAGTTGCGGCTGGTGCTGGTGACGATGATGATGAAGATAATGATGATGATGAAGAAGATGATGACGAGGACGATGATGATGATGAATCGGATGATGGTAATGATGATGCTGGTAAAGGCGGTGATGGTGGTGATCCTGGAGCCACAGGTGGTGGCGGATCATCAGCTGGATCTGGATCTAAACGTACGAAGAAAAGCCATGACAGACAAGGCAAGGATCCCGCAGCAGGTTCTTCTGCTCAGGGGGAGCCTGATCACATGAAAAGCAAGATTCAGCAGCTACGGGATGCAATGAAGAAAGCCGTAGTACCAGTGGAGTATGTTGAGCCTTTGAACTGTTATTTTGCCTATGATGATGAAGGCAACCTACTTCCTCCACCTGCTATACCAGAATATGACTTAGAGGAGGGCGAGATACCTCCTGAGATGACCTCTGATGACATGAAAGAGGTATATGGACACGCATCCGGAGAATCTTCCGGTGCGAGTCAAAGTCCACCACCAGAGATGCATCCGGACAACAATGAGGTAAATTTGGAAGAAGGAACCAGTGTGCCAACTCCCGAATATGTGGTTGATCATACGGGCACTGGTATTCCTAATATTTCTGAGGAGATGGTCAATGAGGCTGAAGAAAAGCTGAAATCTAATCCTACTCCTATTCCTGATAAGGTAAAAGAGAGACACGACAAGATCAGGCAGAAATATCCAAATTGGTTTCCATCGGCTGAAGAGGAAAAGAAGAAGAAGGGACCAGTACAAGCTTCTATCTTCAAGAAACGTCTGTCTAAGATGTCTGGAGATGTTATCAGTTGGGCTTATATAGAGAAAACGAAGATGTTGGGCATGAAATGGGAAGAAGGTTTGTTATACTTCAGCCCTTACCGGAATGTCCTCAGTCTCCCCTTCTGGTATATCCGAGATCTGATCAGACTAGACTTTCCTCTATATTATGAGAAAGAATCCAGCCTGGATACTTTCTAAAACCTTCTAGCTAATGAGAGCCAATCTGAATGGAGATCCCTTAAACCTCAGTATCCCAAGTCATACAAGACTGACAAGATTCATCCTCGCACCAAAAGTCCGATTTGGGAACATAAGATCAAGCCACCAAACTGTGTACCGAAGATTCCTATTATCCCGGTCGAGCAAGACTTCTCCTCCAAGTTCTACTACTGGCACTATGATGCAGTGACTACTGAGGCAGTGATTGTCTTGAGCAACTCGCCTAAGCCGTGCAGGAAGATCAGGATTTAGGATCCGATGTGGCTGATCAACTGTTTAGAGAAAGATGTGGAGACACTGTTCCTGTATCCCATTCAGCATTTGAAGGCCGAAGCTGATCAAGCATTGAAGTATCAAAGGGTGATTCGCTTCTGTCACGCCAACAAAGTTCATGCTAGATGCGACTGGTCAAGACCTTCAAGGATCAGGACAATGTCGATTTGATGAAGACTGAAGATGCTGCTTGTCTTGTTATGTTTTGTTATGTTTGTTCTCAATTTTTGAGTCTGTAAAGTTTTTGGCGTTTGTTATAAACGATGTCTTTTGAAGTCTCTGTACGTATACTAGCCTGGTCCAAGGGGGAGTCTGTTAGTGCATGATGTCCCTAGGCTAGTATATATGTTGTTTGGACGAGTTTCGGGGTGTTTGGAGACGTTTATACCCATATTTGGGTGTGACTGAGGCTATTGGCGAGTAGTGGATGGGTATAGGCGATTACACCATATACCACATCACTGTTCATGCGATTAGGGGCTCAATATAGGCGATTATGGCCCAATCGCCTAGAGCTATATGTCTTATAGCCCCTACTCGCCTATACTATCCTGTACGAGTACGGGAGGTATAAATAGGCCAAATCATTTCCCTAATAATCAGTTCTTGCCACACACACTCTCCAAACACCCTCCCCAAGTCTAAGATTGCTTGGTTTGATCATTGTAACACTCGTGCTCTGTTTTAATGAAATAAACGTTAATCTTTTGACCCGTTTGTGTGTTGTAATTGCTCGTTTATCATTGTTTCAAGTTTGATTCTGTTATTAAGACATATTCAAGGGATTCCGCACCTTGAATATAACCCTCGTGATTGTCGGGTGACACGTTCGTCGATCCTACAAAGTGCCAAAGTCGATAATAAATAAATCGGAGGGGATCATGAGGAATTTTCTTTGGGCCGGGGTAACGAATGAAAGGAAGATAGTGGTTTGGGGATTTCTAAGATGGTTGATATAAATTTGGTTCTTTTGATTAAATGGGTGTGGTGATTCTACAACATGAAAGATTCTCTTTGGCATCGATTGATTGAAGCTATTCATGGTGGGAGGTGAAAGTGGTCTTTTCTTCTAGATAAGAAAGTCTTTTGCGGTTGTTGGCATAATATAGTCTTAGCTCTAAACATGATAAAGTTGCAGAATAAATCGGTTCATAGTTGTATAAAGGCTTCGGTAGGCGACGGTTTGTGTATTAGATTTTGGTTGAACCATTGGTATAGTGACTCATTACTTAAAGACAGATGGCCGGCTGACACTTTTTAAATTGGAAAGGGTCAAAGACTGCAGAATCAATGATCAATTTATACAAACATTGGACGGTATACAGTTAACTCATCAATGGAAACGAGGTATTCAATTGGTGGTCGAGATCTCTGAGATGCAGGAACTAATCGAGGTAATGTGCAGATTTGTTTTCAATTCTAGAAAAGATACTTGGAGCTGGGAAGTGAAAGACAAGGAGGACTTTTCGGTTTCATCAATGAAGAAATGGATGCGGCTTGGTCGAGATGTCAAACGGGTCCAAGTTATGAAGTGAGAAAAATGGGTGCCTTCGAAGGTAAGTTTGTGTCTTTGGAGGGTTGAGATGAATCGGCTTCCAACTAGAGACACTTTAATCCGTAGAGGTATTATTGTTCCAGATGCGTCATGCTTATTTTGTGCTGATTACAATGAGTTGATTGAGCATATATTTATGGGATGTAGTTTTTCCATGGCCATTTGGGCCGGTATTAGCTCGTGGTGCTAGTTAGGACCGGTGTTCCCACTGGAGTTCAAGAATCTGCTTTCGTTGGATAATCAAAGGACCGTTAGCGAAAGAGGGAAACGGATTATTAATGGCATTATCATGGTTAGTTCTTGGGCTATTTGGAAAGCGAGGAACAGGAAGTTGTTCGATGGCAAAGATCCGAAGGTTCAGGAAGTGTTAGCTTCGATTTAGTCTTTCACTTTTTTATGGTTTAGGAGTCAGTCGATATATTTGTCTCCTCAATGGAAGGATTGGGCTAGATACCCTTTGTATATGTTGTAGTGGTTTTGGCAGCAGCCCTCGGTTTGAGGACACTCCTGTTTTAATGAAAGTTGCTTTTCAAAAAAAATAATGATACATTTGTCATTTCATGATTATTCGCATTTATAGCACGACGATGCGGCCGATGCTCCATCTTTCTGATTCGATCCACAAAAGGCCCATCAACCATTTAATTGCCATCATCTCCTTCAAAGTAAGATGTTACTTATCCCCATCTATATATTAAATAAGTTGTTCCTTATCCCCATCTACATATTAAATAAGTAGTTCCTTATCCCATCTATATATATTAGTTATTAGGCGGTGGGGTGTGGTCTCGAGGAACAAGACAAAGAGTTGAGGTGGAGACTTCCTCTGACGGGACCCCCTCCCCCCCTCGCGTCGGTCCTTGTTTCGGTGCAAATGGGGAAATCTCTCCCTCCTCCCCAATCCTTTCTCTCTCTCTCTCTCTCTCTCACACACACACACACACACACACTCTCTCTCTCTCTCTCTCTCTTCCCCGTTTAGAGGTGGCATGGCTGTCAGTGCCTCGGTGATCGGTGACCACACTGATACATGGATGAAAACCCCGCCGTTATGGAGTTTAAAATTGTGTTTTTACATAATCATATGAAACCGAATGCAACACTTTGATAGACTTTTTGTGTTACAGGGTAAAAACGCTTATGGAATGGATTTTACATGATGTTAGAGTGAAGGATTGGAATTGAGAAGCATTGGAAGAAGAAAGATTAAAAAAATTGGCAATTCAAAGAGTCCACCATCACTGACGGTGGTCAGGCCGTCAGCAACGGCCAACATCATGAACAAAAGGAGGTCAGGCCGTCTAGGCCCCCGTCTGCCGCCAAATCAGGCGTCAGCCCTTGGCTGTCATGGACGGTCAACCTGCCGTCGCCGACGGCGGGGTCTGGAACAAATTGAAATTCAAATTTTATTAAATCCATTGAATGTTATCTTCGAAGAGGGACAAGGATTGGTTGAAAAAGGAGAAAAAATGGATCATTTTGAGGAGTTACAAGAGTTAAAAGCTTATATTATCAAGGGAAATCATCAAAGAAATCATCTCATACTCTAAATCATCATCTTTATCATTATCAATCATCCCCAATCCATTTTATAATCATTCCATACCATCCTATTGAAGATTGAAAATCCAAGAACACAATTTTTAGGTAGCGTTTGGTATGGTGGAATGAAAGGGGGAATGGAATGGACCATTACGAGGTAATGAAAAATAATGTGTTTGGTTGGTTAAAGGAATGGAATCACCCATTACACAAGGCATTCCATTCCCTCAAAACCATTCCATCCACCCCCATGTTTTTTTTTTCCATTCCATCCCTCATTCACCATTTACTAACAACACCATAACCCACCACTCAACACCATCGTCACCACCCACCACCGATGTCGCCACCACCCACCACCGTTGTCGCCACCACCCACCACCGCCGTCACCACCCACCACCGTTGTCACCACCACCTACCACCGTCGCCCACCACCGCTGCCGTCACCACCCACCACCGTCGTCGCCGCCACAAACCACCGCCACCCGCTACCTTCACCCACCTACCCACCACTGTTGCTGCCACCCACCACCGTCTCCTACCCACCACCACCATCCACCACCACCCACCGCCGCCCACCACCATCACCCACCCACCCACCGCCGCCTCCACCACGCGCCACCGTCACTCACCACAATTTCCTTTACCCACCACCACCGCCACTTCTCACCATCGTCACCCACCCACCATCACCGCCATCGACCTCCACCCATCGCCACCGTTGCCGCCACCCACCACCATGCTACCGCCACACACCACCACCTACCATCACCACCACTACCCACCACCGCCACTACTCACCATCGTCGCCCACCCACATCACGACCATCCACCTCCACCTTCCACCGTCGCTACCGCCGCTGCCGCCACCCACTACCACCGCTACCCGCCACCGCCACATATCACTACAACCATCACCGCCACTGACCACCACCCACCACCGTCACTAACCACCGATTTTATTCTTTTGTCTTTTCATGCCTATCCAATAACACAAAATAATATTTTGTTTCATTCCCACATGGCAACCAAACAAGACATAGAATGGTAATGATCCATTCCATTACCTCGTCCATTCCATTACCCCATACCAAACAGACCCTTAATGACTTCTATGGCCATGCTTGGCTAAACTTGTATTCACATCCGGGTGTAGACATTGATTCTAGAGTTCTTAACATTGGGTAATTTTTACTTTGTAATTGCTTTTGATTATTCAAATAATTGTGTTGATGTGCATTAATCTTATGTTGAATTCGTTTTAGTTAATTGATCTTGTGCCAATTTTTAATGAAATGAACATGATTCCTAGCCTTAACACATACCTAGGGTTGTATGTTTTAGTGTTATAAAGTATATTATTGTCCATCTTTGATGTTGATAATTCTTGATACCTAAACCTAATGAAACAACCAACCCGCGAAAATCATTTGCAATAGTTATAATTGACCTATTTGTTAGAACTTTAGTACTCAATTGTTGAAACCTGGGTGTGATTCTTTTATTATTATTGTTAGAATCACTTGTTTATTTGATCAATTTCTTTGTTTTTATTAAATCAATAAATATCCGAATCATGTTTGGTTCACCTTACTCAAACTCAAACTCTTGAATGAACAAAATTAGCAAGCTTCATAACTAAACAATATCTTCATAAAGTGACATTTTACAATCAACTACACTTGAATTACCAACCACAGACTCTTTGTGATTCGACACCCTTGTTACCACTACTACATAGTTGAGGTAATATAGGATTTATAAATACTATCTTTGACCGGACCGCGACATCCGATCACACACCCCTCACTCTTACAAATAACTATACTTTCTTCTCATTTTTAATTAAATAATATTTTTATACCTTTAACAACATCTTTTCTCTTTCTTCTACTCACTATCATTTTCAAAAAATATTAAAAATAAATGCAGGAAAACAGTGTTCCTTCAAATATACCAATGACTGATTGACCTTTTCATTTTCTAGAACAATCCAATATGGGATAGCCTACTGTTTGAGGCATATGCCTTTTAAGAGGAAGATCATATGTTTAAATCTAGGTAAGGGTGTATAATTTAGGAGCATTGGTTTAAAAGTGTAACGTTGGCCGTTAAAAAAACAATTTAATGATAATTATATATATATATATATATATATATATATATATATATATATATATATATATATATATATATAGGTTTAGGTTCTTGTACAAAGGACTGAAAGTGTGAGAAGTGTAAGAAGGAATAAGAGAGTGACACGTGTCACTAATTAAAATCAATTATGAGGGTATTAGTGTAATTGTGTCATTAGTCAAATATGGAATATATCATGAAATTATTATTTTTTGGAGGTTTTCCCTGATTAACCATCATCAATGATTATATTTTGTCAATCTACCATTGTTAGCCAGTAAACAATAAAAAATCTTGATATGATAATTATTCGTGTTTTATGTTTAAATGTCATAAAATATGTTGTTTTAAGGTGATGGTGTTTTATTTTAGACGCCACAAATCTTGATATGATAAGTATATTGTTTTATGTTTTTAGTTGCAGTTTATGCTGTTAAAACACAATATGAGGTATGTTTGAATATCACACGCGTTTGGTGTTTTTTTACATAGGGAGAGCATGCACATATGGTGTCTTGTTCATATACATATGGTGTTTTATGTTGAAACATGGTATACTACAATGCCTTGCTGAAATAATAAAACAAAGTAAAACACAATAGATTTGCAATAAAACACCATATTGTTTCTTTACACTCGTATATTCCCATGTTATACCATCTAAACACAAAGATGTATAAAACACAATAAAACACACTTTAGCCTTCAAAGATGTTTTATAAAAACTCCTTTTTTTATTCATTATCTCGTTGAAATCACAGAGAAAGATGAGAATGGTGGGGTTTAAAAATATTCAAAATCATTCAATGAATATCAATGTGATTGTTTCCAAATTAAAAAAAGAAATTAAGAAGGAAAGAGAGCAAATATAGAGGGACATTAATAGACCGTTTCAATTTTGTGTTTTAAAATAAGTGTGATATTACCTATCTACCCTTAAGACAACTAATTAATCAATCTAAATATAACACAAATTACAAGTTTGCCATTCATTTAATCTCATCCTTCCATTAATCTAATCTAATGGACACAATTACTTCTTACACTTCTCACAAAAAACACACTTTGTACAGGAACTCGACCATATATATATATATATAACTCTTAGCAAAGCTACTCTCCTTCAGAGATTACACGTACGAGCCATTATTATATACTATAATTCTCTTTCTTCTACTCACAATCATTTTCAAAAAATATTAAAAAATAAATGCAGGAAAACAGTGTTCCTCCAAATATACCAATGAAGAGTAATGACTGATTGACCTTTTCATTTTCTAAAACAATCCAATATGGGATAGCCTACTGTTTGAGGCATATGCCTTTTAAGAGGGAGATCATATGTTCAAATCTAGGCAAGGGTGTATAATTTAGGAGTATATGTTTAAAAGTGTAATGTTGGCCGTTAAAAAAACAACTTAATGATAATTTTATATATATACATACATATATATATATATATATAACTCTTAGCAAAGCTACTCTCCTTCAAAGATTACACGTACGAGCCATTATTATATACAATAATTAAGCGACACTTCTATAGTGTCGCCAACTAACATACACCACCAATAGTAGTATATAATAATGAGAACAACGTAAGACCTAAAAGTTAACATTTAGAAAGAAGCATTAGTATTAATTTTTGTGGCCACCATTAATATTTTGTCTACAAAATATCTTTAACTCAGCCGCCATAATTGAAAACTTGGTGAACAATTAATGGGCACTTGTGACGTCATATTTGGTGAACACTTAATGGGTAATTGTGGGCCTCATATTTGGTGAACAAGTAATGGGCTGCGGTTATTGGAATACTTTGGGCTCCAGATCAAGTCAACAATAGGCAACCCTACTGTTGTAATGTTAACGCTGGTATGCAATGTAATGGGCCGCGAGTATTTTTTTTACGCCCACACGAGAATAAATGCCACTTAATGTTATCTTTAATGTCCACGAAACCCTCAGCGCAACAGGAGCTCCCGCAGCGAAGCGCGATCTTTAACGTCCACCAAACCCTCCACGCAATAGGAGTTCCTGCAGCGAAACAAAACCCGTGACATAGTACTACTTAACGTTAACATGTATGCGCAACATCTGCGCCCACGGCGAAGCGTGGGCCAACTAACACCTAGGTGACCATATAATAGGAAGTGAAGTTGATCAGTGGGTTTGTGCTATGTGAGCCGCCCCTCTCTAGTTGGTCGAAAAAGGCAGTGGTGTTTTTTATATTCCGGGTTATATACAACATATATATAGTGGTGGAAGGATCATTTCAGGACACTATAGTTGTGAGAACAAAAAGAACAACTCTACATTATTTAACTCCCTATAAGAGAGAGGAAGGTTCTTGTAAATGGTTCCAATTCTACAAATAGCTCTTAACGCATGAGAAGTGAAGGAGGGTTTTTTTTTTGTATTATTTTTCCATATTTTTAAACATGTATTTTAGTACTGAAATCTAAAAAGAGGAAAATTGAATTGTAATAATCCCACCTTTGTGTTGTTGGCCAATAATAATCTCACCTAAGTTTATTCATTCCACCAGTCCCACCTTTTTAATTTATTTTTTCTCATTGCACCCGCCTTTAAGTCATACTAACGCTATTAGCTGAAACTCACAATTCCAGGCGATTATTCACCGGATCTGAAAGAGGGAATCGAGACGTTGATATTGGTATGTTCAATTGCAGAAACGAGCATGGTTTGATGGGTTTCAGGTTGATGTTCTAATCGGAGGGAATGACCGGAACCGACAATTAAAGTATCAAACCATGCTCATTTGTCAATTGAACATACCAATATCATCGTTTCGATTCTCTCTTTCAAATTCGGTGAACAATGGCCTAAAATTGTGAGTTTCAACTAATGGCGTTAGTGTGACTTAACGGCGGGTGCAATGAGAAAAAATAAATTAAAAGGTGGGACTGGTAAGAAGAATAAACTTAGGGGCTTTTTGGTAGCCTCTTAATGAGGCTCTTAACCATTCAGTGCTGAATGATTCAGCATTCCGCGCGTTTGTTTCAGCCTCTGAATGGAATGGTTAAGGCTGAATCATTAAAACTTGGGATGTTGCTGAATCATTAAGCACTGAATCATTAAGTACTGAACTAGGCTGACCTTAAATGAAACTCTCATACCAATGTAGGACAAGAAAACTAACCATTAAGAGGTCCCACTTAATGATTCAGCACTTAACCATATAAACCTCTTAATGATTCAGCACCTAATCAACCAAACAGCCCCTTAGGTGGAATTATTATTGGCCAACAACACAAAGGTGGGATTATTAGTGTAGAGTAATTACGTAATTACTGTTGTAGAGTAATTATGTAATTACTTTAGTGTAAACTATTGTAATTACTCTAATGACGCAATTACACAAAAAAATTATTTTTTATAGTATTCATCTAGAGAGCATGTTTAAGAAGATGGAAATTTTTTTTTAACAATCCAATATGGGATAGCCTACTATTTGAGGCATATGCCTTTTAAGAGGGAGATCATATGTTCAAATCTAGGCAAGGGTGTATAATTTAGGAGTATATGTTTAAAAGTGAAATGTTGGCCGTTAAAAAAACAATTTAATGATAATTATATATATATATATATATATATATATATATATATATATATATATATAACTCTTAGCAAAGCTACTCTCCTTCAAAGATTACACGTACGAGCCATTATTATATACAATAATTAAGCGACACTTCTATAGTGTCGCCAACTAACATACACCACCAATAGTAGTATATAATAATGAGAACAACGTAAGACCTAAAAGTTAACATTTAGAAAGAAGCATTGGTATTAATTTTTGTGGCCACCATTAATATTTTGTCTACAAAATATCTTTAACTCAGCCGCCATAATTGAAAACTTGGTGAACAATTAATGGGCACTTGTGACGTCATATTTGGTGAACACTTAATGGGTAATTGTGGGCCTCATATTTGGTGAACAAGTAATGGGCTGCGGTTATTGGAATACTTTGGGCTCCGGATCAAGTCAACAATAGGCAACCCTACTGTTGTAATGTTAACGCTGGTCTGCAATGTAATGGGCCGCAAGTATTTTTTTTACGCCCACACGAGAATAAATGTCACTTAATGTTATCTTTAATGTCCACGAAACCCTCAGCGCAACAGGAGCTCCCGCAGCGAAGCGCGATCTTTAACGTCCACTGAACCCTCAACGCAATAGGAGTTCCTGCAGCGAAACAAAACACGTGACATAGTACTACTTAACGTTAACATGTATGCGCAACATCTATGCCCACGGCGAAGCGTGGGCCAACTAACACCTAGGTGACCATATAATAGGAAGTGAAGTTGATCAGTGGGTTTGTGCTATGTGAGCCGCCCCTCTCTAGTTGGTCGAAAAAGGCAGTGGTGTTTTTTATATTCCGGGTTATATACAACATATATATAGTGGTGGAAGGATCATTTCAGGACACTATAGTTGTGAGAACAAAAAGAACAACTCTACATTATTTAACTCCCTATAAGAGAGAGGAAGGTTCTTGTAAATGGTTCTAATTCTACAAATAGCTCTTAACGCATGAGAAGTGAAGGAGGGTTTTTTTTTTTTGTATTATTTTTCAATATTTTTAAACATGTATTTTAGTACTGAAATCTAAAAAGAGGAAAATTGAATTGTAATAATCTCACCTTTGTGTTGTTGGCCAATAATAATCTCACCTAAGTTTATTCATTCCACCAGTCCCACCTTTTTAATTTATTTTTTCTCATTGCACCCGCCTTTAAGTCATACTAACGCTGTTAGCTGAAACTCACAATTCCAGGCGATTATTCACCGGATCTGAAAGAGGGAATCGAGACGTTGATATTGGTATGTTCAATTGCAGAAACGAGCATGGTTTGATAGGTTTCAGGTTGATGTTCTAATCAGAGGGAATGACCGGAACCGACAATTAAAGTATCAAACCATGCTCATTTGGCAATTGAACATACCAATATCATCGTTTCGATTCTCTCTTTCAAATTCAGTGAACAATGGCCTAAAATTGTGAGTTTCGACTAATGGCGTTAGTGTGACTTAACGGCGGGTGCAATGAGAAAAAATAAATTAAAAGGTGGGACTGGTAAGAAGAATAAACTTAGGGGCTGTTTGGTAGCCTCTTAATGAGGCTCTTAACCATTCAGTGCTGAATGATTCAGCATTCAGCGCGTTTGTTTCAGCCTCTGAATGGAATGGTTAAGGCTGAATCATTAAGTACTGAACTAGGCTGACCCTAAATGAAACTCTCATACCAATGTAGGACAAGAAAACTAACCATTAAGAGGTCCCACTTAATGATTCAGCACTTAACCATATAAACCTCTTAATGATTCAGCACTTAATCAACCAAACAGCCCCTTAGGTGGAATTATTATTGGCCAACAACACAAAGGTGGGATTATTAGTGTAGAGTAATTACGTAATTACTGTTGTAGAGTAATTATGTAATTACTTTAGTGTAAACTATTGTAATTACTCTAATGACGCAATTACACAAAAAAAAATATTTTTTATTGTATTCATCTAGAGAGCATGTTTAAGCAGATGGAAAAAAAATTTTAACAATCCCCCCTCCATTTCTCATGTTTAGTAGGTTAAGCCCATTTGTATTTGATCTTTATTCTATATATATAGGGTAGAGATCCTAAGAGAACCAACCCCTATTTGAGAACTGAGAGAACCATTATGGACGACACATTTCTCTAAGACAATTTTTTTTTTGGCTAAATCACTGCTTTATATGTAAAAATGTTTTTTTGTTTGTTTTTTTTTTTCATTTATACATATGTGTATATTACATCTTCAGTTATACATATGTGTATCATATATGTATGATACTTATTTTTTAAATTCTAACACATATAGGCACGTATGTACATTAAAATAACATGCTCTTACCCACAATCATTTTTTCTATATATGTATGTGAAGTTATTTCAGAATATTTGCACATGTATGTACATATGTGTAGAACACTAGCTTTTGTAGTTTTAGACACATATACACATATGTATAAATGAAAAATAAAAAAAATTATTCTTGTTAAAAAACCCGCAATTAAGCAAAAAAAAAAATTGTCTTAGAAAAATGTGAGGTCCAGAATGGTTCTCTCAGTTCTCAATTTGGCCAAATGTTCCGATTTGAACCAAATAATATATATATATATATATATATATATATATATATATATATATAGGTAGAGGATCCGGTAGGAAAATTGTTTTGTGTAAGAAGTGTAGGAAGTATTTTCAACCATTAGATCAAATCTGATTAAATCTGTAGATAAAGGGCATTATAGACTTTTTGTCCATTTTTTTTATTTATTACAAACCCACTAAATTAGCAACTAACATCTAGATATTTATGAAGATTAATCATCCTAAATTCTTTAAATTATTCATTATTTTTTATAAGAATCATAAGATATTCATATCAAGTAAGTTGATCAATACCCAAAAACTTGTTCGATTCTTCAAACATATAACCCATCTCTATCACTTTTTCGATTATTCAAGTCATGGCAGAAGGTTAACATCAGGAGTGTTTTATAATAACGTCGGAAGTGTTTTATAATGAAAGAGAAACTAGTATGCATTAATAAGGAGTGTTTTATATTGAAACTAAACACAGTAGAAGTGTTTTAACATATACGAATCATTATTAGTAAAAAAACACTATTATTCGGTTAGATCAGCAAAAAAAAAAAAAAAAAAAAAAAAAAAACTATTACTTTATACCCACTATTATAGAAGATGAAGAATAACCAGTGCAAAGAAGATTTTGTGGTTCTATTTGTTTTTTTCTTTTTAGAATATGAACAAGTTTGAATGTATGACAGAGATTATAATCACTAATAATATTTAACATTGAAATTAAGATGAGAGAGAGAGGGGACATAATTTAAGGGTGAGAGTCAAATGGTTTCTATATCAAAATACAATAAATGACATTACTACCCTCATTTAAAACACATATTTGACCATCCTACCCTTAATTATTAAAATATAATTAGTAGAATTTTAACGAACCCAAACTTTTAATCTCAACCATCCATTTCTAGATCAAATGGTTGAAAACACTTCCTACACTTCCTAAACAAATCAATTTTCCTACAGGAACCTTAACCTATATATATATATATATATATATATATATATATATATATATATATATATATATATAGGTTTAGGATCCTGTACAAAGTACATTTTTCGTGAGAAGTGTGAGAAGGACTAAGAATTGACATGTAGACATCATGTTTTGGATTTAGGAATGATGTTTTAGGTTGTTTTAACTTGAAAAACACCAAACACAACAATCTAAAACACAATACAATGTATTATAGTCATTAAATTTAAAAAACAGCTAAAACACACTACTTAACGCTTAAAACACACTGCTAATGTTCTTAGCATGGTGTTTTAAGTTTTAAGCCTAAAATACATTGTTTTCGGTTTTTAATTGTTATGTTTGGTGTTTTTATAGGCAAAACAATCCAAAACATCACGACTAAGTTCAAAAAATGATGCCTAAGTATCAATTTTTAATACTTCTCACACTTCTCACAAAAAAAAACACTTTGTACACGATCTTGACCCTATATATATATATGTATATATATATATATATGGGAGGGTAATCTTGAGAACGCTAAATATTGTGAGAACCGTGAGAACAAGTAAAAAAATCAATCAAAATCAATTTTTTTTAAAACAAACCTCATTATAATCAAAATACAACATTAATAAATGAATTTTCTGTCCAAATAATTCATCTTTTCTTGCAAAAACACTTTCAAATTAACTTTTTACACATGTGTAAATGGAACAATTTACACATTTATAAACAGTAAATTTACACATATGTAAAAACAATTTATTTTCGTATACGTTTGAATTTTTACGCGTAAATTGTGTTTTTGAGATTGTATTTTAGTAATAAAGATAAATGTAAAATTTGTTTTTTGAATTTGAATGGTTTTAGATGCCGTTCTCGCGGTTCGCACAAAATACATGTATTCTCAAATTAAATTTCCACTATATGTGTGTGTGTGTGTGTGTATACTAGCTTATTACCCAGGATCGTCCCGAAGTTGAAAAATCTAATATGACGTGATAAACCTATTGCAAATGGCTCAAGTTAACTAACCACAAAATCTGTGACACCCAACATATTTGACTTGACATATTTAAACTTAAAAGTCTACCTTAGCGGGAAACATTTTACTTACGTACTTAAATGGGTTAGTTGAGTCGGGATTTTTTAACGTATTGTCCAGGGTTCAATGATCTGGAGGATCATTGTTGTCTTTTACGTACACACGGGTCTTGAGTCCCGTTGTTGGTGAATTACATAAACTATATTAAGTGTCATGCGTAGATTTATTCTTATGTGGTGGATTATATGCAAATACGTGCTTAAACGATGTTTAGATTATTATCCATGCTTATGTATATTAAACATAGATTAGGATTACATGTTCACGTGTTAGGATGCGTTAAAATGGGTTAAACACGACAAACTGGAAAAACTACAAAACATAGGTCCAGGTTTGACCCATAGCGTGGGGGCGAACCTAGGAAAATATCTTGGTTCGACCCACATTGTAGGGGCGAACCTGGGACGGGAAAACCACATAAATTCATTCGACCAGCATAGACACATTCGACCTTGAATAAGGGGCGAATGTTGGCACATTCGACCTTATGCCTGGGGCAAATGTGGACTGGGTATAAATACCACACTTTGTCATTTTTCATCATTTCACAAACCCTAAACGCCTCCAAACACTCTCTTTCGACTTTTATCATTGGGGAAGGAGTTTTTTTAGCTTGTTTTTCATAATCCAACTCTCTAAATCATTTCAAGTGAAGATCTAAGGTGTGTTCTTCATCCTAAATCTTTCTTAAGCAATTTTAATTCGTTTTTATAAAACCCCAAAGTTCCAGATCTGATCTAAGATGACTTTTATGGATAATAACCTTTCTAAAACCTTTCTAAACAAAACCTCACCATAAAACATGAGTTTTCGTATGTGTTAACATATGTTAATGATCCTTCATGTTATGTTATGTGATTATTTGATGTTGTATGATATGTGGGTAATATGGAGATGTTCTAGGTAGTTAAAACTGATGAGTATGGATTATCTTAGGTCATAAACTATTGTATGATGATGTTAGGTCTAATTTGGGGATTTTGATAGATTTAGGGATTCATGCATGATGTTATTAGGAATGATATGATTAGGGGTTTTGATCTACTTGATAATCTGAGCATGATGATGTGTTTATTAAGTGATTTCACAAAAGTTTCCTAATTGGGTAAAGTTTCCATGCATGATGTGACATCTTCATAATATTGCCATTTTGGGTAAACGTTAAAACATACTGATTTAGGGGTAAGAATAGTAGGGTTATGTGGGGATATGTTATTCATACTTGACTGTTGTCTTTCATAATGTTTCGTGATGTTTTCGGACGTTTTTGAAGTGTTTTTAGGAAAACTCATCTGCCAGGGTCGAACCTGGGCACCTTCGACCAGTCGTGGGGTCGAAGGTGGACCTTAAGGGTCGAACCTGGCAGTCTGGTGGTCGAATGAACTTGTTTTAGATTGCATGAACTTACCTTGGGGTCGAAGGAACCTGAAAAGGGTCGAACCAAGCTTCTTGGGGTCGAACCTACCTTATTTTCTACCTCATTCGACCCAACTACTTCATATATGCAATTCTTGATGCAAACTAAGTATGTTATGCTTGAAACTTATTTGTAATCTATGCGTACTTGATTTGTTTGTGTAATGGGTCACCAACGGGATGTCGAGTCGGTCTAGTGTGTCGGTTAAACTGTCAAACACGTTTTCGAACATACTTAGTCATGATCTGGACAATCGGGGACTAGTTAACCTTAGGGTTATTAGTCAAAACTCTTATACATACTTTATTGATAGATCGCCGGTATTTGGGATTATCAAGACTTGTCTTTATTCATATTTTGGGAACGCAAACTAAGGTGAGTGTCACAACCCCATTCTTTACTGTTTTTGGAACATTCTGGGGGAGAAACATCCGGTAAAACTTTCTAACTTTTAGACCAATACATTACATTATATCACATGGATACTTAGTGACTATTACTTCATCATTAAATTCCTCTCATGTCTTAGTGAACCATCAATATGTGGGTACATAGCGGGGAAAGTGTGAATAGATCTATTGGGCCTGGCAAGCCCCACTTGGGGCGACTGGAGGTCGGTGGCGGATGCAAATTTGTCCTATATCTTACGGCCCTAGGTGATGAACCGGTGACGGGTTTGAGGCATTCTTATTTTCTCAGCAGTGGTTCACGACACTATAGTATCATGTAACGATGTCTAGCTAGCATCAGGTATAGATGTAAGGATTGTTGGGTCTGGTTTACTTGTGACAAACTTTTACAACCTATATCTCTATGACTCATCGGCACTTTATGGGTTGTCTAACTTCGCATGTTTTCTCAGGTCGCTAAGGTAGTAGGGAATCTTAGGCGCACTGGAGTCGTACTGCGTCTAGTCTTGCATACATAAGCAAACCGGGTTGTGTTTGCATTCATACTTTAACATTGGTTTTGTAAACATTTATTTTTCTTCCGCTGTCGTCGTCTACTTTACTTTTGAACTTATAAACTGCGTGGTTGGTATTTCTACGTAACTTTTAATGCATATAGATGTCGTTTATTATGACCGTTGACTTGGATCCTGGTATGTCACGTGCCTCGCGGTAAAACCCCGCAAGTGGAATTTGAGGGTGTGACAGATTGGTATCAGAGCCAATGGTTATAGTGAACTAGGACTGCATGTAGATTCTAGTCTATAGCCGAGTCACACACTAGACGGTCACACGTTATGAGTCGTTTTAGTGAGCAAACTTACTAACTTTGTCGGGGTGTCTATATCATCATAGTTGTGTATTACATCATCTATGATTGGTTGGGCTTGGCCTATTCTTTATCTTACCTTCTTCTACGGGATTTGAAGACGAAGGAGCGGACTTGTTGATTCTTGACACGGTGGTGTTGCGCATGGGAGCGACTTTGATGTATCTTTTAGATCTGTCCAGCATTCGGATATCTTCCTTTCTGCTTCATGGACACACTTGCACGTACACTATCTTGCACTTGTACTTGGATTAGCACACCTTGGAATGATTATTCGTTCGGAACTCTTTTACTCTTGGTATTCTGATCAGATGATTCGTGGTTGATACGGATTGATTGGATCAGGATGACCATCTATCATTATCATTAGTTGTTAATACTAGTGATGAATCTGAACTTCTTGTTCTATCTGTATTCCAGAAGATGCCAGCTGCTCGTGGTGGTGGACGCCGTGGTGGCGGCGGTTGTCGCGATGGCGGTCGTGGTGATGAGCCTGTCACTATGACCCAATCCGAGCTGAACAACATGATTCAGCAACAGGTGTCTGTTGCTCTTGCTGCATTCCAGGCTGCTCAGCAGGGGTTTGCCCGTGGTAATTTGATTATTACTACTTCTGTTTCTTTATACCGTTGATGGTATGTTCGTTTTGCTTACCTGTGTGTTGATACAGGTAATGTTGTTAATCCTCATCCTCCTACCTTCTCCTATAAAATGTTTATGGAATGCAAGCCTCATAACTTTAGTGGGAATGAGAGTGCAGTGGGTTTACTGAGGTGGTTGGAGAAGGTTGTCTCTGCTTTTGCGATGTGTAATTGTCCTGCTGTGGACCATGTGAAGTACGCTTCTTGTCCTTTTGAGAATCGTGCTTTGACGTGGTGGAATACTGTTATCCAAACTGTTGGGTTGGCTGAGGCCAATGCCATGCCTTGGGATAAGTTTGTGTTTCGTTTGAAGATTGAGTACTGTCCCCGTGACGAGATCAAGAAGCTGTACCATGAGTTGTGGAATCATACTATGGTTGGATCCGAGATTGAGGAGTATGCTGTTCGTTATCATGAGTTAGTTCTTATGTTTTTGGATGCTGATACTTCGGACTATAAGAAGATTGAATTCTTTGTGGCTGGGCTTGTACCTGAAATTCGTGGGCTGGTTACCGCGAATGACTGTGCTACTCTTCAGGTTACTATCCGGTTGGCTCACAAGATGACCAATCAAAAGGTGGAAGAAGGTACTTTGCCACCTAGGGGTTCTATTGTGAAGGCCCCTGATAGTGGTAGTAAGCGTAAGTGGGAGAGCTCAGTGAAGAACTCCGCCCCATCCCAGCCCCAGCAGCAGCAGAAGAAGTCTGAGTCTTCTACCCCTTCGTCTGGACAGAAGTTTGGTTCTTATAATGGTAGTTACCCGATGTGTAACAAGTGTAGCTATCATCATAATGGGCCATGCCGCAAACTTACTACTTGTCAGCAGTGCGGGAAGCCGGGACATGAGGTTCAGACTTGTCGTGTTCGGTTGAGCGACAAATCTGCCCCTCAGGCTACTAACCAGGCAAACCAGGGTTGTTACAACTGTGGTCAGACTGGTCACTTTAAGCGGGATTGTCCCAAGCTGAAGCAGGGTGATGGTGGGAAGAACGGTGGTGGTAACAGGAACAACGGAGGCGGCGGCGGAAACGCACGTTTCTTCGTCATTGGATCGGGGGAAGCCCGACATGACCCAGATACTGTTACCGGTATGTTCCTTCTTAACGATCGCTATTCTTCTGTTTTATTTGATTATGGTGCCGATAGAAGCTTTGTATCGGTACGATTTAGTAAGTTGCTAGACATAGTACCTACACCCTTAGAGGCTAAGTACTTGATAGAACTGGCTGATGGTAAGAACATTGAAGCGACACATATTCTTCGGGAATGTCATTTGGAACTTTCGGGTTTGTCTTTCCCTATTGACCTTATGCCGGTATCCTTAGGTAGTTTTGATGTTGTAGTAGGCATGGATTGGTTGTCTTTGTATCGTTCGGAGATCGTTTGTTTTGACAAGGTTATCCGTATCCCTCTCCCTAATGGAGAGATTCTTTCGGTGCATGGTGAGAAGAGCGGTAATTCTTTGAGTATCATTTCTTGTATGAGAGCCTACAAGTATCTTCGGAAGGGCTATTCGGCCATTCTGGCACTTGTTTCCGTTTCTTCTGATGGTGAGAAGAAGATCGAGGATATTCCCGTGGTTCGTGACTTTCCTGATGTATTTCCTGACGACTTACCTGGTCTTCCTCCTCATCGTCAGGTTGAGTTTAGTATTGATCTTGCACCTGGTGCAGCCCCTATTGCTCGAGCCCCTTATCGTCTTGCGCCTCACGAGATGTTGGAGTTGTCCAACCAGTTATAGGAACTCTTAGAAAAGGGCTTCATCCGGCCTAGTTCGTCCCCGTGGGGAGCCCCTATTCTGTTCGTGAAGAAGAAAGATGGGAGCCTTCGAATGTGTATTGATTATCGTGAGCTTAACAAGGTGACCATCAAGAATCATTATCCTCTTCCTCGTATTGATGATCTCTTTGACCAGCTTCAGGGTTCTAGCTATTATTCGAAGATCGACTTGAGGTCGGTCCGGTTATCAACAGTTGCATGTGCAGGAAGCTGATGTTCCGAAGACTGCTTTTCGTACTCGCTATGGCCACTTTGAGTTCTTGGTCAAGCCCTTTGGTCTCACCAACGCACCCGCAGTTTTCATGGATTTGATGAACCGTGTCTGTAAGCCTTATCTTGATAAATTCGTCATTGTCTTTATTGATGACATTCTGATCTATTCCAAGAGCAAGGTGGACCATGAGGAACACTTGCGACTTATCTTGGAACTCTTGAGGCGATAAAAGTTGTATGCTAAGTTCTCGAAGTGCGACTTTTGGTTACGCGAAGTTCAGTTCCTAGGTCATGTAGTGAATGAACTAGGAATTGATGTCGATCCGGCTAAGATCGAAGCAATTAAAGACTGGGAAGCACCAAAGACGCCATCTGAGGTGCGGCAGTTCCTAGGTCTTGTGGGTTACTATCGTCATTTCATTGAGGGATTTTCGAAGATCGCTCAACCCCTCACTACTCTCACCCAGAAGGACTGGAAGTTTGACTGGGGTGATTCGCAGGAATCAACATTTCAGATGCTGAAACTTAAACTCTGTTTTGCACCTATCTTATCCCTACCTGATGGTACGGACGACTTTGTTGTGTATTGCGACGCTTCTATTCGTGGTCTCGGTTGTGTGTTGATGCAACGCGAGAAGGTTATTGCTTACGCTTCTCATAAGCTTAAGGTTCACGAGAAGAACTACACTACCCATGACTTGGAATTAGGTACGGTGGTCTTCGCTCTGAAAATTTGGAGACACTACTTGTACGGTACCAAGTGCAGTATTTATACCGATCACAAGAGTCTCCAGCATATTTTCGATCAAAAGGAGTTGAACATGCGGCAGCGTCGCTGGGTCGAACTCCTTAACGATTATGACTGTTCCATTAAGTACCATCCTGGCAAGGCAAACGTTGTCGCTGACGCCTTGAGCAGGAAGGAATCTGCGAAACCACGTCGTGTTCGAGCTTTACAGCTCACTATCCATTCTTCTTTGCCTGACCAAATTCGTTCTGCGCAACTTGAAGCTTTGAAGGAGGAAAACCTTAAAGCTAAAACTATGCACAGTGCCGACAAGCACCTTGAACTTAGGTCTGATGGCTTACACTACTTTGCGGAACGAGTTTGGGTACCTCGGTTTGGGGGATTACGGGATCTTGTCTTGGATGAGGCTCACAAATCCCGATATTCTATTCATCCTGGCTCCGACAAGATGTATCAGGATTTGAAGATACTCTACTGGTGGCCAAACATGAAAGCTGACATAGCCTCCTATGTTAGCAAATTCTTGACTTGTGCGAAAGTTAAGGTGGAGTACCAGAGATTCCTGAATGGAAGTGGGAACGAATCACGATGGATTTTGTCACTAAACTACCAAAATCACCAAGTGGTTGTAATGTGATTTGGGTGATTGTCGACAGGTTGAAAAAATCGGCGCACTTCCTTCCCATTAAGGAAACTGACGGACTCGAGCGCTTGGCTCGCATTTACCTTAAGGAAGTTGTTTCTAAGCATGGGGTGCCTGTTTCTATCATCTCTGATCGTGATTCTCGTTTTGCTTCGCGTTTCTGGAAGGCTCTGCATAAAGCCTCAGGTACTCAGCTGGATATGAGTACAGCCTATCATCCGCAAACCGACGGTCAGAGTGAGCGGACGATTCAAACTTTGGAGGACATGCCTCGGGCATGCGTTATCGACTTTGGCAAAGGTTGGGAGAATCACCTGCCATTGGTGGAGTTCTCTTACAACAACAGCTATCATTCTAGCATTAAGGCAGCTCCGTTCGAGGCTCTTTACGGACGGAAATGCCGATCTCCTCTTTGTTGGGCCGAGGTGGGCGACAGTCAGCTCACTGGTCCAGAACTTGTGTACGAAACTTCGGAGAAAATCGTACAAATTCGTAGCCGCTTAGCGGCTGTGCGGAATCATCAAAAGAGCTATGCCAATCGCCGTCGCAAACCTTTGGAGTTCCAGGTTGGGGACATGGTACTTCTAATAGTTTCTCCATGGAAGGGCGTCATACACTTTGGGAAGCGTGGCAAACTTAACCCTCGTTATGTCGGACCGTTCGCAATCCTGGAACGGATTGGACCGGTGGCATACAGACTTGACTTGCCGGCAGAGCTCGGTAGTGTCCATAACGTCTCTAACTTGAAGAAGTGTCTGATGGATGAATCTCTTATTGTTCCTTTGGAAGAGATCAAGGTTGATGATCGTATTCGCATTGTGGAGGAACCGGTTGAAATCCTTGACTACAAGATTCGTAGTCTTCGTGGGAGAAAAATCCGAATCGTTAAGATTCGTTGGACTTGATAAAGTCCAAATATCCTCATTTTTTCCTAAGCGTGCGTTTGAATCTAGACATGTTACCGCTGAAGCTGATTGAATCTCGGGGGAGATTCCTTTCAACGGGGGGATGATGTGATAACTGGTAAATTTTCTTTCGTTTCTTTCTTTTCGTCTTTTCCTTTTTGGCTTCGTGCAATTTTCGGGACGAAAATTCTTTCAACAGGGGGATGATGTGACACCCGGCATATTTGACTTGACATATTTAAACTTATAAGTCTACCTTAGCGGGAAACGTTTTACTTACGTACTTAACTGGGTTAGTTGAGTCGGGATTTTCTAACGTATTGTCCAGGGTTCAATGATCTGGAGGATCATTGGTGTCTTTTACGTACACACGAGTCTTGAGTCCCGTTGTTGGTGAATTACATAAACTATATTAAGTGTCATGCGTAGATTTATTCTTATGTGGTGGATTATATGCAAATACGTTCTTAAACGATGTTTAGATGATTATACATGCTGATGTATGTTAAACATAGATTAGGATTACATGTTCACGTGTTAGGATGCAATAAAATGGGTTAAACACGACAAACTGGAAAAACTAGAAAACATAGGTCCAGGTTCGACCCGTAGCGTGGGGGCGAACCTGGGAAAAGATCTTGATTCGACCCACGTTGTAGGGGTGAACCAGGGATGGGAAAACCACATAAATTCATTCGACCAGCAGAGACACATTCGACCTTGAATAAGGGGCGAATGTGGGCACATTTGACCTTATGCAAGGGGCGAATGTGGACTGGGTATAAATACCACACTTTGTCATTTTTCATCATTTCACAAACCCTAAACGCCTCCAAACACTCTCTTTCGACTTTTATTATTGGGGAAGGAGTTTTTTAGCTTGTTTTTCATAATCCAACTCTCTAAATCATTTCAAGTGAAGATCTAAGGTGTGTTCTTCATCCTAAATCATTTTTAAGCAATTTTAATTCGTTTTTATAAAACCCCAAAGTTCTAGATCTGATCTAAGATGACTTTTATGGATAATAACCTTTCTAAACAAAACCTCACCATAAAACATGAGTTTTCTTATGTGTTAACATATGTTAATGATCCTTCATATTATGTTATGTGATTATTTGATGTTGTATGATATGTGGGTAATATGGAGATGTTCTAGGATAGTTAAAACTGATGAGTATGGTTTATCTTAGGTCTTAAACTATTGTATGATGATGTTAGGTCTAATTTGGGGATTTTGATAGATTTAGGGATTCATGCATGATGTTATTAGGAATGATATGATTGGGGGTTTTGATCTACTTGATAATCTGAGCATGATGATGTATTTATTAAGTGATTTCACAAAAGTTTCCTAACTGGGTAAAGTTTCCATGCATGATGTGACATTTTCATAATATTTCCATTTTGGATAAACGTTAAAACGGACTGATGTGGGGGTAAGAATAGTAGGGTTATGTGGGGATATGTTATTCATACTTGACTGTTGTGTTTCATAATGTTTCGTGATGTTTTCGGACGTTTTTGAAGCGTTTTTAGGAAAACTCATCTGCCAGGGTCGAACCTGGGTACCTTCGACCAGTCGTGGAGTCGAAAGTGGACCTTAAATGTCGAATCTGGCAGTCTGGTGGTCAAATCTGCATTATTTGTTCGAACGTGCTTGATTTAGGTCGAATTAACACATGTTAAGGTCGAATGAACATGTGTTAAGGTCAAATGAACTTGTTTTAGGTTGCATGAACTTACCTTGGGGTCGAAGGAACCTGAAAAGGGTCGAACCTACCTTATTTTCTTCCTCATTCGATCAAACTACTTCATATGAACTTACCTTGGGGTCGAATAACCTTGTCAAAACAAACGATCTCCGCGCGATACAATGATAACCAATCCATGCCGACCACGACATCAAAACTACCCAGGGGTACCGGCATAAGGTCAATAGGGAAAGACAAACCCGACAGTTCCAAGCGACATTCCCTAAGGGTGTGTGTCGCTTCGATTTTCTTACCATCAGCCAATTCTATTAAGTACTTAGCCTCTAAAGGTGTGGGTACTATATCTAGCAATCGACTAACATCCAAAGATATGAAACTCTTATCGGCACCAGAATCAAACAAGACAGAAACATAGCGATCATTAAGAAGGAACGTACCGGTAACCGTGTCTGGATCCTGCCTAGCCTACGCAGATCCAATGACGAAAGCACGTGCAGTCCTGCCTCCGCCGCCGTTGTTCCCGTTCCCGTTCCCGCCCCTCCCATTATCGCCCTGCTTCAGTTTGGGACAGTCATGCTTGAAATGTCCCGTGTCACCGCAGTTATAACACCCCTGCCTCCCCTGAGTCCCCTGAGCAGCAGGAGCAGGAGTAGCCGCAGGAGTCTGAGTTGGGGTGAGTGCCACCTTGCAATCCTTAGCATGGTGCCCCAACTGATGGCACCGATGACAACGAGCCCTATCACAACCCCCAGAATGATGAAAACCACACTTGTTACACTTGGGATGCTTCCCAACATACCCACTCGTCTTCTGCCCAGAAGAAGACCCAGATGAATCAAACTTCTTCACTGGCTGAGCTGGCACCACACTCTTCCCCACACTATCCCACTTCCTCTTGTTCCCCTCAGCGACCTTCACAGCAGCACCCTTGGGTGGCAAAACGCCTTCTGCCACCTTCAGGTTAGTCATCCGATGAGCTGATCGGACAACTTCAGCAATAGTGGGAAGATTCCCAGTAGCCACCAACCCAGCAATCTCGGGCACTAGTCCAGACACATAGTGCTCGATCCTCCTGTACTCGGGTGTGTGTAAATCAGGACACAACACCGCCAGCTCATTCCTCCTCACAGTGTATTCCTCAATCTCAGACCCAACCATCTTGTAGCTCCAGACCTCATGCTCCAACTTCTGTATCTCCTCTCTCAGATAGTACTCACCTCTCAACAGCTGCACGAACTCCGCCCAAGGCATAGCAATAACCTCCCCCAATCCCATGTTCTGTGTAGTAGCATTCCACCACGACAGTGCGGGCCCCTCAAATGTCGCAGTAGCATACTTTACCCGGTCCCCAGTAGGACAGTTACACATAACAAACACAGATTCCACCTTCTCCAGCCATCGGAGCAGTCCCACCGCTCCCTCAGTTCCAGCGAACTTATGGGGCTGACAGTCCCGAAACTTCTTATAAGAGCACTGAGGTGGGGGTGGATTGGCACCAACACCTGAAACACGGTACACGAGTAAGACACAAACGAAAGGACACGAAACCCAAAAATGAGGCAAGGTCGACAAAAATCAACTCACCACCCATGGCATTAATCCCAGCCTGGAAATTAGCCATAGCCATGTTCACTTGCTGCTGTAGCAAGTTGTTCAGTTCAGCTTGGGTCATGTTGATGTTACCACGACCACCGCCTCCAGCGCGACCACCACCGCCAGCACGGCCACCGCCGCCACCACGACGTCCACCACCGCGAGCACCAGACATGATCTAACAAATCAAGAAATCGAGGGATTCAGATTCACTTCCAGTGTCAACCACTAGAAATTTACAAGAGTTAACCTAGGGACAAATCCAGGACTATACATCCAAACTCGAAATCCATCGGAATTTTCATGCATTCCAGTTTATTATTTCGTGTGCACCCGAAATGATAAACTGCTCTACATGGTCCTCCAGATGTACCCCTAATCCAGACCCCAATCACTGAATATCGTCGCCTAGTAACGTGTGACGATAGGTGCAAGTGTAAGAAGGCATGTGTGTGCTAGAACCAACAAATCAACCCCTCCTTCTTCAATCTAGAAGAAGAAGACAAGAGCAGGTAAGAACCCAAATAAAAGCGGATGATGTAACGGAGAAGCATGATGATGATGTAAGGACACCCCGACAACGTTAGTACGTATCCCACTAATAGACTCAAAGTATGTGACCGTCTAGTGTGTGCGACTCGGCTATAGACCAGACTCTACATGCAGTCCTAGTTCACTATAACCATTGGCTTTGATACCAATCTGTCACACCCTCAATTTACCACTTGCGGGGTTTTACCGCGAGGCGCATGACAAACCAGGATCCAAGTCAACGATCACAATAAACAACTCTATATGAAAAGCGTAGAGAGACATAACCAACAATTTTATAAGCGGAAGCGTTTAAGTAGCATTTAATCAACTATGCTATCATCTCAAAAGTTATTCAAAATACTTTTTATTACAAAACGTGCAACTATGCCTAGACGCCAAAGCAGACCCGTGCGCCTAGTTCCATTCATTGCTACCTTAGCGACCTGAGAAAAACATGCCAAAAAGATGTCAACATATAATGCTGGTGAGTTCACAGGTTTGCTCAATATGTTACCAAAATGTTACCATGTCCATACTATATCAATGTTACCAAGTACGCTAGCTAGGCGTATGTTTTATTACTACTACGATTGGAAACCATTACTAGACACGTTTTGCAATGTTTAGCATGTTTAAGCAGCCCGTATGTTCAGCATGATGATGTTCCTGTTCGAGACAATATGCACCCGCCCGGCCCTCCAAGCCGACAGTGGGGCAGGTCACGCCCAATAGATCTATCCACATTTCCCCCGTTGTGCATCCCCGCACATTCATGGTTTCCCCCGGGACTTCCAAAGATTGTATAGCAATATAAAGTTAAAAAAAACCATAGTATGACATATGTTACCAAAACAGTTTAGCGCATGTTTTCTCCCCCAAAAGTTAAAGCGGTAAAAGTGGGGCCGTGAACTCACCTTAAGTAGCGTTCTTCGATTACAAGTAAAGATGTTTAGCCCTTGATAATCCCTCTACCGGAGATCTATCAAAATGTTCACATAAGTGTTCTGACTAATAACCATAAGGTTATCTAGTCCCCGATTGTCCAGATCGTAACCAAGTATGTTTTAAAACGTGTTTAAATGTTTAACCGACACACTAGACCGACCCGACATCCCGTTGGTGACCCATTACCCTAACTAATCAAGTACACATAGATTACACACAAGGTTCAAGCATAAAACACTTAGTTTGTATCAAAAATCTCATTTCTGCATCAGAACGGTCGAACCAGTCAGTTTTAAGTCTCCTTCGCCCGTGTTCAATCTCATTCGCCCGTTTTACATTTCGTTCGACCGTTTGATGCTTCCTTCGCCCATTTTACCACATTCGCCCAACAAAACCCAGGTTCGACCCTGGTTTTCCTCCTTCGCACCTTCGATCGGTCGAAGGAGGCCAGGTTCGCCCCTGTTGTGCAATTTTTCCTAAAAACGCTTCAAACACATTCAAAATGACTCGAAACATCATCAAACACAGCAGTCAAGCATGGATAACTTATTCCTACAAAACCCCACCGATTTCCCCCGATAATACGTCCGTTTCAGCCCTTTCCCAAAATGGTAAAGATTATGGAAACATCACTTTCATGCATGAATAATTTACCCAATTTGGAAACTTTTGAAATCGATTCATATTCAACTTGAAATGCTCAGTTTGTCGAGTGTTCGATCTTTTCTTATCAATTCTATTGATCATAAATATCATGCATCAAGTTTAGATCCAATAAAACCCCCAAATACCCATAATATCATCATATCCAATCCTAACCCTAAACAACAATATTCCAACATCAATAACAATCCTATATCATGTTTCTATCATAGATATAGCAGCAAATCATTGAACAACACACAACACCACATAATATACAATTTACATATGTTATTCACCATGAAACCTATGTTAAATGATAATGTTTTGATTTAGAAAGATGTTTAAAAGGTTTTTAATCATAAAAACACCCTTAGAACAGATCCGGACAATTAGGGTTAGATGAAAACGAATTAAAATGCTTTTAAAAAGGTTTAGGATTATGAACACACCTTGGATTCTTGTTTAGATGTTGTAGATAGGTTAGATTATGAAAAAGAAGGGCAAAAACTCCTTCCTTAGTGTTTTAGATCGTTTGAGAGCGTTTTGGGACGGTTAGGGTTTGTGAAATGATGAAAAATGACAAAGGTTGGTATTTATACTAATCCTATTTCGCCCCAATTCATTGGTCGAAGGTGGTCTCCTTCGACCCTTACACAGGGTCGAATGAGCCCTGTCCTGGTCGAAGGGAATTCCTTCAATTCCACTTCCCTGGTTCACCCATCTACAAAGGGGTCGAACCAGACAATTTCTCTCCTTCGACCACTCGAAGTGGTCGAACCAGGATTCCCTTTTAACTAGTTTTCCAGTTTGTCGTGTTTAACGCATTCTAACACATCTTAACACATAAGCATGCATCCTTAGTCTATATTTAACATATTTAAGCATAGATAATCATTTACACATCATTTAAACGCATCTATGTATATAATCCACCACACGACCCATAATCTACACATATACTTAATTAGTTCATGTAATGTCACCAACAACGGAACCCGGTACTAGTGTATTACCAAAACGACTCCCAATGATCCTCCAGATCATTGTACCCTGGACAATCCTAACTTGACCCGACTCAACTAACCCAGTTAAGTTTGTTTATAAACGTTTCTCGCTAAGGTAGACTTAGATGTTACTAATATGTTTAAGCCAAACATGCCGGGTGTCACAGCAGTGGTTCACGACACTATAGTATCATGTAACGATGTCTAGCTAGCATCAGGTATATATGTAAGGATTGTTGGGTCTGGTTTACTTGTGACAAAACTTTTACAAACTATATCTCTATGACTCACCGGCACTTTATGTGTTGTCTAACTTCGCATGTTTTCTCAGGTCGCTAAGGTAGCAGGGAGTCTTAGGCGCACTGGAGTCGTACTGCGTCTAGTCTTGCATACATAAGCAAACCGGGTTGTGTTTGCATTCATACTTTAACATTGGTTTTGTAAACATTTATTTTGCTTCCGCTGTCATCGTCTACTTTACTTTTGAACTTATAAACTGCGTGGTTGGTATTTCTAAAGAATTTTAATGCATATAGATGTCGTTTATTGTGACCGTTGACTTGGATCCTGGTATGTCACGCGCCTCGCGGAAAAACCCCGCAAGTGGAATTTGAGGGTGTAACAAAATCTCTCAATCACTGTATGTGCATAGTATTCTAATCAGTAATAACTCATATTCCTTAACCTAAAACCGAATCACTAATCATCTAAACAATCAAGTAAGTAAGCTGCAACTATTCAAAAACTCATCACATCTTTCTAATCTCTCACATTCTAATGACTCTTATAATTCCTAACCTAATCAACTAAACAATCACTTAAGTTGGAAGTTGTAACCATTCAAAAACTTACCACGTCTTTGTACCAAGTCTCACAACCACTGGTAAGGAAACTGCATATATGACATAGAAGACAAAACCTGAAAAATTACTTATAGCTTATTAGCCGAACACACTTCACATATGCTAAGAAAGAGACTAAAAGAGCAGAAAATGTTTCAAATTTGGATGCAATAAACTCACTCTCAATCCTAAAAGTAATTACCAACAAACAAGCAGTTGATGACTTAATAATTTTATTTCCCCTTACATATAATACAAAGTTCAAGTACAGTTCCTACATCAAGAAAAGGTTCTACACTATAAAGTACTTCAAGAACCTAGTAAACAAATAAAAGACACCAAATATTGTACAAACACATCAAACTGTATCATTTCAATTAGCAAAATTGATGGATATTTCTACGCTGTCGGCTACTTAATACAAACTTTCATACAAAAATACATGTTTGGGCAACTTAGCCGCGCTACCATAATCGCCACAGGAACAACTAAACACATATTGCAAAGCCACCTTACCACCCATGGAGTGCCCCAAAACAACATCAAGCCAGCTCCAGTCTCTAGCTTAACTAAATTAGCAAGATATCTATAATTAATACAAACTTTACATAATCTTAAATTCAAAATAAAAACATAAAACTATTAGTAATTAGTTTTATTAACAAATATTAATAATATTTATCATAGTAAGAAGGAGGGAAACCACCATTGCAAGGAGACTGAACCTTCGATTCATCAACTATAGCTTCCAATTTCAAATCAAGAGCCTGGTCAAACAAATTTTAATAATATTAAACTCAAAATTAATGAATCAGAATAAAAAAAAATAAAGTATCAAATTAAACAAATATCCTTTTCATGAATCATATGCATACATGAATAAATTTAATATCAATTACATATTTTGGTTCATACCCTTGGTACTAACGAATGGTGAGCTTTAGAACAAACCACTCACCAACTTTGCTCAATACAGAGAGGTCTTGGTGTATTTCTAAGTTCATTCGAAGTACAACAATATTATATCTATTGAAAAATTGACAATGTTTTTATTTTTTATTAATTGCTTTTGAAGGAGAGTTTCATTGAATCTTTTCCTATCCGTGATCCCCTAATTTAATAAATGATGCAAAAATTATCAAACAAAATCAGCATAAATTTTAAGTAAACAAACAGAAAAACAAAATAATGCTCTATATAATATGTTATTCATAGCTTTAACCTCATGCAAGCGATTGTAGATAATAAAACAACTGCTTAAAAAACCTTACATAACAAACAATAACATGAACACAATGTGTTGAAATTCAGCAACAAAAAAGAAGAAAACAAATAAATATACAGAACAAAGCAAAACCCAGATCTTAACCTAAAAAAATCGATTTTTAGGCTACTGAACTTCAAAAAATTAGATAATATAAAACAAACAAACCTAACCATCACATCGTGATCATCATCACCGTCGTTCAACATTCATGCGTCGCTTATACAAAATCCACGGAATTATAAAACTTTCTAAGAAACCGGGATAAATGTGAATCAAGCCACTGATTAAAACAATCACTTATTCTACCATCACACAATATTCTAAAGTTCCTCACTTGTATTTACACAATCTTGATTTTTACCATCAAATAAGATTAAAAAAAATCCACATTGGTGAAAATTGCAAACTTAGATTAAAAAAAAAAGCCTAAATACGCATCTAATAAAGAAAATGATTTGCTGTAAAGAAATCTCAATAAAAGTAGCAAAAGAAAAATACAAAAGGAAACAAATGATAAGCATAATTGAGATGAAACATAAAAAAAAATCGTGAAGAAATATTACAGTGATGGGCATAGAGCCAAGCTTTACGCCAAGAATAGATGTGATCGCCTGCTTTGAGTATAAAAGACTTTTAGGGTTTAAGGTGACAAGATGGTGATTATATATGATGATGATAGGGAGGGTTTTCTGTGGTTTAATTTTATTTTAAAAAATAAAATAAAATTATTTAAAAGAAAGCTTCACATGATGTCACATGGCACATTCAAGGGGTGGAGGGTTGCCTCATTGAATGTCATGTTATCAAGGGACTATTCTTTTATATATAGTTACTAGGCGAGATCCCGTGTGGAAACACACGGTAGGAGTCAGCCAAGCCTTATCCGCTGTCCGGTAGGCACCGACACGTCAACAGACCAAACGTCTACTGAAGGGAACCACTGTTTCGCAACGTCTGTTTATATCTTTTAACACTGATCAGATGTTTAATAACTGAAAGGTTACAACCAAGGAACAAAAACTCTACAAACGGATTAAAAAGCTGTAGTCAATATGTAACGATATATAAAAAACCATATATAATCAATGTTAAACAAAACAAACATAATCAATTTTGAATATCAATATACATAGCTAGTTAAAGGAATTAATAAACTTAAGCTTCAATTCCATTGAAGCTTCAAGCTGTGCATGCAGATCTTTCAATCTTGCCAAAAATTCTACATCCTTAATCCCGGACTCTGGATTGCACAGCACGGACAAATCACGAACAGCGGTCGAAGGCATTGACTTCAAAGTACGTTGCACATCGTCTCGGTCAAAGGTGCCCAAGTGCAAACGGTCAAAATAAATCTTCAAGTCTCTTGTAGTCTTCAGATCTTGATAGTATTGTGATGTAATTAGATTAAGAACAAATTCCTTCATTTCATCTTCACGGTTATCACTTGGGGCTGCCATTGATGCAATTGGTGAAGAATGAAATTCAAATTTTAATATTAAAATGGTTTATGATGAACTTCCGGGTGTCTTTACTATTTTATACACTGATAACGCGTGAAAAATGAAAGGTCATACGGTAGAATAGTTATTATACTAGGGTTAACATGTTAAACAAAAGGTTTCTTATAATGATTATTTAATTTCAAAACGTTTATAGTATCTAAAAAGTCGATACAACTGTTGAAACATAAATGAACGAATGCTTTGGAAAACGAATAGACGAAATAATCAACTATGAATTTAACAAATGAACCCGCTTAAATAATTACACCAAATATCGCGTGAAATAATTATATTTCGAAATTATTACTATAAATATGTTAACATCCAACCTAAAATTTATCTATAAATTACACACAGCACATATTCTAAACTTCATCTACAAAAATGGCAAACAGATCATACTATCATTTTGCTAATACATCAGATGTTAAGTTTTTATCCAGCGCTTGGTCACTAAAAGAAAAGAGAAAAGATGAAGATATTTGCAATGAAGTTGAGAAGATCGAAGAAACAGTTAAGGAACAATCATGGGCAAACATTGCCCCTGCTAGATATGGTGTTGCATCAACCAGCAAGTGGTTTAAGAGACAAGATAGAAGACTATTTGACTCAACAACTACGAATTGACAACAACATCCATGAAGGATTGACGGAATTAAAAAAGGATCTTTCAAGCGAGAATCTGAAAAAGAAACAAAGGATTTTTAAAATTTTAATTAAGTAGTTTGTAAAGTAGATATGATTTTTATTATGTACGGTTTAATTTTAAATGTTAAGCTCTATTTAGTAAAAACAACATTATGAATCCCATCGTCTATTGTATGACAACATCTGTTTATTACCATCTGTTTGATTCTTTAAAATAATTATTTAAGGTCTGTTTACATATACTAACATTATGATGTGACACCCGGCAACTTTCGGTAACTAACTTTTGAAAACTTAGTAAGTCTACCTTAGCGAGTCGCGCATACGTTACACATAACAAGGTCGGTCGAGTCGAATCGCACATCATTCGGGTTTTAACATACGCAAGTCTCAGGTCCCGGGAATTGGTGATCGGGCGGGAACGTGTTATTTATCATGCATTATATGTTTACAATCATTATGTGACTTGTCGGTATGTGAATATGTGCTAACATGTGTTAAAACGGGGTTTAACGCGCAAAACACACGAACACAGAGGTTACAGGCGATTAGGCTTTTGGGGAATAGCCTAATCGCCTATAAAGGGGCGATTGGAGGGTGATTATAGGCGAGTAGGGGCTAATCACATGACTATTCATGCGATTAGGCCCCAATCGCATGAACAGTCATGCGATTAGGCTCCCTAATCGCGTGTAAGACTGCATACTCGCATGATACGTGCTGGACGACTAAAAACGCCTATAAATACCACCCTTGACCTCCAAAACATCATTTGTGCAACCCTAGCCGTCCCATAACATAACCCAACACACAAACACCCTCTGGAACTCGTTTTTGCATCAAAACAACCATTTTCAAGCTTATTCCATCATCACCTCTTGATTACAAGGTGTGTTCTTCAAACCCAAACCTCTAAATGATTATGTTTTACTCCCTAAACGTCCAGACCTGACTTATAAATGTTTTTATCTTTGAAAATCCATTTAAAACCGTTTTTAAACAAACCCACACCTTTACATGTGTTATATGTGTTATATGTGTTTAAAGATAGGATTTTTAGGATTGAATCATGATTGTTTTTGTGTTATTATGATGTTTATGGCTATTACAAGTTAGTATGATGATGTCCTAGGAGTTTGAATGGTTTTGGTTGTGTATTGTTGATACTTGATGTTTTGACCCATTTGAAGGATTTTGAATGATTAAGGATGATATGAGGTGTGTTGTTGATTGTATGATGTTAGGGTTTGCTCTAGGATGATGCTAGAACAGTAGGATGCTATCGGACAACGTGGTTATGTGATTTAATCTGGATATTTGCTATTTAGGGCAAGTTCTTGCATGTTGATGTGATGTTTACATGCTAAGTTGCCATTTTAGGAAAACGCTCGCATTCGGAACTGTTAGAATGATGAAAACTTAGGGGTTTTGCTTGAAATATGTTTGTTAATGTGTTAGGATGATTATTGGGTGTTTTTACACGTTTCGGATCTGATTTGGAGGGTTAAACGCGCGAGAAACCAAATCAGCTGCACTATAGGCGATTGGGCATCCTAATCGCCTATGCTATAGGCGATTAGGGGCATAATCGCCTGAATGGGAACCCTACTCGTGTATATATAGGCGATTAGCCCTTGTAATCGCCTGTTGACCAACCCTAATCACCTGTTGACTTTTCCTAAATGCTAGTTTGATTCCTAATCGCGTGTAATGCTGCCGTATGTATATTTTAACATCCCGGAACATGATTTGACGCCTAGGAACATGATAGGAACCCCGGGATTCACCCAAAGACTTAGTAACACGTATTCGGACCTGTTTATGCGTTAATCGGACATTATGCTAGACTAGGTGAACTGTTGCGCGTATTAAGTGTTTAATTGCATATGTGGCGTGATGTCTTGTATTTATCTAACACGTGGAATGTCGGGTCACCAATGGGATGTCGAGTCTTGTCTTACGTAGTCTGGTTGTCGGTTAAACATGCTTTTCGGACACATAATGGTCATGGACTGGACTTAGGGACTAATGAACCCGATGGGTTATTAGTCTAACTTGACACATATCTTATGATAGGTCGCCAATAGTTGGGGCTATCATATCTTACAGACGGTTTACTCATATCACGCATACGGTTTACTCTTAAACGGAATACGCAACCTAAGGTGAGTTCACGGCCCCACATTTTACTGTTTATGTTTTCGGGGGAGAAACATGCTTAAAACTCTTTTATGACTTATGACTTGTTAAACTCTTATGGCTCATGACTCTTTATCACGTTATACTATGGCTCACTTATCGTACTATACGCTTCATCGAAAATCCCTTGAAACCACTAACATGGGTATATGGCGGGGAAATATGGATAGCGCTATTGGGAACTGACAAACCCCACTCGACGGTTGGACCGGGCGGGTGCATATTGTCTCTAACAAAACAAGGTCTACCGGCGATGACGGTAGCCCATAGGAAACTAAGGGTAACACACGGCTCAGTCAGTAATGGTTTCACCCGTATGAGTATCTCATTCTGCGCCTGGCTGGCGTTCTCATAAGCATAGTAGTAATTGTGATGGTAACGGTTTTCGATGGAATACTTTAAACGTTTATTTAAAACCTGTGACTCACCAGCATTATATGTTGACTCTTTTAGCATGTTTTCTCAGGTCGCTAAGGTAGCAGCTGTCAGATAGGCGCACGAGGTCACACTGGAGTCGTCTCGCGTCTAGGGTCCCATCTGCATGTTTGGGATTATGAACTTTTGAACTTATGTTTTATTTATGCATGACTTTTGTAAACTATTAAATGCTTCCGCACTGTTGAATGTTGGTTTTAAACTTATGCATGGTTTTGTTTACGTACGTTTTTACATTTAGATGTCGTTTATTGTGACCGTTGACTTAGATCCTGGTGTGTCACACGCCTCGCGGTAGAACTCCGCAGTTGGAAATTTGAGGGTGTGACAGATTGGTATCAGAGACAATGGTTATAGTGAACTAGGACTGCATGTAGAGTCTAGACTATAGCCGAGTCACACACACTAGACGGTCACATACATTTGAGTCGTGTCTTTTGGTAAACATACTAACCTTGTCGGGGTGTCGGTCTCCTTACCATACAGTGTCACATTACTTATCTCATTCTTGGCTATTTTTAGCTTCACTTTATTTTCATCTCTGGGTTACAGCCGAGGGGACTTACTTATCGATCTTTTGAGTTAGTTATATCATTCTGAGATGCGGTTATCGGGTGACTTGAAGTTCTAGATCGGAGCACGCCTAGGGGACCATGTAGAGCGATTTGTTATTTCGGGTGCACACGAAATCATAAATCGAAATGCATGAAAATCTTGGTGGACTTTGTGTTCGGACTAACGGTCATGCTGGAACCGCATTCTGAGTTCGTTTGGTCACTTGTAGCTTGGTTTGTTTGTGGTACTGAGTGTCTCGTCTCATGTTTTGGCAGAACATGTCTGGTCGCGCTGGTGGACGTGCAGGTGGACGCCGTGGTGGCGGAGGTGAACTCCGCAGGTGGGAATTTGAGGGTGTGAGGTGGTGGTAACATCACTATGACGCATGAGGAACTCAATGAGAAGATGCAGCAACAGTTGGGCGTTGCACTAGCTGCTTTTCAGGCAGCCCAGCAGACTTTCATGGGTGCTGCTGCTCCTCCGGTTCAGGCAGGTGTTGCCTATAAGCGGTTTAAGGATTGTCAGCCTCTCAGCTTCCAGGGTACGGAGGGAGCTGTGGAGTTACTCAGGTGGTTGGAGAAGACGGAGTCGGTGTTTGCTTTATGTGAGACTCCAGCGGTGGATTGGGTGAAGTTTGCTTCGGGGACTTTTGTAGGAGCCGCCTTGACGTGGTGGAACTGCGTCACACAGACACTTGGTCTTGGGGAGGCCAACGCCATGCCTTGGGCGGATTTTGTGCGTAGGTTGAAGGATGAGTATTGCCCGCGTGAGGAGATTAAGAGGTTGGAACAGGAATATGGGAATCTTAAGATGGTTGGCTCTGAGGTTGAGGAGTACACGATCAGGCACAACGAGCTAGCAGTGATGTGTCCAGGTTTGTCTACACCAGAGTATAGGAGGATAGAGCAGTATCTTGCGGGTTTGGTGCCGGAGATTGCGGGATTGGTGTCTGCTAGGGATCCTACTACTATGTCAGAGGCTGTGCGGTCAGCTACTAAGATGACCAACTTGAAGATTTCTGAGGGTGTCTTGCCTCCTAGGGGCTCTTCTGTGAAAGCGCCGGCTGAGAACAAGAGGAAGTGGGAAAGCGTGGATAAGGGTTCATCGGGGACTCAGCGACAACCGGCAGCAAAGAAGACTGAAGCTTCTGGGTCAGCATCGGACCAGAAACAGGGGGGCTATGCTGGGAAAAGCCCTAAGTGTGGACGTTGTGGGTTTCATCACTATGGTACTTGTGAGAGTTTTCGCTGTGAGCGTTGTCAGAAGCCGGGGCATCACGCCAAGGATTGCAGGGTCAACCTTTCCAGGACGACTCAGACTACTGCTATTACTACCCCTGCTCCACAGGGGAACCAGGGTTGCTTTCATTATGGGGAAGCAGGGCACTTCAAGCGAAGCTGTCCCAAGTTGAATCAAGGGGGCACAGAGACTGCAGGGAAGGATGGGGACAAGGAAGGCGGTGGCCGGTTTACTCGTGCTCATGCTTATGTGATCGGTGCTAGGGAGAACCAGGTGGACCCAGACACTGTTACCCGTACGTATTCTCTCTTATCTCTTGTTACGCTTCGGTTATACATTTATCCGCATTGTTGTGCGTTCGTGTTTCGGGTGTTTTCTTTGTGGTTTGGTCACTGTTTCTCATTCTTTGGGTCGATGAGGGTCCTTTGGGGATGCTACTTGGACGGTACCGGTGGATTAGTTATACCGATCATAGTAGGCTCCAGTAGGCTTTCATCGGGGGTCTCTTGTCTCATACCCACATTTGGGGAAAGTGGTTTCCCGGTTGTTACTATCACGTTTGGTTTATGACCTTCACTTGTTGTATTTTGGGGAAACGCTACTTGGGCGCAGAGGTCGACACTCATCACTGTTAAAGCCGAAAGAATCTCGGGACGAGATTCCTTTCAACAGGGGGATGATGTGACAACCCGGAAAATTTTTCCTTCTTATTTGTTTTCTCTCCTCGACTTCGGGAAATTTTCGGGACGAAAATACTTTCAACGGGGGGATGATGTGACACCCGGCAACTTTCGGTAACTAACTTTTGAAAACTTAGTAAGTCTACCTTAGCGAGTCGCGCATACGTTACACATAACAAGGTCGGTCGAGTCAAATCGCACATCATTCGGGTTTTAACATACGCAAGTCTCAGGTCCCGGGAATTGGTGATCGGGCGGGAACGTGTTATTTATCATGCATTATATGTTTACAATCATTATGTGACTTGTCGGTATGTGAATATGTGCTAACATGTGTTAAAACGGGGTTTAACGCGCAAAACACACGAACACAGAGGTTACAGGCGATTAGGCTTTTGGGGAATAGCCTAATCGCCTATAAAGGGGCGATTGGAGGGTGATTATAGGCGAGTAGGGGCTAATCACATGACTATTCATGCGATTAGGCCCCAATCGCATGAACAGTCATGCGATTAGGCTCCCTAATCGCGTGTAAGACTGCATACTCGCATGATATGTGCTGGACGACTAAAAACGCCTATAAATACCACCCTTGACCTCCAAAACATCATTTGTGCAACCCTAGCCGTCCCATAACATAACCCAACACACAAACACCCTCTGGAACTCGTTTTTGCATCAAAACAACCATTTTCAAGCTTATTCCATCATCACCTCTTGATTACAAGGTGTGTTCTTCAAACCCAAACCTTTAAATGATTATGTTTTACTCCCTAAACGTCCAGACCTGACTTATAAATGTTTTTATCTTTGAAAATCCATTTAAAACCGTTTTTAAACAAACCCACACCTTTACATGTGTTATATGTGTTATATGTGTTTAAAGATAGGATTTTTAGGATTGAATCATGATTGTTTTTGTGTTATTATGATGTTTATGGCTATTACAAGTTAGTATGATGATGTCCTAGGAGTTTGAATGGTTTTGGTTGTGTATTGTTGATACTTGATGTTTTGACCCATTTGAAGGATTTTGAATGATTAAGGATGATATGAGGTGTGTTGTTGATTGTATGATGTTAGGGTTTGCTCTAGGATGATGCTAGAACAGTAGGATGCTATCGGACAACGTGGTTATGTGATTTAATCTGGATATTTGCTATTTAGGGCAAGTTCTTGCATGTTGATGTGATGTTTACATGCTAAGTTGCCATTTTAGGAAAACGCTCGCATTCGGAACTGTTAGAATGATGAAAACTTAGGGGTTTTGCTTGAAATATGTTTGTTAATGTGTTAGGATGATTATTGGGTGTTTTTACACGTTTCGGATCTGATTTGGAGGGTTAAACGCGCGAGAAACCAAATCAGCTGCACTATAGGCGATTGGGCATCCTAATCGCCTATGCTATAGGCGATTAGGGGCATAATCGCCTGAATGGGAACCCTACTCGTGTATATATAGGCGATTAGCCCTTGTAATCGCCTGTTGACCAACCCTAATCACCTGTTGACTTTTCCTAAATGCTAGTTTGATTCCTAATCGCGTGTAATGCTGCCGTATGTATATTTTAACATCCCGGAACATGATTTGACGCCTAGGAACATGATAGGAACCCCGGGATTCACCCAAAGACTTAGTAACACGTATTCGGACCTGTTTATGCGTTAATCGGACATTATGCTAGACTAGGTGAACTGTTGCGCGTATTAAGTGTTTAATTGCATATGTGGCGTGATGTCTTGTATTTATCTAACACGTGGAATGTCGGGTCACCAATGGGATGTCGAGTCTTGTCTTACGTAGTCTGGTTGTCGGTTAAACATGCTTTTCGGACACATAATGGTCATGGACTGGACTTAGGGACTAATGAACCCGATGGGTTATTAGTCTAACTTGACACATATCTTATGATAGGTCGCCAATAGTTGGGGCTATCATATCTTACAGACGGTTTACTCATATCACGCATACGGTTTACTCTTAAACGGAATACGCAACCTAAGGTGAGTTCACGGCCCCACATTTTACTGTTTATGTTTTCGGGGGAGAAACATGCTTAAAACTCTTTTATGACTTATGACTTGTTAAACTCTTATGGCTCATGACTCTTTATCACGTTATACTATGGCTCACTTATCGTACTATACGCTTCATCGAAAATCCCTTGAAACCACTAACATGGGTATATGGCGGGGAAATATGGATAGCGCTATTGGGAACTGACAAACCCCACTCGACGGTTGGACCGGGCGGGTGCATATTGTCTCTAACAAAACAAGGTCTACCGGCGATGACGGTAGCCCATAGGAAACTAAGGGTAACACACGGCTCAGTCAGTAATGGTTTCACCCGTATGAGTATCTCATTCTGCGCCTGGCTGGCGTTCTCATAAGCATAGTAGTAATTGTGATGGTAACGGTTTTCGATGGAATACTTTAAACGTTTATTTAAAACCTGTGACTCACCAGCATTATATGTTGACTCTTTTAGCATGTTTTCTCAGGTCGCTAAGGTAGCAGCTGTCAGATAGGCGCACGAGGTCACACTGGAGTCGTCTCGCGTCTAGGGTCCCATCTGCATGTTTGGGATTATGAACTTTTGAACTTATGTTTTATTTATGCATGACTTTTGTAAACTATTAAATGCTTCCGCACTGTTGAATGTTGGTTTTAAACTTATGCATGGTTTTGTTTACGTACGTTTTTACATTTAGATGTCGTTTATTGTGACCGTTGACTTAGATCCTGGTGTGTCACACGCCTCGCGGTAGAACTCCGCAGTTGGAAATTTGAGGGTGTGACATATGAAGCCAATCGTCTGCTGTAAAGTAAACCTGTTTAGTAACATCTGTTTCTTTCTTTAAAACAATTACTAAAAAAATATAAAAAAAAATAAACACACCAACTGTTATGCTCTGTTTGGTAAAAACCAAATTAAAGAGTCAACCTACTGTTAAAATAAAAACTGTATTTTGTAAGGTCTGTTACATTCACAATACTAGTTAAATGTACAGACAAATTAAAGCTCTGTTGAAATAACACATATCAAAACAAAAAAGAGGATGATCAAATTAAAAAGTAAATGTAAAGTTGAAAGAAAAACCTTATTTGGTAACATCTTTAAAAGCAAGCCGTCAATATAGAAGAATTTTTTAAAGACTGTGTTTAAAAGACTGATGATTAAAACAGATGTAAATTCAATTGTTTGGTCCAAACAATTGTTTACTTAAACAGTTGCTACTAACAACTATAACACATTTACATTTTTAATGTTTGTTTACTAAAGATCAATTATCTGTTGAGAATTTGTCCCCTTTTGTGACTTTTTATTTACTTTTTATATAAAGAAAGACAATTGCTTCACAAAAATAAATAATAAAATAATAATGTTAATAAAGTAACTTCAAAATCGTAATCATTATTTTAGGGCTTTTTTATAACATCTGTTGACAGTAAAAACAGCTGTTGTCACAACAAAGTTAAACAGTATTTTTGCAAACAGATTGTGTAACCTATAAATTTGAGTTAAATATTTAGTTTTAGAAAAATAAATACAAAATGGAAGACTTATAAAAAAAAGAAATACAAATATATTTAAAAAACTACTTCAATGACAATAGAATTACAATATGTGACTTTACAAACTACATAAAAATACAAGGAAACAAAAAAAAAATTTATAACAACTTAACAATAGAGAATGATATTTCTTGCCAGCATCATCGGAATATATTTAAATGTCATCCAGTTCTAAAAGCCCTAACGAATAAAAGGATCATCTCTTTGTTAGTGACGACCAAAGGGAAATACGAGTCTCACACTTATGCGTGGATCAAGAAGATTCATGAAGATATTCATCAAGACCGTTGCAAATTTAAAATACAAGATCCAGGATAATAAATCTAAAAGCCCTAATGTCACACCCTCAAATTTCCACGTGCGGGGTTTTACCGCGAGGCGCGTGACACACCAAGATCCAAGTCAACGGTCACAATAAACGACAACTATATCTCTAAAAACTACTTTAATTATAACAGAATTACAATATGTAATTTTACAAACTAAATAAAAATACAAGGAAATATAAAAAAAAAACTCTACTAACAATAGTCATTGATCTTTCTTCATAGCATCATCGAACCAAATCACAAACCAAAACAATGAAAACCAGTACACGACAGCAGCTCGTAGCTAAATATCATCCAGATCCAAAAACCCTAACCATTGAAAATAGGAAGTGGATGTATATATGTAATAATAAATTGATGTTTTCCTTTTATTGGAAGAATCATTGGAAAACATCAATTTGAAGTAGTTTACCAACAAACTGTTGGTAATCTATTTTCCTTTGATTGAAAGAATCTTTCAAAAAATTTGTGGAAACAGATTTAAAAGTAATATCATAATGCATATTGAATGGAGAGATGTTAAGTGAGAATATTGAAAATGAATATTGGGAATTTGTCCCCTTTTATAGACTGAAATATAATAACTATTCGTAATCGTAAAGTTGGTTTTCAACTTTATTAGTTGGATTTCAAGTAACGATAAAGTTGGAAGTTAGTTTTCGAAATTTTAATTTATTTTTTATAGAATGAAAGACAACTGCAACACAACAATAATAATACAATAATGTTTTTAATAAAGTTACTTCAAAACCGTAATCATTATTTTTGGGCTGTTGATATGGGTGGTAATTGATGGTTATGCGTCTACTATAAGTAATCTCTGATTATTATTGATACAACTATTACAACAAATTGTTGTTGCTTAAAAATAAACTTAACGAATCACATATCTTTTTTTAAAACAGTTATTATAAACAAAATATAAAAAAACATAAACAAACCAAATGCCATGGTCTGTTTACTGAACAACAAATTAAAAACTCAAAAAGCTGTTATAGAATTCAACTTTATATTATTACAATCGCATAATTTGAATGAAATATTTAATCTAACAAAGGTATATAGAATATCCATATCGATACAAAACTCACCAAAATATAAAAAAACGTAAGAATTCTAAGAAAAAATCCAATATCCATACAAAACTGAAGTAATGTTAACTATGACATTCAATACAAAACTGAAGTAATACTAACTATGACATTTCTTCCATTAGAATAAAAAATACATACAAATACAGGCAGAAAACGACCAAAAAAACTGAAGAAGACAAAAACAAAAACAAAAATAATTACACGTAATAGCTCTAACTCCTCAAGAATCAGAGACATATTATTTCACTATACACCCATCTCTAATTAGACAGGCTGTAAAGGAGATCGTGATAAGAATAATATTTTTCTTTGATTGTAAGAATCTTCCGAGAATAACAATTTCAACTTGATTACCAAAGGCTTTACTGTTATACATTTTTTTCATAGGCAAAAAATAATATTTTTCATCGATGGTAGCTTTATTTATTTATCATAATAAATGAAGAGAAATAAAGTTGGAAAATGAAATGACGAATTGCTTGGCTTTTATAGAGGGATAAAATGTCTTACATATTATAATAAGATTTTTTACTCATTGCGTCAACAGTAAACCAATTAGGAAAACAACAGATAAAATAATGATATAAATAATTTACTATTAGTGTCACTAATACAAATTTTCAAAGACAATGTCTGGTACGAAGAACCACTGTTTAATCTTGATATGTGTAATAAATGATAAAGCAAAACCAAAGTAATACCAAGTAACAAATTTATTCTAAGTGCTCTTCAGGTACAATCATAAATCATATGAACATAACAATAACTTAAGTTATTATAACCATCTATTTAAATTAATAGTATGAATATTATGATTATTTTCAATGTCCTAACAATAACTTTCGAATAGAAACCTATTATAAGTTCAAGGTATACAATATTTGATGACTTGTCAACGGATGTTGCAAACAACTGTGATACATTACAATTTTCAACTAAAGGATGATGCAATCACGGTTTAAAAACAGACTTTCCAAACTTAAATTGTAATAAAGTTCAAACAAAATAACTATAAATTTAAATTAGATCAGTCTTTTCAAATTCATAATTACAAACAGTCGCCACAGCCCTAAAAGTTTTTGATGAGCACTGTACAAACAAAGGATCTAGATGGAAAGATACCATAAATTAAAACATTATTATTTTATATTAATTAAACAATTAAAACTATTTTTCTTACAAATGATTTGAAGTCTTTTATTGTTCCTATATCTTTAAAAAATGAACATATATTTTATATCAATAAAAATTCTACAAAAATATCGCCATCTATAAAACGTCAAATTATAGTTTTTATTCATGACTTAATATGCTTTAAATAAATACTATTTCAATAAAAAACTTTTTTTAAGAAATGACATGAAATATACTCACTGTAACTAATATTTTAATATATGTAAACTGAATATTTAATTTAATAATATTTATATTTGAGAATGCAATAATATAAAAACTTTTAATTTAATCAAGTTCATCACTTTTATAATATAAAGTTCAACATATATTAAAATTCAAGAAAAGTTAATAATGCCACTGTACATATACAAAATTTAATAACTTCACAACAAATGTTTTCAAACAACTGTGATAGATTAAAATTTAATGATTTCAAAACAAATGTATACAAATTTACTGATTATAGTTTTTATTGACGACTTATTATGTTTAAAATAAATAATGTTTCCATGACAAACTTTTTTAAGAAATAACATGAAATATACTCACTGTAAGTAATGACATGAAATATATACTATAACTAATATTTTAATATATGTAAAATAAAAATTTACATATAAGAATGATGTTGCAAACAACTGTGATACATTACAATTTTCAACTAAAGGATGATGTAACCAGAGTTTAAAAACACACTTTCCAAACTTAACTTGTAATCAATATATAAAAAAATAACTATAAATTTAAATTAGATCAGTTGTTTAAAATTCATAATTACAAAGAGTCGCCACAAAGCTAAAAGTCTTTGATGAGCACTGTACAAACGAAGAATCTAGATGGAAAGATACCATGTCATTATAATATTATTATTTTATATTAATAAAACAATTAAAACTATTGTTCTTACAAATGATTTGAAGTCTTTTATTGTTCCTATATCTTTAAAAAATGAACATATATTTTATATCAATAAAAATTCTAAAAAATATATCACCATCTGTCACACCCTCAATTTCCACTTGCGGAGTTTTACCGCGAGGCGCATGACAAACCAGGATCCAAGTCAACGATCACAATAAACAACTCTATATGAAGATTCATGACATTCAAAAAGACATAGTTTTCATAACTTAAAACCAGTAGCGAAAGCTTTTAACAAGTTACAGACCATAAACCAAAAGTACCAAGTGTCATTACAAAACATGAACTAAACCTAGACGCCAATGCAGACTCGTGCGCCTAGTTCCATTTGTTGCTACCTTAGCGATCTGAGAAAAACATGGCAAAAAGACGTCAACATATAATGCTGGTGAGTTCACAGGTTTGTTCAATATGTTACCAAAATGTTACCAAAACGTTACCATGTCCATACTATATCAATGTTACCAAGTACGCTAGCTAGGCGTATGTTTTGTTACTACTACGATTGGAAAACCATTACTAGACTGTTACCATGTGTTCAGCCCGATGTGTTGTAGCCACGCTACGAGTGTTACCAGTTCGAGACAATATGCACCCGCCCGGCCCTCCAAGCCATCGAGTGGGGTTTGTCAAGCCCAATAGATCTATCCACATTTCCCCCGTTGTGCATCCCCGCACATTCATGGTTTCCCCTGGGACTTTAAAAGATCGTATAGTACACAAGTTTTAACCATAGTATGACATATGTTACCAAAATAGTTTAACGCATGTTTTCTCCCCCAAAAGTTTAAGCAGAAAAAGTGGGGCAGTGAACTCACCTTAGATAGCGTTCTTCGGTTACAAGTAAGGATGTTAAGCCCTTGATAATCCCTCTACCGGAGATCTATCAAAATCTTCACATAAGTGTTCCGACTAATAACCATAAGGTTATCTAGTCCCCGATTGTCCAGATCGTAACCAAGTATGTTTTAAAGCGTGTTTAAATGTTTAACCGACACACTAGACCGACCCGACATCCTGTTGGTGACCCATTACCCTAACTAATCAAGTACACATAGATTACACACAAGGTCCAAGCATAAAACACTTAGTTTGTATCAAAAATCTCATTTCTGCGTCAGAACGGTCGAACCAGTCAGATTAAGTCTCCTTCGCCCGTTTTATGTTTCGTTCGACCGTTTGATGCCTCCTTCGACCGTTTTACCACGTTCGCCCAATCATAACCCAGGTTCGACCCTGGATTCTCTCCTTCGCACCTTCGATCGGTCGAAGGAGTCCAGGTTCGCCCCTGTTGTGCAAATTTTCCTAAAAACGCTTCAAACACATTAAAAATGACTCGAAACATCATCAAACACAGCAGTCAAGCATGAATAACTTATCCCTACAAAACCCCATCGATTTCTCCCGATAATGCGTTCATTTCAGCCCTTTCCCAAAATGGTAAGAATTATGAAAATGTCCCAATCATGCATGGATTCTTTACCCAATTTGGAAACTTTTGAAATCGATCCATATTCAACTTAAAATGCTCAGTTTATCGAGTGTTCGATTTCTCCTTATTAGTTCTATTGATCATAAATATCATTTATCAAGTCTAGGTTCGTTAAAACCCCCAAAATACCCATAACATCACCATCTATCCAATCCTAACCCTAAACAATAATAACCTAGCATCAATAACAATCCTATATCATGTTTCTATCATAGATACAGCAGCAAATCATTGAACAACACATAACACCACATAATACACAATTCACACATGTTTATCATCATGAAGACCTAGGTTTAAATGATAAGGTTTTGATTTAGAAAGATGTTTAAAAGGTTTTTAATCATGAAAACACCCTTAGAACAGATCCGGACAATTAGGGTTAGATGAAAACGAATTAAAATGCTTTAAAAAGGTTTAGGATCAAGAACACACCTTGGATTCTTGTTTAGATGTTGTAGATAGGTTAGATTATGAAAAAGAAGAGCAAAAACTCCTTCCTTAGTGATTAAAATCGTTTGAGAGTGTTTTGAGACGGTTAGGGTTAGTGAAATGATGAAAAATGACAAAGTTTGGTATTTATACTAATCCTCCTTCGCCCCCCATTAGTGGTCGAAGGTGGCCTCCTTCGACCCTTCCACAGGGTCGAATGAGCCCTGTCCTGGTCGAAGGGAATTCTTTCAATTCCACATCCCAGGTTCGCCCATTTACAAAGGGTCGAACCAACACAAAATTTCTCCTTCGACCACTCGAAGTGGTCGAACCAGAACCCTTGTTTATCTAGTTTTCCAGTTTGTCGTGTTTAACGCATTTTAACATACCTTAACATATGAGCATGCAACCTTAGTCTATGTTTAACATATTTAAGCACGGATAATCATTTACACATCATTTAAACACATCTATGTATATAATCCACCACACGACCCATAATCTACACATATACTTAATTAGTTCATGTAATGTCACCAACAACGGAACCCGGTACTAGTATGTTCCCAAAATGACTCCCAATGATCCTCCAGATCATTGATCCCTGGACAATCCTAACTCGACCTGACTCAACTAACCCAGTTAAGTCTGTTTATAAACGTTTCCCGCTAAGGTAGACTTAGATGTTACTAAAATGTTTAAGCCAAATATGTCGGGTGTCACATCATCCTCACGTTGAAAGAATTTTCGTCCTGAAAATTGCGCATAGCCCCAAAATGACAGAAACGAAAAGAATGAAACGAAAAGGAAAATTACCGGTTGTCACACCATCTATAAAATGTGTAATTATAGTTTTTATTGACGACTTATTATGTTTTAAATAAATAATATTTCCATGACAAACTTTTTTAAGAAATGACATGATATATACTCACTGTAACTAATGTTTTAATATATGTAAACTGAATATTTATATATAAGTCAATTATGTTATTATAACCACCTGTTTAAATTATTAATATAAATATTATCATTATGTTCAATGTCCTAATAATAACTTTGGTATAGAAATCTACTCTAAGTTCAAGTTATACAGTATTTCAGGAGTTGTCAACAGATGTTGCAAACAACTATGATACATTACACGTTTCAACTAAAGGATGATTTAACCAGAGTTTAAAAACAGACTTTCCAAACTTAACTTGTAATCAATGTCGAACAAAATACATATAAATTTAAATTAGATCAGTCTTTTCAAATTCATAATTACAAACAGTCGCCACAGCCCTAAAAGTCTTTGCTAAGCACTGTACAAACGAATGATCTAGATGAAAATATACCTTAAATTTAAACATTATTATTTTATATTAATTAAACAATTAAAACTATAGTTCTCCCATATGATTTGAAGTCTTTTATTGTTCATATATATTTAAAAAATGAACATATATTTTATATCAATACAAATTCTACTAAAATATCACCATCTATAAAACGTTAAATTATAGTTTTTATTGACGACTTATTATGTTTTAAATAAATAATATTTCCATGACAAACTTTTTTAAGAAATGACATGAAATATACTCACTGTAACTAATATTTTTATATATGTAAACTGAATATCTACATATAAATCAATTATGTTATTATAACCATCTATTTAAGTTATTAATCTGAATATTATCATTATCTTCAATGTCCTAATAATAACTTTAGTATAGAAACCTAGTCTAATTTTAAGTTATACAACATTTCATGAGTTGTCAACGGATGTTATCAAACAACTGTGATCAATTACAATTTTCTAAAGAATGATGTCACCGGACTTTTAAAACAAACTTTGCAAAACTTAACTTGTAATCAATATCTAACAAAATAACTATAAATTGAAATTAGATCAGTCTTTCCAAATTCATAATTACAAACAGTCGTCACAACCCTAAATGTCTTTAATGACCACTATACAAACGAAGAATCTAGATAGAAAGATACCATATATTTAAACATTATTTCTTTTTTTATTAGCTAAAGAATTAAAACTATTGTTCTTACAAATGATTTGAAGTCTTTTATTGTTCCTATAACTTTAAATATATATTTTATGAAAATAAAATTTCTAGAAAAATATCACCAACTATAAAACGTGTAATTATAGTTTTTATTGACGACTTATTATCTTTTAAATAAATAATATTTCCATAACAAACTTTTTTAAGAAATGACAGAAATATACTCACTGTAACTAATATTTTAATATATGTAAATTGAATATTTACATATAACTCACTTAAGTTATTATAACCATCAGTTTAAATTATTAATATGAATATTATCATTATGTCAATGTCCTAATAATAACTTTAGTATGGAAAACTATTCTAAGTTCAAGTTATACAATAATTCATGAGTAGTCAATGGATGTTAACTAACAACTGTGATCAATTACAATTTTCAACTAAAGAATGATGTCACCAGAGTTTTAAAATAGACTTTGCAAAAGTTAACTTGTAATCAATATCTAAAAAAACAACTATAAATTTAAATTAGATCAGTCTTTTCAAATTCATAATTACAAACAGTCGCCACAGCCCTAAAAGTCGTTGATGAGCACTGTACAAACGAAGGATCTAGATGGAAATATATTTTAAATTTAAACATTATTATTTTATATTAATTAAACAATTAAAACTATTGTTCTCACATATGATTTGAAGTCTTTTATTGTTCATATATATTTAAAAAATGAACAAATATTTTATATCAATAAAAATTCTACTAAAATATCACCATCTATAAAACGTGAAATTATAGTTTTTATTGACGACTTATTATGTTTTAAATAAATAATATTTCCATGACAAACTTTTTTAAGAAATGACATGAAATATACTCACTGTAACTAATATTTTTATATATGTAAACTGAATATTTACATATAAATCAATTATGTTATTATAACCATCTATTTAAATTATTAATATGAATATTATCATTATGTTCAATGTCCTAATAATAACTTTGGTATAGAAACCTAGTCTAATTTCAAGTTATGCAATATTTCATGAGTTGTCAACGGATGTTATCAAATAACTGTGATCAATTACAATTTTCAACTAAAGAATGATGTCACCAGACTTGGAAAACAGACTTTGCAAAACTTAACTTGTAATCAATATCTAACAAAATAACTATAAATTGAAATTAGATCAGTCTTTTAAAATTCATAATTACAAACGGTCGTCACAGCCCTAAATGTCTTTGATGACCACTGTACAAACGAAGGATCTAGATGGAAAGATACCATAAATTTAAACATTATTATTTTTTATATTAATTAAACAATTAAAACTATTGTTCATACAAATGATTTGAAGTCTTTTATTGTTCCTATAACTTTAAATATATATTTTATGAAAATAAAAATTCTAGAAAAATATCACCAACTATAAAACGTGTAATTATAGTTTTTATTGACGACTTATTATCTTTTAAATAAATAATATTTCCATGACAAACTTTTTTAAGAAATGACAGAAATATACTCACTGTAACTAATATTTTAATATATTTAAACTGAATATTTACATATAACTCACTTAAGTTATTATAACCATCAGTTTAAATTATTAATATGAATATTATCATTATGTTCAATGTCCTAATAACAACTTTGGAATGGAAAACTATTCTAAGTTCAAGTTATAGAATATTTCATGAGTAGTCAACAGATGTTAACTAACAACTGTGATCAATTACAATTTTCAACTAAAGAATGATGTCACCATAGTTTTAAAACAGACTTTGCATAAGTTAACTTGTAATCAATATCTAACAAAATAACTATAAATTTAAATTAGATCAGTCTTTTCAAATTCATAATTACAAACAGTCTTTTATGTTTTCTATAACTTTAAAAAATGAACATATATTTTATAACAATAAAAATTCTACAAAAATATCACCATTTATAAAACGTGTAATTATAGTTTTTATTGATGACTTATTATGTTTAAAAAAATAATACTTCCATGACAAACTTTTTTAAAAAATGACATGAAATATACTCACTGTAACTAATATTTTAATATATGTAAACTAAATATTTACATATAACTCTGTTAAGTTATTATAACCATCTGTTTAAATTATTAATATGAATATTATCATTATGTTCAATGTCCTAATAAAAAATTTGGTATAGAAAACTATTCTAACTTCAAGTTATACAATATTTCATGAGTTGTCAACGGATGTTATCAAACAACTGTGATCAATTACAATTTTCAACTAAAGAATGATTTCACCAGAGTTTTAAAATAGACTTTGCAAAATTATTGTTTGAACAGATATTGGATACCAGAAGTTAAAACAGATGAAGATGACAAAATAACATAACATCCACGCAAACAACAGATGTTAAACAATGAGCATTTGTGGAACCACTATTGTGGCTTTTCAATGCTGTAAGGTCAAAGAGGATTGACAAAGCCACTTTTGATCCTTAGTCTTAATCATATTTCTGCAATATATTCTAAGTATAGAAACCGCTGAAGAAGAAGACAACAAGTACCGAAGTAGCTAATAACAAAGTGCTGAAGAGGAAAGATCAGAAGTTTTGAAGATGAACCAGACAAACATCTAAAGAACAACTACTGAAGACAAACTCCTGAAGATTACTCATCATAAGTTTGTCACTCATCAGCAGTTCTTTAGAAGCTTCCCACCGCCTTTGTACTTCAGTATTTTAGTATTATAATAGTTTTGTTAAAGTCTGTGTACAAGTTCCAATACAACAGCTTGTTGTAGTATTATTATAGTGTTTTGAATACTTCTCATGTACATATTAACCAGTCAATAAATAGATAGGTTTATCCCACTATTTTAGATAAGCTTTTGTAGTTATCATTTCCAATATATTTTGAGAATCATTCAAAACACTCTCTACTATTATATTCATTAACTATTTGATTCTTGCATTTACTGCTTTAGTTCATTAACTGAGGGGGAGTAATAACTCTTGTTAAAAGTGAAGTTTTAACTTAGAACACTTATACTTATTCCGCTGTGCTAAATACTTTGATAAATCTAAACAAGTGTTCTTGATAAGAATTTGTTAAAGCTATGCTGATCCAACAATTGGTATCAGAGCTCTGGTTCATCTGATCAAATATCAATCTAATAAATCGAGAATCAGACACAGGCTCTTATTAATATTTAATAAAGTATAAAAGTTCACTTTTCAAAACATCCATCACTTTAAGAAACCATTGATCAATCAAATTTCTTAAAAATGGATCCTCATAATAATTGATCTTCCAATAAACCTTCTATGCTGGTCAGAAATGAATACAATATCTGGCAAAGGAGGATGGCACATACTTTATCTCAACAAAATACTGGATGTTGGAAGTCTGTCATGTATGGATCACATAAACCAGTAATAACATATCTAGAAACTAAAGTAGAAAGAACAAAAGAACCAAAAGACTACACGGAAGAAGATTTCCTAAAACTTGAGCTGGATGCTAAGGCATTCTCTATGTTGGCAATGGCTCTCCCAAATGAAATATATGTTGGACTCTTACATTGTGAGAGGGCCAAAGAGCTATGGGATTGCCTAAAAGAACAATTTGGAGGAACTGATGAGGTGATTGCCAACACTAGAGAAACTTTGACACAACAATTTGAAAGATTTTCTTCTATAATATCTGAGTTAAAATTAAATGGTCAGACCTACACAAACTCATCTATGTTACATAGATTTTTAAGGTCTTTACCAGAAAAATAGGGAACTTACTCTATAGTCCTCAGATCTGGACCAGATTTTGACTCTCTCTCACTCACAAAATTACATGGGAGATTACTCACTTTTGAAAGAGAAATCAATAAAAAGAAAACGTTAGAAAATTCTAGTAAAACTGATGATGACTATATTCCAAGTAGTACAACACTTTTGGGACAAGACTCACCAACTTGCTCAAATGATTTTGGATCTTTTGATCACATTAACATAACTTCCGGGATCTCATCAGAAAGATCATATCCAGGTTATGACAATGAAGAAAACAGTCAAACTACTGATAACATGTGTTTTATAATGAATGATTTAAAAAATTTCAGTAGTGATGACTTAGAAGAAATGGACATATTACACCAACTGACCATGTTAAGCACTAAAACTAACAAATTTTACAAAAGGTCAGGAAGGAAATTTCCAGGACTAAACAATTACACAATAGTTGGTTTTGACAAATCAAAATTGAGATGTCACAAGTGTCAAAAGTTGGGACACTTTGCTAGAGAGTGTAAAAGCTCTAGCTATAACCAACCTCAGTTAAGAAATCAAGCTAACCCCAGTTATAATAGGAATATAGGAAAACAAGGAAGTGCTCATTTTGTACAGGCACAAGCTTCACAAATCCAATATGTGCCTCAAATACAATATGTTCAGATGCCTACTCAACAACAGGGCCAACAACAGATGCCTTCCATTCCTGCTGCTCAACTACCACAAGCTCAACAACCCACTCAACAAAGTTTATTCACTTCTGGGTATGTTGACTGGAGCAGTCTTCCATATGACACCACTGAATGCAGTCCTGATGCAGACAACAAATTGTTTGACATCAATTGGGGAGAACCTGATAATGGCAGAAAGAATTTTGCCTTAATGGCCTTTGAGGGATGCTCCTCTAATTCTGGCTTATCACAGGTATCACGAGAATCTCTTTTGAAGCTTTGCTCAAAATCATGCAAAAAAATTTTTGCTTTAATAAGTGAAACAAATGTGCACCTACAAGGCAAAGCCAATGACTCAGAAAGAAAATACACTCAAAAGAAATGTGATTTAGAAAGAAAACTTGCTTCAAAGACAAAAGAAATTTCTAAATTAACAAATAATGCTATTGAAACCCAAGAACAAATAAAAAGCATGATAGAAAACCTAGGTAATGTCAGAAAAGAGCTTGCTGACACCAAGGTTGACTGTGAAAATTGGGTTGAGTCATGTAGGGGTTACCAAATGCTTCTTAACAAACAGACTGCATCAAATGTTAAGTTTGGCATTAGGTACAACCACACAGAATCACCAACTGATTTTTCTTATGTGTTATCACTTGTTTTTGTTGACAAGAGTTCTATGACTTCACACGCTCTTACAAGCTGCACTATCGGCCATAAAGGTACTAACTCAACATCAACGGTGTATCCATACAACATATATAGGTTTGTTGCTAACAAATATACTTTCTTTTTTAGTACCAAACCCTCTAGGAAGCCCTCTCACATTGAAACAACAAAAGTCAGAGGATCTTTAGAACAGGTGACTAGCCCAAGCCGGATCTTTAGTTCATTGTTACTAAACTACTATCTCCTGCTTAGTAATATTTGTGCTATACCCGTTATAAAGTTTTCATACCCTATATTTATGAGTTTTAAATTTTGATAAACTACCCTACTACTACGTTGTTGCTTCCTACTTAGTTCACGTCACTGCTAGGATCACCCACAAACACAATACAAACATCACAACCCCAACAACATCCATGAGACAACAAAACGTACGCACCCGCCGCAACGCGCGGGCATCACCACTAGTGTATATATATATATACGTGTTTAAAATCTAAAATTAAGTATCGTACACACAAGTAAGTGTGTGTGTGTGTGTGTGTGTGTGAGAGAGAGAGAGAGGTTTAGTGGGGAACCCGAGAACATCCATTTAACATGGAAAAGATTATTATTTGTTTTCAATTTTTTTGGAGCTTTTACATATATAGATATGTAGTAGCCATTCTAATAAAAAAATATATATAACTCATTTTAAGCATTTTTTAATTTTTTTAATTTTTCAAATTTATTATTAAAAATGCTTCTACATGTATTTGTATGCAAAAGTCTAATTTGTTTTTAGAAAACTTTTATTTTTTAAATGTTCAATTGAGTTTTTCATTATATCTTTAACATATTAAATGCATAGTTTCACGTGAAAACAAAAATAATAATACCTTTAAAAAAACAAAAATAATAAGTATAAACCAATATGAATGCTTTATTTAATAGTTGTATTTATTATTAAATAAGGGATCAATTTGTAGTAACCCCAATAAATTAGTTAAATACATGAATCTCATAATTTATTTTTAAAACATATTCTTGCAAAAGAAACACAATTTACAGTGAAGGATAAATTTTGATATTTGTAGGATACATGTATGTCACACCCTCAAATTTCCACCTGCGGAGTTCTACCGCGAGGCGTGTGACACACCAGGATCTAAGTCAACGGTCACAATAAACGACGTCTAAATGTAAAAACATACGTAAACAAGAACCATGCATAAGTTTAAAACCAACATTTAACAGTGCGGAAGCATTTAAAGTTTACAAAAGTCATGCATAAATAAAACATAAGTTCAAAAGTTCATAATTCCAAAACGTGCAGATGAGACCCTAGACGCGAGACGACCCCAGTGCGACCACGTGCGCCTATCCGACAGCTGCTACCTTAGCGACCTGAGAAAACATGCTAAAAGAGTCAACATATAATGCTGGTGAGTTCACAGGTTTTAAATTAAACGTTTAAAGTGTTCCTTCGAAAACCGTTACCATCACAGTTACTACTATGCTTATGAGAACGCCAAACCAGGCGCAGAATGAGATACTCATACGGGTGAAACCATTACTGACTGAGCCGTGTGTTACCCTTAGTTCCTATGGGCTACCGTCATCGCCGGTAGACCTTGTTTTGTTAGAGACAATATGCACCCGCCCGGTCCGACCGTCGAGTGGGGTTTGTCAGTTCCCAATAGCGCTATCCATATTTCCCCGCCATATACCCATGTTAGTGGTTTCTAGGGATTTTCGATGAACCGTATAGTACGATAAGTGAGCCATAGTATAACGTGATAAAGAGTCATGAGTCATAAGAGTTTAACAAGTCATAAGTCATAAAAGAGTTTGTAAGCATGTTTCTCACCCCGAAAGCAAAAACTGTAAAATGTGGGGCCGTGAACTCACCTTAAGTTGCGTATTCCGTTTAAGAGTAAACCGTATGCGTGATATGAGTAAACCGTCTGTGAGATATGATAGCCCCAACTATTGGCGACCTATCATAAGATATGTGTCAAGTTAGACTAACAACCCATCGGGTTCATTAGTCCCTAAGTCCAGTCCATGACCATTATGTGTCCGAAAAGCATGTTTAACCGACAACCAGACAACGTAAGACAAGACTCGACATCCCATTGGTGACCCGACATTCCACGTGTTAGATAAATACAAGACAACATGCCACATATGCAATTAAACACTTAATACGCGCAACAGTTCACCTAGTCTAGCATAATGTCTGATTAACGCATAAACAGGTCCGAATACGTGTTACTAAGTCATTGGGTGAATCCCGGGGTTCCTATCATGTTCCTAGGCGTCAAATCATGTTCCGGGATGTTAAAATATACATACAGCAGCATTACACGCGATTAGGAATCAAACTAGCATTTAGGAAAAGTCAACATGTGATTAGGGTTGGTCAACAGGCGATTACAAGGGCTAATCGCCTGTATATACACGAGTAGGGTTCCTAGTCAGGCGATTACACCCCTAATCGCCTATAGCATAGGCGATTAGGATGCCCAATCGCCTATAGTGCAGCTGATTTGGTTTTTCGCGCGTTTAACCCTCCAAATCAGATCCGAAATGTGTAAAAACACCCAATAATCATCCTAACACATTAACAAACATATTTCAAGCAAAACCCCCAAGTTTTCATCATTCTAACAGTTCCGAATGCGAGCGTTTTCCCAAAATAGTAACCTAGCATGAAAACATCACATCAACATGCAAGAACTTGCCCTAAATAGCAAATATCCAGATTAAATCACATAACCACGTTGTCCGATAGCATCCTACTGTTCTAGCATCATCCTATAACAAACCCTAACATCATACAATCAACAACATGCCTCATATCATCCTTAATCATCAAAAATCCTTCAAATGGGTCAAAACATCAAGTATCAACAATACACCACCAAAACCATTCAAACTCCTAGGATATCATCATACTAACTTGTATCAGCAATAAACATCATAATAACATAAGAACAACCATGATTCAATCCTAAAAATCCTATCTTTAAACACATATAACACATATAACACATGTAAAGGTGTGGGTTTGTTTAAAAACGGTTTTAAATGGATTTTCAAAGATAAAAACATTTATAAGTCAGGTCTGGACGTTTAGGGAGTAAAACATAATCATTTAAAGGTTTGGGTTTGAAGAACACACCTTGTAATCAAGAGGTGATGATGGAATAAGCTTGAAAATGGTGGTTTTGATGCAAAAACGAGTTCCAGAGGGTGTTTGTGTGTTGGGTTATGTTATGGGACGGCTAGGGTTGCACAAATGATGTTTTGGAGGTCAAGGGTGGTATTTATAGGCGTTTTTAGTCGTCCAGCACGTATCATGCGAGTATGCAGGTTTATATGCGATTAGGGAGCCTAATCGCATGACTGTTCATGCGATTGGGGCCTAATCGCATGAACAGTTATGTGATTAGCCCCTACTCGCCAGTAATATCCTCCCACTCGCCCTTATATTGGCGATTAGGCAAGCCTAATCGCCTGTAACCTCTGTGTTTGTGTGTTTTGCGCGTTAAACCCCGTTTTAACACATGTTAGCACATATTCACATACCGACAAGTCACATAATGATTGTAAACATATAATGCATGATAAATAACACGTTCCCGCCCGATCACCAATTCCCGGGACCCGAGACTTGCGTATGTTAAAACCCTAATGATGTGCGACTCGACTCGACCGACCTTGTTATGTGTAACGTATGCGCGACTCGCTAAGGTAGACTTACTAAGTTTTCAAAAGTTAGTTACCGAAAGTTGCCGGGTGTCACATCATCCCCCTGTTGAAAGAATTTTCGTCCCGAAAATTTCCCGAAGTCGAGGAGGAAAAACAAATAAGAAGAAAAATTTTCCGGGTCGTCACATCATCCCCCTGTTGAAAGGAATCTCGTCCCGAGATTCTTTCGGCTTCAACAGTAATGAGTGTCGACCTCTGCGCCCAAGTAACGTTTCCCCAAAATACAACAAGTGAAGGTCATAAACCAAACGTGCCAGTAACAACCGGGAAACCACTTTCCCCAAATATGAGTATGAGACAAGAGACCCCCGATGAAAGCCTACTGGAGCCTACTATGATCGGTATAACTAATCCACTGGTACCGTCCAAGTAGCATCCCCAAAGGACCCTCATCGACCCAAAGAATGAGAAACAGCGACCAAACCACAAGGAAAACACCCGAAACACGAACGCACAACAATGCGGATAAAAGTATGACTAAAGCGTAACAAGAGATAAGAGAGAATACGTACGGGTAACAGTGTCTGGGTCCACCTGGTTCTCCCTAGCACCGATCACATAAGCATGAGCACGAGTCCACCGGCCACCGCCTTCCTTGTCCCCATCCTTCCCTGCAGTCTCTGTGCCCCCTTGATTCAACTTGGGACAGTTTCGCTTGAAGTGCCCCGCTTCCCCACAATGAAAGCAACCCTGGTTCCCCTGTGGAGCAGGGGTAGTAATAGCAGCAGTCTGAGTCGTCCTGGAAAGGTTAACCCTGCAATCCTTGGCATGATGCCCCGGTTTCTGACAACGCTCACAGTGAAAACTCTCACAAGTACCATAGTGATGAAACCCACAACGTCCACACTTAGGGCTTTTCCCAGCATAGCCCCCCTGTTTCTGGTCCGATGCTGACCCAGAAGCTTCAGTCTTCTTCGCTGCCGGTTGTCGCTGAGTCCCCGATGAACCCTTATCCACGCTTTCCCACTTCCTCTTGTTCTCAGCCGGCGCCTTCACAGAAGAGCCCCTAGGAGGCAAGACACCCTCAGAGATCTTCAAGTTGGTCATCTTAGTAGCTGACCGTACAGCCTCTGACATAGTAGTAGGATCCCTAGCAGACACCAGTCCCGCAATCTCTGGCACCAAACCCGCAAGATACTGCTCTATCCTCCTATACTCCGGTGTAGACAAACCTGGACACATCACTGCTAGCTCGTTGTGCCTGATCGTGTACTCCTCAACCTCAGAACCAACCATCTTAAGATTCCCATATTCCTGTTCCAACCTCTTAATCTCCTCACGTGGGCAATACTCATCCTTCAACCTACGCACAAAATCCGCCCAAGGCATGGCGTTGGCCTCCCCAAGACCAAGTGTCTGTGTGACGCAGTTCCACCACGTCAAGGCGGCTCCTACAAAAGTCCCCGAAGCAAACTTCACCCAATCCACCGCTGGAGTCTCACATAAAGCAAACACCGACTCCGTCTTCTCCAACCACCTGAGTAACTCCACAGCTCCCTCCGTACCCTGGAAGCTGAGAGGCTGACAATCCTTAAACCGCTTATAGGCAACACCTGCCTGAACCGGGGGAGCAGCAGCACCCATGAAAGTCTGTTGGGCTGCCTGAAAAGCAGCTAGTGCAACGCCCAACTGTTGCTGCATCATCTCATTGAGTTCCTCATGCGTCATAGTAATGTTACCACCACCTCTACCCCCACCACGGCGTCCACCTCCGCCACCACGACGTCCACCTGCACGTCCACCAGCGCGACCAGACATGTTCTGCCAAAACATGAGACGAGACACTCAGTACCAATAACAAACCAAGCTACAAGTGACCAAACGAACTCAGAATACGGTTCCAGCATGACCGTTAGTCCGAACACAAAGTCCACCAAGATTTTCATGCATTTCGATTTGTGATTTCGTGTGCACCCGAAACAACAAATCGCTCTACATGGTCCCCTAGGCGTGCTCCGAGCTAGAACTTCAAGTCATCCGATAACCACATCCCAGAATGATATAACCAACTCAAAAGATTGATAAGTAAGTCCCCTCGGCTGTAACCCAGAGATGAAAATAAAGTGAAGCTAAAAATAGCCAAGAATGAGATAAGTAATGTGACACTGTATGGTAAGGAGACCGACACCCCGACAAGGTTAGTATGTTTGCCCAAAAGACACGACTCAAATATATGTGACCGTCTAGTGTGTGTGACTCGGCTATAGTCTAGACTCTACATGCAGTCCTAGTTCACTATAACCATTGGCTCTGATACCAATCTGTCACACCCTCAAATTTCCACCTGCGGAGTTCTACCGCGAGGCGTGTGACACACCAGGATCTAAGTCAACGGTCACAATAAACGACGTCTAAATGTAAAAACATACGTAAACAAGAACCATGCATAAGTTTAAAACCAACATTTAACAGTGCGGAAGCATTTAAAGTTTACAAAAGTCATGCATAAATAAAACATAAGTTCAAAAGTTCATAATTCCAAAACGTGCAGATGAGACCCTAGACGCGAGACGACCCCAGTGCGACCACGTGCGCCTATCCGACAGCTGCTACCTTAGCGACCTGAGAAAACATGCTAAAAGAGTCAACATATAATGCTGGTGAGTTCACAGGTTTTAAATTAAACGTTTAAAGTGTTCCTTCGAAAACCGTTACCATCACAGTTACTACTATGCTTATGAGAACGCCAAACCAGGCGCAGAATGAGATACTCATACGGGTGAAACCATTACTGACTGAGCCGTGTGTTACCCTTAGTTCCTATGGGCTACCGTCATCGCCGGTAGACCTTGTTTTGTTAGAGACAATATGCACCCGCCCGGTCCGACCGTCGAGTGGGGTTTGTCAGTTCCCAATAGCGCTATCCATATTTCCCCGCCATATACCCATGTTAGTGGTTTCTAGGGATTTTCGATGAACCGTATAGTACGATAAGTGAGCCATAGTATAACGTGATAAAGAGTCATGAGTCATAAGAGTTTAACAAGTCATAAGTCATAAAAGAGTTTGTAAGCATGTTTCTCACCCCGAAAGCAAAAACTGTAAAATGTGGGGCCGTGAACTCACCTTAAGTTGCGTATTCCGTTTAAGAGTAAACCGTATGCGTGATATGAGTAAACCGTCTGTGAGATATGATAGCCCCAACTATTGGCGACCTATCATAAGATATGTGTCAAGTTAGACTAACAACCCATCGGGTTCATTAGTCCCTAAGTCCAGTCCATGACCATTATGTGTCCGAAAAGCATGTTTAACCGACAACCAGACAACGTAAGACAAGACTCGACATCCCATTGGTGACCCGACATTCCACGTGTTAGATAAATACAAGACAACATGCCACATATGCAATTAAACACTTAATACGCGCAACAGTTCACCTAGTCTAGCATAATGTCTGATTAACGCATAAACAGGTCCGAATACGTGTTACTAAGTCATTGGGTGAATCCCGGGGTTCCTATCATGTTCCTAGGCGTCAAATCATGTTCCGGGATGTTAAAATATACATACAGCAGCATTACACGTGATTAGGAATCAAACTAGCATTTAGGAAAAGTCAACATGTGATTAGGGTTGGTCAACAGGCGATTACAAGGGCTAATCGCCTGTATATACACGAGTAGGGTTCCTAGTCAGGCGATTACACCCCTAATCGCCTATAGCATAGGCGATTAGGATGCCCAATCGCCTATAGTGCAGCTGATTTGGTTTTTCGCGCGTTTAACCCTCCAAATCAGATCCGAAATGTGTAAAAACACCCAATAATCATCCTAACACATTAACAAACATATTTCAAGCAAAACCCCCAAGTTTTCATCATTCTAACAGTTCCGAATGCGAGCGTTTTCCCAAAATAGTAACCTAGCATGAAAACATCACATCAACATGCAAGAACTTGCCCTAAATAGCAAATATCCAGATTAAATCACATAACCACGTTGTCCGATAGCATCCTACTGTTCTAGCATCATCCTATAACAAACCCTAACATCATACAATCAACAACATGCCTCATATCATCCTTAATCATCAAAAATCCTTCAAATGGGTCAAAACATCAAGTATCAACAATACACCACCAAAACCATTCAAACTCCTAGGATATCATCATACTAACTTGTATCAGCAATAAACATCATAATAACATAAGAACAACCATGATTCAATCCTAAAAATCCTATCTTTAAACACATATAACACATATAACACATGTAAGGGTGTGGGTTTGTTTAAAAACGGTTTTAAATGGATTTTCAAAGATAAAAACATTTATAAGTCAGGTCTGGACGTTTAGGGAGTAAAACATAATCATTTAAAGGTTTGGGTTTGAAGAACACACCTTGTAATCAAGAGGTGATGATGGAATAAGCTTGAAAATGGTGGTTTTGATGCAAAAACGAGTTCCAGAGGGTGTTTGTGTGTTGGGTTATGTTATGGGACGGCTAGGGTTGCACAAATGATGTTTTGGAGGTCAAGGGTGGTATTTATAGGCGTTTTTAGTCGTCCAGCACGTATCATGCGAGTATGCAGGTTTATATGCGATTAGGGAGCCTAATCGCATGACTGTTCATGCGATTGGGGCCTAATCGCATGAACAGTTATGTGATTAGCCCCTACTCGCCAGTAATATCCTCCCACTCGCCCTTATATTGGCGATTAGGCAAGCCTAATCGCCTGTAACCTCTGTGTTTGTGTGTTTTGCGCGTTAAACCCCGTTTTAACACATGTTAGCACATATTCACATACCGACAAGTCACATAATGATTGTAAACATATAATGCATGATAAATAACACGTTCCCGCCCGATCACCAATTCCCGGGACCCGAGACTTGCGTATGTTAAAACCCTAATGATGTGCGACTCGACTCGACCGACCTTGTTATGTGTAACGTATGCGCAACTCGCTAAGGTAGACTTACTAAGTTTTCAAAAGTTAGTTACCGAAAGTTGCCGGGTGTCACAATGTATGATGAATTTTTATATGTGTATGATAAACATATGATAATTTTGACATGTGTAAGATAAACTTATGATAATTTTAATATGTGTAGGATGGATTTTAATATGTAAGACAAATTTTAAAATGTGTAAGTTAAAGTGTTTATCACTAACTATATATAATAAAGATAATAATTAACGTGAAAATTGTAAAGTATTTAATATTTTGCTATTATGTCATTTATTGTTTCTCTTCTTAAATTAAAATTCTTCTCAAATGATCTTTTCGAAGGAACACTAGAATGATAGCCACTTAAGTTACTAAAACTCCGTGAAAACCCTATGATTTTCTTTTCTAAATATTTAGGGTATCTAATATACACAATTTTAAGTGTTTTCATAAAAAAATAAAATAGGGCCAAAGATTTTTTTTTTAAATATGTAACAGTTATGCTATTTAGTGTTATATAGGTTTTTTAATTATATGTGTTATTTATTTATCTTTTTAAACTTTGATGTTTTATTGTTGTTTTTTTATATATAAATGCTTAAAATATGTACATTACTCACCCTAATTCTAGCAAAAAATAAAATAAAAATACGTGAGGTTATCACGAGTTTTTACATCTAGGGTGGGTTTAAAAAAAATACAAATAATATTAACATACCAAAGGTGTTTTTAATTTTTTTCTCATCTGTTTATTCCTAAAATCTAATTTTTAAAGAAGTAAGCTCATCAACTAAACTACACCCTAGTTTATGGTTACACCAAAAGAAAATACACGGAAAATAAAGAAACCCTATAAAAACACGAGGAAAAATCTTGTACATTCCCTTAACGTGAGAAATGGAGGAGGGTAGTTTTTTTTCGCATATTGTTAAATATGTATTTTAGTACTGAAATCCCAAAAGAATTAGTGTAGAGTAGTTACGTAATTACATGTTGTAGAGTAATTACTCTAGTGTAAACTACTGTAATTACTATAATGACGTAATTACGCTGATTTTTTTTTCAATTTTTTATATTATCCATCTATAAAGCATGTTTAAGCAGATGGAAAAAAATTCAAAAAAAAAAATCCCCCTTCAATTCTCATGTTTAATAGGTTAAGTTCATTTGTATTTAATCTTTACTTGTAAAAACACCATTGGCACATTCCCATTCCTATATATATATTGTGAAACCTATTTCCTTAGGTCATCCATTAACAAACAACAAAAGATGTGGAAGTTGAAGATAGCAGAAGGTAACGATCCTTATTTGTTTACCACCAACAACTTTGTTGGTCGTCAAGTGTGGGAGTTTGACCCCGATGCTGGAACTCCAGAAGAACGGAAAGAAGTCGAAAACGCACGTCAAAATTTCCTAGAACGCAAAAAAGAAGGTTTCCGAACAACAAGCGATTTACTTATGCGCATACAGGTAAGCTTGATCACTCAGAAAAATTCTAGCTAGCATGTGTTCTTTATGATATATTAATTTGTATGGGTTTGCATGTAAGCTCATTATCTGGATATTTTTTGTTTTCAAACGCGCATAAACGACCTTATGTTCGAAATTCCAGAAAAAAAGGAAATGAAACTGCATATTCTCAAAACAAAGATTGATTAAAAAGAGAGTTAATAGCCAAATTCGTCTCTGAGGTTTGGTCCAGTTCGCCACTTCAGTAAAAAAAGTTTTTTTTTTGCAAATCAACACCTGAGGTTTGGATTCTTTTGCCAATTTCGTCATTTTCACTAACTCGGTTAAAAAAATCTCGTTAAGGTCAGGAGCAGGGTTGCCTGTTCATTATGTTGTATATCTTATTGTTCATTGCATATTTAATTTGGTACTCACTGTGTTTTACGTTATCTCCATTATGTCTTACGCAACTGGGTTTTCGGTTTTTGTTTTCAAAAGTATAACAATAGGGTATGTATAAAAAAGTTGCTGACGTTTAAAAATGAGGGTAGAAATGGCATGCGACTTGCATGCGCAGATCCTTTTGACAAAATTACCCTTCCTACTTGTTTATTCTTTGGACAGGTATATCGCCCTTCTCATTTATTGTAATTTCTAAAATCATAGGAAAATCCCTGGATAGCCCGGTAAGAATGTGGAGAAGAACCAAAACGGAATGGTTCCTCTTACTTAAAACTAAGAGGGTATGTCGCCACGTAGCGGTAGCAGATAACTCAACCCTTACCCGTAAAACTATTATACTTATAAACATAGTTTTTATATATTCTTTAATCATTATATAACATATGTTTACATGTATAAATTTAAGTTTTTTTTTCTTTAACTTAGTAAAAATATATTGTACCACTTAGGCCAGTGGTGCGATTTAGCTAGCAGCTAGTTAAAGTGTCATATCAGTGTCATGTAGCTGATAGAACTTTAACTAGCATGATGTGATTTAAAGACACTTAAATCAAACATATAAGATTGTAAAAAGAATATGTTTTAAACTAATAAAAATTACAAACCAAATTTTTGAATATAATAAAAAAACCTTCAACTTAAATTAAATTAAAATTACATAAATAAACTACAAACCAAATTTCTAATAAAAGTACCATACTAGGCTACTACAACTAACAAAAATAAAAATAAAACGAAGCTACTGAATATATGTATTTCAATATTGAGAAGCTCCAAGTCTTCCGATAATTTGAAATCTTTTTCCAATTTCTTTGCCTTTGTAATTGCTTTTTTTTTCATGTTGTTCTTGTTTTTTGATCAAGAATAATTTAGAATTTTTTTCTTCAAAACTTTCAATGTGATATTTCACCTTAGGGATTCATCATAGATGTAGTTTGCTCGGTCTCTCGTTGCTACCTTGCTTTTATCTCTACCGAGCGGCCGTTGCAACTCTGTCGGTTCTTCGCAATCAAAGTCATCAGTATCGCCGTTTTGGTTTATACGGAAACGAGCATCTAACGCGCCTTGAGACGAATTTGGTGCTAGGGTGCCACACATTGTCTTTGACCATTTAGATGCTCGAGTGGTAGTAAGTGTCGGTACAAGATACACTTTGGTGATTTTCAAAGTAGCTCCCAAGAATATAACTTGTTGCGCCTGACGTCTTTAGCGCCTCAATATTGTTTATAGACTTCGTCCGGATATCTGCATCATCTGAACCGCTTGCTCTATTACGATATTTAGTGAGGCGATTGAAAATGTTGTTGAAGTTGGTGATTTAAGTGACAAAAGAAAGGTCGCTGTTTTAAACAAACTCAAATTTTATTATTTTGTTTAGTTATTCTTGCTTGAATATTTTAAGTGAAAGAAGAAATATTCTTTTAATTACCTTATGGATATATAATAATGTGGAATATTACATCGTGTAGTCGATCAAGGAGAACAGAATAGACGTATTGAGTATACCACCAGCGAGGTTGAGAGAGGAGGAGAACGTGAATTATGAAGCCGTGACAACCACAATAAGAAAAGCCATTCGGCTAATCCGTGCCATACAAGCAAAAGATGGTCATTGGGCTACCGAACATACCGGCCCTTTGTTCTTCACAACTCCCTTCGTAAGTTGAAACACTTCACTATGCATGTCTAGGCCTGTAAACGAACCGAACGTTCATGAACTGTTCGTGAACTGTTCGGCGGGAAGTTCGTTTATGTTCGTTTATTTAAATAAATGAACGAACACGAACACAATTTTTTGTTCGTTTAATTAAACGAACGAACATGAACACACGTTGTGTTCGTTCATTTATGTTCATGAACGTTCGTTTATGTTCGTTCATTTATGTTCGTTAATTTTGTTCGTTTATGGTCGTTTAATTAAACTTAGCTTTATTTTTATTATAATTTGTTAAGTAACCTTAATTCATATGTTCTAAAAACTTAACCCTAACCCTAACATTCTAAACATATCACTTATTATCCGCTCTTCACACTTCACAGCCCCACACTTCACAACAGCTCTCCACCCTAACCCTAACGTTCATTTATGTTCATGAATCATTATTAACTTGTTTTTGTTTGTGTTCGTTTATGTTCATTTGTGTTCATTTATATTGATCATTTGTGTTCGTTTATGTTCATGAACTGTTCGTTTAGGTTTAAATGAATGAACATAAACGAACACGAACACGACAAATTTCTTAATGAACGAACATGAACACAAAAATGTGTTCGATTATGTGTTCGTGTTTGTGTTCGTGTTCGGTTAAAGTTAAATGAACAAACACGAACACGCTTGTGTTCGTGTTCGTTCGGTTCGTTTACAGGCCTATGCATGTCACTAAAAAGTGTAATTTTTTGGCTACCTGGGTGAAGACTTCCTAGCTAGGGGTCACGTGGAATTATTTATTGTCACCAAAGCGTGTTTAACTATAAAGTTAAACGCATTGGTGATATCGGAGGTTGTCGGACATGCCTTACGAGTCCAATGTTTACACCACTAAATTTACCTTGTGTAGGTTATTATCTTCTACATAAGTGGAGCCATAGATACACATCTAACAAAGGAGCACAAGAAAGAGATAAAACGGTTTTTCTACAATCATCAAGTAAGAATCGTATTCTATATACTTACATTTCCAATTATATATGTTAGTGTATATATATGATAGGTGTCGATTATACTGATGTTAGCGTGAAGATGGAGGATGGGGATTTCATATAGAAGGAAATAGCACCATGTTTGGGACCGTGTTGAGCTACATAACCCTGCGATTACTTGGTGAAGAAAATGGCGAAGAAAATGTGGCACTCACTCGAGCCAGAAAGTGGATACTCGGCCATGGTGGTGCGACTTCCATACCCTCCTGGGGAAAAGTTTATCTTTCGGTAAGACACGTGTGTCATCTATATAAGAGCATTTCCAATGCATCCACTTTCTAATGCATCCAAACGCAGCATATCCACTGCCACATCAGATTTTAACTTATATTTAAAACACACTCATTTTGTCATCAATATCACGTTCCCTTTCAAACACTTTTATAAAAAAATATATATATAATCATATATGGTGCAACTTAAAAAAAAAAGCACAAAGTTACCAGAAAACCTTAAGAACAACTATCAACCAATATGTTATTTTATTTTTTCTTCAACAAAAATATTAGTATTGTAAAAAAAAGTAGATTTAGCTTGTGAGGTACATTTATGCAGCTCTTACGAGGTATATATATATATATAACTTGCAAGCTACATATATTTTTTATTTTATATTACTAACCTTTTATAAAAGATTTAAACAAATTGATTGGTTTGTTGGTTCAAGAGCAATAACACACAAGGAACACAGAAACAATAGACTCAAAAGTTTGGCTCTATTATTCAATGAGAAAGTGCATACATAACTGAAACTACAAGTACCATATTTATAATAAAGGAAACTAACGTCTAGCCAGGAAATCAGGACATGACTAACAACCACTAATGTAAACTTATTCAAACTTAACAATACTGAAAACTAGGAAAGTCACCAAGAGACCAGGAGCCAAACATAACAACCATGCACACACCATGCACGTGCATGAGCATCTAGTTTGAATCATTCTTCAACATCCCCCCTTGATTCAAACTCCTTCACACCAAGCTGATGTCTGAGCACAACATACTTTTCTCTACTCAAAGCTTTAGTCAAGATGTCAGCCACTTGCTCATGTGTATTACAAAACTCAAGAGCAACTTGTTCACTAGCAACCATTCTCTAACAAAGTGATGCTTCAATTCAATATGCTTGAAATTGTTGTTTAAGATAGGATTCTTACTTAACTTGATTGCTGATAGATTATCACAAAACAGTACAGTTGAATGCTTCTGCTCCAATTCTAGCTCCTCCAAAATTCTTCTAAGCCATATTGCTTGACAAGTAGCAGCTGTGGCAGCAATATACTCTGCTTCTGTACTTGAAAGGGCCACAGTAGACTGTTTCTTAGAGCTCCATGTCACAGCTCCACTTCCAAGGACAAAAACATTAGCAGAAATACTTTTCCGATCATCAATGCTGCTGGCCTAATCACTATCTGTGAATCCAGTTAACTTCACCTCATTTCCCTTTTGATACCATATTCCAAACTTCAAGGTTCCAGCAACATATTTCAGGATTCTTTTGGCAGCACTCCAATGAATTTTAGAAGGCACATGCATAAATCTTGAAACAATCCCTACTGAATAAGCCAAATCTGGTCTTGAATGGGTCAAGTAAATCAGACCACCAACTAGACTTATGTATGCAACTTCATTAGCCTTATCAGCCTGATCATCCACCTTCAATTTTTCATTATCTTGCATAGGAACCTTCTCTTCATTACATCCAACCATCCCAAACTTTGCAAGCAAACTCTTAGCATACTTTTCTTGGGACAGAAAAATACCAAACTTGGTTTGTTGAATTTCTAAGCCAAGAAAATACCTCAATAATGTAACACCCCAACCGATGGCGGAAACATCGGGATTTCACGTATTGATGATTGTTCAGTAGCTCATGGTGAATAATAAATTTCATTAAATGATTTAAATAAATTACATACAATTGTTCTACAAGAATTCGTACATCAAATTGAATAAAACTATGCACACATCTTCAAGCATTAATTCGAATCTTCAAGCAAGTAGAACCTGAAACATGTTAAGTTGAAAATATTTTGGGTCAACAAAAGTTGGTGAGAATTACATAGGTTTTGATAATCGAATAAAATTGTTGTGCAATTCATGTGTCATGGCAATTCTAGTCCATATGTGAAAACATACTAGAAGTAAATCGAGTGCATAATCAACCCTTGTGACTGTTGTATTGTGGTACATTCCATACGCTCATGGTTCACTCGTTTATATTGCAGTAACAAACACCCACGCTACCTTTGTAGGAGGCACGTATCCGGGTGGGATTGTCAGTCCAATAGATCTATCATTGTATACCGTCGGCTGATCAATGTTAATGATTATGCTAGAATATTGTGCTTACCCTAGTCATGTTTAAGACATAATGCAACATAGAAAAACACATAGACACTTTGATGATTGAATTGCATATAGAATGTTGTAACATGTTTCACCCCAAAAATGGTGATAAATAGAAAAGGGGCTATGTAAAACTCACATTGGCTAAGGTGAATTATCCTCTAAGTGTTGTGAATGTATGCGAGGCGAATCCCAAAGACTCAACAACGTAGCTAGTCGAAAAAGAAAGAATATCAAGCTTCCAATTCGCCAATTACAAGAGCTTATAATCAAAGCTTCAAATGTAGAAGTAATATACTCTAGAAGAAAGGTATGAGGGAGAGTTTAATCGAATTGAAACAATCGATTTAGATGTGCAAAGTGTAATGGGTCATAGGTGGGTTTTTATACTAGTTTTGGATTCAATAGCCATTAAAATTGGTCAACACCATAAAGTAAGGTTTTATGATGAATTGACTATTTGACTAAGACTTTGACTAGGACTTTGACCAGGACTTTGACTATGGCTTTATTTAAAAAAAATTCTTGACAAGTGTATGTGTAAAAAAAAAATTAGATCATATTATTATTATTATTATTATATATACATTTATATATATATATATAAGTTGTGAGTTAGGAAAATAAAGACTTAGGCACATTTGTATAATATTAATGATAAAGATGTAAATAAAAAAATAAGGGCTTTTATGTATTAAAATTTGGGGAAAAATTTTGCGATGTTACAAATAACCCCATGTCTGACATTTCAAATTCTTCCATCATGCTTCTTTTAAAATCTGCCATCAATCTTGATGAAGAGCTTGTATAGATTATATCATCTACATATATACACACATAGATGATATGATTGGATTCTTCTTTCTTCACATACAAGGTTGGTTCACTATGACTTCTTTTATAACCATGCTTGATAAAATGATGATCAATTTTTGAGTACCAAGCCCTTGGGGCCTGTTTGAGGCCATACAGAGCCTTCTTCAGTTTGTACACCTTGTCCTCACTTCCAATAACTTCATAGCCTTCAGGTTGTTGGACATAAATCTCTTCACTAAGATCACCATTCAGGAAAGCTGACTTTACATCTAGTTGATGCAAAGTCCAACCCAACTGAGCTGCAACTGCAAGAATCACTCTGATTGTTTCAAATCTAGCAACAGGAGCAAATGTCTCCTTGTAATCAATTCCCTGCTGTTGATAGTACCGTTTAACAACCAATCTTGCTTTGTGTCTAAGAACTTCTCCATTCTGACCAACTTTTGTTTTAAAGATCCATTTTAATCCAACCAGATTCTTGTTCAAGGGAAGATCCACAAGTTCCCATGTATCATTTTTCTCAATTGCTTGCAATTCTTCTTTCATGGCCACTTTCCATTCTGATTTCTTAACAGCTTCTTGATAACTCATGGGATCAGCAATATTTAAAGCAAATTGGCAAGCTGTAAGATCATCAAGAATAGTATTAGTATCATAGTCAACTAACGTCTAGCCAAAAGTTTGGCTCTATTATTCAATGAGAAAGTGCATACATAACTGGAACTACAAGTACCATATTTATAATAAAGGAAACTAACGTCTAGCCAGGAAATCAGGACATGACTAACAACCACTAACGTAAACTTATTCAAACTTAACAATACTGAAAACTAGGAAAGTCACCAAGAGACCAGGAGCCAAAGATAACAACCATGCACACACCATGCACGTGCATGAGCATCTAGTTTGAATCATTCTTCAACATGGTTGATAATGGTTTTGTCGGTTCAAAAATGTCTTTCACTGCAAAAAAAAAAGATCCTTAGTGGAAAATTTTTAGGGTCTCTTAATTGACAAATTATCGGACATGAATTTTCCTTTGCGACAAAGTCATATTATGTGGCTGTTTAGTCAAAAAATTGTGGGAAATTTTAGGGTTTTTTTTATTTACAGTCGAAAAGTCGTAAATTTTGAGTTATTAGAAATTTTTGAAAATGTTTGTAGTATGGATGATAATGGATTAGGTATGGCTAATACCGTACCAATATTCAAACCTGGTTATAAAATCTTGTCCTATATTTGACTCATTACCTGTCGAGTTTTTGACAAGTACCGTTGGGTATTGGGTATGCTAACGGGTATTGGGTATACCCTTTGGGGTTTCAAGTGTGTGTGTATTGCTTTCCTTTATAATTTATATTTTTTAAAAATCTATACAACATATAAAACAAGTATAAACGCCCCCACATTGCAACGGGAGCGTAAAACCGTGCCAGATAGCACCAATGTCTCACTACTTCCAAAGACCATAAACACAAAAGTGTGGCGTGTTAATGCGAAGAAATTAGACCAAAACATAAAAAACAGAAAATAATAACTCGGTCGATCTAGGACCCGCACATTTTGACGAACCTTTCAAATGGGAAAAAATAGATTTAAAAACGGTGAGACACACACAAGTTGCGCCCTGTTAACTTGCAAAATTTAGAATGAAACATGCAAACATTGAACCATACATGCGCATTGCGCCGTGTTAACTCACAAATTTAGAACGAAAAATTTGTGAAAGATGAAAAGTATATGAGACCAAAGTTGAAAGCATAATTGTTTCGTGAGTAAACTCTAAATGATGAAACAATTAAGGTTAAAACTACACATTCATTTTTTTAAAAAGCACCATAAGCATAACTGCATAAGGCACAACAGCTACATGCATAAAAATGTTGTAAATTAATACCATGTAAATTATGGTAATTGATAAATAACATACATATCAGCATCGAAATAACATTTCATCATCATCATACTCAGTTAATTTAAGCAATAGCAAAAGCCAAGGTATGGTTTGAGGAGAGTAAGATGTAGACAAACTTACCTCTACCTCTACTCAGTAGGAATAGAAAGACTGCTTCCAGTGAGACCCCCGGCTCGATAGTGGTTTTGTATCAAGCCTTGGACATAAGGCACAAAACACTTAGTAATCAAGACAAATTAACCTGATTGGTGCATGTATCCCATTATCTTTTAGCTATCAATGCCACCACATGATGCAAGATTAGTTGTCCGTCATTTTTAACGTTATTTTCACGAAATTAGTAAAATCATGTTAAAATTAGTGCAACTTTACTTTTGCCACCCCATCCCGAGAGCCTCACATATATACATAATATTATAAAATATTCACATTTTGAGATATATTAAAATGTTGAATATATTATAATATTAATCAAAAAAGTTTATGTATTTCATAGCATATAATATTAGAATATATAAAATGTTATCAATATATATATATATATATGCTAAGTATCCTGTGAAAACCGTCTTGAGTTGTGCAAACCTATGAAAACCCTATGTAACAATATTGTTTTTTTGTAATTTTTTTAGAATAGCTTGTATACTTAATTTTATGACTTTCGGCCCAAAAAATCAAAAAAGCGCCGAATAGATTTTTTTTAAAAAAAAATACGTAACACAGATGTTACATATGTAACAATGCTGACGTATGATAAAATCGAGTTTTGTGTAACACGGTGTAACAAAATAATCTACTCGGCGCTTTTTTGATTTTTTTTGCCAAAACTAATAAAATTGAATATAAAAGCTATTCTGGAAAAATCAGGAAAAAAAAACAAGTTTTTACATAGGGTTTTCAGGGTTTGCACAACTCAAGAGGGTTTTCATTTTATCATTCCCCTATATATATATATATATATATATATATATATATATATATATATATATATCAAAAGAAAAAAACTAAAATAATAAAGCTAATAAAATGAAACATTACTAAACAATAGTTAAAGAAAACTACGAACTCTTTCGTATCTTTTTCAACCCCCCGTTTATTATACTAATATTTAGAGGCTCGGCTCTTCTAATCAGTAGTCTCTTAAACTCCTTGGTCTTATCCCTAGACCACCACAGTTTTATAAACACACCTTTTATAAAACCCCGTAGAATCACTACCAAGATCAACGCTTGCGCGGTGATCCAGGATTCGTGTTTCTTCACATACATACATACATACATACATACATACATACATACATATATTTGAGAGAAGCATTTTAAGATTCCCAAAAGTTAATAGTCTTTTAGAATACAATGAATAAGGTATAAATGTATAACACTAAAATGATGGTAAATTAGTCGTTAAGACACTAATTACACTTTAATCCTATCACTGTACTTAAAATTTAATTAACCACTAATCTTTAACCAAATTCTACCTTATTATCTCGTCGTTACACTTTATCCCTCTATAAAAAAACAAACTACCTCCATGATATGTAAACAACCATTAAATTTTCGTACGTTAATATTTTGGTTAAAGAAATTACACCATAAAAACAAGTATTTTGTTTACTTTGATTTGAGTATAGTATTGCTATATTTTTTATTTAAAACAATTGAAATCTTATGTTAGTAGCAGCGTTTAGGGGTGAATAATAAATGAATCGTTAACAAAAATCATACAAAAAAATAGATAAAACCGAATCGAAATTAACCAAAACTAAGTTAACCAAAAACCGAATAACCAATAACTGAATTAACCAAAAACCATTATCGGTTTTTTACCGTCGCGAATTAACATAACCGAACCATTCATATTTTTATATACCTCTAAGCTTTTATACATCCGGTTCATTTTTATCATATTTTATACTTCCATTTCATGTATTTATATTTTTATTTCATGTAGTTATACACCAGTTTCATGTAATTTATACCTTGATTTCATCTGTATCTAAGAAAAAGTTTTAGCCTAATTTTGGTTTTGGTTGTTAACCGATACTAAACAAGCCGAACCAAAAATCGTCAATCTAATCAAATAACTCGAACTGATTAACCGAAAATCGATTGGTTAATAAAAATCAATGACTTTCGGTTTCAGTTTCGATTGAGGATAATAATCGAACCAACCGCACCATACACACTCTTGTGTTTCTTGCCGCATCGCGCATGCACCTTTCTATTATTTTATAATCGATATAAATTAAGAGGACAGTATTGTAATTTTATATAGTTTTAAGACTTTATGTAATTATAACATTTATAAGGTATGGTACAATACCTTAAATCATATTCTTGTATTTTAAACAACATCCCATCATAATTTTTAAATGACTGTAACTTTTTCATATGCTGGTATTTTTCGTTAAAAATTACACCATAAAAAGGTATTTTTTTTCTCTTTAATTTAAACATGATATCTCTATAGTTTTTTTTTAAATTAAAGAAAAAATTAACATGTTACGTTATTACCAGTGTTTATTTTCTCAGACACGTAAAAACCCAACTAGTTTGTGTGGTGTGTGTTTAAAATGTTGCCCGTGTGTGAAACACCCCCCACCTAGCATCGATGCGCTTGCATTTGGATTATGAACGCTCACACATAAACATCCATAAGGACGTGTCCTTTGATGGTGGCAGCTGACCACCTAGGCATTCGAATACGTTTGAAAGAGCCCGTTGGAGATGCTCTTGTCAAATTCTTCATGATATGTAACTCGTTTAGCCATTGGCCATTTGGCCATTTCAAATGCTTATAATGTGTAGGTACTTGGTGTGTATGAATGGGAAGGATGCAACCCAATTCCACCAGAATTTTGGATTTTTCCGGAAGCACTACCCTTTCATCCAGGTGCATGCATATCTGTTTAGCTAAAGCATAAACAAAATAATATAACGTAATAAAAGATTAACCCCATGGGTAATTTACGGAAGGAAAACCACTTAAGTCTAAGGGCCTGTTTGGTAAGCCTTTTAATGAGGCTCTGAACCATTCAGCGCTGAATGATTTAACATTCAGCGCGTTTGTTTCAGCTTTTGAATGGAATGGTTAAAGCTGAATCATTAAGATTTGAGATGTTGCTGAACCATTAAGCACTGAACTAGGCTGAACCTTAATGAGGCTCTCCTACCAATGTGGGACAAGAATACTAACCATTAAGTGATCCAACTTAATGATTCAACACTTAACCATTCAGACCTCTTAATGATTCAACGTTTAATCAACCAAACAGCCCCTAAGACTGCTTATAACCGGACATAAATATGTTTTCAAAAAAAACTAAAACCAATATTGGAAAAGCAGCCACAAATATTAAAGGGAAATCATGAACTTAAATATTGACCAACAAGAAATTATCAAAATATACATCTATAGGATCTTAAACGTGGAGACTTCACAACAATATGCCTTATAATGTGACAAATGGACTAAATGGCTTAACTGAAGACTCGTGAGCTTGTATCGGACCCACAAACCAACCAATAAAACGATGATACGTGGCTAAAGAGGCTAGTAGACGCTTGAGTTTTGTAGGCGTCTTCAACAAGAACTACTAGCCTCTTTAGCGCCCACGTGTGATCGTTTAATTGGTTTGTTTGTGAGTCCGATACAAGCTTAAGAGTCTCCGGTTAAGCCACCTTTTAGTTCACTTGTCACATTCTAAGGCACAATGAATATTGTGAAATCTCTAGGTTTAAGACCTACATATGCTTATTTTTGTAATTTCTTGTTGGTCAATATTTAGTTTCATGATTTTAAAAATAAGAAATAATCAAAACAAAAGAAGATAGCAAAGCCGTCATAAATACTTTTGGAAAAAAATAACTTGACTATGACAATCAGAATGGACCTTTAGCGACTGTCTTGCGGTCACAAATAGCCACATATTTAGTATAATTAATAGTGCTCGACTCTAAGCAAATAATATATATTTTGATACGGTGCCAAATTAGTTTAGTTGATCTCACCACGTACTTCTCTTGACCGTGATGCAGCGAAAATGTGGTGCTATTGTCGAACGGCCTATATGCCCATGTCATACTTATACGGAAGAAGAATTCATGGCCCGATCACTGATCTTGTTCTTCAACTACGTCAAGAGATTTATCTTACGCCATACAACCAGATAAATTGGAATAAACAACGCCATAGATGTTGCAAGGTGCGTTGTTAAATATAATGGTCCGTTTTAATTTATTAGCAAAAAATCATGAGAAGAGTTTTAACTTTTTTTGTATTGGACCCTATTATTATTATGCTTAATTAGGATAAGCCTATGGGCTCAGTTAGGTTTCTAGGGTTCCTTGTGATCTCTATATATTTGTAACCTAATCTTTCAATAATATTATTGAGTATTCTATTATCTTACATGGTATCAAAGCTGAGATCAAGAATAGTTTTTTTTTATGTATTTTTTTTATTTATGTTTTTTTTTCAGTCTAAGCGTCCGATTTTCTACCGCTTTGACTGCGGGGAGTATTGGACCCTATTATTATTATGGTTAATTAGGATAAGCCCACGGGCTCAGTTAGGTTTCTAAGGTTCTTTGTGATCTCTATATATTGTAACCTAACCTTTCAATAATATTATTGACTATTCTATTATCTTACATTTTGTTCTCACAATGTTTTGTGATTTAAATGGATATATTACAGGAAGATTTGTATTATCCTCACTCAATGATCCAAGACTTTTTGTGGGATGGTCTTCATTACTTGAGTGAGCCACTTTTTAAGTACTGGCCTTTTACAAAACTAAGAGAAAGAGCCCTCAAGAGAACGATCCAATTGATACGTTATAGCGCAGAAGAAAGTCGCTACATTAACATGGCATGCATTGAAAAGGTATATGGGAACGCTACGGAAAGGAAAGTATAATCGTTGCAAAATTGTCGCAACCATCCAGCTATCTCTATGTTTGACCGTATATATCTTGTGTGACAGTTTATAGCTATGGTTTACCACTTATAGCAAAATTGTACACTATGTTTGTCCAAGATTTACTATTTTTACCTACTATGACTAGAGTTATATAGCTATGTTTTACAAAGATTAATCATGTTTAGCGATAGGGGTGTTAAAAAAAAAAATCTGAATCCGGATTTGAATCCGAAATATCCAAAAATCAGTATCCGTATTATCCGAAATTTCGGATTCGGATCTTAATTTTTAAAAAAATCAGATAATTGGATTATCCGAATCCGAAATATTAAAAAATATCTATATTATATATAATATTATTTACGTATATACTATATATTTAATCCATTCTAAGTTAAACCTAACTTTAAACTAACATAATACGCCTTTCTCGAATCTAAAATATTAAAAAAATATAATATATATTGAATATTTGTTTTAACCAAGTTTGGTTTTAGACTTTTAAAATAAGAGAAGTGATTTTTTTTTAAGTTTCGGATTATCCATTGGATTATCCGAATCCGTATCCGTCGGATTCGGATTTCAATATTGACTATCCGAAATTTCGGATTATCCGGTTTTTGGATATCCAAAAATCGGATAATCCGACTTTGAACACCCCTATTTAGCGATCTTTAGTGATGGATTAGCGACAGTATAAAGCCATTGCAAACTTCGATGCTGATTTTGCGATTGCTTTGCAAGTGAAAAGGTTTAAAGCAACATTACCAATGACTTTGGGGTTATAGTAAACAGGAGGGTTGCAACAGACAAGACTGTCGCAAATTTGTCGCACTATCCAGCTATCGCTAAGTTTGGCCGTTTATATATACTTATGTTTGACTGGCCAAGTATTCTATGTTTTGCCAAATGTTACCGACTAATTATGACTACAATTGATCTATTGTCTTACCAAGCTATGTTTGACCGATTCGATCTGACCATTTTCCTTTTGGAGTTAGGGATTCCAAATGATGTGTTGGTGGGCAGAGAACCCGAACGGCGATGAGTTTAAGCATCACCTTGCTAGAGTGCCTGATTACTTGTGGCTAGCAGAAGATGGAATGAAGTCGCAAACATTCGGTAGTCAATTATGGAATACTGCATTCGCAACTCAAGCGATAATCGCGAGTAACATGCCTGACGAATTTGGTGATTCCCTTAAAAAAGCATATTTCTATCTCAAAGAATCACAGGTGAAGCAAAATCCGACCGGGGATTTCAGTAAAATGTTTCGACAATTTAGCAAAGGGTCATGGACGTTTAGCGATCAAGATCATGGTTGGCCTGTCTCGGATTGCACCGCAGAGGCACTGAAGGTGACCGTTGCACCCTATTTTATCACAATTCTGAGTCCGATAAAAAAAATTGCGTTGGACAGTCCAACACAATGATTTATTGGTTTGGAATCCCAAACCTTCCACACCATCATTTCATATCATTCCTAACCCTTTTTTTTTTCTATAATAATAAACCACGTCAGACCTCTACCTCACATAACACTTAAAAAAACCAATAAAATAATAATAAGCGTGTGTGGTGGCCTGGTGGGTCCCATGGTGCAAACTTTGGACTAGTCTGGTATACCAGACATGAGATGTTATTTGAAAGGGTTATGGGATTCATACACCCTGTGACGTCACATTATGGGGGTGTGACATCACATTCTGGGGTATGTGGCAGCCTGCTATTGGTATGTGACGTGGGCCAAGGTGTATGAATCCTAAATAGGGGGTGTATGAATCCTAATTACCTATTTGAAATTCAGGACTACCTCCTACAACAAGGGGTGGTCTGGTTTGGTTAGTCCAATTTACTGACAAACCTATTTTTCAAAACTACTATTATTAATTTTTGTTTTGTTAACAAAATTATTATTATTATTATTATTATTATTATTATTATTATTATTATTATTATTATTATTATTATTATTTTGGTTCTCTGGCCCGTGAGGCAATGTGGTTCTTGAAACAAGTACAGAAGGTGGTCCACTGTGACTCGCAAAGCCCTAATAACCAAGGGTTTGTGTTTAGCAGGATAGGTTTTGCGATTCAAAAGGGGATAGCGGCGCAGCTAGTTGCCCGCTTACCCACCATCTAAAATGTAACATGTTTTGTCTTGATTATAATAAAAAATTAAGAGAAAAAAAATTTAGAGGTAAAAAAATTATTATTATTATTATTATTATTATTTATTTATTTATTTACTTTTGATTATTGTAGTGCTTGTTGTTGCTATCCCAATTGCCGGGCGAACTCTCAGGTGAGAAAGCTGATAAGCAGCGGTTATATGATGCTGTCAACTTCCTTCTTTATGTACAAAGTCCGACAACAGGTGGTTTTGCTGTTTGGGAGCAACCAATTCCACAACCATATTTACAGGTATATATGTTAAATAATACTACAAAACCGGGTATTAACTACTGAATTAATATATGTTTGAAAATATATATGTTCACGTTAAGAGCCGGCCCCAGGGGGGCCCTAGCGGCCTGCTGTAGGGAAGACAAATTTCATCTAGGTTCAGTCGCTTTCCTCTACTTTGACTCGGGTTATGGGTTTCATACACCACGTGACATCACATTCTGAGGGTATGACATCATATTCTGGGGTACGTGGCAGTATTCTATTGGTGTGTGGTGTGGGCCAGAGTGTATAAATCCTAATTAAGGGGTGTATGATTCCTAAATACCCTCCTAAAAACTATTGTCGGTAAAGACGAAGTACCATGATAAATTGATAATATAAGAAGCGATAACGTGACTCTGTTTTCTTGTCCTTAACACTAGCAGCTGTGACTTTGTGAGATAAGGAAGAAGATGACCTAAATCAAATGGGCCTATAGAAAATAAAGACATGGCCCAATATTAACTAGCAATAGAAAAAAATTAATAACTAGTAGTGAAGGTTTTTATTTTTTATTATTTTATTTAACTTTATAATAAAAGAAGTTAGTTTTTTTTTTTTTTAGTTTTAATTTTAAGTGATGTACAAACAATCCTTTATTTAGTACTAATCGTTATGGATTTTGATTAGCCTTTTGGTTTTTTTTTGAACAACAACAATTTTATTGTATATACTATATAGATATTCCTTTCTCTTTCATTTTAAAACTAAATATCATTTCTCAAATCCTATAAGTTTATAGTGATGTTAAAAGAAGTCGATAATCGTTCTTGTGCTGTAGTATATCGATTATTAAACAAGGAAGCGGGCATCCAATTGTGTATATATAAACAAATTTAATTTGGACCCTCCACTTAAAACGTTGCGATCCACCACCAGTATATGTATAACATCGTTTAAAAAATTACTTTATATAATTCGTTAGGACTTAAGAGCCTTTTTTTCGGCTCGTACAAGGCACAAGAATCCTTAGGACCGGCTCTGTTCACGTACAACAACATTTTTATGTTTCTACATGCAGATGTTGAATCCTTCGGAAATGTTTGCTGACATTGTTGTCGAACGAGAGTAAAGTGTCTTATAATTATGAATCCCTTATATTTATATTTAGACTATATATGTTTGTAACTCCTAATTATTAAATTTTCTTTTATGGTTGATCAAATTATCAGGCATGTTGAGTGCACAACTTCAGTGATACAAGCTCTCATAGTATTCAAACGGTTGCACCCCGGGCATAGAGAGAATGAAATAGAAAATTCGGTCGCTAAAGCAGTGTGTTATCTAGAGAACACCCAATGGAAAGACGGTTCATGGTAATGTTGTTTATAGAGTTATGTATATATTACTTCTACTAGTGGGGGCTTTAAATTTAAGGCCGCCTTCAATGATTGGTTCACATGGCAGATAAGTCTTTAAAATAAAATGGGGTACTGTAGTAAACTATTAATATTTTATTTTATTCTATAAATTAAAAAAATAATAAAAGGAGAGAGAGACATTGAGGGAGATGAGGTGGCAAACCCTAATTGGGTTTTGATTTTGTGCATCCGGTGCTAAAGATTTAAAGCCCCCAACCATTTTTCAATTTTAAGGCCCCCCCGTTTCGGTGTTGGGGGCGCTAATTTGGTTTTAGCGCTCACATTCGCGCTCCACTACGGGTGCTCTTACTACTTTTACTTAGAGATTTGCGAGAACTGCAAAAACATCTTCACATATTCTATTTTTTAAAAGTTACATGTAGCCCCAGATAAGCAATATCTACAAATACTTATGTGGTTATCGCAGTTGTTTTCTTAAAATTGGTTCTATACTGAAACCCATCTAGTTTCTCTCTAGATATATCTAAAAACTTTGCGTGAATTATAGGTATGGCTATTGGGGAGTGTGCTTCATATACGGCACATTCTTTGCGCTGGGAGGCTTAGAATCCGCTCAAAAAACATATATAAATTGTGAAGCAGTTCGTAAAGGAGTAAAGTTTTTACTTTCAATCCAGAATGAAGAAGGCGGGTGGGGTGAGAGCTACAAATCATGTCCTAGTGAAGTATACACACCGTTGGACGGAAATAGGACTAACATAGTGCAGACATCGTGGGCTATGCTCGGTCTCATGTCAGCCGGACAGGTAATTAGTGAAGTATACAAGTTGTCATTTTCACTTGCTTCAAAATGAAAGGTCAATACTTTTAAGTTCAAATATATACTATTAGTTTAGACTATACGGAGGGGGGAAGAGGGGCATGAAGCGCCATGTGACATATGTGGGGTCCTTACAGAAAGTGTGAAAATTGTGGGGAGTGGAAGGGGGGAGTGCCATGTGGCATTTCTTTTTTGTTTTTAATTTTTTTTAATAAACTAAGTAAAGACAATTTAAAAAAAAAACATAATTAAAACATAATAATTAATAATAAAATTCCATAAAAACCTAAAAATAAAAAAAAATACATGAACCAAATATCTTTTTAATTATACGACTCGTTATCGTCGGATGGGTAATCTCTTGGTACACTCCAAATATGATCAACCAAGTCCGCTCGAATGTTGTGATGGGTTTGGTTATTCTTGATTTAAAACATGTTTAACCCTCTTTCTTCGTTAGTAACGTTTCCTTGGCTTGCTTGCGTTTCCTCACCATAATACTCACATATTGCACGTCTTTCGTATTCCAAAATCATGTTATGTAAAATAATGCATGCATACATCACATTTCTTATTTGGGCTTTTTCCCACATTCGACATGGCAATGCCAAAATGCGCCATCTTTTTTGCAACACACCAAAAGCTCGTTCAACGTCTTTCCGTGCAGCCATTTTGAGCTTTGTTAAACTGTTTTCTCTTATCGTCTAACGTAGTCTTCCGTGTAAACGATTTTACGAACACGGCCGAGTCAGGATAAATTCCATTTGTTAATTAGAACGTACTCGTATTTGTATTCTACCCCGTTTACGAAAAAAGCTCCTTTTGGTGCAACATCATTTGCAAGATCGTTGAAAATTGAGGACTGATTAAGAATATTTATATCGTTCAACGAACCGGGGACACCAACAAATGCATGCCAAATCCAAAGATCTTGTGACGCAACCGCTTCAAGCATCATACACGACTTTTTATGATATATGCTCGTGTGTTGGCCTTGCCATGCAGTTGGGCAAAGTTCTCACTCCCATTTCATACAATCTAAACTCACTAGCATCTCGGGAAAACTATGTTTTTCTTCGTGAAACCCCAAAATTTCTTGTACGTCACTAAAAGTAGATTTTCTCAAATATTTTTTTAAATATAGTTCAATGACGCACGCACAAAACAATTGAACACTTTCCCTAGCAGTTCGCTCGGACATCTTTAGATAGTCATCCATTATGTCCGAACTTTGGCCGTAACCCAAATGTCTAATCGCGGCTGTGACCTTTTGCAACGCGGTAAATCTCATCTCACCACGCGCCAATGTCTAATAGCTTCAACGACTTTCTTGACGCTCGCCATTATCAATTCCGCGCCATCGTCGGATGAGGACTCCAAAGCGAGTAGATCAAACTCGTCAGTCGTCAGATGAACTTGAAGATTGGTCCGACATCTTGAAGTTTTAAAAAAAAATTATAGTGTGGAGAGGATTTTATGAAAATATTTGTGGGTTTGGGTAAAAGAGTATATGGATATATATATATATATATATATATATATATATATATATGATAAAATATTTTTTTTTAATTTTTGAACCGTTCACTAACGGTAATATATTAAAATTTTTAATTTTTTTTAATGCCCAACGGTAACTCCATCCCTCCAACCCCCACGCGCCACGTGTCCCCTCCAACCTCCCCCACGCCCGGCGAGATCTCCCCCCCACCCACACACCACTCCGGACTGTCTTACGCTAGCCACAACCACAAGTTGTCATTTTCACTTACTTCAAAATAAAAGGTCAAGACTTTAAATTTCAAATATATACTATACGTAAAATACGTACAATTGATAAGAGTGTAAACAAACTAAGTTGCTCTTGACTAATGGAGATTGGGTCGTTAAAAGCTGAAATGGAGCCGTGCTTAAACGAGCTCAAACTCAAACTTCAAATTATACTTATACCTAGATTATCTAGACTTGCGAGCTAATGACTATATTATTTTAATACATAGTAATGTTTATTTAAACATAATAAATTTGCAATTATATACCGAATATTATTATGTGTACAATCATGATAAATTAACTATATAATATTAATATAAAAGTGTAAACATAATTGTATATAAAATAATTGTATAATTAAAATAAACAGTTAATTAATTAATGTACATAACAAACGGGCCAAGTTCAAGCTAAACACGAACTTAAAAAGTTACACACATTTCTAGCTCATGTCTCGACATGTTAACACCCCTGAGCGTTCGAATACAAGTGAATCATAGAAAGTGTGAAAGTGGATTTAGGTTCATTTTATATGTTATAAGTCCGAATAAGCTAACAAAATATTATAGTCTCGGGTTGTTGATGGGTTGGCGGGACAAACTTGACATTAATTAGTCTAAAAACTTTGACAAAAACTCGAAAATTATGCAAGGCAAATGAACCCAGACACAACACGGGTTTTCACGGTTGAAGCCCCCACAAACGGTTTAATCCAAAATTTTATTTTATTTGTTTATTAATACTCTAATATATATTATTAATTTACATCATGTTTTGTACATAATAGTGTTATATCTTATGCCTAGTGAATACTTTGTATGAAGAATTGTAGCTTTATATTTGGTGAGTTGTATCCACTTTTGTTTTTTTTTTTCTTTTTTAACATATATTTTTTTAAACCCAATATTTTTACATCTTTTACAATGTAAACCTAACATTTTTTTTATTTTAACTTATGTCCCTTATACTTTTTATCTTTTAATTTTTTTTACGTTTCGATATAAATTTTACGAGTTAACACACCGCAAATGTGCATGTGTTGTCTGTGCTTTTTTTTCACATTTAAAGGCCCCGTCACAACGTGATCCTGTATCGATTTAGTTATTGTTTTCAATTTCTTATGTTTTTCATGCGTAGTTCAACGCTTTTACGTCTATGTTTTGTTCGGTTTTACTTTTTTCGTTTTGTATTCATTATTAAAGGATCTTTTCCCATGTTTATGGTCGTTGACGATGATGTGACATTTGTGCTACTTGACATGATTTTATGCCCCTAACAAGTTCATTTTTTTTATTTCAAAGGGTCACTTTTATGTAGTCCAAGTGTGGCACCGTTTTACACTTTCGCTACAAATCTACAATGCATCGAGCTTAATTCTAGTTTTAAAAAAAATACAACGGAATATACAAATGTACAAAAAGAATATAATCAAGTTTAAACTACAAAACGTAATGCAAATGTTTGTTTATCTTTAAAATGATCTAGTTGTTAAATAAGATAAATTTTTTTTAGAAATCATAAAATAAATAAAAAGGGTCAATATATCCGTCATTTGGACCTGGAACACGGCTGGTGTTGCGGGAAATTTGTGTGACAAATATACACCATTAATTAAGAACTAAAGAAAACAAATTGTGTGTGCACATGCATTGCATATATATTTATATTTGTTGCAGTGAGTGAAATGTTGCTGCGTTTCTCGACTTGTAAACAACTAACATTCGGTTTTGACCTAACGACTAGGCTGAAAGAGACCCGATATCATTGCATAAAGCCGCAAAGATCTTGATTAACGCGCAAATGGATAACGGGGATTTTCCCCAAGAGGTAACTCCATATGCATGGATATCATCGAGACACTTCGCTAATCATTTCTGTTAATAATTTAGACCATTTTGCAGAACATGACCGGAGCCTCGATGAGGAATTGCATGCTACATTTTCCGTTATACAGGAATATCTTCCCGTTATTGGCACTTGCTGAATATCGCAAACGTTTTTGGGATATATAACAGATAACTAATCAATGATATACACTCAAAATTACGTTTAATTGTTGATGTAGTGTGTCGTATTAGTTTTTAATATTGTTGGGTCGAATATGTCATGAAAATAAGTCATGGTTGATGGTTAAGTTGCCTTATGTTGTATCAAATTGATGTTTACTTAATAGTCATATATATTTCCCAATATTGCTCTAAGGTCAAAGATTTTTTCTTTTCATTTCTGGTGTACCATTATATGTCGGTTCTTGTTCAAAATTAATACTCAATGAAAGGTGTAATTCATGTGTGAATTGTTGACATGACAATAAGCTAATATAGATCCACGGGTTTGGGTTTGGGTTTGGGTTTGGCTTTAACAATTCGGGCTAGTTTCTTGTCAATCAATCTTGGAAACACATTCAACTAAATAAGTCATCTTCTAGGTCGACCTTGCTGGTTGTCCTTTTCATAGTTTATTTTTTAAACACGTTTATTGTCATGAGTAAAAGTTATTGAGTATAGCTAAAAGGCGTGTTAAGTTTTATACTTTAAACATAATTATTTTATATATTGATTGTCTATTTTAGAGTGTTAATAATAAAATAGAACATTTTCGATTGAGTAGTGATGGTGTGATTACCACGTGAACCAGATTGAAATCAAGGGCTACAATGCGGCATCACAACTGGTTGCCAACAGCCGGAAAGATGCCATATTGTTGCGTGTGACAAGCAGTGCCGGCTCTTGCGTGAGTGAAAACAAGCCCTTGCTTTAGGCCCCCATTCTTCAAGGGCCCCCAATGTTAATTTTGCACTTTGTTATTTGGGCTTGACTCCATAAACCAACATAAACTTATTTCATTATATAGTTATTTTGGATCGTTATAGCAATAAGCAATCTTATCCATACACTTTTTAAGGAGGATATATACTACCTTTATTTATAGATAAAGCTAGATTAAGATAACTAACTCAGTCAAGATGTTGGCCCCAAAGACGAACAAATTTTGACACGAATAGCACAACATGATCTGCATATCTACATGGGTTAAATTAATGAGTGGGTCGAGTAGTCTATTTAACCTGAAATTTGAAAAAGGACCCTAAGTTTTTATTTTTACTTTAGGCCCCCAAAATGATTGAGTCGGCCCTGGTAATTCATATAAAATGCATATTTGTTGTTAGCGGGTAGAATTGGGAAATTTATTGAAATAAATTCCAGTTTCATCTAATTCCGAAATGTTGGATATTAGAGGACTACATTTTGTATAACTTGATTTGGTAATTAGAGAGGATTTGGAAAGGATTGTAATTGAGAACTTTTCTTTTTTTTGAACGGCATAATTGAGAACTTATCTTAATATTTTTGTGTGTTTACAAGATACAAGGAAGTGGGTTTATATAACCCAAAAAGACAAAAGAAAAGGAAAAGAAATAATAAAAAAAAAACTTGAAGAAACAAAAACATTCTATGTTTTAAGTCACTACATGTCTTCCATGTTTTAAGGCACTTGGTGCTCCATGCTTTAAGCTTCCATCTTTTAAGTCTTCGTGTTTTGTTCTTTTCTAACACTCCCCCTTAAATTGAATAGTAAGATCTTCTAAAATTCAACTTGACCAAAAGTGTTTTTGATTTCTTCCAGTGGTTATACGAATCATTCGAGCCCAAAGGAAGTTGTTTTTGTTTGTGAGCCACCATTTTTCGAACTCACAATTTTGTTTTATTTTGAACAAACAATAATTTTGTTTGTTTGGTTTTTGGTTTTGCTACTGTCTTCTTGACATGGCAGCCTGTTTTGGTTTGAGCCACCATCGGCAGACATAGTAGTTATGTTATATTTTGGTTTAGTTTTTAGTTTGGCTACAATATTATTGACATGGCAACCTGTTTTGGTTTGAGCCACCATCGGCAGACATAGTAGTTATGTTATATTTTGGTTTAGTTTTTAGTTTGGCTACAATATTATTGACATGGCAACCTGTTTTGGTTTGAGCCACCATCTGCAGACATGGTGGCTTTGTTCTGTTTTGGTTTGGTTTTTGATTTGGCTACCGTCTTTTTGACATGGTAGCCTATTTTGGTTTGAGTTACAATTTTTGGTTTGGGAAGCAATGGGTTTTTGATATTGGGAGTTTGAATTTTTTTTTTTTTTTTTTTTTGGATTTCGGATTTGAGTTTGGAATTTCTTGCGGATAGATTGTAGATGGTGAGCAGAGTGTTCTAAGAATTAGAAACACTGCTCTGATACCATGTTGGAAATTAGAGTACTAAATGTATAACTTAATTTGGTAAGTGGAGAGGGTTTGAAGAGGATTGTAATTGAGAACTTAATTGTTCTTAATATTTTTGTGTGTTTACAAGATACAAGGAAGAGGGTTTATATAATAACCCAAAAAAAAAAAGACATAAAAGAAAAGGAAAAGAAATAATAAAAGCAACTATATTCAAAGAAAGAAAAACATAAGTCATTACATGTCTTCCATGTTTTAAAGCACTTGGTGCTCCATGCTTTAAGTCTTCCATGTTTTAAGTCTCCATGTTTTCTTCTTTCTAACACAAAAATCCAAACGACCCTTAGATTTGCATATGGGACTTCAATGCATAATGAGGTGCTTGAGATTGCTTTTAAGAATTTATATAATGTTTCTAGCAAAAACAAGTTATTTAAGATCAATACGTAACACTAACCATGAATGATAAGCGTAGGTTACAGGGGTCACATCTAATACAAAAATAATCCTAAGCCTTTATGAAAATCGTGTAACACACTTGTAGGTAATAACTGAAAAATATAATTGAAGTTAAAAAAAACGTGGGTTTGGCGACCGCATAACCATTTATCTATCAAAAATTAAACTAAGAGTAAGATTCATGTCAAAAATTAAACAAAGATTCATTTATCAAGGAAAAAAAAAATCCACCAGGTAAGGAACGGCCCGTGCCTAGATCACTTCCAATTTTTGAGCAATATGGAATTTTGTCGTTCTGTGGTTGAGGCACGGACCGTGCCTTGTTCCCCAGCTTCTCGCTTGTCGCTCGGTTTTGCTTTGTTTGTCCTTTTGGGGCCTGATTAATCCTGAAAAAAACAAACAAACTAAGCCTATTTATAATAAATTTCAAGAAAATTGTTAAAAAGTGGAATCATTTGCATAAATGGTAGAATTATAGTTTTAGAAATTACATTTGGTGGGTATTGGGGAAAAAAACCAAAAATGGTGATGCATGAGTTTCATTTGGCGGCATCAAATGTAATTCTGCAAATAAAACAGTGATGCCGCCTATCCAAATCTTGTATTCCTTGATGCCGCCATTTCATTTCATGTATTCCCTTTGATGCCGCCATTCGATTTCAAGGCATTGATGCCGCTAAACTAGATTAAGGCATCACTTGATGCCGCCAAATTGTTGTAAGGCATCCAACCTATAAATAATCTACACCCACCTTACCATTCAGATTCAAACCCATCTTAATCCCACAATTTTACAACATAACACATTCTCTCAATCCCATTTACAACACAATTGTAGAAAACTAAACAAAATACCATATGAGATATAATACTTTTCCCGCAATTGTTATGGAGGGTACGGTTTTTTATTGAGATTGGGTCGATGTTACATCCAGATGGAGTTTTAACTGTTTTGGGCGGGTGTGAGCCATGCTTAACAGCATCGTCTGCTGTTTCATCACCTGCTTGGCATCGCTTTTCTGGAGTCCAAGAAAGCGGTGTCGTTGGATCGGTGTTACATCCACATGAAACTACTTGGATCGATGTTACATCCACACGTGGTATAACACTGGTAGAATGCAACATTGTCTTTGTAGTTTACTAGTAGGAGTGCCCGCGCGTTGCCGCGGGTATGTATGTTATTTTGCCACACACTGCGTGACAGGTTTCAAGTTTGCAGCGTTCTATTAATTATTCCATCGCTCCATTTTATGTTTGGTTATGTGCCTTGCGCGGAGTACCTACGTAATAAATTGTCGTGAGTATAGAATGAAAAGATGTAACGTTTAGTAAAGAAACTGTTCTTACGTATATAGTAACCATGGAAAATTTTGGGCATGACGTTTTATTTTGCAGATACGTGGTGTTTTATCCATATTTAACTAATTGTGTCAATTACTATTTTACCCTTCAACCTTAATTTTAGTGATTTTTACATGTCCAATTTCTATGATTTCTTAGCTTTCTTAGAAATTGAACACTTTATAAAGTAAGGTAAAATACAACATGTATTAATACATAACCAATGTGTGTCTCATGTGGGAAAGAGAAGATGGTTAACATATGGATGCAGATCACCATAGGTGAAACCCTTTAAAAAAACTTCAATCAGTATTTATGAAAAGACATACCATTTTTTTACATACAACACTTACTAATAGTTTTTGAGTATTAATATTAACCAAACCAAATTCATGAGAATTAAAGGTCATCCATAACTTTGACCCAATGGAGAAGGTTAAGAAACCAAAACAGAAAAAGTCTATTTAAACTCACTGACCCATTAGTAACATATTTATGAGCTGGTATTTTTTATTAGTGAAATCAATGTTACTCTTACTCAACAAACGCCTAATATTTAAGTAGCATATCCTAGATTTGGTCACAAAATATTTGAGGCTTTAGCAATGGCACTGAGAAGGCTACCTGTTTGTATCCAAATAGATTAACCTTCGGGGGTGCCCATTTGTATCCAAATAGATTAACTACCCTTCTAAGTTCTTAATTGTCACTAACATCCCCATAATACCCTTAAATTTCTTGCTTAAATATGTTGTACATGGTGCTTGTTAAGTTGTATGGAGGTGAAAATGACCATGTTGGCCATCACTCCTCCTTAATAAGATAATATAGATAATATTAGAGAGTCGGTTGTCGGTGGTGGTCTCAATCTCCAGTGTACCACCCCCATTCATGACGACAGACTCTTTAGGGGGGACAACCTTCTAGGCAAACCATGTAGCACAAGGTCATCCGATGTTGAAGAATCACGGTCAGTGATTAGCGACGTCGGCGATATAGGAATTTGAGATTCTTTATCGTGCTACTTTGGTATGGCAGCCTGGGTTGATCATTGAGTACCTTTAGATTTGGTACCAATGTTCAACATATTGATATTCTTCCCCTGCCGCATTCAGATGGGTTTGAATCTGAATGCGGTCCTGAGTTCCCGCTGACTGGAAGAACGAGTTTCTGGGTCCACAAGCTGTAGTTGACTTCAATAAAGCAATTGTTGATTTCAATGAAGCAATGGAGATGGAAGGTGCGAAACAAAAACTCAATGAAGCAGCGGTAGAATATTGGAATTGGTGATCTCGGAAATAGATTGTCTGTAACTCGGTAGATTGTATAGTTTGATTGAGTAGTTTGGAAAAATAGTTGTTAAGTAAATTTGTATTATTTGTTTTAAATAAATCTATCATTATTACATGTATTTACTTTTATTTTAGAAACTGTCTAGTAATAATACTAGTAGCATTAAAATTAACAGTAAGATAATAAGGCTGCCATTACTAAATAAAGCTCGTACAGAACATGATGAGATGAGTCACCCAACTCATCCATGAAAGTAAAGGGTGATTGACGATACAGATAATGCAAACTAAACAACCTAAAAAAGATGACATTGATGATACGACTGACACAACCATGTAGTGTCATTCACTGATTTCGTTGACGCCTTGCATTTCCACAACTCTTCCTGTTATGGCCTGTTTCTCCACATCGAGTGCATGCATGACGCCTGGGGCGATCGTCATAATTCACATCCATCTCATTTTGTAGTCTTCTCTGACGTACTCTGCCTCGATGTGTAGTAATTATCGACGGGTCCCCTTGAATTGTCCACTCTGCCGCCGGCCATTCAAACTTATGGCCCAAGGTGTAGAAATGACTGTTGTACTGCTGAACGTACGTGTCTGTGTGGAATTTCCAACTAGTAATACTGTGAGGGCTTTTACCCAACCAATTGCAAACAGCAATTGCATGTGAACATGGAAATCTTTGCATTTGCCATTTGCCACACGAGCATACCTTTTTTTTTGTACTCAACGGTGTAGTCATTTCCGCCCCGGTCATTTGTCTCAACCCTTGAAAGAACATTGCACCTTATCGCATTCGCATCGTACATCGTGACTTCATGCTGCATAGCAACTCCCAAAAGGCTCTCATACCTGCTCCATATGCGAGGGGGTAGAGGGGTGTTGCAACTGCTCGAAATTTGAGTGTGCTTAACATATTGTTCGACGTCTCTGAGAAAGGTGTAGTGAATCAGAGTTGTGATAGGCAATTGTCGCGCTTCACGCAAGACGTTGTTCATGGACTCCGAAATGTTGGTCGTTAGGTTACCCCACCGACGATGCTCTTTATCACGATAAACAGTCCACTTAGTCTTATCAATGTTGTTAAGGTAGTCCCATGCCTCTTGATTTTTCAGCCTCATTTCGCTAACAGCCCACCGATACTTTACGTGCTGAGATGTGCTACCAATAGACCAACACAGTTTCCGTAGGGTTTTGTTCCGGAACCTCCCGCTGAAATTGCTTCTGATGTGACGCAGACAGTAACGATGGTAGGCGTTGGGTTCCTTCCACTGTGGAAGATTTTCCATAGCATTAATTATGCCGTTGTGTCTGTCTGATATCACACACAAAGGCCCCATGCTATTAAGGGTAACGTATTCGGAAAGGTTTTGGAAAAACCAACACCAACTGTGTACAGTCTCTTCGTCAACGACGGCATACGCCACAGGCAGGATGTAGTTGTTTGCATTTTTTGTTACCGCAAGCATTAGCTTACCTCGGTAGGGTCCTTTCAGATGAGTCGCGTCCACCGAAATGACAGGCATGCATCGATGGAAAGCACGGATAGAAGGAGCGAACGCCCAAAAAATATATTTAAACGTGGGGTAATTCGGATCTCCGTTCGGATGATTAAAGAACGTAACAACGGTGCCTGGGTTCCTCGTCTGCAGCCGCATAAGATATGTGGGTAGCTCCTTAAAATTGTTGTCCCAGTCACCATAGATACTTTCTATAGCCTTTCTTCTTGCTCGCCACGCCTTGGAATACGAAACATCTACATTCAGCACCTGCTTGACATGGGTTTGGATATGGTTTACCTTAAGCTTGATGTCGGTTCGAATTTGCGGTAAAATGTGTTGTGCAATATCCTTTGCCTTTAAACTTCTGTTGCTATTACGTATGGCAGAAGAATAACAGCTGTGTTTTGTAGACCATACAGTAATTCGCCAGTAATGTGAGTCAGACCGTATTGATGCCGTGCAACGCCACTCACACTTGCGGCCAACAGAGAAAGGATTTACAAACTTTGGGTGTCTGGTGTAACATACGACCGTGTATACCTTTGGTTTGCTTGACTTGACATACATCTCCCGTCCACGACGGATGTTCCACTGTCTAACCGCACGGTCTACCTCTTCTTTTGATTTGAAATACATACCAAGACGGATATTGTCCCCTGCTTTTGGGTTCCATAACACGAAGTCATCCTCTTCGTATTCTTGAACCATGTAATCTGTTAGCTCCGCATCATCTTGAGGATCATAGTCTTGACGTGGACCTAACTGGAGGGCCAGGTTGTGATTTGGTGGTGTCTGTTGGGTCATCGGTTGATCGGCCTCCGCCTCGTTTGCGAAGTCTTCAGAGTCTTCTGCTGCGGGTTGTTCGTCATCACTATCTCTCGTCTCTTCAGAGTCTCCGCTTCCGGATTCATCAAACCCGTCATTATTGTCATTACCGGCAACATATTGAGGTTCTTGGAAAGATTCTTCGTCCGTATTAGGGGATCCTGCCTCGTCATTTTCTTCGTTATCGGTAGCATGCTAAGACCCGAAGGGTGCTAGAACATTTACGTTCGACACGTCACGTAGCAGGTTCATAAAAGTAAGCTGTTGTAACGGAGGGTCTTGTTGCCATTCAACGTAGATATCCGCAACGAAATCACCACGTCTCTCAGCGGCTAAATAATCCATCATATCAACCCCGTCATTGTTGAAAATTTTGCTAGTTTGAGAGTGCCCAGCATAAGTGTATCCGAGCAGCAGTTTGACAGTAACAGCTTCTTTGTTAATATTAACATGAGCACATACACATTCAACCAGTTGTTCAAATGACATCTTCTCTCGCATAACAAAGCTGGATGATAGCAACGAGTTATCATCTTGAACAACCCCGTTTACGTATGAAAACTGACCACCCCAGTATAATCTAACCAGGTATGGAACGAAAGAAGCCATTTGCTTTGAATGTTATTTTTTTGGGTGGTGGGGGGGAGAAGAAGGTTTTTAAAAGATGTTTAGTTTTTTGGGAAGAAAGTTTGGTGTGGGGATGGATTGGGGTGAGTATCCCTTAAATAGGCTTCAACTTTTTATGATGCCGCTGTCCCATTCTGAGGCATCAATGCCGCCAAACCATTCTGAGGCTTCATGTAGATGCCGCAAAACCATTCTGAGGCATCAATGCCGCCAAACCATTCTGAGGCATCTACTCTTTATGACTTATATGATGCCGCCAAACCATTATTAGGCATCAACTATTATAAATACCATGTTAAGACACAATTTCAGTCAGAACTGCCTCTCTTCAAAGGGTTTACAAACTATGGGTGGAGGTTATCACGAATGTGACGGATCTTCAAATGTCCGGCGATACTCTCGCCGGGGACGGCGACTACCATTTTCATCTCCTCCTACTCCTGCTCCTACTCATATAACTCCTCCTCCTGCTCAAATAACTCCTCCTGCTCCTACTCATATAACTCCTCCTCCTGCTCCTACTCAAATAACTTCTCCTCCTACTCCTACTCAAACCACTCCTCCTCCCCCAGCAGATGATGAGTTCACTGTAGATGAGTTGGTATGGGTTGTGGATTATGCCATGGCTGTAAGGGATTTGGACCGTTTAAGGTTATCAGCACCCACCCCCGGATGCAAGAAAGTACACAGATCCCCCAAAACCAGGGTCCAGCCACCCCCTCACCAGCAGGCTACAGCCGCCCCAAACCCTCCTCCTCGGGATTCATATAAGGAGGAGTACCTAGTAATTTAGGATTATATTATGTGTTTATGTAAGCTTTAAATAAGTAAATTAGGATTATGATTTATGTATTATGTGTTTATGTATTGGTCGTTATGTATTATGTGTTTATGTAATATGTGTTTACGTATTAATGTGTTTATGCACTTGTTTAAATTTGACTGGGAGGCCCAAAAATGGGAGCCTGGGCCGTTTTCAACATAGTGAGTTTTTTGAAAAATGACCTCCTAGCCGTTTTCGGGCCACCGGGATCAGGCATCGGAGACCCGAAAACAGCCCGGACTTCTTGGGACACCCGTTTATTAGCCAAGGACAAGGCGTCCGAAAGTCCGGTTACCTGACTGGGAGGCCCTGCCAGACTGTACAGAGGCCCAAAACTGGCAGCCTGGGCCGTTTTCAACATAGTGAGTTTTTTGAAAAATGACCTCCTAGCCGTTTTCGGGCCACCGGGATGAGGCACCGGAGACCCAAAAATGGCCCGGACTTCTTGGGACACCCGTGTATTAGCCAAGGACAAGGCGTCCGAAAGTCCGGTTACCTGACTGGGAGGCCCTGCCAGACTGTACAGAGGCCCAAAAATGGCAGCCTGGGCCGTTTTCAACATAGTGAGTTTTTTGAAAAATGACCTCCTAGCCGTTATGAGGCTTCATCTAGATGCCGCCAAACCAATAAGGAGGCTTCATGTAGATGCCGCCAAACCATTATGAAGCATCAATGCCGCTGTCCCATTGTGAGGCATCAATGCCGCCAAACCATTCCGAGGCTTCATGTAGATGCCGCCAAACCATTACGAGGCTTCACCTCTTTAAAAGCAGCTGATTCACAAACATGACTCACTCAACTTCTTTCTCTCTTTACCAACTCGTATTTGAAACCTCTAAGAATGGAAAACAATGGAGAAGGCTTTTACTGTTCACAACCAGCTCCTAAAACGGTTAAATCGACCGAGCAAATTTGGAGGCGTTTACGCAAGCCATCAAAACCTTCCACGGGTGGTTCGTCTTCAAGTAACCCACAAGTGAAACCAGCCGAAAACGACAAAGACAAGCCCAGAGAAAACCCACAAGAAAACCAACAATGCAGAAACAACTGGTCTGCTGATGTTGTCGACTTTTATACAAACGGGGATGCCCCATTTTGCTACACTCGCTTCATTTCCGCCAAACTAGACAGAAATTTTTGGGGTACACTTCTAGGGTGCCAACCCAACAGGGCGCTATCCGCAACGGTAATTTTCACGTTAATTTATCTTGAAAGTAAATTGATTTGCTTAACTCAATAACAAACCTTATGCATTATTATGATTTCAGCACGTTGAGGCGTGGACGGTAAGACTGATGCGACTTAGACAAGCAAAGCTTTTAAGAGATCCTACTTCACAGCTACGTTGGACAGTGTTACCCCCTGCCTTCTATGATGAAATGAAGGACTCGAATTCTTCAGTCGCCCTCGACATGGCTGGAAGAATGGAACCCTACCCGCCATTCTGGGAGGTTGACCGCGTTTACCTTCCTTTATCGATCGGGGTGGGAGACTGGCTGCTTATCCTAATTGATCTGAGAAACATGGTAATTACCCAGTATTGGACTGATAAGAGATGGAGAAACAAAAGGCGACACCAAGTTGCTCACTATATGGAGATGATTTGGCTTTTTTCGAATGGTTTCTAAAACGTATTCGTTACTGGCTGAAGTCTAATCGTGTGGACAAAACACCAATTTCTGTTGGTTTAGTTGAATTAGATGTGCCCCAAGACAACGGAAAGGTTGATAATGCAGGTGTGTTGGTTTGTATGATGATGGAGAGGCTTGTGAAAAAAAAAATCGTTGTCGTTAGAAATCGACGTCGAAGACGCTTGTGTGAATTATCGACGACACATGGCAGATGAGCTATACAAATGCCGTTGTGAAGCAACTTCTCGTCATGTTATATGATTATGTAATGTTGTCTTAATGTTTACCGCTTGTATTTCGATTTTAATTTTAGTGTTTGTTTCTCCTATCAATGTTTGAATCACATGTGGCTTAACGATTCATATATTCATATACATTCCCCATTACCATTGCAAGTCTTTTGATTATTATCACCACTCATTTGCCTTGACATCTTCACATCATCCTTTAAAATTGAAAATATTAAAGAAAAAGAGATTAGCTAATTTCGATTGGCGGTATCAAATACACCTATTTGGTTTGGCGGCATCATAGAAGCCCCTAATTGGTTTGGCGGCATCATGGAGAAGCCACTAATTGGTTTGGCGGTATCAAATGAGAAGCCACTATTTTGTTTGGCGGCATCTTGACTACTCGGCGGCATCACTGTGTGGGACATTTGATGCCGCCAAATGAAACTCATGCATCACCATTTTTGGTTTTTTTCCCCAATACCCACCAAATGTAATTTCTAAAACTATAATTCTACCATTTATGCAAATGATTCTAAAACGTGGGTTCGTTTTGATATATAAAATATCTATAATTTGATGTATATCAGTCTTCAAAGAGTTATTGGTGTTCTTGAACATGAAAGCGAGTCCCTTTCTTTAGCAAAAAAAGAGGAGATGTGAATTATATATGTATACTAGTAGATTTACCCGCGCGTTACGGCGGGATTCAAAAACTGGTTGCAATACAACATTTTGATAAAGTACAAACCACAAAGATCTTGATTTAATAGTACAAACGTTGTGTTTGAATAAGCCCTTGTGAAAAATTTATACTCAGCTGCTCCAGAACCATTGGGTACTATTTTATTCAATGTATACAGTGTTAATCAATTTAAAAAACATCACTACTTTTGCACACCTTTCTTTTTATGTTGACTAAGTTGGCTTGCTAACTCTCATCTAACAAAAGTATATATTGGATCCACTAACACATCTTTTTCTTGAGCAATTTGCAGGTATGCTTCTATTTCCCCTTTCAACACATTCCTAAATCTAGACTCTAAACCAACAGATTACACCTATTTCTATATTAAATTAGCCATACAAAACCTTTGATAAAAAAATTGCTTTGTTGCCATGGACTAAAATACTTAAATAGTGTGAAGGTATCTTATTACTATGCTAAAAAAAATGGATGCTAAAAATGTATGAAGAATGCAGGGGTATAATAATAATCTGGTGATTTTGTGGATTCAGTATATACTTCCCAGCATTCTTTTTTTTTTTTTTTTTGAATATTGATTAGACATGCTTTTCTTCTTATTATTTTTTAACTATGTGTTATGATACATGCAAGCTCTTTTTCCTTACCATCATGACTTCATTATTAATCTCGTCTCTAGATAGAAACTACTTTGTTTGTTGAAAATAACTCCATGATTTCGTCAATAAACATAAAAAAGGACCTCGTGTTCAAATACCATACCTAACAAGGTAAGCAGGATAAAATTTCAGCAGTTTAGTACAAAGTACATGTAAATGCAAATCACACAGAGACCGTGTACAAGTGATCAAATAAAACACTCATTTATAGGCGACTGATAACAACTGCAACCTCAGTAGGGGTGTACAAGTGATAAGTAGGCGTAACCTTTGCAATATCCACGTCGTTGGGAGTCACATGAGGCAAGGAATGTAACCAAATGTTCAGTATAATTACTTGCTAACATAACACAAAGATAACTGAATATCAAGCAAATACATAATCACCACATGCAAACTACTTAGAGCACTTTCAATGGGCTTATGTGGCATTGGTCCTAAATTTCAATCCCAACTCTCAAACCCCAAACCCTATTGGGGACCGCACAATAACAAACAATGTCTTTAATATATATATATATATATATATATATATATATATATATATATTTGGATCGGTTAAGGCAATCACTTCGGTGTCCCGTTTCGAATCCCCATTTTCGCATCGTCCCTAAGGGCATAAGTCCTTTCAACGTCAAGGGGTGTATTTTTACTGGCCTGAGAGTTCGAACCGTGTACCTCTCCCGGGCGTGAACCTCCCTAAAGAGTAAACCCTCCCACCTCTCCCCAACTGAGCTGAGTGGAGTTTGAGGTAGAGGCTTGTGTAGATTTAGGGAAAATAAATGTTTTTGAGGTTGGTTTGACGTCTGATGTGGCTATATGTGGAGGTTTTTGGTGGTCCGAAATTCTCACCATTGTAGATGCTCTTATCATCATGAAGTATGACAACCAACAAAATATCAGATTGTGCAAAGCAAGACTAAAAACTTACCTTTTCTTCCATAACTTGCTTCAACATGGAAATAGCAAATGTTTCAGCTTCTTTTAGAGTCAAGTCCTAAAATTATTCATGTAATGCAAACACAATAAGTCACTTAAATAAATTCTCAATTAGTCACTTAAATAAGGGATTTAACATATCATAACAATTCTCAATTAGTCACTTAAATAAATTTCATTTTCATATATGGTGACATGTTGATGACAATTAAATGCTAAACAAAAATGAACAATATATAGAACGTTGTTAAATTACACCTCAGAGAACTGTCAACACCTCAGAGCCTGAGCCTATAGCTTTTGCATTGCATTGCTAAAACGTGCCTTATATGTATATAAAAACTCCTTAAGAAACTTATCCTGACAAATCCCTGCATGTTCATTCTCTTTCATCATTTATTAGTAAAAGTGGAAGACATAACCCAAAAAGAATATTAATACTTACAGGCTTGGACCATTTTTATCATGGCCTGCAATGAGAAGAGATACCCCAAATGGTTGAGACTGCAAAAAAGGTAGTAACTTAAAAGATAATAGTCAAGAAGTAATGCACATACAAGGTTTAAAAGTACGGAATCGTGACTCGAGGCGTTTTCCCTTCGCCTCATGAGGCGTACGCCTCAAGGCGACCAAGGCGTAAGCCCGAGGTGGAATTAAAAATTAAATATAAATATAAATATTAAATATCTTATAAAATGAAATACTAACTAATTTCATCCTCTATTCATCAAAAACATAAAAAACACACACTAAAAAGACATGGAATGGTTGAATTTGACACAAAAAGTCCAAAACATCAAAATCCCCTGAGGCACAATTTTTGTTACCGCCTCAGCTATATGAAGCGCACGCACGAAATAATACCCTGAGGCGTCGTCTCAGATTCGTTTTCTTACGAAATCGCCTTGAGGCGCACCTCGAGGCGTACGCCTCACCCGTTTTTTAAACCATGTGCACATAGAGAGTGAATACCAATTAAATAATCATATCTGTACACAAACAACAGTTAAAAAACATGAACTTGCACCATAAACTGTTTTGAATAGATAGTATCAAAGAAATAAGTTGAATTGCTAACCATAGATCCTCGTCTCCTTCATCAAAGCTCAGTGCAAGATCACATAGGGCTTGGGTAGTTGACTCAACAATCAGTTGCTCACCATAGGAAAACCTATGATTCTAAAATCAGAGAACTATGCCAATATTCACAAAAATGCTTGTTTCTAATGCTCATCAATTTCCATAATTTTCTCAACACTGCTAGGCTCCTGCAATGAGTAATTTTCTCATCGATTTCGATGTGACATTCCTATTTAGGGGTGTTAAACGGGTTGTGTTCGCGGGTTAAAGGATCCAACCTGAACCCGAAAATTTTACACGAATCCGAAACCGATCCGAATCTGAAAATTGTGTCAGACATATGAGCCCAGACATGACCCGAAAATTCGCGGGTCGAACCGAACACGACCCGTTTGACCCGATTTTCTTTATTTGTTATTTTTTCGCCTATACTATTATTTTAAAATTAAAATTTTACAACAAAATTACAAATTTATATAAAGGTTTTAATTTTTATTGTTAAATATTATGTCAATTTCTTTTTAAGTTATAACTATGGCATAAAATACCAACAAAAAAATATATAATAAATAGGTTAAACGGGTTAACCTGCCAACCCATTATGGTTGACTCGAACCCGCCCTGTGTAGCTAAACAAGTTGGTGGGCTCAACCTAAAACTGACCGGAACACGTTTAGGCTAAACCCAAACTCGTGAATTTCGTGTTAGGTTCACGTCGTGTTGGAAATTCACACCCTATCCCTATTACACATGCATTATTCATGTTTTGGTTTGTATGCAATAGTAAATACCAAACCCTGACTCCATGATTTCTGGAGAAACTTTTAGTAAACTCTAAAGTAGATCATGTTGATTTTGTATGTAATCTTGTTCCATTGCTTGGCCAGGCCTTTGCAAACTACAAAGGACTAAAGTGTTACTGCAAAATGTGATTTTTTCCTTTCAACTATTCCTTATGTAAACTTGTACTATTGCCTAACCACAGTTCATTATATGGTTAAAAAGCGCAATTTGTTTATATGACCTATTATATCATCCATCTTCCAAAACATCAGAAACTAAGAAATAAACTAAATTGCAGTGCTTTAACCTCAGCCTGTCCTTATTCCCTAAATGTCCCTAATTATATGAATATATGATTATTAATAAAAAATGTAGATAACAACCCGCCCGCTTTAAATGCATCCTGATTAAAAAATAAAAACTTGCTTAGTACTTAGTTATATCAATTACATAGAGGTTCAGAAACCAAACAAAACAAATAAAAAAATAGCTAAAAACTCACTTCAAGATTTGAAAAATTCCAGTTGAATCTAGAAAGCAAATGCGCCTCGTCCAACTGTCATGAAACATGTAAAAACTAATGCACAATGTAACAAAACTAACATGAAGTAATAAAACTGTATCACATAGTCATACCTGTGTCCAGAAACAGAAGGCTTGCTTCCATAAGTCCTCCTTTAAGAAAGAAAAAAAACATATCAATGTCGATGAAATCATGACACTGACAAAGATCTCAAAATTTAAATCATGTTTGACTTTTAAGAGTCAAAAGTATTAGTTTGTATCCTCAAAATCAACAATATATATATATAATATCCAAAACCTCAACAACATTCAACAAAACAATATCAGTTACTAAATTTTTTAAAAAAGATTAGAGGCAATTTGATCAAAAAATAACCCTTGACCCGCTTCTAGACCCGAACCCTCTTCACCATTCACAACCTAATCTTTCTCCTTAATTTGCCATTGACAATCACCAACTTCCATAATAATCTATCACAACTCTAATTACCATTATCATCTATCATTATAACAATCATCAGCAATCCCTAAAGCCACCATTAAGAGCACAAATATACATCATCAGGCAAGACTAATCATTCATGATTATAATTAATAACAATAGTAACCATCATCTTTAACCACCTTTAAATACATCAACCCTTATATACATCACTGATTATCATTATCACGGCTGGTAAACGAACAAGGAAGGAATCTCAGAAGGTACCTGATGTCACCGGATTCCTAATCCGACGTGCATAGTCATGAATAGGGTATTCTTATGACCTCCGCTGCCGTGTACCAACACACCACGACCATATTCCAGGAAAGAGAAAACAGGGAGAAAAGTGAAATGATGGTGGTACTCGATGCTCTGTAGCTGGACCACAGCGGCGCGACCTCACCTCTGACGAGGGCTCACAGCGGCGGCGCAGATTAGAAACATAATCCGCCAAATTCTCATCCACAAGAACATAATAAAATATTCAATAGCAATAGATTAAGAACTAACTAAATCAAATACCTCATATAGTTCAACAGGTACTTCACGTGACAGTGGAAAGATCCTGTCGTCATCTTCTTTCTCAAGAGAAGAAGGAAAGCCCCAATTAGTATAATTTTGTATATACACATATAAGGATATTTGGATTTAGTTTTGAAACTGAAGAGAGACGATTCAATTGCAGGGTTGATTATCGCATTCAATTGCATTGAATCAGGACTGGTAAATGTGTGATTATTGGCAGAAGAAGAGGGGCAGGGAGGGAAATAAAGGGTAGGATTGTAATTTTGTTATGATATTGTGAAGGATGATGATAATGAAATGTCTATAGTACCCTTATAAGTGTCTTAATAGTCACTATTATGCCTATAATACCCTTAAATTTCTTGCTTAAATATGTTGTACATGTTGCTTGTTAAGTTGTACTAAAATGCAAATTACTATATTAGCCGTCACTCTTTCTTAATAAGATAATATAGATAAACCCTTTTTTAACACAACCAACCTGACCTGGTCAACCCTTAACCTGTTTTGACCGGACCCGTTTCGACCCAAACCAATACAACTTATTTTTTTAGTTGACCCGTTTTGACCCGAACCAATTTTGGCCTGCCACCCAACCCGCCCGTTTTGCCATGTGTCATGTTGGTTCATGCCGACACGGATAGATTTTAATCTCAACAATACGTCGTGAACGGTACACTATTTCTACTTTTGACGAAAAAATGCCATCGCCACTGCTCGTATCGGAAGATGTTGAAATATGACATCTATATTACTTATGAGTTGTTTGTATCACATACTTATGTTTGTTTTTGTTTCGTGGTATAAAATTTTCAACTGAGTGAGATGGACGTGGAGATTGCTGGGCTTGTAGAATGTAGATAAGCCTGCTGGACTTTACTGTTTGACTTTGCTGTTGGACTGCTAATTGAACTGTTTGACTAGACTACTTTGCTGCTGGACTGTTAAGATGTTGGTCTGGACTGCTGCTGTTGGCATGGGCCCAGCCCATAAATAATATAAAGGTAAGTATTTTACAAACCCTACCATTAGGTTCTAGAGCATATATAGAGGGTGTTTGGGATTGAGTTTCAAAACAACTTATTGATTTATTGGCTTTTTCAAAAAACCAATAAGTCAATAAGCTGTTTGTGTAACCCAAAAACACTTTCTGTTTTGACTTTTGGCTTTTAAGGGTGGAAAAGTTGTTTTTAAAAAGTTAGAAATCCTGGCTTTTGGCTTTTGGCTTTTGACTTTTGGAAAAAAAATTACAAATTTACCACCCATACAACCAATATTCACAATAAATTAAGCGAAACACTTAAAAAAAAAAGACAATTAATTGACTTTTTAACGTTTCTCATCCCAAAAGCTAATCCAAACACTTTTTTTAAAACTCCTTTTCAAAAAGTCATAAGCCAATAAGCACTTTTGACCAAAAACACTTTTACATTTCCAAACTCAATCCCAAACCCCACCATAGTCTCTTTCCCTCACATCAATTATTAGTCGGATCATATTTTACGTTCACTTTCGTTCTATCTTTGTTGGCGATTAGGTTAGTGATTATCCAGTCTAGTCGTCTCACGGGTTATGGTTTGTAATCTCTTGGTGATTTAGAAAGAGTTGTAGTGATCGTTTCTGCATTGTAACAGGTTTTGTGTTGAAAGTTCTTTAATAAAACTTTTACAATCGGTTAGATTTGTTAGATTTTGTACCATTTGACAGAAGAGTCGGAACTCGAATTGACGCTTTTGAAATCCAAGGCCGATAGAGTGGTAAACGTAATTGATTTTTGATTTTCTGGCCAGGTCATTCATATATAGGGCACTAGATCTCATCATATAAAGCAAGAAATTGATGAGTTCAACTAATTATATTATACTATATTAATAACTAAACCTATTGAACAGTAAATACATGCCATCTTTGTAATTAAATAGGGCTTTTAGGGTATTTTTGTAACTTGTAGATGGGTACACGTGTTCTAGAGATGGGATATGTTCACTTCCCTTTGTCAGATCCACATCACAGAGAGAAGAGAGAGAGAGAGAGGGGTAGCTTCATATCTGCAAACCAACACCACACATACACCAGCTAGAGAGAGAGTGAGAAGCAGAGGAGAATTCTGACCATTCGAGAAGAACCCACGTCGGAGCACCGCCGCAGACGGTGGCGAATCGCCTTCACCTGGCGCGTGAACAACCCAAACCCCAGAACCCGAGTATGGCGCACCTAGGAGTGGTGAAGGCTCACACTCGAGCGCTGGTGGAAGTTCTACCAGTGATTTTGAGCAACGATTATGAGTCGAAAGAGAGAGAGAAAGATGGGGAGCCAAATGGTCTCCGGCCACCGTCGATGGAAGAAGTCGCGGCGAATAGCCAACAGTTCCAAAACCGCGTGTAACAACATCTTAACAATCGAAACCCTTCAGGTATTATTAAAACCCCACTTTAGGCGCATGATTATTGACATTAATTTGATTATTCTAATATTTTATTGTTCTATTTGCATGTTTAAAGATGTGTTCAACAACATTGGTGGTGTGATTTCACATCCAGTATTATGTCGAGAAATTTGATTGAGGTGAGTAAATTAATGAAATCGCTAGGGCTTACACTCTAGGTTTGTGATTTACCGTTTAATCGGGTCTCGATGTGGAAGATAAGTTGTGCAGTGGATGTTTATCGGAAGGTTGTATTGATATGTGATTACATGTGTAGATCTGGGTATACTTTCGATTTTTGAAGGCAGTGATGACGTAGCTCGGCTCATCTGAGTTTGGATTTAAGTTCCTGATCAAGCAAGACTTTTTTTTCTTTCTATTTTTTATGGTGATTGGTGATGTTGATAAACTCCAGCATTGGTTTTTGATCTTTAAGCGGCTCCTGACGCCATTACTAATGTTCCTAAGCCCCAGCGACAGGTATTTAATGTTGAACATTGGACTGAATTGTTATCTAGAAATTTGTTGATTAGGTTTTTACAGAGGTTTAGTGGATAATTGTCACACCCCAACCCGGAACAGGCTGACGTGTCACTATTACAGATATCAAAACCAAACACAATCCATTAAAAGAACAAAAAAAATCCAAAAGATAATTGAGAGTTTTAAATCAAACCGAACAAAATCCTAAGTCTTAATTTATTTAAAATTGAAATAAACGTGAGAGTTTAATTATTCTTGAACTTCGTTACTCTCTCAGTCATCCCTGATTCCCCAGATTACCTGCGAACACATAAGACAAACAAAACAAAGAAAATACGGCTGAGCCAAAGGTTGCTCAGTAACGGAGAAATCAACAGTACAAGTAAAGCCGGACATACAATAATACGAAAGGTACCAAAGCTGAACCGAAATAAAAGTTGAAACTGAAAACAGATACTAACACTAATCGAATATCAAAACTTATATCAGATACTTACAGAACAAATCAGATATATATCAACTCAAAACATATCATATACTAAAATACGTGACTATACATGCCAATAATTAAGTCACGTAATTGTAGAAGCACCCACGAGCCTAAACAGAGGGGTACATAGATAGCTAGTCCATGCACCTATGAGATGGTGCGTGTGGTGTACGCACATTCATCTCCAGAAAACAGAAACATATATCAGAATTCAGAATCAGATCTAGGATATATCCATACGCCTCTAAGGGACCATGTAAGAGACGCTGTGATTTTGATTACGCACTGTCACGGAAAGTGTTCATGTCGCTGACGCCCCAACGACAAGCCAGAAACAGAGTGCTCGGGTGACAGAGTACAAAAGCCATATCGTATTTAAGAAAAAAAAATTCTAGCACAAGTCTAAATGGAACATGCAACAATGATTACAAAACTAAGGTATATTGCATGCTATCGACATCAAGAGGAACATATGAATTCAACAAAATCCGTACTACAAAGTAACAGATCGAGATAAAAAAAAATATACTATAAAGAGAGGAAAACGGAATCCGTACCTTGGTTAAGCGAAGCAAAAACAATTTGTCTTCAACAATTACGTCAAACTAATCCCGTTATTTTCCAAATTAGTTTTTATGATAAATTAACCCCATCAATTTACTAGTTCGTTGAAGTTTCCCGGCGACCAAATACCCGAATCTAACAATTTTTAATTTACTAGTCAAAACTATTTAGGTTCCAAATATTATATAAAAAAAATGCATATATTTGTTTTTGACGAAAGTTACGTTTTGGTTTCTTATTCAAAGTTTAGAAGTATGTCGTGAACTTATAATAAAGACCGAACCTTTAGATTTATAAACAAAATATATAGTCTCACAATTTTACCCATCTAACCTACTCATCATAGATCACCTTTACATACTCACCTACACATTTTACACACACCTTATATATATGTGCCCCACAACACACCATTTTTTTAGATATAATTCACATCCACATCATTCTGTACACAAGCAATCACACACACATCTAAACACACACTCAACAAAGCACGTACACACATATTAGCACACACCAACAAAAAGATACATGCACACACGATTTATATGATATATATAAATATAGTATATATAGATAGATCTATACAAACAATACTAATATCATGAAATTTACACACCATATCGATACAAGACGACGAGAAATACACACCAAAATAGGATCACACACCAATAAAAACACGTAGGAACAGAGGTACGAACGAACAAGAATCGTTTCATATTAAAACCGCCCCAATTTTTCAACTAGAACTCGTTTAGTCGCCGGAATAAATCAACCATCATAGACGCTGTATTCGAAAAATTTAAGCGCGTGAAACGTAAATAGAGGGTTGTGTTCATTACCTTAATAGTTGAACCGAGGCAAATCGTAGAGTGAGGCAAAAGTGAGGACGTACACACAACTGCGTGATGGTGGCCCGTAGTGAAATAGAATGCCGAGTACGTGGCGCGATATTGTACGGTGGTGCGGTACAGTTTGAACAGAAAGATGAAGTCTAGCAGCGATGTTTAGTTTGCATGGCCAAAGGTTTATAAGAGTTGAAGGTTGGTGATAAGTGATAAGTGATAGCAAGATATTGATGCCGCAACTATCGTTGGGTTTGTTCCAGAAGATAACCATTATAATATTTAAATTTGCCAAGGCTTTTAAAGGGATGAACTATAAACGGAATGCCGAATTGTACGAGATGGAGATGGAAATCAAAACCATTTTAAATATTTTTGTTTATTTAATTCTAAGCCACATGACGAACATTATGCATATTGTATTATTTAACTTTGAAAATGTTTTCTTATCAACCAAAGTGATATACATATATTTATTAGCTATCTATTTAATTATCAACAAATTAAACTTTTAGCATTTTTTTTTGGATGTTACAATAATGCTCTGGAGGTTATAAACGAGCAGAAATCTGAAAGTTATTCTGTTCGGAAATTGCTATTGATGCTAGCGTTTTTGTTACCTTAATTTATGTTCCCTTCTTTTCATTTGAACATATATGACACAGAGTATGTTCTTTTGACAATTTTGTGCTGTTGTAGATTGTTGTTGGACAATGTGGTGCAGATACGTTGACCAACAAGGCCGGTGAAGTGACCAGGTACCTTGAAACTACTTTATAGTTAAAAACAAGAGCTTGCAAAATAGTATACTGATTTTTTTTAAATTAGTATCATTAGTTTTTGTATAAGGTTTAAATGGTTTTAGAAGTTATGATACAATTACTCAAGGAGAGAAGACGCAACAGAGGCTTAGCCGCTTAGGTGAGGCTGTAAAGGAAAATTGGGCTTTTTTCCTTATTGACTGCTTATTTGAATTTTCTTTAAGCTTGTAGAAAGAGTTGAGAAAGTAATACTAATTTGCAAGAATGGCTTACGAAGGGAAAAAGATATTATAGTTTTCAAGTTTTAGGTATGATATCTATGCTCTTTTTGTGATTATTATTCTGATGGTTGTAAGGATGGAAATATGAATTATATATTGATTGAAATTGATGAGGATGAAGGTAGGGACATTGTGCTTTCTGATGGACTTGTGATCCCTAACGTTTCGAAATCGATTAATGTTGATAAATGTCAAAAATGGTGAATCAGAGATAACAAAGAAAACAACTCAATGATTACTGGAAAACTAAAAGACTTTTACAAGAAACAATCTAAGATCTGATCACAAAATAAACACAATGAAAGATCAGATCAACACCAGATCATTAACAGATGATCAGCTCACAACCTACTCTATGATCATTAACAGATGATCAACAGACAATACAAACTAAATCAGAGATCATTGACATATGATCCTGAATCTAAACCCTAATAACTAGAGAGAATGAAGACGATCAAAAACTGATGACTCGTAAAGTTCTGCAACAATGCACGAGGCATCTCTTTTATAGGGACCAGATGAGGTTCGGTAACAAGCACACCCGAACCTCAGATCATCGTTGAACAAATGGGAAATAACACACCCTGATTGCATCTGAGCCGTTCATTCTTGGTATGTAATAAGGACTGGGGATTGCCACGTTGGCAATCCTCACAACTGATATAAAAACACAGCTACTGGGCTTTGACCTTGGGCTGGACTATTGAGAGACACATGTACAAATCAACTGGGCCGGCTTCCTGCTTCTATATCTGGGCTCTTGATCAACGGGCCAATCCACATCCACTTGAACTCAATTCTCACATATACAAAACATAAAATAAAAGTGTATGAGTAAAAATATAACAATAAATTTTATAAAACAAGTAACTATTCAGTTATATTTTTAACACCCCCCCTCACTTTTATTCCCAAACACATCAATCATATTAAGCCAACTGCAGATTTGTTCATGTTGTAAAATGTTTAATCCTTTTGTAAATATATCTGCAATTTGTTTTTCAGTTTTGATGTGTTCTGTTTTAATACAACCTTTAGATATCTGATCTCTTAAAAAGAAGAGATCGAGTTCAAAGTGTTTCGTTTTATCGTAAAAGACAGGATTAGCTGCTATTGCCAAAGCGGCTGAATTATCACAAAATAAATTTACAGGAAGAGTTACCTTGACATCCAGTTCACTAAGTAGATTTATCAGCCACATGATCTCACATGTCGCAGTACACATAGATCGAAACTCAGCTTCTGCTGTGGATCGAGAAATGGTGGACTGCTTTTTACTTTTCCAAGCAACTAAGGAATCCCCTAAATATATACAATATCCAGTAACGGACTTCCTGGTTTGCACACACTTGGCCCAGTCTGAGTCGGCATAACCAACTAAATCAAGGACTGATGACCGTTTAATATGAATGCCTTTCCCAGGAGCCTGTTTAAGATATCTAAGTACCCTCATAGCTATTATGAGATGAGCCTTAGTGGGTTTATGCATGAATTGACTGAGAACATGCACAGAATATGTTATATCTGGTCGAGTATGAGACAAGTAAATAAGTTTACCAATCAGTCTCTGATAGCTTGTTATGTCAACCAAATTATCACTTTTGTCATTGCACAGATTTGTAATGACATGATTTGGTTCTATTGGACATTTAACAGGCTTACAACCAGTCATTCCATATTCAGCAAGTAGCTCAATACAGTATTTTCTCTGATTCAAGCATAATCCTTCACTAGTCTTAAGTACTTCTATACCTAGAAAATATTTTAGGGACCCTAAGTCTTTAATGAGAAACTTGGACTTAAAATATGTTTTAACATATTCTATAAATTCTACATTATTTCCAGTCAGAATTATGTCATCCACATACACAAGTAGCACACAAAATATCTTATCACTTTTCATAACAAACATGCTATGATCACACTTGCTTTGAACAAATCCTAGTTCAAGTAACACACTGACAAGCTTAGCATTCCACATTCTTGGGGCTTGCTTTAAACCATACAATGATTTTTTCAATTTACACACTCTAGTGTCATTTTTAGAAAAATACCCTTCAGGAAGTTTCATATAAACATCCTCAAACAAATCCCCATATAGAAAAGCATTATTAATGTCAAGTTGAAACAAAGGCCAAGTATTTTGAACTGCAATAGTCAAAATACTTCTTACAGTAATCATTTTGACTACTGGAGAGAAGGTTTCATCAAAATCCAAACCTTCCCTTTGACTGTAGCCTTTGGCTACAAGTCTAGCCTTATATCTATCAACTTCTCCAGTGGATTTATATTTTATTTTATAAATCCACTTACATCCTATAGCTTTTCTATCCTTGGGTAAACTAACAAGATCCCAAGTATGGTTCCTATTAAGGGCTTCTATTTCTTCATTCATAGCATTGACCCAATTTGGGTCTTTACAAGCCTCATAATAGAAGCTTGGTTCAACACTTTTGTTTAACATAGACACAAAGCAAAAATTATCAGCATTCAGTTTAGAATAGTTAACAACATTTTCTAAACCATACTTAACCTTGCCTTCCACAACAAAATCACTAAACTTCCTAGGAAGATTAGACTGTCTACTAGATTTCCTAACCACAGATGGATGATTACTAGATGATGGATGTCCCTCAGACAGGTTAATCTCATCATTATCTAAACTATCACCCTCAGCCCTACCAGTGTTGGTTTCAGAACTACCTGGTTGCTGATCATCAGCCTTACCAGGAGTAGTGTCTGTACTATCAACAGGCTGCTGAAGCCCATGATAGTCAGATTTTTGTGTTGCCCTTGCTTCATCATCGGGACCATCTAGATCATTTGGGTGTGTGTTAGTTTGAGACTCAAATAAGTCAAAAAAGTTTAATTGATTTATATTTTCATAAACAGTAGAATCTAAATCTTTTAAAATCTTTGGTTCTTTAAAAGGAAAAACTGTTTCATAGAACCTTACATCTCTTGAAAAAATTATTTGTTTTAAATCAAGATTCCACAACTTATATCCCTTTTTTTCATTTGAATACCCAATTAAAACACATTTATTTGCATGTATGTTAAATTTATCACTTTCATTTACCACTGTACTAAAACATAAACACCCAAAGACCTTTAAGTGACTATACAAGGGCTTAAAACCATACACAAGTTCATAAGGTGACCTACCATTTAAGACTGAAGAAGGTGTCCTGTTTATTAAATAAGCAGCAGTAAGAATACTTTCAGACCAAAAAGTTAAAGGTAAATTGCTTTGAAACATAAGAGTTCTTGCAACATTTAGCAAGTGTCTATGTTTTCGTTCAACTATTCCATTCTGTTGGGGTGTATACACACATGAGGACTGATGTAGTATCCCATTTTTATTTATCAAATCTTTAAAGTTATTATTCATAAATTCTGTTCCATTGTCTGTTCTAAAGGTTTTTACTATCTTTTTGAACTGAGTTTTGACAATGGCTAAAAAATGTAGAATGTTTTGAAAAACTTCATCTTTAAACCTCATCAAGTATACCCAAACAGTTCTGGTATAATCATCTACTATTGTCAAAAAATACCTAAAACCTTCCCTGCTTTTAACCCTATATGGACCCCATACATCTAAGTGAACAAGTTCACCTAAACTGGTAGTTCTGTGATCACTTAGAGGGAATGGTTCCCTATGTTGTTTAGCTTTGTGACAAGTTTCACAAGGTTTATCACTATCTATATTTATAGAGTTCAGGTTAATGTCATGTTTTAAAACCTTCATTACTACATCAGATGGGTGACCAAGCCTAGCATGCCACAAATTTTTAATCTCAAAACTATTACAACAAATTCCAGAGAACACAGAAGACTCACCACAGAAATACAATCCATCTACTTGACTACCAGTCACAAGGACTCTCTTGGTTAAAGAATCCTGTATGTAACAATTATTTTCATTAAATAACACATCTAATTTGCTATCTTTAGCAAGTTTATGTACTGACAGCAAGTTGACACAGTAGTCAGGAACCACAAAGACATCAAACAATGTGACCTCATCAGTTAATCTAACATCTCCTATTGTGGTAACCTTTGCACTTGTACCATTAGGGTGATTAACTTTTATATTTAGGTCACTAACATCAATTTGATTAACAACACAATCAGCATTCATAACCATGTGCTGATTGGCACCAGAATCAGTTATCCATCCTAGTTTTCTAAATAACTCATGAACATTAGCAAAAGAAAACACAGGTTTGGTATTACTTGCAGAACAGAAGAAGTTACATGACCTACCTGCAGAGTTGCAGCTAGTTGTAGCTTCATCAGTCTTCTTACTTAATATACTGAGCAATTGTGAAACCTGATCAGGAGTTAAAGTAGTTATAGAATTCTTAGTTTCAGTTTCAAGAGGAGTACTACTAGAGACATTGTTACTAGAAACATTTCTTTTGTTAAAACCAGTTTTATTTTTCATCCATGCAGGATATCCAATTATTTCAAAACACTTATCCATGGTGTGTCCTATCTTATTACAATGTGAACACTTTAGATTTGGGTTTTGATTACTAATCCTAGCATTCTTTTTATTTGAAACAGGTAAACTGGATTTAGCAAAGTATCCCACAGTAGGACCTTGTTCTTTATTTATAACAATATTTGAACTTCTATGTGACTCTTCTCTTGAAACAATTGAGAAGGCTTCCTTTACTGTTGGTAAAGGATCCCTTATCAATAAACTAGTCCTAACAGAACTGTAAACAGTATCAAGACCCATTAAAAACTGCATCAGTTTTATTAAATGGCTAAAGTCATTGAACTGTCTAGCAGCTTCACATGTACACGCAGGTAATTGCAACATTTGATCTAATTGTTGCCACATTATATGCAACTTATGATAATACTCAGCAACAGCCATACCATTTTGATTAAAGTGATTTATCTTTTGATAAGTATCAAATATTACAGACCCATCAATTTTATTATAGGTTTCTTTTAAGTCTTTCCAAACATCAGAAGCAAGTCTAGAATATACTTGACCCATATACAATTCTTCTGATACAGAGTTTAAAATCCAAGTTAAAACCACAGAGTTACATCGATCCCATTGTTTTCCTAGAACAGGATCATCCATAGACCTAACACATTCACCATTTATAAAACCCAACTTATTTTTTACTTGTAAAGCAAGAATCATGGCATTTGACCAAATAGTATAGTTTTCTGTCCCTTTAAGTTTTACACTTATGATAGTCAGATTAGCAGAATCACTAGCATGAAGATAGAGAGGATCACTTGAGTCAAGCTTACTGATAAGAGTAGCTCCTCCAAGTCTCTCTCTACCTTCACTTGAACTAGAATTAATATCATTCTCATTATCAGACATGATTACAGAATGATAAACACACAAGATTCAAATCAAACACAAACACACAAGAGAAAACAGTAACAATAGAAATGTCACACTCAAACAAGTAGTAGACGAAACCCTGCCAGTGATCAAGATTCCAGGGTCATCACTCAAAGGTGCCTGGACATGTCTTAACAGGGGAGTCTAAAACGAGTTATAGCAGAGAGTGACAGTCCTACAGTATTAATCAACAACACAGAGACAATAACCAAATAATGAGCCAATACCGGTCCCCCTAACCCGGTCAATGCTCCTAGACACAACCTTTAAAAAAACTAAAGAACAGAAAAGGAACAATCTCACCGAGGGGACCCAAGTTAGGGTTTCGCCTAAAAACTCGTAACTCGTAACCTTCACTTAGGGTTACGAGTCAGAGAGCAAGAAAAAAATAGCTTCCAAGATCCACCAGAGTCCAGCTTATCAGCAGATTAAGATTCCCAAACCCTAGATCTGATGATGAACTTCAGATCTAGGATAATCCAGAGGATTGACGTCTTGAATCAACAATGAACACAATCCGGTACAAGAACCCCCAATCTTGTCAAGACTCACAAGAGCTCAAATCAAACCCTAAGAGGAACACGGAAGATGAAACAACAGGAACCTGGCTCTGATACCATGTCAAAAATGGTGAATCAGAGATAACAAAGAAAACAACTCAATGATTACTGGAAAACTAAAAGACTTTTACAAGAAACAATCTAAGATCTGATCACAAAATAAACACAATGAAAGATCAGATCAACACCAGATCATTAACAGATGATCAGCTCACAACCTACTCTATGATCATTAACAGATGATCAACAGACAATACAAACTAAATCAGAGATCATTGACATATGATCCTGAATCTAAACCCTAATAACTAGAGAGAATGAAGACGATCAAAAACTGATGACTCGTAAAGTTCTGCAACAATGCACGAGGCATCTCTTTTATAGGGACCAGATGAGGTTCGGTAACAAGCACACCCGAACCTCAGATCATCGTTGAACAAATGGGAAATAACACACCCTGATTGCATCTGAGCCGTTCATTCTTGGTATGTAATAAGGACTGGGGATTGCCACGTTGGCAATCCTCACAACTGATATAAAAACACAGCTACTGGGCTTTGACCTTGGGCTGGACTATTGAGAGACACATGTACAAATCAACTGGGCCGGCTTCCTGCTTCTATATCTGGGCTCTTGATCAACGGGCCAATCCACATCCACTTGAACTCAATTCTCACATATACAAAACATAAAATAAAAGTGTATGAGTAAAAATATAACAATAAATTTTATAAAACAAGTAACTATTCAGTTATATTTTTAACAATAAAGACAAGCGGACTCGGTTTAGGTCTGATGTTCTTTTGTTCCAGTAGGTATGAAGTCATGAAATTGGTGATTTTATTATTTTTGTGGTTCATTAATCTTTATATATGTTGTGCAGGCTATGCTTTTGTTTATATACTCGGAAACACTTCCTGATTCAATTACTTTCACAGGTAAAAGAGAGCAAGATTGGCTGTGTTAGGAAATGGGTCAAAACGGGTTCGGGTTGAAATGGGTCTTTTTTATTATGGGTGAAAACAAGTCATCTAACTTCCATCAACTTTTCAGGCCAAACCTCCATGCTCCTTCACTAAAGAAGAAACTGGATAATTTACAAAGCGCATTCAAGATGGTGGAACCGAAGTTGTTCAGGTAAGGCATGTCACTTTTCTTTATAGGCAGCAGAATATACAGGCTAGGCGGGTTGGGTAATTGTTCAAAACAGTTATTTTTTGTACAGAGCGGGTCAGGTTGACGGACCCAAAAGACTTTTGTCACAGATTCACTTCTCTCTTCAAAATAAGTAGGTTGTGTGTCAGGTATGGTTATGAATATGAAAGTTTAAACTTTAAACCAAATGACCCATATGATGTGTTTCCTATTTTTTGCTTCTTTCTTACCCGTTAAAGATTAAGCAAAAGCAAATGGTTAAAAAAATGCAACCTTTATATGTTATATTCTTCTCTTTAAGTCTGTAACTGATATGTGGATTGATTATGATTAACCCAAGTAACCATTTCAGGCAAAAGCTAGGGCTGGTTCTGCAACACTATCAATGGTACTAAATCGTATTATTCTTATTTCATCTTGATGAGTCATGAGCTTCACACTCTTAGTAACTTTTAGAACTTTAGAACCCATAAACTAAAATAAAGGAATCGTAAACTATGCAGGCATATGCAGCAGTTAAATTTGCAGATCGCTATCTCCGTGGCTTAAGAGGAGATGTTGATATTATGGATTGTGCTTTTGTAGAATCCCGGGTATAAAACCATTTTATCGATAAATTACATATGTCCTTTTTCTCAGATCATAGTTAGTTAAATATGTTAAATCGTTAATTAACAGGTGACAGAACTCCCGTTCTTTGCAACCCAAGTGAGATTAGGCCACACTGGTGTGGAAGAAATATACCAACTTGGACCATTGAATGAGTATGAAAGGTACGACGCACACAAACTTACCACTTTCTTGCGACGTTTAAATCAAAATATAAAATTTATATTTGCATAATTTGAAACAAACAGGGCTGGGTTAGAAGAAGCCTGAAACAATCCAGCATTTGTACTTATTATTAATGGATATTAGATTCATGGTATAAGCCATGAGGCATACTATGTACAGTGCACAACTTCATCTAAGTTTATTATTTCCATTTTCAAGCCATCCAATAGGAGTATAGGACCAGTTATGGAATATGTTTAAGATCAATATGTTTTTTTTGGGGTGGGTAAAAAAAATAAGAAACCCAATAAATGAAAAAATTAAAGTCGAAAAAAAAAACCTAAAACAGATGTCACATAGTAACTTAGCAAAATGGAAATTTTGATATTCTTTGGTTTTATAGATGTTTTAAAATTGTTACAGTCTGACTTTCTTTTAGGTAAAAGTGGATTGAATGAGGTTGGCAATTTGGCATTACTTATAATATTGTAAGTCGAACCATATTTGATCATTGTTCCATGAGCTAAAGTTACCAATATGGGAGGGCCGAACAAGTTGGGTCCCACGTAACAAAGGCCAGACATTTTCAGTATGTGTGGAATGAGGCCGCCCATTTCATAACTTCATCCCACAAACAATTTTTTTTTATTCCATTTATGGTTGGTGTTTTAATTATGATCGCAAACACTCCATTATTGCAATAATAATCTACTATTGAAAATGGACTAAAAGAATGCAGCCTTAAAACATACACTTAACCATTAAGAGGTGTTATTTTGATGAACCAAATACACTCAGCTCTAACCAATTTAGTGGTTGCTTTTTAATTGAAGAGACTACCAAACAATCTCTTAAATTGTATTTGGGAGAGATATGATGATATTCCAAATAATTGTTTTATGTTAGGTGTTAGCATTGGAGTTGTACATTATTTTAGGTTAGGTATTAATATTAGAGTTATACATTTTTTAGGTTAAATGTTAACATTTATAATTTATAAATATATTTAAATGTTAACATTTATAATTCATTTCATCTGCCATTTAACAATTAACAGTTTAAAAAGAGGTGGCGTTGATGGATTGGCGATGCTAAAATGATGGCGGATTTAGTAAAGCAGTTTGAGGCACTTCCAAAGATTGAGGTACTTATAGTAATGTTTGATTGATTTATTGTGGAAGTGGAAGTTTTGACTCATTTGCTTTTGAATTAGATTCGGCTTGCTAAGGTTTTTACTTTTAGTTGTAAAATAAATTAGTCTCTAAACTTGCTCTTTGGCTTGATGGATGCAATAGTTTAGACATTCAATATATATCATTTATGAATGACTACAGATCCTGTATTTGTAAATTTGTAAATCACTTCCTTGGTATAGAATTATAGATTGATCAATGTCCTTTTTTGTACATCAAAGTTTACTTAGATGACCATGCAACATTTTTATACAATAAATGGTTTCTATGTACTAAGTTGTTGAAGCAGCTTTGGTTCTTTTCATGCTCCATATGTTTTATACAAAAGTCAGCTGTTGATTTATTGTAATTTGTTGAAGCAGCTTTGGCGTAAACCGTTGTTTTAGGCTGCCAAAATCTTGAAGGTAAGACAGCAAAGTTGTCCAACGTGAGCCACAGAACCTTAATTTAGGCGCAACGCGCCATTTTGAATAACACTAGTTACATTCTAAGTTACTAATTTAATATCGACATCAGCATTAACTAGTAAAGAAAAGAAAAAAAAATGTCTCACAGGCATGTGAACCTGGTTGGTAGGTAAAAACATATTAGATTTGATAAGGTGAAAATTTCATAGAGTATGAGGCATTATTTTTTTTTTTTTTTCTTGAAAGGCAGATTTCATTAAACAAACACGACCAGGGGACTCCAAGGCGGGAACCCCCACAAGCCAAACATTACATTACATCAAAAGCAAAAGACTTCCAACCCTATCAATCCACCCCGCCAATTCTACCCCTACTACACAACCAAAGATAAGTCAAGGACTTTACATTCGCCACTAACTCCACAACGTTCCTATAAACCTACCTACCCAAAGGATTAAGTATGATCAATGTATGACAAAGAGAATGGATGAATTATTTGGGTAAACAATGAGCTCTTTTAAAGTCATTTTTCATTCAAAGTTTCTTTCTCATCTAATATGGGATAGACAAAAATGCTAAAATTCTAAGAGGTTTTAAGATTTGAATGCTTTAAAGGATTATACCTTGTGTGTTACTACTTTTAAATACTTAAACTTTTAAATTTATGTAAAGTTAATTTTTGGTCCTTCTCATATGCATTATAGATAGCATAGATATAGAACTTGTTATATCAAATTTTAGAACGACACTAGCGTTTTTTTATGATTGACACTATTTATTTTTTATTTTTTACGATTGACAGGCACTGTATGCTTTTTACTAAAGAAAAAGATCATATCAGTGTTCTACCTAATAAAAAAATTATTCATCATGATAAAGCAAACCGTGTTATTCTTTGAAAATTTTGACACGGTAAATTATCGTGTTCGTGTATCGTGTTTTATCATGTCGCGCATTACACAATATGACAACCCTAGTTTATGCATCATGACTAAAGTAAAAGATAAAAATATGTGGTACCGCTTTTTGGGATGTAACTTAACCGAATGAAGCCTAGTCATGTTCACGAATAGTTCACAGACAGTCCTGAATGAGATTTAATGTTTTTGTCGTTTATTAAGGAAATGGATTTGCTCTTGTTCATTCGTTACCTACTTCTTAAGTAAGAGGAGGGTGAGGAACCACACTTTTGAATTGTGAATTTCTAACTTCCTATTTCCCATAATATCTTAAGGTAACAAAAAAACAAAATGTAAAACTATAATTAGCTGAAATGCTTAGATGATAACCCAAAGAATAAGGATCAAACATAAACAAACTTATATGGACGTACATAAACTAACATACATTGCCTAACATAAAAGAATGGACAAAAATAAACAAACAACAACGAACGTAAACAAGCAAACATTAACGAAAGAACACAAAACAGATTGTAAATAAACAAACATAATCAAACGAACGCAAACGAGTAAACGTTAATGAATGAACGTCTATGAACATAATTGAACAAACACCACATTTGTTCATGTTCATGTTCATATTGATGTTCGTTCATTCAATTACCACAATTTCATGTTCATATTCGTTCCTTTAATTAAACAAACGAACATCCCATCAAACGATTCCTCTAAACGTTCTCTCGTTTACGGCGGTGTTACCATTTTTTTTATGTATTTTAAAATTTTAAAATAAAAATGTATTATTTTGTAGACATGGGTGCTCCACCTTCCCAAATAACCCAATAATATTCCTTTCACTTTTATCACGTTCACTCCAATCCTAGGGTTTCAAATCTTTTCCATCCCTCAAAAATCATACATTTCTGCAAATTTCCCTCAAAATCTTCCAATTCTTCGTTTCCAATTACAGGTAAATCACCTAAAAATCAAACCTTTTTAGGTTACCCCATATTCTGTTATTATTATTATTATTATTACATAATATTACATCCATTTCAACTATTAAACTCAAATTAGGGCTTAAGATCCCATCAGTATACACAATTATTGCTCAATGTGTTGATTGAGGGTTTATAATAATGAAAAGGTCAAGGAGTGAAGTTTTTGGTTTGAGGAAAGTGAAAGTAAAACTGCCACATATATTATTCAGTTTAGCTGCATTGTATTTGATTTTTGTTTGGTTTGAGTTTCCTGCGTATTTCGAGGCGCCGAGTAGTTCGGAGAATGAAGCAGTGAGTAGGTTTCAGTTTGAAGTGAGTAAAGCATTGGAAAATGATAACAGATTAGAAAACGGTAGTCGGTTTGAGACTGTGAGTGAAGAAGAGGTTGATGAGGGTTTACCGCCTGTTGATGTTAGGTACGGGAGGTTAACGGGGAATGTTGTGAGGGAAAGGCGTAGGAATGAAGTTATGTCGGGGTTGGAGAGAATGGCGGATGAAGCGTGGAAGTTAGGTTCGAAGGCGTGGGAAGAGGTTCGTGAGTATAATGAAAAGGATACCGAGTTGTATTCGGTTGTTGATGGGAAACAAGAGCAGTGTCCACCGTGGGTGTCGATCAGTGGTGAAGAGTTAACGAAAGGAGACCGGCTTATGTTTCTTCCGTGTGGGCTTGCTGCGGGATCGTCTGTTACAGTGGTGGGGACGCCTCATGTAGCTCATAATGAGTACGTTCCTGAACTTGCGAGAGTAAAGACGGGTAATCCCATGGTTTTGGTTTCCCAGTTTAAGGTTGAGTTGCAGGGGCTAAAGTCTGTAGTTGCGGAGGATCCGCCGAAGATTTTGCATCTTAATCCTAGATTGAGAGGTGATTGGAGTCATCAACCGGTTATTGAACACAACACGTGCTATAGGATGCAATGGGGTGCGGCTCAGAGGTGTGATGGTTTACCATCGAAAGGCGATGATGACATGCTTGGTAAGCATATTGCTATAATTTATAATATTAGGGAATGGAATGTAAATGTTGTGTACGAGACTGTAATGCATCAGGATGATTGACTTGTTGATAACCCTTTATTATCTCGTTATCTTTGCATTCTGTTTGCACAAATTAATTATTTTGCTTATTGTTTGAGTAAAGATAATTGTGAAGATTTCGTATGTCTAGAGCTAAATGGCAATGCTGAAACTTTTTTAATTTCTGTAAAGTGAGATGGCTATTAGCTGTGAGAAGGCAGTGTGCTAGGAATTGAGTATTAAGGCTAGTATCTTATTTTGGTGAACGAATTAGAGGAATAAATAGCTACATGCTGGAATTCTGTGCTCCATGGGTATCACAGGTTTCCCTCTTGAAGTATGTGGCATTCTAAGACTTCTTATCGGTTAAGGTTTATCTTCTAATTACAGTTATAGTATCAGAAATAGAAGCTTCTAGGTAGGCAGGTAGTAGATTGCTTACGATAATAATGTTGGGCAAAACAAGAGTTACTTTATTGAGGGTGGCCAGGAGGACATGAATTCATTTAATTTCAAATTTCTTATGGATATAGTCGATATTCTAGACACTCGTATATTGATAATCAAATTTTTTATTTTGCTCATGTCACTAGTTACTACTTACTAGTTAGCTACTTTTTTTTTTTTTATTTATTTGAAGCTGATTCATATGAGTTCTTTTTGCTTCGTTACCTGAAATTTTCATGGCATTATTATGGATGTCTGTAGTTTGTTAGGATGCCATTCTGTAGAAATAGAATATATGACTTTGCTAAGGTTCATTTTTATTGGGATCATACCATTATTATATTGTTATTTAATGTACTATGTATGCCAGTTGATGGATTTCCAAGATGTGAAAAATGGATGCGCAACGATGTTGTTGATTCAAAAGAATCACGAACATCATCATGGTTCAAACGATTTATAGGACGGGCCCAAAAACCAGAAGTGACATGGCCGTTTCCTTTTGTGGAGGGTAAATTGTTTGTGTTGACCATACGTGCTGGCGTGGATGGATACCATATAAATGTTGGAGGTCGTCACGTCAGCTCCTTCCCGTATCGCACAGTATGTCACTCCTAAGTTTTTTTTTTGGCCAATTACATTCATTTGTGATCATTAATTGATGTAAACACACACAATGTTTTGTTAACATTATTATATATCATTTCTATAGGGTTATACACTTGAAGATGCAACAGGATTAGCAATTAAAGGGGACGTAGATGTGCATTCGGTTTTTGCCACATCACTCCCAACTTCTCATCCGAGCTTCTCACCACAAAGGGTAATAGAAATGTCAGAAAAATGGAAAGCTAAACCTTTGCCACGCCATCCTATACGGGTTTTTATTGGGATTTTATCTGCCACAAATCATTTTGCCGAGCGTATGGCTATGAGGAAAACATGGATGCAGTCTTCAGCAATTAAGGCCTCAGATGTAGTCGTTCGCTTTTTTGTTGCACTGGTAAGAAATCTACATAAGCTGTTATTATTATTTTTTTTATTATTTTCTGCTTTTTAAATTATCACAAAGTAATATTAATATGCAGAGTTCTAGGAAGGAGCAAAATGCAGTCCTAAAAAAGGAGGCTGCTTACTTTGGTGATATTGTTGTATTAACATTTATGGACCACTATGAGCTCGTGGTGCTTAAAACTATAGCCATCTGCGAATACGCGGTGATTATGATTAAACCCTTCTTCTATGGTTTCTAAATTGTCCTTTACAGTCATTTTATTTACAATCCAGCCACTTGTAAATGCAGATTCAGAATGTTAGTGCTTCATATGTGATGAAGTGTGATGATGACACTTTCGTTAGGGTGGATACCATCTTGAACGAACTCGACAAGCTCCCTCGTCACCAGTCCCTTTATATGGGAAATCTTAATCTCTATCATAGGCCTCTCAGACATGGCAAATGGGCTGTCAGTTTTGAGGTACGGTAACATTAAATCATAATTTTTCTAAAGAAAAAAACAATGAACTTTATTCTTCTTCTTTTTTGGTAATCGGGAAAAAACCTGTTAGGGAAATCTCACGTGACCCAACCAACACTCGGCTAACGGATTTTTGCTCAACTTGAACCGGATTTTATGTAAACTGCTATAAATAATTTCAGTTTTGCTCAACTTGAACCGGATTTTATGTAAACTGCTATAAATAATTTCAGTTTTGCTCAACTTGAACCGGATTTTTGCATGTTAATGTTGCAGGAATGGCCTGAATTGGTATATCCACCTTATGCAAATGGACCAGGTTATATAATTACCAGTGACATAGCCAAATTCATCGTATCCCGACACGCGAAAAGAAAGCTCAGGGTTCGTTACACATCCTTCTCTCTAAACACCTACTTAAAAAACTATATAATTACAAAAACAACCAAAACTCTTCTAAAAAGAGCTAATCAAGATGTTTTTATGCATTTGAATACGCTTTGGATGACTTAAAACTTTCAACCTGTTTGACCCGTTTCCCTAACCCATGTTACCTGTTTGGCAGATATTTAAAATGGAAGATGTGAGCATGGGAATGTGGGTGGAGCAGTTTAACAGTACCAACCCGGTTCAGTACTCCCACAATCGTAAGTTCTGTCAGTACGGGTGTACGGATAATTATTATACTGCACATTATCAATCACCGAGACAAATGGTTTGTTTATGGGATAATTTAGCAAGAGGACGGCCTAGATGTTGTAACTTTAGATGAAAAATGTCAGCCCTTGATGCGTGCTGGGTCGTGTTTTTGATTCATGTGCCATGATTTTGTTGTGAAAAAAACATGTAGAATGGAATTGTGGATTATTTTTGCCATGGTTATGAAGATGAACCATCTGATCATCTTTGGGCCAATGGGTTTTTTGAGTATGTGCCCTTGAAGTTGAACCCGGAAATTTGTATAGAACTAATCCAGTTCTGATCTCGTCTACATGAGTAGCAACTAGCAGGCGGTTTTATGTACTAATGATCTTTATCGTTTTCGGTTACAGAGCAAGATGTTTTGTTTGGGACCGTTGGATCAAACTGGTATGATATTTGTCACAATGTTAAGAGGGTGTTTGGGATTGCGTTTTGAATCTGATTATTAGATTATTGTGTTTTAAAAATGTAGATAATCAGTTTTTAGTGTTTGGATTGCGTTTTGAAAACGCAGATAATCAGGTTTTTAGGCTACCAAAACACAATAATCTATAAGTAGCTCCACCCTTGCTTTTTCAAAACGTATAATCTGTTTTGAATAATCAATCCCAAACACCCCCTAAGTATCCCTTGGCTCTCTTGCAGGATCGTATAAATTAGCGCGTCAAAAGCCTGAGGCAATTTATGGTTGTATTTGTATAAACCAATTTCTCACGTTCATGTACTTTTGCATTCACTTTCAACTGGTCGAAGCTAAATCAACCCAAAACACCCGTACCCTGCCGAGCCAGTACCAAAATTGTTCGGCACGGTACAGTGCGGGTACGATATATACATAAAACACTGGTACCCTGCCGAGCCGGTACCGATCCCGAAAAACATAGTGGGTACTGAATTGGTATGGAAAATGGTTTGGTATGGTACTTTTGGTAACAGTACGAGTATGGTATCGCCAGTTCGATCTCGGCGCCTGGTACCGTTTGCTCATCCCTACTTTCAATGATACTAAGTGTGCTCGTTTGGTTTATGGAAACTGTTGAAATTAATTTAAGAAAAAATTACACCGTTAGTCCTTATGGTTTTCTTCAAATTTCAATGTAAGGTATTAAGGTTTTATTGTTTCACTTTAAGGTATTAACCTTTTAATTTGTTTCAATGTTAGGTATTAGGGACTAACCTAGTTAAAACTTAACTGAGTTTGAGGGGTATTATGGTCCATTCATCTATATATTCAGTTTTTAAAAAAATTGGGTTGAAACTAATTCTGAGAGGACTCGAACTCTGGACCTTTGTGTCACAACAAACTGGAGGAACCATCTGATCTGTATGATCAGTTGTTTAAAATTTAGACTGTAAATTTTTTTAACGTTCTTATCTATTATTTTTAAATAAAATCGCTAGTAGAAGTTTTAAACAAACAACTGACTAACTTTGACTAACGTTAAAAAAACAGAGGCTTTGTAATGTTGGTTTAAAAATATTAAAGTCTAAATTTTAAACAACTGATCATACAGATCAGATGGTTCCTCCGGTTTGTTGTGACACAAAGGTCCCGAGTTCGAGTCCTCTTAGAATTGGTTTCAACCCAATTTTTTTAAAAACTGAATATATAGGTGAATGGACCATAATACCCCTCAAACTCAGTTAAGTTTTAACTAGGTTAGTCCCTAATACCTGACATTGAAACAAATTAAAAGGTTAATACCTTAAAGTGAAACAATAAAACCTTAATACCTTACATTGAAATTTGAAGGAAACCATAAGGACTAACGGTGTACTTTTTTCTTAATTTAACCAAAGATAACTTTATTCAGGTTGATGATGGTATTGGAATTGAAATTGAATTTAGTTTATTAAAATCTTCATATAGGAATTTAAGGCTTTAAAGAAACATTTTTAATTTACGGAGTAGGCATGTATAGCAAGTTAAAAATCTATCTATACATATCATCATAACTATATATAAAAGAATTGAAGTTTGGTGATGTGGCATTCATAGGTGCAATCTTCTCCTTTTAAATGTGCCATGTGGCACTATGTGAGAATTTAAAAAATAAAAATAATAAATCTTATCACCTATTTAAACTTTTCTCCTATCCCAAACCCTAAAAACCCTAATCCTTTTGTTAATTGTTATTAGACGCCACATATCAACTCGATTACTCGTGCGTGCCTTCTCGGTGATCTGAATCACTTTAATAAAAGGTAAATGAAAAGGCAATTAATTCATATTTTCTACGAAGCAGGTAAGCACCAAGGACAATATTTTCAATTTGTTTTAATATTAGTTATAATATAATTATAACAACCCTCTTTTTCAATTTGTTTTAATATTAGGGTGGGTTTGAGCTTAGGAAAGTAGGATACTGGTGTGTGAGTAGGGATTCGAACTTGGGACGGCTAGGTTAGGGTTGTATAAGGATTTCCACTGAACAAAGCCTTCAAAAAAAAAAAAAAAAAAAAAAAAAAAAAAAAAAAAAAAAACCCTCCTTCTCCATCTGCCCAATTAATAGACGATCTTGCAATCAACGCACCAACATCCAAAACTAAAAATCCTGACTTCTAATCTAATGGCTGAAAAACTCGAAGAACAACCCCAAAAAACCGAACAAGGTACATTTTTAACCTAATTCTACCATGACGTATAATAATAATAATAAATTAGATTTTTCAACCCGGGACGCTCGCTCCCGGGGTATTAGCTAGTAATAAACTAAAGTCATTTTAATGACATGACATTTAAAGAGGGTATTCTCTTTATTGAGTGTGCCATGTGTCATCTCATGTGGCAAGACCTTTATTTTAGGAAAATAATAATTTAAAATTTAAAAACAAAATTAGATTTTTATCTCTAATGTTTCCTCCCATAACTTTTAAACGTTAATATCTTTTATACACGAGATTTTTTAAAGAAAAAATTACACCAAATTAACGAGCGTTTTATTATCTTTCCAACGAGTACCATAGTGCTATATAAAAAACGGAGAAAAAAAACGACTATTTTTTGTAACCCGACAGATATTGTGTCAGGTTTGGAATTAGTTTAAAAAAAATTGTGGGTTTGGGTCGGGCCTGGGTTTAGGTGATACCCGACCCTTGACGTGCTTGGGATCTTAATATTCTGTTTTAGGTGTTGATGTTGTAAGGTGAAATGGATATTTTGGTATTTTTTTTAAAGTATCTAATGTAAGTTGATACATAGATGTCATTTTTATAGTTTAGATACTTCTAATTTTATTCACTTTACTTAGATTTCTCAATCCGGGACGCTCCTAGGGTATAAGCTAGTTTTAATATAATAAAAAGTTTAAGAACTTAAAAGCCGAATTTTATAAATCTATCATTTAAAATCATACAATTATAACTAAAAAAGTATATCGTTAACTTGTTTATTGAATTGATATTTAAATTTATGAAGTTATAAAGATACAAAAGTTGATAATTATTTTCTCAATATGAAACTTTTAAATTCATATGCTTTTTTACTATACAAAAATAATATACTCCAACCAAACTTAGGGGAGTGGTAGCATGAGTTGTCAACCCAAGCCTCAAACATCACCCCTATCTTGCGTGAGTGGGGCGTTGTCCCCTTTGGCGTGGGGGAAAAGCCGGGCATGGGCAAGGGTTGGGTGGTGATGTGGAGCTTTGTGATTAGAGATTTTTTTAATAAATAAATAACCTTCAAACATTTGAAACCCAAGCCTCTTCACTCCCTTCTTTTTTAATGATTTGAGTTTTGGACCCACTCTTAATAAGATTCATATGCTAAGAGAGTGTAGTATGATGTAGTATGGTTTGAGTCTAAATGAAGCCAGTCAGAGGTGGGGGTTTGATTCGGTCAGAGCAGGGAGGCGTTTGATCGGGACGTTTGAACGGAAAACGGTCTGACCAGGGCTCTGAGCTGGTTAGACTTGGTGACAAATCTGACTGAATCGGAGCTGTTGCGTATGCGTGCGTTACCGAGCTGAAGGCTTCTCCAGCGAGCAAACGAACCCGCTGCAAACGCCAGCCACAGACAAAAACAAAAAACAACAGCGCCACGCGGATTTTTGGAGCAAGTTGGACAAGAAATTTTAATCATTCAGATGTCAACCAAACATCACTTAATGATTCAGTATTTACCCATTCAGAAGTTGCCAAATAACCCCTTAATGTTTGTGTTTTTGTCTAATTTATTTGAGTGAACAAGGGTAAGGAAGCTCTTATGTACTCACTCCGTCCCAATTTAAATGTTCATCTTTCTATTTTTGGTTATCCCAAATTAAATATCCATTTTCAAAAAATAGAAATGCAATTTCAAGTTTTGCCCATAAAAGACAAACACAATCAAAGATTTGAGGATATTATTATCATTTTACAACATACAAACAAAAGATTTCTTAATATGTGTGTTTTTGGGCCATGACATTTAAATGAGGACGGAGGGAGTATTAAATTTAAACAAGAACGCATTAAAATTTTACCTTCTGAACACAAACTATAATTTCCTCCATCATTGCCACCCCCTTTATATTCGATGCTCTTATATTGGTAGATTAATTTGTTTTCGACTTTTCATACGACTTGGTGTGGAATCAGATTATAGTGTGTGACTTTACATACGACTTAGTGGGTATCACGTTCCCAAATGGGTGGTAAAAATTAGTTAAAATGATCTGTATTTATAGTATATTATTTAAAAGAACTTTGTTTTTTTTTTTATTTTTTTTTTAAATTGGTGGATGAACGGTCATATGATCGTTCAAACAGGTAAAACCATCTTCAACGATCAAATTCCAACGAGTTAAACAATACCCACAAGGCGCCCCCTTATCCATAAGACTGTATAAAATCGAATTCAACAACTCATACAAAAAGTCAAAAAAACTAGAATTATAACAAGAGGCGTCACTTTACTTGTTCAATAAGATTCTTTTATACTATCTGAAAGAAAATGACCCACCTCTTTTTTAAAGAAGGATCAATTCACTTTAAAAAAAGAAAGAACATTATCTATGACTTAAAACCGTTATTGGGTGTGGTCATGCTTTGAGCAACAAATAGGTCACCAGGGAATGGATTGATCAAACAAAAATAAATCGACCGTTTAAAAATTTTTAAATGAAAATACCAGTGAAAGCGAATAAAACCAATTAAATAAGGTAAACTGATGGAGTGTGCTTTTAAAACACGTAATGTAACAAAGGGGAAAGAAGATAAACGAAGATTTTTAATAATCTTTAGAGAGAGATTCGCGAGGTAAAACTAATTTTGATTGACACATAAAATCTTTAATTTTTTTCCCTTCAAATTCGGAAACACAAACTTACAATATTATTTACATTTTGTGCCCTTTTCTTTACTCTCCTTTTATCTGTGTACTTGTTTCTTTTCTTTCGGTTCTTAAACTCAGGGAACACACAAGGGATAGAGGTGCCAGAGCATTGAAAACCACATCTCTCTACGGATTGTAGAGGCCTCTACTAGTCGTATGGTGGGTGCCCGTTGCAATGATTGACACAGGCCTCTACTGTAACATCACACAAATTTTCTTTATATATATATATATAGAACTCTCTCGTTTATTCATCCGATTCATGTTTACAGTATCTTTACCATCCATTTTGTTAAAAAAAAATTTTTGTTTAAATAATGACTTATAATCAATATTAAATTGGATTGTATTAAATTCTTATTTAAAAACGTTAAAAAAAATGTTTGCCTGTGCCAGGATTCGAACTCGAGTCCCTGGCGGGCTAAACCTTAACCACACCACACAAACCACTACACCATTTGGTGTTCTGTGATGTTAATTAAAACCAATTAAACTTAAACCCTTTTAAGGTCCCTTAGTCAAACCTGAAAAGTCAAACGTAGTCTCCTAGTCAAGTCAAGTCAAAGTGTTAGTAAATATGGTCTCCTAGTCAAGTCAAAGTGTTAGTAAATATGGTCTTCTAGTCAAGTCAAAGTTGTTCCTAAATTCTAGCCTAGTCAAAGTAGTCCCTAATTACAACTCCAAATTTTACACTATTAATACACTAGCCTACCATTCAACTCTTTATTCCATTCAAAAAAAAAAAAAAAAAAAAAATTATTATCCCATCTCCCATAAAGTTTTCATCCATCATTATCTCCTCTAGCTAGTTCCGAGTTTTCCAAGGCATTATTACTAAGTGTTTGCACGCTCAATAAAACGCACGAACTCATTATGCACCTAAGGTGAGTTTACATAGCCCCTTTTTCTATTTTACATTTTGGGGTGAAACATGTTTAAACATTTTATATACTATCATCTACTCATTCTTACATTGTGAAACTTGTGATTCAATTATAAACATTTTATACACTATCATTTACTCATTCTATCATTTGACTGTAACAAAAAGACACAGTACAATCATTAACATTGATCAAGCCGCCTGTTTAGATTATAGCGCTATAGGTCTGACAAACCCATCCCCCCGCAAAAATTCAGGGATGATCGATAACAGTTACACTTTTACTAACTTGCGAGTTAGGTCTCAGTCGACACAAGGTTTGATTGTACAAAAGACGCATTGTTACATGTCGGACTCATAATCTATCATTTCTCATTATTATACTTCAATCATGATTGCTATACAACACATTGTTTTCAATTATATGAAAAAACCTATGTATTCTCACCAATTATTTATAGTTGACCCCCCCATCTTTCCAACTTAACATGTTTCAGGTTTTATTTGCTATTGGAAGTTGTACAAGTCTTGGAACACATAGGAGCTTTGGACCTAGTTTATGAAATCAAGTTTATGTAATTTGTATGACAAATTGTAAATTGTTTAATAATATTCAACTTTCATTTAGTACCATGAGCTATTGAACAATCATCAATACGTGACATCCCGATGTTTCCGCCATCGGTTGGGGTGTTACAGATTGGTATCAGAGCCATGGTTATAGGGAATTAGGTTATTAGAAAAAAAAATCTAGTCTATAACCATAGGATTTTAACCAGTACTTGCTCCTTTTACTTGCAACCTTACTTGTTTCTATTCTCTATCCTACTTCTTATCCTTACTTTAGTCCCTACAAGAAGAGTGCTCTCCATCACAAGATCTACTCTTAGACTAGTAGGACAAATCCTCAGGTTTAGCCTGAACCACCTTGAAGATCTCGTCGAAGTTCTAAATTTTAATAACGAACACGTGCAATCTGGAAGGGTGAACACCTGTATTCTGAGTTTTCTGTCTAGGACTGGCATTGCGCATAAATCCCAATCAGACGAGGGACCCGGATGCCTACCTGGGAATTCTCGGGATGAGTGTTCACTTATAGGCTAAAGCATGTCTTCACTATGTTATTAGAATCTAGAAGTTTTGATAAGTCAACGTTTTCGTTTGTTTGTTTTAATTAATGAATAAATGATTACACTCACTTTCCTTAAACTAAGCTCTAAAATCTCAAAATTTTACAGCTTAAAATCAATCACACTTCACCTTACCATCTTAGCAACTTTTTAAATATTCAACACCCTACCCAAATCATATTATTTCATTTCTCCACATGTTACTTATTTTTTTTAAAAACTATAACCTCATACCTTAGCACAAACTAAAGATTTCTAAATCTTGTTGTATTTTCATTACCTAGTAACTTTACAAAGTACATATTTTTGTCAAAGATGTCCTCGAACTTAAATTCAATTGTTTATTTATTGACGTAACAAACAATTTTCTATATAATGCTTTAAACTATTAAAAATCACTTAATAGAACCTTGATCTTCAAAACCTAATGTCATGTTTGAAATCTCCAACTAACGGGAATATTTTAATCAAAGCCCACTTAGCTTGTACTATTTAACAACTTTTGCTTTATGTACAAAACCAATTTTGAAAATATTTTTTTTAATCCATAGGAATAATATCTAGTCTCTAGATTCTCCATCGACACTCACTCATTTTCAACTTGTTCAAATTTTTACAATATTTGGCATATACCACAATCATGTTTTCTTATACACTTGATTATAACCTTTGATCCAAACCCCAAAATTTACACTGCTACATAATCTCCTTACTATAAAATAAACTCTTTATCAACTATCTTCACATTCACTATCTCTCACAACCTTGATTCTGCTTCAAGATTTTTCATCATCCTCTCAAGAACTAAATTCATATCCTTCACCTTCTTACACATGAGCTAGTTACCCATGATAACCAAACTATTGAAACTTGATTGTGTGTTGCATCAAACATAATCCTTAGTTATACATGAGGATTTGACTATCTACCATATTTGAACATTTGAAACTAGAATTCATGGAATATAAACTATTTGCTATAGACACACCTAGAGTCATTAACCTTGTCTAGGGCAACTCTATTACAACTCGTATGCTATACTTGATACTTGATTGCTTACATGTACATATTATCAATTTGCAATTCATGTGTGTAATAATTGGTACACTTAATCAAACAACTGATAGAGGATGAAGTACTTGCTCAACAGTTAGTAGAGTACCAAATAACCTACTCAACGATTGGTAGAGGTCATCATGCCTGCTCAACAGTCGGTAGAGGCCCTACAACCTGCTCAACGACTGGTAGAGGCTATCGCACCTGCTCAACAATCGGTAGAGGTTCTTACTCACTGACTGGTAGAGGTCTTTTCCTGCTCAACAGTTGGACTCACTTTTGGATACATCATACATGTAATTTGATACAAAGATTTATTAGACTCATTGATACAAAGATTCAATCACAAGGTTATTTTGCATTACTTACATATGTGTTTAGAGTCATAGAAGGACACAAAACCCTAATGTAAGGTAAATTGGTGATTGCGGTCCGGAACGTAATCATGAATTTACAGGTACGTTAAGGTAGTGTGGAATTCTATCAAGGTTTTCGGTAGATAATCAATTATAAACTCTAGTTACCCGGTAGTTCATTTAGTCTTTCTATAGTCAATCAACTCATGCATCTCTTTCCTAACACTTAAGTTTAGTGTTTTACTAGATTCTTATTCTCCTTGCTATTTCAGACGAACCTAATCCAACCCTTAAAACTCACACATATCAATCCTCTTATCTAAATTATTCGAAACAGATATTTCTATTACCTACAAAATTCATGTCGTGCCTTAACCCCAAATTTTCCAAACCACGGTTGTTCCAATCACCCTCAACCCTGTGTTTTTAATAACTTCGGGACGAAGTTACTAAAAGTAGAGGAGACTGTAACATCACACAAATTTTCTTTATATATATATATATATATATATATATAGAACTCCCTCGTTTATTCATCCGATTCATGTTTATAGTATCTTTACCATCCATTTTGTTAAAAAAAAATTTGTTTAAATAATGACTTATAATCAATATTAAATTGGATTGTATTAAATTCTGATTTAAAAACGTTAAAAAAAATGTTTGCCTGTGCCAGGATTCGAACCCGAGTCCCTGGCGGGCTAAACCTTAACCACACCACACAAATCACTACACCATTTGGTGTTTTGTGATGTTATTTAAAACCAATTAAACTTAAACCCTTTCAAGGTCCCTTAGTCAAACCTGAAAAGTCAAACGTAGTCTCCTAGTCAAGTCAAGTCAAAGTGTTAGTAAATATGGTCTCCTAGTCAAGTCAAAGTGTTGGTAAATATGGTCTTCTAGTCAAGTCAAAGTTGTTCCTAAATTCTAGCCTAGTCAACGTAGTCCCTAATTACAACTCCAAATTTTACACTATAAATACACTAGCCTACCATTCAACTCTTTATTCAATTCAAAAAAAAAAAAACATTATTATCCCATCTCCCATAAAGTTTTCATCCATCATTATCTCCTCTAGCTAGTTCCGAGTTTTCCAAGGCATTATTACTAAGTGTTTGCACGCTCAATAAAACGCACGAACTCATTATGCACCTAAGGTGAGTTTACATGGCCCCTTTTTCTGTTTTACATTTTGGGGTGAAACATGTTTAAACATTTTATATACTATCATTTACTCATTCTTACATTGTGAAACTTGTGATTCAATTATAAACATTTTATACACTATCATTTACTCATTCTATCATTTGACTGTAACAAAAAGACAAAGTACAATCATTAACATTGATCAAGCCGCCTGTTTAGATTATAGCGCTATAGGTCTGACAAACCCATCCCCCCGCATAAATTCAGGGATGATCGATAACAGTTACACTTTTACTAACTTGCGAGTTAGGTCTCAGTCGACACAAGGTTTGATTGTACAAAAGACGCATTGTTACATGTCGGACTCATATTCTATCATTTCTCATTATTATACTTCAATCATGATTGCTATACAACACATTGTTTTCAATTATATGAAAAACCTATGTATTCTCACCAACTATTTATAGTTGACCCCCCCCCCCATCTTTCCAACTTAACATGTTTCAGGTTTTATTTGCTATTGAAAGTTGTACATGTCTTGGAACACATAGGAGCTTTGGACCTAGTTTATGAAATCAAGTTTATGTAATTTGTATGACAAATTGTAAATTGTTTAATAATATTCAACTTTCATTTAGTACCATGAGCTATTGAACAATCATCAATACGTGACATCCCGATGTTTCCGTCATCGGTTGGGGTGTTACATCTACTAGCCGTAGAGAGTGATGCAAATAAGTTTTGTAATGGTGCAAATAGGGGGAGCCGTCGATGAATACATGTACAAATAGTTGTTGACCAAATGGTGACTTGGCATGGATAATTTGATACCAAGTGTTGTATAGGGTACCGTCCCTTTCGTTGTCAATAATTTTTTTTTTTTTTTTTTGAACGGCCAACAAATTAGAATCACTCACGGAACACTGGAGTATAATCGGGCCACCAATATTTCCACGTGATCATATTCCACCACCAAGTCACCAATTCAGGAGAAAACTCATAATTATGAGAAAACCATATTTGTGAGATTCGAACCTAAGACCTTATGGCCCCTAAGTTTTATCTCACCACCAAAATGCCACCAGGCTATAATTATGGAAAAAAAACCCCTTTCGTTGTCAATAATGGTTCCTCTTTTGGCATCATATATTTATTTTACTTACACATGCGCACTCATGTCCCACCACATCTTTATCTCAATTGTTGCGTATAATATCTTTAGCTATGACTTTATTCAAGACCAAATTATGTAATATTAAATTAAAATTTAATAATAACATGTGTTAAGAGATAAATGAACCAAGTCATCGACTTTGATGCCCGTGCAGATCCATTTCGGTTGTGTTGTTCTGGTTGATTGTCACTAGGGTGTAAATGAGTCGAGACGCTTGTGAGCTACTCGAAATCCGTTCGTTAAAAGCTTAATTCGAGCCGAACCTTAACAAACCAGAGATCAGGCCCAAAACTAAACAGAGCTCGAGCTTCACTTATCGAGCTTAAACGGCTTGCGATTCTTAATTAATATATTTTATGTAACAAGTATTATTATATTTAAAATTATAATTGTATTTTGTTATATAAATAAATATATATAACTACAATATATAGAAAATAAATATAAATTTATATAAATTATTTAAAAAATTATAAACGAGTCACGTCCTAGCCAAGCTCGAGCTTGAAAAAAAAAAACTCGAGCTAGAGCTCGCATAAGTTAAACAAGCGTAACTTAGACTCGAGTCAACTCGTTTACACCCTAAACTGTAACAACCTTTAACCTAAAATATGGATACAAAATGTAGATTAAGACCATTTACAAAAGTAGATTAGGTGCCTTTTTGTTTAGTGCATTATGGAATGATAACATACCATTTACAAAAGTAGATTAAGACAGTTGATTATGTTGAGTCTATATATATCTCTATGAACATCATTGTTGAAAGGTTCAAAATTGAAGAATCTAAACAAGCATTAATTGAAACAATGCATAACTCCTTGACCATTCTCATTAAGATTACCCACATATATACAGTAAGTCCCTATCTCTATTTTGGAAGGTCAACTACCTACCACAATTATCTCAATTACAATTTAAATACATTATCAATTATCATAAATACATATATTCTATTACACCCCTGCAGTCGAAGCCGAAGGTGACCGAAGGCCAAGACTGGACCGAAAATCTTCAAAGAGAACTCGAGGTAAGCCTTTGGTGAATATGTCAGCAATCTGGTAGCGAGAAGGGACATGAAGAATTCGAACGTGACCTTTCTGGACCTTTTCACGAACGAAATGTATGTCTAGCTCAATGTGTTTAGTCCGCTGATGTTGAACTGGGTTTCCGGATAGATAGATAGCACTCACATTATCACAATAAACCAATGTAGCAGATGTGTGGGGATGTCGAAGCTCGAGTAGAAGATTTCTGAGCCAGCATATTTCAGCCACAACGTTTGCAACACCGCGGTACTCGGTCTCCGCACTGGAACGAGAAATGGCAGCTTGTCGTTTGGACGACAAAGAGATTAGATTATCTCCATAATAGACGCAAAAACCACTGGTGGAGCGTCGTGTGTCGGGGCAGCCGGCCCAATCAGCATCGGTATAGGCCAATAAGCGTGGGTTGTCTGATGAGCCAAGAGTGAGGCCGAAGTTAATGGTGCCCTGTATGTATCATATGATACGCTTAAGTGCATTCCAGTGATCCGTTTTTGGGGCATGCATATGAATACAGATTTGTTGAACCGCATAAGTAATGTCAGGCCGAGTAAAGGTGAGATACTGTAGTGCTCCTGCAAGGCTGCGGTATAGTGAAGGGTCGTGAAAATCTGAGCCAGCCGTACCACTTAGTTTTGAGCTTGTATCGACTGGTGTGTGAACTGGTTTGCATGAAGACATGCCGGCTCGTTCAATGATCTCCTGAGCGTAAGCCTGCTGTGAAAGAAACATGACATTACCTTGACGTTTAACCGATAGGCCGAGAAAGAAGCTGAGAGGGCCAAGGTCTTTCATAGCGAATTCTGCTGAAAGATGTTTCATGAGAGTGGTGCGAAGAGAATCTGAGGAGGTGACTAGGACAATGTCATCAACATATAAGAGTAGGTATGCAACATGAGCGTCGTGGTGTTATGTGAATAAAGAAGCATCACACTTGCTTTGTTGAAAACCCAATGTGAGCACATAGTCAGTGAATCGTTGGTACCACGCTCTTGGTGCCTGGTTTAGCCCGTAGAGAGACTTCTTGAGGCGACAAACATGATCTGGATAGTCTTTGTTCCGAAAACCCATGGGCTGATACATGTAGACAATTTCATGTAAATGGCCATGTAAGAAAGCATTGGTGACGTCCAGCTGGTGTACTTGCCAAGATTTAGAGAGGGCAAGAGAAAGTACAGTACGAATAGTGGCAGGTTTAACCACGGGGCTGAATGTCTCTCCACAATCGATGCCAACCTGTTGAAGACGACCATCACAAACTAAGCGCGCCTTATACCGTTCCAAGGACCCATCCGATTTAAACTTGTGCTTGAATAACCACATGCTACGTATCACATTCATGTTCGGTAACCTAGGTGTTAATTCCCATGTCTCATTTCTAATGAGAGCTTGGTATTCGTCAGTCATGGCTTGATGCCACACCGGGATGGACAAGGCTTCGGTTGGGGATTTGGGAATAGGAATGATGGTTGAGGTATGAAGGTTTAGGCATTGTTTAGGTTTCGTGATTCCATCCATGGCACGAGTACGCATGGGGTGGATAGGCTGTGGGTGAGGCTGGGGTGGTTGGGTTGGGCCGGGTGATGAAGAGTGGTCTGTGTTGGGAGCTGGGCCGGTTTGGTTTGAGGGTGGAATGGGCTATGGTGAGTGTTGTGAGGTGTGCGGATGGGCCAGAGGGGTAGTAGTCTGTGAGGGCGGTGATGTTGTAGCATTGGGCTGGATAGGTGGGCTTGTGAGAGGTGAGGCGGGTGGAGTGTATTTGGCCGGAGAGGTGTCGTGAGGGGAGTTGGCTGCTGGATTGTGGGTAGGAGAAGGTGAGTTGGTGGGCTGGACATGAGGCCATAGAATTGGTGGGAACACAGAGAGGAATTCATAGGATGGGGGCGGTGTGATTTTGTTGGCAAAGGGAAATGTGGTTTCGTCGAAAGCCACATGGCGGGAGATTATGATGGTCTTGGTTTGGAGGTTGAAGCATTTGTAACCGCGGTGGGTGGCGGGGTACCCCAAGAACATACAAGGTGTGGATCATGGGTCAAGTTTGTGGATGGTAGTGAAAGGTGTTAACGGGTAACATAGGCAGCCGAATACACGAAGGTGGTCATAAGTAGGGGTGCGAAGGTAGAGCTTTTCGGTGGGTGTTTTGTTTTGTAGTTGTTTAAATGGTAAGATGTTGAGGAGGTAGGTTGCGGTTTCAAGGGCATGGTGCCAAAATGTGTTGGGTAGGGATGCATGGTGGAGAATGGTGCGGATCATATTATTGATTGTTCGAATTATGCGTTCCGCTTTTCCATTTTGAGACGATGTGTGTGGACACGAACGTCTAAAAAGGATACCATGTGTGGAAAAGAAGGTGTGGAATGAGGAGTTAATGTATTCGGTGCCGTTATCACATTGGAAAGTTTTAATTTGGCGTTCAAATTGGGTTTTTATTTGTGTTTGGAATTGGCAAAAAATGGTGTAAACTTGTGATTTATTGGAAAGTGGGTAGGTCCATAGAAAATTAGTGACATCATCAATAAACAAAATATAGTATCTATGACCATTTGAACTTAAAATAGGTGAGGTCCATTAATCACTGTGAATCAAATCAAAGGGTAAATAAATGCGAGTATTAGAAGTAGCAAATGGAAGTCTAATACTTTTGCCAATTACACAAGATTGGCAAACATTATTATTGTACTTAGAAAAATAAACAGAATTAAAAGTCTTTAAAGATTGTAATGGGGCACGTCCGGGGTGACCGAGACGTTGATGCCACAAGCTTGAGGTGAGAGCAGCAAAAGTGGTTTGGAAAGTGGATGTTCCGGGCCCGAGCATGAGTGGATAGAAATCACCGCTGCTGTTGCACCGGAGGATAGGGATCCGGCTCTTGTAGTCCTTCACAAGAAAACCAAATGGGTCAAATTCAATAGAAACAGAGTTGTCGGTGGTGAACCGACGAACCGAAATTAGGTTTTTAAGTAGTTTAGGTGCATAAAGTACGTTTTTAAGGATGAAAGGTGTAACACCCCAACCGATGGCGGAAACATCGGGGTGCCACGTATTGATGATTGTTCAGTAGCTCATGGTGAAGAACAAATTTCATTAAATAATTTAAATGAATTACATACAATTGTTCTAGAATTTGTACATCAAATTGAATAAAACTATACACATATCTTCAAGCATCAATTCAAATCTTCAAGCAAATAGAACCTGAAACATGTTAAGTTGAAAATGTTTTGGGTCAACAAAAGTTGGTGAGAATTACATAGGTTTTTGATAATTGAGTAAAAATGATGTGCAATTCATGTGTCATGTCAATCTAGTCCATATGTGAGAACATACTAGAAATAAATCGAGTGCATAATCAACCCTGATGACTGTTATAATATGATACATACCATACGCTCATGGTCCACTTGAATATGTTATACGATAACAAACACCCACGCTACCTTTGTAGGAGGCACGTATCCGGGTGGGATTGTCAGTCCAATAGATCTATCAATGTTTACCGCCGGCTTGTACGGAGTTAATGATTATGCTAGAATGGTGCTTACTCTAATCATGCTCAAGACATAATGCAACATAGAAAACACATAGACACATTGATGATTGAATTGCATAAATGATGTTGTAACATGTTTCACCCCAAAAATGGTGATAAATAGAAAAGGGGCTATGTAAAACTCACCTTGGTAAAATGTTATATCTGTTGAAAAATTGGATAATGGTGTTGCCCAAATGTATCAAGTATCACCCTATAATAATGTAATAAATATGTCTAAGTCTACCAAGTCTACAAATGTATAAGTTTCTAGGGCTTCGAATTGGGGATAAATGCTTGTTTGATTAATATGAAAATTGTTTAATAAATGAGAGAATATTAGTAAATAAATAACCAAAGATCTTTTTATGAAATTTAAACTTAAGATGGTTACAAGAATGTGTTTAAAGTGTAAAAATAACTTTTATAAAATTATTTTCTTTAAAATAGATTATTAAATCTATTTATTACAAATTGTCAAACTTTAACTTTAATAATTAAAAATACTAAAATTAAATAATTATAAGTTAAAAATTTATATTTCTGTTCTAAATGATCAGAAATAATTTGTATAAAATTTTGATGCAAAAATATTAAAAATTGGATTTATTATGATTTAATTATGATTAAAACTAACAAAAATTGATTTAAAATATTAAACAAACAGTTTTTCAGAAATAAAAATTATTTCTGAAATGTATATTGTTATACAAATTTAGGATAATTTTTGTGGAATTTTATAAAATCGTTTAGATATTTTTATAGAATTTAATAAATATAAATGAATAAACTTGTATTATTAATAATATATATTAAATAATCTATTTTTGAAAAACTAAAAATTGGATGATGAACTTTACTACAAGAATAACATAAGATAATTTTTGTAGAATTTATAAAGTTGTTTTGGTATTTTAAAAACTATTTTTAAAGTTAATAATAACAAAAGATAAAAGAAGAAAAGAAAAAGGCTAAAAAAAAATCTATGCTGTTTGTAGGTGATCGATGAACAAAACCCACAAGAAAAACACAACTTACAAATACGAATTCGTGTATTACGCTTGGTCAACGAAAAAGTCAACTCTGCTTGATTGTTGATTAAAAACGATTGGTTAACAGAAATTGGAGGTGAGGATATGATGTTCGGCGATTAGGGATAGTCTAGGCACGTTCAATTTATAGTATAAGAGTCGGATTAAAGATTTAGTAATGTTTGACCATGTTTAATGTGATGACGCGTGAATGATAATAAGAATGGAAACTTTGACTGTGATAGCGTGTAATGATACGCGTTATTTGTTGTCGAGTCAATCAGTGGTCCAAGGTTTCCAAGGAAAGAGCTAAATCAGTGGTCAAAGATCGTTGACCGTGGTGCTTGTGAGCTGCTCCTGCTGCTGCACGTAACAGTTCAAGGAGAAAGGGGCACGAGATTGGGTTTTAATATTATAAAGGCTGAGTTTGTTAACAGATGGAGGTGTAGCTCAAGTGGTGAGGGCGGGTGTGTTTGTCCGAGGCTGCTCGGGTTCGATCCCGGCCCGCAGCAGTTTTATTATTATTATTATTTTTTAAAACAGTTAAGGGTGGAAGGGATTGGGTCTGGTTGTCTGGGCCATGTTTCTTGGGCTTGGGCTCAGATCTTTGGGCTTTAGCAATATTAGGGATATGGGTATTGGGTTTGGTAATGGGTTTAAGAGTGGTTAGAAAAATAAAATCAAAAGTGTGTATATATATATGTAATAAAATCTGAATTTTTTATTATTATTATTATTATTATTATTTATAAAAAAAATGCATTATATATGTGTATATATGTATATGTATATATATGTTGCGAGTTAGGAAAAGTAATTATAGACTTGGGCACATAAAGGATAAAATAAGGGCTTCTTCGTATAGAAATTCGGTGAGAATTTTTGCGATGTTACAAAAGGTGGGTATGGTGGTGGGAGTGTTTGATTGCCATGTCCATGAACCGGTATGGTGGAGCCGTCACCGACGACTATTTGTTGACCCAAGCTATCATTAGAAAAAGTATCGAAATTAACAAAGGTTTTGGACATATTATCTGTAGCACCAGTGTCCATGTATCCCGCCGGTTCTTGAGGATTGATTGACATGGCGTTTAGAGCCTGATCAATGTCGGTTGGTGTGTACGCGGTGTAGTGGGCCTGATTGGGCTTGGACCCGAGAATACCTGCAGCAGATTGGTTATTGTTGTTATTGGGCCGGCTGTTTGATGTTGGGTATGGACAAGGAGGCGGAGCCCACTGCTGCGAAGGGTACCATTGCTGCTGAGATGGGCTCGGCCAAGGCCCAAAAGGAGTCATAGGCCAGCCCCATTGCTGTGGTTGTGGTGGCCACTAAGAATAATTGTTTGTCGATCTGCCCCGGCCCCAAGACTGCCTTCCGTGTCCGCGTCCTCTGGTTCTCCCACGACCTCTGGAGCGCTCATAGGACTGGTCAGGAGGATTTGGTGGCTGAGCCGGACGTGAAGAAGCCTGCAGTGCAGTACCGGCTGCCTTGGACGCGTGTAGCGTTTGTTCGGCTTTTTGCGATTCAACCATACATAGCTTCGAACGTGCTTTGTAAAACGGAATGAGAGGCTCCTGTCCTTGGAGAATTGCACCAAAACTTTCGTATTGTTCGGTAAGACCTGCAATAAGTTGCAAAACAAGATCGTCATTAGAAATAGGGTGTCCGACACTTGCAAGTTGATCCGAGAGAGTTTTGAGTTGTTGACAATATGCGGATGCATTCGGGAAAGATTCAAGGCGGGTGTTGTTGAATTGATGGCGTAGATGAAGAGCACGGGCGCTCTTGTTGTCTTGAAAGAGATCTTCAAGGGCCGCCCAGACTTGATGTGCCGTTTTGTTTTGACCCGGTTGGATAACTGTGTGGACCAAATCTTGTGAGATAGTGCTAAAGATCCATTGTTTAACAATGGTGTCTAGTCTTTCCCAAGTTTCATCAGCAGAGAAAGAAGCGGCTGCAGTGGGTTGATCTTTGTCTGCGGGTGGTGGTGGGGCAAGTGCAGGGGAACGAGGGAGGAGGTGGTCCGAGACTTGGTATGCTTTGCAATGGATTTGAAATTGCTCAGACCACGTAGGCCAGTGAGCAGTGTTGAATTCGGGTTTGATAGGGACGAGGTTTGTGATGTTTGTCACGGTTAAAGCGGGATGTATTTTCTCAGTCATGATGAATAATTATTTGGTAACAGGGGGTAAGGAGGAGGTTGCTGTATATGGTGGTTGTGTAGAGGAGTAGAAGTGGATGGTGAAGAAGATATAATAGTAAAGATAGGAAAAGATTATAAGAAGAATTATCGGCTGGCAGAGGAAGATGAAGCCGCCGATGAAGAAGAATGTGGAGCTAGGGTTCCTGGTATAGCTCTAATACCATGAAACAATGCATAACTCCTTGACCATTCTCATTAAGATTACCCACATATATACAGCAAGTCCCTATCTCTTTTTTGGAAGGTCAACTACCTACCACAATTATCACAATTACAATTTAAATACATTATCAATTATCATAAATACATATATTAATTCAATCTTTTCGTGGCATAATCAAGGTCGAGCTCAAATGTTGAGTTCTTGAGTAATGCGTTAATGTCATGCATCCGTTTTGCTTTAATTATACGATCCATCAAAATCAAAATCAATGTCATGTTATGTTTTTTTTAACGGCCAACGAAACGTTTCTGCCTGACTACCCATGGGCAAGGGGTTGGCCAGGGTAGCCAGGCTTGCTCACGAGGTTTCCGAACCGGGGAAAACCCAATCCTCCACCTGTCCGAAGACCCGCTGTGGAGAACCGGTAAAACCCGTGCGAGATCAGGACTCGAACTCCTGACCATAGGTAGGAGTCATCCCTCATTTCTCTTAATGTCCTCCAAATATAGCTAGTGAGAATTGAACCCAAGCCTCCTATAAAAAAAACTTAAACCCTCAACTAACTGGGCTACAAGTGTTAGACCAATGTTATGTTATGTAATAGACATAATTATTTGCTTGGAGCATTAAAGCAATGACAATTTCTAATGAGAGACCCTTTATATTCGATATAATAATATTATTAAGCACTCAGCATTATCAAAGATATGTTCTTGATATAGTAACCGTAGAAAAAGATATCAACGGTTCACATCAAATCAAGTTTGATATTATATCGCTAGACATGAAGTAATTGGGGTTGTAAGACCATTGGGTATGGGGGGCGGCATAGGGGTGGCATCCACTTGCCGGGCCTCCCTACACCACCCCCCAGGGGCGGTATCCTTCATGGGGCGGCATAGGTGGCATCTCCTTGCCGTTCAAGCCGGGCCAATTATTTGTTTTTTAATTGATTTTTTATTATTTTTAATAATTTTAACCAATGAGGAGGCCCGTCATCATGGTGCACACCACCCCCTTGGAGGCCCATCATCAAGATGCCTCTCCTCCCACTCCTACGTGGCGGCCCATCATCAAGATGTCTCTCCTCCCACTCCTACGTGGCGGCCCATCATCAAGATGGCTCTCCTCTCCACACCCAATGGTCTAATGTAAGCATCAAATGAAATGCTATTTGGTACTTGGTAGGTTAATTTAATTTTTAAAACTTATATATAATAAAATAAAAATAGTGGTAAATTAATTGGATAATTGAGAAAGGAAAAGGAAAAGTGAGGATATGATGATTGGCAACGTGACTCTCTTCCCTACCACGTGTTGCGTACGCGTAAGGTTAGTTTCACTTCGCTCTCAACTTGCCACGCAAGCTTTCTATTTTAGCATCATATTCTTTTATATTTTTGTTTTTATTCTTATTTTTTTATATATTTGTTATTGCATAGTTTGGATTTTGTCTACTACTCCATCACAACTGCTACCAAATCCACACCTCACTAATGTCTTTTTTACTAAAACTAGTTTTCTTGTCCGCCGCGCGTTGCGGCGGCACTACACGTAACATCATAAAGTATATACTACAATTAACCTGACTCATGTTTGAACTAAATTTATGTCAAAACCTACAGTAATCTGAATCCATACCGATAAAGAATATTACTTCAATGTGAATTCTTTATCATAAATTTAACTTTAGAAGTTATCATCTAAGTTGTGGCCACGCAAAGAGGAAAAATACCAGGGCCGGCCCTTAAGGGGTGCGGGGAGGACTCCCGGCCCGGGTCTAATTTTTCGGGGGCACATTGACCCTTCGGCAATCCAAGTTTTCTTAACAGTGATATCCTTAATTCGATGGATTTTCGTATGTTTGAGCCTCAAAATTGTTAATCAAGTATTAGTTAAAGTGAAGGGTAGTTCATATAAAACAAAAAGTAAAAACAAATGTTGAGAAAAAAAGAAAATGAAATGGTTTGAGAAAAAAAATGTAGGTTTATTAATAAACGTAGGACTAGAGAGGATGGAATGAAAATGGCTCACACTTAGTTGTTTTTGCTTTTTACCGGTTGGTTTTGACTTCCTTTTTATTTTTTATTTTTGTTATGAAACAAAAAAAATTAATTGCCAAACTTTCACCTCTCTATATTTCACTCTTTGTGGGATTTGAACTCCCAACCTCCTCCAAGAGGGTTTGTTCTCTCTACAACCTAAGCGTAAAATAAAATTTGATCCATTAATTTGATATTACTTTAATCGTACCTTAAAAAATAGTTTATATTATTTATTTCGTTAAAGCCTAAAGCTAAGGATAAGGGGCACAATTTTTGCAACTCGGTCCGGGCACCTGAATTTTCAGAGCCGGCCCTGAAAAATACATTAAAAAAAGACTACAGATACGATACAATGATACATATATGAATATAGAAAGTGTTTATAATAGCATACTCTTCACAGGTTGCAATTGTTATATATAGTATAGTAATAGTAATTAATCGTGTTGCATTTCATTGATTTATGATACGATTAATTTTAATTTTGACAAATATGAAATATGAAAATGACTAATAAAGTAGTAACATAAATATACATGGTACCTGACACACCCCAACCCGGACAGGTTGAAATGTCACTATTACGAATATCAAAACCAAACACAATCCTTTAAAAAAGAAAAATAGAGTCGAAAAGACAAACGGGAGTCTCAAAACAATCTGAACAAAATCCTAAATCTTAATTTATTTATTACTGAATTTAAACGAAAATGAAAAGTCTTGAAACTTCATTACTCTCTCGCTCATCCCTGATTCCCCAGATTACCTGCGAACACATAAGACAACACAACAAAGAAAAATACGGCTGAGCCAAAAATTGCCCAGTAACGGAGAAATCAATAGTTCATGTAAAGAACGGACGAAAGGAAAAGAAAGAAATACAAAATCCCAACAACTATATTTTTAACTCGAACCCAAACCCATACCGAAAGAAATGTTGAACACAATCTATGAAGTAACCCGACACCCATTCGGGACAAGTTCGAACATAACAGAGCATATCGAAACAAAATCAGAAACATATTAGAACATAGAGTCAAGGTCCCGTACATATAAGACAAAACGTACGAACTGTACGAATCACTACAATCCACGCGGTGGCAATATTGTAAATAATTCAAAAGGCTATTTTGTACTAAACCCACTTTTTCTAATTACTCTGTACAACAACCGTCATTTCAAACACCCCCAAAAATCAGTTTTTCGAATCAAAACCTTCAAAAAACCACAAATCAACATCACGATTCAAGATATTAACCAAGATGAAGTTGAAAATCCTTCAAAAACAACAAACCGGAGGTAATATATTGTTCTTTATTAGTGTAAATTTTATTATTAGCATTATAATAAACTAGGGTTTCATCGTTTTCATTTCAAAGTTTTAACCGTCAAAAAACCACAAATTAACATCACGATTCAAGCGATTAACCAAGATGAAGTTGAAAATCATGCAAAAACAACAAACCGTGATGTAATATGTTGAAGAGTAATTTTATTATTTGCTTTATAATAAACTAGGGTTTCAATGTTTTAATCGTTTTCATTTCTGGTTATTTTTGTAGATTAATTTTTTTTTTAAACTTTGTTTGTCATTTTAGGTCTGAGTAATATCTAGTGTAAGTTGTTTGTATTAGAGTAATTGTTTGTAGAGTAATTTTGGTTAAACTTTGTATGTCATTTTAGGTCTGAGTAATATCTAGTGTAATGTTTGTTAAATTTGTATTAGTGTAAGTTGTTTGTATTAGAGTAATTGTTTGTAGAGTAATTTTGGTTAAACTTTGTATATCATTTTAGGTCTGAGTAATATCTAGTGTAATGTTTGTTAAATTTGTATTAGTGTAAGTTGTTTGTATTAGAGTAATTGTTTGTAGAGTAATTTTGGTTAAACTTTGTATGTCATTTTAGGTCTGAGTAATATGTAGTGTAATGTTTGTTAAATTTGTATTAGTGTAAATTGTTTGTCTTAGAGTAATTGTTTGTAGAGTAATTTTGGTTAAACTTTGTATGTCATTTTAAGTCTGAGTAATATGTAGTGTAATGTTTGTTAAATTTGTATTAGTGTAAATTGTTTGTATTAGAGTAATTGTTTGTAGAGTAATTTTGGTTAAACTTTGAATAGCATGTTTTTTGTAGAGTAAAATGTTTGTTAACCTTGGAATATCATTTTTATTAGTGTAATTTGTTATAACAAAAGTAATTTGTCCATGTTGTATGTTTTATACAAATCAGATTCTAGTACTGAAAGTTTTAGAATCGTAACAAGAAGAAGAAGTGATAGAATAGCAAAAACAAGATCATTCAGATTTTCCAACGATATATCAAACCCAATTTCTATTGATCTTGATGAAGCAGAAAAAACAGGTTAAGTATTTATAGAAAATATTAGTTATCAATGAGCACAAATAACAGATTTGCCTTCTTTTGTTATAGATACATCAATGAAGAATGACACTACAACGGTTCAAAGCCGAAAGAAGAGTATTGCATGTAAGAAAAAGAATTCTGTCGAAAAAGCTAACAAGAATAAGAGTGTTGCTGGGAAGGAAGCACCGGCTTCAAAAAGAAAACAAGTCGCTTCAGATGACGATTTTCAAACTCCACCATCAAAGAAAACTTCTAAAAGAAAACCAACCAAAGATGTTAAAGCTACACCTTCAAAAAAACCTGTTAAAAGGAAGTTGACTACTTCAGATGATGATTTTCAATCACCACCTTCAAAAAAACCAAGAAAAAAACCAAATCCAATACCTAGAAAACCATTTATCGAGTACACACACCACACTTTATACCTGAGATTTGACCCAGGAAACTTCCTTAAAGTTATCAAAAACTTGTCTGATGCTCAAAAGGCTGCTGTCGTAGAAATGGGTTTTGAATCTCTTTTATCTTTGGACATACTCGATATACCATCTCGCTTATCATTATGGCTGCTACAAAATTTCAATGAGGACACAAATGAGCTTAACATAGGAAATCACAAGATCAAAATAACCTCGTCTTTGGTACATGAATGCCTAGGTATTCCAATGGGAGAAGTAGAAGTGATTGAAAAGAATAAACCAAGAAAAGGTTTTTGTGAAAGGTTGGATGAATTCAAGAATCAGTTCCCCAATCCAAGAATCAGTGTGTTACAAGTAATTAACCTAGTAAAGGCCAGTTCATCTGCTGGAAGGGTTTTCAAAACAAATTTCCTTGTCATAGTCAATACACTATTGGGTGAATCAACAAAATGCTCAACAGTCAATCAAAAATTCCTGAACTGCATTGAAGATGATTCTGAAATACCAAAGTTGAATTGGTGCAACTACATAATATGTTGTCTCAGGAGAACAAAAAAAGGTTGGCATGGTGGAAAGGATCAATACACAGGGCCTATTCTATTTCTTGTGGTATGATTTATTTTTACTTTCTTCTTTATAAGATAATTACTCTAAAACTAAAAAAAAAGCACATGTTTTAAATATTTTGACAGGTACTCTACACATATCTGTACCATAAAAGGCATCCTGAATTTGATGATGTTCAAATCCAGACACCAGCAATAAAGTATATTAATACAAAAACTCTATGTAAAATGGAAGAGTTTTTGAATAATAATGGTCCATTAACTGATAATGAAGCTGAGGATATTGAGAAAGATGTGAATCAAGGTAGAGGCAGAGAAATAGATGAGAATGAAGGTGGAGGCAAAGAAGAAGATCATAACAATGTTGAAGAGAAGAATGACAATGAAGGTGATCATAACACCACATATCTGGATTTTTATTTTCATTATTGATGTGATTATTATAACGTATTTTAAATGGCAAACAGGAAGTACTGCTGCTGATTTAGTGGTTGATGCGGCTGCAGCGAGTTCAGATATTGCAATGGCAAGCAAAAGCACTGCCATTGGGTTGGCTGGCAAGGCTGCGGGTGTGGCGGTGGACGCGACTGTGATGGTTGTAGATATTGGGTCGCAAACTGGAAAAACTGCTGCTAAGATGGCGAAGAATGTGGCGAAAAATGTTGCAATGGAGACAGGGAAGACTGCTGCACAACTTGCGGAAAAGGCTAAAGTTATGGCTGTCGACACGGCTACGACAACTAAGGATATTGCAGCTGGAACTGGAAAGAATGATGAAAATGTTGATAATAGTCAACAAACTGAAGTTGATTTCGACAACTCACGTATGTTATTCCATCTTAAATATACTATTACGGAATTACTTAGTACTATCTAATATTTTCTGATCATTGATTATAACTTGTTCTTTATAGTGAACTTTAGTATTGATCGATCGCCTTTAGATTTGGAAAATATGGTGGTTGGAACAGAAACCCAAAGATTTATCGACGATTGCATTACACCAGTGCCGTTGTCTGGTTTATCGGCCTACTTAGGCCCTGATTATAGAGCAAAAGAACGGGTAATAATTACTCTACATGTTAAATGTTCAAATATTAAAAAACATAATTACTCTACTAATGTGTTTGGCCTAATCGTATGTAGCAATGGTTATGCAACTTGGAAGACCATATTGATCAATACAAGAAATTGGGGGAAGTCATAAATAATATGGTTAAAGAAGGGAAAGCAAAGTATACCTGGAATGATGCCATATTAAACATGTGCAAGGAATGGGAAGAGCAATATCCTCAATCTCAAAATTCTACTGATGATAACAACACTGTCATCAGTTTGAATGATCCTCAAGAAATAGCAGAAACCGAGAAAGAAGTAGAAGTTAAAGGCAATGCAACTCATGTTGAACATGAGACAACAAATGAAGGTAAAAAAAATAAAAAACTATTTAACATTTACACTTTCTATTTATATGTATGTTGACAAATAATTACTCTAATACTAACGATATGTATGTGTTACATTGAAAGGTGCAGAAGTTGATAAGAATAAAAATGATGTCGGTGTTGTTAAAGGCGACTTTGCTGAAAAAAGTGATGTTCAACAAAGTGTCACTGAGACAATGGAAAAACAAATTGAGATAACTTGTCAAGAAGTGGAAATACAACAAATTGTTGCTAAAGAGGCTTGCCTTGGGTTCCAGAAGTTTGCTGCTGTGGAAGACACATGGACTGTAATTCCTATTTCCAAAAAACAAGGTAAGTTAAAATTACACTAGTAGTTATTCATAATTACTCTAGCTATATTTAACTTTGTTAATGTTCACAAAAATTGAATACTAGTGTATAAGTTAAAATTACACTAGTAGTTATTCATAATTACTCTAGCTATATTTAACTTTGTTAATGTTCACAAAAATTGAATACTAGTGTATAAGTTAAAATTACACTAGTAGTTATTCATAATTACTCTAGCTATATTTAACTTTGTTAATGTAGATGATGCTAAATTGAATACTGAGGACAATCTTAAGCAGGATAAAAAAGACGTTGGAGGAAAAGCAGGTATGTACTTTCTCCAAAAAATATAGTTAGCTTATTATATTTACCTAATTACTCTAGAAATGATACTTGGAAAATATTGAAGGCAATTTAGATGAAACAAATGTTGAAGATGAGTCGGTTAATGTGGTCAAAGTTGACCAATCATCAATGATCAACGCGTTACCTGCTTTTCGAATAAGAAAAGACAAAGAAGTTGTGGCTGTCACAGATTGTACACCTCAACAACCAGCAAGAGAAAAGAGAACAACAAAGGTGACTTCTGCATATAAATCACCTTATGTTAAACGGAAGGTTGAACTGGGAGAAAAGCTTAGTGACGATGAAACCATGGTGGCAGAATACATATTTTTTCCCATTGATGAACTGTAAGTACAGATTTGTCCAGATTTAATAATTATTTAAAATAAATTTTATTGCGTCATTCTAACTCCGCGCAAAAACAGGAATTTTGTCTACAAATCAATGTATGGGTCAGAAATACTTAAGGTCATTTTTGAGTGCTTATATGAAGGTGTTAAACTTTCATCAATCATCATTGATGTTTGGTCTGAAGTGCTAAATGATGAAGAAAAACTGAAGAGCCGAACGTCACCAAAGAGGTTTTTCTGCTCGACAACTATATTGGTATGAAAAATACTTATCCTATTTTACATAATTACTCTATTGCAAAATTAATTACTCTAGTACAATCTATCAAATTGAAGTAATTACTCTAGTAGAAAACATATAAATTGGTAAACTTTACAGTAAGAAAACTTTACAGTAAGCAAATTTCGAATTGCAAAGTTAATTACTCTAGTACAAACAATAAATTCAAATTAATTACTCTAGTACAAAACATACTTCCATTTTCCCAAAAACATAAAATTTAACACATCAAGTTAATTACTCTAGTGCAATCTATCTATTGAAGTAATTACTCTAGTAGAAAAAATAAAATTTCAAATTGCAAAGTTAATTACTCTATTATGCAATTATGTTTATTAAATTCTAAATCTGTTACATAATTACTCTATTGTATCTACATAATCACTCTACTGATAATTGTATTGTTAAAATGCAGCTGGAACAACAGTTTATGCTCACAGAAAAAATGCTATTTGATAAGTTCAATAGCAGCATGGATGCCTACCTTAAACAGTTTAAAGTCAAATCATTAACGGATACTGACCTCCTTTTTTTCCCAATTCTAGCTTCAGAACATTACTATGTTTTGTGTTTCCATTTGAAAATTGGGAAAATTGTTTTGATGGATAACAGCAAGATGGGAGATAATTTTGATGATAGATATAAAGGGATCCCTCATAAGCTGGTAATATTGTTGACATTTTATTTAACTTTACCATTTATATAAATTTCAAAAAGCTAATATGTTTTTGCATATATTGTAGAGAAATGCATTGTGCAATTACATGAAGATATCCAAAATCAAAACAGGTCTGAAGAAAATGATTGGGGCAGATATCAAAAGGTTGGAAATGCCATGGAGGACCGAGGAAAACAAAATCGATTGTGGCATTTTTGCAATGCGTCATATGGAAACCTACATGGGAAATGAAAAATGGGATAGCGGTTTCTCGGTAAAAGAGGATGTTCAACAAGAAGAGCTCAAGGATCTAAGGTACAAATTCTTGTCAAAGATGTTATTGTCCGATATCAACAGTGCAAGAGATGATCTTATAACGAATGCCCTTAAAGTTGAAGCCATGGAAACTGAATTAAAGGAAGACATGAAGAAAAATTTGATCGATCAGATAAAAGAAAGGCAAGCGAGCTTTGTTTGAATTTGTTAGTAATGCAACTAGTTTAATTTCGTCTTTTGATCAAATTGTAAACTTTTGTTTGGACATGGGATCCATTCTATGATATTTGACATCGTTACTATGTAGGCATTATGTATGGTTTATATAAATCTTTGTATTTGGATTTAGAATTGGTGCCAAGTATAAATTGCTAAATATAACAGTATACAAAATTCAAAATGCAAGTTAATTACTCTAGTACAATATATCAATTGAAGTAATTACTCTAGTACAAAACATATAAATTGCTAAAACTTTACAGTAAACAAATTTTGAATTGCAAAAGTTAATTACTCTAGTACAATCAATCAATTCAAATTAATTACTCTAGTATAAACATTCTTCCATTTTCACAAAAACATAAAAATTCAAACCATCAAGCTAATTACTCTAGTGCAATATATCTATTGAAGTAATTACTCTAGTAGAAAAAATAAAATTTCAAATTGCAAGTTAATTACTCTAGTACAAACTATCAATTCAAAGTTAATTACTCTAGTTATATTTTAAATAAGATGAAACTAGAGTAATTAAATAATTACTCTACTACTTCAATTATAACACGAAATACAAAAATCTCAACTAATTAAGATTAAGATGCGAATTAGAAAAGTTCGAAAATAACATCGATTAATTCCCAATTGGTTCGTTCCCAACAAATGATTTGCATGTACGAACATCATGACCAAGCTTCCCACATACACCGCATACTCTACGTCTTTTACCAGCGCGGCTAGCTGCCATTTCCTTTTTAGATTTTATTCTTTTATGTGAGCCACGTCCCTTATTTCTAATACCACATGGAAGTCTCAACTTTGTGGTTGTTGGTTGATCATAACCAAGAAGAGACGCCATCATATCTTTTTTCTTCAAAGTCGGCCCAGTTTTACTCCCTTCAGCCTTTTCCATCAATATTTTCAATTGATCTCTTACCTTAGTTAATTCCTCAATGTTTGTAAAATATCGACTACTAAGGTATTCGGTAGCAACCATTATCTCACGCACAAGCTGATTCGCCTTATCAATGTTGACATTAGAACTATCTTTAACAAAAAGTGAAGAATTGGCTTTGTTTACAACTGTGTCCCTTCTCCAACGCTTCAAAACATACTTCTCAGGTATTTCTTCAAGTTCAAACATTCGTAACACAAGGAACGCGTGCCGACATAACAAACCGTATTGCTCAAATCTTTTGCAAACACATGAAACAGAAATATCTTCTTCATCAGCTTTACCCAATACCTGATAATTTAAAAAAATAGTTTACTTGAATAGTAAATAACACATTATAGTACTAATTACTCTAGCAGGTTCTATAGCAAGTATCAAAATAGTGAATACCCTAATTATTGAATTAATTGAATAATAACTCTAGTTATCTGTTAAATAATACATGAGAGATACTAATTACACTACTGGATTATATGACATGTACCACATAGTAATTACTCAAATTAAACGATAAGTTAAAAAATTAAAAATACCTCAAAGAAACCATCTCCAAAAGCCTCAGAATCTCGAATATAAATTCTAGCATAATCTCCTTCTTTTTTGATGTTAACTGAAAAGCATTTGTGATAACTAGCATATATTTCCTCTTGAACATCAAAAAATATAGACCGGGTATACAACTTAGCAGCATGTTTTTCAAGATTTGATTCAGTCCAGAAATCAGGTACTGTATTCCGGGTATCATGATCATTTTTTCGATGGTTATATCTTTGAGCTTCAATTGCGGTGTCAAAATGACTAAAAAATTCAACAAGTGTCAACTGTGAATTTGAAATAATACCAAAGAATTGATTTTCACTCTCAGACCTCGATGTTGTACGCATGAGGCCTGACATATGCTCATCACGATAATACGCCGGAATCCACATTGATCGTAAGTCGAACATAGTTGATATCCAAGCATTTTGCATAAGACCAAAATCCTTAATTACTTCTTGCCATTCAAGCTCAAACGTCTCAGGCTCAATCGAATCAGTCCAAACAATATTACAAATACGACGTTTGAAATTATCATCATTGCATAATGAAATCCCAACCTGTAAAAAAAATATATATTTAATCAAAATTACTCTAACAATATATTATAATTACTCTAGTTAGAAACACAATTACTACAGAAAAAAAATTACAAAAATTTGAATCAGAATACAATTACTCTAGAAAAAATATAATTACTCTACAACTAAAATGATAGACAAACCTTATCAGCAACTCATAATACAATTACTCTAGAAGAAAATATAATTACTCTACAACTAAAATGATAGACAAACCTTATCAGCAACTCAGAATACAATTACTCTAGAAGCAATATAATTACTCTACAACTAAAATGATAGACAAACCTTATCAGCAACTCAGAATACAATTACTCTAGAAGCAATATAATTACTCTACAACTAAAATGTTAGACAAAACTTATCAGCAACTCAGAATACAATTACTCTAGAAGCAATATAATTACTCTACAACTAAAATGATAGACAAACCTTATCAGCAACTTTCTTCATGATATGCCACATACATAATCTATGTCGGCTTTCTGTAAAAACTCTTTGAATTGCTTGTTTCATTGCAGGATCTTGATCGGTAACAACAACCCTAGGCTGACGACCAAATGCCCTTAAAAAACATGACAATAACCATTCGTACGATTCAACATTTTCTTTTGCAATAAGACCAGCTCCAAGATTGACATTATGAAAATGGTTATCGATGCCAGTGAAAGGTACAAAAACCATTTTGTATCTGCGGAACAAAAGAAAAATTTAATAAAAAATGTAATAATAATTACTCTAACAATAATAAAGAATTAGAAACTTACTTATTAGTTTTGAAGGTTGCATCAAAGGATATTACATCACCAAAAGTCAAGTAATTCAATTTACAAACTTCATCAGCCCAAAATAAACCGGTTAGACAACCCCTATCATCCGCTGTAAACTCAAATGAAAAATCAGGAAGATAATCTTTCTTATCAGTTAATCTTTGAACAATCATTTCAGCATCATATTCTCCAATAAAACATTTTAAATCTCTTTTAAAATTTTTGCAATCTACAGCAGTTGCACCAACCTCTTCAAAACCACCATATTCTGTCCTCATAATATGAAATGATTTAACAGGGCCTAAATTTAGCGTTGACAAAGAACATATCCTCTTTTGCTTCATAACGGACAAATTTCTTGATGAAGGAACAAACTGCATATCTTCTTGGGAAATAAAACTATGATTATGTTCTTCAACAAACCTGAATACCTTAAATGATTGACCATCATCTGAAATGAATCCGATATGTGCTTGGCAACCAATACGGATAGAAGGCCTATTCTTATGCTTTTTCGGTTTTTTGTTATCATTAACAAATAGAAGATGATCAGACTTAGTAGATATCTTATATCCCTCCCTTGAACATACAAAATACTTATATTTGATTATACCATTCTTTTCGATTTGAGTACCTTTTCTTACAGAGAAACCTCCATTTCTAGCATATGTTTTGTAAAAATCCAATGAAGCATCCAAAGATGGGAAAACCATGCCTTCAACCGGTATTAATGAAGAAGAAACACTAGGTTTGAAAGTTCTTTCACAAGAAACAGGGGACAACCGTTGAAATCCCATAATTAAATCTTCTACCGCATAATCTACATTAAATAGAAAGACAAAACATAATTATTCTAAAAATTCATTCAAACATATGCATAAAAAAAAAAAAACAATTACTCTACAAAACAATAACATAGACATGACAATCATTTTGAGTAATTACTCTAAACACAAAAAACGATTTAATATCTAGAGTAAATCATAATTGACAACTCAAAAGTACTAATTACTCTATCCATAATGATAAGAAAAACAATGGATAATATTTTTCAGTAATTACTCTAGTAATAAAACATATCTCAAGACATATTCACCATTGTTATTCACCTATGTATAAATCTAATAAACCAGAGTAATTACAACACCATTGTTACCCATTATCTAAAACCAAACTGGAATATTACAGTAATACAACGAATGATATTCTGAATAAATCTGAATCTACAAAAATCAGAATGCAAAAGCAAATATGATAAAGAAAATTAAAATCAAAACATTTAAAATACATACCTTGAATCACATTCGTTGTACTTTCAGCCATTGATGGAGAGGAAAAAAACGATCTGTGGGTTATTGAGTGAAAATTGTATAGATTACGAAAATAGGTTGTTCATTAATGGAGGCAGCAGCAGGAAAAGAGGATTAATGGAGCTTAATGTGATGAAATTTAGGGTTTATGTCTGATTAAATGGAGCTTAGGGATTTTTAATGGAGGCAGCAACAAGAAAAGAGGATATTGGTTAATTACGAAATTGCCACCGCGTGGATTTGTGCCATTCGTACAGTTCGTACGGTTATTTTATATGTATTTGATCTTTTGTCTTAGAACATATACGGATATCAAACTGCGTGACTATAGATAACAATAAATTAAGTCACGTCAAACGGAAACCACCCATGAGCCTAAACAAACTGACAAACTGGTACACAGATAGCTAGTCTATGCACCTATGAGATGGTGAGTGTGGCGTACACCCATTATTCCAATCTCCACAAAACAAACTCAAACTCAAAGCTAAGATCGATCTATACGCCTCTAGTGGCCACGTGTTACACTAACACAATCTAGAAACGCCGTGAATATTTATTTTGCGCTGTCACGAACAGTGCCATGTCGTTGACGCCCAAACGACAAGTCAAAACAAACTGCTCGGGTGATGGAGTACAAAGGCTAAGATCAGGCAAAGAACTCACAAACAACGAATATAATACTAACGGGAACATGCAACAATGATTACAATTTCTAAGGTATATTGCATGCTACAACGAATTTGACAAACTTATATTATAAATCTAAATAACTAACGAAAAAGACAAAATCCGCACTACAAAGTGACGGACATGATGAAAGAAATACTATAATGTCAAGATCGAGAATCCGTACCTTAATTAGCATGCAAAATAAATCGTGTCTTCAATGAGCATGCAAACCTATATCCCGTTATTTTGATATTAGCTTTACTTTACATTATTTAAAGTAGACGGTCATTTGTTAAATTCTTCCCGGCGACAGTGGACAAACTTACCAATAACAATTTATCAATTTACACATATGGCTAATACTCATAAGTACTTAATCACGGCATTTTATAGAAATAAAGTAAAAAAAAAAAAAGAAAAACGATTGTAACAAAATTTTATACATAATGTATGTCTTGTATTCGAAAGTATGGCTTATAACCTTAGATATCTTATTAGAAAATTTGAGTATTGTTTAGGATACAAAGACAAAAGTATGAATTTTAACCATTTCTAAATTTGTTCATGACAGAAGTTTATTTACAAAATAATAATATATCATATAGATTAACACCCTCAACCCCACACACACATCTATACATATATCACCCTCATATATAAGTATGTATATATAACTTTACACATTCTTGCTCCATTAAGCCGATCTACTGACACATACATATGCCATATACCAATAACTTCAAACTTCACAAACATATATACCTATATATATACACCCACAAACAGAGCATATATATATATATATATATTTACATTTACAACAAAACACATACATACATATATTGATATATACTTCATTCCTTGTCGGAACCATAAATTGTTCCGACCAGTCGCCGGGATTCCAAGAACAAAACGAACTTAGTGAGACGATAAAAAAAAACAGAGGTCTTGGGATGGTACCTTAGACGCTGAAAGAAACAGTGGTCTGCGGTAGTGGTTGTCGGAACCGGTTGGTCGGAACGGTGGTGATCTTATCGGAACAGATGTGATCCACGATGGTGGCTGGTTCATGCCAATGCAACCCGGTTCGTGGTGGCGATGTGGTAAGGCATGGAGTTAGCTTAACCGGAATAGAGGATTGGTTTCCGAAGTGATTTTGGGTTGCTAGCTTTGAAGGGTTTCAAAGGGATCAATGTGGTTTGAATATAGAGTTCAATGAGTCTTACAAAAAGAAATCGGTTGGTTTACGAATGTTAAGCTTGATCTTCGGTAGGTGCATTCAAGTTTTGAAGTGTATTATGTGATAAGGTTTAACTTATTACCAAGAAAAGAGTGCTGCATTGCAAGTGAAATCATTATTATTCTATTAACTAGAGAAGATACATGTTATTTTCAAAACTTCTTAGTTATATAATAAGCTTAAAATTTCAACCAAATTTGGTTACGTTAGTTGATAAAATCGCTAGAAATGTTACGAAATACTAAATCATGTTCTGAACTATAAAAGTGTAGAGTCAAGAACTTGGTGACAATAGTCAACTTTGATTGATGTTGATTTTGATTAATTAGATGGCCAATTCTATTTTCATGCCAACAAAACACATAATTATTCATTATTGTTTGGCTTTTATTTTTAAAGGAAAACTTGTCTCAAAAGTTGTAAACTAAAAAAAAACGTCAAAACAAAATAATCATAAATTTTAAATTCTTTTTTTTTTTATAAAATTTCAAACCATTACAGTACCCATTTTTCCCCTCATAGTTTCATTTCAGCATTTTGGCTTAAACTCTCTAAAACAAACAAATAAACAATCAAACCTGATGCCCATGGTTTTTCAATACCCCACACCCTCCTTTATAAGCAGTGGCGAAGCTTGGTTTCGGAATCGGTGGGAGCCGGACTCAATTTTTTTCGATCGGTAGTGGCAAATCGGTGGGGACCGAACTCAACCCGGACTCAATTTACCTATGAAAATCACAAATTTATACCACTGCGCCAAAAAACAGGGGGGCCTAAGCCACCCTGGCCCTTCTTATCCTTCGTCTCTGGTCATAAGCGCGCACACAATATCCATCTCTTCTCCCTCTGCTTCAACAAATAACTTATAGTTAGTGTAATAACTCATAAACCATGATTCATTATCAAGTAGTCCAAATCATGCCCTTCAAGAAAATAAAATTAGTCCAAAATTCCTATCATAGAAACATCAAGAAACCAATATGCCTACAATAAGACAAAACGACGTCGTTCAGACACCTTGGCATCATTTTATCTCATCTTTCTCTATCCACACTCTGAGAAAGATTTCCCTTTCTTTTGCCGCCGACCACGACACAACACCGGACCATAGGAACCGAACGCCACCACCTAATTGTCGTTGTACCCGACTACCCAAACACTGCTTGTACTCTATGTCTCAACCAAACGCCCACCCCTGAACCTCCATACCCGTCACAGGCTGTGTCGTTGTTCGGTGGTGGTCGCCGGTTTCTTCTTCCACGGTCCAGATCCATGCATTTGTAGTAAATGCATGGATCTGGACCATAGCACCGACCATGCTTTTTAAGATAATATATAATTTTAAGTTTTAAACAAAACAAATTACACGATGAAAATATTAATATCACATACAAATGTTACCACAAAACAAATTTAAATGGAAAAAAATCATAAGATTCACATATTATATTTATACTAAGCATAATAAATGTGAAGTAAGGTGAGTAAAAAGTGTGAATAACTGTTACATAAGTTTTTATTTTGAACAGGGACTTTCTTCAAAACGGAACTGGCAGAAGTTTATCACACTCGCCTAATCGGCAGGTCCTAACCATTTCCACATGTCCAGACTATGTTGTCTGAACCGGGTCCACGCTGGCACGGTGGGGGCTTCGGTGTCCGCCCGGAAACCAACTGTTACATAAGTGTTTTGTGCATTACATATTAAACAATGCAAATAAACGCATAACTATAGATAAATTATTATTAATCAATCATTCTTATTATAAATTTTTTTTCTAAAAGTTATAATACACAATGATTTTACATACTAAATCAGAGTCAGACTAGTTTACTTTCGCCTCATATATGATATATGGATGTTACGTAAAATGTCTTAACAATATCTAACCGGTTAGTTCAATAAGGTATAAAAACCAACTTGAAGGGCATGTATTCAAAGTAATTAATAATATAATAAATATTATTTGTATTAAAAAAAACCTAAGGAAAAAAAAATGAACCATGAATGATGGGTATACACCATGATATAGCTGAAGTATAAGACAACCCCCAATGTATAAGGTATGACGGTATGGTCTCAGGTACAAGGTCGGGTACCTTTCACCTGCACGACAACACTTGCTGCAGGTAGGGGTTGCGAGTTGTAGGAGCCGGGACGGGTAGTGTGTGTAGGTGAGAGATAGAGAGAGGGAGTAGTTGTAGAGTGTGTAAAATGGTAAGACCAATACAGTTAGGATAGTGTTACCACCAATTAAAAAGTGTTTTATGATAGTTTATGGCATAAGTGAATTGAAAATACAAGATTAATATAACCTAAAATAGTTTGGGGTTACACAACTTACACTGAAATATTCCCCTCCTAAAATAAAAACCAACCCGGTAGAAGTTTTTATTTTTTACATATCTTTTCAAGTTTGGAAATTAAATATTATCATTTTTGTACTTACAATTTAATAGAGGTATAAACGAGCCGAGCCGAGCCCGAGCCTGACTGTGCTCGAGCTCAGCTCGTTATGGTTTTATGAAGCTCGAGCTCGAGCTCGGCTCGGTTCGAGCCTACAATCTTGAGCTCAAGCTCGGCTCGCTAGCAAAATCAAAAACTCGAGCTCGGCTCGAGGTGATTTGAGAACAATCTCAAACGAGCTCAAAGCTCGGCTTGAGATCGCAAAAAGCTCGGCTCGCGAGTGTTATTAAATGGGCCTATGAAATAAGGACTTGAGCTTTGGAGATGTGGGCTATAAATTATAAGAGATATATAAATAACTTATAATTATGTTTGGGCTCGTTTAGGCTCGCGAGCCCAATCGAGCTTTGTATCTAGGGCTTGGGCTCGATAACTAAACGAGCCATATTTTAGGCTCGGGCTCGGGCCCGTTAAGGCTCGACTCGTTCGGGATTTTTACCGAGCCGATCACGGGTAGCTCTCGAGCCGCTACGTGTCATTTACACCCCTACAAATTAATTTATAAAAATGTGAATCAAATTACGTTTTCGTGTGTGGGACGTGTGTATTGCGTCTAGTGTAACATCCTTATCTTTGGGTTTTATTTGGTTTAGAAGTAGATTTAAAATGGTCTCAATAGATTGGTGTACATAGATTGGCCGTTTTTTTTATGAAGTTTGCCTTTTAAAAAAAAAACTAGCTCTGTGACTAAGACCATGTGTAGTGGGGGGCTTTATATATAAAGTTCCTTTTCCTGATTGATCCACGTAGCAGCTGAGTCAGCATGAAGAGAGAAAGTGAAAAAGGGGTATAGTGATAGGGGCTTTATTTATAAAGCCCTATTAATATTTTATTATTTCTTTTATAGTAAAAAAATAATAAAATAATAAGAGAGAGAGAGTGTGTGTATGATGTGGCAGGCTATGATTGGTGGGGGGGAGTTTTGTTCCGACGCCATATATATAACGTCAAGACATGATTTGTAAAAATAGAGCCCCCATAACATAATGATGTTGGGGGCTCCATTTTCTAATATAGCGCCGAGTTTTGTGACCACTGCGGTGGGTCTAAAGATATTTTAAGTTTCTCAATCAATGCAACCAACCATTACATGATTACACCTTTACACTATCCGTCTCCATTAATATCCAAACCCTCACCTTTACGTCTACTTTATTTAACCTACTTGCAACCGTAACTTCAACAAACCTTTTGCTCTCTCTCTCTAGAGAAACTAAACTAAACTAAACTGTTTGAACCATGGATTTTAGTTCGTTTATTACGTCACTGTTCACTTCATTCATCGTCTTTGTGATTTTTATGATTTTGTTCGCATGGTTATGCACAAAACCTGGGAATGCTGTGATTTATTATCCCAACCGGATCTTGAAAGGTTTGGAACCGTTGGATGGGTCCAAGACCCATAACCCGTTTGCTTGGATCCGTGAAGCGTTTTCTTCAACCGAACAGGATGTTGTGGCTTTGTCTGGTGTTGATTCTGCTGTTTATCTTGTGTTCTTGAGTACTGGTTCGTCTTCTACCTTAATTTGTTTCATACTTTGTTGTTTATAACACTGTTACAACCAAACAAACAACAAAACTCATCTCAAAAGAGTAGTCTAACGGCCCATATTTGTTGTCCATATATAAATTTTATATGATGTATTATACATGCATGGGCACTGGGGTAACGTGGATCCATAGATTCATAATGAGGTATTGAGGCCGGGGGAATCGCGGTGAGCCTTCCAAGTATGGATTGCCCAGTAGTAAATTAAAGTACGCTTATAAAAGGTAGTATGCCACCATCTTATATTGAGGCTGGGGAAACCACAGTGAGCCTATGGGTTAGCTAGTAGTAAAATACAATCATAATAGTAAGATAGTATCCAGCGAGTATGGGTATCTGTTTAATCTGTAGGGTGTATGGGATGTATACCCACACCTATAAAAGTAACGGTGTACACATTTAGATAAAGTATGTGCCAACTCAAGTGAGAGTGTTGTAAATAAAATCCGTATTGTGGTTCATGATATTAAATGAATGTTTTCATACGATTATACATGAGCTCACCAGCGTAAGCTGACGTAAAACCTTTTTAGATATATGTCGCAAGATTAGCAACAGTGGCGGATTTAGACTAAAACTTTAGGGGTAACGTTTAATTTTTTTACTATACTTTTATACAATGTAAACGTAATAAAAATACGATAATTTTAGTCGCATGTCTTTATATACTTGTGTTTGTATTTGTTTATATATATATTTGAATATTATATATATATTGGTGAGTGTTTACCTACACATAATTTTACATTTAACTACATATATATTTGTGACATGTGTCATAATCATAGTGCAATTCAGCTGCCTTGTCATGTGCCACGTCAGATGTCATGTCATGTGACACGTCACTTGCCATGTCACCGGCCACATCGTCACACGCCACGTCAGCTTCCATGTCATAATCTATCTTAACAAGTTGTTATAATTTTAACCACACATATAACATACTTTTAGCTACATATGTATGTGTAGGTATAGCTTGCTGTATACCTACACATAATTTATTTGTGGTTAATGATCTATATCCACAGTCCTGAATCTATATATTATAACACTTAATTTATGTGTAGGTAAATACAAAATCCAACACATTATAGCCTTTTTCCCACACATACTATGTGTGGGTAAAGACCTATATTTCTTGTAGTGCTATATTCTAACCAATGATATATCAAACCATTTTACATCAAAACGTCTCCACCCATTAGGGTGATATCTATAACAGGTGCTCTAGTTCTCTGATACTTCTCTTTTTTTTCCCACTCTTGATTCCTTTCTTTTATTGTTACCCATTCAAAACTAGGGGTGCAAATGAGCCGAGCTCGAGCTCTATCAAGCTTGAGCCCGGCTCGTTTATTATTTATTAGTTATTAGTTAATTTATTAAATAAAAATAATAGACTCACTTAGGCTCGCGAATTCGATAAGTGAAAAGCTCAACTCAGATTGTTAGTAGTTTGTCAAGCTCGAGCTCGGCTCGTTTAATAGTTAATATATATAATAAAAAATAATATAGACAATAGACTCGTTTAGGATCACGGGCTCCATAAATGAAAAACTCAACTCGGCTCGTTGGTAGTTTCTTAAGCTCGAGCTTGGCTCATTTAATATTTATTAGTTAATATGTTAAATAAAAATGATGAAAATAAATCTAATATTAGGCTCGATAAGGCTTGACAAGCCAAACAAGCTTCACATTCCAGGCTTGTGCTTGGGCTCGATAAATAAACGAGCTTTGATTTAGGCTCAAGATCGACTCAGGTTTGATAAAAATCGACTCATTTCAAGCTTTTTATCGAGCCGATCTCAGGTAGCTCACGAGCTGCTCGACTCGTTTGCACCCTTATTCAATATTTTAACCATGGTTGATGAGCTTGTATATTTTAATTAAGAAATTACAAATAGAATGGGGCCTAAAGTTTCTATCTTTTTTTATGTTAAGCTTATATTAAAACTTTGAAAGTGTGTTGGGTTTTAAAAAAAAACTTTGTGGGGTAACGTTACATAATTTTCAGGGGTAACGTGATACAAAAAACATAAAAATACTTAAAAATATTACACTGCGCAAGAAAAGTTGAGGGGTGCGGACGCCACCCCTCATCATTATATATCCGCCCCTGATTAGCAAGTTTACAAGAAAGGTTAAGATTCCGTTGCTAAGTCAGGTATCAACCTCGCATGATCACCCGGGCTTCGGGTGGGGTGTTACAGTTGAGTAACTAGTGGGTTACTACATGCGTGTGTCGGGTTCCAAAAGTATATAAAAGTAAGCAAATCGCGAACAACGATAAAACCCCACATTGTGATGGTATATTTGAAATTCACAGAAAAGTTACGTTGTTGTAAACCAAAACCAAGTTATTCGAATAAAATTTACATCAAAACATATTTAAAGATAAACACGACGGCCAAACATTACAAGGGGTATGTTTAAACGAAGATAAAAAAATACATCGCAATTCTGTATTGAGAAATGAGCGTCGGGCAGGTTTAAAAAACTAAAAAACTTAATTAAACGTTTAAAACAAACGGACGTTTAAAAACAACGTAACAATTTTTTTTTAAAAACATGTTTCAATTGTATACTTAGATATGAGCGGCAAGCGGTTTAATAAACTAAACGGTTTAGAAAAACGTTTAAAACAATCGATTAATTAAAACATATTATTAAAATTTATGATTATAAAAATAGGGTTAGGATCAAATACACAAGACATTTTTTCTAGGAAGGGTGATAAAGATTGTGGTCCACTAATCTTATTTGAAGGTTGAGATTAGTTTGTTGAAAAAAATAAATAATAAATTAGAAGAATAGCATAAAAGGAAAACCACATTTGTTGACCTTCTCTCTCCACATGGAATGCAAATGTCAATTCCCCCCATCATTTTAAAACGTCTACAACTTTTTCATACGATATTTAAAAAAAATCACATATTAACGAGCGTTTTTTATCTTTAATATGAGTACAACATTGTTACATTAAAATTGGAAAAAAAAATCCGTGTTAAATGAGTTTTGTTCTACATTGTGTCTTCTGCTCATTTATTGTGTTATAGTATGCACGTGTGCTTTGTAAATATGTTATTTATGATTTTTTTAGTTTACACATGATTTCACTTTGTCCATTGTGTTTTTAGTATGCTTTTTCATTGTGTTTTACGTAAATAGATTTTGTATTTATGGTGTACAATGTGTTTTATTATGTTGTTCATTGTGTTTTAGCATTCTGCTCATTGTGTCTTTAGTATGTCGTTCATTGTGTTTTATTTGACTGTTCATTGTGTTTTATACCCTATTGTTCATTGCATATTTAATTGGTACTCATTGTGTTTTATGTTATCTCCATTATGTCTTACGCAACTGGGTTTTTGACTTTTTTTTTCAAAAGTATTCATTGTGTTTTAGCATTTTGTTCATTGTGTCTTTAGTATGCGTCCATTGTGTTTTATGCAACTGGGTTTTTGACTTTTTTTTTCAAAAGTATTCATTGTAAGGGTGAGTAAATTTCGGGTCAGCCCGAAAATACCCAAGAATCGGACCTAAAATATCCCAAAACCAAACCGATATTAGGTGATTAAGTAGGAGCTCGGTTCTGATTTTATCCCCTTTTCGGGTTCGGGTCAGTTCTCGGTCTTGGACCTAAGATAACCGAAAGCATCAAATGTGAAACCAAATTTTAAACAAAACAATGGGCCCATGTAGATAATTATGGATGACGACATGAAAGATCATCTTTCAAGTTCTATGCAATACAATCTACAATCAACAATCCACACTAATAGGATTAGGATGTAATCTATGAAGTAATTATTTCAGTTGGCTGTTGTTATCTCTATCACACGCAGCAACACACACACATCAAACAACATCAACCCCAAAAGAAGATGATATCACATATTTGGAACCATACTGAAGCATAATAAAGTTGCAGGTCACCTACCTTGAAATCTAGAAGATGATATCCCATATGTTTGGAAGCAAAATGAAGTATTTCCATACCTGTGAGGTTCGGTCTTGGGTATACCATTCCAAGGACCGATGCCCGACCTTCTTCATACGGTCCAGTCTTCGGTTCTTAATTTTAAACAACCTCGGGTAACGGGTCGGGTATTACGCAGGTCAGGTCGGTTTTGGCACAATGCTCACCCCTAATTCATTGTGTTTTAGTCTTCTGTTCATTTTGCCTTTAGTATGTTGTTCATTGTGTTTTATTAGACTGTTCATTTTGTTTTATACCCTATTGTTCATTGCATATTTAATTGGTACTCATTGTGTTTTACGTTATCTTCATTGTATCTTACGCAACTTGGTTTTTGACTTTTTTTTTAAGTATAATAATATGGTACTCATAATAAAGATAAAAAGACGTTCAATTTCATGGTATATTTTTTTTTTTAAAAAGATGACGTATAAAAAAGTTATGGACATTTAAAAATGAAGGTGAAAATGATATTTGATTTGCATGTGCATATTTTTTTGACAAAAGTACCATTCCCACTTGTTTAATTCTTTGGACACATGTCATTTTCTAGTGATTTATTATTTTTTTCATTTTTCGTAGTTTTTGTAGAATAACTCAACCATATAAAAATAATACAAAAAAACAAAACCCATTAAAAATCATTGCATCAAATGTTTTTTGGTGTGGAGAGCAACTCTCTCGACTCCTTCAAATGCCACATTAACGCCACCTCATTTTCCCCATTTCCTTCTCCAAAGTTTGAAAATATTATTCCCCTAATTCCTCCATTCCCCCTTCTTCTTCTTTTTTTTTTTACTATTTTATATAATAATATTATATATAAAAGAAAAGAAAAGTTTAGAAATAATATTATAATTTATAATAAATGTAAGAGTAAACTGCCATTTTCGTCCTTGAGGTTTGGCACTTTTTGTCAGTTTCATCCAAAAGATTTTTTTTTCTCAACTGCCTCCACTAGTTTTCAAATTCTTGCTGGTTTCGTCCAAGTGCCTAACTCCGTTAGTCAATCTCAGTTAACTGAGGGGCAGTTTTGTCATTTTATTGTAGCCAAACACCTTTTATTCCTGCTATTAAACTTGTCACCAAACACCCCTCTAGCTAGTTCCTACACCCGCATCCAAACATCCCCTTATCTGTCCCTCCTTTATAAACCCTCCCCCACCTTCTTTGTTTCTACAGAACACACGCACAACACACACCTACTGTGTGTGCGTCGAAAGCTTCTGACTAAAGATCCTTGGTCCGGTGACCGGCGCCGGCAACCATTCTTCCGGTAAGTCCTCGTCTTCCCTGATAACACTCCTCTGTTTGCTGTCAACAATCATCAACCATCACCGGTTGCAGCAGTGGCGGTGGGGGTGACGGTGGTTACAGCAGTCGTGGTGGTGGTGGGGTGATGGTGTCAGGTGGTTACAGCAGTCGGCTGACTGAAGAAAAAAACGATGATGGAATTCAATCTGCTGCTGATGATGTATTTATGGAGCAGAAACCTGCTGTTGAAGACGAGGCTTTTGCAAATGCAGAAACCTTGTCTTGCTCTAAAGAAGACCCTGCACAAAATGGACCCTTAAAGGCGGCGAATACAGGTCTTGTTGATTGAAGACAGATTGCGGTTAAGTTAGTCGATTAGCGAGTTTAGTCTATGATTTAGCATTTAACATCGAACCCATATGCTGCCGACTGCAATGGGTCGGGTTGATTTATCCTTCATATTCTTACATCGAGTTTTTAGCAAGCACCAAATGATCAAACTAGTTTTCAGATTTTATAGATTATAGATCTTTAGCTGCTTTGGTTTTTTTTTTTTTTTTTTGGCCTTAGGTGAATTTATATCCCTATCAAGTCATGGCCGAAGGGTTGGTAGAGGTAGAGGTAGAGGTAGAGGTGACAAAACCCGTATCTCAAACAGACGGGTTGGGTAACCATGGTTGAGTTAAGTTGTTAACTTCTATGGTTAAACTAACTAATGATCATTATTATTATTATTATTATTATTATTATTATTATTATTATTATTATTATTATTATTATAATACAGATAATATTTGAATTGACAACTTTACCCCTCAGTTAACTGAGATTGACTAACGGAGTTAGGCACTTGGACGAAACCAGCAAGAATTTGAAAACTAGTGGAGCCAGTTGAGAAAAAAAAAAATTTTTGGATGAAACTGGCAAAAAATGCCAAACCTCAAGAACAAAAATGATAGTTTACTCTTTAGAGGGGGGCAATGTTCCCCTTAAAGGACTTGTACATTTTATCACCCCGATCACTCTCCCAACTCCCCTCCATTTAGTCTAATCGAATGATTGTTTTAGCATGTCATAAGACATGTAGTAGGTTAAATTATAATTTAAAAGGAGTTGAATATATTAAAAAATAAAGTTTTAAATTTGTGTAAATCAATTGGATATTTTTTTTTGAACGATTAACTAAAGTATTGCTGGGTACTTTGTACGCGGCCCCCAATAGGTGAAAAGGGCCCTAGACGGCCTCTAGTCCGTACGGACAGAGCCCTTCGGCCCACCCGTCTCCTGTTCCAGGGAAAACCCGGCCTACAAACCCGCCTGAAGACACGACGGTAGTGAACCGGTAAAACCTGAAGGGATCAGGAGTCGAACCCATGACCACAAGGGTCAAGGGTCTCTCCATCACTTCCCAACCACCTACCCCACCACAAGGGTGGGGGTATCCATCACATGCCTCCTGTGAGAATTAAACCCGGCTTCCCCAAAGAGAGAACCGACCCTTTTACCAGTATGCCACATGATCAGGATAAATCAATTGGATATTAAAAAGGAAAAGGATAAAGTCAGGATATGATGAGTAGCACATGACTCTCTCCCCTACCACGTGTTCTCTACGCGTAAGGTTCGTTTCCCTTCGCTGTCAACTTGCCACGCAACCTTCCCATTTTGGCATCATATTATTTACTCCGTATTTTTTTTTGTTTAATATTTTATTTTTTTAATTAATAGCAAATTGCAAAGTCAGGATTCGTATACTCCTCCATCACTAGGATGAGCTCGGGACGGTATCGGTACCAAACTGATATTGATATCGAAAAGTTTAAAAAATCAATACCGATACCGAACACATACGGTACGGTACGGTATCGGTACCGGTATGGTATCGGTATTTTACCTTAAAATACCGATATCATACCGATCCCGTACCAATACCGATAATAACGAAACCGAAAATCCATAAACATGGGTACCGATACCGATCCCGAAACCCCTCAGTTTAGTATCGGTTCAGAACAATATCAGGATCGGGACGGAACGGGATCGGTATTCGGCCTTGTATGCTCATCCCAATCCACAACAACTGTTTCCAGTACCACATCCACACCTCTCAGATATGTCTTTTACTAAAATTTTAATTTTAAGTATTAAATAAGTTACACAATATACAAATAAGTTTAATATTTTAACCTTATTTTAAGGGAGTGAATGATCACGCACAGCTATAACATTTCAAAACACAGTATACAACATTTTAATATTGAACGTAGTGGAGTGCTATAGGGAGATTATAACGCCTCATAACGCCTCTAACACCGCCTTCTTGGGCGTTATGGGGCTTTATAGGGATGGTGTTTTATATATAACGGGCGTTGTAATGTTCAAAAGAATTTTATATTATTATATTTTAATCAGTTTTCATACCCTCTTCTTCTACACCCAATCAAATAATAACACATCCAATCAAATAATAATATTTTAATCCTCATAACGCCCCTCACCCACTACACCCTCTTTTCCCATAACGCCCCTTCTATTACTTATAATATTTTAATCCCCATAACGCCCTATAACCCCCCTCCACTACACATGACCTAAAGCATAACCTTTAACAAAATTTCCATGATTATAAACAAAACACGTACTGAAAATTCAAATGCCTTATACGAGCCGCAAATAAAAGGCTCTTAAATCCTAACGAATTATATAAATATTTTTTTAATCTACAATACTAATAAACTCAATGATGAAACCAGAACTTTTCAACCAGATATCGTAATAAAAAAAGTTTTCACACCCGGACTACGCAAAACCGACTCTTCAAACATGTTTTACATTTTTAACATGTTAGCATAACCATAAGCATTTTTATAAACAATACAATAGTATATAAAGTAATAGATTTTGAATAAGTAAACATCATGTGTAAATTTTTAACTTTTTTAATGACAAACTAAACGTACTTTTAAATACTTTTATACGTACACCTTACAATCTTACATAATTTAAACAATCCATCACTTAGTTAGAGATAAGACAACCTCATCACCATACCATTTTCTTTGGTAATATAAAATTATATAATAAAAAATTTAGATATATCTTAAAACTATATACACAAAAACATTAAGAATTTACATTGAAATATAAACTAGTATTAAGCCCCCCGCGTTGTTATGAATGGCATAAAACCATATCTAATAGCATCAATGTCTCTCTTTGGGGTATTTATGGGCATGGGCGCCCATTCTGATTGAGTTAATTTTAAAGATAAAAATTAATTTTAAAGGGCCAGACCGGACCTCGGCCCACCCGGTTTTTTCGTTTCATAGTGTTAATTTTAAAGAAATTTTTTATATGAATTGAGTCTGGCCTTACCAAATTTTTCGTTCAAAATCACTGTTTGTGGGTATTTTTTTAGATCAATTGAGCAGGCAACTTTTAATTGGGTGGTGTAGGTGGTACTTAGGGTCATGCCTCTAGCACCCTGTTAAAAGAGAAAACAAATGAGGATTATACATCACATTTAAAATGTCCTTTACGGGTAGCTCAGTTAGTGAATGGACCGGATATCTCTCTTGAGGTCTCAGGTTCGATTCCCACGAAGAACATAATGAGAAATGATGGATGACTCATGGCCTATGGTTATGAGTTCGAGTCCTGATCTCGCCAGGTTTTACCGGTTCACTACTGTCGTGCCTTCGGGCGGGTATATGGGTCGGGTTTTCCCTGGAAGCGGGCTGTCAGGCGGGCTAGGAGATTCGTGCGTCCGGGATGGGCCGGGTTGTGCCCCTATCTTTGCCACTGGGGGGCCGCGTACGAAGTACCCGGCGTTGTTCAGTTCGCCGTTAATAAAAAAACATCACATTTAAAACACAAACACATAAATATGTACAATACGTAAGCAATGCCCCTGCAAGAAGATTTGGGCAACGTCCTTCGTTTAACATTTAAGAAGATAATAATGAATACGGTAACCTAATTCTCTATTCTATACAGTAATTAATAAATGAACCGGAAAGTTCATTGACTTTTGTACGGTCATTTTATCTATACAACTTATATTCTATAAAATAGTATTATCCTGATCATGAGGGCCGGTTCTTTATTTGGGGGAGCCGGGTTCGATTCCCACGGGAGGCATGTGATAGATACCCCCACCCTTGTGGTGGGGTAGGTAGTTGGGAAGTGATGGAGAGACCCTTGACCCTTGTGGTCATGGGTTCGACTCCTGATCTCTCCAGGTTTTACCGGTTCACTACCGTCGTGCCTTCGGGCGGGTTTGTGGGCCGGGTTTTCCCTGAAACAGGAGACGGGTGGGCCGAAGGGCTCTGTCCGTACGAACTAGAGGCCGTCTGGGGCCCCTTTCGGCCATTGGGGGCCGCGTACAGAGTACCCGGCAATACTTTAGTTGATCGTTCAAAAAAAATATTCTATAAAATAGTAAACTCTATTTTCACCTTGTTTTTGCACAGTTCCCATTGGTCATTCATCATTTACATCAATAAATACGACTTCCGCTCCACTACAAGTTCCAATGTTGCTCCCTCCGTCATCCATTCCTAGTGTGCACGTCAATAAACGAACACAAATATAAAATGTAGTTGCTACTCTTGCCAAATCGGTGTTAGGCTCTTTGGCGTTCTATTTCCTTTCCATTTTCTTGGCCCCTAAAAGTATTATTAAGAGGTTGGAGGGCATTAGACGTGATTTTGTTTGGGGCTTGTCCGAGAGAAGTCACAAGGTTAGATGGATCCGTTGGGATATACTTTCTCGATCTAAAAAACGGGGCGGGTTGGGCATGGGGAGTATTCGTGATTTTAATATCGCGATGCTTTCTAAATGGTGGTGGAAGTTGAGAAGTGACCCGAAGTCGTTTTGGGCTAAGGCGATTTGGGCTATCCATGGGGACTCGATTAAAGATAAGTTGGTTCCGATTAAGAAGTCCATCCCGGGATTGTGGAAAGATATTAGTAATATTGATGTGATCCTTGCTGCAGATGGGATAAATATTCATGAGCATTTGAAAGTGAGCGTGGGCAATGGCCTGCTGACCCGTTTTTGGAAGGACCGTTGGATTGCTCCGGAGCCGATATCCACTTTGTTCCCTGATCTCTTTGAGTTGGCTGCTTATAAGGAAGCTTCGGTTGCTGAGACTTTTACCAAAATCAATTTTGTGGTCAATTGGTTGGGTTTGTGGAAAAGAAGATTCAATACGGCTGATGAGTGGAGGTCTTTCGGACGTCTTATGGTTCTTATTTCTGCAGCCCCTCATAGCAGTAATAGGGACTTATGGGTTTGGGGAAATGACGATGGAGTTGAGTTCTCTGTTAAGGGTAATCGGCTACAGTTGGATACGGCTAGACACGGCGACGGTTCAGGCCCTATTATCCCGTGGAACTCGTGGGTCCCGCCTAAATGTAACGTGTTTGTTTGGAGGTCGGCTTTGGGGAGAATTGCGGTCAAAGCTGAGCTTATAAAAAGGGGGATAGATGTCGGTGGGACGACTTGTGTTAGATGTGGATACGGAGTGGAAGATGTTGACCACGCGTTGTGGAATTGTGTGATTGCTAAAAGCATTTGGTGGCTCGTTTTCACATGGGTTCGTGTTTCTTTCCCTACTCAGATAATGACTCTGTGCGACCTTCTTTTGTTCTTAAAGGAGTGTCCAGGTTCGAGGAGGTGGAAGCGTATGTTGTTAACTATCGGAAGCGCTACTATGTGGCGTTTATGGCTTGCTAGGAATGTGAAGATTTTCGAAGACAAATTTGTTCCGGCGGCAAAAGTTTTTGATCTTATCAAAGAAGACTCATTTCTTCGGATAAGTAACCGTTCTAATGTGCCGAAACCTTCTTGGGAGAATTAGGTTAACTTTGACATTTTGTCAAGTTTGTAATTGGGGGTGCCTTGTTAGGCTTGTTTGACTTCCTTTTGTTTCGTTTTTTGTTTTGTCTCTCAGCCTCTTGCTGGCTCTTTTTATATATATAAAAAGTGATTTGCCGTTCAAAAAAAAAAAGTTCAATAAGACATTAAGTGTTCATGAATCGTTTAAAAACACATTATTTTCTTCTCAAACAAACACAAACAAAACATTGTTCACGTTCGTTTAGTTCATTTACACCCCTAAACGACAAATTAACACATGGTTGTGATGACAATATAAAACCCGGTCGAGTATGTTACAAACGTTCATTGTATTATCTTCTACAGTATTTTAATTTAAGAGTTTGTGTGTGCTTGACGTGTGTATTATGTGTACTGTTAATTCTTCTTTTTGTCGGCAACGAAAGTACTTTTGTCACTAAAGATATTTTTTGTTCCTCAATTAATGCAACCAACCGTTATATGATTACATATATTAAACACCTCTCTCTCTCTCTCCATTGATATCCAAACCCTCACACCTTTACGTATATTTTATTTAACCCACCTGCAACTTGCTTCTCTCTCTCTCTCTCTGTTTCTAGAGAGAGAAACTAAACTAAACTGTTTGAACCATGGATTTGAGTTCGTTTATCACGTCACTCTTCACTTCATTCATCATTTTCGTGATTTTAATGATTTTGTTCGCATGGTTATGCACAAAACCTGGGAATGCTGTGATTTATTATCCAAACCGGATCTTGAAAGGTTTGGAACCGTTGGATGGGTCCAAGACCCATAACCCGTTTGCTTGGATCCGTGAAGCGTTTTCTTCAACCGAACAGGATGTTGTGGCTTTGTCTGGTGTTGATTCTGCTGTTTATTTTGTGTTCTTGAGTACTGGTAATTCGTCTTCTACCTTAATTTGTTTCATACTTTGTTGTTTATAACACTTTGTTACAACCAAACAAACAACACAACTCATCTCAAAAGAGTAAGTATCATGTGACACAGAGCTCCAAATTTATAAACCCCATATTTATTGTCCATACATCCGATATGGACAGATCTAGTACCTTACAATGGTTTCGGTCCATAACACCCTTTTTGTTTCATAGTTTGTTAATTTATTGGTAGAGAGGGAATCGTCTCTTGGGTGAGTCCGGAAGTTCGATGTGCAAAAAAGTTGTAAAAATGTGTGTAAAGAAAGGGGTGTAATAAATTAACCGTTAAAAAAATTGTTAGGCAACCGTTTTTGGAAATTTTTTAGTTATCTAGTGTAAAGTAGATTTAAGGTTTTGAATTAATTTGTTGTTAATGAGTTAATGGTACTTTCCTTTTTTAGCAAGAAAAATGTTACAAGAGAGTTGAAAAGTTGAAGGAATATGTTCTGAATTAAAGCTTTAATTCTAAAATATAAATCCTAATTTATGTCAAGTACTTTCCTTTTTTAGCATGAAAAATGTTACAATAGAGTTGAAAAGTTGAAGGATTATGTTCTGAATTAAATTCTTTTAAAAAAAAAAAATGTTCTGAATTAAAGCTTTAATTCTAAAATATAAATCCTAATTTATGTCAAGTACTAAGACCATAACTAATGGTTCATGTTTTTTATAGGGCATTTTCCGTCATATCATTATTATAAGGCCCTTTAAAAATATGTATAATAGTTAAAACCACCTAATGCCCTTTTTATTTATTACTTTCCATATTTTTTATCTTATTTGGGCATTATACTAGAAATATTATACTAGAAATGCCCCACCCTCTTAATGCCCATATAATGCCCAAGGGGATAGTGTTGGGGGCATTATCATGCTTATTCATCCCTTTATAATGTCCATTACACATGGTCTAAAATTAAGAGGCTAAATTACTTACTATCAAAACTAAAGCTAATTTAGAGTTGTATATGAACCGAGTCGAGCGCTAAGCTCGATCTCGAGCTCGAATTTAAACATTGTTTTTCTGGTCGAGCTGAAAAGTCGAGCTCGAGCTCGGCTCGTAAATGTTCGAGCCGAGCTCGAGCCATCTCGTTTATTTTTTTACAAATATTCATAAAATAAAAAACAAAAAAAAATAAAATTACAAATATACATGTATATTTTTTTATTTTTCTAATATTTTAAAAAAATGGAAGGGATACTAAAAATATTATATGTATGAAATTTGTGTTTTTTTATTAATTTTCATATTTTACTGATTAATTAAACTTAAAATGTTAACACTTCGATCTCCTCTCACATATTTTTTTTAATTTAAACATTTAAAAAATAAAATTAATTCATATAAATAAAAAATATCAAGCTAGCTTGCGAGCTCACGAGCCGAGACAGGCCTAGCTCGAGCTCGTTTACAATCAAGCCGAGTTAGCTCGTTTTTTTCCGAGTGAGCCATAAATTGCGAGCTTTTTGTACACCCCCTAAGCTAATTAATTGGATTTAGAAAGTTTGTGAACAAATTGTAAAGAGATGTTGGTTTAGATGTTAATTAAGTATTAGTTTAATGTTATGTTTTTTTTTTTTTTTTAACGGCCAACGAATCAATTTTCGAGCACTCTTGGGCATCCTTTTGGCGAATCAGGTACTCGAGAGTACCCGGGCCACCAATTGCCACCAATTCCCGTGAAAACCCGACCACTCACCCGCCCAAAGACACGACAGTGAAATAATAGGTAAAACCGGTCGGGATCAGGACTCGAACCCAAGCCAATGGTCGGGTCATCCCTCATTTCCCCTCCACCAATGTCCTCCAAATGTAGCTAGTGGGAATTGAACCCAAGCTTCCCATAGGAAACTTTAGGCCCTCAACTAACTGGACTATAAGTGTTGTACAATTTAATGTTATGTTATTTGGGGTTTATTTGTTCGACGATTGATTTATAGATGGAAAAATTTGGGCCGAACCATTAGCTACGGTTTTCAAAAGAGAGAACGACACGGATAGTCCTTATGGTTTATAGAATGTAACATCTTAGGGTACTAACTTTATTTTTTAACATTTTAGGGTTTATGGTTTCAGTTTTGTAACATGTTGGGGTACTAAGGTCAACTCCGTTAGTTTTTCTAGTTAAGTTTTGATAAAATGACTAAATACCATATTATAACTAGATATTCTTGTAATTAACTCTATTTGATTACAAGGATAATTTTTGCAACTTATTGAAATTAGAATTAGAATTATCTATTAATATTATTAAAACATAAAAAATTGAAGTTATAAAAATATATTAAATTAAATAATTATACTTTTTGCATTTTAGTATCGTTTTATAAAAAAAATAATTTTATCCATATAAACCACCGCCTATGAGCGTAACTCGTATCTGTCATCAAGCACCACATCACCTCTCATTTCCACCTCCATTGCTGCCATGCGTTATCTATATTTAAAACGCATATAGTTGATGTGTTGCTTGATGTAGAATTAGTTATTAATATTATTAAATCACATAGAGTATGTATAACTATTTAATTTAATATATTTATATAATTTAAAGTTTTTAGAAAATATTAATTGATAATTCTATGTATTAAAAATATAGACAACCTTGTCAAATATAGATAACATATGACAGCAATGGCAGTGAAGATGAGAGTATACGTGATGCTTAATGTAAAATGAGAATTAAGCTTATTGGTGATGGTTTACATGGATAGAAGTATCGTTTTATAAAAAAATATATACTAAAATGTATATATTATAATTATTTAATTTTGTATATTTTTATAATTTAAAATTTCTAAGTTTTAATAATATTAATAGATAATTTTATATATTCAAAAATATAATTAACCATGTCAAATATAGATAACGCATGGCGGCAATGGCGGTGGAGATGAGAGTTGACATGGTGGTTGATGATAGATACAAATTAGACTTATCGGCGGTGATTTATATGGATAAAAGTATTGTTTTATAAAAAAATATATTAAAATATGTAGAATTGTAGAGTATAATTATTTAATTTAGTATATTATTAAAACTTTAAAATTTTAAATTTAATAATATTAATAGATAATTCTAATTTCAATAAATCTAGTTATTTTTGGGCATTTTAGTCATTTTATCAAAACTTAACTAGAAAAACTAACGAAGTTAGCCTTAGTACCCTAACACGTTACAAAACTAAAACCATAAACCCCTAACATGTTAAAAAATAAAGTTAGTACCCTAAGATGTTACTTTATATAAACCACAGGGATTATTCGTGTAGTTGTCTCGTTTTCAAAACGACAAACCAAACCTCGTGTGTTCTAAAGGTTTTTGAACCGTTGAAACCGACCAAACTGCTTAATCAGAAGCTAGTTGACCGGTTTGAGATTTATGCAGCTTTGGTGGTGGTGTAATGATCCGCCTATGTTACAGTAATAATAGTATATAATAATAGCATAGGGACCGGTATAAGTGTTTGAACGTAATTTTATTCATAAACAAACTTTTTATTTTTACAACATTAAACGATTTTTAAAAATAACCCGCTGGTCCGGTTGGGACCCACCCAACCGGGGCCACTTTGGTTTGTCATTTCCCTAAACTGTTGTTAGCAGTTAGGCCTATGATTGTTGTCAAAACGGGTCCGTGAACACCCCTAGTTTTACTTACACTCATGAATGTTTACATCCAAGTTCCAATTAGTTTTACTTACACAATCTTGTTTTTACAGTGTTTGGGATACTGCTGTTATCGGGCATTTTCTTTCTACCGATACTTATTCCCCTTGCTATGACCGAAAAGAACCCGAATATCAAGGATTCGACGGGGAAAAACGCGTTCGGTGACCTTGACAAGCTATCAATGGCACATATCAAAGTTAGTTCATAACAATTTTTATGACAACTTTACTAACTTTTACGACTTTTGGTAACCATGAGAACCCGTTTTTGGTTTGCAGGATAAAGGCACGCGGTTATGGGCATCCGTGGTAGCTTGCTATTGGGTATCCTTAGTTTCTTATGTCTTTCTATGGAAAGCATACAAACATGTCTCTGATCTTAGAGCTGCAGCCTTGATGTCACCCGAAGCCAAACCCGAACAGTTTGCTGTTTTAGTGAGGGACATACCGGCGTCATCTGATGGTTACTCTCGAAATGAACAAGTCGACGCGTACTTCAAAAACATATATCCCGACACATACTACAAATCATTGGTGGTAACAGAGAACAAGGAAGTCAACAAAATCTACGACGAGTTGGAAGATTGTAAAAAGAAGCTTAGACGAGCGGAAATCATATACGCTGACTCGAAAAAAGTCAACCCTGCAGGAGTGACACCAACTCACAAGCTTGGCTTTCTTGGTCTGGTTGGTAAAAAGGTGGAATCGATTAAATATTATAGCGAAAAAATCGACGAGTTGACTCCAAAACTCGAGGCTGCACAAAAGTCAACTGTTGGAGAGAAACAACAAGGTGCAGCTGTGGTGTTTTTCACAAGCAGAGTGACTGCAGCTGCTGCAGCGCAGAGTGCACACGCTCGGATGATTGACACATGGACTGTGACAAATGCACCTGAAGCGCGACAACTATTATGGACTAATCTTTCTAAAACTTATTACGAAAGGGAGATCCGACAGTACGTTGTGTACTTTATCGTTTTCTTGACCATATGTTTCTACATGATCCCAATTGGGCTTATTTCGGCTTTCACCACTTTACCAAATTTGAGAAAGCTGCTACCATTTTTGAAGCCGGTTCTTGATGTAGATTCGATTAGAACGGTTTTGGGAGCGTATCTTCCACAGATTGCTCTTATTGTTTTCCTGGCTTTGCTGCCGAAATTCCTTCTGTTTCTAACGAAGGCCGAAGGGATTTCATCTGTGAGCCATGTTGAGAGGGGTGCATCCGGGAAGTACTATTATTTTACGGTGTTGAATGTTTTTATTGGTGTCACTATTACTGGAACTCTTTTTGATTCCTTGAAGGAGATTCAGAAAGACCCGAATTCCATCGTTGAGAAGCTAGCGAGAAGCCTTCCTGGAAACGCGACGTTTTTCATCACTTTTGTAGCTCTCAAGTAAGCTTTTTTGTGCCTTTATGTTTTAGCTGAACTTTATTTGATTGAATGTTAACTTACTGTGTGATGTTTTGAATCAGATTCTTCGTCGGTTATGGGCTCGAGTTGTCGAGAATAGTTCCTTTGATCATATTCCATCTCAAAAGGAAGTATTTGTGCAAGACTGAAGAAGACTTGAAGGATGCTTGGTTACCTGGTGATCTTGGATATGCAACTAAAATTCCTAATGACTTGCTTGTTCTCACTATTACCCTTTGTTACGCGGTGATCGCTCCACTAATTCTTCCGTTCGGAGCAATATACTTTGGCTTAGGATGGCTCGTCTATCGGAATCAGGTAAATATTTCAAACAAACTGACATGAAAATAATCAGGTTTTGAGTTGTCATGATTCGAGTTGACCTCTTTAATTAAATAAATTGTGTTTAGGTTGGCCTATTTAGCCTAAATATGTCGACCCATCAACTTGTTCAATAGAACGCGTCGACCCATCAACCGGTTAAACTAAACATTTTGACCCACCAACATGTTCGTCTAAGCATGTTGACCCGCCAACCTGTTTAACCCATTTGTTACAACCTTGTAACCCGTTAAGCATGTTAACAACTTGTCACTACATGTTTACAACCGACCCGTTTGACTTATTAAGATATATGTTGTGTTAAATGGGTCGTGTTCAAGTTACATGATGGTAAACGCCCGGATTTGTTATTTGTTCACAGGTACTCAAAGTTGTCGTGCCAAAATACGAGAGCTACGGGAGAATGTGGCCACATATCCACGTCCGAATATTGGCCTCGTTACTATTGTTCCAAGTTACTATGATCGGGTATTTTGGAGTAAAGCAGTTCATCTACGCCCCGGTCATGATACCGCTTCCAATACTCACTTTCATCTTCGCATTCGTGTGTAGCAAGAAATTTTACCGCTTTTTCCAATCAACTGCACTCGAGGTTGTTGCCCGCCATGAAATGAAGGACAGACCGAACATGGATTCCGTCTACAGATCCTTCATCCCGCCATGCCTCAACTCCGAAAAAGGGCCAGATGAACACTATGATGAGAGTGTTTAAGTTGTTGTATGTTAAAAGTTATGTAAACTGATTTGCTTGTTGATGTTTTGCTTTTAGTTGTTGATATAGGAGGCACAGTTTGATTGTTTTGTAACAAGATATTGGTCTCAAAACTCTTTGGTAAGGAGATGGTGTGTTATTGCAAATAGAAAAACTCCAATTTGTAACAAAAATTTATGGGTAGCTTATAAAGTTATGTAAACCTTTGTTTCAGATAATTGTTTTTTTTTTTATTATATAATTGGTTTTTTAAAGTTGGTATGTTTTATAGAAAATCATTAATATATGTTACCTTGTTTGGAAAACAAACTCATATTTTAATGTTTTAGACTTTTTTTTTTATTATATTTCAAAGCTTAGATAAAAATTTACCTTGTAAATCATTAATTTCACTTATTTAATAGTAAAAATTAAGTAATCATAAAACTGTAACAATTAAAAATGGTTGAAACTGAAATAAATAATAGGAAGAAGCTAGAAGCAAATGTAGACTTCATTTTTGCTTAAAACAAGTTTAGGGGAAAAAAATTGTATATTTTAGAAAAAGAATGTTTAACTTGGTTATCATATATTTTTTTTAAAATGTTTATCACCTGTTGATTATAAAGTTGTGTCTAAACTAGTTGCAATAGGATGCTTAAACTGATTCTAATAGCATGTTTGACATACATTGTTCCGTTCAAGTTTTCAAAATTGAAGCTAGGAAAACTATAAGGCTTGTGGGTGTGGAAGGAGGCCCATCCTTGGGATGGTCCTTCACATCAGTCGTCACGTCAGCGTAAGACAGAACCATCACCTAAGGGATGGTCTTAGGGTGAGGAGGATGGATCGCCACGTCAGCGTTGCACCCCCAATAAATGCCCCTCCAACGGTCACAACTCACAAAGCAACAACCAGCTCTGTCGCCTCCGTCTTGTGCAGGCCGGTAAGGACGAAGACAGGCCCAGGGGTGGTGTTGCAGTGCCTAGACATTACACACGAGATATAAAAACAATGTTATAAACATGTTACTATGGTCCCATTAAAGCCTAATTCAACTGAAAATATGATAATCTGGTCCACAGCCACAGTAGCCTCTACTTTAAAGGCCTCTAGTGTTTTCGTTATTGTTGTTAGTGTCTTTTTGACTTTGTGATCATTATTGTTCGATTAATAAAGCCATGATGGTGTATATGAATTTTCTTTTAATTTAAAATAAGATATTAAATGGTGAACAAATAAAAATATATTCATTACAATTATAATACACCACTAAATGGATTTATCAACCAAATAATTAATTCTACAAATCTGAATTTTCTTCTTCAATAGGTGAAGGTATGTCTTCAGGTTCCCTTTTTGGTCTAACCCATCTCCCAAATTCATTGGTAACTAACCCTTTGTGGCTTAGTTGATACCAACATGGTGGTATCCTAAGCTCATTTACTAGCATGTCACAATATTTATTCACTAGTGCCACATCCCGTCTAGCATCTGGCCGAAACGGCAAGGTGCTACTGACGTATCCATCCACAAGATGTAAGTACGTCTCAGGATGATGAATCCCAATAAAATTTGACCCACGTTTAAGAAAAGGTGAAGCTCTAACATCAAGCTTCAGCTCTGCCCCAACGTGATGGTAAACCCACTCAAGGGTACCTGTCAAGTCATCAAACTTTTGCAAAGTCTCGTTAAAAACAATCCCAGGCATTCGTGGGACGAGATCTTGCTTTATAGTAATTCGCAAAGCTTTCACACCATTGTGATGCAGCTCGTCCCTAAAAGCAATGTTTCCAACTCTAGGCGCACCGAAAGATATCACACTTATCGGCAGGGTTGGAAACATAATAGAAGCCTCATAAGCGTTCAGTAACGACAACGCCCCACCCAAACTATGCCCAGTAATCGTAAGACTAACTTCCTCCCCTTTATCCTTATAAAACCTCAACAACCGCTTTATCTCTTCCATCACTTGATCCGAGGCACTCGTCTTATTATACCTAGTCGTCACACGCTTCGACTTATAAATACTTAAAAACCCCCTCTCCACCTTCGCCTCCCCGTGCCCTAACGGCTCGAGATCCCTTTGCATATCCTCATACCACTCGGAAGGCAACACGGTCCCACGCCACGCCACCACAATATCTCTCCTCCCAATCCGCCTCGTCTCCACGTCATCACTAACCGCCACGTACCCCATCCAATTCGAATCCTTACTCCACGTCTCTGCCACGTATGACTTTTCAAGCCACCTAGGAATCTCATATTGTGACATGGCATAAACATACCTAGTCACATCATACCCATGCATCTCAAGCCCTAACTTATTAAACATCTTTCGTTTATTAAACAAACAGCTTCCACAATATTCGGAATACGAGTCAAAGTCAAAGGCATCATACGTCGCCTGAGCAAACTCTCCGTATTTTATTATTTCTGTACGGAGATTAGGATCAAGTGGGTCTAGAATATTATTCCAATCGGAGCTGCCATGGATTTGGCGCCAAATCGTGGAGATGTTTTGTTTTGGTGATGAAGTGGGTAGGTTGAGCTTTGAATTGGCTTGGATGATTACGTCGTCGTTTTGATTGATGTATTGGAGGATTAGGGTTTTTAGGTTTAAGGAAGGTTGTTTATCGATGTAGAGGTTTAAGAGGTTGGAGATGGATTTAGCGAGACGGATGGATTTGTTTGAGCGTTTAGGGTCGTCGTTGATGGTTGATGGGTTGAAGGAGCATGTTATTCGGTGGCGGTTGACGGTGGTGGAGAGGGGTTGGTGACGGTGGTTGAGGTGGTGGTGGTGGTGGTGGTGGTGGTTTATGGTGGTCGTCATGTGGATTGGTATCGAGATCTGAGTGAGAGAGAGGGAGAGAGAGAGCAGTTGGTTTGATTTTTTATATGTTTTGGAGAATGGGATTTTTTTCCAGAGAGAGAATTTTATAACTCGGACTTTGTATGGTCTTTTTATAGGAGTAGGTTAAGGTTTTATTCTTTGTGTTTGGTCAAAAGAGTTATTTTATGATAATGACTCTTACCTTAGACTGTTCGTTGTGGGTCGTAAATGAGCTCCGGCATGAGTGAGGTTTTAGCCTGGTGCTCACCCCCAGCCACAATAGCTCCACGTGAACAGTTGTGTCGCGAGCACAGGCGATGATGGTCGCGTGCGTTAACGGGAGAAAGTAAGCTTTTGTCGCGCCAGTGCTCACCGAGATTATTTAAACTTGTTTACGAGGCAAGCTTGAACCTAAAAATAAACTTGATTAGTAAATGAGCTTGAACCCGAGCTTCATTGATCGAGCTTGCGAGTCTAAACGAGCTTAGTATTTATATTATTTTTATCTAATATATTAACTAATAAATAATAAACAAGCCGAGCTCGAGCTTGAGAAAATATCAACGAGCTCGAGTCTAATCTAGCTCGGACTCAGCTCAGACTCGTTTGCACTCATGTCTCTAAATTTGACTGTTTTAGTGTTTAAGAAGTGTTTTGTCACTCTTTTCACACTTTTCATGATTCATTTGTCATACCGCAAGAACTAACATCTCAATTGAATTTACTCTTCTTGATGATAATTGTACAAGTATAAAGCGCTGGATTTAGAAATTATGAGTGTGGAAATAGAGTTTTTTTTTATTTTGACTGGTCAAGACCAGTGACGCGTTTATTCGGATCCTGGAAGCATCCGGGTTGGATGAAAAAGGGGGTCGGTGTTTTCCGGTTGGATAGTCGGGTACGAATATATTTTTGGTCAAATGACTGCTGGCTATTGTTGTTTCTCATTTTCAACATGTTTTATTATTGACTTTTTTTAAAAAAAATTGGATTATTTTTTTAAATCAGAGAATAAACATTTAATCAATTTTGATTATTGAAGCACCCATTCATTTTTTGTAATTATCAGTTTGATCTGAACATTATATGATTTAGAGGGTGTTTGGGATTGAGTTTGGAGATGCAAAAGTGCTTTTGGTCAAAAGTGCTTATTGGCTTATGACTTTTTAAAAAGGAGTTTTAAAAAAAGTGTTTGGATTAGCTTTTCGGATGAGAAACGTCAAAAAGTCAATAAATTGTTGTTTTTTTAAGTGTTTCGCGTAACTTATTGTGAATATTGGTTGTATGGGTGGTATATTTGCAATTTTTTTCCAAAAGTCAAAAGCCAAAAGCCAGGATTTCTAACTTTTCAAAAACAGTTTTTTCACCCTCAAAAGCCAAAAGCCAAAAGTCAAAACAGAAAGTGCTTTTGGGTTACACAAACAGCTTATTGACTTATTGGCTTTTTGGAAAAGCCAATAAGTCAATAAGTTGTTTTGAAACTCAATCTCAAACACCCTCTTAGTAAAAGGGATAATACTTTTATGCTTATGTCTACTATGTGAAAAAACTGTTATACTTTTACTTCAATGTCTAATTGGCACACAAATGGCTGATTTTATTGGTTGAAATGCTCAATTGGCCTAGTTTGAATTGGATTTAGTTTTATTAACAGATTTGTAGTAGTTATAATAAAAATCAAAAGAAAATTCAATGGTAATTATTTTTACCCGTTTACCGCCGCCCACTTGTAAAACTTGTTGGCCTTTATATAGAAATTATTTACTGTTAAGAAATAGTAATATTCGTAAAGTTACATTAAATTCAACTTTTATATATATTCATGTACTAGTTTATACCCGGTGGCTTTCCGGATAGACAAATCTAATGCAATATGTCTTAAATTTGACACATTACAATAGAAATTAACGATATTGGTGAAAATTAACGGTGAAAATTAAATTAAATAAAATAAATCTTACGCATGCTAATATAAACATACCAAAGTAATGTACTTAAGCAAACAGAACAAAGATAACAGTGTTTAAAAGGACGAAATAAAAAAATATAAATATACAATTGCTTTGCCACAACAAGAATAAACTGGTCATTTAGAAACAAATTCAAAGGACACAAATTATGGATAATTGGGCATGTATTTGTTGAGACCAAGTAAGAAGCTTTCCTGCCATTCCCCAGTTTCAAATCACCTAGTGAGGATCGGTTCTACCTGAGGCTCGATCCATGAGCTCGAAATAGGCATAACTTGGAGTTCCAAACCGCATAGTGAAGCTCAAACCTACCCAAGGCCCAGTCCCTCCACTCATAAATAGGCATAACTTGAGTTCCAAATAGTGAAGCTCGGTCTACCAAAAGGCCCGTTCGCTCATCATGAAACTATGCATGAATGTGAGTTTTTTGGTAAAAACAAAAATGATCATTCAGAACTGAAAACATAATATTCAGTGTTTCAGGTTGCAGCAAAAACTACGGTACCCATTATTTTCATCCAATGGATCAAGCAAATAACTAGGGGCGTAAACGAGCCAAGCTGTTTGTGAGCCACTCAAAAAGAAATTTAAACCTTCATGCAATTATCATCTTTGAGGACACAAATCGCTTTTTGACTGCAAATAGAACGTTTGACGTGATGCATGCATGATTTCAAACTAATGTTATTAGAGATGTTCGAGTGATTTCCTTCATAAACATCTTGCAAGTCAATTGATGTTTTTACGATTTTCTGGAAACTCAAGATTTGCTGTATCACTGATTTAAGCCTCAGGACAAAGCCTCGAGTCGGGAGGTTCTGATACAGTGAATATGAAAACATGAATCACATACAAGCAGGCTAACCACCAGAATCAGATGTTCGCCTAGTATTATTAAATCCATCGGTCAGTATGCTTCGCCTAGTATTAAATCCAATTCCTAGTAGTTAAGAATTTAGTTTTCTACTACACGCAGTGGCGCTGCTCTTAAGGGGCGGGACCCCCCCCCCCCCCCCCCCCCCCCCCCGAATTTTCGCTCAGAAGTTCCGATTATATAGTATTCGTATAGAAATTTTTTTGGTATATACAGTTTCGACCAACCAAAATTGGTTTTCGACCCCCGAAACTAGTGATTTCCGACCCTCCCGTGACTTCCGACTCGGGTCAAGCTTCGCCACTGACTACACGCTACAATTAACATACGAGCGCAGGTCCTAAAGGAAGCTAGAGGTAGCAAACTGGCAATGTTGACCAGTTTACTAATGAACTAGCTTAATTGAGTTGTGTATCATCTCAAATGGGTCAACGCGAAAACAAAAACTATAAAGAGTACTAGTTAAAGGTGTTAGAACTTGAAAGTCACCGAAAATTAAAGTTTTGATGCAAACCGTTTTAGTCAAAGAATAGTTTTCTTTTTTTGGTATCAAAAATCAAAATACAACAAATTGCTTATATTAGACTGTCCGTTGTGGACGCGCGAGCAGCACGACGCGAACAAGGTTTCACCGCCCGTGCTCACCCCCAGCCACAACAGCCCCACGCGAACAGTCCCGGCGCGAGCACAAGCGACGGTGGTCGCGTGGGTTAACGGGAAAAAGTGACCTTTGGTCGCGCCGTTGCTCACCCCAGCCACAACGGGGTCAAGTGACCGGATTACTTGATAGTCACGTCGGTGGCTCGCGCCCGTTCACTCGCGCGTCCACAACGGACGGCCTTATTGACAGAGTTTTCAGTTTTGCAATTAGATCTGATTTGACGATTTGGCCTAATGTTTCTAGGGTTTTCAAGTATTATTCAAGCAAATCAGTCAAGCATACATATCACATAAAAACTACAGAAATCAATCGTAAATACAGATTGAGACTCAAATGTCAGATATTGTTCACAAACTCATACGTATAGATGTGGTAAGAGATCGTGGTTACCTTAAATGTGCGCAGATACATGACTGGATTGTTAGATGTTAGCGTTGACTGTTGATACTTTATTTTTTCGGATTAGTTGCTATATGATGCAGATCTTCCATGGCCATGTTCGTGTGGAACTAGGGTTTAAAGCACAAGTTAAGGGGAAGATGGATTTTCATTTTTTTTTTTTTTAATTTAAACCCATTCCACTTTACATAATTTTTATATTTATTTATTTATTTATGGATGACATCGAGACCTGTACATGTACATGTACCGATTTTAAAAATCGACAAAATTGGGTGCCGATATTGGTACCGAAAATGTTAGATATGGTAAAGTGCGGTATGATATTTGAAGGTTTAAAAACAGTAAAACATTGGTACTGTACCGAATTGGTACTAAACTGAAAGTACCGATTTCAAAAACGGAAAAAAGTGGATAAAGAATTTCGATCGGTGCAATAACATTCGATACCGGTATTTTTTAATACCGGTACCCAAATGTTCATCTATAATGACAAGTGACACAACTCTAGCACTTCAAGTATTCAATGTTGTTCGCTATCTAATACCTGCCCCGTGTTTTGAAATTATCCAAACATTTTCTTATTTTCCTCTGCAATCAAATCATCCTTTCCTTATCTTCCTTTCCAATCGAATCAACAAATACACGGATATTTCACCCAGTGTAAAAACCCATGTGTATTAACTATTAAATATATAGAACGAGACTTATGACAAAACTTTTTTTTTTTATCTTCGAACAACTGTGTGGCAACCACCCTTGCGGGGCGCCGTGCCCAAGAATCGACTACTCGACCGCCAGCAGCCCCCGTCTTCTCCCGATGCGCGGAAACCCGAGCCCCACCCGCCCGAAGGCACGACAGTGTTATAGAACTCGGTAAAACCTCGGCTCCCGTCTGATTCGAACCGGCGCCACCCGTATTCGATCTTCACCCGGATACTAAACCATAAATGTTGAAAGTGGGAATTGAACCCATGAATCCATGATCACCTAAGTGAACATAAGGCCTCTCCACCACTCCACCACTATTCGTTTAATGTTTCATTAATGGTTTATATCAACGTTTTGACGTGATTATTTTTTACAAATTTTGGCGCATGCGCGACAACGCGCAGATCTACTAGTCCAATCTAGAAATGGTTTATTTTTTCCGAATTAGATGAAGGCAAATGGTTGAATCTGTATATTTAGGAATAATATATCAACAACAAAAATGCAATAATAATAATAATCATCATCATCATTGCAGGATGACAACATGTTTGACAGTAAAATGTTTGAATGGATACTAAGACTAGAAAAAAAAACATTTAATGAAGAGAATTAAGAGAGACAAACAAAGCGGTTGGAATTTGTCGGTTGGCCAGAAAACTGCAACTGCATTTCTTGAAGACATAAGAAACAGATCAGGATAAAGACATCAACACTAGTGTATCCGTGAATCATAAGAAACAGAATTGAAGTGGCAAGAAAACTGCAACTGCATTTCCTGTAGAACGGTTGACTAGGCGAATTCATTTAATCTTAGAGAATGCAGTGACAACATTTGTAATGCGAATAGCATTGACAAGACGAAAAATGATGACCACTAATTAGCAGTGATTGTTCCTACAAAGGTTAGCCAACCATTGATTCCAAGTGAAACATACGATTCTCAACTCAAATATAAATAAGAAACATGTTCCAAATCACCGAGTAGTACGCATCCTTACCTTTCATTTCCAGAAGAGGCTGCTTAGCTGAAAGCAGATGAGCAAAACCTGAGTCATAGTCAAAGAAAGTCAAAGTGCAGAAACGCTCAGGCGAAGGTTTTGAAGGGCCAGGGGTGGCCCTCCCCCCCCCCCCCTGTTTTTTTGGTGCAGTAGTGGAAATTTGCAATTTTCGTAGGTAAATTGAGTCCGGCCCCTCCTGATTCGAGAACAAAGCTTCACCCCTGGAAACGCTAGCAAAATCTTGTGGCGCCGCCGCCTACTGTGAGCCGCGCTCATGGTTTTTTAAACTCCATTGCAGCCTATAAGCTTCAAAATCTTGACTAGAAAAATAACTTTTTTATTTTAATCTTCTAAACTTCAAGCGGCTTTCTTATCGAAAGTATGTCTTAAATATAATTCTATCTTTTGATATGTTAATTATATAACTAGTCTAGTGTTGCCCTACAGCCATATTTTAGAAAGTAAATATGAACTCAAATTGGCTCCTTTTGTTTGTTTAAACTTGTTCTTGTGCTAGTCATTGAACATATATATTACAGTTTTTTTTTTTACATTTGTACATGGAACCGCACACGCGCTTCAAATCATTCCTATACAGACCATACAGATGGTTCCCTTTTATCAAACACACATCCTTTGGTATCTTCTAAGAGTGTACATTTGTTTCTTTTACAGGTTCACCACTCTTTTTACCATTTCTTTTTTCATTTAATTCAAAACACTGCAACATATGCTCTAATTCTGTCATCCCTTCTTCAAGGTCCACAATTTCATCACTTTCTGTTGTTAGATGTTGTCGATAGTTTCGTATCTTTTCTAAACTGCAACTAACTTTGACTCCCATTTCCTCCATTGTCGACTGCATCGCCATATTTTCCTCGTAAACTTCCTTTAGTTTTCGTTTCATTGATCTGTATTCGTCTAATGACTTCACAAGTTGCTTTGAAAGTGACTTGTTATGTTCTTGAAGTTGTATTGTTCCTTGTGTTTCTTTCTCTTTTTCCTCCTCTTTATGCACTTCTGCGCATTCGTGTATCTTTTCCAACAACGTCTCGTTTTGTGCTTTAAGGTTGTTTATATGTTCCTCCATTTCTGCTAACTCGTGCGCTTTTTTCGTCAATTCTCCCATCATTATCTCCTTTTCTTTACCCAAACTGGAGCACATGATTTCCAGACTCTTTCGCGCAGCCAAGTTTGCGCAAAGCTCTCTTTTCAGGCTGTCCTTGTCATCAACCGTTATTGACTCGGATAACCTTTTATCCTTTGGGCTTTGCACAGGACTTGACCTTGGAAACTCGGCTCGTTTGGTTCCAAACGATTGGCATTTCTGAATCCTGGTTCGAACCATGTCAATGATAGTCATCATTCCTGCCACCCTTAACATCCTTCTCCCATCATTTCTTTGTGTTTTGCATGCATCTTTGTGATCTTGAATCAGTTTTAATAACAACTTCACATTCGCCGCAACACCTAATGCATCATCATACAACGTATCATATCATCGTCATAACTTTTTAGTCGAAGGGTCATCATAAGGTTATCTTTATATTTTTACAAAATATTTTTATAAACAAAACCAAAATTATTAAATAAAAAAAATCCAACAAATTTTGGTGATCAGGGTCAGCGAACCTTCTTGACCCCCTCTTGTTCCGCTCATGTCCATAACATGAATATATGTTACATGATGAATTATAATAGAGATTGGTTACCTTCTAAGGCTGCATCATCATAATTATGTTGTGTATTTGTTGATGTTGATGTTAATTCTGGAGGTTTTTTATCCTTAGGCTTATTCATATCTAGAAAATGGTTTAAAAAAAACTAGAAAAAAAAAATATATGATGGTGATCTAAGAGAATGATAGAGAGGGGTTCAAATTAGAAAATTTTCCCTCTCTTTTTTTTTTATAAATTTCTCAAAGATCAGCAGCATAAGCCTTTCCTTTCTTTCATAAATTGTTTGATGTTACAATTAGTTTTGTGGTGTATGGTGCATTTGGATTATGGTTGGTTGATAATGCCTGTTTTTCCTGCTTCATAGCTTTTTTTTTTTTTTACCTTTTCTTTATATAGCCCAAGCTAAAATACAGTTAAATAAGAAAATTCAGAGGAAATATCATTTTGACTAAAATGTTTTAGCTATATAGTTATTTGATCAAATATATAAAAACATACATGTTTGATTGTTATAAATGATTACATAAAATATAACATGTTAAAAGACGCTAAGTTGATATAGATGTTCTCATTGGTGGTGTTTTGAGATTAAAAAGCGGCAGTGATGCGAGTCTGGCCTTGGAAATCGAAAATGGCGTATGTGTTCAACCGGTTAGAAAATGGCATGTTAACCTTAAGAGGGGAATGATGTCGTTTTAAACTAAACGCTGACATATAATTTAGTCTAAGGTTTTTAAAGCCGTAGGTGAAGTGATAGAGATAACTAAAAGACATTTATAGAATTTTATGTAATTAAAAGACTACCGCATGCATTTTGAGTCGATAAACTTTATAATTTGAGAAGATGTAGGGGTGTTGACCAGGTTTATTATTCCGGTTTCGAGTGAGGTCTAGTCGGTTTATTCGGATTTTTTGTGTGTATGCTATTGTATATGACAGTTGATCTATATCACAACCACTTACACCTACCCCAGATGATATGAGGGAAACACTCACATACATTTGGTGGACCAAATGTGAATGCTCTACACCCGTCGGTTGATTTGTCGTCCCTATTTTTTTAGTATATAATAATAATAATAATAATAAATAAATAAATAAAATAAAATCTAGTGGATATGGAGAAATCCAACCATAGGCTGCCATGTAAGCAACAAGGATCAAAGTTTATCCTACTTGAAACTTTCCATGGCCATAAACACAACTCTTTTATGTGGCTCCTGCTTTAAAGATCTTTCAATAAACTCCATTTTTTCAAACAAAGAAATCCAAGTGTTTTCCAAGATCACAAATGGCAACTGCTGTCATGTCTTCTCTTCCTCAATTCACTGGCTTAAAGGCCACTTCATCATCATCTTCTCCTGTTCAAAGCATGGTTAGTTGATTCTAGTTTTTATAAACATTTTTTTAAACATTGTATTTTTTTTAAACAAATGTATTGTATGGTTATCCCAGTCAATTATACACCAATAACATATTTAGATCAGCTAAGTATTACTTAGCACAACTTGCTAATAATAATTGAATAATTGAACTGATACACTTTTCTTTTTGTTAAAATTTAGATTTTTTTTTTTTTTTTTTTTTTTTGAAAATTAACTTTCATTCAACCACCACGGCAAATTTAGATAATGGGTGTAACTAGAGAGTGCTTGTTGCCCAGTTTGAAAAGTTTTGGTTACGTCACTTGTTTATCAACAGGGTATCCAATGTTCGTTTTCTTATAGTTTGACCCTCAAATTGCCGTTTGTATAGTAGATGAAGTGTATTAGACAAATCTATTGTGTCCGACTAATTAAAAAGTTCTACTTCTCAACTAGTGGATTTTCTTCACTTATATTATAGCCAATTTTATAAACGGTAGATGGAAATCATAAGTGTGTGATTATTGGCGGCGTAACCTGTTGCCCGCTTACCTACTACCTTAATCTAAATCCGTGTTATTATAAAATTAATGAAATTATGTGAATGGCATCTTTTCAGGTATCATTGAAACCAATGAAACCCAAGGGAAAGGGAGCTTTAGGTGTTCGATGCGATTTCATTGGTTCATCTACAAATCTGGTTAATTACTTGTACCCATATTTACATAAACGTTTAACATAATTAACAATATTGAAAGCAAAATAAATACTTAACAATTTCAATAATTTGTTTGGATATATAGATAATGGTGACATCAACCACCTTGATGTTGTTTGCTGGCCGATTCGGGCTAGCACCGTCAGCAAACAGGAAGGCGACCGCAGGGCTAAAGCTTGAAGTGAGGGATTCAGGGCTTCAAACCGGCGACCCTGCTGGCTTCACACTTGCTGACACGTTGGCGTGTGGGACTGTTGGTCACATTATTGGTGTTGGTGTTGTTTTAGGCCTCAAGAACATTGGTGCCATCTAAACTTGTTGTTTGAAAACAGATTATCATGTTAATAACATTTGCGTAATCGACTTCGTTTTTGGTTAACGTTTATTTGTTTTTGTGTTTTAATTATCTATGTAAAGGTGGATTAAGACATGATTATTTCAACTAAAATGTGAGAATCAGATTTGATGAACATTGTCAAAATCTAAGTGAGCTTGCAATCAAGTGATTAGTATTGGGTTGTTTAATTGTCTTTTTTTTTTTCAATTTAGAAGGGGGTAATGGCAAGCAGCCCGTTTAACTATCATTCTCATGTAATATGCTTTGTTATGATTTTTAAACATTTGTTAGTATGGTAATTAATAAAAACAACCTTTTTCCGATGGAAAAAATATTAGATGCATTGATATTAACTCGTACACACGTAAAATCAAGTAACTAGAACATGAACCGTGTAACACATTTATCTACACAAGTTAAACTGGTGATGAATTGTAAATGAGTTTGTAATCAACTAGTAAACGGGTCATAAACAAATTGACAGGTTGCAAGCTAATTATAATAAATGGATTTTTTTTTTTGACCAAAAAACGATTCTCATTCACATTCACCAAAAAGTATTACAACCCATAAGTTTACATAATATTTGACCCATCTGCAGAGTGCAGACCCAAAACAACAAACTCAAAATTATTACAGCCATACATTATCACTCTGCAGACCCAAGACATAGGAATCGGACACCACCCACGCCCATTAATCAAGTGACTACCTGGGACTTTTGCACCCACAATACACCCGGGACCTACACTAGTTAACCGTAATCAAAAACCGTAAACTGAAACCATCTTTCTAAGTCCATGGCCGGTTCTTTCGCCCTCTTTACCATCCACCAATATGTTGCCGTCTTAATCTCATCCACCAATAAATGGATTAAACACGTCATGATCATTTTGGTGACAACTTAATACATGACTATTTTTGTGTCTTGTCATGAATTGTCACCTTATGATTTGTGTATTACTTGTCATTAGTTGTAGCTTAACTTAATAATAAAAATTCAACATATCGTAAATATAATCTTAAGCACGAGTGAATATAACTTTTGCGGTATCAATGTGGCGGACCGATGTTCCCAACGGTCCTGCATCATCCATCCTCCCGCCCCGACGTCATTTTTCAACTTTTATGTGGACTTTTGTATTACTTATTTACTTGTCATTAAATTGCAGTTTAACTTATTAATAAAAATTCACCATGTCGTGAAAATAAGCTTAAGCATGAGTGAATATAACTTTGACGGTATCAACGAGGTGAACCGATGTACCTGATGGTCCCACATAACCCATCCTCCCGCTAAGAGATGTCATTTTCTACTCCGTGGCAACTAAATTTCACTAACAAATGCTTATGCATCTTTACTATCTTGTAAGTAGTTGTTGAGTTTTTTTTTTAAGCATGCGTCAACTATAAACTATTTGTCTTAGTTATTAACAAACCCTAAGGATTTACGTACTTTGTCCGAATCGTTAAAAATATTCCTCTTTTTGCTTCTTCTTTTTTTAATTTAGTTATATTAAATGGGTAGTGGGTTTTTAAACTTGTTATGAGTTACTAGTATTTTGGTTATTTTATAATTTAAAATATGTGTTTAATAGGCCCAAGTTTAAATATTTAAAGATGTGTTTAAAAAACACACACACACACATATATAGGATTTTTTTAATGTGCCGCCGATATTTTCAGATCCTAGCCGGTTGGCCTCCCCGGCCCACCCAAGGGCCGGCCCTGAAAATGTATGTTCCTTATAACCACATGTTGTGATAAAAGCAAACATAAAAAGCAACTCTCCATAAAACTGCATCCATCATATTAAATATTTGTATTTCATGTAGTGACGGATCTAGAAAAAAAGTTCAGAGGTACCTAAAAAAATATAATTAGCGTACATTCATACAACGTAAATATTCATTACCTTACATTCATACATTGTAAATATGTATTAAAGTCGACGGGTATCCCGGATACCCCCTAGGTGCCGCATAGATCCGTCCTTGCTTCCACGTTTGTCGTTGTATATTAACATATTTATCTTTTCCTCTTTTTTGCCTTTATATGTTCATTTATCATTATATTCATGTGTGTTCTTTTTCTTTTTCTTTCTTCAAATTGAGGTCATTGACCTTCACAAACTAGAATGATATGCATGTTGTGTAAAACAAGGAAGGAAAGTGATGCCGGGAAGTACAAATAGCAATTTACATACTAATATTGTTGTTGCATAGTTGGACAATGTAGTTGTTTGAAGGTAAATTCTCTACTACTATACCTTATGTTTACATTCGGCATACATTGCTTTATAACCATCGTAAACTTATGATTTTTCCATCTATGCTCTGCTTCAGAGTCATTCTAAACATATGATGTTATAACGTAAGACTATGTTGTTAGAAAGAATATCAATCAGGATCAAAACAATATATCATCATTTCCTGTTTTATGTAGATCTCGACAGCTAAGCAATGGAGGCAATCAAGGGATAGAGCCGTTGGCTAATTTCCCCATTCCTCTCATTTTCTTTTTTCTTTGATTGTAATCTTCATTATATAAATTAGCCCCTCAGTGTAAATTCATACAAGCAATATATAAATACAATACAATTCTCTAATTATCAAACCTCTACATGGTATCAGAGCGGTGTTGAGTGATCCTTGAATCAAACAACACTGTTTTGCTCAGCATTTACCTATCACACTCACCTTCTACCAAGCTGGCATGTCTAGTGACGGTAGCTCAGCCAACAATACCAACATCAAAAGTGAGGAGTTAACCCTCCAGATTGCCAGTCTCATCAAGAACAGACTCAACTCCCTACCCTAGAACCCAAAACAGAACCTATCTGATATCCTCAAAACCAGTCTGAACCTCAACAACCAGAAATATGCTTTGTGGGCTCGTTTGATCAGGGTAGCGATCGGAGGAAAATCAAAGGCTCTGCTTAATCATTTATCCACAAACCCCCGGCAACAGCAGATGAGAAATATGAGCAGTGGGAACAAGAAGACCTTATTGTCTTCTCATGGCTCATACAAAATAAAAACCCACACTTGCTAGCAATTTAACCAAAGTTCCCACTGCAAAGTCATCGTGGGATGTACTGGTCATCACATATAGTAGTGGGAAGAATAAATTCAAAACCTTTGATCTTCATGTCAAGGCGAACAAAATCAAACAAAAAGATATGTCACTTTAAGATTTGTGGATAGTAATGCAAGGGATCTGGGGAAAAATCGAAAGAAGATACCCGAACCCAATGATTTGTGCAGCCGACATCATCGCCTACAACCGGATCATATCTGAACAGAAGTTGTTTCAATTTTTGAATGCTATTGACCAAACCATGATTGACCCCGTCCATCAGAATTCCTCAAAACCCATTCTTAACCCTGAATTTTTTTTATTACAAATATCTTGATCTATTGCCTGATGATGGGAACAATTATAACCCCCAAGGCAATATGAATCATTTGGATAATAATATGAGGGGTGATATGGATCATTTGGATAATAATACTCAAAAAAATAACATGGGCCACCATACACTTGTAAATGATACGGGTCAATCTTTAAACCAAGCCTAAGTTGACAAATTCTCAAACAATAAATGAATTCTTTAAAAAGGTGTAAGACTATTTTTTTACAAAAAGAAAGCACATAAGTTTCTAAAGAGGAAAATTGTAAAACCCTACGCTAATATGGCCCAAAGTTGTATCAAAACTGACGAATCATGGATATTTGACTGTGGTGCTACTTATACTAAAATGTATGATCCATCTGATATAACTTTTAAAAATAAACCTAGGATTCACCATATAAAAACCGCCAATGAGGGGTGTTCCTGTTAAAGAGGGAGGGACAATTGAGATATCCCCAACTTTAAAACTCTAAAATTGTTTTTACGTTCCTTCCATGTCCCATAAATTGTTATCCATTAGTCACGTAACAAAATAGTTAAATTGCACCGTCTTGATGCATCCAACCTTTTGTATACTTCAGGATATCAGGATGGGGATGATCATTGGGCTTGGCACTGAAAGATCAGGATTGTATTATGTTGAAGAAGTCACCCAACATGGCAACGTAATGCTTGCTCACGGAACTACAAATAGAGAAGCATGGCCTTGGCATATAAGACTAGGACATGCCTCTATCGGCTATCTTCACCTTTTTATTTCCAAAACTTTTTCCAACCAATAAATATTTAAATTGTGAAACTTGTGTTCTTGCTAAGAGTCATTACGTTCTGAATAACACACGGGTTGGGTCACCTTTTTCCCTTATTCATTTTGATGAATGAGGACCTGTCGAAGTTAATGGAGGACAAAATTTTTGTTTTTTTTTTGTCTTATTTATTGATGCTTGTACTCGTATGATATGGATCTATTTTTTTGAAACATAAATCAGAAGCCTTTGAAAATTTTACTATCTTCTATAACATGATACAAACACAGTTTAAAACCAATATCCAAATCCTTCGATCCGATAAATGGAGGCGAGTTCATAAATGAATCTATGAAACTTTTTTGTCAAAATAAAGGAATAATTCATAAAAAAAGCATGCCCCTACACCCCAGAACAAAACGAAACCGTAGAACGGAAAAACCGTATTCTCTTAGAAATAATACGAGCCTTCTTAATTGAGTCTCAGGTCCCTACCTCTTTTTGGCCAGAAGCCGCTGCCACTGCCACGTATTTAATAAATCGGCTTCCCACCAAAGCTCTTAATTGAGAAACCCCTATTCAAATCCTATCAGAGTTCACCAAAATTCCTCCTCCCCTTATACTTCAAACATGAGTTTTTGGATGTATTATCTATGTTTATATCCTTAAACATGATCGAGGCAAGCTCGGTCTCTGTGTAGAAAAATGTGTCTTTGTAGGATATGGAATTGACCAAAAGGGATACCGCCGTACCGGTGCTATAGCCCGAAACGTCGACATAGGTACACCACCATCGATTGTGACTTCCTTGAAACCAAATTTTTCTATACCTCCCAATGCAGTGATCAGGGGAGAAGCAACCAGTTGACCCACTGAATTGGCTAAAGTGGACTCGAAGTTAAAAACACTAAGAACCAAAATAGAGTTAATCATGAAATCCAAGAGGAAGATGATTCGTTTACTCCTTCATAATCCGAACCTATCATCGTTGCTACTACCCAAGATCCTCCAGGTCCGAATGTAAGTAACTTAGATAAAAAGACGTAAATGTAGTCACTTCGTTCTAAAAATGAACAGTTTTAAATAAGGTAATTAGGATTTATACACCCCCTATTTAGGATTCATACACCCTGACCCACATCACATACCAATAGGAGGCTTCCACATACCCCAGAATGTGATGTCACACCCCCAAAATGTGACGTCACAGGGTGTATGAATCACATAACCCTTTAAATAAAGTTTACAAAGGCTAGCCCACTTGGTAGAGGCACGTCTTTTTAGAGGAGAGGTCCAAGGTTCAATCATTGACAAGAGTGTAATTTAGAGTTATTTGTTAGTGTAATAGTATAAGAGAGATGTAACATTTTTTATTAAAAAAACTTATGTCTTTAATTTAAAAATAAAAAATAAATAATACTATTTTTAGTATTTATTATATTTTGGAACCCTAAACTTGAACAACTAGAGTATTTCGTGTTCGATCCACGACCATTACACGCCAAAACGTCGTCGTATCATCATTTCACCAGCAACATAATAATAATAATAATCATAAGCAGCACCTGTGTGGTTCCAGTAGCAACTATCCGAAATCGAAGAATCGAGAAGAACACAGAGAAAGAAAGGGTTTTAGGGTTGGAAGATGAGCACATACAATTACGTGGTTACAGCTCATAAGCCGACGAACGTCACTCATTCATGCGTCGGTAATTTCACCGGTCCTCAAGAACTCAACCTCATCATCGCGTAAGCATTCATTCATTCATTCCTTTTCTATTCTGATTCCTATTGTTTTTGAGCTTTGGATTAGGTTTTTTCCCTAATTTGTCGGTTATTTCGTGAGAAATAAGTAATTGATGTAATAAGTTAGAATGTAACATATTTAGCTGTTAATAATTGTTGAAGATTAGTTATAGGATTGGTAATAATACAAGTGTAACAGAATATGGCATCTGATTACTTCTTACATGCTGTGAACAATTTATTCTTCTGTTGATAAAGTTTAATGGTTTAGGTATATTATTATTATTGTTGTTGTTGTTATTGACCTAAGAATTCAAACTGTATCCTTGTCGACTTGTGGTTTGTTAACTATGAGATTAGGCTGTTTTGTTACAGTTTTTCATTTCAGTTTTTTTTTTTTTTTTTTTTTTTTTGTGTGTGTGTGTGTGTGTGGAATTTTAGCATTTTTAGTAACAAAAGACTTTCGATTCTCTTTATGTTGTGGCTCATTTTTGTTAAATGTGCATATATTTTTTTTTTTCAGGAAATGTACACGTATAGAGATTCATTTACTTACTCCTCAAGGCTTGCAGGTGGGTTTGCTCTCGTATGATTTGCACATTAAATAGACTATGTTTGATTTGTAGACACACATTAGTCATCATGTATGTGTTTTGGTCCTGTACTACATGGATAACAAGTTTTGATTCAGAAATTTTGGATATCCTACCTAAACGTAACTAATTGGCAACTTGTGCCAGGCAGCAAGGTTTGGTTTTGGTATTGCGGTCATTTCTATTTTTATTTTTTTTTACATTGAACTGTATAATATTGGATAAGTTTGAGGAAACGCATGTTTTATTGACCCGGGCGAACAGATTTGAATATTCCAGTTGATCTAGTTTTCGAAAACTTTTTTTTGACAAATGTAGACAGATAAATATGTTTGTATATGGCTAAAAGCGTTGAATATCATTATCCTGTATTTAGTTTGACCAAAATATGAGAATAAAGAATAGTAAGGCTGGAAATGTAGACTTATTTTTATTTAACAAAATTGAGATGATGGTTGTAATGCAAAGGATGTAAGATACCAGTTTACATATATTAATTTGGAATGTTTGAAGTTGTCTCATATATATTGATTAACTTTATTACATCACCCATAGTTTTAACATGTATCTTAACGCAAGACAAGATCCAATAGGTTGAATTGATGGATAAATGATGCTATATTTAATTGAGAGTTTGCTTTTATGCAGCCTATGTTGGATGTGCCAATATACGGAAGAATTGCAACCCTAGAACTTTTCCGTCCTCATGTGAGTAAATTAAATGTTTAAATGTGTAGATTTTATAAAAGTTTATGATATAGTTCAAGCATCATGTTGTGTTGCTCATGTATGCTTTTGCTTTGTTTAAGGGTGAAACACAAGACCTTCTGTTCATTGCAACAGAAAGATACAAATTTTGTGTTCTTCAATGGGATGCCGCTGCAAATGAGGTTATTACAAGGTTTGGTCCTACAATAAAGCTAAACTATATTTTTCTATGACATTTTAATATTTCATTTTTGTTTATGATCTGTGTAGATCTAACGGTGATGTCTCAGATCGCATCGGAAGACCCACAGACAATGGCCAGGTACGTATACGTATCAAGTTTCTCAAATAAAGATGCATTTTATAATAGCAAAATTGAGCCATATTCCAATTATTTAGTGTCTAATATTCTTTCCCACATATTTGATCTTTGCAGATAGGCATAATTGACCCCGACTGCAGACTCATTGGACTCCATTTGTATGACGGGTTGTTTAAGGTACTTGTTTCCTAGGCAAATTAGCTTTTCAAGTTTCATTTCACCTCCTCAGTTTGCTTATGCCGTTGGTATACCCACACTGCTTTATGTCTTCAGGTTATTCCATTCGATAACAAAGGACAACTCAAAGAAGCATTTAACATCAGGCATGTGATACTTTTGCGCACTATATGTTACTGTCAATCTGTCATGTTTGTGAATACCCCATTTCGCTAGGACTACAATGATTCCTTCTTGGGATAACCATGTTAATTGCTACTCCTCTGTTCTATATTATAAAACATAGCTTAGTTTCCTTCAAATCGTTAAAGAATTACTGTGATACTGAAAGTAACTAACTTCTTTTTTTTTTTCTGTATGTAATTCAGGCTAGAAGAACTTCAAGTTTTGGATATCAAATTTCTATATGGTTGTCCAAAGCCTACAATTGCTGTTCTTTATCAGGTTGGGTTCTTAGAAGGTTTTTGTTTTCAATGTTAAAACAGCTGACTGTTATTTAGTGATAATTAAAAATTATTCATCAAGAACGATAAACATCTTGTTGCGTAATTTCAGGATAATAAAGATGCTCGCCATGTAAAAACATACGAGGTTTCTTTGAAGGATAAAGACTTTGTTGAGGGTCCATGGTCTCAGAACAATCTTGATAACGGTGCTGATCTGCTAATTCCGGTTCCACCACCTTTTTGTGGTGTATTAATTATCGGGGAAGAGACAATTGTTTATTGTAGTGCTTCTACATTTAAAGCAATTCCAATTAGACCTGTAAGTCAAGTGAACCTTCTTCTCAACCCCTTTGTTCCTGAAAAAAGCGAATAAATGTGATGTTGCACCATACAAACCAAGAGAAACATCTTCCATAAATATATTCTCAAGAATTTGGAAGTTATCTTGATCAAGAACTGTTGCTTGATTATCTTTTGCTATTCATATTTATATGCTACTTGCCTACTTTCTATGTCACACAATACATTTTATAAAAAAATATATGTTCTCAAGAATTTGGAAGTTATCTTGGTCAAGAACTGTTGCTTGATTATCTTTTGCTATTTATATATATATGCTACTTTCTTGATTATCTTCCATAAATATGTTCTCAAGAATTTGGAAGTTATCTTGGTCAAGAACTGTTGCTTGATTGTCTTTTGCTATTCATATTTATATGCTACTTTCTATGTCACACAATACATTTTATAAAAAAAATATATTCTTGATTGATGACCATGGTGTTGCATGAAATTGTAGTCTATTACTAGATCCTATGGAAGGGTGGATGCTGATGGTTCGAGGTATTTACTTGGTGATCTTAGTGGGCTTCTTCACTTGCTTGTCATAGCACACGAGAAAGACAAGTAAGTTATAATTCTGTATTATCTGTTACACGGATTTACACGCACTACACACATATACACACACATGTATATTGTATGCACACAATTCTTGCATCTTGAAGCCTACTTGATGTTCATGATTGTTCTATGTGACACTTTCTTTATATTGTTTCTAGGGTTACCGGACTAAAAATTGAGCTTCTCGGGGAAACATCTGTAGCATCGACTATCTCATATCTTGATAATGCGTTTGTATATGTAGGCTCAAGCTATGGAGATTCCCAGGTTTGTAAACAGGATCACATGATTTTTATTACGTTAATGCGGCAATTGTTGAGTTATACTTTTTTCCAGTTCAGAGATTTAGGAGATGAAATACATGGGCCAAATGTGTATATGTTATTAAATACAGTGGTGATCATGGGTATGTTGATAATGTCATCTGGTTCAGTATGTAGAATGAGAAAACACATGCAGTATAGTCAATAGTCAGATTTCCAAACACCTGTCAGTTCTTTCTTTTATAAGGTGATTTAAAAAATCATATATTATTAAAAAGGAAGTACAGTTAAGATAAAAATGAAACCTTGAGATGGTTTTACACGCGTCGTACCTTCTGTAGAAAAAAACTAGAAATGAAATGCATATCCCCTCTAAAAGCTAAACATGATCATTCTTCCTGCATTTTAAATTTAGCACCCTATGCTTTTATGCATGTGTAATATGCTTATGCTATGCAAACACATGCAGTGTATATGCTTATTCATGCATTATAGTGATCATTTCTTCTAGCATATGTGGTAGGCTCCCTAGAAGACTATTTTCAACCGAACACATGCAAGCTATTGGGTCTGGCTTCATAAGTTCCTTGTTGCCGGTTGCCACTTAATTGTCTTTGTTATTTTTGATGCCTTCTATTTCTTTCTTTTTCCTAGTTGAAGTAGAACATGGCGTGATACAACAAATTAATTTGTATAATTGGTATGCCTTTTAATATCATTTATTGGCTATAGTAATATGTCAATCGTATCTTTATTTGCAATGTTTTTACCTTCCTGTTATAATGGTTATATCATGTAATTAAAGTTTCTACTCCATTGCCCATTGCAGCTTATTAAGTTAAATCTCCAGCCTGATGCAAAAGGTTCTTATGTAGAAGTGCTAGAAAAGTATGTCAACTTGGGCCCTATTGTTGACTTTTGTGTGGTTGACTTAGAGAGGCAAGGTCAAGGGCAGGTTGTCACTTGCTCAGGAGCATATAAAGATGGTTCTCTTCGCATCGTCAGAAATGGAATTGGGATAAACGAACAGGTACGGGTTAACCTTTTTGTTTTTATCGACACTACTTCATAAGCATGGTTATTCATGTATACCACAATTTTCATTTTTAGGCATCTGTGGAACTACAAGGTATCAAAGGAATGTGGTCACTAAGATCAGCAACAGATGATCTGTATGACACATTTTTGGTTGTTAGCTTTATTAGCGAGACTCGAATATTAGCAATGAATATGGAAGATGAACTCGAGGAAACTGAAATTGAGGGCTTTTATTCTGAACTACAAACATTATTTTGTCATGATGCTGTGCATAATCAACTTGTTCAGGTATGCATGAGTATTCTTAATTAATTCTATGCATATATGTTTCTTTGTTTATATCTTTTGTTATATTATGGTCATATTATATCATTTTCAGGTTACTTCAAGCTCTGTGAGACTCGTGAGTTCGGTATCTAGAGAATTAAGACACGAGTGGCATGCACCTGCTGACTACTCTATTAATGTTGCCACTGCTAATGCTACTCAAGTAATTAATTTTTATTTAAATATTTTTCTTATTGTTTGTTGTGTTTTGATGTTCTTCAAAGGACATGGGTGACTTTTTAAAATATTAATTTGGTGACAGGTTCTATTGGCTACTAGAGGTGGCCATCTTGTCTATCTTGAAATTGGTGATGGAATATTGGTTGAAAAAAAGCACGCGCAACTTAATTATGATATTTCATGCCTTGACATAAACCCGATTGGTGAAAATCCAAATTATAGTAACCTTGCTGCGGTTGGTATGTGGACAGACATTAGTGTTAAGATATTTTCACTCCCGGATCTAAATCTCATGACTGAGGAACACTTAGGTGGTGAAATTATACCCCGATCTGTTCTTCTGTGTGCCTTTGAAGGGGTATGATTGTAATATTATTCTATTTATATTTAAGCTATGCTTATAGATGTCTTATGTCTTCATGTTTATTAAAATAGGGAATATAATGTTTATTTTTCAGATACCCTACTTGTTATGTGCACTTGGAGATGGTCATCTTTTGAACTTTTTACTGAACACAAAGACCGGTGAATTAACTGATAGGAAAAAAGTTTCACTTGGGACCCAACCAATAACCCTTCGAACGTTTTCATCAAAAAATACCACACATGTGTTTGCCGCCTCCGACAGGCCAACAGTTATATACAGCAGTAACAAAAAGTTACTCTACAGTAATGTGAACCTAAAAGAAGTCAGTCACATGTGCCCCTTCAATTCTGCTGCTTTTCCAGATAGGTTTGCTATCTTAACCCTTAACTTTCATTAATTTTTAAATTAGTGTCACACGGACAAGTGGACAACCTAACATATTACATATGTAGTAATGTAACAAGGATGATTGTTGATAAATGAAGCAATTGCTCATAATTTATAGATAAAAAAATTAGAATCTGAATAGGTGTAAATGCTGTAGTTATTTAATAGTAGAAGGTATGCATACGGTATAGTGGACTAGATTGAAAAATAGAATCATAGATGATATATGTTATTTTATAAGAATATGTGTTGTATGATGAGATTATAGCTCTTTTATCGGTTCATGATGGGATTTCTCTTTTTTGGGCAGTCTTGCAATTGCTAAAGAAGGTGAACTGACAATTGGGACAATTGATGATATTCAGAAGCTTCACATCCGTTCAATTCCTCTCGGTGAACATGCAAGGCGTATCTGCCATCAAGAAAAGTCTCGTACATTTGCAATATGCAGTTTAAAGTACAACCAGTCAAGCACAGAAGAATCTGAAATGCATTTTATTCGGTTGCTAGATGACCAAACATTTGATTTCATATCCACTTACTCCCTCGACCAATTTGAGTATGGTTGCTCCATACTCAGTTGTTCTTTCTCAGATGACAGCAATGCATATTACTGTGTTGGGACTGCTTATGTTATGCCAGAGGAGAACGAACCATCAAAGGTACGGCTACTCTTAATATGTTGTTACTATGTACTTATTTTTTGCCTTCTTTTTTTATGTTTTCATATGAATATAATTTGTGTTGTTATGTTGTGCTTTGATCAATATTTAGGTTCTGAAAGTTTATTGATAACCAAGAAAAATGACTCAATGCAGATATAGTGATACGATAGTTTGCTTGTGTTTTGATTTGTTTACACTTTACAATGGGATGAGATATTAATTGTTGTGGTAAAATGAGTGGTCTGGGTAGTGGATCAAATGGATATTTTTTGAAACAGGTTGACCTGAACACTTTTGGGCCTAATTATGTGTAATCCGAGTGGATGTTAACCAAAGCTACTCTTTTCATTTTACTTGTTTGACCTGTTGGAAATTAAACATAATCTGAATGGATCTGTTTATAAGTAAATGGGTTAAAATTGCCAGAAAACTTGATCCACACATTTTTGTTCCATTAGTTTAGTCGAGATGCATTTCGTAATGTTAACTTTTTATATCGATGAACATATGCAGGGCCGTATTTTGGTTTTCGTAGTTGAAGATGGTAAGCTACAACTAGTAGCTGAGAAAGAAACCAAAGGTGCTGTTTACTCCTTGAATGCCTTCAATGGTAAACTTCTTGCTGCTATAAATCAAAAAATTCAGTTGTACAAGTGGATGCTTCGTGATGATGGTACACGCGAATTACAGTCTGAATGTGGACATCATGGCCACATACTTGCTCTCTATGTTCAAACTCGTGGAGATTTCATCGTTGTTGGTGATTTAATGAAATCAATTTCACTCTTGATTTATAAGGTACCCAACTCATTATTCTGCATACCAAAATTATTCTAATCTGTTCAGAGACAGCAAGATGGGTTGGGAGGGCAACTGATCAAAAGATGTCATTTTTAGTACTAATTAAAATGGGCCAACTCTTGTTGACCAACGAACACTTTTTTTGTCCATTTCTAAAATGTCGTATAAAATTTAATGTGTTAATTAGGGTGGAGACCATTACCATTACTATTATGGGTAGGGCTGGCAGGTGGCAAAATAGACAGGTTTAGTACTGGTTGAAACAGAACGGGTCTAGTTTAATGCAGCGGCAAGATGGGTGGCTAGGACAGATTGTGTAATGGGTCGAAATGGGTAATTAGTAGTACTGAAACAGGCCACAATCTGTCTTCCATTTACGATTAAGCACAGCCCATCTTGACCCATTTGCATGTAAATTGCTACGTCTATTTATACCTTTTCTTTTGTTATTGGCACCTCAGCATGAGGAAGGTGCTATAGAGGAACGGGCCCGTGACTACAACGCCAACTGGATGTCAGCAGTCGAGATTCTTGATGATGACATATACCTTGGTGCAGAAAATAATTTCAATCTCTTTACAGTCCGTAAAAACAGTGAAGGTGCCACTGATGAAGAACGAGGCCGCCTAGAGGTCGTTGGTGAATACCACCTTGGTGAATTTGTGAACCGTTTCCGACACGGTTCACTTGTGATGCGGTTACCAGATTCTGATGTTGGTCACATCCCAACCATAATATTTGGAACTGTTAACGGTGTTATTGGCGTCATTGCTTCACTCCCTCAAGACCAATACATTTTCATGGAGAAGCTTCAAACCAGTTTAAGAAAGGTCATCAAAGGTGTCGGCGGGTTGAGCCACGAGCAATGGAGGTCGTTCTATAACGAGAAGAAAACCGCTGACTCTAGAAATTTCTTGGACGGTGACTTAATCGAGTCGTTTCTTGATCTTGGAAGGAACAGAATGGAAGAAATTTCAAAAACGATGAATGTTTCGGTTGAGGAACTTATGAAGAGAGTAGAAGAATTAACAAGGTTGCATTGAGTTGCATCCCAACAGAAACCTTCTTTTGAAACCTTTTCATATGAAACATTGCACCTTTTTTTTTTTGCCTTTGGTTGGTTTGTATCATGTTATAATGTTGTTGCACAAAAGAAAAGAAAATTTGTTACTTTATATTGCCTTTTTCTATCATTTATTTTTTTCACATGAACAGCAAAACAAGTCATTATTGAGTTGTAATTACTTGTTTTGCTGAGCTGGGACTAACTTGTTAAATTTGGTTTTTGTACGGTCGGGTTTAAAAAAAAATGCATTCTTACATGTCACGTTTTCGTGATTTGTGAATTCATTTACATGTATTATTCTTTTAGTATTCACATTTATATGCTTCTTTCTCTATTTGTTGCCACAGAATTCACTTTGTAAAAGCTTATTCTTGATTGATGACCATGGTGTCGTATCCTACAATCGTTACTTTTTTTTATTTCTAGTGGAATTGGAATTACATAATCCCAACTTTGTTGGGTTGGAAGACAATAATCTAAACTTGAAAACTAAAATCTAACAGGTACAACTTGTATTGTTTTTTATTTCAGTGGACTTTGAGTCAACCATGATCTTATCAAAGTTGGTTCACCTAGTGATTGAGGTGGAAGGTCATTAGTTAGAACGATAGGCAGGGACAACGAGTGTGGGCTGGTCTAACCCAACACGAAGCAGAAAAATGGACACAAACCCAAACATACCCGGAAATCATGATGTCACTTGTCAGACATATGAACTATTGAACACGACAAGAATATAACATGTTTAACCCGATTTCTTTTTGCATATCTATATCTATATCTATAATAAACCAAAACATTTTTAATAACATGTCATAATATTATGCAATCTTTTTTTGAGAGATGTCACATAGGATGTGATGTGGCAACTCTAAACCAATTAAAAAAATGAATAAATATGGTTTAAATATGATTTAACATAATCTATTAAATACCTAATCTACTAAATATAAATATTAAAACTTTATTATTTTCTCTCTCATGTTTCCTCTTATAACTTTTAAATGTTAATATCTTTTATATACGAGATTTAAAAAAAAAAAATACACCAAATTAACGAGCCTAGGGCAAATTCCAAGTTTTTCTTCAGTCTATGGCGCCTTTTACAACACTGATCTTTTCAACGAGTACCATAGTGCTATATAAAAAACGGAGAAAAAAAAAACGACTATTTTTTGTAACCCAACAGGTATTGTGTCAGGTTTGGATTAGTTTAAAAAAAATTGTGGGTTTGGGTCGGGCCTGGAATTAGGTGATACCCGACTCAATTACCCTTTTTTTATATTAGAATATGATAACTTATGGCAGAGATTTGTTTAAAATAATAATAATAATAATATTCATTAAATATATATTGGCAGATGCCATTTTTATAGTTTAGATACTTCTAATTTTATTCACTTTACTTAGATTTCTCAACCCGGGACGCTCTCGGGGTATAAACTAGTTAATCTATCTATATCTATACATATAATAAACCAAAGCCATTTTAATGACATGACACTCAAAGAGACATTATCTTTCTTGAGTGTGACATGTGTCATCCCATGTGGCATTGAGATATTTTAGGAAAAAAATAATTTAAAAACAAAATTAGATTTTTCATCCTCATGTTTCCTCCCATAATTTTTAAACGTTAATATCTTTAATATACGAGATTTTTTAAAGAAAAAAATTACGCCAAATTAACGAGCGTTTTATTATCTTTCCAACGAGTACCATAGTGCTATATAAAAAGCGGAGAAATTTTTTTGTGGGGTTTTGTTCATACAAGAAAAAAACACAAAGTGTTCAGCTAAATCATTAATCATGTATAGACAAGTCACTAATTATGTTTAAATCAGTAAATATGAATTTTTTTTTTCAACCAAAGCCGAATAGGTTAATAGAGTTATACGTTGTTTTAAGTTAGGTATCAATATTAGTATGTTAGAGTTGTACATTTATTTAGTCTTTAGGATAGGTGTTAATATTAGAGTTACATTAAAGTTCTACATTTTTTTAGGTTAGTTGTTAGCATTGGAGTTGTACATTGTTAATTTGTTTTAGGTTAGATATTAATATTAGAGTTATACATCAATCAATTTCATATGTAAAATTGATGTATCATATTAAATTTCTCGCCCCGGACGCTCCCGGGGTATAATCTAGTATTAAATAAATGCAATTTTCTAACAAAAACGCAAATGTACATAAAACGGCTATAGATGTTATGTTAATTTAAGTGTGACTTTTAAATTATGGGATAAGTATTTAGCTAAGTTGACCAAAACATGTTTTTATTAAACCCAAATTCTGAATTTTGTGTTACATATGTGTAGTGTTTTTTTTTTCGTGTCAAGTATTTGTGATGTTTTTTTTGTGTCAGTGTCAGAAATTCGTGTCAAGCTGTCCCCAATTGAGGTGCCCATATGCCACAATAGCAACAAATACTAAGTCACTGTCATGTATATGACACATCGGAAACAAAAATATATTCACTTGTTAGATCTACTCACTCACAATTGAGTGGGAAAAAGGCCCATGGCCCAGGGTGTTAAAAAAAGCTTACTATAAAGAGAAAATTAATAATGGGCTTATGTAGGCCCACTAAAAATTCCCATCAGTCCATTACTCTCTTTTTCATTTTTTTAGGGAAATTAGATTTTAACACCCTGAACTATTGACAATTGGCCGCTGACGCACTGAACTACAAAATTGACCAACACCGCACTGTACTTTCAACTTATTGGCCTATATCACCCTCAGACTAACCATGGTTAATTTTTGCTGACGTGGCAAGTGATGTGTTCATGCCACGTCAGCTTATTCCCCATGCCACGTCAGCAAAAATGGACACGTCAGCAAAAATTAACCATGGTTAATCCGAGGGTGATACAGGCCAATAAGTTAAAAGTACAGTACGGTGTTGTTCAATTTTGTAGTTCAGTGCGTCAGCAACCAATTGTCAATAGTTCGGGATGTTAAAATCCAATTTATCTTTTTTTTACCAGCCTTCAAACTTTATTGACAACTAATAACCCCCTTCTAAGTTCATCCTTTTTGTATTTACCTAGTGGAGTAGCGGGTCGTGACTAGTAAGTAGGCTTCGCTGCGTGTTCGAAACATAGATATTAAAATTTGTAGCATTAAGCTTTGACGACTTGTCAACTTATACATCAATATTCATCTCGCGGAAAAAAAATAAAAAGTGTAAATAGAAGGGGAATAGATAAACAATTACAAAAGTTAAAAATGCTTGAGTTCTATGCACCGTAAAGTATTACAACATAAGATTTTTTTAAACGCCAACTTAATATAAACACACATTTGGTTAGCAAAAAATGAACATGTGAAAAACTGGAAAAATCGTCATCGTGAGATTCTAAGTGTTCCTCCGTGAATGGGTTTGTTGAGTTCTTAGGGGAAATGTGTTTGGATATTAGTTTATAACGAGCTTACTCTCTAAAATTGTTGAAAGATAAGTTAAACATATTGAAATATGTATTTGAGAACGTAGCTAGGTGTCATGTACATTAAATAACTTATATTTAATAAATATGTTAACACAGAGGAATGTCAATTTAAGAACGCATATATTTCGTTCAAACCATTAAAACCTATTCAAATTCAAATTTTCGTTTTACACTTATTATTAAATTACAACCTTTAAAAATAATTTACATGTAAAAATATAAATATATATGAAAATAAATTGTTTTGACACATGTGTAAGTTACAATTTACACATGTATCAACCGTTTCAATTATATATGTGTAGAAAATTTATTTTAAAATATTTTGTAAGAAAAGATGAATTATTATTATTATTATTGGATAAAACACTCCATTTCATTTCTTAAAACTTATCAAGTTATATCAAAGTATTTAATGTTGTATTTTAATTACAATGAGATTTGTATAAAAAATGATTTTAATTGATTTTTTTTCTCACGGTCCTCACATATTTATTGTTTTGAAAATAACATTCCCCTACATAAAATATTATAATTACAATTATATTAATTCTAAAAAAACATTATCTATCTATACATATAATAAACCAAAGCCATTTTAATGACATGTCACTTAAAGAGGGTATTCTCTTCATTGAGTGTGCCATGTGTCATCCCATGTGGCAAGGACTTTATTTTAGGAAAATAATAATTTAAAATTTAAAAACAAAATTAGATTTTTATCTCTAATGTTTTCTCCCATAACTTTTAAACGTTAATATCTTTTATATACGAGATTTTTTAAAGAAAAAAATTACACCAAATTAACGAGCGTTTTATTATCTTTCCAACGGGTACCATAGTGCTATATAAAAAACGGAGAAAAAAACGACTATTTTTTCTGTGGTTTTGTTCATACAGGAAAAAAAACACAAAGTGTTTAGGTTATTCATTAAAATGTATAGGCAAGTCATTAGTTATGTTCAAACCAGTAAATATGATTTTTATTTACAACATGTGTTAGCATTGGAGTTGTATATTGTTTTAGGTTAGGTTTTAATATTAGAGTTATACAATGTTTAAGGTTATATGCACTAACATTGAAGATACATTGTTAATTGTTTTAGGTTAAGTGTTACCCGAAGCTTTCTGCATGTAACTGTAAAACACATCAGTCTATTTCAGGTGTAAAATTGATATTTCAAATTAGATTTCTCAACCCGAGACGCTCCCGGGATATATTAGTTTAAAAAAATTGTGGGTTTGGGTCGGGCATGCGATTAGGTGATACCCGACCCAATTACCCTTTTTTTATATTAGAATATGATAACTTATAGCAGATATTTGTTTAAAATAATAATAATAATAATAATAATAATAATAATAATAATAATCATTAATCATATATTGGCAAGTCATTAATTATGTTGTCATATTAGATATTTTATTATGTCATATTAGATATTTCAACCCGGGCCGCTCTCCAACAGGTAATTGCTATGTTTCCTTTTCTACCATATTCTGAAATAGCTCAAATCTTATTGTATACAGTTAAACACCTTTGACTGAATGTATTGGTGCTAAACAATCTTTGTCCCCTTGAAGTGCTTGGGATCTTAATATTCTGTTTTAGGTGTTCATTTCTTTGTAAGGTGAAATGGATCTTTTGGTATATTTTTTTAAAAGTATCTAATGTAAGTTGATACATAGATGCCATTTTTATAGTTTAGATATTTCTAACTTTATTCACTTTACTTAGATTTCTCAACCCAGGACGCTCCCGGGGTATAAGCTAGTACTAAATATCTCCGATAGGTTAAATTTAAAGGTGGCCATATTCATTTATTGCGTTCTGTGAACAATCAGCATCAAGTGCCATCAACTGATCAGCACTTAATGTACAGTCGAGCTAAAATTATCAACAACCCTAAAATGTAGTGTTGAGCTAAATTTAAAATTTTAGTGTGGACCTAAAACATATATTATCTTCTTTGTTTGCTTTTTCGAAATTCCAACAACCCGTTCGTTGTTTTTTTTCTAATTGTTTTAATTAAGCTGGTAATATTTGATGCATGAATACGAAAACAATCATTTATAGGTTACCTAACATTTCTATTTATACGTGTGAGTCCGAACACTAAAGGGGTGTTTGAGATTGATTATTTAAAACAACAGATTATGCGTTTTGAAAAAGCAGAGGTGGAGCTGCTTATAAATTATTACGTTTTGGTAGCTTAAAAAACTGATTATCTGCGTTTTCAAAACGCAATAATCTAAAAATCAGATTCAAAACGCAATCCCAAACACCCTCTAAGCGGTTAATATACGAATTAATCTTAGGTAGTGTTTTGTATGCATTCCATGAAAAAAATGGGTTTGGTTAGTTAATGAAATTGAATTGCCCATTACACAAAACATTCAATTACTTCAAAATCATTCCATCCGTCTCTCCTATATTTTTAATTGTATTCCCTCTGTCACCCTTCATAACAACACCCCAACCAACCACACACCACCGTCGTCACCACTTACCATCGCCGCCGCTACCCACCACGACCGTCTCCACCCACCTAATGCCACCATCGCAACCACCTGTCACCACCACCCACCAGAGCCGCCGCCACCAACACCTATTGACGCTACCACTACCACCCACTACCAAATTTATTTATTTGTCTTTTCTAATTTGTCAAATAACACAAAGTAATGATTCATGTTATTTCTACATGGTAATCAAACAAAACATGGAATGGTAATCATCCATTCATTATCTTGTATATTCCATTATCTCATATCAAATAAACCCTTAATGTAAATCTCTATAATAACTATTATTTAAGTCTCAAAATCTATATGTGTGTGGGTATATATATATATATATATATATATATATATATATATATATATTCCAAAGCCTTATATCTTACGTGACACGCAAAGAGGTCATTTTCTCCCTTTATATACATATATATAATATATAATGCATTTCACAAGAGTATCTTAAAATACCCAAAAGTTAAGAATTTGTTTACCTAATGCATAAGGTGCAACCCTAAAACGAGGGTAAATTAGGTTTTCAAACATTTTTACACTTTAATACCATTAATTTTACTAAGCTTTTTCTTATTTAAATTATAATTAAACTTTTTCCTTATTTTAAGTCAACTATTACACGATTTTTAAAACGGCCATATTTTTTTCTTGATTAACACTTTTCCCCCAAAAAAAAACAAAACAAAACGAGCATTTTATTATTTTTAGTTAACCGAAATTAATTAAACCGAAACCAAACAATTCATATATTCTTAGCTTTTATACCCCAGTTTCATATACTTATAGGCAAAAAAAATAGTAAAAGTTTAATTTTGGTTATTAACAAAAAATAACTAAACGAACTAAAAATCAACTACCTTACAAAATAAACCGAACCTATTAACCAATTCGGCTAGTTTACCTGACAAACCGATAATGTGTAAACTAAATACTATGGTATCGGTAAAATACCAATACCGATAATATAAGGTAAGTATTGGTCCCGATAATGTGTAAACTAAATACTATGGTATCCGCTAGTTTACCTGACAAACCGATGATGTACTTGTATAACGTTTACTATGAAAAGTTGCTGACGCAAAATTACTATAATATAAGGTAAGTATTGGTCCCAATATAATATACGTTACGGATGAGCTCGGGACGGTATCGGTACCAACTGATACCGATCCTGAAAACTCCTAAATCCTAATACCGATACTGATATCGAAAACATACGGTACAGTATGGTATCGGTAAAATACCGATACCGAACACCCTCGGTTCGGTACGGGATCGGTTTGAAATCGGTATCGGTTCGGTATTCGGTGCAATATGCTCATCCCTGATATTGGTAATATTACTACTTTTGAAGAGTTGTTTAACTTTTAACTTACGATTAAATTCCTGATATATGTTTTAAGCAAAGTATAATATGTAGGTAAGTAGGTGACAACCCATTTAAACGTAACAATTTTATTAGGATTTGTCTTATAGTTTCATGACAGATTAAAAACAAAAAAAAAAAAAACTAAAACTGATCCATGTTGTAGTTAATAAATATAAAATACATTTGGATTTTAAAATTTTTATTATATAAAGCTGGATCGATAATATATGTTATCCACTCTGTTCTTTTTTTTATGTTTTTTTTTATTACAATCTAAAATATAATAGGAAAATCAACTTTGTACTCATCATATCAAGTGAGTCTGTCTCATCATTCCAAATGACACGTGTGATGAAGAACATGAGCTAGAGGCACGCTCACATCACCCCAAGTTAACCCAAATTTAGTGAGCCGTGGTTAACGTTGGCTCATTAAGGTTATTGCTCAACACACTCCCAAGACTCTTTCTAACACACACTCTTGTACACCCCACCTTTGTGGTGGAGTGGTATTGGGAAGTGAGGGAGAGACACTTGATCCTTGTGGTCATGGGTTCGGCTCCTGGTCCCTCCAGGTTTTACTGGTTCGCTGCCGTTGTGCCTTCGGGCGGGTATGCGGGCCGGGTTTTCCCTGGAACAGGAGACGGGTGGGCTAGAGGGCTCCGTGCGTGCGGATTGGACCGCTACAAGGTACGTCTTGTAGGCTACCTTTAGCCAATAAGGGCCGCATACGGAATACCCGGCAATACTTTAGTTGGTCGTTCAAAAAAAAACATACACTCATGTAAAGTAGCCGGAACCAGAACCTTTTTTCGAGAGGGTCATAATAAATTATGTTTACATTCACTAGTTTAGATCAATTAGTTCATTTTGCTTTTAAATAATCATTATTTGGTATACACGACGTTGAAACGTCACAATTGGATAATAATTTAAATATTTTGACCTTTTATTTACCAATTTATTAAGTTTTGGATTTGAAGAAAGTATAAAAAAATATAATATAATATAAAATATTAGTAATATATCTTGTGCCTTTGTTGACTAATGCATAGGGCTGCCCCTTTTTTAATTACTTTTTGAATGCATCTTCTCCCCTTCAACATAGAAAACCATGTTCTGTAGCCGAAAAAAATAAATATATAAATAACTCTCCTTGTTACCTCTCTACACACTTATTATATCTTTTCTATCCATTTTAACGACTTCATAATAGCTAGAGGAATGAGGGTCAAGGTACTAAAAAATCTCGGCTGAAAAGCTCGACTAACAGTGAGACGGGATGGTTGGAGGGTCAACGAACCCTCCTGGCCCCCTTATGGTTTCGCCCTGAATCTTCTATTAATATATACACACACGTATGATCTATTATTTAATACTGACTTGAGTCCCTCAAGTTATTTGTGAGTGTGGTGTGTTTTAACTAGCAACGCTTAGTTAAAGCGTCACGTTACTATCACGTAGACAGTAAGGCTTTACCTAGTACACCTTTTAACTAGCATGGTATGGTTTAAAACCCACTCAATCATTTCCTAATCATTGTTTTCAATTTTATTTATTCACATGTTTAAAATAATAAATAAAAAAGAATGAATTACAAGTTTTGTCCTTTACGTTTATACTAAATTTCAAGGCATGTCTTTTATCTTTAAAATTGACGAGTTTTGTACTTTATGTTTCAAAATCTTCATGTTACGTCATTTGGCCCTAACTCTGTTAGATTTTAACACTAATATAAGGGTAAATTCGTCTTTTTACTCTTCTAGGGACTAATTGTATAACTAATTTAAAGTTTTGGACAAAATAAAAAAATACATATTTTTTATAAACTCTGAAGTCTATACCAATTAACCACCCACCACTACCAACCTTCAACCCCTCTCAACTCTCTATTTCTCTTTCTAAAGTCTGCAAACACCCACCAAGCCTCCACCGCCAAACGCCTACCGCCATCACCAGCCTCCCAACACTTTGAACATCACCACACACCACCAATTCCACCAAATCACCACCGTTAACCAACCCTCTAACACCACCACTGTCACAACCCGACCAACGTGGGCCTGGTCGAAATACAGATTGGTACCAAACTTGCACAGCGGAAGTAACAATTATTATATTAAAGGTTTTAAATACAATTTCTAGTTCCAAATATATATATATATAAATACAATACTTAATGAATGGTTCAAAGGTATGCAAAGAGGAAGCGCAGCGGTCGTCGAAGCAGTTGATGATTGTGTAATCCTCAAATCAATCCAATCTCTAGCCGTGCTTAGCTCTATACGCTCTATCCCGCAACAAATATAGTATACCTCGCCTTCGCCATCCATCCATGAGTTGTACCTGAACACATGCTTAAAAATAGTTTGGGTCAACAAATATGTTGGTGAGTCCGTGGGTGCGTTAAACTGGTTTTAAAATAAGTTTATCGTCAAAAGCCGGTTTATAAGTTTACATGGTTTTCTACAAAATGGTTTATAATTCCAAAAAAGGTTTACAAGTTAATACAGTTCAACATATGGTTGCACTGGTGATGTACAAGCCACACCTCAAACCTGTACGCTGAATCCATCTACTCCCATTATGGATTCCCATGGCAAAATACGTGTCACAAACCTCAGTGGAGGGTTCCCCGGGTTTCCGGGTCCACTGTGTGTGGGGGTTTCCCCAAGTAGTACTACCCACATATTAAGTGGCCCAATCTCCTGTTGGGTTAATGAGTGTGAAGGTTTGGTAATCGGGAGCACACCTTGTCACATCAATGGTTTATCATACAGGTTTTACACTGGAAGCATATGTTCACCCCAAAACAGTTTAAAAACAGAAAAAGAGGGGATGGTTCACGAGACTCACCTTAGTAGCGTTTCACGTCACACGGTGTCATGGTATTCCAATCCGAAGTCCACCTATGGTTCACATACAATGACCTAATACAATCACGAGCATTAGTGTGTGTAACCGAGTATTGCGGTTACACGTGTGGGCGAGCTATGACCTTTGGTTGTTTAATGTTTATCTTAACTTATTTCTTGCTTTCGTAATCTTGCTCTTTATCTCAAGTCCTACTTGTGTTTACTACTCAAGTTGCAACTAGTGACTAAATATTCCATGTCTATGTTATGGCGTATATATAGTCCTTCAAGTTCCAAGAGTCGGATCATTAATTATGTGAATGTGCGTATGGTTGTCTAAAGCCTCGAGTCCAAATGTCCACTTTATAGTCTTGTATCTAATGGCGTAAGTCCACGTTAATACATCTTAAGGCTTGGTGTCCTAGTCGTTTGTCTCATATCTTGTCAAATGGTTCAAGTTATGTCTTACGCCTTATACTCATGGTCAAGTCTATAATATCTCAATTGTCCTTCCTATATTCCAATTATTAATCTTCCATTATGGTTGATTACTATATGTCCAAGTCTATCGTTTCTAGATATTATCATGATTATAATACTCGTCTAATGTCCAAATATCCATGTGTCTAATCCGTATACCATATGTCATTACTAATCCTTATGTCCTATTGTTTTGTTGAGTCGTCTAAATCCCACTTCATGTTTATGTCCAATTGTCCCAATGTGTTATGTTCCTCATTTATCATCATCTTAATCCAATCAATGGTCATGATATAAGCTCATCTACTTTCTAATTCTCACATAATAGTAATATGATCATAAGTACATTATTAAGCTCGGTTTGGTCGGGTCGGGTCCAATGTTAGTCAAGTCAAGTCCCACACGTGCCGGTCCGCATAACTATAACACTAAATACTAAGACGGTTTGATTTCTCACGTTTATACCTCTCGACTCCTCGGTTGTCTGAGCCTTCTGTCCGTTGACTTTTGTTGACCGAGTCAACTGGGTTGACTCGGGTCTTGGCCCTTCATCTTCTACACAATAATCTCTCATCAATTAACATCACAGCAACATCGTCAATTCCACTATCACCATCCTATCTATACTTGGGTTAATAGTTGATTAGGAACACAAATGAAGTCTTATAACTTACCGAATCGTTGTCTCCCGGAACTGACTCACCATCGGAGGCCTGACATCACCATTCACCATCTTCTTGACAGTAGTAGCCCATCAACCATCGAACCACAGCCCCTTAATCTGAACCCTAGATCCACCGCCGCCACTGTCGTCTTTTCTGCCACCGTTCATCGGGATGAGGAGGCCGGCCGGAGGCCATGGTTGACTCCCCATCTCATCACCCTCTCTCCTCGTCTCTCTCTCTCTTTCTCAGATCTCTATCTCTCCTGCTCTACAAATGAATCGGTTGTGGGTGTGTGGTTGGGGATAATATCAGAGGGGAGGGGTGGTCGCCGCCGTGGTTGCCGCCGTTAGCGGTGGTCAGAGATCCACCGATCTTTTCTTTCTGTTATCTCTCTCTCTCACTAAGAAGTATATGTGTGGGTGTGTTGGTTTCCAGACAAAATGAGAAGGGATGGGTTAGTGGGTTGGGTTTGAGGTTTTTATTATTAGATGTGTGGATATGTGTTGTCTAACACATGGATGAAGCATGAGGCACATGGCACCTCAAAATGGTGCCATGTGTCTCAAGGGATGAGTAAGCAAAGGGTCATGGTCGGGTTCGTTACGGTTATCAGTTTGGTTACGTAACGTACGCTGACGTATAATAATTATATATATTGGTTCGGGTTTCGGTTTCGTATAAAAACGTATTGTTTGTTGTTCGTCTTTGGTCGTTTAGTTACCATACAATACTAATATTACACGGAAAAATTTTTGGGCCCTAGGTCCGGGGTGTTACAACCACTGATTCCACCATCATCGCACACCCCCACCGAAAAGATAGCAATCCGTACAATCACAGCAGCGCCAATTTTAGAGAGGGAAATTGAGAAATTATTTGTTGATGATACGAGAGACATATCTTGTAAAAACGATAAATACCTTTTAAACCACCCCTGATTTCTCTGCTTCTTAACCCCTGAAATCCCGTGGTGAACCGCCCCTGTTTTAGACCGAGTTTTGTAAAATCTATAAATACCTTCTGCTTCATCTTTACCACACGTATATAGTCCAGCTCTGCATCACCGGAGCCTATTGTTGGAACCCTAGCCCCTTTCTTCTTTGTGCAACCTTTAGGCAATCCACCAGGTGATTTCATATGGCTAGAATTAGCAACCCCTTCCACCTCATGCTGCTGGATTGAAGACGATTTAGGAGCGGATATGGACTGGTGAACTAAATTAGGAGGGGGCAGCCAAATTCATCATCTTTTTGTTGGGAAATTGGAACGAAAATGTCACATTTAGGGTTTTCACATGAGGACAAGGCCGTAGGGACCAGGGAGACACCTAAATCAGGTGGTATTGGTGGCTTTGGCGGAGGAAATTGTAGGATTTCTCCCACATTTGATGGATTTACGGGCATAGGGAGGAAGAAAAGCACCCATCTATATAATAATAATAATAATAATAATAATAATAATAAGGGTAGGGTTCGTGTAGAAAGTGGTGTTTTCCTAAGAAGTCTAGGAAGTGTTTTAAGCCATTGGATTAGATTTTTAATGGTTTAGATTAAAGGAGTGACATAATTGTAATTAGTGTTTTATAATTATTTTTTTATTATAACTTGTAGGGGTATAATCGTAATTACATTTATGTTAAAATAAAAAGAACATAGACTGTTCCAGATCAATTGCACAACATCAAAAGTTTGTTTGTTTGTTTCTTTCTTTCTTCTTCCTCGCCACCGCCGACACCGATTACGACATCAAGATTTCTTTCTACTTCCTCTTCTCGATAAGATGTGATAAAACACCATTGTCGGGTCTTCTTTTAAATGACAATCGGGTTGTTTTATTTTCGATTGTGGATGGTTAAAAATAACAACCAAGTTGTTTTTTTTTAACGATTGAAGATGTGTTTTTACCATTGTTGGGTCTTCTTAAAAATGACAATCGGATTGTTTTATTTTCGACTGTGTAAGGTTTTTGTATGAATTTATAACAGTCAGATGGTGTTTTATCATGTATTTTGTTTGTCAGGTGTACATACTAGTGTTTATTTCTTCATAAAGTGTTTTATCGGTGTTTGTTTCTTCACAGAGTGTTTTACAAGTGTTTATTTCTTCGTAGAGTGTTTTACTGGTGTTTATTCTTCGCATAGTGTTTATTCTTCGCATAGTGTTTATCACAACTGTTATTGTCTTATCATTTTTTAATGTTGTTAGTTGATTTGTTTCTTCATATGGTGTTTTGTCGGTGATTATTTCTTTGCAAGGTGTTTTACCGGTGTTTATTTCTTCTCATCTTGTTTTATGTTCATAAGCTTTATGTTGGTGTGTTTTAATGTCTGATAGTTGATGTTGTAGTGTATTAAAACACAATAAACGTATATGCAAACATCAACACAGGTTAAAACACTGTGATATACAGTGTTTTTGGCTAGAGATGAAGAAGATTGTTGGAATCGTGAGAAATTATGATGAAGACGGTGATGATATTTGTGGAGATTGTATGATGAAGATGTTAATATTCAGAGGCATAAAAGTAGGAAATTTGAAACTGAGATCCTTTCCATAATTATCTAGTTATTATTATCATATTGTTTTAGTATTAGAAAAATCTAATCTAATTTGTTATTTACCAAAATACCCTTTTTATAGAAATTAGGAGTACCACATGTCATTAACGTGTGGCTTCCTACAATTCTTAGGAAAACATCACTTTTTACACAATTCCTAACCTAATAATAATAAGTTGTAGGAATAAGAATCAGAAGGATTTCAAAGAGACGGTTATGTGCAGGCGGTGGCAAGTGACGACACTGGTGGTGGTGGTGTGTAGTGGTGGAGGCAGTGTAGTAAGTGAGGAGAGAGGAAGAGATGGGGTAGAGAGAGGGGGTATATATGTAACATATATATTTCATTTTGATATAAAAGTTTAACTTAAATACATAAATAGACCCTAAAATAGTAAAAAGACGAATTTACCCTCACATTTCAGTTAAAATCTAACTGAGTTAATGTCAAAGGACGTAATGTGCAAGATTTTAGAACATAAAGTACAAAACTAGTCAATTTTAAACTTAAAGGACATGCATTGTAATATGGTATAAACATAAAGGACAAAACTTGTAATTCGGTCAATAAAAAAATACAAAAAATGTAATAACATACACAAAAAACAAACTACTAAAAAATTACAATTGTCTACTTGTCATCACTGTCATTGTCATGGCGATTTAACCATAGATGTTCTATCAAATCTGATCAAACATTCAAACGTGTCTTCTTATGTCAATAGGATAGATAGTTTCTCGTCGATGTTTAGTAGTGGGCTCGACGATTAGACAAAATCAAAGTCTCGACAAATGGCACTGTTTGAGTCCTCCAATATCATATTATGTAAGATGATCTACGCATATATTATGTTTCTTAATTTTTTTTTCTTTTCTTATGTATGTGCTGGTTAGGTGATGATAGTCCACACTCCAAATGCTCGTTTGATATATTTTCTTGCCGGCTCATGTTATTTCTTGTAATACAAACATCAGGACATGAAAGAGTTTTCACTGTGGCCCACTCCCGATGATTACCATCGGCAAGATAGTTTCCATACTTGTATTGGATATCATTTACATATAATGATGACCCAGACACAACCCCATCTATGGCATCATCAAACACATTTGATGATTGTAAAACATTCATACCATTGTCTGCATTGGGCATACCAAAGTATGCATGCCAAATCCCAAAATCGTGTGACGCTACTACTTGAAGTATTAGGTTTAAACCTCTGTTATTATCTAATGATATTGACATCTCCAAATAGTTGGATAGCCTGCCCACTCACAATGTGTGTAATAAAGGGCTCAAGGCTACCAAACATTCGAAGAAAACCGTGTATTTGTACATGGGCCTCGTGTATTTGTTGAATATCGTAAAAGGTCAAACTCCTCAAATATCTCTTTTCGTAGATATCAATAACACCGAATTGCAATAATAGTGATGATGATTACGATAACAACAACAATGATAATGCTTTCGTAGAAAAATTCAAGACTGTCTCGACACACTTTTCCTAGCATCTTTAAGCATTCGTCCCATGCTCTGGACGACATGTGTATGCCAGTTGCGAATTGCGGCCGTACACTTTTTTGCAAAGCTGATAATCCTAGTTTATGTCTAGCTTCCTCTTTTTGTTTAAAATATCTAAACTCAGATTCTAAATCGCGGAAAATTCGCATAAAAAATGTCGGCGAGTTGTCCAAAAAACGGCGACAAAATGAACATCATCATTCAACGGGTTCTCAGAAATATGACTGTTGCCAAAAGCTCACAAGCATCCTCCCAACCCCCTTCAAGCACAGATATTCATACTAGACAACTCAACAAACAATAAGGCAAGGCTAACCATATATCTTTTAACAACATTATAGTATACGAGGAAAAAAACCTATAAGCCTTAATACAAGGCGACAAAATGAGCATCATTATTCAACGGGTTCTCAAAAATACGACCATTACCAAAAGCTCATAAGCACCCTCCCAACCCCCTTCAAGCACATGTATTCATACTAGACAACTCAACAAACAATAAGGCATGCTAATCATATATCTTTTAACAACATTATAGTATATGAGGAAAAAAAAAATCTATAAGCCTTAATGCATGAGTTAATATTGTTGCACTTAGACTATGGGTAGTGGTGGGGAAAAGTGAGCATGAAATGCCATGTGGCATTTCTGGGCTTCACTTTTCACCCTTCAAAATAGTGTGTGTGTGTGTGTGGGGGGGGGTAGGCATTAAGTAAATTTATTTATAATAAATTTATTAAATAAAAAATAATAATTTTATTTAAATATTTAATAAAAAATAACATTCAAACGAATAATTTTCAAACGGCTAGTTTTCTAACCCTATAAATGCAAGACAGAAAACCAAGAGTCAGTCACAATTACCACTCACAATTCAATCTACACACAAACAATAAAAAAAAACATGGGTGATGGTTATCATAGCGAAGTAGCCGAACCTTCCAACCTCAGGCGATATTCTCGCTGCCGACGTTCACAATCAGTGTCGTCTCCTCCTCCTCCTCCTCCTACTACAGTGTATACTCCTCCTCCTCAACTAGTGTACACTCCTCAACCAGTGTACACTTCTCGTCAACTCAACATTCCAAACCAACTAATAATCCCTCCTTCTTTACCAAGTCAAGCAGGTATGGATCCATGTCTTTGTAGGTATGTTTAAGTAATTAGGTTTAATAAATGTTTTAATTTAAGTTTATGTAATATTTTAATTAATGTTTCAACTTAGGAGTATGTAATGTTTTATTTTAAGTTTATGTAATGTTTTAATATATAAAAACGGTTTATGTTGATTTTTTTTATTTTTTTTTATTATTTTTTATTTAATGAGGGTTAGTCTTTCAGTATTTTATTTTATTTTATTTTTTTAAAATTTTTTAAAGCACCCCAACGGTTAGTAGATTTTTTTACATGCCAACTCTTTTTCACCCCCTCCCTCACGCCAAGCAAAACCTCCCCCACCCCTGGGGGCACGCTGTGTTTCACGCCCTCAAGGGGCGGTGTAGGTGAGCAGGAAACACTTTCAAGCTTCTTCCCCCACACACTCTTAACGAATGTTCACTTATCACGCCTTTTATATATTTTAAAAAAAAAAATCAGTATGTATTGTTATTTAACCACCCACCTTATGGTGGAGTGGTAAGCCAGGTGATTGTTAGAGCCTACCCTTATAGATGGGACAGGTTCGAATCCTGATGGCAACCCCGGTTTTCTATTATCGTGCATTTACTTTAGCTTTTCCCTTCAAAGAGTTGATCTTTCATTTCAAAAGTGGTATCTCCCTAATGGAGAGAGAGAGAGGGGCTTGCCTCTTGTGGAGAGTGCAACATCTGTCAAGTGGCAAGGTGGCGGGAAATTTCCGGGAGGAAGCCTTATGCCTACCACCACCCCAGCGTGAAACCGGTTCAGATAACATAGTCTGGGCGTATGAGTGGGGGCAGGACCTACAACAACGAGTGTAAAGTACTCTGCTACCTCCAAATGAGACTTTCAACTTTCAAAAAAAATTTAACCACTCACCACTGTCACCAGTCATAACATTATATTTTTTTCTCGTATTAAATTTGCCAAAGCACCGTGTACAATTAATTATTGGAAAGTTTATTGTTACATGAGTTATGGTTTATTATTGGAAAGATTATTGTTACATGAGTTATGGTTTATTATTGGAAACTTTATTGTTGTAACTAAGTTTTTGAATGATTATTGTTTGATTAATAAAGTGAAAATTGTCCCATTTCTTTTGTTGTTTATCTCAGTCATTATGTTTTTTTTTCTGACGGCGGCTTTCATTTTTTGTTTGGCACCACACTCTTCATATTAAAGAGTTCTGTTGCCCCATTTTGATCAACATATATTGGATATGCTTGGCAAAGAGTTTTTAAGAAAAAACTCCTACTTAATAAAAAACCTTGTTTGGTTGATGGAGCTGGAATCTTTTAGGTTAGGAGAAAAAGCTCAAGAGTGAAAAGCTAGTAGTACTAGCGTTTAAGAAAAAGTTCTACTAGCTACAAGTTTTTAATTAGTAAATGACACAAATTCTCATTCTATTTTAAAAATAAAATAAAAACCTTCCTAACAAGCTTTTAATTATGTCCATTTTGGTTATTTTATACATTTTATTAAAAGGAATGGGATCATTTGAGAACTCATCCCAGTTGCGAGAACTTGAGAACTCCAATGGACCAATCACCAAGTGCCACATCATCAGTTTTGTATTTTTTTGTATTTGTTTAATAAGGGGCAATATAGTCTTTATACACAAATACTTAAGGACATTTTAGTAATAATAACACCCCCACCCCACCCTACCCCACACCCAACCTACCCCATTAACATTTAAATAATAATAATAATAATATAAACATACAGATTCTTTCTCTCTCTCTCTCATTTTAAACATCTTTTCTCTCTCTCTCTTCTTCTCTCTCTCTTCTTCTTCTCTCTCGTTCTCTATCTCTCTCTCTAAAAACAGGGAAACATCAAACAAGATCAGGAAGGCAGACGACGACCGGTGGGTTGCAGAGGTGGGGGCTGTGGTGGGTGAGGAAGGAAGACGACGTCCGGTGCAACACGAAGGAACAGGAAGGAAGACGACGACCGGTGGGTTGTAGAGGTGGGGGCTGTGGTGGGTGAGGAAGGGAGACGACGACCGGTGACAGATCTAAATCGATCTAAATCGTGGTGGTTTTTGGAGGTGGTGATGGTGACAGTGGGGGTTCTGAATGGTGGTGGTTCGTGGCTCGGTGTGAAGGGCGACGGGTGGGGGTGGTTCTGGATCTGAGATGGTGGTGTTCCATGATTTGGTGGTTCTGGATCTCGATGGATAAGATTATTATTATTATTATTATTATTATTATTATTATTATTATTATTATTATTATTATTATTATTGAAACTTAAAAGGGTGGTTTAATAAAGGAATAGGATTACACCAGTGTAAATATTATGGTGTAATATTTTGGTTTTGGTTTAATAAAGGAATGGGATTACACCAGTGTAATACGTAGTGGTGGGTTTTGGTTGCAGGTTCGGTCATTTTGGGTGGTGGTAGTTCTGGGTGGTTGGAAGGCGTGCCGTCAGTGGTGGTTATGGGTGTAAGTCGATAGTTGGGGTGTTTGGTGATGGTTGTGGTGGTGAAGCCAGGGGGCGGAGGCGATGGTGAGCGACGGAGGTGACGGTGGTGAAGGAAGGCGATGAAGATGATGATGAAGAGAAAGCCCCACAGGTCTGTCTCCACGTTAAAACGCCAGTCCATCTTTTTTTTTTATAAAAAAATCAAGAACGGTGGATTTGTATTTGTATAAAAATCATTTACATGGAAATGTATTTGTATTTGCTACTTCCTAATGCTAGGCTTACCTTGATTACGTTATTTTTTTTCAATGTTTTGTTGGTTATTTACACCAGTGTAATACGTATTTTTAATGGAGTTTTTTTAAGAACAAATTTAGTGTGATGAAATACGTATTTTTTCAATGTTTTGTGGGTTATTTACACCGGTGTAATACGTTTTTTTAGGAGATGATGTTTTTTAAGTTTGGGTTGGTGAAGGATGGTGTAGTATTATGTAAGAAAACACTGGTGTAAACACCAATGTAAATATGATGTATAGATGTTTGGTGGTTATTTTTTACACCACCGTAATACGAATAATATAACAAAAATTATAGATGTTGGTTTATAGATGTGAGTGAACACTGGTGTAAATAATTACACCAGTGTAAATCATATAAAATGATACATTTTTGGTTATATAGATATGAGTAAACACTGGTGTAAATAATTACACCAGTGTAAAACATACAAAAAATATACACGTTTAGTTTATATAGGTATGAGAAAATACTGGTGTAAATAATTACACCAGTGTAAAATATACAAAAAGTATGGATGGTTGGTTTATATAGATGTAAGAAAAACACTGGTGTAAATAATTACACAAATGTAAAAACGAGAGAGAGAGAGAGAGAGAGAGAAGACAAACTGTACATTTGATTTTTTGTTTTAAAAAAGTAAGTTAATTAAAAAAAATAAAGTTTAAAAAATATGATATTTTAAATATTGAATAAAAAATTAATGTGATATTATATTAATTATTTCTCTCACATTGTGTTTTTACCTTAATACCCCTTAATGTACTTTATTAGATTAAAAAAATACTTATTAATCAAGTCAAGACAAAAAATCTAATCCTTTAATCTCAACCATTAGATCATCAAAATCAATGATCCAGATGAGTTCCTATGGTTCTCACAACTCATGTGAGTTCTCAAACTATCCATTCCCTATTATTGGAAAGTTTATTGTTGTAACTAAGTTTTTGAATGATTATTGTTTGATTAATAAAGTGAAAATTGTCCCATTTCTTTTGTTGTTTATCTCTGTCATTATGTTTTTTTTTTCTGACGGCGGCTTTCATTTTTTGTTTGGCACCACACTCTTCATATTAAAGAGTTCTGTTGCCCCATTTTGATCAACATATATTGGATATGCTTGGCAAAGAGCTTTTAAGAAAAAACTCCTACTTAATAAAAAACCTTGTTTGGTTGAAGGAGCTGGGATCTTTTAGGTTAGGAGAAAAAACTCAAGAGTGAAAAGCTACTAGTACTAGCGTTTAAGAAAAAGTTCTACTAGCTACAAGTTTTTAATTAGTAAATGACACAAATTCTCATTCTATTTTAAAAATAAAATAAAAACCTTCCTAACAAGCTTTTAATTATGTCCATTTTGGTTATTTTATACATTTTATTAAAAGCTCCAGCTACTCTGCCAAACATTAAAATATATTTAAAAAACTTCCAGCTAGTTTTGGCAAACATACCCATTGTCTGGATCAAACCACGATGGCTTCAAAGTTTGTCATTATTTATTGATACCGGTTCATCACTTTATCTATTGCATTCAATGTTTATTAATAATACATCCCCAATTATCATTTTTTTTTTGAACGACCAACGAAATTCACCAAGAACTTCATTCCGTCTCCCTACTCAGTCAAATTAGGACCCCTTCCACCCGACATAGCCAGACATGTAAGGGAGCTCCTGGTTTCATCAAGTTCACCAATTCCGGGGAAAACCCGACTATCCACCCGCTCGAAAGCACGACAATGAAATAATCGGTAAAACCCGACGCTCTCAAGAATCGAACCCATGACCTTTCAGCCTTGGTCTACTATCATTGAACCTCAATATTATACTTTAGGTCCTAATTTTAGTGGAAAATAAACTTCATATAATAAATTGAAAACTTTACGTATTATAGCATAATAATGTACCATTAACGTTGATATCTGTCATTGGGCTTTAGTATCAAGTAAAAACTTCTTATAAGGGATTTATTCCACTTATCACTATAGACCTCTTGGGTTGATACAAACACCACGCTAAGTCGTCGTTCTCTACGGTTTGCTTATCGGCAATAACCTTAGCTTCGTCATTGGCCAAAGCATTGTCACTTATGAAAAAGAAATGCTATGAATTGTGGTTGTTTTATATAATTTATAAGACATAAAAACTTGAGACTAACATTGTCGCACTCTCTTTGCAAATTTAAAGCAAATACGCACTAGACAGTAGGGTTGTTCAAATCGTTTAATGCTCTCTCAGAAAATTAATGCTCATAGAATGCTCGTTTGATTTTGGCACGTCTCGGCTTAGCTTGTTAACATCCTAGTTACAAAACTAATCTAATTTTTTTATAGTTTTTTTACTTATTTTTAACAAAAGAATAAAAGTAAATTATATATATTTATAGGTGGCTCCGCTCGGAAAAAACAAAAAACCATCTTTCAAAAAAATTGACAAACGTGACAAACAACTTTTTAAAAATGACAAAAGTGACAAACAAAAATTTAAATTGACAAAAATAACCTCCTTACTTTCTACGTTGACATAAAAGGCTCCCATACTTTCTAACTTCCTCCAAACTTTGTTATAAGGGCATGTGTAGTGGTCACGTTATCCGGCGTTTTGCAGCCTATAACGTCCGGGCACACCGCCCCCCAGGGCGTTATAGGGCGTTTTCGATGCTTGACGTTTTATACATAACGAGCGTTGTGGGTGTTGGTGAATGTGCAGACCGTTGAACGGTCAAGTTGGAATATTTAAAAAAAAAAATCAATCTCTATATAATGCACACTCTATCCCATATAATTTTTGTTGTTATCTGTTAATTTGGCTGAAAGATGCAAGTTTTTTAATGAAAATTTTGTTGCAGGTTTTTGTAAAGATAAATGGAGATGGAGATAGAAATAGTGATTTGTATGTATAGATGATAGTGTGTGTGAATATAAAATAAAAATAATAGGTGGGTCCATGTATTGTGTGGATGGAGAACCAATGGATGAATGCTTTTTTATTAAATTCTAGTGAAATATTTAGGTTTTTTTATCAAGTATTTTCAAGTGTCATTTTTGTTTTTATTATTATTATTATTTTTACTATTATTAATATTATTATTTAAACTATTTAATATTATTATTTAAAAAAGAAAAGAATAATTAACCAATAATTACCCAATCATTTATAACCCATCATAACCCCCTTCCCACTACACCCTCTTTTTCCATAACCCCCTTCTATTACTTTTTAATATTTTAATACCCATAACCCCTATAACCCCCCACCACTACACATACACTAAGGTTAAAAGTAACCATCTAACTTTGTAAATGTTACTTTGGCCTCTCAAGTTTCTAAAATTATGAGCTTACGCTGAAACTGATTTTTTACGCTTTTATTTTTATGGACGTTGTATAAATTTGAGTTCTTCTAAGCTTTAACTTTTTTTTTAAAAAAAAATGGGTCGGGTCAATTATAAAATGTTTATTTTTATGTGCATTTTGAGTTGGACTACGTTTTGATATAAGTTTTGTTTGGAAACAAATCGGGTCAATTGTGGTCTATACGTAATGACGCCATAATACAGACCCGAACCCACTATTGGGTCAGGTCAACTAAAAAATGGCGGGAACAAAGTGGGGTGGGGGGGGGGGGGGATGTGGTTAATCCATGAAACCAGAAGAAAGTGAGGATAACTGCTCCCACTAACTTTTAGTTTAAATATTTATTTTTCTACATTTGTTTTATCGTCAATGTTTTCATTATCAAAGTAGGGTTCTAAACCTTTCACCTGGAGACTTCCTATTTTTGAATTTGGGCACTATACTTTGTACTTGGTTTTAGTATTTTAATCTATCAATTTTTAGTTCTTATCATTGGTTCCATTGCTGGGAAACTTAGAGATGGCACCTAACCGACGTAACATCACTGAAGGGGACAGATCAAACCCAGACCCAATTGCTTCTCAATCGGCAGCTATTGCTACTAAACTGGAGTCAATGGATGCACTACAGAAAGAGGTTGCAGCCCTTAAATCATAGGTTCGACCTAGGGACAAATCCAGTGGCGATTTTGGACAGTTTGACGAGGGTGAATCTATATGGCATCATGATCTTCAATACAAACACTATACAAAAATTATGTTTCCAGCCTTCAATGGTGGTGATCCACGCGAGTGGATTTTGAAGGCTGAGAAATACTCCAGGTTTTTATCATATTCCGAATGAAGAGAAGGTCGACATCGCCTCAATGCATCTCGAAGGTTATGCCTTGGATCTGTACTCGTGGTTATCGTCTGAGCAACCAGTCACGTTTTTGGGAAGAACCGGCCTAAGCTCTACAAAAACACTTCAGGCTAGCTGAATTTCACAATCCATACGAGCATTTGTGCAGTATCAAGCACAATGGAACCGTTCAAGAATACCGATAGGAATTCGCTAAAAGGTTTGCCCAAGACACAAATTGCCCTGACCATTGTCTACTTGGTGTATTTTTTTAATGGGTTGAAGGAATAACTGAGAGTTGATGTGCGCATTCACAAGTCAAGGACTGTCTACAACACAATGAGCCTAGCACTACAGTTTGAGTCCAAGGTAGTTTCCATCCAACATGGGCTGAAAACACAAGCTGCAATCACTTCCAAATTTGTTCCTCCAGCAACTGTTGTCGCATCAGCAATAAACCCACCAACATCACCCCCCTTCGTATTTCAGAAACAGAGAAACAAGCTACGTATGTTAAAGGTGAGTGTTATATATGTGGAAAAAAAATATGGCCCAGGGCAAAGGTGAAAACTAGCTCTCTTCAATTGTTATAGGCGGGTGATCGAAATATTAAAGAATTTGGGGAGAACAAAGAAGAAACAGGATAGGCGGTGGAGATCAGTTTACACGCCACTTTTGTAACATTACGCATTTATACTTGTACGTTACACTTCACCGTTAATAAAAAACGTCAAGTTCCAGTACTATTGTTTGCATTTAATTATTTTTTTGTGGCATTTTGAACCCTAATACTATGATAATTATTCATTATATATATGTATATATATTAATTATATGTTAAAAAATGTCAAAATAATAAAAGCTTGGGCCGGGACTCGAACCCGCGCCCCAAGCCGTCTCTTATACACTCACAAACACAAACCAACTGCTCTAGCATGATTCTTGTTCTAATCCGGGCACTTTATAATTATATCACGATTCAAAAACATCTCAGTTGACTTGGAAAGTCAACTGAGATCAATAACTTACCATAATCACAACCATTAACTCGTAATTGATCTGGAATTGACATAACAACGTGATTACCGGCCTACACTGAGTCATACACACGGCAATTGTCAATCAATTGTTACCATTTTTGATCTTAGACGCGTAACCCATTCAATTCGTGGTCAACGTTGCCAATTCGAACATCCAAGCCACTACCCTATAAATTGAACCCCTCTGGACCTTCACAACTCGCCATTCATTCTTTCTAAACCTCTAATTTCTCATAACAATCTGCTGTTCTTGGAATTTTTGTTCGAGTTGACTTCGAAGCCTTGACTTGTCATTCGTATTCGATTCAGTTTTATAAGTACGATTTTTGTTGTGGGTTTTGATGTTCGGCATATACACAACATTAACCCTAAGATTAATTGGGTTAATGTTGTGTAAATTGCCCAATTGCAAATCTAGGGCTCGTATGCTTATTTTGGGGATAAACATGATTTCGAATACGTTATTTATTTTATCTAAACAAAAACCAAACACAACCACTGGTCTGGACCAAGTGGTTGTGTCTGGTACCCTCCAACTAAGCCACGCGGGTTCGATCCCCAGCCATGGCAACCCTTTTTCTTTGTTTTGTTTTTAATCAAAAACAATTAAGTTTAATTATATATATTATTTATATATTATAAATTCGTTTTAAAATATTAAAACTCTTTTAAATATTCTACAAAAATTATTTTAAGTTAATCTAATGAAAAAGTTTAACTTACAATTTTTAGTTTTCAAAAATTTATTTATTTAATATATTTAATAAATAAATCAAGTTTATTCTATTATATTTATAAAATTCTATTAAAATATCAAAACAATTTTATAAGTTTCCATAAAAATTACCCTGAGTTTTTATAACAATAAACTTTTCTGAAATGATTTTTATTTCTGAAAAATCATTTATTTAATATTTTTAATCAATTTTTGTTAGTATTAATCATAATTAAATCATAATAAATTCAATTTTTAATATTTTTGCACCAAAATTTTATATAAATTATTTCTGATTATTTAGAACAGAAATATAATTTTTAAACTAATAATTCTTTAATTTTAGTATTTTTAAATATTAAAGTTATATTTTGATAATTTGTTATAAATAGAATTAATATTCTATTTTAAAGAAAATAATTTTATAAAAATTATTTTTATACTTTAAACTCATTATTGTGACCATTTTGAATTCAAATTTTATAAAAATATTTTTGTCTATTTATTTACTAAATTTCTCTCAATTATCAAACATTTTTATTATTAATCAAACGAGCATTTATCCCCAATTTAAAGCCCTAGAACATATACATTTGTAGACTAGATAGACTTAGACATATTTATTACCTTATTATAGGGTGATACTTGACACATTTGGGCAACACCACTATTCAATTTTTCAAGAAGTATAACATTTTGCTAAGGTGAGTTTTACATAGCCCCTTTTCTATTTATCACCATTTTTGGGGTGAAACATGTTACAACATCATATATGCAATTCAATCATCAATGTGTCTATGTGTTTTTCTATGTTGCATTATGTCTTGAACATGACTAGGGTAAGCACAATTCTAGCATAATCATTAACATTGATCAGCCGACAGTATACATTGATAGATCTATTGGATTGACAATCCCACCCGGATACGTGCCTCCTACAAAGGTAGCGTGGGTGTTTGTTATCGCATAACATATTCGAGTGAACCATGAGCGTATGGGATGTACCACATTATAACAGTCACAAGGGTTGATTATGCACTCGATTTACTTCTAGTATGTTTTCACATATGGACTAGACTTGCCATGACACATGAATTGCACAACATTTTTATTCGATTATCAAAACCTATGTAATTCTCACCAACTTTTGTTGACCCAAAAGTATTTTCAAAATTAACATGTTTCAGGTAACAATGAAGCTGAGGCTTGAGTTTGCATGAGGATTATACATGAAGTTATTATTTGAAGCTATTTGAAGTTTTTTTTATTTGATATTATGTATTGAATTCCTTGACATCATTTTATTTTTGGATTATTATGTTCTGAATAAATTATTTAAAATTCAATTTATACCATGTGCTACTGAAACAATCATCAATACGTGACATCCCGATGTTTCCGCCATCGGTTGGGGTGTTACATATTAGTATCAAAGCCTTGGTTATAGGGAATTAGGTTATTAGAAAATAATCTAGACTATAACCTTAGGGACTTAAACAGTACTTGCTCCTCTTACTTGAAATCCTAATTGCTTCCTTAATCTTATCCCTATCCTATGTAACCCTAAGCCTACATGTGACCTACTCTTATTCGTCTGCTGCAATCCTGATCCACCATTAGATTAATAGGACAAAATCCTCAGGTTTAACCTGAAACCCCTTGAGATCTCGTCGAAGTTCTAGATTTTAATAACGAACACGTGCAATCTGGAAGGGTGAACGCCTGTATTCTGAGTCTTCTGTCTAGGCTGGCATTGCGCATATATCCCAATCAGACGAGGGACCCGGATGCCTACCTGGGAATTCTCGGGATGAGTGTTCACTTATAGGCTAAAGCATGTCTTCATATGTTATTAGAATTTAGGATCTTTGATAAGTCAACGTTTTCGTTTATTCGTTTTAATTAATGAATAAATGATTACATTCCTTATATAACCTCATTCATTTCATTGTGTCTCTTACAGATCATGCCTCCACGTCGCAGCACTCGCAATAGCAATGGTGAGAACCACGAGGAAGGTGGAGAAAACCATAACCATGACCATTGTAACACCCCAACCGATGGCGGAAACATCGGGATGTCACGTATTGATGATTGTTCAGTAGCTCATGGTGAATAATAAATTTCATTAAATAATTTAAATAAGTTACATACAATTGTTCTAAGAATTTGTACATCAAATTAAATAAAACTATGCAAACATCTTCAAGCATCAATTCAAATCTTTAAGCAAGTAGAACCTGAAACATGTTAAGTGGAAAATATTTTGGGTCAACAAAAGTTGGTGAGAATTACATAGGTTTTGATAATCGAATGAAATTGTTGTGCAATTCATGTGTCATGGCAATCTAGTCCATATGTGAAAACATACTAGAAGTAAATCGAGTGCATAATCAACCATTGTGACTGTTGTATTGTGGTACATCCCATACGCTCATGGTTCACTCGTTTATATTGCAGTAACAAACACCCACGCAACCTTTGTAGGAGGCACGTATCCGGGTGGGATTGTCAGTCCAATAGATCTATCAATGTATACCGTTTGGCTGATGAATGTTTATGCTAGAATTGTGCTTACCCTAGTCATGTTCAAGACATAATGCAACATAGAAAAACACATAGACACATTGATGATTGAATTGCATAAATGATGTTGTAACATGTTTCACCCCAAAAATGGTGAGAAATAGAAAAGGGGCTATGTAAAACTCACCTTAGCAAAATGTCATGTCTCGTAAAAAAAATAGAATAATGTGTTGTGAATGTATGCGAGGCGAATCCCAAAGACTCAACAACGTAGCTAGTCCAAATTGAAGAAAACGAAAAAGAAAGAATATCAAGCTTCCAATTCGCCAATTACAAGAGCTTATAATCAAAGCTTCAATTGTAGAAGTAATAGACTATAGAAGAAAGGTATGAGGGAAAGTTTAATCGGATTGAAACAATCGATTTAGAGGTGCAAAGTATGATGGGTCATAGGTGAGTTTTTATACTAGTTTTGGAGTCAATTAGCCATTAAAATTGGTCAACACCATAAAGTAAGGTTTTATGATGAATTGACTATTTGACTAAGACTTTGACTAGGACTTTGACTATTTGACTCAAGGCTTTATTTAAAAAAAAAAAAAAATCTTGTATGTGAAAAAAAAAAGAATTTAGAATCATATTATTATTATTATTATTTATATACATTTATGTATGTATATAGGTTGTGAGTTAGGATAAATAAAGACTTAGGCACATTTGTATAATATTAATGATAAAGGTGTAATAAAAAAAATATATATATATAAGGGCTTTTTATGTATTAAAATTTTGGGGAAAATTTTGCGATGTTACAGTCTCCCCTACTTTTAGGAAATTCGTCCCGAAGTTAAAAGAAAAACACCAGGTATACAATTGGTCGACTACCGAAAACCTTGATAAAATTTCTCACTACCTTAACGTACCTGTAAATTCATGATTACGTTCCGGACCGTAATTATCAATTTACCTTACATTAGGGTTTTGCGTCCTTTTATGACTCTACCGATTGTTGAGCAGGTTCGATAGTCTCCACCAGTCGTTGAGCAGGTTGTAGGGCCTCTCCCGACTGTTGGAAAGACATGATGACCTCTACCAATCGTTGAGTAGGTTGTTTGGTAGTCAACTAATTGTTGTACAAGTAAGCAAGTATGATTATAGATATAGCAATTAGTTCACATTCAAACAAGCATGCACTCAGATGTTATGATAATACTTGAATTTATTACTTGAATCAAAAAGTGTCAATACATAGAATTAAAACGTAGACATCATTCAAATGGTGGGGTTTGCTGTTAAGTAGCTGGAGGGTCTTGATCTCGATTTAGTTTAGGGCATCGGTTACGGAAATGATTTGGGTTTCCACATTCATAGCATTTACCATAGTTGTATTTACCAGGACGATTAAGATTAGCAACCTGAGCAGGGTTGGTTGGTTGGTTGGTGTTAGGGTTTGGGGACTCACGACATGTGTTGACCAGATGGCCATACCTACCACAATTGGTGCACAGTCGACACACTGAAACAGTGGGGTGATGTCGTTTGCATGTGTTACACAATGGAAAGTTTCTTGTATAGGGTTTCTTGTTAGAAGCTTGTGTAGTGAGGTTTACATTAGGATCCCTGGTCTTGCGCTTCTGGTTCTCGGTAGTTACCGCGGCCACAATACTTGTCTTCTCGCCTTTCCGAACTAAGGTCCCGTTCTTTATGTGATTTCCATCGCCATTTCCATTTCCATTGCCGTTCCCATTCATTGGGATGACTTGAGCCAACAAGTTAGAAACCAGAGTTGTGATTTGTTGCGCCATTTGTTGGGAAATAATCGCAGCCAGCTGGGCATCAACACCTTTGTTGTTTTTGTTGTTGTTGTGGTTGGTGTTGTGGTTGTTGTTACTTTCCTCTTGGTTTTCACCACTGTTATTGCGAGTGCTGCGATGTGGAGACATGATCTGTAAGGGACACAATGAAGGTTCAATGTGGCATGAAATGAATGAGGTGATATAAGGAATGTAATCATTTATTCATTAATTAAAACGAATAAACGAAAACGTTGACGTATCAAAGATTCCAGATTCCAACAACATAGTGAAGACATGCTTTAGCCTATAAGTGAACACTCATCCTGAGAATTCCCAGGTAGGCATCCGGGTCCCTCGTCTGATTGGGATATATGCGCAATGCCAGCCTAGACAGAAGACTCAGAATACAGGCGTTCACCCTTCCAGATTGCACGTGTTCGTTATTAAAATCTAGAACTTCGACGAGATCTCAAGGTGGTTCAGGTTAAACCTGAGGGTTTTGCCTTATTAGTCTAAGAGTGGATCCAGTGATGGAGAGCAACCTTCTCGTAGGGATTAATGTAGGGATAAGAAGTAGGAGGGAGATAGAGAATAACAAGTAAAAGAAGCAAGTACTGGTTAAATCCTATGGTTATAGACTAGATTATTTTTCTAATAACCTAATTCCCTATAACCATGGCTCTGATACCAATCTGTAACACCCCAACCGATGGCGGAAACATCGGGATGTCACGTATTGATGATTGTTCAGTAGCTCATGGTGAATAATAAATTTCATTAAATAATTTAAATAAGTTACATACAATTGTTCTAAGAATTTGTACATCAAATTAAATAAAACTATGCAAACATCTTCAAGCATCAATTCAAATCTTTAAGCAAGTAGAACCTGAAACATGTTAAGTTGAAAATATTTTGGGTCAACAAAAGTTGGTGAGAATTACATAGGTTTTGATAATCGAATGAAATTGTTGTGCAATTCATGTGTCATGGCAATCTAGTCCATATGTGAAAACATACTAGAAGTAAATCGAGTGCATAATCAACCATTGTGACTGTTGTATTGTGGTACATCCCATACGCTCATGGTTCACTCGTTTATATTGCAGTAACAAACACCCACGCAACCTTTGTAGGAGGCACGTATCCGGGTGGGATTGTCAGTCCAATAGATCTATCAATGTATACCGTTTGGCTGATGAATGTTTATGCTAGAATTGTGCTTACCCTAGTCATGTTCAAGACATAATGCAACATAGAAAAACACATAGACACATTGATGATTGAATTGCATAAATGATGTTGTAACATGTTTCACCCCAAAAATGGTGAGAAATAGAAAATGGGCTATGTAAAACTCACCTTAGCAAAATGTCATGTCTCGTAAAAAAATAGAATAATGTGTTGTGAATGTATGCGAGGCGAATCCCAAAGACTCAACAACGTAGCTAGTCCAAATTGAAGAAAACGAAAAAGAAAGAATATCAAGCTTCCAATTCGCCAATTACAAGAGCTTATAATCAAAGCTTCAATTGTAGAAGTAATAGAATATAGAAGAAAGGTATGAGGGAAAGTTTAATCGGATTGAAACAATCGATTTAGAGGTGCAAAGTATGATGGGTCATAGGTGAGTTTTTATACTAGTTTTGGAGTCAATTAGCCATTAAAATTGGTCAACACCATAAAGTAAGGTTTTATGATGAATTGACTATTTGACTAAGACTTTGACTATTTGACTCAAGGCTTTATTTAAAAAAAAAAAAATCTTGTATGTGAAAAAAAAAAAAGAATTTAGAATCATATTATTATTATTATTTATATACATTTATGTATGTATATAAGTTGTGAGTTAGGATAAATAAAGACTTAGGCACATTTGTATAATATTAATGATAAAGGTGTAATAAAATATATATATATATATATATAAGGGCTTTTTATGTATTAAAATTTTGGGGAAAATTTTGCGGTGTTACAACCATAACCATGGTGCTAACCACAATAACAATGGTGTCGATGCCCAACTGGCTGCGATCATTTCTCAACAAATGGCGCAGCAAATCGCGACTCTGGTTCCTAATCTACTAGCTCAAGTCATCAAGATGAATGGCAACGGGAACGGTAACGGCAACGGTAATGGAAATGGAAACCACAACGGAAACGGGAATGGTCTCCCAGCCTGTACCCTTAAGCACTTTATTTCTTGTAATCCCCCAAAGTTTAGTGGTGAAGAAGGAGCTACATGACTCCTACAATGGTTTGAGGGTATTGAGAATAACTTCATCAACAGTGAATGCCCCGACAACTTTAAGGTTCGTTACGCCATGAGTGTTCTCCACAAACGAGCACTCACTTGGTGGAATGAAGAAAAACGCACCCGTGGGGCCGAAGTTGCTCTTGCTATGACATGGGACCAAGTCAAGGAGGTTATGAAGGAAGAGTTTTGTCCTCGCAACGAGGTTAAGAAGTTAGAAGATGAGTTCCACACCCTAGCTCAAGATAGTGGGGAAAACCTTGCCTACAATACCCGCTTTCACGAGCTTAGCTTATTGTTACCCCACTAAGTCACTCCCCTGCCGGTAGCCATCGAGAAGTACATCGGTGGTCTGCCCATGCAAATCCAGGACACGGTGTGGGGAAGGAATCCTGCCACCTTGGAAGAAGCCAAACGTCTGGCGGCTACTCTTACTGATAATCATGTGAAGAACGGTACTCTCTTCCGCAAGTGCACTAAGAAGACTGTGGCCAAAGACACTCCTCAGCCCGCTATTGAGGTTAAGCCTGAGACCTCAAGCAACAAGAAGCGTAAGGCTAGGAACTACATGGTTGCTACCACCCCACCTGCAGCACAAAACCCAGCCAAGAAACCATACACCGGACCTCACCCCTTGTGCAATACTTGCAAGTACCATCATCCAGCAAAGGTGTCATGTCGCTTTTGTACTAAGTGTCAAAGGTATGGTCACCTTGTGAACATCTGCCGAACCCCTCCTGCTGCCCAAAACAACAATGCCCCAGCTCCCAACCAACAAAACAACCGGCCTGCTCGTGGTCAGTGCTACGAGTGTGGCAGCCCTGATCACTATATCAACAATTGCCCCAATCGTAACCAAAACCAGAACCAGAACCAAAACCGCAACCAAAACCAGAACCGCAACCAGAACCAAGGTGATCGAGGTCGCGCCTACAATCTCAATGCTAACCAAGCCCGTGACAACAACGAGGTGGTGAATCGTACGTTTCTCATTAATAACCACTATGCATCCATATTATTTGATTCGGGAGCTGATAAGTCATTTGTATCACTGAAGTTTGAACCTTTACTTAACTTACGCCAAACTAACCTAGAGGAACCTTTAGTGGTAGAGGTAGCTAATGGGAAGTCTATCTCGATCGACTCTATTATTCGTAACTGTGTGTTGAACCTCGACGATCATACTTTCTCTATCGATCTCATCCCTATGCATCTTGGAAGTTTTGATGTTATAGTAGGCATGGACTGGTTGTCAACCCATCGTGCTGAAATTCTATGTTTTGAGAAAGTCATACGCATTCCTCTCAAATCTGGTGAGATTTTGAAGATCTACGGTGAGAAGCCTTGTGGCGAGCTTAAGCTCATGTCTTGTACTACTGCCCAAAAATACTTACGAAAGGGGTATACAGCCTTCTTAGCTAACGTGATAGAAAAGAAGGACAAAGGCAAAAGTATCCAAGACATCCCAATCATTCGGGACTATCCTGAAGTCTTTCCAGAGGATTTACCTGGTTTGCCTCCTGCTCGACAAGTGGAATTTAGAATTGATCTTGTTCCTGGTGCTAATCCTGTCGCCAAAGCTCCTTATCGTCTTGCACCCTCTGAGATGCAAGAACTTGCCAGTCAGCTACAGGAACTTTCTGATAAAGGTTTCATTCGCCCCAGTTCTTCTCCATGGGGAGCCCCTGTCTTGTTCGTTAAGAAGAAAGATGGATCTCTTAGAATGTGTATCGACTATCGTGAACTCAACAAACTCACCATCAAGAATCGTTATCCATTGCCTAGGATTGACGATCTTTTCGATCAACTTCAAGGAGCAACCCACTTCTCGAAGATTGATCTTCGTTCTGGTTATCATCAGCTTAGAGTCCACGATGAAGACATTCCCAAGACAACTTTTCGCACACGTTATGGTCACTATGAATTCATGGTCATGCCTTTTGGATTGACCAACGCTCCCGCAGTATTTATGGATCTAATGAATCGAGTTTGTAGACCCTACCTCGACAAATTCGTGATCGTCTTCATCGATGATATTTTGATTTACTCTAAATCAAAATCCGATCACGAACAACATCTTCACTCCATCTTGGGTCTCCTAAAGAAAGAACAACTGTATGCCAAGTTCTCGAAATGTGAATTTTGGCTTAAGGAAGTTCAATTTTTGGGACATGTCATTGATATGAACGGAATTCATGTTGATCCTGCAAAGATCGAAGCTGTGAAGAATTGGAGTGTTCCTAAAACTCCAACTGAAGTCCGTTCTTTCCTTGGTTTGGCTGGTTATTATCGTCGATTCATCGCCAACTTCTCCAAGATCGCTGTTCCTCTCACTGCCTTAACTCACAAGGGTAAACCCTATGAGTGGGGACCAAAGCAAGAGGAAGCATTTGAAACTCTTAAGCTGAAACTCTATGAAGCTCCTATCTTGTCTCTACCTGATGGTAATGATGATTTCGTGGTCTATTGTGATGCATCGAACCAAGGTCTTGGTTGTGTTCTAATGCAACGAGGAAAGGTTATTGCTTATGCGTTTAGACAGCTCAAGACTCACGAAAAGAATTATACCACCCATGATCTTGAATTGGGCGCTGTTGTCTTTGCTCTTAAGATTTGGAGACTTTATCTTTATGGGACCAAATGTGTGGTGTTCACAGATCACAAAAGTCTCCAACATGTCTTCGATCAGAAAAATCTTAACATGAGGCAACGACGTTGGGTTGAGCTACTTAACGACTATGATTGCGAAATTCGCTACCATCCTGGCAAGGCGAATGTTGTGGCTGACACACTTAGTCGTAAAGAGCGTATCAAACTTCTATGTGCGAGAGTTCGTACTGATCTTCAGGATCGCATCCTCCAGGCTCAACATACTTCTGTCACCCAAGGTAACATGTACGACGAAATGTCTTGTGGTGCTGAGACTCAACTTGAAACCAAACCTGATGGGCTACTTTATTTTCTTAATCGACTTTGGATTCCCGACCGTGATGATCTTCGTACCTTTCTCATGAACGAGGCTCATAAGTCTCGTTATTCTATTCATCCTGGAGCTGACAAGATGTACCAAGATCTCCGTTATTCATATTGGTGGCCTGGTATGAAGAAAGATATTGCTCTTTTCGTTGCAAAATGCCTCACTTGCTCAAAGGTCAAGGCTGAACATCAACGACCATCTGGTATGCTCGAACAACCAGAAATTCCTGTATGGAAATGGGAGAGCATAGCTATGGACTTCATCACCAAACTCCCTCGTACACCCAAAGGTTTTGATAGTATTTGGGTAATCGTCGATCGTTTGACCAAGTCAGCCCACTTCTTACCTATCCGTGAGAAGTATTCTGTGGAAAGGTTGGCAAAGATGTACGTAAGTGAAATCGTATGTCGTCATGGTATACCTTTGGACATTATCTCTAATCGTGATGGTCGTTTCACCTCTCACTTTTGGGATTCTTTGCAAGATGCTTTGGGTACCAAGTTGAACCTGAGTACTGCTTATCACCCTCAAACAGATGGTCAGACTGAACGGACCATCCAAACACTTGAGGATATGCTCAGGGCATGTGTCATCGATTTTGGTGGCGCATGGGATTCTCATCTCCCTTTGGTTGAGTTTTCATACAACAACAGTTATCATGCCATCATCAACATGGCTCCTTTCGAAGCACTCTATGGTCGTAAATGTCGTTCACCTGTCTGTTGGACTGAGGTTGGTGAAGCCCGTATCACTGGACCTGAACTAATCCAGGAAACCACAGACAAAATCCAACTCATTCAGGATAATCTTCTCAAGGCTAGAAGTCGTCAGAAGAGTTATGCTGATAAACGTCGTAAACCCTTGGAATTTCAAGTTGGGGACCTTGTACTACTTAAGGTATCCCCTTGGAAAGGAGTAATTCGTTTCGGTAGAAAGGGAAAACTAGCTCCTCGATACGTAGGCCCATTCAAAATTCTTAACAGAGTTGGAAAAGTGGCTTACAAACTTGATCTTCCACCTGAGCTAAGCAATGTTCACCTGACCTTTCATGTTTCGAATCTCAAGAAATGCTTAGCAGATGAGAACCTCCATGTTCCTCTTGAGGATGTGCAAATTGATGAAACTATGCACATTGTCGAGAAACCCGTCGAGATCGTTGATACTGGAGTCAAGAAACTCAAGCGCAGTCGCATTCCGATCGTTAAGGTTCGTTGGGAATCTAAACGAGGTCCAGAATTCACTTGGGAACGTAAAGACCATATGAAGTCTAAGTACCCACATCTTTTTCCACCAGACTCTCCAACTCTAACTTCGGGACGAAGTTCCTAAAAGTAGGGGAGACTGTAACATTACGCATTTATACTTGTACGTTACACTTCACCATTAATAAAAAACGTCAAGTTCCAGTATTATTGTTTGCATTTAATTATTTTTTTTGTGGCATTTTGAACCCTAATGCTATGATAATTATTCATTATATATATGTATATATATTAATTATATGTTAAAAAATGTCAAAATAATAAAAGCTTGGGCCGGGACTCGAACCCGCGCCCCAAGCCGTCTCTTATACACTCACAAACACAAACCAACTGCTCTAGGCATGATTCTTGTTCTAATCCGGGCACTTTATAATTATATCACGATTCAAAAACATCTCAGTTGACTTGGAAAGTCAACTGAGATCAATAACTTACCATAATCACAACCATTAACTCGTAATTGATCTGGAATTGACATAACAACGTGATTACCGGCCTACACTGAGTCATACACACGGCAATTGTCAATCAATTGTTACCATTTTTGATCTTAGACACGTAACCCATTCAATTCGTGGTCAACGTTGCCAATTCGAACATCCAAGCCACTACCCTATAAATTGAACCCCTCTGGACCTTCACAACTCGCCATTCATTCTTTCTAAACCTCTAATTTCTCATAACAATCTGCTGTTCTTGGAATTTTTGTTCGAGTTGACTTCGAAGCCTTGACTTGTCATTCGTATTCGATTCAGTTTTGTAAGTACGATTTTTGTTGTGGGTTTTGATGTTCGGCATATACACAACATTAACCCTAAGATTAATTGGGTTAATGTTGTGTAAATTGCCCAATTGCAAATCTAGGGGTCGTATGCTTATTTTGGGGATAAACATGATTTCAAATACGTTATTTATTTTATCTAAACAGAAACCAAACACAACCACTGGTCTGGACCAAGTGGTTGTGTCTGGTACCCTCCAACTAAGCCACGCGGGTTCGATCCCCAGCCATGGCAACCCTTTTGCTTTGTTTTGTTTTTAATCAAAAACAATTAAGTTTAATTATATATATTATTTATATATTATAAATTCGTTTTAAAATATTAAAACTCTTTTAAATATTCCACAAAAATTATTTTAAGTTAATCTAATGAAAAAGTTTAACTTACAATTTTTAATTTTCAAAAATTTATTTATTTAATATATTTAATAAATAAATCAAGTTTATTCTATTATATTTATAAAATTCTATTAAAATATCAAAACAATTTTATAAGTTTCCATAAAAATTACCCTGAGTTTTTATAACAATAAACTTTTCTGAAATGATTTTTATTTCTGAAAAATTATTTATTTAATATTTTTAATCAATTTTTGTTAGTATTAATCATAATTAAATCATAATAAATTCAATTTCTAATATTTTTGCACCAAAATTTTATATAAATTATTTCTGATTATTTAGAACAGAAATATAATTTTTAAACTAATAATTCTTTAATTTTAGTATTTTTAAATATTAAAGTTAAATTTTGATAATTTGTTATAAATAGAATTAATATTCTATTTTAAAGAAAATAATTTTATAAAAATTATTTTTATACTTTAAACTCATTACTGTGACCATTTAAAATTCAAATTTTATAAAAAGATTTTTGTCTATTTATTTACTAAATTTCTCTCAATTATCAAACATTTTTATTATTAATCAAACGAGCATTTATCCCAAATTAAAAGCCCTAGAACATATACATTTGTAGACTAGATAGACTTAGACATATTTATTACCTTATTATAGGGTGATACTTGACACATTTGGGCAACACCACTATTCAATTTTTCAAGAAGTATAACATTTTGCTAAGGTGAGTTTTACATAGCCCCTTTTCTATTTATCACCATTTTTGGGGTGAAACATGTTACAACATCATATATGCAATTCAATCATCAATGTGTCTATGTGTTTTTCTATGTTGCATTATGTCTTGAACATGACTAGGGTAAGCACAATTCTAGCATAATCATTAACATTGATCAGCCGACGGTATACATTGATAGATCTATTGGACTGACAATCCCACCCGGATACGTGCCTCCCATAAAGGTAGCGTGGGTGTTTGTTATCGCATAACATATTCGAGTGAACCATGAGCGTATGGGATGTACCACATTATAACAGTCACAAGGGTTGATTATGCACTCGATTTACTTCTAGTATGTTTTCACATATGGACTAGACTTGCCATGACACATGAATTGCACAACATTTTTATTCGATTATCAAAACCTATGTAATTCTCACCAACTTTTGTTGACCCAAAAATATTTTCAAAATTAACATGTTTCAGGTAACAATGAAGCTGAGACTTGAGTTTGCATGAGGATTATACATGAAGTTATTATTTGAAGCTATTTGAAGTTTTTGTTATTTAATATTATGTATTGAATTCCTAGACATCATTTTATTTTTGGATTATTATGTTCTGAATAAATTATTTGAAATTCAATTTATACCATGTGCTACTGAAACAATCATCAATACGTGACATCCCGATGTTTCCGCCATCGGTTGGGGTGTTACAATTTTGGGCGTGCCACATCACTCGACACTAGTAGTCCATGGCTATAACAATTCCTCCAATGTATCGGTTCTAATTGACTATGGTTCCAATCACAAATTTATAAATGACTCATTGATCCCTAAGGTCAGCTTAGTCATCTATGAGACTGTCTCATTTGGGGTGTGAAAGGACAGGGTACTAAATCATGGCGCTGACAAGATAGTCATATCCCATAAAATAGTTTAAATCATGCAGCCCGCGCAGTCAATTATGTGGAGGATCACGCACAAGCAACTTTTAACGTAGATACACGTTGCTGGTCATGAAGTACATGCGCAGAAGCCATCAACATAGAAGGCGCCAATAAAAACATATTTAATGCACGTGACCATCATGCACATATAAACAAGCAACATTGTATGCAAGTACGAGGATGTACAGAAAATCCAGTCAGAGCTTGGTGCATGCTTAGCAAGCCAGATAGTGACGCGTGGTAGGTTGGTACAACAAACATGCCCCAGGCGCAACGACGTGACAACTTCCATGCTGCATATGTTGAAACCATGCCTGTACAATACCATCAGAGGTATTGTGCACTACACGTCGCCCTGCAAGTGGTCATACGTCACATCAGACACTCTTTGCAAGTCAACCATACTATCCGTTAGAAAAGGAGCCACCTGCAACCACTTTTGTCGCGTCACGTGGCGCGTTGGTAGATGAATATTCTTTTTCTCTCACTTCAGCATTTATTACCACATGTTCTTATACTAATTATGTGGGCTGAAGGGAGGTAAGCCCTTAACCCGGGCCCAAGCCCATCATCGTGGTTAAGGGTTAGTGATGTTTGACCCATGCATGTTCTATATAAAGGAGGTCACCCCTCCTTCGTATGGACATGCCATGTTTCACTTAGAAAGCCACCACCATTTTTGTGTCTATACGTTGGAGTCAATCTCGACTACCTAGCAGTCGCCTCCCTTCGTACGACCCTTTCATTCTTCTTCTTGTAGGTTCGGTTCTCGTCCACGAGTGTGTGCAAAGGATAGTCCCTACAGTAACACATGTTCACAACCATAATGTCTTATTGCCAAGGTAAATATCACTGGTTTCTTCAGGGTGAGAATTGGCAATGGAGATATCATCCGCTGTAATCAAGTTTGTAAGGATGTTTTACTGCACCTAACCGACCTCCAAATCACCCAACATTTCTACCATTTCTCACTAGGGGGAACTGACTTGGTAATAGGTCTTCAATGGTTAGCAACTTTTAACACAATTCAAGCAAACTGGAAGGAAATGTTTCTGAAGTTCAGCATCAATGGTAAGGACTACACACTACAAGGACCACCACTGGTTACTCACCAGCTTGTTACACTCCGCCACCTCTCCATTGAATCATTCGAGGTGCATAAAATACGACCAACAGCTCCAATTTCTCATACCCGACTTGAGGACAAGTCGGATTTTGTGGCATGAAGTATTGATACAGACCCAAACCCACTATTGGGTCAAAATGGGTCAGGTCAGCTGAAAAATGGCGAGAACAAAGTAGGGGGGATCGGTTGGAGAAAAAATGTTCTAAAGTTTAGGGGACGTGGCTGATCCATGAAACCAGCTTAGGGAATGTGGCTTATCCATGAAACCAAGCGGGGATAACTGCTCCCAATAACTTTTAGTTTTAGTATTTGTTTTATCATCAAAGTAGGGTTCTAAACCTTTTAATTGGAGACCTCCCATTCTCGAATATAGGCACTATCGTGTACTTTATTTTAGTATTTTAATCTATTAATTTTCTAGTTCTTATCATGACGCCATCACAAGTGTCTATTTTATGTTGTTTAAATTTTACTGATCAAATATAATACATTTTCGTTCAACTGTATCAATTTGGATTACTCTACGTTTCGACGTAAATCTAATTAAAAAATAAGTCAAGTTATGTATAGTCCATACTTATCATGTCGTGTACAACGTTATAATAGTTAGGCTAATGGTTGTTGGGATGGGCCTCCAAGGAAGACTACCTTTCACATCACCTGCCACATCATCAAGGAGGGTGGTCTTTCTTAAAGTGATGGACCAAGGGCGTGGGGATGGCATTCCCCATTTTATTATTATTATTATTATTATTATTATTATTATTATTATTATTTAATTCTAATTCAAAGTAATAAATAAATATAAAATTAAAATAAATACTAAAATTAGTAAAAATAAGTTACAATAAAAAATATAAACTTAAAAAAGTACAAGATTTTCCTAAAACATTTAAAAATCTAGAACTACTTTTGACGTATTTTTCTTGCATTTTTTCCAAAACTAGACGCATTTCTTCAGGAAAAGTCAAAACGTCGGTCGACATTAATTTGAATTCCTCGACTGCTTTCGTTTCTTCTATCAACTTGAGCTTTTCGTTCTTCACCCGTAGCTTTTTGGTTGAAAGCTTCCATTTGGGTCGTTAAATCGTCGAGCTGAGAACCGCTCCCGCTACTTGATGCGACTTTTTTTGCATCTGCCGCTTGCTTTCGAGCTTTGTCCCAACCTATTTTAGTAACAAAAAAATATATATTAGCAAAAAAAAAAAGGAAAACATAATTAATATGTAAAAATGAAAAAATTTAACAGCCTATGGGACATTGCTCCTTCTCAATCGGTGGCTCGTCAAACTTCGCCTCCTCATTTATATCGATAAGAATATGACCTGTCGAGCCTCCCGCGCTATAACTTCCTTCCTCAGAATTTTTACTACGTTTGGCGCGTAGAGCCTCGTTGCGGACCTTCGCCCACTTTACCTTTACCTTTACGTTAGGGTGGCGTAACTTGAGTTTTAGGAACAATCTCTTCTTCATCACTATTCTCGTAGACGGGGTGAGACGGGCCTATCGGTGACGATGAGGGAGGTGTTTGTGTTTGTTGTGTTGGCTGAAAAGGAGTGGGAAACGATTGTGGCGAAACTTGTCGCATTTCCATATATTGCATTGAATTAAACTGGGAGAAAGCGTTCGGGCTTTGTTGGTAAATAGACAAAGCCCTAAACAGTGGTACTTGTTGCAGAAGAGGCAGATCTAGTATCGGGGTGTAGCAATCCGTCGTTGTATTCGGGTTGAATGGTTCCATAAGGTTTTTTTTTTTTTTTTCACAGTAGACGATTATTTTTTATAAAAAAAAAATTAGAGAGATTTTGGTTGAGCTATAGAGAAATTTTGTTAAAAAATGTGATGAAATGGGTTGGTTTTTATATATATATTTTTTTAATATAGCCGTTGGAAATCCAACGTTAATATTTGACCACATTTGGCTTGTCTCTAACGTCTCACATAAGACGTTTAAGACAGAAGATGGACCAAGACGCGGTGTGGGCCATTCAAAACGACCTGAAACGAGCCGGGAATACAGCCTTAAGAAATAATGTAGGAGAAACATTAAACGTGACATAAAAGGTGACATGAGGGTTGACTAAAAACCAAAAAAGAGTCCGTCGCACTATAAATGAATCAATCCTTTTAGACCAGTGGGTATGGGCACCGGCAAGGGAGCGGCATCGCCAAGCCGGGCCGGGCTACACCGCCCCCCTGGCGCGGCAACGGCATGACCGGCTTCCCCTTGCCGTTTATGCCGTGCCTTGTGCTTGTGATTGGTGGGTTGGGTTGAGCTGGCGGCCCTTCTTCTTTGCCGGCCCGGCACCACACCCAGTGGTCTTAGAAAATCAAAAGCGAGTTTGTCACTTTCCTCCAATTTCTCAGGTCCATACAACTACACTACCATTCAATCTCCATATCATTTCATATTATTCTCTCTCTCTCTCTCTCTTCATCCGCCGATTATTTCACACACCTTTTTAACCTAATAATAATATTATCATCATCATCATCGTCATCACCGATCTGTTTCTGTCAACAGATTCTCACCTTTTTCTCTTCTTTCCTTGCACCACAGATCTCATTTTTTGCAGGTTATTCCTCGATTTAATCCACGCTACTGATTGTTTACGTCACTCCTTTTTTTTTTTTTTCATGTTACTTTAGTTTCTTCGTCGATGACTGTTGATATTTACCTGATTACTGTTGGCTTTCACTGTTTTATTTTATCGGTACTGTTTTAATGTTTAATATAAGGTCTCAGTGAATTAAGGCGTGGATTACATGATTTTTTATTTTATTTTTATATTTGATATAGATACAATGATACAGTAGAAATTAGTAGTAGTTGACTTTTTTTTTCTTTCTAGAATTTGAACTTATTTGAGGTACAAGTTTCACATGTTTTTTGTTTTCTGATATTGAGTTGAAAGCATGATATGAATGTTTGAGTTTGGTACTTGAATTAATTATTACAATCAGATAGCTAACTTAGGTGACTATAATATATTTATTTTAATAATCAGGTTTATTGCAGCAGCTCTAATTCTAAGACCGTCCGTTGTGGGCCGCGAGCGTGAGTGAGGTTTCAGCCCGGTGCTCACCCCAGCCACAACAGCCCCACGCGAACAGCCGCGTCGCGAGCACAGGCGACGGTGGTCGCGTGCGTTAACGGGAAAAAGTGAGCTTTGGTCGCGCCGGTGCTCACCTCCCGCCACAACGGGGTCAAGTGACCGGGTTACTTGAAAGTGAAGTCTGTGGCTCGCGGCTGCTCGCTCGCGGCCGACAACGGATAGTCTAATTATTAATTCACTTTAGTGTATATCTAGGGGTACAAACGAGCCGAGCCGCTTGCGAGGTACCAGATACCGGCTCCCGGCTCGATAAATGCTCGAAACGAGCCGAGCCTTATTGAGCCTGAGCCGAGCTTGAGCCTAAAGCAAAGCTTGAGCCGGCATGTGAAGCTCGTGAGGTTCGTCGAGCCTTAGTGTAGTGTTAGTTTTATAAATATTTTATAATATTTACCCCTCATTTAAAGTTGTTGAGTAAACAAGCCTAGCCTAGCTTATTTAAACTTGTTTACGAGCCTGAACATATAAATAAGCTTGTTTAGTGTACGAGCTTGAGCCCGAGCTTCACTTATGGAGCTTGCAGGCCTGCTATTTATATTATTTTTATTCGATATATTTAATATATATTAAATGAGCCGAGCTCGAGCTGAGAAAATACCGACGAGCCGAGTTCGGCTCAGCTTGTTTACATGTATGACCGAAATTGCTCTAGTTTCGTTATCTTTAGGAAACATGCAATTGGAGTTCCCATAAATGTGATGTCTTGAATTTTTATGCTCACGGAGCTGAGTGTTTATAAAAGGTTTGATTTTGCAGGAAAGAGGGAAACAATGAAGTTGATAATTTAGAAGCAGCTGGTTCAGTTTAAGTAGGGGAAGATGGGTTTTAATCCCTTGGTTTCATATTGTCGTCCAGTGGAAAATGGTGTATGGGCAACCGCGGTGGAAAATGAATTTGGGTCTTACACGCCCTGCGCAACAGATTCTTTGGTCACTGGCATTTCGCATTTGGTCCTTCTGGGATCTTGCATATACAGGATATGGGTTACAAAGAAGAATTTGAAAGTGCAAAGGTTCAAATTAAGGTCAAATCTCTACAACTATATGTTGGGGTTATTGGCGTTATACTGTGCTGCTGAGCCGTTATTTAGATTGATAATGGGCATTTCGGCTTTTAATGTTGATGGAGAGACTGGTCTTGCTCCATATGAGGTTTGTTCTAACCACCTTCCATGGTGATCATATTAGAATAAAAGATCACATAGTTTCTTCAAATGGCATCAAGTTTAAGTTTTATTGGGGAAATCTAGAACTGCCTAGTGAAGTAATTTATTCTGGCCTTACTATGTTTCTATTTTCATCTATCATTGCAGATGGTTACCTTACTTCTTAAGGCTTTTACATGGTGTTGTATGCTGATCATGATTGGTCTTGAAACAATGGTTTATGTTTATGAAGTCCGTTGGTTTGTGAGGTTTGGTGTCGTTTATGCTTTGCTTGGGGATGCAGTGTTGTTCAATCTTGTGCTTTCTGTGAGCCAATATTACTCTAGGTTTGTTCCATACCACTTGAAATTGCTTGCAAATAAAAAAAAGAGTTATAAAGTGAACTCATCAGTTTATAATTGAACTTGTTCTTTGCAGATATGTTCTGTATCTCTTTGTCAGTGAGGTTGCCATACAGGTTAGATGTTATTAATGTTATGTAGTTAATTCTTTTTTATTTGTTACTTCAGTTGATATATTTTTAAACTTAAGGTACCATCCTCAAGTACACTAACTAAAACCAGTGGCGCAGCTATTAAGGGGCGGGGAGGGGAGGCCGACCCCCCTGAATTTTCACTCAGAAGTTCCGATTATATAGTATTCGTATAATTTTTTTTTTGTATATACAGTTTCGACCCCCCGAAATTGGTTTTCGACCCCCCGAAACTAGTGATTTCCGACACCCCGGTGACTTCCGACCCCCCGAAGTTTCGGGTCAAGCTTCGTCACTGACTAAAACACCACTTGTTTCACAACATTGATTAATGATTCTTATGAATATACAGTAGAGGTTTCCATCATAAAGACTTGAGTTTTATGATATATGTGTCAAACAACTCTTGAGCTTCTTTAAATTTTTATTGGCTTATTGCAAACTTTTATTAACTTCGAATTTGATATAAACCTTCAATAATTACGTAAAACTCTTTGGTGGCAGCATGATTACAATGTTTCAAATTATCATTACCCTGAAAAGCATCAAGAATGTCGCCCTATAACTTATTTCTACTTATTTTAAGCCAGTTTTTGATTTTTAATATAGATAATGAAAGTACAACCTGATTGTAGTATGTTTGGATTATAAATTGGTTTATCAAGAGTTCTTATATACAATAAATTCTTTAATGTAGGTTCTGTTTGGACTATGCTTGCTTGTCTATCTTCCTACTTTGGATCCTTATCCGGGCTATTCCCCGATACGGGAGGAGTCTTTGGATGATGCTGAATATGAAGAACTTGCTGATAGTGAGCAAATTTGTCCCGAGAGGCATACCAACATTATTTCTAGTAAGTTTACTAGTTTGTTAAAAAATTGTGTACCAAAACCGTTTATTTAACCTTTTATGTTATACTTTATTTATACTTTAAGGCTGTAATATTAAAACACAGATCATTTTTATCAACCGTGTTTTCATGCTTTATTGTATCTATTTACATGGAAGTTCACCGTCTCCTTCTGAGGACATACTTTATTGCATCTATTTATGATATATTTTCATGTTTCTTTTTAGGTATCTTCTTCTCTTGGATGGATCCACTCATGCTTTTGGGATACAAAAGACCTCTTACAGAAAAGGATATATGGAAACTGGACACCTGGGATCAGACAGAAACACTAAACAGCAAGTATGCTGTTGTTTCTGCTTACAATATTTTTAAATGATGGTATTTTTATTCTTGATAATAAATTTATATTTTTTTTCCCTTTAGATTCCAAATATATTGGGCAGAAGAGCTCCGTAAACCTAAACCATGGCTTTTAAGGGCTTTACATCGTAGTCTTGGAGGAAGGTTTGTACAATGACATTTTGCTACAAAGTTTTGTTTCCTGTTACATATATTTTCACTAAAAACGAGAAAGTCTGAATATATCATTTTTGTTTGATTACAGGTTTTGGTGGGGAGGCTTTTGGAAGGTATCCTGAGTTCATTGATCTTTCATAGTTTTGAATCTCATATGTTATTAAGATATATAGAAGCACCTTTGCTGTTGACTTACTAAATAAAATAAATCTATGAGATTTGAATATTAAAAGTCTTGGGCTATTTGGTGAGTTGCACATTTTGCACAATATGGACGTTTTTTGAACTCCGTATGTCATAATGTCATATGAGTCCTGATCATTAAACCAGTCAATGAACATTAGATATGATTAAAATGATAATGTTCTTCTTTGGTTTTGTAAATATAATACAGTGAGCGTCATTGTGTTGTTTTTATTTTAATATTGTTCTTCTCTTGGGCATTTGTAGATCGGCAATGATCTTTCTCAGTTTGTTGGGCCACTGATTTTGAACCAGCTATTATTAGTGAGTTAGCTTATTCTTTGAATTTCTGTGTCTAAATTATTAGCTGCTGCAATTTAATTTCTTTAACTGGCTCCCCTAATTTCTGTTTTACTTGGTTATACTTTTCAGTCTATGCAAGAACGTGCTCCAGCTCAGATAGGTTACATCTATGCATTCTCAATTTTCGTTGGAGTGGTACAAGTTCTATAGCCTTCTTTTTTGTTAGTATTATTCTTTTCTAATAAAAACATAAACTGTATGACTTCCAAACATTCTCTGATGCATCCGGTTATAGCTTCTTTTGCAAAACTAAAGGAGAACTATTTTCTGAATTTTAACATTTTTTTTGTAGCACCCTCTTCTGTTTCTCTCTCCCATTTTTGGGCTCTATTAGATTTTGGTTAAATTTGGTTCCTGCTATAAGAAAAATTCATGATACTTAGTTAGTTATGTTTCCATTACATCATTTTAACTTAGTTTTAAAGATGGTTATACTGGTTATAATTTTAGGTACTTGGTGTGCTATGTGAGGCTCAATATTTTCAGAATGTCATGCGTGTTGGATACCGCCTTCGTTCAACCCTGGTAATAACTACACTCTCATTAAGTGCAATAATACTTGTTTCTTAAAAACAATGTTTGGAAATTTGGCATGTAAAATTTCACAAATTTCTTGGGAAAGAGTGTTATTTCTTAATTTTTATTTGCCTTTCTTCTGTTATTGGTTATTTACTTTTAAATCTATTAGTATTTCAGTCATTGCTGAGTCGACCTCTTTATCGTTTAAATGCTAACTTTCTTTCTTGCTTTTTTATTTGAACCTATGATTTCTTTCAAGATTGCTGCAGTTTTCCGGAAAACTCTAAGGCTAACCAACGAGAGTCGCAGAAAGATTGCATCTGGGAAGATTACCAACTTGATGACAACCGATTCTGAATCTCTGCAGGCATGTTTCTTTAGGATTTATGTTCTTTTGAGATGTATATTTCAGAACAGATAAAAAGGTTTGGGTTGACCTGGAACACATCTTGGCCAAGTTTTAATAATAGTATGATATATTTAATAACAGGGTTTAGGAAGTTTTATTCATTAGAAATACACTTCGTGGCTCGTGTGACTTTCAACCCATTTGACCTGGTTCCTTCTTAGTTAATCTTGTTACTTAACGAGTTTAACCGGTCAGAGATAAAATGTAACTGGAATCAACCTGATCATTAGTAAATCGAACAGCATTGCCACCCTCTGGTAGTATTTTAATTTATTAACCTATGGTGATGATAATGGCAAATGCAATCTCTATAATCATGCTTTTCTTTTTCAATTAAAAAGGGATCATCTAGTGTAAGGGTATTGATTTAATTAGTTTATGAATAATTTTATTTTTATCGTCTTTTCCACAGCAAGTATCCCAGTCACTTCACACTTTATGGTCTGCCCCTTTCCGTATCATTATTGCTTTGGTCCTTCTCTACCAACAATTGGGTATCGCCTCAATCCTTGGCGCGCTATTGCTAGTTCTCATGTTCCCCATACAGGTACAAAGACATTCACAGATACATACATTAAAATTAATGTTACATTCATTGTAAAAATGTTTTGTCTTTTGGACACAGACTTTGGTTATCAGTAACATGCAAAGAATGTCTAAGGAAGGACTGCAGCGAACTGACAAGAGAATTGGTCTCATGAATGAAATCTTAGCAGCCATGGACACTGTCAAGTCTCTCTCTCTCCCCCCCTCTGCATACATATATACACACATATTCCTCTTTTACAATACCATTCTTTGTTAATGAAAATGATTTGAAAAATTAACAACCATTTTGATTCGATTTAATTTGTATTTCAGATGCTATGCTTGGGAGGATAGTTTCCAAAAGAAGGTTCAAAGTGTTAGAACCGAAGAGCTATCATGGTTTCGGAATGTACAAATGCTAGGAGCGGTATGTTATAAAACAAATATCATGTACATGAAAAAATTCTACATGATTTTATGATTTAAGTCACAGCTGTTAAATGATCTGAATTATTGTTAATAATTGTATTGCAGTTGAATACATTTATATTAAATAGTATTCCGGTGGTGGTGATTGTGGTTTCATTTGGGTTGTTTACATTACTTGGAGGAGAGTTGACACCTGCTAGAGCCTTCACATCACTCTCTTTGTTTGCCGTACTTCGTTTTCCACTTTTCATGCTTCCAAATATGATTACTCAGGTTTTGTGCAATTACTTCATCAATTAGTTTTTTATTCCATTCCAAGTATCTATATTTTGTATAAGTTTATTTTCAGGTTGTAAATGCCAATGTGTCCTTGAAACGTTTGGAAGACCTACTTTTAGCTGAGGAGAGACTTCTTCTTCCAAATCCACCTCTTGAGCCAGGCCTTCCAGCCATCTCAATTAAGAATGGGTCCTTTTCATGGGATTCAAAGGTCTTATCTTAACTTTTATTAACATGTCACAAATTCGCAATGCAGAGTGTTTTATATACTTTTCTTTTACTTGTCGCAGTCAGATAGACCTGCATTGTCAAATATAAACTTAGACATCCCAATGGGTAGTCTGGTGGCAATTGTTGGAAGTACAGGGGAGGGGAAAACGTCACTTGTATCTGCTATGCTAGGAGAACTTCCTCCAGTTAGTGATGCACATGTTGTTATTCGAGGAACAGTTGCTTATGTCCCACAAGTCTCTTGGATTTTCAATGCAACGGTATTTCATGGATATTTGTTAATTTTCACATCTAGTTTCAGTTTAGACATGGCAAAATAGACAAGGTTGGGTAACGGGTCATAGAGGGCTTGGGTCAAATTGGAAACTTTTTATAGAGGGTGAAACACATTAGGTCGGGTTGAGTTAATAGTACTTTGGTCCATTTTGTGTATTAAAGATAGTTGCAATAAGAATCTGATATTTTGAAAAAAAAAAAAAACAATTTAGTAGGTTGTATGCATTTGAAATACACTTGGCAACTTTCGACTTGTTTGACCCATTTCCTTTTTAACTACTTTAATATTAAAAATGGCCTGTTAGAAACAAAACATAACCCGTATCAATCAGTTCATAAGTCATAACTAAATGCGTCGGAGATGCTCCCGCTCCCTCCAATTGAGTTTCATATTCTTGTATGATTATAATCATCAAAATGAATATTTAAAGTGCTAGTTAAGTCCAATGGGTTGACATTTATACCCTTCTGTTGCAGGTGCGTGACAACATATTGTTTGGATCCCCCTTTGACCGTGAAAAGTACGAAAAGACACTAGATGTAACTGCATTGCACCATGATCTAGAATTGCTTCCCGTAAGCATCAGTGTGTTTAATCAAATTTCAAGTTTTTATTACTATATCTTAAATATTAAATTATATATTATTAGTTATTATATATTGTATGGTGTTTATGGTAGGGTGGTGATCTTACTGAGATTGGTGAAAGAGGGGTGAATATTAGCGGAGGACAAAAGCAGAGAGTTTCCATGGCTAGAGCTGTATACTCTAACTCAGATGTTTATGTGTTTGATGATCCTTTAAGTGCTCTGGATGCTCACGTGGGCAGACAGGTAAAATTGCATAATTACCCTAGCTTTAAGCATTTGATCATATGATTAAGTGCTCTTGATGCTCATGATGCAATATGGACGATGAATGTATTTTAATTACCAGGTTTTTGAGAAATGTATTAAAGAAGAATTAAGAGGAAAAACACGAGTTCTAGTTACAAATCAGCTACATTTTCTTTCACAAGTAGATAGGATCATGTTGGTCCATGAAGGCATGGTGAAAGAGGAGGGATCGTACGAGGAACTCTCACAGAACGGTGTACTCTTTCAGAAATTAATGGAAAATGCAGGAAAAATGGAAGAATATGTGGAAGAACAAGAAGAAATAGGAGGTTCTGATTCTAAGACATCAAAACCTGTTACAAATGGTGAGTTAGTTAAAGATGTTGAAAAAAAGAAAGAAACCAAATCTGTTCTTATCAAGCAAGAGGAACGGGAAACAGGCGTTGTCAGCTTCAATGTTTTAAGGAGGTAAGATTTATCCTTGTGTAAATCTAGACCAGTATTAGATTTTTATGGAAAGTAGAAATTACTTATTTGTTTGTTTTTTTTTAAATTCAGGTATAAAGATGCATTAGGAGGGTGGTGGGTGGTGGCTATATTGTTTGGGTGCTATACAGCAACAGAAACTTTAAGAATATTGAGTAGCACATGGTTAAGTATTTGGACAGATGAAAGCACTCCAAAGACCTACAGCCCATTGTTCTATAACATTATCTATGCACTTTTATCACTTGGTCAAGTATGTTTCTAATCATTTTTATTATTGCAAGGGTTGATTTACATTGCCTAAAACTTATGGATTTACAATTTGATTTTCAGGTTATGGTGACTTTGGGAAATTCTTATTGGTTGATCATGGCAAGTCTTTATGCAGCTAGAAAGTTGCATAATGCAATGCTTAACTCCATATTAAGGGCTCCGATGGTCTTCTTCCACACCAATCCACTTGGGCGTATTATTAATAGATTTGCAAAAGATCTTGGTGATATTGATCGAAATGTTGCCCCATTTGTGAACATGTTTTTAGGCCAAGTATCACAACTTTTGTCAACCTTTGTTCTCATAGGATTATTAAGCACCATGTCTCTTTGGGCTATTTTGCCACTTTTGTTGCTCTTCTATGCAGCTTATCTGTATTATCAGGTATGTAATATTTATTTATACAAACACACTCGAAGTAGAGGCAGAAAATTGGGCGGGTGGGTCGCGTTGGGTAACCATTTAAAATGGGTAATTTTGGTAAAGGTTGAAATGGCCTGGTCCGATTGTGTTGACCCAGAAAACACTTTGTCTTATTATTTTATGGTTAATGGGTGTGTTACATATGATTAAAACGACTATATTACCACAATATTAATCTTTTTTTTTTTTTTTTTTTCATAAGGTGGCTTAGGAGGTTGTATGCGTTAAATATACACTTTAGGTGACTTGTGTGCCACCCATTTAATCCATTATCTTTTAGAGTATTTTTTTTAGGCATATTTGACTCAATAGAGATAAGATACAACCCAAAGCGACCCATTTCTTCTAAATTTTATTGATACATAATTTTGTCGGTTTTTGGTTCCTTCAGAGCACTGCTCGTGAGGTAAAGCGAATGGATTCCATTACAAGATCTCCGGTGTATGCACAATTCGGGGAAGCACTGAACGGTCTATCTACCATCCGTGCATATAAAGCCTATGATCGAATGGCCAAAATTAATGGGAATTCTATGGACAATAACATCAGGTTCACATTAGTCAACATGAGCGCAAACCGTTGGCTTGCAATCCGATTAGAAACTGTTGGGGGTCTCATGATTTGGCTAACCGCAACTTTTGCTGTTATGCAAAATGGCAAAGCAAGAAATCAAGAAGCATTTGCATCCACCATGGGTCTTCTTCTAAGTTATGCATTAAATATTACTAGTTTACTGACGGCTGTCCTTAGACTTGCAAGTTTAGCCGAAAATAGCTTGAATGCTGTTGAACGTGTCGGTACTTATATTGAATTGCCTTCTGAAGCTCCTCCTGTAATTGAAGATAGCCGCCCTCCACCTGGCTGGCCTTCATCAGGATCTATAAAGTTTGAAGATGTTGTTTTACGGTATAGGCCTGAACTTCCTCCTGTGCTGCATGGTTTGAATTTTTTTATTCCTCCTAGTGATAAGGTTGGAATAGTGGGAAGAACAGGGGCTGGGAAATCCAGCATGCTCAATGCTTTATTTCGGATCGTAGAATTGGAAAGAGGAAAAATTATTATTGATAATTGTGATATTGCAAAGTTTGGGTTAACTGATCTTCGCAAGGTTCTTGGTATCATACCTCAAGCACCTGTTCTCTTCTCAGGTACATCAAATATGCTAATATAATCAATTAAATAACATTAAAGGTTGCAAATTTGCCTGCCAAGTGAATTGGGAAAGGGTAAGATGGTGCGGGTCAAAAGCGGGTATTTTGTATCAGTTTAGATTAACCCGAAACACTTTTTCGATAATCCTTAGCATGTGAAAAATGATTATAAAAATTTATATTATTTCGGTGATAATCTAATATTTTGCATTTAATGATTTTAGGGGGGGTTTGCGGCATCTAAGATCCATTTGGGCAACTTTCGACCCTTTTAAGCTGTTTTTTGTTTGATTCGGTAGAGATAAAAATGTACCTTGAATCAACCCATACATAAATAAATTTGTCGAATCACCACGTGTAAATGATATGAGTGCTAGCTATTTGCATCTCCAATATTGTTGGTCTATATCTGATGAAGTGCCCATTGGACTTTCAGAGTCTTTGAAATATCCATTCAAAGTTTAAAAAACAATATAGAAGAGATTCAATTTCCAAAAAAAGTTACACAATTGTTCAACTTTGTAAGCGTGTTACATGTGTCTATTGTCAAAACAACCCAAATAATCAATTTTGAGTGGTATAGGGTTTTTTTCAAGAGAAAAACCCACAACAGCAAATGTTATAACTTTTTTTGGGACGTCCTTAACTGATAAGATGTCATTCCTTGTGAATTTGTTTTTATCAACGTTACCCTGCCTTTTAAGTTTTTTTTTCCTGACTTGTTAGAATTGTTTTTTTTAAAGGGACTGTGAGGTTTAACCTGGATCCTTTCAACGAGCACAATGATCCTGATCTTTGGGAATCTTTAGAGAGGGCCCATCTTAAGGATGTTATCAGGAGAAATCCATTGGGTTTAGATGCTGAGGTACATGTTCATTTCCGGTTTCTTGGATTTTATTTTAAGCAAACTGTTGTTCGTCAAATGACCTCTTAATCAGGATGGTTTGAATTCTCAGTTTTGTTGACTTGATTTTTTTATTTTGTTTTGTTGTAACAAAGGTGTCAGAGGCTGGAGAGAATTTCAGTGTTGGACAACGACAATTATTAAGTCTTTCACGTGCATTGCTTCGGAGATCAAAGATTCTTGTTCTTGATGAAGCAACTGCCGCTGTTGATGTTAGAACAGATGCACTTATCCAAAAGACCATCCGTGAAGAATTCAAGTCTTGTACTATGATAATTATTGCTCACCGTCTAAATACGATTATTGATTGTGACCGTATTCTTCTTCTTGATGCTGGTCAGGTATATAAGAGATTTATCCAATTAACCGATTTCCATTCTTTTTTCTATACAATTAATATGTTAGATATGATTATGAAACACTTAAGTATACTTTGCACCACTTTTAACCATTTTATATGTTTTGGATTTTTTTAAGGTTTTCCATGATTTGACATTTTGACCTGATCTATATCAATAGGACAATAGGATACAATGCAAATTGACCCTTGTTTACCTTAATGGATTAAATTACCATCTCTACCAAGATCACACGATTTCAGTAGAATTAAATTAAAATGATACTAATACATAATATCGACTATAAATGCCAAAGTTTAAAAGAACGGAAACAAGCCTTGAGGCGAACCGAGACGCAGTCAAAAAATAAATATAAAACCTATGTATCTTATAAAAAAATCGACCTAGAAAAGTCTAATACATCAAAAATAAATAATTGACCCAAAAAGTCAAAAACACCAAAACACACACACACATCAAAAACAGCCTAAACCACCTGAGGCGCACATTTTCTTAGCGCCTTGGCCCTTAGAGGCGTATGTACAATCTGAACCCCATGAGGCGCGCCTCAGATTTGTTTTCTTAGCGTTTCGCCTTGAGGCGCGCCTCGAGGGGCACGCCTCACCCATTTTTTTTAAACCATGATAAATGCTACATGAAAAAGGCAGTAGTGTTGAATTTTTTATGTAGTCCTAATTTGTAGTCAAGTAGGAAGGTCACATGTTTGACCTCGAGAGTCAAGAGCCAAAGTGTAAGGTTTTGGTATGGGTTGAGTTGACCCAAAACACTTGTCCAAAATTTTACATTTTATTATAAATATAATGATCACAACTATTATATTATTGATGTATTTCAATAATAAGTTAGGGGTTGTTTGGTTGATTAAGTGCTGAATCATTAAGAGGCTCTGAATGGTTAAAAGCTGAATCATTCAGCAACCCTTGTTTTAAATAAAGTTATTCAGGAAGTTTTCGTCATCATCATACTCAGTTAATCCCACCTATAGCAAAGCTAAGGTAGGGTCTGAGGAGGGTAAGATGTAGACAGCCTTACCTCTACCCCTAAGAATAGAGAGGTTGCTTCCAGTGAGACCCCTGGCTCGATGTGGTTTGGTATCAAGCCTTGGACATAAGGCACAAAACACTTATTCAGGAAGTTTTATGTATTTAAATACAATTTAGGTGAAATTTGACCGATTTATAATTGAACAAGCTGAAATTGCTATCTCTACATGATCCATTTCTTCACAACTGAAAAATGAGTTATTTTCTTTTATTATCCCAGGTTGTTGAGTACGATGCCCCAGTAAAACTTCTGCAAGACGAACACACTGCTTTCTCTAAAATGGTTCAAAGTACAGGGGCTGCAAATGCACAATATCTGCGAAACTTAGCATTTGGAGCAGAAGAAGAGAAGGCAGGGAAGGTGGCAATAGATGGTCAGAGGAAGTGGCTTGCCTCGACACGGTGGGCAGCAGCCGCCCGATTCGCACTTGCTTCTAGCCTCAGTTCATCTCAAAACGACCTCACGCAAATAGCAACTGAAGATGATAACAATATCCTCAAGAAAACAAAAGATGCAGTTGTAACGCTTCAGGGTGTTCTGAAAGGTGAACATGATAAGGATATTGAAGTCTCACTTGAACAGGCCCACGTCCCGAGTGATAGATGGTGGTCAGCTCTTTATAAAGTAGTCGAAGGTATGTCGATAGTTATACCTTATCATGTTATTAAATTATCTGATCTGATTCTTATGATTCAAACTCACATAATCGCATTTGAATTGTCCCCAGGTCTTGCAGTGATGGGCAAGTTGGGTCGTAACAAGCTCCAGCTATCAGAATACGCCTTAAAGGACGAACCGATTGATTGGGACCATGTTCAGATGTAGGACGACATACTTGCTGCTTAAGATCTAAGTTGGTTCAGTAACACTGGTTCACCAACTTCACCTTGATTGTAATTTTGAAAACACAACTTTTTCAACCACAATTTGTAACTTTAAAAGTTAAAACCCTCGTTTTCATACTTGAAACTAGTTAGCTGATAGACGGTCATGGGCTCGTATCGATGTTTTTGTAAATCAGGTTCAAAACTGTGTAATAGACTTGAATAATTAACGCCTGATGGGTGGATTTTTCTCTCTTTGAAGTTGTTAGTACTACTTTTATAAGAGAATATTGCAAGCTTGCAATGTAACTAGGTTTGTGATTTTTATTCCACAAGAACTAAAGCGCTTTTTCGACCTAAGGTCGGATTCTTAAGCCGGTTCTAAACCGAATTGAACATGAGCAGATTTGGGATTTGATTAGTGTCAAGTATTTCATGATCTTTTCAAATACTAAAAATACTTTATTGTCCATGTTTTATACTTTCATATTCTATTTTAGAGTAAATTAGGTCAACCCCATATGCAAGTTTTAAATTTCGCATAGTCTTGAGAAATTACGCTTCGGCTAAGGAATATGGTTCCCCTTTCCTCTCTCTTATCCACATTAGCGCTACGTCATTTCATCCTTCCCCTTTCCATTTTGAGGGAAATGGTTCTCTCTTATTCCCCCTTCCTTTTTTTTATTATTTGATTTAAAAGAAAAAAGAAGAAAATAACAAATTCTCACCGAAATCACTTTGGGGGGGGGGGGGGGGGGGGGTGTTACCGCCGGTGACGAGGTGATGTGGCAGTCACTGACCCCCTCCTCGATCTCCACACCCCTCGGTCTTATGATTATTATTGTTCACTTGGCCATCAAACATGTTATCATTCGCATGGATATCTGTTAATTTTTGGAGGTTCATTTTTTTTTTCGAAAATTACTATTTTATTTCATGTATAAAAAAGATACATATTTTAACCATTGTCAGTTCACTCGACCATAGGTGGGTGGATTGATCATAGTTAGAATCTTTCAAACCTAAAGAAGAAAATTGAAATTTCAACAATTTACCCTGCGACCAGCAGACCTGCCAAAAAGGAGGCCCCTGTAAACTTCCTCACAGACCCCACGGAAGGGAGATCCACCCTGCGACCAGCAGACCTGCTTGTCTTTGGTTGGGAGAGAGGGAAACATGCCTGTGTGGACCTCACCGGGGTATCTCCACTGGTTGGGTTACGGGAAACAGGGTTCGTAGCTCGGCAAGCATCAAGAAAGGCGGAATCAAAAAAAGTAGATAAACATGCTAAAGCTTGTGCAGATAACCAACATGTCTTTATCCCTCTGGCTTTCGACACCTTTGGCTCCCTGGCGCCAGAAGCTATTCGATTCTTGACCAGGGTCCAACGGGTTGTCCACAGCAATGTTTCATCCCCAGGGGGGCAAGGTTTTGTCTTTAGTAGACTAGGGTTTGCAATTCAAAAAGGGGTGGCGGCGCAGCTTGTTGCCCGTCTACCAGCTATTATGATGTAACTTCCGTATTTTGTTTTAATGAAATATTTTGAAAAAAAAACAATTTACGGACTGATCCACGCAATATAGGAGTAGACCTAGGTGGGTGGAAATGGTGGATTGAGGTCGTCGGCACCCCATGATTTTTTTCTTTAATAGTATATATAAAATATAATCTCGATCCACCGCCATGAAAGTTTGACACCTACCCCATGAGTAGGGCTGGAACCACAGTAGAAAGAATAGAGTAAATAAAACATTTTTTTCAACGATCAAAGCGATAACTGTTACTTGGTTATTTGAAGGAGAAGAAATACATTGGTTTAGAGGGGCGGTGACGGTTTTCTATTTTTTTTTATCTTTCGACTTAATTACTACATAAATACAATTTCATATTAAAACAACATGTATATACAATTTCTTCCACACACACAATTTCTTTCATAGTAAATCAGCATTAGAATGTGTGGTGTAGTGGTTGGAAGCTCCCCTTTCAACCCGATCTCTGCAAGTTTGATTCCCGGGTGTGACTTTTTGTATTTTATTTCCTGACTAGGGGCGAAACTGAATCGGGAGGGGTTAGACCCAATTTTTTTTATCGGTAGTGGCAAACCGGCGTGGGCCGGACTCAACTCAGACTCAATTTACCTACGAAAATCGCAAATTTAAACCACTGCCCAACATATCCTTCGCCCATGTCCTGGCGTAATTATATATATATATATATACACACACACACACACAACTTTTTCCATAGTAAAACAACATTGGAGTGTGTGATGTAGTGGTTGGAGGCTTCCCTTGCAACTCAGGTGGCACTGGTTCGACTCCCAACTACAACATTTAGTACTTTTATTTTTTTTCTCAGGGTATTATATATAATTATATATATTTTACTAGGAGTGTTAGTGGGTTCATCACCCCCAAACTTTGCAATATGGTAGTTTTGCCCATTAAACGATATGAATATTAGTGTCCTTACGAAGTGGTGGTGGAGGTGGAAGGTGGAGAAATCGGCACTTTGGAACAGGGTCGTATTGGCTATTCACAAGCAACATGGCGCATGGTCTTTTCTACCTGTTAAAGCTGGTTTGTCTGGCGTTTGGAGTTGTATAAACAAAGTCGACAGGCTGCTGATGGATCGGAATATAAATATTAGAGTATTGATAAAAGGAGATGTCAGGAATGCGGTTTCGACCCGTTTCTGGGTCGACTCATGGGCTGATTGTGGACCATTGATGTACATATTTCCATATCTTTTCCCACTTGAGTCCAAGAAGTTAGTTACAATCGCAGACAGACTAATGAGCTGGGAATGGAAGCGGATTCCTTCTACTCAGGAAGAAACTCAAGAATTGGCTGAGTTGACGGTTTTGGTCTCGGCGGTTCAGTTAAATGACGAACAGGACAAGTGGGTATGGAAGGGAGACTCAGACGGCAATTTCTCGGTTTCTTCTTACAGGAAATTGCTCTCACAATATATTGTCCCCTTCTCCCCTTTCGAAGGTAAGCATTTTTGGGTGGCGAGCCGAACAAGACAGGCTGCCCACGCTATTGGGGCTGAAAAAACGCAAAATATACAGCGGGTCAACGATTTGCAGGTTATGCGGCCAGTCGGATGAACATTCAGACCACTTGTTGACGTCTTGTTACATAGCGTCGATCATTTGGGATAAAGTTTCAACATGGTGCAAGATTCCACAGCTTTATGCGTTCAGCGTTCGTGACCTCCTGAACATTTACAAGACACCGACCATTGAGAATAACAAACGCAAGTGGGTTAGAATGATAGTTGTGGGGGCCTGTTGGGCTATATGGAAAGCACGAAATGGGCTCATCTTTAACAGCAAAAGGGTATGCGCACAGGGTCTATTTGCTGAAATTCAAGCAACGACGTTCCTTTGGGCGAAACACAGATCTAGGCGAGTCAATTAGACGTGGGAGAATTGGGTCTCTTTTAATGTTCTGATAACATAAGTATAAATGTAATGTAGAAAAGGGGTCGTTTTTTGTGATGTTTGAGGTGTAGCATCTTGCTAGTCTTTGTATGTAAACTTTTTTAAGTAATGAATGAATGAAATTTGCCGATCAAAATATATATTTTATTTTTTTTTGCCCTTTACCACTACCAACGTATAGCACGGAAAGAAACGACCAAAGTTATGTTGTGTAGTGCGGAAAATAAACCTTTTTTATTTTTTGAACATATGCGGAAAATAAACCTAGTTATTACAATTGGAGAAGAAATAATTTTTACGTTACATAAAAAGTAAAAACCATAAAGGCGTTTGGTGGTATAACTACACTCTAAGCTGTCATTGGGGTGGTGGCCTAATGGTAGAAGCAAAGCTTCTAGAAACACTTAAGGGGAGGTCATGGGTTCAAGTCTCACAAGGAGTGAAATTTGCCGTTCAAAAAAAAAAAAAAAAAAAAAAAAAAACTACACTCTAAGCTACTTTAATGATTCAAATAGTCATTGCCACCGTTACTAGTGGACCTACTCCTTTAAACCGTTTGGATGCAAAGAAGCTGATGTATTTATTCGAGAAAAGCACTATGTCATTTTCAAATCTTGTATATTTTTGTTTCTATGAGAACAGACGGGGCGCTACCAGAATTGGGCACGGGTACCTCACTACCAGCACGGTAACACTGCCGCCACCCATGCTGGTAGTGGTCCCGTGAGCCAAATTCTGGTTCTAGTTAACGGGCTGGTACCCGTGATTTTTCTCTTTCTCTCTCATCTTTGTCTCTATCTCTCTCTAATTAATTGTTGGTAAATAATCAGTGAAACATTGCCTTCAAAAAAATGTTTCAGTGAAGGAAATCAGTGAAGTGACGTAGAAGTGTAGGATTGGTTAAAATCAGTGGAAGTTTAAAAAACTCACGGGTAGTGCCCCGTCCGCCCTGATGTATTCTTGGCAAATCCTAAATAATTACTTAAACTTGCATTTTTTGTAATGGCATATAAAGAACCATGGCAAAAAAATTAATTTTAAAAATTAACGATGGATACAAAATTTTAGTATCATTCTTTAAAAATATTTGGTAAATCAATTTTACGGAAACACTAACACTATGTTCCAGAGTTTCATTAAAGGATGGAAGAGAAAGGATTGAGAAGGAAGTGGGGGGAAAATGTGTTTCAGAGTATTTTGTAGGATGGAAAGGGAGGGAATGAGAGGGATAATAAAGAGGTTTTTAGAATGATGTTCAATCTTTCCAATTTGGAAGGAACCGGAGGGAAAGGAAGAGGAGGGTGATCCTTTCTCTTCCATCCTTTAATGAAACTCTGGAACAGAGTGTAAGAGGTGTGGGGGCGGCATTGGGCCGTCGGCCACGGCTTGGGCCAGCCAACACCACTCCTGTCGTGGCAAATCCGGCCAAACCGGCTACTATTGGACGGGCTGCATCGATTGGTTGTTTGTGATGGGTAGGACCCCTCTCCAATCCCCCTTATTTTCCCTCCCATTTAAAAAAAAAAACAAAAAAAAAACAAAACAAAACACTCACGATCAGATCTCGAACGAGAGCTTGAGTTGGAGGTTGAAGAAGATGATGTTGCTAGACTTTAATTCAAATTTCAATTTACCCCCTTAAAGTATTAGGTAAAGTACAAGGTATTATTGATATTTTCAGTGGTCCGTAGACTTTAATTCATTTATATTTTAATTATATATTACATTTATAATTTAGATTTAATTTATTCTTTAATTATATAATATTTATAATTTAGATTTAACTTATATTTTAATTATATATTATTTATAATTTAGATTTAACTTATATTTTAATTATATATTATTTATATTTTAGAATTAAATAAATAAAAGGGTGAACCAATAGGAGTAGAGGACTACCCCCACACCCTTGGGTAGTCCTTAAAATGTCTAAAACCATGTAGGACCCACTTTTTGATAACATGGAAGCCTTACCTCCACCACACCACATAGTCTAATGTAATTGGTTTTTGAGTTAATAAAATTCAAACCATCAATATACCCTTATTTAATAACAAGCAATTAAATATATTAAGTGAAATTTAAAGAAATAAACTAAAATTCATAAAAAAAAACACCAACATACTTTATGTTTTTTCTCGTAAAAGCCCTTTAACAACTTTTCTTTAGCATATAAACCAACATAATTTATACTTTATTAGGCTATATGGTGTGGAGAGCAACTCCTCCAACTCTTCTAAATGTCACATCAGCGCCCCGTCATTTTTCTTATTTCCTCCCCCAAAGTTTAGAAATGGTATTCCCCCATTCCCCCTTCTTTTTTTATTATTTTATATAATAATATTATATATTAGCATCACGTCATTTCCTCACCCCTCCCCTCCTTTAGACCATATGTAGTGGGGGTTAAATTTAAGGCCCCAAACGGGGCAAATTGCGACACGTGATAGTCCAGTTAGCATGAGGACCTTAAAAGAAAATGGGGTGTAGTGGGAAGCTTTAAATTTAAGGACCTAATTATTATTTTATTTTATTCTTTAAATTAAAACAAATAAAAAAATAATAGAGGCACCTACCCCACCACAAATAAAACCACCCCACCAATCTTCTTTTTCTTTCTTCTGATTCTTCTTCTTCTTTCTTTTTTCTTCTTTCTTTCTTTTCTTCTTCTCACACAAACACCACTGTACACCATCACTTTCTCCCACTCTCTCTACAGATCCCCTGTCTCTCTACAGATCCCTTTTTATTGGTTGGGGGAAATGAGTTTTGAGCGTTCAAATTTAACGCCACCGGCCCTCCACCCTCGTTTAGCGCCCCCCGTCCCGGTGTTCATGGCGCTAACAGGCGCTAAATTGCAATTAACGCCCCAATTAGCGTTACACTACGCTTGGTCTTATTATGGAAATGGTTCCCCATTCTTCCCTTTCCCCCTTCTATTTTTTTATTATTTTATTTAAAGGAAAAAGAGGAAAAGGATAAATATAGTTGGACGGGGAGGACTGGAAGAACCTCCCGTTGACATCGAAATCACAGCCGGGGGGTGTTTCCGTTGATAGAAGGGTGAGGTGACACTCACCGATCCCTTCCCCGACCACCACACCCCTAAGCCTTATAAAAGTCCCTTTTACTGTTACATTTGTCTAGATAAAAATAACAAATTATGATTAGATGAGATAATGAAAACATTATTTGTGAGATTACATTATAACATCCATATTTTCAAATGTATATAAATTTTCACGATTTTAAATTTTGTACAAATCATTTTACATGTTTTTATTTTATCTTGTGTTACGTGCAATTCAAATCATTATTTCATCTTAATTATTTCCTCATGTATTTTAGTAAGTTAAAAAAAAATTCTTAATTATGTTCATTGTAAAAACAATGCTACAAGACTTTTACAAGAAAAACATAAAATATGATGTTTTTTTTATGTGAAATAAATTGTTAAAAGACTTTTTCAAGAAGTTTACCGTCAATAATGCTTAGACAAGTAAAGCATCATCTAGGCTCGAAAAGGGCTAATGTCACATATGATACCATTAAGCCAAAACACGATATTTGATCACATCTAGAAACCATAATGTAACATCCCATAAATTTTATGTATTTTATTGATGAGTATTTATGATTTTCAAAATGTGTTTGAGTGAATTCATTCAAACTTTATGGGTCATTAAATTAAAATATCAATAAATGACAAATTTGAGTCAAACTGGCAATATGCAACTTTGATGCTTATATCGTTAAGGCCATATAAACTATTCATGATGGGTTGGTCGTGACTATCACGAATGCCGCTTCAGGTATCCCGTGATGGCCAGAAACATCACGTGTCGTGATGACCACCGCGGACGTGATCTATCTGTTTTGCAACGATCATATGACTGTTTGGTATTTTAAAAAAAACTTTTTCCAGTCGGTAAAGTTGGTGAAAATGGAGGAGAATAGTGAACGCCACAAGTTGTTTGGAGACATGAAAATAAAAAGAGAAAACACCTTCATGAAACAATTGTCGGAAGTTTAAAAAAATAAAGATTTGAAGGTTATGAAGGAATCGCATGAAATGTCGAAAACCATACAAGTTGATTCTCATTGAACGAAAACAGCAAAATTTGTAAGAAGTGGGGTTGAGTCCCTAACTTTTATTTTTTTAATCTTTTTGTCGTCTTTTAATTTCTATTGTACTTTTATTTAAATCTATAAAATGTTTGTTTTAATTTAATTAGATTTATAGTTTTTTTAAAGAAAAAAAAAGTTAGTGATAGGTGTGTTAACACCGCTAGTTTTTGGTGATCAAATATTATGTTATGAAATGAGGTGACACGTGGGGATTGGGTGATGATGATGTGATGATCACCACCCACCCACCCTAACTCGTTGAGCCCAGAATAAAAACGTTACGGACTTTAGTTGCTAGTTAGGCAATACTAGAAAGGAAAAAAAGATTACCGACTTTAGGAGGTGGACCAAAATTCTAGCAAGTGTATAGACTTCTTTTCATCTTCTTTGAAGTGAATAGAAACTTGGTATGTACCGAGCGGATCAAATGGCCAGAAATTAAGAAAAGAAGCTTGAGAGAATTTGCAAAACAGGATTAAGAGCAAATAACTTCTTCTGCATAAATGAAAATGGAAACCTATGGCTATTATATAGCCTTACATAACTACTAAGCCATAACCTAAACATGTAGGCCTGTAAACGAACCGAACGAACACGAACACAGGCGTGTTCGTGTTTGTTCGTTTAACTTTAACCGAACACGGACACGAACACGTAATCAAACAAATTTTTGTGTTCGTGTTCGTTCATTAAGAAATTTGTCATGTTCGTTTATGTTCGTTCATTTAAAACTTAAACGAACTGTTCATAAACATAAACGAACGCAGATGATCAATATAAATGAACACAAATGAACATAAATGAACAGAAACAAAAACAAGTTAATATTGATTCATCACAATTCAACGAAGCCTAATACATCACAATGCAACCAAAACCAAATGACGGGGATGAGAAATACGACAGCGCTATGGTATGTGGAGGCGAAAATGATGGAGAGGGCAGCGCTGTTGAGGTTGGAGGCTGGAGAGTGGAGACGGGGCTGTGGAGGTGGTCGGCCGGAAGTAGAAGAAGGTAGGGATGTGGAGTTTGGAGAAGAAGGTGGGTGAGACTGTGAAGTGTGGATAGCGTGTGATAAGTGATATGGTTGGAATGTTAGGGTTAGGGATAAGTTTTTAGAACATATGAATTAAGATACTTAACAAAAGGAAATAAATAATAAAAATAAAGTTAAGTTTAATTAAACGAACAAAAATAAACAAACGAACATAAATTAACGAACATAAATGAACAAACATAAACGAACGTTCATGAACATAAATGAACGAACAAAACGTGTGTTCATGTTCGTTCGTTTTATTAAACGAACAAAAAAGTGTGTTCGTGTTCGTTCATTTATTTAAATAAACGAACGTAAACGAACTTCCCGCCGAACAGTTCACAAACAGTTCATGAACGTTTGGTTCGTTTACAGGCCTACGAAACATGGGAAAGAAACATACACGTGGAGTAAGAGGCATCCCCCACTACTCCTTTATTAAACACGTCACATGAAAGCAAAACTATTCCTAAATACATGGAATTGAAAAAACTATGTGGCTTGTTTTGTAATGGTGACATGGTGCACACATCAAAACTATAAGAAACTAGTCGTATAAAATCAAGCGCGTTGCGCATTTTACAATCTAGATTTAGATGAGGTGTTAATTAGGGATGAGCATACAAGGTCGAATACCGATCCCGTCCCGTCCTGATCCCGATATCGTACCGAACCGATACTGAACCAAGGGGTTTCGGGATCGGTATCGGTACCAATATTTATGGATTTTCGGTTTCGGTATTATCGGTATCGGTACGGGATCGGTATGGTATCGGTATTTTAAGGTAAAATACCGATACCATACCGATACCGAACCGATACCGTACCGTACCGTATGTGTTCGGTATCGGTATTGGTTTTTTGGACTTTTCGGTATCGGTATTGTCGGGGTCGGGATCGGTATCGGTTCGGTACCGATACCGTCCCGAGCTCATCCCTAGTGTTAATCAATCAATGAATTATACAATCGAGATTCCATTTTGGTTGTAAACGTTAAAAAAATAAAAAAATCTACACATAAGGTAACACATGAAATTTGTAACGAAATTACATAAGATTGTGTTATTTATATTAATAGTATATAATATAATACATTTTTTTAATAAAATAATAGTATATAATATAATAATAGTGTATAATATAATAAAGTTTTTGAATAAAATAATAGTATATAATATATTAATTAGGGATGAGCATACAAGACCGAATACCGATCCCGTCCCGTCCCGATACCGATACCGTACCGAACCGATACCGAACCGAGTGGTTTCAGGATCGGTATCGGTACCCATATTTATGGATTTTCGGTTTCGGTGTTATCGGTATCGGTATGGTATCGGTATTTTAAGGTAAAATACCGATACCATACGTACCGATACCGTACCGTTCGGTATCGGTATTGTCGGGATCTGTATAAAAAGTTTTTGAATAAAATAATAGTATATAATATATTAATTAGGGATGAGCATACAAGGCCGAATACCGATCTCATCCCGTCCCGATCCCGATACCGTACCGAACCGAGTGGTTTCGGAATCGGAATCGGTATCGGTACCCATATTTATGGATTTTCGGTTTCGGCGTTATCGGTTTCGGTACGGGATCGGCATGGTATCGGTATTTTAAGGTAAAATACCGATACCATACCGGTACCGTACCGTTCGGTATCAGTATTGTCGGGATCGGTATAATATATTAATAGTATATAATATAATACATTAATAATATATAATATAATAAAGTTTTTAAATAAAATAATAATATAAATAAAATATTAATATAATTACTATTCATTTGAATGTTACTATTCAATTGAATTTGTAAATTAATATACTGTAATGTAATTAGTAGGTGAGCGTTCTCATATCATATTATTCAACCTTAGAGTCTAGGCGAGTTTATGATTAAGATGTTTCTTTTCGAAAATTTATGTTGTTCGGGCTATATAATAGATGAGAACATCATTTTGATTAATAGTTGTTTTGTATGTTTAAATTTTCTATGTATAAGATCAAATCGATTAGCCACTTAGTCATTTAGTTGTTAAATGCGCTTAGATAATCACGTTGGTTATATTTGGATGAACTATTGGGTGGTTAACTGTCATTTAAGAACTAAACTAGTATTTGCTTGTCGTAAGATGTGGCGGCCTGCGGTGGGTCGTACCGTACAGTAACACACGAATGTAAAATACAATATGTAAGATACAATGACCTACACACAATCCGCAAAAGAAAATTACAAAAAAAAATGTAAAACACACTGACAGGCATGAAGTTTAGAATACAATGCGCTAAACATAATTCGTAAAACACAATGTGTAAAGAAAATAACTAAAAAGTGTTAAACACAATGTTTTTAACAATGTATAATAGGGCTTCCCAAAAGTTGAGCATAGTCTTGTAAGTGTTCAAAACCTTGGGGACTTGATTTCCATTGAGTTAATTTAGGATATATAGTTGAGGTTAACAAACCTCACGTTTATACTTTATACTCGACAATTATGACTTTCACCATTTTGATATGTTGAATAGTATGACCTTCATAATCAGATTTGAGAAATATAATATGTGGTTTATCATTAATAACCGTATTCCTTACTAATTCCCCCAACTGAGAACGATGTTTCTCATAATATGTTTGGATTAATTTATGTATTATGTGCATACAATGCAAGTAGCTACGTAAGAACACCATATTAACTAAGTGGGTGTTTGGGATTGAGTTTCAAAACAATTTATTGGCTTATTGGCTTTTCCAAAAAACCAATAAGTCAATAAGCTGTTTGTGTAACCCAAAAGTACATTCTACTTTGACTTTTGACTTTTGGTTTTTAAGGGTGGAAAAACTGTTTTTTAGAAGTTAGAAATCCTGGCTTTTGGCTTTTGGCTTTAGAAAAAAATTACAAATCTAGCACCCATACAACCAATATTCACAATAAGTTAAGCGAAACACTAAAAAATACAACAATCTATTGACTTTTTAATGTTTTTCATCCCAAAAGCTAATCCAAACGTTTTTTTTTAAACTCATTTTCAAAAAGTCATAAGTCAAAAAACATTTATGAACAAAAACACTTTTGCATTTCCAAACTCAATCCCAAACACCCTCTAATACATAATGTTGATTTCCACATCTTGAATTTAAACCAAGTAACAAGTCAAGTCAAGGGTGTTTTGGTTGTGCTTAATGAATTCAAGGCAAATAAGGTGAGTTTAAAAATAAGAATTATCTTATGTAAAAAATGTTTTTTTTTTTATCCAAGTTGAGACCAAGGCATGGGCAAGGTTGTGTAAAATCAATTTACATATTTATGTGAAATCATGAAGCCACATCCCATGGCAACCCAAACTTTCATATAAAGTCACATGACTATGTAAGTGCATTTCACACGGTCATGTCTAACAATCCAGATGAAAAAATGTTCCCATCTAAAAAGGTTCCTAGGTTTTACCTTCTATGTATATATTTAGATATAATACAATTTATAATTTAAAGTAATGAATAAAAGAAATTGAAAAGGAACAACGAGCCCCGTGTTGGATCGATTCAGACAAAATAACTCGTTTTTGTGTTTAGTTATATATAAATTGCTTCTTACGGACCAAGTTATGATCTCAACTTTTACTCCACACCCTCTATTGTAAATCATGGTTCTAAAAACATATAACATGTCCCTTACTTATACAGTAGTATGTCCCTTATACAAATCCTGTAAGACGTCCACTACATAACTAAAAAAATGTTGGAACTATTACAGTGAAAAAAATATTGAGCAAATCCTGTAAGACGTTCACTTAAAAAACCCTCGCAACTTCGAGCCTTGACTTTTCACCTCTATCGCAATTTCGAGCCTTGACTTTTCCCCTCGTTGATTTGGTTCTGTGATCCACTTCTCATAGCTAGAAGTTAACCTTAACTCAAACTTTCAAAGAACGCAAATTTCTCCTAAGACCTCAAAGTAGGTGTTATGGTGTTATGTAAATTTGAATATCATTCGTCCTTAACTGAGTTTCATACTTTCTTTTATTATTTTAAAACATCTGATATTGTCGATTCCCAATATGAACACAACGGTTGACGTGAACCTCTAGCATAAATCCGTTCACTAGCTCTAATTTTACTTTTACAAAACTGCTACCGTTAGTCTCATCACGGAGTGTAACACCCCAACCGATGGCGGAATCATCGAGGTGTCACGTAGTGACGATTGTTCAACAGCACATGGTACTAAAATGTAAATATATTATTGAATAATTTAAATTGTCTTACATAGATGAAATGGGAAAAATACAAAAGTCTAAACGAAACATGAAAATTGAAATAACTTATTAAAAGCAAGCACTAAAATCCAATGATATGAAGCTAAGATCAAACTGCACCTGAAACATGTACAAAATAGGCTTTGTCAACATAAGAAATGTTGGTGAGCATTCCTAGTTTTAATACATATAGTAAGTTGGAAAATGGTATACAATTCAAGTGCAAAGCTATAGTGCATTTATGTAAACTATGTATAATACAAATGAGCGAAATCAATCCTGTGACTGTATAAATGTACTAGAATGAACGGCGGTGTACTTATCCAATAAATGGATAATAACTTAACAATGACCATGGATTCTCCGATGAAAAAGGGGGAGAATCACCTAGGTGGGTTGTCAATCCAATAGCGCTATCCAATGTTAAGGTTGGCTTGTACATGGTTAATGATTTCACTAAGTACAAATGTATTCTACATGTAATGTCTAAGCATAAAGCATGTTTGTAAGCAAATGCACATAGTACTAGAATTGTATTGTAAAAATTGTGAACTTGTATGTGTAATTTGTATACGTGTACATGTAACACCCCAAAAGTGAATAAAGACAAAAGGGGGATAGGAAATACTCACTTTCGCCAAATGACTAGATGACTAAGCAAGCGTGAAAATGCGAGCAATCCAAAGATCCAACAACGAAACTAGTCCAATTTAGAAGAAAAGAAACCGAATAGGAAAAATATCAAGCTTCCAATTCGCCAATTACAAGAGCTTATAATCAAAGCTTCAAATGTAGAAGTAATACACTCTAGAAGAAAGGTATGGGGGAGAGTTTAATCGAATTGAAACAATCGATTTAGAGGTGCAAAGTGTAATGGGTCATAGGTGGGTTTTTATACTAGTTTTGGATTCAATTAGGCTTTAAAATTGGTCAACACAATAAAGTAAGGTTTTAAGATGAATTGACTATTTGACTAGGACTTTGACTAGGATTTTGACTGAGACTTTGACTAGGACTTTGACTGGAACTTTGACTGTTTGATTGTCTTAGCGGACCGCGAGGGCTAAAAAAAATAATTATTTTCTAATTTAATCAATTTTAAGTTCTGGACTTGTTTCCTTCGATTTCTAACTTGTTTTAGGGCCGAAAATTAAGGGCTTTGGGTATCAAGGTCTGAAACATACGTGCTCGGGTGTAGATGTGAGTATAAAACGTGCATACTTTTACTTATTAAAAATTATAAGTTTTATTAATTAATTGTGAATTTTGGTCCTATTAAAATACGAGGGTTAAAAATGAAAATTTTGAAATAGTTGAGGAACCAATTATACACATTTATGAAAAGTGAAGGGTGCCGGTTGTCACACGGAGGGCCCAGGGGGTGTCTCTATTACCAACCTTTGGTGTGAGGACTAGTCTCTTACTTGGAAGGGAGAAAAAGATGATTAATGACGGAATGAGTAGAGAATATTTGTATGTGCAAGTGAATCCAATGTGTCTTCCCCTTTTTGGATTTAAGGTTATATGCCCTAAACATGATCTGATGCTCTTTCTTTATCATGGGCATCATACCCTTTGTACCAGGTATAAGTGGTACCTGTCAGATCCGATGGCAGGTTGGTACTGTTCATGCCGCCCTTCCTTTGTTTCGTATGGTTTTAGCCACGTCTACATTAAACGCGGACATGACTGAGCGAGAAACCTTGGTATTGAGCATGATTTGTTGACCTTTATGCCAACACCCTTGAAGCCTGACGCTTGGTCGATATGGACCTCATCGATATCGGGCCTGATTTGAAGCCGAGCCTCGTCAAATATCACATATACAATATAACATATCTTGTGAAGTTTTCACATTCAATCGTTTCAAGTGATTATTTACTACTATCGAAATCCTACTATACCCTTATACACTCACCCTCACACGCTCATTCGTCTGTACAAAATTACCAACATATCTCCATGGTTTACATGTAATTTGGTCATTTCTACCTTAAAATAGTACACCATGGATATGTGTTCATAAACGTATTGGGTACAAAGGATTCTTAACGTCGGAATGGTAGGAAGGAAGGAAGGAGACACGTGGTTTGGCCGTTATTGTTGGAGAAGGTTAATTAAGTCATTCTGCCCTAACACACGTTTTTCCTATTTAACGGTTTGCGATTCAATACAAAAACCTAATCCGTTTTTACAACTCAAACTCATAACTGGTCACATAATCAATTTTCAATTCATTTAACTATACCGCTTAATTTCATTTGCTGGTTTTTTTACAATAATCAAATTTCAATTCACAAGTATGTTCTGTTTTTAAACGAAAAGCAGAGCATGACTCACCTAGAAAAAACGCACCTATATGTTAACTAGTTATAGAAAACACATGCTACAAAAAAAATAAAACGCACGTATATTCTAAAAAAACACATGTACAAAAGAAACAAAAAACGCACACATGTACAAAAAACACACACATGTAAAATAGGTGACATTAATATCCATATATATATATATATTAGTTTACTTCAACTTTTATACTTTTAAATCTTCATATTCAATGTTTCCTACTTGTAATGGTAATCAGATGTTTGTAGGATGTGATATCAGGTCATTCGTATCACGAAAGTTGTTTGAATATCTGAATGGTAGACACACGTTTTTTTTACCCATTTCTCTACCCTATAAATTATATATAATTATTATTACATAACAATTTAATATCATTAACACGGAAGGAACATATAGACATGATGATTGATTGCCGAAAACATACTAGTAATTTGAGGGTTACTACATGGTTCAATAAGAGCTTTGCAAGTGCGTCTAAACTTGCTCCCCGAAATCAATGATTAATTAAATTAGAATGAAATCAAGGAAGGAGGAAGTAAGGAATGGATATGGAAGTTAATAAAACCTGTTGAGAGGGATACGTAGAGGATGACGAATCGACATAGGTTTCGATGTGTTTGAAGAAGGTGCGTTTTTTAAATGCACCTTATTAAAAGTGTGTGTTTATCTTCAAAGTGTGCGTTTTTGTGTTTTTATAATTTGATCATGCGTCTTTTTTTAAGTAGAGCATGCTCTGTTCTTTGTTTAAAAAACAGAGTATGGTTTTTGTTGCCTTTTGTACGAACGTAAATCTCTATCTGATTAATGAGAATAAGGACGGTTCAATTCTGAATTCAATTGAAAATTGATTTTGTAATTACGAGAGTTTTTTTTTGTTACGATCGTAAACCTAATAAACGAGAAATAGACGACGCATTTTGAGTTCAACTGAAACTTGATTTTACAGTGAGACGATTATGCCCCGCCTATGTTTAACAGTTTTAGTTAGGTAAATAATTACAATTGTGCCATCATATGGAAATTTAAACCTAATCAACGGTCAGTATTACCTCCTACGCTTTTCATATCAAGAAATCTTTGTACGTTATCTCTTTCTTAACGAGAAATTTGGTGTATAATAATACCAAAAAAATTCAAAGCATTTACCTTTTACCTATTAATTTAATTTTAATTTTAGCATATTATTGTCAACAACCTTCACACACACACACACACACTGACACTCTCTCCCCCAAAACGCCTGCAAAACCCTTCTCTCTCTCCTCTCTCTCATAAAATTCATCATCGATCGCTAAAAGTATGTTCCGATTAGGGTTTATCAAACATTTATACACATTTTTCTCTTACATTTCACTCAAATTAGCTTATTTTCCTTAAATATTCTTCATCGGAACATATTTTCCTTCTCTTTCCTTTATTTTTTTTTATTTAAAATAAAATACTCGCTAAAACCACAGGTTTTTCTCCGTACATAAATGCATGTGTATAATCGCCTGCTTTATTAGCTTAAAATGTTAACCGACTGTTAATAATCTTTCGATTTATGTTTTTTTTGTTTATTTGTTAGCTGAAAGGTCTAAAACTGTACGGTTTTGCTTATTTTGTTGTAATTTTGCTCTTTACTTGTCTAAACCCTTGATTTGAACGATTTTTTACATTTTATGGTTTGTTTTGCTGTTATTTTGTTTATTTTAGTGCATTAATTGATTATTGTTGTTTTCTAGGTCAAAATAGTGTAAAATTTGTGGATTTTGGACATACATTGTTTTGTTTTTGATTTGTTAAGGTGTGTTGTTGGTTGCTGGTTGCTTAGGGTGTGATTTTACTTGCTTTCTTGTTTTGTTATTTAGGTTTAGAAAATTTTGTAATGTAAGAGGGGTTTAGTATGATTTGTAAAGTTGAATGATCTAATTGCATGTTTGTTTTGGGAATGATTGTGTTGTTATGATTAGGTTGAAATGATTGTGTTTTTTTTTTTTTTTTTTTTTTTTTCTGTTTTTGTTTTTGGATTATATATGAGAGGATAATGATATAGAAATGATGTTTTGTGTGAGGGTTCAGCGTGAGATTATTTTATTGTGTTAAATGGACTTTGTTATATGAATATCATGTTGAGTTCTTTTTGTTGGAAGGTAAATAGTATGTTAGTGTTGCTTTCTGTTATCTGTGAAAAATCATGTTATGTTTTAACTTAAAACCATCACTTTGAGCTCATAAGTACTTCAAATTTATTTTGTAGCTATAGCTTGTGATGTTTCTGAAAGATATTTGTCACAGTTTGTGTAGCATTTTTGCTAGCTAAGGCTGTTGATGTGTTTCTGCGATTTCCGGCATTTTTTGAATGAAATTATTTGTTTATTTTTCCATTTTTTCTTTCTTATAAGCTTTATAGACTGCAAATGTAAAAATTGGAAGTGCTAGTTTTGGACAATGACATAGTTTGTCTTTATAATGAAGCAGGTTTTGATCAATGGAAGAAAATTCGCCACCCCCAACTCTGGAGGGGAAGATAACCGGCATTAGTTTTTCGTTAGCCACTCGTCAAGAAATTGTTAGTTTTCTGTTTCATTTCACTCTCTTTTATCTAATGCTGTTTAAAATTTGTTAAGTCTTTTTGTCTTACAACCTTTTGTGTTTGATGTATGCACATGAAATCTCGACTAGTGCCTAGCTTCTATTAGTGACTGCCCCATCAGCCACGCAAGCCAGCTATCAAATCCATTTCTCGGACTTCCACTTGAAGTGGGAAAATGCGAATCTTGTGGAGCAGCTGAAACTGGGAAATGTGAAGGTGACACATGTTATCTTAAGTTATTTTAAAGCTTTTGTGAAGTTTTATTTGTGTTGCATCTATTCTCAAGTTTCGTCTCTTCCACATTTCAGGGCATTTTGGGTATATCGAGCTACCGATTCCGATATACCATCCATCACATATAAATGAGTTAAAGCGCATATTGAGTTTGATATGCCTTAAGTGCTTAAAGTTCAAGAACAAAAGGGTACTTTTATTTATAATCTTCTTTAGTATTTATGTTCTTAGATGGAATTTTTCTTACATGAATTGGGTATCCATGGGAACATAAGTTACAACTGTCCTCTTCTAAAATAAATGTGTTTTTCTCTTGTTTTTTAATGATGTTTTTGCATCTTTTTAAGGCAAACATTTAATAGCGTTGACCTATCCATGAACAGACACACCTTCACAAAATAATGAAATATAATTCTTACTGGTGTTGTGTTAGCTACTTAGCTGTTTTGTGTTTCTAAAAGAAATGTAAAAGATATATATATTGAGACATGCCTTAGCATTTTAATTTTCATTTCTTATGTTTGTTTGTGCTTTCAGCTGCAGTCCAAGAATGCTGGTGTGCTCGAAAGGGCTTTTGCTGGGTGTTGTGAGGTAAAATCCTTTGTTGAACTTCAAAAAATTTATTATATGAAAATTTTGGCTTACAGTTTTACTTGATGGTTAGTAATGACGGTGAATGTTGAGTTCTTTGCTTATCTTTGTCACATGTTTATACAGGAGGCAGCAGAAGTTACTGTCACTGAAAACCAGAAAAAAGATGGTGCATGTTTCTTGGAGCTTAAACTTCCATCAAGAACAAGAATTAGAGAAGGTTTTTGGGATTTTCTAGACAGATATGGATACCGTTATGGTGGTGAAGCAACTATTCGGACATTACTTCCTTCTGAGGTAAAAAATTAGAACTATTCGATCTAAAAAAGGTCTTTTTTGATCATTTTAACCCTGATTTATAAAAGAATGAAGAATCGAAGTATCGTAAGTTTTTGCTGAACCCGTAAAAGTGATTTATCACATCAAATGCATTAATCACTTTAAATGCAATAATCACTTCAAATGCACATCTGCGTTATATGTTATAGCTGATATGTAGCCTATTTAGACACCTTCCATTAATCTCTTTTTAAAAAAATTAATGTCAGGTGCTGAAAATTCTGAAGAAAATTCCTGAGGCAACCAAAAAGAAGCTAGCTGGGAGAGGGTGTTTTTTCCAGGAAGGGTACATCATGCAACATCTTCCTGTCCCTCCAAATTGTTTGTCTACTCCAGATGTCTCTGATGGCATCACCGTTACATCTTCGGTTAGTTGATTTTTTTAATGATTCCTTGACCTAGTCATGTTTTTATGTACTAATGATGATTATTATTAAACTGTTAAGTAATTAATGTAAAATATCACGGTCTTTTTATTATTTTTTGATCTTTCAACGACTCAACATTTTGAAGTGTTTTTATTTTTACTTTTTCACACACCAAAGTGGATCATCTTCTATCATATGATCATTTTTTGAGTGGTAAAGTTGTCCATTTCTTCTTGTGCTGGTGGTTATAGAATATTTTGTTTTTATTAAAAGATATGTTCTGCACCATACAGCTTTCATTGAAAAAAACACTATTTTGTAATGTTATTTAGGACATCTCAATGCCAATGCTTAAGAAAGTTTTGAGGCAAGTGGAAATTATCAAGAGCTCAAGGTCAGGAACACCGAATTTTGAGTCTCTTGAGGTTGAAGTGAATGATCTGCAATTAGCCGTCACACAATATCTGCAATCCAGGGGTGCTAAGGTGCTTTTCTTCCAGATCTTTTTATATTGACAATATGCTGATATTATATTTTTCTTTACTCTTACTCTTAATTCTTACCTCTTGTTGATGGATTGACGGGTTCACACTACTTCCTCCTGTTGAAATTGGTAACTTTTGGTATGGGTCAGACCATGTTGACCCAAAACATTTTTATTTTTATTTTTTTTAATAAACAGCTAATGTGTCTGATACGATAACAAAAGTTTTATTATCTCAACAAAACAATAATCTAATGTTTAAACAGTGATTTAGGAGGTTTCATGCATTGAAAGCACATGTCTGGTGACCCTTTTGACCCATCTTGACCATTCTCTCTCTCTCTCTCTCTCTCTCTCTCTCTCTCTCTCGCTATTTTAATTAATTGATCCGTGAGAAACAAAAATAACCAGAATATACTTGTTCATCAAATGCGTTGATATGTCCACCTCTGTTAAACACTTGGATTTATTAATTGACTTCATCTCCCCGAGAAATCTCCTTAGATTGATATGCCAGTTCATTCATGTTTATGGTGTTAAAACATTTGTTTCATGTTCACAATTGCACTCTTGATATGATGCTATTGGCTTCTGCTGATTCTTTTAAAATTCTATTTTCTATGACACTTATCTAGTTAAAGATAGGAGGTATACCCATTATCAGTAATTTTTTTTCCCATCTTTTTTGTTATTACAGTATCATTGTATAACTATTTTCTTTGTATGCTGTTTTTTTACGTGATGCTTTTAATTCTTTCAGGCCTCCCCTGACAGAAATACACGCTATGCGATTGCAAGGACAGCAACCGATTCATCTTCTACAAAAGCATGGCTTGAGAAAATGAAAACGCTCTTCATTAGCAAAGGGTCCGGGTTTTCTTCTCGTAGTGTCATAACCGGGGATCCTTATAAAGGTGTGGGTGAGATTGGTATCCCGTTTGAGATAGCTCAGCGGATAACTTTTGAAGAACGGGTCACCGAGCACAACATGAAGTTTCTTCAAAAGTTAGTTGATGACAAACTGTGCTTAACCTATATGGATGGCCAAACTACTTATTCCCTCAGAGAAGGGTCCAAAGGTCACACGTTTTTGAAACCGGGCCAGGTTGTACACAGAAAAATCATGGAGGGTGATGTTATCTTTATCAACAGACCACCAACGACCCACAAACATTCTTTACAAGCATTAACTGTCTATATCCATGATGATCACACTTTCAAAATCAACCCTCTTATTTGTGGGCCTTTGAGTGCTGATTTTGATGGAGATTGTATTCACATCTTTTACCCTCAATCCCCTGAAGCTAAAGCAGAGGTCTTAGAGCTATTTGCTGTTGAAAAACAGCTTCTTAGCTCTCACAGTGGGAATGTGAATCTCCAGCTTGGCACCGACTCTGTGTTGTCACTTAAAACCTTGTTCAAGAAGTATTTTTTTACCAAAGCCCAAGTCCAACAATTAGCATTGTTTACATCAAATCCATTGCCCAAGCCTTCAATGTTAAAGGCCTGTGATTCTGGCCCATTGTGGACTGTTTTGGAGCTACTTGAGACTTCTCTGCCTCGCGGGTTTGATTGTTTGGGTGATAAATTTGTGATCCGCGATAGCAAGATATTGATGTTAGATTACAGTAGGGACGCGATGCAGTCAATCATCAATGAAATAGTCAGTTCAATCTTCTTTAGCAAAGGTCCGAAAGAAGTTTTAAAGCTTTTCAACTCCTTACAGCCTATGCTAATGGAGAATTTATGTGATGAAGGCTTTAATTTGAGTTTGGAGGACTTCATCGTCCCGAAGGATGTTTTGAAAAGCATAGAAGACCAGCTTCAAGAGTTATCATCTTTGTTATATCATTTGAGGTCCAACTACAGCGAAGTGATAGACATGCAGTTGGAAAAACATCTCCGGGCCTTAAAAATTCCCATTTCAGATTTTATTTTAAGATTTTCATCAATGGGTAATTTGATAGATCCAAAGAGCGACTCAGCTCTTACAAGAATAGTCCAACAAATAGGATTTTTGGGCTTACAAATTTATGAAAGGGGAAGATTGTATTCTAGAACTTTGGCTGAAGATCTGTCTTCCCACTTCGTGGGAAATTATCCATTCCCGGAAAAATACCCGTTTGAAGAATTTGGACTGATTAAAAGCTGTCTGTTTAATGGCCTGGATCCTTATGAGGAGATGGTTCATTCAATTGCTAGTAGAGAAGTAATGATTAGGTCATCTAGAGGGTTGACTGAGCCTGGTATTCTTTTCAAAAACTCAATGGCTATCCTTAGGGATGTGGTTATTTGCTATGATGGGACTGTTAGGAATGTTTGCAGCAACTCTATAATTCAATTTGAGTATGGGGCGCTGACAAAAAATCTGTTTGCTGCTGGTGAACCGGTGGGAGTATTGGCTGCAACCGCCATGTCAAACCCTGCCTACAAGGCAGTTCTGGATTCTTCTCCAAGCAGCAACAACTCTTGGAATATGATGAAGGTAATTTTTTTACTTCAAACAAATTTAATGTTTCCTTAGATGTGTGAACTTTGATCTATTTCCTTCTGAATGGGTTGATTTGGGTTCTTTTATCTCAAATGGGTTGAATTGCCATAACTTTTTCTTACTGTAGACACCCCCTAAATAATTTTGTCAAGATATTTACTATTTAGATAATCATTAAATCGTATTTTTTAGTCAAATCAACACATAATTTATTAAGTGTTCAAGGTGAAACCAACTTGTCCTGGCCCATTTCAACTCATATCCATTTGACATGTTATGCAACTACCCATCTTGCCACTTCTGGTTTCTGTTGCATGCATAATATTAATAAACCTTTCTCTGGTTTCTGTTGTTTAGGAAATTCTTCAATGTGGAGTGAATTTTAAGAATGTTCATAATGATCGCCGGGTGATACTCTATTTGAATGACTGTGATTGTGGGGAGAAACATTGCCTGGAGAATGCAGCATTGAAGGTTAAAAATCATTTGCGGAAAGTCAGCCTCAAGGATGTGGCTGTGGAATTTCTGATAGAGTATTTTTCTTACTTTCTACTGTTGCCTATTAGTTTTTCTTATTACTATTTTTTGAAGTGTCGTGTACTTGATTCTTTTTGAACTTAATGTGGTTTATTCTGGAGGTAACACCCATTAGTTACAAATGCCTCAATTTGGGCTATATTTGGCTATTTTTTGGTAATAATATAGTTTCTCTAATCAAGTTTAAGACGATATTTCTCCATAAAAAAACTAAATGAATAAAAGGTGCCTGGTGAACCCAAGCGACCAGACCCGTTTCGATAAAGTAAAACATTACCTGTTATGAAGCATTACCTAACCTGCCCATTTTTCCAGCTCTAGTTTGTCCTAGGATTTTTTTTTAATTACGAATTAGTTCATGAACAAAATAATGAAAATTAGTGTTCTTATAACATTTTTCACCCAAGGCTTTACTTCTTAGCCGGCTTCGCTTGTATTTGCGCCTTCTGTTTTACTTTCTAGCTGTAGTTATCTGATATGTTATTTTTAATCATGTTAGAACATTGTTTATGGTTTAATAACTCTTCTATTCTTGATGATTTCTACCTACAGATATACAAGACAGGAAGTACCATTAGATAATGCTGAAGTGGATGCTGGGCTTGTCGGCCATATTCATCTGAACAAGGTTCTCTACCTCTCTATATGTGTATACACACTGCACACACATACGTATATGATAATAATGACCAACGTTGCAAGTGCTTTACTAGTGTAATTTATTAGTTTCACAGGTTACCTTTGAGCATATTTTTTGTGTATTAGTTTTCTTATCTTCCCTATAATATTTGAGCAGACACTATTGAAGGACTCAAATATTAGCATGGAAGAGGTTCTTACAAGATGTGAAGACACCCTGAATTCGTTCAGCAAGAAGAAAAAAGTTGGGCAGTTATTCAAGAAAATAGATATATCCTGCAGGTATGTAATATTGCATAGTATTTCTACTTCTTCCTTTTGAACTGAATTTGAAAAATATACACATAAGAGTATGGAACAACTGATAAAAAGATTAATCTGGCTTCTGTTCAACACTTCAGTGAAATAAGATTAACTGAATCGTTCTATTTATACTTGTATGCTTTTTAGAAACAGAAAAAAAATAGATATTTATGCTTTAATATCAAATATTATACTAATATGCTTTGATGATATAACTGATCACTGAATGAATTAATTTTTAGTTACATACTATAATTAATGTCTATGCTTACTGTTTTGCAGTGAATGTTCATTTCAACAGTCATCTAAGTGGACCCCATGCTTGAAGTTCTTTTGGAAAGACAGTCCTGGTATCCAATTAGAGAAAACCTCTCACATTTTTGCTGACGCCATTTGCCCCGTCCTTCTAAATTCAGTTATAAAAGGTGTTTGTTTTTATTGATGCTTGTTAATTTCAGAAAGCTTTTATTTATAGGTTGAGTCGTTATGAATAATTTGTTATTGCATAGGCGATCCACGCGTCAAAGAAGCCAATATTACCTGGTTAAGTCCTGAAACAACAGTGTGGATCAAAAATCCTTTAAGGGAGCAAAAAGGTGATTTAGCAATTGACATTGTACTAGAGAAAGAAGCAGTAAAGAAAAGTGGTGATGCATGGAGGACGGTTATGGATGCATGCCTTCCAGTAATTCATTTGATTGACACAACACGCTCTATTCCTTATGCAATCAAACAAGTTGAACATCTTCTTGGCATAGCTTGTGCTTTTGAGCAAGCTGTTCAGGTCTGTCATCTGCTTCTTTTAATTGAAATTCTATTTCAATTTGGGGTGTTAGAACAATGGTTACTTTCAGTAAATGGAAGCACGTTTTCATTTCATTTAACGTGGATAGGAAAACGAGCTGAAGTGGCCACTGATGAAAACCATTCAACTTTGTAGGCATGTTGCTTAGTTTTATGGTGGATATTACCAAAAATAATTAATTTTGAAGACAACATATGTTTTAATAAACGTTTTTTTTATTATTTTCAGTAACTAAATTAGAAACAAAAAATGAGAGTTTGTTATTTATTTCATTTTTCCTGTAAATAAAAAGTTCCAACATTTTTTTGGCTTTGTTGAATTTTATTTCTTATGCATATACTGATTCTTAACAAACCATGGTGGGTGCCGCTTATCTTGATTCAGCAATTTTTATATTTCCTGAAGAGTCACCCATTTTTTCTTATTTTGTAGCGCCTCTCAACATCTGTATCAATGGTTACTAAAGGCATGCTGAAGGAGCACCTGCTTCTGTTGGCAAGCAGTATGACTTGTGCAGGATTTTTAGTTGGCTTCAATGTTGCAGGAATAAAGGCACTCAATAAGACGCTCAACTTCCAAGTACCCTTTTCAGAAGCTACAGTATATGTAAGGCGTTAATTTTACACACTCTCTAACAAGTCTTTATGAGACTTTGACATCTTAATTCTGTTACCTTTTTTGGCTGTTTTCAGACACCAAAAAAATGTTTTGAAAAGGCAGCTGAGAAGTGCCATGCCGATTCGTTGACTAGTATTGTGGGTGCTTGTTCTTGGGGCAAACCTGTAGCTGTTGGGACAGGATCTCGATTTGATATACTTTGGGACACAAGAGAGGTTTGTATTTTATTTCACAGTTTTTATGTTTTTTTTGGGTTTTAACTTTTAAATGACGTGGTTGGATGTACATCTTGAATGGCATTGGCAAAATGTGTGCTTTGCCAGGTCGGGTAACAGGTTAAATAAAAATTGCTACATGTCAAAATAGATTGGGCTGACCTGAAACTCTTGCCATTTTTAAGAATAAATAGTGAAGTTTTTGACAACTTTTAACCCATTTTAATTGTTTTTAAGCAAGTTCTTTTTAATTTAATTTTTATTTTTTTAATAATACCAAGTAGGGATGAAAATTGAAAACAATCTGAATCTACATGTTTTTCTAGTGTCTGGATAACCTACTGTTTAATGTCCTGACATTATTCAGTTATGACCAGTTGACCACGTATTTTTAAACTGCTGAATTATTTTACCTTATCTAATGTAAATAATTGTATGTTGTGACACACCATTCATCTAAAAATGATCGTTACAACTTCAAGCAAAAAAAGTATCCAAACACCCTACAATGCCACACTTTATCACAACTGATTATTTGATTATGATTTGTTGAATTATCACATAAATGACTTTCACTAATATAAGTCATGTTTTGTAGGTTGAACTGAACCAAAAAGACGGTATTGATGTCTACAACTTCTTGCACATGGTGGGGAGCTGTCCTGAGGAAGCAGACAGTGGTTGTCTAGGAGGGGAAGTGGACAGCTTTGACATGGAAATCATGGAAACAGGTTCTCCTGAGATAGATTCTGGGGTTGCTAAACCAGTTTTTGAAGATGGTTTAGATCTAAATCTTGATGGAGTCGATCAATCAAGTTGGGGAGCGGGTTCTGCTCCAGAAGATGGGACATCTAGTGGTGGATGGGGAGGGGCTATCAAGACTACACCGACAACTGGCGGTGGTTGGGGAGAAGCAAAATCTGACCAAGGTCAGCAGATTGGATCTTTGGGTGGCTGGGGAGCAACCAAATCTCAAATAGATGTTGAACCATCCGGATCATGGAGTTTGTCGGGCAAAAAGGATGATAGTCAATCTGGATGGGGTGCAAAGAGTGAAAATAAAACTGAAAACGTTTCAAGTGCTTGGGGTCAAAATGTGTCGAAAGGGGATGAACCTGCATGGGGTGCAAAGAAAAGTCAAGACGAAGCCGAGGAGCCAGGATCAGGTCCGTGGGGCCAAAAGGTGGTCAAAGGGGATGGACCCGGATGGGGAAGAAATAAAAGTCAAAACGACGCCGACAAGGGCTCGGGATCTTGGGGTCAAAAAGTGGTCACTGCGGATGAGCCTGGATGGGGCGGGAAAAAAAGTGAAACCGTTGCTAATAAGAGCTCCGGACCAGGTTCGTGGGGTCAAAAGGCCGTCACCGATAAGGGCTCGGGATCAGGCTGGGGTCAAGCACAGGTCACTGAAGATGAACCGGGATGGGGCGGGAAGAAAAGTGACGAAGCTAATAAGAGCTCCGGACCAGGTTCGTGGGGTCAAAAGGCTGTCACCGAGAAGGGGTCGCTTTCAGGTTGGGGTAAAAAACTGGTCACTGAAGACGAACCTGGATGGGGCGGGAAGAAAAGTGAAAACAACGCTAATACGAGCTCCGGACCAGGTTCGTGGGGTCAAAAGGTCGTCACTGAGGACTCTGCATCAGGATGGGGTAAAAAAATGGTTGCTGCAGATGAACCTCGATGGGGCGGGAAGACAAGTGAAATTGACACTAACAAGAACTCTGGATCAGGTTCATGGGGACAAAAAGTCGTCACCGAGGAATCAGGATCAGTTTGGGGTCAAAAGGTGGTCGCTGCAGAGGACCCTGGATGGGGCAAGAAAGCACCTGGTGGATCATCATCTTCTTCATGGGGCAAATCCATACAGAAAACCGACGTACCTAGTTGGAGTAAGGGTGTAGAAACTGCTGGTGAGTCAGCTGAGAAAGATAAATCGGGTTCATCAGAAAACAAAACAGAGGGTTCCGACTGGAGCCAAAAGGTGCCGGAAAAGACTAATTCACAAGGTGGTTGGGGTCAGAAAAAGGACCAAGTGTTTGGCACTGATGAGTCAACTGAAAAGGGTCATGAAGAGGCTGAACAGAAACAAGGTTCTTACGGCTGGAACCGTAAGGCTGAGCAAAAAGCGGACCAGGGTGGTTGGAAGAGGAAGGAACCCTGGGGTCCCAAAAGAGACCGGCCGGTTAGACCAGTTGGAGGGCCAAATGATGGTCCAAGATCAGGTGGTGCACCACTCACTGCAACAAAGCAGCGCCTGGACATGTTCACCTCTGATGAACAAGAGATTCTGTCTGATCTTGAGCCTATCATGCAATCAATCAGGCGAATCATGGGCCAAACTGGGTAATCTCTATGTAACCTTTTCTATTAATTCCTAGTACATGGGTTGGTTCGGGCTAAGTTTTTATCTTTTGATGGGTCAAATGGGTTAAGCTGTGGGATTTAACTAAAAAAGAAATGCGTCAAATGCATAGAAACCTCCTAAATCGCATTATTAAAAAATAAAAATGTTTGACTACTTTGTAATCACCATCACCTTTGCAACCAAACTAAAAAGTGATTTTACGCTCCAACTGTACATGTTAAAAACTTTAAATTGGATTAAGAAATGTTTTTAAGTCAACTGGACTCTGTTTTGAACTGCACTAAATAGTTAGCCGTTCGACCTGAATCTGTTTTGGCGCATTACCCAGCCCACCGACCCATTCATTCATTTTGCGGCCTTTAAGCACAATTCTAATGGCATGAGGGCGAAGTTTCTTTTTTCAAAGTATAGTTATGGAACATGAATTCTCTTAACGCTTGACTTTGTGAAGGTACAATGATGGGGATCCTTTGTCCCTTGATGACCAAACTTACATTCGTGAAAATGTCTTCGCTCATCACCCTGATAAGGTTCAGAAGGCAGGTGCCGGTGTTGATTATATCATGGTAAACCTGCTACATTTTGTGTTTTTGAACACCTGCATACATGACCAAATACATGATTTTTTTTTTCATGCAATTAATTATTAAATTTGTTTCGTAGATTACCAAACACACACAATTCCAAGACAGTCGGTGCTTTTTTGTTGTATCGACCGACGGTCGTAAAGAAGATTTCTCATACCGAAAATGTCTTGAGAATTTTGTAAGGGGAAAATATCCAGACAAAGTGGACGAATTCATCCCCAAGTATTTCCGAAGGAATCAGCCACGCCCTCCTATGAACAGAGATGAAGCTGGGACCCCCCGGACTCCCCGTCCCCGGGCAGGATGGAACCGGGACTCCAACATGGCGGCTGACGAGGGTGGGGCACCAGCAACGGGATGGAAAAAGGAAGTCAGCACAGCAACAGAGGGTGGGACTTCAGCAACAGGATGGAATCAGGGGTGGAAGGAGGCTAGCACGGCACCAGAGGAAACAGAGGGCGGGACTTCTGCAACAGGATGGAAAAAGGAGGCTAGCACGGCACCAGAGGAGGCCGGAGCACCTCTAACCGGGTGGAATCAGGCGGGAGACGGTGGTAGTTCACAGAAATCCGGTTGGGGTTCTTGAATTTTTATTTGAAACAGATGATCATTTTGCGATGTCTTATGAATAACAGTAGTAGATAGAAGTGATTGATGTAGAAGTTTGATGTAGAGTTGGGTAGAATGAAGTGTTAACTTGGATTATAACTGAAATGCATGCATGTGTATGTATGGTATGCTCTTTCTTGATCAACTTTTTATCGTACAAAAGACAGCCAGCCAACTAATGATTGGTTGATGGAGTGTTTGTATAAAAGGTGTTATGCTTGAATCCACTCTGCTCAGTACTGGACCAGTTGTAAGCTATATTACTGGTCCGGTTGAGTCCCTTTGAACCGCTTTCGTCTAGGCCGGTGAAACAGTCCATTTGAATTGCCTTCAAGCTCCCTCAACAGTTAAATGCTAGTTTTGGTAGTGTATAGAGTTTTTTTTATTCTAACCTAAAAGCTTCAAGCTTGTTAAAAAAATGTTTTTTATTGACTAGGAGCTTTTTTCTTAAAAGCGGCTCCCTCAACGGTTAAATGCTAGTTTTGGTGGCGTATAGAGTTTTTTTTATTCTAACCTAAAAGCTTCAAGCTTGTTAAAAAAATGTTTTTTATTGAGTAGGCGCTTTTTTCTTAAAAGAAAATTTCTTAAAAGAAAAAAAGCTTGAAGCTTATAAAAACTCTTAAAAGATCTTTACTAAACATACCCTAAGTCTTTTGATATGTTATGCCTATAAAATCTTAAAAAACATCACTATTAAGCGTGTGGAAAACTTTGGTTTATGTGATAAATCAGAAATAACAAATGATAAAGAGATCTCAAAATATAATAAAAAAAATGTAGTTGAAGTTATAAACATACCTTATTGTTGTTAATTTATAGTATATGTAACGCATTTTAAAAGGGTATTTTAAGATACCTTAAAGTTTTTTTAATGCATAAATCAGTATTTCAAACATTTTCACTTTAATACCTTCGTATTAACGCATTTATGGTATATATAACGCATTTCACAAGGGGATGTGAATGCTCTGACTTCCTTCAAATTTACTAACATTTTGCTTATTTAGAAAATGGTTACACTTTTTCTCGTTACTATAAGTCAACTAACCAACGGTTTTTAAATGACCATAATTTTTTCATGGGTTATTTTTTTGTTAAAATTACATCATAAACACGAACATTTTATCCACTTTAATTTGAGTATAGTAATGCTATTATTTTTTAATTTTAAAAAAAATTGATATATTATGTGATTAACAATATTTAAGGGTAAGCAATAACTGAAAACAAACCAAACCAAATCAATCGAAAACTAAATTAACAAAAAAAACCAAATTAACTTAAAATCGGTTATTGGTTTTGTTGTACCCTTAGTCAACCGAAATTAACCAAACCCAAACCGAATAATTCTTATATTACTAGCTTTACCTCCGATTTATGAATTTATACCCTATTTCATTTCTTTCTAAGAAAAAAAATTAGCCTAACTTTGGCTTTGATTAAACCGAACTGAAAGCCTACAATGATACAAAATACACCAGGCCTAATTAACTGATTGGTTAATAAGATCGATTTCCCCGCGAGCACCTGAAACGAAGCATAAAATAATATTTTAAATAAAATTCTAAAATTAATAATAAGAAAACTTAAAAATGTTCTCAAAAGGGGGCTTTTGAAACCGATTCCTGTTGCAGCTTCAAATCGTTTAGTGTTGCTTCCACTTCATGTATCGATTTGAGAGATAAAAATGTTAGTGTTTTTTTCTTCTTATTTTATGCAATCAAACATACATACAAACCCTAGATATGTTTGGCTTTTGAATCCCATGCTTTTGTTCTCATTAATGTGTTGTTAATCAGCTTCAGAACGATTAGGGCACATAACTCAATGTTTTCTAGCTTAAGTCTTCTTTTTCCTGTTTGCAGATTGTGATGTATATCCTGTCCTGCAATATGTTATTGATAGGCTTGTAAATGAACCGAACGTTCATTGAACCTTTTAGCAGTTTAATTTAATACACGAACGAATGTGAGCAAGTTTGTTTTTTCGTTCGTTTGCTTAAACGAACGACACGAACACATGTCATGTTCGTTCGTTTATGTTCGTTAACTGTACATTTACGTTTCATTTATGTTCGTTCGTTTAATTGTCCATGTTCAATTGTTTGTTCGGTTAAAGTTAAACGGATGTACACTTGTTCTTTCGATTCGTTTACAAGCCTAGTTATCAAGAATTGGTCTTCTGGTTATAGTATCCTCATGCCCAAAGTTAATAAACCAAACATTAGTTTAGAGATTCCATGTAATCATATGCACTTGCGTTTTACACTGCTATCAAACTAATATATTCTAACACAGAGCTTGATTTTGAGACTGATGGATGCAAATATAGAAGAGTTGGAAAAGAGGATGGGGATCAAAATCGAGGCGGTGAGAGACATGATGTTGGATCGGTTTTCTGGGGTGGACAAGAAATTGATAGCCATTGAACAACTTTTGAAAAAGATAATCGAGCCGCAAAGCGAAACTGGGAATCCACCAGAGAATAGGTGGAATTTGATGGATAAAAATATTGGAGAAGGAGGAACAGAGTCCAGCGAAAACCAAGACGAAGGAAAGAAGGTGGCAGTAAGGGGAGGTGATGGCGGGCCATCGCATGAATCTGGGTCAAGTAGACCATTGCAGGCCCAGATTTCATCGGATGGTGATGACCGAGAAACTGGTGATCAGATCCGGGCTCTGTCAGGAGGGCTTCAGCTTGGTGACCGAGGTAGACAGGAGCCATCACATGAGTCTGTGCCCAAGAAACCATTGCAGGCGCAGATTTCATCGGCTGGTGATGACCAAGAAACTAATTATCAGATTGGGGGTCCACATGAATCTGGACCCAAGAAACAATTGCAGGCCCAAATATCATCGGACGGTGATGACCAGGAAACTGATTATCAGATCCTGGGTCCACCAGGAGGGCTATCACATGAGTCTGGGCCCGAGAAACCATTGCAGGCCCATATTTCACCGGATTGTGATGAACAGGAAACCGATTATCAGATCCGGGGTCCACCAGGAGGGCTTCATCTCGGTGACGGAGGTAAACAGGGGCCATCACTCGAATCTGGGCCCGAGAAACCATTGCAGGCCCAGATTTCATCGGACGGTGATGATCAGGAAACTGATTATCAGATCCGGGGTCCACCAGGAGGGCTTTATCTTGGTGACGGAGGTAGACAGAGGCCACCATGGGAGGCTGGCAGTTCGGGTGGGTGGGTTGGCCTATATACTAACCACTATGGCACATATAATCCACCTGGGCCTCATTATAGTTTTGGGACAGATTTTTGTGGACCTGCTTGGGTGGGTCCAAAGGAAACAGATTTTAGTAAGAAAAACGGGCCTCGTTTTGAAGGTCAACGTGTAAATACTTTTGTTGAAGATTGTCTAGAGACCCAAAGAGAAAGGGTCCCGGAGGGGTATGGATCGAAGGTGGTCAACGCTGATGTAACTGGACGGGTTAGAAAGAAAATTCAATATGACATTGTAAAGGGATTGAATTATTCAGGTGAAAAGGGTGTCAAAACGGGTCATGATGGCAGTTTTAAGGAAAGCGGCAATAAACCTCAAGCACAAGTAGTCGCCAAAGGGTCAAATGAAGGGAGGCCCAAAACCCGAAGAAGTAAACGGAAGGCGAAGAAAGTTGATGTAAATGGAACAAAAAATTCTTGTACAGGTTCATCGGGTAAAAAGGTTGTTAAAACGGATCAAGATGATAAAGTGGCAGATAATACGGTTGCAGGTGAAGAAGATATAAAGGATGAAAAAACTGATGTTTTACTACAAGATTCTTCAAAAACCGACCATTGGGCCAAGAACGATAAAAGTCTTGAAACAAATTTTATCTGGAGATCTTCTGATAAAAGTCTTGATTGGAGTAAATTAGTGGAAGCAAAAGTTGCTTCACAACATGGTTCGGGTGCTCTATGGGGTAAGAAAGGCGACAATAAACCTCAAGCGAAAGCAGTCACTGATGGGTCAAATGAAAAAGGCAATGATGAGAACCAGAAACCAGGATCGCGGGGGTCGAAAGAGGAAGGTTGTGGTTCTAAAAGAAAACACCCTGATAGTCTAGTTGGGGGCCCAAATGATGGTCCGGTATCAAGTGGCCTGCTTAGTACATCAAAACGGCGTGTGGATGATGAGCAAGAGATTCATTTCGATGAGATTGAGCCTATTATGCAATCAACCCGAAGAATCATGAATCAGTAATCTTTATAATCCGTTGCTAAAGGGGGTAAATGTGCAAGTTTGATGGGTTGGGTAATGGTCGAAACTGTTCAAGTTGAGTTGAACCTGATACTTCTTGTCTAAATGTGTTTTTTTTTTGTGTGCGCGTGCGTGTGTGTGTGTGTGTCAGATAAGGTTACAAAAGTTACTTATTATAAGAATAGTAATCTATTTTTTATATAAAATGATGCAAGAGGTTTTATGCATTAAAAAGTTAAAGTTTTGGAACATAAATTCTAACCAACTTTGTGAAGGTACAATGATGGCGATCCATTGTCTGATGATGATCAAGCTTATATTCTTGAAAACGTCTTCAATCACCATCCACAAAAAGCTCAGAAAATCGGGGCTGGAGTCGATTACATTATGGTAAACTTGCTACATTTTCTTTTTTTTAGCACCTGTTTTCTATACTTGATCCTTAATACTTAAATAACTAGTACGGAAATAAAGCATTGTTCCATGCTGCTTGTCTTTGAAAGTGCAAAGATTAATACAAAAATGGGTCCGTTAATTAACAAATAAAATTCCCCAATTTAATTATGAATGACTCGGGTTGGCTCGTGTTGTTTATCTTGAAAGGGTTGAATAGAAAATAGAAATTTTGGCTAAACGGGTCAAACAAATTGAAAGTTGCCATAAGCCTCTTTTAATATACATGATAGGGGCACACTCAATACATAATCAATTTTGAGTGGAGAACTGCGAGAAATGCGTAATGAACTTTTACATAGTGCTTGGTAAGCGGTTACATAACCGTCTTATTACCACCAGTTAAAACTAAATGTACAAATTCGTTAATCATTATGCAGTTCTCAGTGTGTTTTATTTATGTATAACAATTATATGAATTTTGTTTGTTTCTACATATAATTGATTAGTGATGTTGTAGGTCAGCAAGCATATGAAATTCCAAGAAAGTCGATGTTTCTATGTTGTAACCACCGATGGCCGTAAAGAAGACTTTTCCTACCATAAATGTCTGAAGAATTTTGCAAGTGGAAAATATCCCAACAAAGTGGATGAACTCTAAAGTTCTTAAACTGGTTTTCGCGGGAGTACGACAGACTGTGGCTCTGGACTATTTTAATTTTTAAGCCAGGACCCTTATTGGTCCGGGTGGGACCGTGAGACCAGTGCTGCAGCAGACGATGCTAGACCAAGAAGTCCATAATGGCGGAAACATGTTGTGCCACCTGCGTTATGCTGGAAGTTGCAACTGAGGGACAGGGATCGTCTGGGATCCTAGATTTTATTTGAATCTTAACAGGCTTTGTTGAACAATTGGATAACACAATGAACAATATTTGTGTTGTTGCCTGTAACAATAATAAGAATGTATAGATAAGTGGTCCCAGTTATGTAAATGATATCTTAACCTATGTATGAGACCTCTATGAATAAAAGTAGAAAGGTAATGTGATTGATTTAGTCAGCGACTACTTTTAGTACAACCGCTTAATATTATACAGTCGTCATCATTACTATGGAGGGTAAAATGTACGGGATTTATATTTGTTTCGGCTAAAATGTATTCATGTTGAAGAAAAAAATATTAAGATAGATTCATCATACTATATTTGTTTTTATCATAGCTATTGATGCTCGTAGAGGTGTTGTCGATGGTGATGGTGTCGATAACGCCAAGTATTAGTCAAATTAAGTTATTGTTCTAAGTCATAAAGTGTCACAAATAATTGTTTTGTACCTAGGTTACATTTGTGTTTAAGTTATTGAATCTACTGATCTATGATAACTAGGAGTGTCTTAGAAAAAGGCAACTCCAACATGGTTCATATATTCACACCACCCATGTGTTATGTGTATCCTTGTTAGTTTTCAGTTATAATGACAATCACATGAAAACAATGACAGTCATAGAATGTTATTAAAGCAAGTGTATATATATAATTTGATTATAATATCGTATTGCGTGGTCATGAGAACATCTTAAATCGATAAATGGTGAAGTAACTTGCATAAATGAGGAGATAATTTAGGAACACGTCTTGGGTGCTTGAGAAGACTTGAATATTCATCTATCGATAATAAAATTCAATATGAATAAATAAGAAGGGTCAAGTTATACTACACAGTATAAAAAAATGAGAAGTGTAAGAAGGATACAAAAAACACAATAGATCACAAAATAAGACGCATAAAATTGGTGTACCTGGTATTTAATTATTGGAGAAATGGCACACAAATGTAACCAAGTTTGCTTGGTGTTCTAATTAAGTCACTCAAACTTTTATTGTCTCTCTAAAGTCATTCAAGTTTCATTTGTTTTTCTAATACTATGTAATTACCAGGTCATCAGGTCATCTTCTTTTTTTATTTTTATTTTTTCTTTCATTTTAATGCTTATGTGGATATTATTTTTATTAAAAACTTACAAATCAATCTTTGAATTTTACTAGATAGATCAATCTTTACAATGCTTTCACACTTTTTAGGCAAATTATATATATTCACTTGAACAATGAAGATGCAACAATGCAATGCAATTTCCATAGTCTCCAAGATGCTTTCAAAACACTAAACAATGGATTTAAATGAAAAAAAAATGTCCTTTTAGTCTGTCATGAATCTCATCTAAGTTTAAAGTTAGTTTTATTTGATCACTTGCCAACAATAGTCATCCAGATTCAACAACTTTCTTCATGTCATGATTCTGCTGTTTCGTTTCCCGCTTTCTGATCAAATTCCATATTCTTTCGCTTTTTCGCTACCCATAAGGTAAAAAAAAAATATTATTAGTAGTGTACTTTGGTAAACATTATCCTCATGTGAAGTATCATATTTCAGTTTTTACCTTGTTGATGTATCTATGTGGTTAAAGTCAACTCCTTGACTTATATGACTTTGACTGTATCTAAAACAGAATGATTTATGAGGTTTAAATGCTCCTCTGAAGTGATAATTTGAAGCTTTATGTTTCTGGGACACAAACTACAATGGCAAGGAATAACTTTAGCTATGTATCGACATTGTTACTAGTTCTTTTGACCGTCGGTTCGTTAGTTGCAACGTATAATATAATAACAATGGTGGTTCAAAACAAAGTGTTGAATTATGGAGGGTTGTTTAATGATCCTAATTTTATGATGCCTGATAATATGGAAAGATCAACGGGTACAAAGGCGTTATTCCATGTTGCATTGACCGCTACGGATGCTACGTATAGCAAATGGCAAAGCCGAATTATGTATTATTGGTATAAAAGAATGAAAGTTATGGCTGGATCAGAGATGGGAATGTTCACCAGGGTTCTGCATTCGGGCCAACCCGATAATCTCATGGATGAGATTCCGACTTTTGTTGTTGACCCGCTTCCAGATGATAGAGTAAGAGACCATTTTCCCCCTCCGTATCTTAGTTCTTTATGTGGTTATGTGCCATGTGTAGTGGGGGCGTTAACAGGGCCTTAAATCCCATTTTAGCGCCCCTTAAGGCCATCTACACCGCCCCCTGGGCCTTAAAATCCCAGAACAACTCTCAAGCGTTAAATTTTTAACGCTACTTTTTCTTGGATTTGGAGAGTTGACTGTTTCAGCCAATCAAATGAAGGGGAGGGGCGCTAGCTCTTATCTTCACTACGTTTGACCTAATAGTGTGGTCAATATTAGAGGTGGTCAAATGGGTGGGTCACGAATCAAACGGGTAACCTTTTGTATGAGTCAAACAAGTAACTTTGGGGTATGATTCTAAATATGGACCGGCTGGGTCACGGGTAATCTTTTGGTATGGGTCAACCATGTGACTTTTGGGTATGGGTCAAAAGATGTCTGATTCGCTTGGGTCACGGGTCAAACCAATACGCTTTTGGTATGGGTCAAACAGGTCACCTTTTTGGTATGGGTCAAACGATGTATGAGTTCGGTCGAAGGACCTGAAACACTTTTTTTCAATTCTTGTAGCTTTTTATGAACAACTTTTCTTCATATATGATTACAAAAAACGCGTTTTTTTCAATAACAATACAACTCTTTTTAATATGATGATTTTGACCCGTTTATTGTAAATGCAGAATTGTATTTCTTTGCTTGTAAGACATGGATTTTATATGGTATGCAGGGGTACATAGTCTTAAATAGACCTTGGGCCTTTGTGCAATGGGTGCAGAGGGCTACTATTGAAGAGGAGTGAGCATTATTATGCTACTTACACATTCCTAATCATATTAGTTTCAACAAATTAGTCACTGTTTTGCTATTTGCAGATACATATTGATGGCAGAGCCTGATCACATATTTGTAAACCCGCTGCCGAATTTGGCCCGTGGGATAGTTCCTGCTGGATTCCCATTCAATTACATCCTTCCTTTTGACAACGAAGAAATAATCCGGAAATATTTCCCTAAAAAGAATGGACCAATAACTAATGTTGACCCAATTGGTAATTCTCCTGTTATTATAAGAAAGGTACAACTACATTATAGTTTTCTTTTGACTTCACATACCTTTAATGCTTCTTGAGTTGATCTTTGTATAAAAGCGGTAAAGGTGGCAAAGTGGGTGGGTCGTGTGAGTAATAGGTCAATATGGGTGATTTTTTTCTTTGCAACCGTGAGAACTCATTACCAGAAAACTCACGGAGCCCATCAAAATCCTGCTAACCAATGGGATTAACAAAAACAAAGTTGCGTTGGGCAAGTGACCTTTAAAGGGGTTAAAAGCAGAAAACCAGTTGAAGCCGGATTCAAACTTGAGACTTGTACTAGAGGGACTCGAGCGCTTATTTATGTGCCACCCCCTAGTGGGTTAAAAAATGTGTAATTCTTGGTGGAAGTCAAAACGGTCCGGTTGGCTAGAAAAACTTTTTCCAATATGTTTTTTTTTTAAATTTTCTACTGGTTTTATATGATTTCGATAATAAGCTATATTTTCAAAATAAAAAGATTTAGGATGTTTATGCGTTACATTTTGGGCTACTTTCGACTCATTTGACCCGTTTGACCTTTAGAGATGAAACATGCCCCAAAGTCGAATCTAGCCATTTACTAGTAAATGGGTCAAACTTGCTACCTGTATACAGAAGTGAAGTAATGCAATTGAGTTCTGAAGTAAATTTACGCAGGATGTACTAGAAAAAATTGCACCCACATGGATGAATGTATCTTTAAAAATGAAGGATGATCCCGAGGCTGATAAAGCTTTTGGATGGGTGCTAGAAATGTGAGTTAAAGTTCATAAAGATGATTGACCCGTTTATATATCGCTGCTTGGTCAAAACTTTTGACTTTTATGTCAGGTATGCATACGCTGTGGCATCTGCTTTGCATGGTGTTAAGCACATTCTTCGTGATGATTTTATGCTAGAGGTGTGTGGATCAACTTTTTTGATAATTCTGTATTAGTTAGAAGCCTACATTCAAGATTATAGCAAATTTAAATGTTTAAATATATATATATATTTTTTTTTGCTTCAATTTGTTAGCCCCCATTGGACACAAAAATTGGCAAAAGGTTTATCATTCATTACACTTATGGATGTGACTACAACATGAAGGTAATTTGCTTCTTCTTATGCATCTTTGTAGATACAAAATATGAAGTGGCAATTTGACCCTATTATATCGTACTGGGTCACTTTGGTTTTCGTTTATCTCAAACGGGTCAAATAGATTTGTATAGCTAAAGGGGAAAACCAAAGATTTAGATTACTATTTCAATTTTTGAATAATATTGTTTGTTACCACAATGATCACATTAATTATTTTTGAAAAAAGAATCAAAATAAACAAAAGAAGTTTCATCGGGCCAACCCGGCCCGTTACCATAAATGACTTTTTAAATGATAACCTATTTTGATCCATTACCCAACTGCCAATCTAGCCATCTTGCCATCTCTAGTTAAAAGACTTGTGCTCAAAACCGTTGATTTTGCAGGGTGAGTTAACATATGGAACGATTGGCGAATGGAGATTTGACAAGAGATCACATATGGATAAACCTATGCCAAGAAATCTGTCTATGCCCCCACCCGGGGTTCCTGAAAGTGTGGTAAGTATACTTTTGAATAAACTGGTTTTGTGCATTTCCATACATTTGGGCTGCCTTTCGAATTCATTATTGACCCGTTAGCCAACCCGCCTGGTATGCAAGGCTTGGTTTGACCCAAGTTCAAGTTCTTATTCCATGTGTGATGCAGGTGACACTTGTAAAGATGGTGAATGAAGCTACTGCTAACATTCCAAATTGGGATATAGAATAACCAAGGGTATGCAAAAGTCAAATGAGGAATGAAATAGAGAGTCTTTATAAAGTTCAATTGTTTAGAATGTAGGAATGAAATGAAAAGAACTTGGAACTTTTTTCAATCAATTAAAGGTTTTAAAAAATTATATATGGAAAAACAAGTATTGTTTACTACTCGTGTTAACTTGGGTGTTCGAGATCTTATTTTATTGTGATCTAACAATGTGCACTGAATATGGTGTTGTCACGGTTTAATATTCGATGCAAAACCTATCAAAATCACATCAGTTTGATGTTTCCTTTGTCACACCCTCAAATTCCACTTGCGGGGTTTTACCGCGAGGCGCATGACAAACCAGGATTCAAGTCAACGGTCACAATAAACAACACTATATGCATAACACAAAACCCAATAGATATAATTATAAAAGCATAAACTGTAGCGGAAGCTTTAAATGTTTACAACCCAAAAGACATAGTTTAAATGTTTAATGAAGACCATGCTCTAAACCCTAGACGCCCGTGCCGACTCGTGCGCCTAGATCCAGTTGTTGCTACCTTAGCGACCTGAGAAAAACATGCCAAAAGATGTCAACATATAATGCTGGTGAGTTCACAGGTTTGTTCAAAAAGAGTTACCAAGTGATACCATGTCCATACTATATCAACACTACCAAGTACGCTAGCTAGGCGTATATTTTATTACTACTACGATTGGAAACCATTACTGGACACGTTTAGCAATGTTTAGCATGTTTAGCAGCCCGTAATGTTCAGCACGATAATGTTCCTGTTCGAGACAATATGCACCCGCCCGGCCCTCCAAGCCGACGAGTGGGGCAGGTCACGCCCAATAGATCTATCCACATTTCCCCCGTTGTGCAAATCCGCACATTCATGGTTTCCCCCGGGACTTTCCAAAAGATCGCATAGCAATATAAAGTTAAAACCATAGTATGACATATGTTACCAAAACTGTTTAGCGCATGTTTTCTCCCCCAAAAGTTAAAGCAGTAAAAGTGGGGCCGTGAACTCACCTTAGATAGCGTTCTTCAATTATAAGTAAAGATGTTTGGCCCTTGATAATCCCTCTACCGGAGATCTATCAAAATGTTCACATAAGTGTTCCGACTAATAGCCATAAGGTTATCTAGCCCCCGATTGTCCAGATCATAATCAAGTATGTTTTAAAACGTGTTTAAATGTTATACCGACACACTAGACCGACCCGCCGTCCCGTTGGTGACCCATTACCCTAACTAATCAAGTACACATAGATTACACGCAAGGTTCAAGCATAAAACACTTAGTTTGTATCAAAAATCTCATTTTTGTCAACGTAGGGTCGAATGTAGTTCCGGGTGGTCGAAGGTGGCTTGTAAGTGGTCGAAGGTGTTTCTGTTTGGTCGAAGGTGTTCCTGAAATTCCACCTTCGCCCCTTTTCCTTCCACCTTCGCCCCTTTGTAGCACATTCGCCCCTTTGTCTTCCACATTCGCCCCCTGGGATCCACCTTCGCCCCCCTGGAATCCACCTTCGCCCCTGATGTTAGATTTTTCCAAAAACGCGTCGACAAACATCCGAAAACATCACGAAACATCACGAGTTACAGCAGTCAAGCATCATTAGTATATTCCTACGAAACCCTACCAATTTTACCCCAAAATCTATCCGTTTTACAAGTTTCCTAAAATGGTAAATTATGGAGATGTCACATCACCATGCATGAAGATATTACCCAATTAGGAAACTTTCTGAATTCGATCAATAATCAGTTTATCATACTCGGATCATTATGAACAAGAAACCCCTATCATAACCTTATCATAATCATCCCAAAAACATCCCTAAATCTAACTAAAAACCCCCTTTAATCATCAAAACACCATCAACAATCAAAGGTAACATATTTCAATCATAACCCATCATTAATAACAGCCCTAAGTTGTTGTCATATCATCTATACAACAAGTAATCATCAAACAATGCATAATATCATACTAACACATGTTTATTTGCATAAAAACTCATTGTTTATGAATAGGTTTTGGTTAGGAAAGGTTTTTATTCATAAAATAGGTTGATATCAGATCTGGACCCATTGGGGTTTAGATTAAAACAAGCCAAAATTGTTTAAAAAGGATTTGTAATGAAGAACACACCTTAGATCTTCACTTGTAATGACTTAGAGAGTTAGGTTATGAAAAACAAGCTCAAAAACTCCTTCCCCAATGTTAATAGCTGATAGAGAGTGTTTAGAGGCGTTTAGGGTTTGTGAAATGGTGAAAAATGGCTAAGGATGGTATTTATACCAGCTGCACGTTCGCCCAGTTCATGGGGTCGAATGTGGAACTTTTCCACATTCGCCCCTTTTTAGTGGTCGAATGTGGAACTCTTCCACATTCGCCCACTTTTTAGTGGTCGAATGTGGAACTCTTCCACATTCGCCCACTTTGTTCTACGTTCGCCCACTTTTCAGATCCCATTTCCACATTCAGGTCATCAGCACTTTTTAACACATGTTAACAGCACTTTTAACACATGTTAACCTTTTTCCAGTTTATCGTGTTTAACGCATTCTAACACATCCTAACACATAAACAAGCATCTATAGTCTATACTTAGCATGTTTAGGCACGTATAATCATTCGTACATCATTTGAGCAAGTGTAAGCATACAATCCACCACACGACCCGTAATCTACACATATACTTAATTAGTTCATGTAATGTCACCAACGACGGAACCCGGTACTAATGTATTCCCAAAACGACTCCCAATGATCCTCCAGATCATTGACCCTGGACAATCCTAATTGACCCGACTCAACTAACCCAGTTAAGTTTGTTTATAAACGTTTCTCGCTAAGGTAGACTTAGATGTTACTATTATGTTTAAGCCGAACATGCCGGGTGTCACATCATCCCCACGTTGAAAGAATTTTCGTCCCGAAAATTGCACGAAGCCCAAAAATGAAAAAGACGAAAAGGAAGAAAACGAAAAGAAAGGTTACCGGTTGTCACATCATCCCCACGTTGAAAGGGAATCTCGCCCCGAGATTCACTCTGCTTCAGCAGTAACATGCCTGGACTCGAACGCGCGCTTCGGAAAGAGATGAGGGTACTTAGCCTTCATCTGGTCCTCTCGTTCCCACGTGAACTCCGGTCCACGATCCGAGTTCCAACGAACTTTAACGATGCGGATTTTACTCCGCCGAAGGCTACGAATCTTGTAATCCAGAATCTCGACAGGTTCCTCCACAATGCGAAGACGATCATCCACCTTGATCTCTTCCAGTGGTACAATGAGAGATTCATCAGCCAAACACTTCTTCAAGTTAGACACATGGAAGACGTTGTGCACACTACCGAGCTCCGTCGGTAAGTCAAGTCTATATGCCACCGGCCCAATCCGATCCAGGATTGCGAACGGTCCGACGTAACGAGGGTTAAGTTTGCCACGCTTTCCAAAGCGTATGACGCCCTTCCATGGTGAAACTTTTAGAAGCACCTTGTCCCCAACCTGGAACTCTAGCGGTTTGCGACGGCGATCGGCATAGCTCTTCTGACGATCCCGCGCAGCTGCCAAACGGTTACGGATCTGTACGATTTTCTCCGAAGTTTCGTACACCAGTTCCGGACCAGTGAGCTGGCTCTCGCCCACCTCGGCCCAACAAAGTGGTGATCGGCATTTCCGTCCGTAAAGAGCCTCGAACGGAGCTGCCTTGATGCTAGAGTGATAGCTGTTGTTGTAGGAGAATTCCACCAACGGCAGGTGAATCTCCCAACTTTTGCCAAAATCGATGACACATGCCCGCAGCATGTCCTCCAGTGTTTGTATCGTCCGCTCACTCTGCCCGTCAGTTTGCGGATGATAAGCCGTACTCATATCCAGCTGAGTACCCAAGGCCTTATGAAGAGCCTTCCAGAAACGCGAAGCAAAGCGGGAATCACGATCAGAAATGATAGAAACAGGCACCCCGTGCCGAGAACCCACCTCCTTAAGGTAGAGCCGAGCCAGCCGCTCGAGTCCATCCGTTTCCTTAATAGGTATGAAGTGTGCCGATTTCGTCAACCGGTCGACGATCACCCAAATCATGTCACAGCCACTTGGTGATCTCGGTAGTTTGGTGACGAAATCCATCGTGATCCGCTCCCACTTCCATTCTGGAATCTCAGGCTGCTGTAGGAGACCAGACGGCTTCTGATACTCCACCTTGACCTTAGCACAGGTCAAGCATTTGCTCACATAGGAGGCTATATCAGCCTTCATGTTCGGCCACCAATAAAGTATCTTCAGATCCTGATACATCTTATCGGAGCCTGGATGAATAGAATACCGGGATTTGTGAGCCTCGTCCAAGACAAGCTCCCGTAATCCCCCGAGTAAAGGAACCCAAACACGCCCAGCGAAGTAGTGTAGGCCATCAGACCTAAGCTCAAGGTGTTTGTCCGCACTGTGCATCGTTTCGGCCTTAAGGTTTTCCTCCTTCAAGGCATCCACCTGAGCCGAACGGATCCGGTCAGGTAAGGAGGAATGAATGGTAAGCTGCAAGGCTCGGACACGCCGAGGCTTCGCCGACTCTTTCCTGCTCAAGGCATCCGCCACAACGTTTGCCTTGCCAGGATGGTACTTAATCGCACAGTCGTAGTCGTTCAAGAGTTCAACCCAACGACGCTGCCGCATGTTTAACACCTTCTGGTCGAAAATATGCTGGAGACTCTTGTGATCGGTGTAAACTTCACACTTGGTACCGTACAAGTAATGTCTCCAGATTTTCAACGCAAAGACCACTGCACCCAGTTCTAAGTCATGAGTAGTGTAATTCTTCTCATGAACTTTGAGTTGACGAGAAGCATAAGCAATAACCTTCCCGCGCTGCATCAACACGCAACCAAGACCCCGTATGGAGGCATCACAGTACACAACGAAATCATCCGTACCCTCAGGAAGGGATAAGATAGGTGCAGAACAAAGTTTAAGCTTCAGCATCTGAAATGTTGATTCCTGTGGTTCGTCCCAGTCGAACTTTCGGTCCTTCTGGGTGAGGGCAGTGAGGGGTTGAGCGATCTTCGAAAATCCCTCGATAAAACGCCGATAGTAACCTGCAAGACCCAGGAATTGCCGCACCTCAGATGGCGTCTTTGGTGCTTCCCAGTCTTTAATAGCTTCGATCTTAGCCGGATCGACATGAATTCCCAGTTCATTCACCACATGCCCTAGGAATTGAACTTCACGTAACCAAAAATCACACTTTGAGAACTTAGCATACAGCTGCTCCCGTCTCAAAAGTTCCAAGACCAACCGCAGATGTTCCTCATGATCCGCCTTGTTCTTGGAATAAATCAGAATGTCGTCAATGAACACGATGACGAACTTATCCAGGTACGGTTTACAAACGCGGTTCATCAAATCCATGAACACCGCCGGTGCGTTAGTGAGACCGAAAGGCATGACCAAGAACTCAAAATGGCCATAACGAGTGCGAAAAGCAGTCTTCTGGATGTCAGCTTCCCTGACGCGCAATTGGTGATAACCGGACCGCAAATCAATCTTCGAGTAGTAGCTAGAGCCCTGAAGCTGGTCAAAGAGATCATCAATGCGAGGAAGAGGATAACGATTCTTGATGGTCACTTTGTTCAGCTCACGGTAGTCAATACACATACGAAGGCTCCCGTCCTTCTTCTTCACAAACAAAATAGGAGCTCCCCACGGGGACGAGCTCGGTCGAATGAAACCCTTTTCCAAGAGTTCCTGTAACTGGCTGGATAACTCTTGCATCTCGGGAGGTGCAAGACGATACGGAGCTCGGGCAATAGGAGCTGCGCCCGGAGAAAGATCAATACCAAACTCAACCTGACGATGGGGAGGAAGACCAGGTAAATCATCAGGAAACACATCAGGAAAGTCACGAACCACCGGGATATCCTCGATCTTCTTCTCACCGTCAGTAGAAACGTTAACAAGTGCCAGGATGGCCGAACAGCCCTTTCGAAGATACTTACGGGCTTTCATGCTGGAAATGATACTCAGCGGAGCACCGCTTTTCTCGCCATGAACCGAAAGAATTTCTCCATCGGGGAGAGGGATCCGAATAACCTTGTCAAAGCAAACAATCTCTGCACGATACAACGATAACCAGTCCATGCCCACAACGACATCGAAACTACCCAAAGGTACAGGCATAAGGTCAATGGGGAATGACAGACCCGATAGTTCCAAGTGACACTCCCTAAGGATATGAGTCGCCTCGATGTTCTTACCATTAGCCAATTCTATCAAGTACTTAGCCTCTAAAGGTGTGGGTACTATATCTAGCAATTGACTAACATCCACAGATACGAAGCTCTTATCGGCACCAGAATCAAATAAAACAGAAACATAGCGATTGTTGAGAAGGAACGTACCGGTAACTGTGTCTGGATCCTGCCTAGCCTCCGCAGACCCAATGACGAAAGCACGCGCAGTCCTGCCTCCGCCGCCATTCCCGTTACCGCTACCGTTTCCGCCCCTCCCATCATCGCCCTGCTTCAGCTTGGGACAATCACGCTTGAAGTGCCCCGTGTCACCACAGTTGTAACACCCCTGCCTCCCCTGAGTCCCCTGAGCAGCAGGAGCAGGAGTAGCCGCAGGAGTCTGAGTTGGGGTGAGCGCCACCTTGCAATCCTTAGCATGGTGTCCCAACTTTTGGCACCGATGACAACGAGCTCGATCACAATTCCCCGAATGGTGAAAGCCACACTTGTTACACTTGGGATGCTTTCCGACATACCCACCCGTCTTCGCCCCAGAAGAAGACCCAGACGTATCAAACTTCTTTGCCGGCTGAGCTGGCACCACACTCTTCCCCACACTCTCCCACTTTCTCTTGTTCCCCTCAGTAGTCTTCACAGTAGTACCCTTGGGTGGCAAAACGCCTTCCGCCACCTTCAGGTTAGTCATCCGATGAGCTGATCGGACAACTTCAGCAATAGTGGGAAGATTCCCAGCAGCCACCAACCCAGCAATTTCGGGCACCAGTCCAGACACATAGTGCTCGATCCTCCTGTACTCGGGTGTGTGTAAGTCAGGACACAACACCGCCAGCTCGTTCCTCCTCACAGTATACTCCTCAACCTCCGACCCAACCATCTTGTAACTCCAGACCTCATGCTCCAACTTCTGTATCTCCTCCCTCGGACAGTATTCACCTCTCAAAAGCTGCACAAACTCCGCCCAAGGCATAGCAATAGCCTCTCCCAGTCCCATATTCTGAGTAGTAGCATTCCACCACGACAATGCAGGCCCCTCAAATGTCGCAGTAGCATACTTCACTCGGTCCCCAGCAGGACAGTTACACATGACAAACACAGATTCAACCTTCTCCAACCATCGGAGCAGTCCCACTGCCCCTTCAGTACCAGCGAAGTTATGGGGCTGACAGTCCCTAAACTTCTTATAAGAGCACTGAGGTGGGGGTGGATTGGCACCAACACCTGAAACACGGTACACGAGTAAAACACAAACGAAAGGACACGAAACCCAAAAATGAGGCAAGGTCGACAGAAATCAACTCACCACCCATGGCATTAATCCCGGCCTGGAAATTAGCCATAGCCATGTTCACTTGCTGCTGGAGCAAGTTGTTCAGCTCAGCTTGGGTCATGTTGATGTTCCCACGACCACCGCCTCCGGCACGACCACCACCACGACGTCCACCACCACGAGCACCAGACATGATCTAACAAACCAAGAAATCGAGAGATTCAGATTCACTTCCAGTGTCAACCACTAGAATTTTCAAGAGTTAATCCTAGGGACAATTTCAGGACTATACATCCAAACTCGAAGTCCATCGGGATTTTCATGCATCCCAGTTTATTATTTCGTGTGCACCCGAAATGATAAACTGCTCTACATGGTCCTCCAGATGTACCCCTAATTTAGACTCCAGTCAACGAACATTGTCGCCTATGTGGCAATAGGTGCAAGTGTAAGAAGGCATGTGTGTGCAAGAACCAACCAATCAACCCCTCCTCCTTCAATCCAGAAGAAGAAGACAAGAGTAGGTAAGAACCCAAATAAAAACGGATGATGTAACAGAGAAGTGTGATGATAATGTAACGACACCCCGACAAAGTTAGTACATGTTCCAAACCGACACAAGTATGTGACCGTCTAGTGTGTGCGACTCGGCTATAGACTAGACTCTAAATGCAGTCCTAGTTCACTATAACCATTGTCTCTGATACCAATCTGTCACACCCTCAAATTCCACTTGCGGGGTTTTACCGCGAGGCGCATGACAAACCAGGATTCAAGTCAACGGTCACAATAAACAACACTATATGCATAACACAAAACCCAATAGATATAATTATAAAAGCATAAACTGTAGCGGAAGCTTTAAATGTTTACAACCCAAAAGACATAGTTTAAATGTTTAATGAAGACCATGCTCTAAACCCTAGACGCCCGTGCCGACTCGTGCGCCTAGATCCAGTTGTTGCTACCTTAGCGACCTGAGAAAAACATGCCAAAAGATGTCAACATATAATGCTGGTGAGTTCACAGGTTTGTTCAAAAAGAGTTACCAAGTGATACCATGTCCATACTATATCAACACTACCAAGTACGCTAGCTAGGCGTATATTTTATTACTACTACGATTGGAAACCATTACTGGACACGTTTAGCAATGTTTAGCATGTTTAGCAGCCCGTAATGTTCAGCACGATAATGTTTCTGTTCGAGACAATATGCACCCGCCCGGCCCTCCAAGCCGACGAGTGGGGCAGGTCACGCCCAATAGATCTATCCACATTTCCCCCGTTGTGCAAATCCGCACATTCATGGTTTCCCCCGGGACTTTCCAAAAGATCGCATAGCAATATAAAGTTAAAACCATAGTATGACATATGTTACCAAAACTGTTTAGCGCATGTTTTCTCCCCAAAAGTTAAAGCAGTAAAAGTGGGGCCGTGAACTCACCTTAGATAGCGTTCTTCAATTATAAGTAAAGATGTTTGGCCCTTGATAATCCCTCTACCGGAGATCTATCAAAATGTTCACATAAGTGTTCCGACTAATAGCCATAAGGTTATCTAGCCCCCGATTGTCCAGATCATAATCAAGTATGTTTTAAAACGTGTTTAAATGTTATACCGACACACTAGACCGACCCGCCGTCCCGTTGGTGACCCATTACCCTAACTAATCAAGTACACATAGATTACACGCAAGGTTCAAGCATAAAACACTTAGTTTGTATCAAAAATCTCATTTTTGTCAACGTAGGGTCGAATGTAGTTCCGGGTGGTCGAAGGTGGCTTGTAAGTGGTCGAAGGTGTTTCTGTTTGGTCGAAGGTGTTCCTGAAATTCCACCTTCGCCCCTTTTCCTTCCACCTTCGCCCCTTTGTAGCACATTCGCCCCTTTGTCTTCCACATTCGCCCCCTGGGATCCACCTTCGCCCCCCTGGAATCCACCTTCGCCCCTGATGTTAGATTTTTCCAAAAACGCGTCGACAAACATCCGAAAACATCACGAAACATCACGAGTTACAGCAGTCAAGCATCATTAGTATATTCCTACGAAACCCTACCAATTTTACCCCAAAATCTATCCGTTTTACAAGTTTCCTAAAATGGTAAATTATGGAGATGTCACATCACCATGCATGAAGATATTACCCAATTAGGAAACTTTCTGAATTCGATCAATAATCAGTTTATCATACTCGGATCATTATGAACAAGAAACCCCTATCATAATGTAACACCCCGCCCCTCTCACCACCAATATTGTCCGCTTTGCCCCTCTCACCACCAATATCTCACCACCAATATTGTCCGCTTTGCCCATCCAGAGCTCACGGATCATTATGAACAAGAAACCCCTATCATAATGTAACACCCCGCCCCTCTCACCACCAATATTGTCCGCTTTGCCATGCCAAAAGATGTCAACATATAATGCTGGTGAGTTCACAGGTTTGTTCAAAAAGAGTTACCAAGTGATACCATGTCCATACTATATCAACACTACCAAGTACGCTAGCTAGGCGTATATTTTATTACTACTACGATTGGAAACCATTACTGGACACGTTTAGCAATGTTTAGCATGTTTAGCAGCCCGTAATGTTCAGCACGATAATGTTCCTGTTCGAGACAATATGCACCCGCCCGGCCCTCCAAGCCGACGAGTGGGGCAGGTCACGCCCAATAGATCTATCCACATTTCCCCCGTTGTGCAAATCCGCACATTCATGGTTTCCCCCGGGACTTTCCAAAAGATCGCATAGCAATATAAAGTTAAAACCATAGTATGACATATGTTACCAAAACTGTTTAGCGCATGTTTTCTCCCCCAAAAGTTAAAGCAGTAAAAGTGGGGCCGTGAACTCACCTTAGATAGCGTTCTTCAATTATAAGTAAAGATGTTTGGCCCTTGATAATCCCTCTACCGGAGATCTATCAAAATTTTTGGTTGCCCAAGTGGAGACTTCCCAGGAGGTCACCCATCCTGAAATTTCTCCCACCTGAGCACGCTTAACTGTGGAGTTCTCCTCTCATCCACTAACATTAAGCCCCAAAACGCGTTGGTGATTTAAGAGGCAAGAGATTACTTATGAACCAAGGATCTCTCCTGGCCACGGCCGATGTGGGATTTCCTGGGGTGTCACATTCACCCCCTGTTAGAGTCTCATCGTCCCTGATGAGGTGTGTTCCTGGGGTGTCACACATAACCTTATCATAATCATCCCAAAAACATCCCTAAATCTAACTAAAAACCCCCTTTAATCATCAAAACACCATCAACAATCAAAGGTAACATATTTCAATCATAACCCATCATTAATAACAGCCCTAAGTTGTTGTCATATCATCTATACAACAAGTAATCATCAAACAATGCATAATATCATACTAACACATGTTTATTTGCATAAAAACTCATTGTTTATGAATAGGTTTTGGTTAGGAAAGGTTTTTATTCATAAAATAGGTTGATATCAGATCTGGACCCATTGGGGTTTAGATTAAAACAAGCCAAAATTGTTTAAAAAGGATTTGTAATGAAGAACACACCTTAGATCTTCACTTGTAATGACTTAGAGAGTTAGGTTATGAAAAACAAGCTCAAAAACTCCTTCCCCAATGTTAATAGCTGATAGAGAGTGTTTAGAGGCGTTTAGGGTTTGTGAAATGGTGAAAAATGGCTAAGGATGGTATTTATACCAGCTGCACGTTCGCCCAGTTCATGGGGTCGAATGTGGAACTTTTCCACATTCGCCCCTTTTTAGTGGTCGAATGTGGAACTCTTCCACATTCGCCCACTTTTTAGTGGTCGAATGTGGAACTCTTCCACATTCGCCCACTTTGTTCTACGTTCGCCCACTTTTCAGATCCCATTTCCACATTCAGGTCATCAGCACTTTTTAACACATGTTAACAGCACTTTTAACACATGTTAACCTTTTTCCAGTTTATCGTGTTTAACGCATTCTAACACATCCTAACACATAAACAAGCATCTATAGTCTATACTTAGCATGTTTAGGCACGTATAATCATTCGTACATCATTTGAGCAAGTGTAAGCATACAATCCACCACACGACCCGTAATCTACACATATACTTAATTAGTTCATGTAATGTCACCAACGACGGAACCCGGTACTAATGTATTCCCAAAACGACTCCCAATGATCCTCCAGATCATTGACCCTGGACAATCCTAATTGACCCGACTCAACTAACCCAGTTAAGTTTGTTTATAAACGTTTCTCGCTAAGGTAGACTTAGATGTTACTATTATGTTTAAGCCGAACATGCCGGGTGTCACATCCTTAATCAAAACTAACTATGTCGCGTTAGTTAAATATCTTCAAATGAGTTTTCCTATTTCACTGTTCACGTTAAAACTTCTTTCGTTCACTATAAAGAGTGAAGTGGAAAATAATTTCTAGGTATTCAAATAAAATGCCAGCTTTCATATAAATTTAATAAAACAAGGCAGTTTTAAGATTTTCCACGTCTAACGTTAGGCGTATGACAAAACCATATTCATTGTTGCCATAATGATAATAACGTAAAGTTTCAAAAGGTAGATATGGGTTGCCATCTAGGGTTTTCAGTTATGGTTTTCGTATGAACGGCTTTGTTTATATGTTTATCTAGATCATGAATTTTGTGTGCTTTGACGTGTTCATTTGTTTGGGAGTTGGATTTTTTGATTAGCGTGGATGGGTGGTTGGCGATGGTCAATGATGGTGAATGGTGGTAGTAGACGGTGTTCGTGAGGAATCATGGGTGGCTTATGGATTGTTAATGGTGAGGTTTGTGGCCCTAGTTTTTTTAATACCTTAAATTCTAAAAAAAAGTAGATGTAAGTAATCTAGGCTTTCAGATTGTTAATGATGAGGTTTGTGGTCTATAATTATGCATACATACATATGATATAAGAATTATAAGATAGAAAGCAAAATAAAAAATTCTAACAAAACATGTTCGATTTTGTTATTTGCTTTAGGCCTAAAGTAGCTAAGACGGCTATGTTACATCAACTACAAATATAAAAAAAAAAATTGTAAACAATAATAGTGTTATGAATATCGGTCTAGATTAGTCATATAAGTCAAAGGAATGAAGTGGCAATGAGACAAACCAAGTTGGATCTATGGACTTATGCAGACTTAGCCAGTGGTCGAGCACATGGTGAAGTAGCAGTTCACACCACTGCACCCATCACACCACCTTTTGACTTACCCCCACCATTATTACTTCTTAGATTTTGGATTTCATTTTAAATGAACATATTTAATCCAAACTAGTAATATACTTGTATTGCTCAACTCGCGCATCACGAAAATGTTAAAATTTGTGAGGCTCGGTTTCAATGACATGTACAATGGTGTTCACCCTGTAAATAAAAAATCAAGTTGAAACGACAGGGACGGATCTAGAGAAGGAGCAGGGTAACGTCCGTTACCCCTCAACTTTTTTGGCGTAGTATATTTTTAGTGTATTTTTAAATTTTTTTTACGTGTTTTATATTACGTTACCCGTGAAAATTATGTAACGTTACCCCTGAAATCTTGGTCTAGATCCGCCACTGGAAACGATGATAAAAAAAAGCATGTTGAAACGGAAAATCACAAATTTTATTGAATACCATATTTTAAATGTTCTAAGAGGAAAAAAAAATACTCACAAACAAAACCTTGAAGTAGCTTGTATATTGTCACAAAAAAATGGTTTTGAAAAAAATATGTATTGAAACATTAGCAAAATGATAATCACGTCACAACGGTAAATTCAGATTTTTTTAAAATATCATGTATGTTTTATAAATTATAAGAAAAATAATATATGCCCAAAATTAATTATGAACATTGAAATATTAAAAAATAAAAATTAAAAAACAAAAATAAAAACAAGTGTGGAAAGACGGTAGGGATTGGGTTCAATTCGCAAAGCATTAGAGTTAAGGTGTTAATGTGGTATTGCTTCCCTTGAGGTCAAGTATTCGAGCCCGCCTAAAACGGATTTGATAGAATTTACATGGCACGTATCGGTTATAACCTATAGCCGTACCAAAATGTATAGGGTTTGCCCATAGGATTCGAGTTCGATTGTCATCCATAAACACTACCATGCGGGTTAAGGTTTTAATATGTTGTTTTTAAATGGAACAATGTCTAGCATTTGTTAAACGCTCAAATATGATAAGTACATATGCGACAATTTAGTAGCGTTACTCCTAAATGTAACAATGATTTCCGATGCTTTCTTTCTAGCATGGTGTAGTTATATCAAACACTATGCAAATAAATTATCAAGATTCCTTTTGATGTATATTTACTATTTAGAAATTTCTCGTAAAGTTCTATTGTGCTGCCGGTAAATAGAACAATGTCTAGCAAGTCTCATGAGACTAACCTATGGTCAAAACATGTGGGTACAATTGTCTAAAACATTAGAATCTCATGTTAGTAGTTTGTTGTTTTTAATTTTCTAGTATTTTTTTATCGAACATTCTATAGTTATATCTAAGAGCACTACGTTCATAATCGTCCCTACGATATAGCACTTAAATTATCAAGATTCTTTTTATGTATATACACTATTTAGAATTTCTTCGCAAAGCAAATTATATATATTTGTACACACATATATGTATGTATGCCACATGGAATGTTTTCTTTGGTTGAATTTCTCTACTTTTTTATTTGAATAGCAATGAACGACGTGTCAACCATCTTAACACCAGACGCCAGCCCTTGGCTTTCTCATATGCGCGGAAACCTGACCTCCACCGGCGCCACCTGTATTCGTTTTTCACCTCGATGCCGCAGAAAATAATTGGGAGAGTGAGAATTGAACATGCATCACAAGGAATACCAAGTCTTTCCCTAACCACTCCACCACTACGTCATCGGTTAATTATATATATATAATTTAATATATAATATGATTTGATATTTAATTATTGTACTCGAAATTTAGATCCTTGTAACTAGCTATATTATTTTTCCTTTTCCACATCAGTTGTAATTATATTTAAGCATCTAAAATTCTATGTGGAGAAGTTAAGGCCATGTTTTAATGTTTTATGTATATATGAACTTACATTAATAAAATTTTATGTTAGGTTGGAAAAATATTGTTGCTATTCGTTGTATACAATGGGGAATTTCATAAAAAGAAATGTCCATTTTTTTTATAGTGTATATATTATAAATTAATATTATTAATAACTAATATTATATAATATAAAAAAAAAAGGCGTGTCGTTGTAAAGTGATATTATTATTATGAGCCCCAAGAATGGAAGTATCTCCATTGGACATGAGTGATTATCATTCTTCCAAAAGCAAATGGAATACAGTCTGTTTACTTAGACCATTGGGTGTGGAGAGGAGAGGCATCTTGATGATGGGCCGCCACGTAGGAGTGGGAGGAGAGGCATCTTGATGATGGGTCTCCAAGGGGGTGGTGTGCACCATGATGACGGGCCTCCTCATTGGTCAAAATTATTAAAAATAATAAAAAAATCAATTAAAAAACAAATAAGTGGCCCGGCTTGAACGGCAAGGAGATGCCGGTGGTGCCGCCCCATGAAGGATGCCGCCCCTGGGGGGTGGTGTAGGGAGGCCCGGCAAGTGGATGCCACCCCTATGCCGCCCCCCATACCCAATGGTCTTACCTAAAAGAAAAAGAAAAAAACCTTAGTTTTACAAGAAAATCCATATTTATTTTAATATAAGTTATATGTTAGTTTATTTTTGGTAGTTTATTGTATATAAATTGATATGTATCTATGAGAATGCTTATAAGTGTGTTGCCCTCCAATGTTTGCACCTTGGTGAGGCCTATCACTTTAGTACGAAACATACCTCGAATATAGAATTGTAGATAGATAATATGTTACCCAATGAGACAAAGGTATGACAGAGGTTAACCAAGTGTAGTACTCTCATTGGAAATCAGTCAGGGCATCCTCTACAAGTATCCATACAACATTTAGGAAGCACATTGTGGACATCCTAGTTAGAAGTCATCCATAACACGTCGACAAGCATACTATTGGTCAAACATGTGCATCACCTTACTCCTAATATGCAGGGTAGAAACTTGATTTGTTGGAATAAATATACGTGACGTTTGTATATTTATCGATAGCCTTTAGAATCATTTGTATAATGTTGATCAATTATTAATTATCCTAAGCCCAATAACAAGATGAGTATTTAATGGGCGGACTTATCATTAGATGGGCCTTGTAGGGTGTCCCCTGGGTATGCATAAGAATGAGAGCTTACTAGGGAATAGGGGTAACACAACTTATTATCATAACACCTCCTAAAGTTTTCACTCCTCCCTCTCTCTAAACCGATTCATCACCTAAGAATCCTAAATCCATCATAACTGCATACCCTAAAGGGAACCCAATCATCTTGAAAATCATGTCAACCTCCACTCTCTCAGGATCAATGACAGGTCTCACTAATCTTTCAGGTATCATCATTATTATTATGTTTTCCTTTATTTACAATCAAAACTGATCAACATGTGGTATCAGAGCAATGTTGCTCTATCAGTTTTGATTGTTTTCCATTAAGATCTGGAATTAAAATCGGAAAACAATTATGATTGAAACCTGATAATGTTTTAGGGTTCCATATTCTTTTTTCTTTTTTTTTTTCTTACGGCCAAAAGAAAAGAAGAAAAAAAAATTGTGTATAACAACGTAAAAGTTTCAATTTGTTGATCTATTCACTAACAATTTTTTTTTATTAGTGATTAGATATATGAAATTGAAGTTTCAATGACTCACGGCTATTTTAGTTTTTATTTACATAGCCGATTATTTTTTTTAATGTTTTATTAATTTTCGAAATCAGTTAATAAACATTAAGGTTCTTAGATTTCGATTCCAGATTATGCATGTTTATTAAGTTTTTGGAATTTTTCGATTGATGTTCTTGATGTTCTTCAAGAACATCATAATTTTTTCAAAAATTCCCTTATGTTTTGGTTCAAGATTGAATCAAATCTTGTTTCTAGTATTTTAGGAAATTCAATCTCCATAAATTTTTTGAAATCTTGTTGATAAAATTCAAATTTCAAAATATTATGAAATTTAGGAGATAATTAGTTCCTATCTAAAGATGGAAACAAGATTTAATTAAATCTCTAATTTTTTGAACCACCTAACTTTATCACTTTTAGTTCTTGATAATAATAACTAGTTTTCGGTTTTAAAGATTAATAATTAAGTTCTCGGAGGATCCCTTAGTTCACGCATTCAGGTTTTCGGCTTTTAGTTCTCGGTTATAAAGTTTTTGATCAGGTTCACGGACAGGAGTTCTCGGTCAAGGTCTTCTACTTTGAAAACCCATGATGTTTTCGAGATTCCATAATTTTTTCGAGAACCTATCTTATTTATCGAGAACTATTATATATTCGAGAACCAATATTTATTCGAGAACTATTAAAGAATCCGAGAACTATTAAAGTTATCCGAAAACTTAAGTTATTCGAGTACTCATAATATATTCGAGAACTCATCAGCATATCGAGAACTAATTTTGATATTCGGGAACTCATCATTTTAGAGAACCCCTTATGTTATTCGAGATCTCATAAGTTTTCCGGGAACTCATCATTTTCAAGAACTCATTAAGTCTTCGAGAACTCATAATTTCGAGAACCCCTCATGTTATTCGAGATTTCATAAGTTTTCCGGGAACTCACTATTTTTCCGAGAACTCCTTATGCTATTCGAGAACTCATCTAAAATTTTTTTGAGAACTCAATTACTGAGAACCCATTACTTTTTCCGGGATCTCTGATAAAACTTACAGTTTTGATAAAACCTAACGTATCAAGTTTATTCAAAACATTATAAAAACCTTGCTTAACTTGAAATAACATTTTACGTGTCACTTCTGCCCAAAGGTGATGTGTCACATTAGTTCGTTATATAAGATCTCGTTAAGCATTGTAGCTCGGTTCACATAATTTCCATAAGGTTTCACTTCTGCCCAAAGGTGATGTGTAACAGATTATGTTGGTGAACTGAGCGTATTGCATTAAAACTTTGAATGTCTCACTTCTGCCCAAAGGTGATGTGCTACATTTACTGTTTGCAACTTTATACTTAAATAAATAGCGTATAGCCAAAGCTAGAGCATCTTATTTAAGTAGCTTATGTTTTGGTGTTATAATAAGTTATCACAGCTTCATTAGTACAATGGTCTTTGTTCTGCCTGCCTTAGATAATTACTTGCCCCCCTTAGATCACTATAAGTTCTTCTCTAACTTAGTATCTTACTATTCTCATCCTTTTCCACTATTAGCTCCCAACTGCGGTATCACTACCTTAACTGGTGATAACTTTGCTGCCTGGAAAGATTCACTTATGTTGACCTTGGCGTTGCTGGATTTCGATTACGCACTGAGAGAGGATGCTCCTCCCCAACTCACTGACAAAAGCACCGCTGCTGAAAAAATGGTGCATGAGAAATGGGAAAGATGCAACCGTATGTCTCTCATGTTCATTAAGAACTCCATTAGCATGCCTATTAGAGGATCTATTCCAGATTCTACGATCGCTAAAGTCTATCTGGCTTCTGTGGAGGATCAGTTCAAAGGAACCTCAAAGGCGCATGCTTCCACTCTCATTCTGAAACTTGTGACAACTAAATATGATGGGAGAAGCGGTATTCGTGAGCACATCATGTCCATGAACGATATGGCCCATAAGCTCAAGGGTTTAGAAATGGAGATTAGTGACGGTTTCCTGGTGCATTTCATCATGACTTCGCTTCCTTCTGCTTATGATGCTTTCAAGATCAACTACAACACACAGAAAGAAAAGTGGACAATGCAGGAGTTGATCGCTATGTGCGTGCAAGAGGAGGAACGGATGAAGCTGGAGAAACCTGAAGTTGCTTACCTGACGACTGCTAATCCAAAGAAGAGGAAGAGGCAATCTAACAAGAATCATAATGCTAAATCTCAGAGGAATGATGCAAGTACCTCATCTAGCCATAAGAACTCCAAAGGCAAGTTCCTCTGCAAGTTCTGTAAGAAAGAAGGACATAAGCAGAAGGACTGCCATGAATTTAAGGAGTGGCTAACTAAGAAAGGTAATCATCTGTTTATGATACTTGAGTCCTTTAACTTAAATGTTCCATCTAATACTTGGTGGTTTGACTCTGGTTCTATGGTCCATGTGACCAATTCTCTTCAGGGATTCCGTTCAATCCAGAAGCTGGCAAGAAACCAAAGAATACTTAATGTTGGGAATGGAAAGTCTCTTATTGTCAAAGCCGTGGGAACATTAGAATTAAAATTCAAAACTGGTTTATGTATTATTCTTTATGATACCTTATATATTCCTGAGATTACTCGAAATCTTGTATCTGGACCTAAGTTAGACATGGATGGTTTTGACGTTTCTCACGGTCATGGCAAACTTACGATTACTTATGATTCCCAAGTGTATGGTTATGGTTTTCTGGATGGTGGTCTCTATAAGTTAGAACTAGATGATGATTTTTCCAAGTCTTTGTTATCATATAATGTTAATGAATTACTAACAAAGAAGAAACGCAAGAGAGACTTAGAAACTTCATCCATGTTGTGGCATCAACGTTTAGGCCACATTTCACGAGAAAGGTTAACCAGACTCGTGAAGGATGGGGTATTACCCTCTCTTGATTTCGATGATTTTGGAATATGTGTCAAATGCCTTAAGGGCAAAATGACATCAGCAAATAAGAAAGGTGCCACTAGGAGCTCTAATTTATTAGAACTCATTCATACTGACATTAGTGGCCCTTATAACATTGCTGGAATAACTGGACATACTTCATTTATCACTTTCATTGATGATTACTCTCGTTACATGTACTTGTATCTCATTAAGGAAAAGTCTGAATCACTAACAACTTTTAAAGATTATAAAGCTGAAGTTGAAAAACAATTAGATCGTCAGATAAAAGTTGTTAGATCAGATAGAGGAGGTGAATATTATGGTAGACATACTGATGTGGGTCAAGCCCCTGGCCCATTTTATGAGTTTTGTAAGAGCCAGGGGATTGTGAACCAATACACCATGCCTGGTACTCCTCAGCAGAACGGTGTAGCTGAGCGAAGAAACAGAACCCTAATGGACATGGTGCGCAGTATGTTAGCCAACTCAGGTTTACCTTTGTTCCTCTGGACTGAGGCCTTAAAAGCAGCCGTTCATATACTCAATAGAGTTCCTACGAAGTCTGTCCCCAAAACTCCTTACGAACTTTGGACAGGTAGGAAACCGAGTCTTAGATATATGAAAGTATGGGGATGTCTTGCCGAAGCTAAGTTATATAACCCTTTCTTACGAAAACTTGACATGAAAACCGTCAGTTGTTTCTTCATCGGATATCCCGATCACTCTAAGGGTTATAGATTCTATTGTCCTTCCCATGTCACTCGTATTGTGGAAACCAAGCGTGCGGCATTCCTAGAGGATTTCATGGTCAGTGGGAGTAATGAAAATCCTTATGAAGAATTGCAAGAAATACAAGATGCGGGGCAGACAGATTTGTCGCTTACTACAACTCCGATGATTCCTCTTGTACCCAATGCCAATTCTATTCCTAACATCACTGCACCAACACCTTCACAGCCAGATCTTCACGAACCAGCTAATGAAGGCCCATCAAACACTCAACACCATGAAAATGTTGAACCTGAAAACCAGCTTCGAAGGTCATCAAGGTCCAGAAGACCTACTAATTTTGATGAGTATGTAACCTTCCTAACTGAAGCTGAAATGGATACCGGAAAGCTTACTGATCCTAACTCTTATAACGAAGCCATTAGCAGTGATCAATCTTCTGAATGGACAAAAGCCATGATTGACGAGCTTGAATCCATGAAGAAAAATGACGTTTGGGATTTGATTGAATTACCCAGCGGTGCAAAAGCCGTAGGATGTAAATGGGTCTTCAAAACAAAACTAGATCCGAATGGGAACGTTGAACGCTATAAAGCGAGATTGGTTGCAAAAGGCTACACTCAGAAAGAGGGAATTGATTATCAGGAGACGTTTTCACCTGTCTCTAGAAAAGATTCCTAAAGGATCGTTATGGCCCTCGTAGCTCATTTTGATTTAGAGTTACATCAGATGGACGTTAAGACTGCTTTCCTTAATGGTGACTTGGAAGAAGAAGTGTTCATGAAGCAACCTGAAGGTTTCAAACCTGAAGGTCAAGAACATTTAGTCTGCAAGTTGAAGAAATCCATATACGGTTTGAAACAAGCCTCACGTCAATGGTACTTAAAGTTTGATGAAGTCGTTAAGAGTAATGGTTTCATGAAGAATCAAGTCGATCAATGCACCTACCTTAAGATGAGTGGGAGTAATTTTACTATTCTTGTCCTTTATGTTGATGATATCTTATTGGCAAGCAATAGCTTAGATATGTTGCATGAGTCGAAGCGATTACTTTCGTCTAATTTCGACATGAAGGATCTCGGAGAAGCCTCTTATGTTATTGGCATCGAAATACACCGAGACAGACGCAATGGGATTTTAGGTTTGTCCCAAAGGGCCTACATTGATCGTGTTTTCACACGTTATAACATGCAACATTGTAAACCTACTCCAGCTCCAGTAGCTAAGGGAGATGTATTCGGTTTATTCCAATGTCCAAAAACAGAAGTGGAAAAGGAACAGATGAGAATGATACCTTATGCCTCAGTAGTCGGTAGTCTTGCTTATGCTCAAGTCTGTACGCGTCCAGATATCGCTTATGTCACTGGAATGCTAGGCCGTTACTTGAATAATCCGGCCATGATCATTGGAAAGCAGCTAAGAAAGTGTTAAGATATCTGCAAGGGACTAAAGACTATAAACTGACTTACAGAAGAAGTGATCATTTAGAAGTGGTAGGATACTCTGACTCTGACTTTGCTAAATGCAAGGATGATAACAAATCCACCTCGGGGTATATCTTTATGTTAGCAGGCGGACCCATTTCATGGAAGAGTCATAAACAGAGACTTACAGCAACATCCACAATGATGGCAGAATACATCGCTGTATATAACGCATCCTACCATGGAATGTTGATTAGGAATCTCATTACTGGACTCAAAATTGTCAATTCCATCACTAGACCATTGAAGCTTTACTGTGATAACTCAGCCGCCGTTAGTTTCTCGAATAGTAACAGTTCGACTGGCGCTGGTCATTTCTTAGATACAAAGTATTTGTTCGTACGTGAACGAGTTGAGGAAAACAATCTTTGTATCGAACATATAAGTACTAAGGATATGATTGCGGATCCGATGACTAAAGGTCTCCCACCTAAAGTATTCGAAGATCATGTTTCGAAGATGGGACTTACTAATGACCTTGTTTAGAAGCATATGTACTTATTGACCACTTATGTTTACTTATGACTTATGTTTTATGAATAATGACTTATGTTTAATGAAATTTCCTCATTATGATTTGTTTGTCTATTAGTATGTTAAGTCGGCATAATGACATAAAGACAATAATGTAACAAATCAACAACTAAGGGCATAACGTAAATTGATCCTAATGTTAAGTTTTAAATTTGGATTGTAGTATGACTAATGGGGGTCCTAAGTCGAATATAGACTTAACGACTGTATTTCTCTGCTACAGTTTGGGTTTAGAACTAAAATGAGTATTAACCTCTCGAGACTAACGTAATGCTCATAACAAATGATTACTCGGCTAAGTGGGAGATGTTGGAATAAATATACGTGACGTTTGTATATTTATCGATAGCCTTTAGAATCATTTGTATAATGTTGATCAATTATTAATTATCCTAAGCCCAATAACAAGATGAGTCTTTGATGGGCGGACTTATCATTAGATGGGCCTTGTAGGGTGTCCCCTGGGTATGCATATGTAACACCCCAACCGATGGCGGAATCATCGAGGTGCCACGTAGTGACGATTGTTCAAAAGCTCACGGTACTAAAATGTAAATATATGATTATTGAATATTGTTTTACAACATGTGAAATTAAATACAAGATAACAAGATAAAGATAGTTGATTGATTTAATCTAAGTCCAAAGTCCTATGTGAAGCGTCAAGCAGCTTATCCTGAAACATGCACGAAAATAATTTTGTCAACATATGATGTTGGTGAGTACTACTTAGCTTTGTACATATAATATAAGTTTGAAAAGGTAGTACAATTCATGTGTCTAGCATTACTAAGGCATTATGTAAACACGCAAGTAACCAAACAAGACAAAGATCATATGTAAAGTTGTACAATGAAATTGATAATGAGCACCTCAACACGTGTGAGTCTAAAAGAGCACCATAACACAAAGTTATGTCTAAATGAGCACCGTAACATAAGTTACGTCTGTATGTAAAGAGCACCAAAACATAAGTTATGTCTGTATGTATGATTTTGTATGTAAGCTACGTTCATGTTAAAACATAAGCACAAAGATAAACAAGACACGTATATGAATTGTAAATGAATAAAATGTATGTGTAAATGAATACGAAAATCTTGTATACTTGTGCATGAAACACCCCAAAGGTTGTAAAAGCGGAAAAAGGGGATAAGTAATACTCACCTTTAGCAAGGTGGTAAGTCTTGTGTAATTGATTAAGTGTAATCCAACGTTTGTCGAGTATCACCCTATGTATAAGGTAACAAATAAGTCTAAGTCTAAGTCTATCTAGTCTATAAGTATTTTCTAGGGCTTCGAATTGGGGATAAGTATTTATTTGATTAATAGTCAAATTGTTTATTAAATATAAGAAATTTAATAAATAAATGAATAAAAGTCTTTTTGTAAATTTTAAGTTAAAGATGGTCACAAAATAAAGTTTTTAGTATGAAAATAATTTTCATAAAATTATTTTATTGAAAATAGAATATTTAATCTATTTATTTCAAATTATCAAAATATGACTTTAATATCTAAAAATATTAAAATTAAAGAATTATTGAATTAAAAATTGTATTTCTGTTCCAAATGAAAAGAAATAATTTATGTAAAATTTTGGTACAAAAATATTGAAAAATAAATTTATTATGAATTATTTATGATTAAAAATAACAAAAATTAATTAAAAATATGAAATGCACGGTTTTTCTGAATTAAAAATAAATTCTGAAATGTATATTGTTATACAAGTTTAGTATAATTTTTGTGGAATTTTATAAAATCGTTTAGATATTTTTATTGAATTTTATAATTTTAAATGAATAAATTTGTAATATTTATAATATATATTAAATAAATTATTTTTGAAAAACTAAAAATTGGACAGCAAAGTTTATCATTGAAATAACATAAAATAAATTTTGTAGAATTTATAAAATAGTTTTAGTATTTTAAAACGATTTTCAAAAGAATAAAGGTAATATAAGTGTAAAAGATAACACAAAAAAAATAAAAATAAAATAAAAGGTTGTTTATGGTGGGGGTCGAACCTGGGTCAGACCCGGTTCAATGTCTTTAGCCAAACACCCCAACCAACTGGTCTGTACCTCAGATTTGTAAATGTTTCAGTTTTGAAAAATTTTTATCACATGCGTGAATTGGTCATCTTCCCCAATTTGAATGATAATTAAGAACCCTAGTTTCTTGAATCGAATCAATTAACGGTCAATAGCCTCAGTAATGTTAGGGCTATTGATCGATTGATCATGAATAATAAAACCCATAAAAAAAATAAACAACTTACAAACACTAATTCGTGTATGATGCTCGGTCAAACAAAAAGTCAACGGGTCTTGAAATCGTGAATTAAAGCTTGGACAGAAAGATTTGAGAGAAGGGAAATGATTTTTTTTGGCACATTTAGTTGGTTGTGGATACCTCAATTTATACTATGTGGCTCGGGTTGGTGAAATGGAAGGTTTTGAAGTCTTGACCAAGGTCGGTCAAAACCGAGTCAAGGATGATTAATTCAAGCTGAAATCATGGATTATATTTATGAGGGTATGTTAGTCGGTCAAAGGGAGTTAAAATTCTACCAAAAACAAGGCTCGTAATTGTGGAAAGTGACTGGGTGTTGACCACAGTCTTCGGGTAGGGTCTGGGTTCCGAAAAAAAAAAAAGACAAGGTTTTTGGGTTATGGTTAGGCTTTAGTGTTTTAGGTATAAGTTTGGTTATGGTTTAGAGGTGGTAAAATATAATGACTAACTTTATTATTATTATTATTATTATTATTATTATTATTATTATTATTATTATGAGGATAAAATGTGGCGTACAAGATAGGAGGTGCGAAATAAAAAAAATGTATATATATATAATAATAATAGTGATAAAAGTGACGGATGTCACAGCATAAGAATGAGAGCTTACTAGGGAATAGGGGTAACACAACTTATTATCATAACACCTCCTAAAGTTTTCACTCCTCCCTCTCTCTAAACCGATTCATCACCTAAGAATCCTAAATCCATCATAACTGCATACCCTAAAGGGAACCCAATCATCTTGACAATCATGTCAACCTCCACTCTCTCAGGATCAATGACAGGTCTCACTAATCTTTCAGGTATCATCATTATTATTATGTTTTCCTTTATTTACAATCAAAACTGATCAACATGCACTCTTTCCTTCTTATGATTGATTGTAACTTCTAGAATTATAAAACTTTAGGTCTGAATGCAAAGAAGAATGAAAACAAATAATACACCAACAGAAGATCACTAGCTTTGTAATTGTGATTCATTACATCATATCTAGCAATGTCTTGTGGTGGAAACAAGTTATGTCTAATATCCAACTAAATATAAAATGACATAAACTTCATGTGAGTTATGAATAAATTAGAAGCAGAGGTTGTTACACAATACTCAAGATTCAAGTTGACTATTGAAAATAGTTATCTTTCTACACATTATTAGAGCGCCCACAACGCCTCCGTTATCAGGTAAGCTCACGTGGAAGAGAGAGAAGGAGATGACGGTCACATTTTGTGAAAGAACACACTCTAACAGATTTTGTGAAAGGGGATGAGAGAAGGAAGGGAAGGAAATCTAAGCTATTCGTAAGGAGGGGCAATCCCAAGCAGTCCGACATGACAAATTAGTGGGATAACTTTATTATTGACGCTCTTAATTAGCTTTAGAATGAACCAATAATAACGGCTAAAAAGCGTTGTCATTTATGATCAAAATGTCTAATAAACTTATCTAATTAAGCTAAATGTTTTTTGAGATTTTAGCGTTCTAAGATTTCTATCGAGTAAAATGTTACTAATATATAACTTTATTAATCTTAATTAATCATATTAATCTAGATCTTGAGATGTAGATAAAAGAATGCAATGATTATTTGATTACTATTAATTTTAAATGTAAAACAAACTGTCAAGAGCAATTTAAAATTTACTTACAATAAATAAATGAAATGTGAAATAAAAATATTAGTATTCTTCCTAATAATACAAAGATCAACAAAGATTTCGTCCAAATATAAATTAATTAGTTCAACTTGTCATGTGCTTTACTGATGGCGAATTTAGTGACAACAAATGAAAAGTTGAGGACTATAAATGTAAATAGTTCAAAGATTAAAGGTGTGCAAGTACAATTACACCAAATATATATACACACCAACTAATAAGCATACATGACACAAAAATTTCACTTACAAACCAACACACCTTAATGGAGGGTTTACACCTCACCATTCTCTTCCTTTTATCCTTAACCGTGGTTCACTCAATAAGCCCAAATTGTGACTTACCTAGCAAAGGGTCAACCCTTAGGGTATACCATGTGTCGAGCCCATGCTCACCATTTAGGCCCAAGACCGCACTCTCATGGGAGGAGAGTGTACTCCAAATGCAGGCAGATGACAAGACAAGGCTCATCTATCTGACGAGCCTTGTTGCTGGACGAGCTTTTGTCCCCATTGGATCAGGCAGACAGATCATACAAAGCCCGACTTACATTGCTAAGGTCAACATTGGGACACCGGCTCAAAGCTTGCTCATGGCTTTGGATACTAGTGCCGATATGGCTTTGGTTCCTTGTGCCGGTTGTGTTGGTTGCTCGTCTTCCACCTATGATTCGACTAAGTCGGCTAGCTTCTCATCGCTTGCTTGCGGTGCGGACCAATGCAAACAAGTACGTATATATTTTCCTAAGTGCATACTTTAAACATACGTTTGCATATACAATAGTTTAATTCCTCTACTTAACTGACATTTAATTATTAAATTACATATAATTATAGAAAACAATAATTCATGGGATATTGACAAAAGTTTGAAGGAAATCAAAGAAATCCGTGAACCGGTTTTTGATTTAATTCCACGGGTCATGTCCATGTGTGGGTCCACCCGACCGATGTCTTTTATCCAATGACCCCATGATTCCCGGTTCATAAATAGTTTCAATAATAATAATAATAATAATTATTATTATTATTATTATTATTATTATTATTATTATTATTATTATTATTAAGGTTTTTAGTTATTGAATTGTGTACTAGAAACGACACAATTGATACCCTACAACACATTTAATTTCAGATTGTTCTTAAGAATAATGTTTTAAAACTATACTAGATTATACCCCGGGAGCGTCCCGGGTTGAGAAATTTAGTATCATACATTAATTTTACATATGAAATAAACTGATGTATAACTCTAATATTAATATCTAACCTAAAACAAATTAACAATGTACAACTCCAATGCTAACACCTAACCTAAAAGAATATAGAACTTTAATGTAACTCTAATATTAACACTTATCTTAAAGACTAAACAAATGTACAACTCTAACATACTAATATTGATACTTAACTTAAAACAACGTATAACTCTATTAACCTATTCGGCTCTGGTTGAAAAAAAAAATCATATTTACTGATTTAAACATAATTAGTGACTTGTCTATACATGATTAATGATTTACCTAAACACTTTATGTTTTTTTTCCTGTATGAACAAAACCCCACAAAAAAATTTCTCCGTTTTTTATATAGCACTATTGTACTCGTTGGAAAGATAATAAAACGCTCGTTAATTTGGTGTAATTTTTTTCTTTAAAAAATCTCGTATATTAAAGATATTAACGTTTAAAAATTATGGGAGGAAACATGAGGGTGAAAAATCCAATTTTGTTTTTAAATTATTTTTTTTCCTAAAATATCTCAATGCCACATGGGATGACACATGGCACATTTAAGGAAGAGAATACATCTTTGAATGCCATGTCATTAAAATGGCTTTGGTTTATTATATGTATAGATATCTAAGTTGTTTTTCCTCACCATCTCATGATACTATCATATTATTAACATTAAAAACTATAAATTTTGTTGCTAACTTTGCAACGGACCTCGCTAGTCTCAATTCCGTTACAAAGTTAGCAATAGAATTTCAACTATCCCAAACTAGGGATGAGCATACACCACCGAATACCGAAGGATACCGATTCCGAACCGATACCGTACCGATCCTGTACCGAGGGTGTTCGGTATCGGTACACACATTTAGAGGTTTTCGGTTTCGGTATTTTCGGTATCGGTACAGGATCGATATTGGTTCAATAGTTTAAGGACCTTAAAATACTGATACCATACCGGTACTGAACCGATACCGTATGTTTTCAGTATTGGTATTGGGTTTTGAGAGTTTTCGGGATCGGTTGGTATCGATACTGTCCCGAGCTCATCCCTATCCCAAATATCTTTTTATTACAGTATAGTAACCAGGTTTTTCATTACTGTTCACAGGTCCAAACTTCAAGTTGCCCCGGTACAACATGCTCAATAAACACAACCTACGGAAGTTTGATCCTCACCGCCACCTTAGCAACCGACAACCTAACCCTAGCCACCGACTCCATCACCGGATACTCTTTCGGCTGCATAAAACAACTAACCGGACCATCGTTCCCACCCCAAGGCGTCCTCGGCCTCGGCCGGGGCCCATTATCCTTCATTTCCCAATCCAAACCCCTCTACACCTCCACATTCTCCTATTGCCTACCAAGCTTCAAATCCTCCAACTTTTCCGGCACACTCCGGTTAGGTCAATACGGTCAACCCAAAGTCATTAACTACACACCCTTATTAACTAACCCTAAAAGACCATCTTTATACTATGTTAACCTAATCGGAGTCAAAGTCGGCGCCACCGTGGTCAACATTCCGGCGAGTGCATTATCCTTCAACCCTAACACCGGCGGCGGAACAATCATCGATTCCGGCACGGTGTTCACGCGGCTGGTGGACGGAGCTTACACGGCGGTGAGGGACGAGTTCCGGCGACGGATGGGGACCGCCGGCGTGACGTCACTCGGTGGTTTTGACACGTGTTATACTGTTCCGATCGGAAAACAAGTTCCGACGATCACGTTTATGTTCGCCGGACTTAATATGACGTTGCCGCAGGATAATTTTTTGATTCATAGCTCATCCGGTGGTACCACGTGTCTTGCCATGTCAGCATCGCCGGCGGTTAATGTTGTTGCGAATATGCAGCAGCAGAACCACCGGTTGGTGTTTGATGTTGGGAATAATAGGTTGGGGGTGGCACGTGAGATATGTTCTTGAGTCACGTGACTAGTGGTTTTTATTGTATTTTTGTTTTGTTTTAATATTTTTATATTTTATATTTATGCTTTAAGTTGTACGGCTAAGTGCTATGTGTAGTATATTATTATTGTTGTTTTTTCTTTGTAGTAATTATTATTCATGCATGTGATCGATCATGGATGTGTTTTTAACTGTTCTAGTATATATGATCTGGTGACTGGTGGTGGTTGTGGTTGTTATCATCAAGTGGGCCAGTAAGCCCAGCTCATTTGTAAATGGGCACATGTGCTTTAGTGGGTATATTCTCATGTGGTCTGAAGCTTTTTCTTCGTGACATAATGGGCCTGTCACATCACTTGTTTTAAACGACTACTCTTGAGCAAACTTCTAAGACCATATGTAATGTAGTGGTAATTGTTTCGGGCGTTTTCTTCCACCAAAAATGCCCATAATAACCGTACACCGCCCCGTGGGGAGCTTTCCTTCAAAAATGGGTTGGGGCGTGATTATAAAAACGCCTAGGAGGGGCTTGAAGATTGCATTCTCTAGGTGGATGCTTTTGATTTTTGGGAGTGGCTTGAAGATCAAGCCCAATTACACATGGTGTAAATCTACTTCTTTGTCAGCCCTTAGACTAGATACCTTAACAGATACCTTAACGAATTGATGAAGAAGACCATCATGTACCCACACTTAGATACCGTTATGCTAAAAGCCCTTTGATATTTGGTCACGAGTTGGACATGATATTTTATAGGTTCATACTTTCTACGACTAGAGTCACAAGTCTTCCCACCATTTCGGTAATTCTAACAACATCAACCCTTGTTCACGATACAGGCCATTAGAGGTGTGATAAAATGGGCAGGTCGGGTGGGTTGTGAAACAAGTCAAAACAGGTAGTTTTGGCCCGGGTTGGGTAGAACCAGTAACATCTTTCGTCCAAAATTGTTAACTTTCTGTATAAATAGTTGAATGTTATTGCATAAGTTATATTATCTCAATAAAAATCTGTTTCAAACCCGACCCATCATTGGGGAGATGCAACTCCTTCAAGCATGGGACTAGTGCACCACATTGTAGACGGTTGGGTAGCCTTTTGTTTCTTGGAAAGATTATGGATTTGCAATAACCTGGAAATGGAACTGGTCAGACCATTTGTGGTAGGCGATAAAGTGAAAATAAAAACAGGTTTGGCTAGCCTGAGATGGTTTGGGACATGGAAACACACGCAAGCAAAAGTCAAGTGGTCGGGTTGGATGCAAAGGGGAAATTAAGGATCAAGTTTCAATGTAGGGGTAATCCTGATGATATTGTTCTTGAAGAAACTGAAAACCCGAAGTCCAAATAATGAAAGCTGAGCATCCAGGCCGAGTTTTGTTTGCGTTGGGTGTTTGGATACAGCTAATGTGAATAAAAACCATTATAAGCGAAAAGATTGCAGGCAGAAGATAACAAAGCTATATAGTAAATAGTGTACATATTATTTGGTGCTTAATTTTATGTTGTACAGAGGAATACCACCATTTGAGCATCTGCGCCAAAAAATCCTGCAAAAAATAAAAAGATGGTTGTTCATTTGAGTCAACCCAGGAGATTATTATGGAACCATGGAGCCCCAACCTGTTATCCTTCCACTGTCGTGAGCGAGGGGTTTTCGCAGCTCTGTGAAACCAGCCTTACGCAATGCCCCCTGCTTTAGGAACCACGTGACCAAAGCCTTCGCTAAAGCCACATGATACAACTCACTACTTGGAACGGGCAAGCCAGTTTATGCACCAATGGAACCAATCTGCCTAGTCTGAGTCACCGTCCAACCATCCTTAATACCCTCACTTGAGTTACAGGCAAGCGTTACCAAGCCCGGTGACATTGAGTATGCAAGTGTGTTTTATAAAGCAGAAGAAATATTGTTCATTAGTCGATGTGGGATAGAAATGGTACTATTTTTTTATGTATAAACCATAATACTTTGGACTTAACAAACTGCTTTGTAATGTTTGTTTTGCATATTTTGGACTTAAGTAGCTTCTTTGTAATCTACTTGTCATCTGAAAACAAATGATAATCAACATATAATGATGCTTAGAGAAGCTTATCTACTAAATCTGAGATTTTTTATGTAACTGATGTACAATTGATATTCTTAAACAATTCTGACAATAATATCAGTATCACAGCCTAAAATTTCTATTGTAAAATAATAAGAGTATATAGACATGAAGAACTAATTAAATGGAGTGTAGAGGTTTATGCAACAGATCCATGGATGACATGTAAAGTGACTAAAGCATTTTTAGTCATGTGTATTGCGTATTAATTTGCCTATTCGTCATTGCACGCTATAATGGTTTTCTCATTGGTGTGAATTATGTGCATGCGGATTGCAACAAGAACATATCGAGTTTTACTGTATTTTTGTTTTTATTAATCGGATTGTTCTGTTTTTTTAGTCGGAGATTTTGAAGCCTTGGCCTTATATGGTCTCATTATGGGTATCCTCACCTGGCAGCTTTAGAACAATGATTATTGCGTGCATTCTATTGTGGTGTTTATTATTGTGGAATAAGAGTTGAAACACTCGTGTCTATCGTGTTTCGTATGGTTTCGGCTTTTGAAAAGCAATTAGATCGACTGTCAAACTTAGCTACTGATTATGCTATTGCGGATTTGATGATGAGATCAGACTGATGGAAAGCGATGAAGTTGATGATGTGGGTGTAAATTCCCATTACCAGTTGGCGAAACTGGAGGATACGTAGACACACATACGCTCCATAGGCTCCAATTGCGTGTACTAGAGTTTTGATTGCGTTAACCTCCAAAATTACTTGCGATTCACCAGATTGCGTTAACCTCTAAAATTACTTGCGATTCACCAAATGGACGTTAATAAGATCTTGTGAATTTGATGTGTAAACCTGTGAAGTTCGCGTACATCCTTATTCAATTAGACATTCGGATTTAGGTTAACGCTTCTAAAGTACGTAAATATTCGTAAAATCAACTGAATATCTACACTCTACCAAGAATACAAATACCTAAAACCAAAATTGAACTTGATGAATATCGGTCGTGTATGCAACATGTACATCGCTCAATTTATGACTCGACTAGAACACAAATGCATTGCATACACAAGCCAGTGGTTTCCTGCAATTAGGCTGTTTGGGATTTATTGTTCATGAAAGCCCTTATACTTCAACTGCTATAGATCCTCAACATTTTACCAAGTGTTTTAGCTGATAAATACGTAGTAACATCGCCGCTAAGTACCTGCATAACATATGTTTAATTTAGACTATAAGAAGTGGAATATTATATTATTATTAGCCTATATTGCGAAAACCAAGTTACTAGGAAATACCGCGTGGTTAGTCTTAATCTCGGCGCTAGATATATATATATTATAAATCCGAACTGGTTATGTTGTTGGCATAGTCACGGCATGAGACCCACGACCCACAGGAAGAACAGCATGCAGACCTCCAACATATTCGTCCTCTTGTAAAGAATCTGCAAAACAAAAGATTAATAAAGTAATGTGTTTGAAACCTCATAAATGGTTTATCTTCGTGAAAAGCAAGCGAAAAATCTTTAGACGTTAGTTAGGGGTGTTAAATGGGTCATGTACTCGTGTTCGTGGGTCAAACCTGAGACCGATCCGAAATATGACATGAAGTGAACACGGCACGAACCTGAAAATTGTGTTACATACATGAACCCGAACATGAAACAAGTTTTTAAAAGTTCATAGCAACGCGATTTGTTTAACCTGAAATTTTATAATTCCTTTTGCATACCGATGCTTTAAAATTACAAGCTTAAAAAATACAAATGTACATAAAATAATTGTTTTAAACTATAAAACTTGATTCTCATTTCTCTTTTATATTTTAGTTCTTAGCATAAAATACCCAATCTATATTATGATTGGGTAACACACTTTCAAAAATAATATAAAATCAAACGGGTTAAGTTGTGAATCCGTCCGAACATGACCCTTTTAGCTAAACTTGTTCGTGGGTTAGACTCAAACTCTTGGTTTTAAAAAGCGCGAAGCGCACAAAAGCGACGACGTCTAAAACCAAGGCACAAAGCGCAAAAGCGGTGGGCTTTTCGTACGTGAGGCGCAAGGCGATTATATAATTTTTTTTATAGATATAAAGAAGGTTTATATATGATTTAACTTAAATGTACAACCTTTCTAGCTACATGTATAACACTTTGAGGCACAAAAAAACCCAGTGTACAAATAGCGTACGCTTCAGTGGGCTTTTTCCCAAAAAATTGCGCTTTTTGTACACTGTGCGGCTTATGTCACACAAGGCGCACGGCTTTGCGCCTCATGTTGCCTCGCGCTTTTTAAAACCAAGCTCACACTTGTTTACTTAGACCAAGCCCAAACCCGTGAATTGCATGTCATGTCACAAATTCACACCGCTAATTAAACTGCACCGTTTTCTTAAATTATTTTATTGCTATCACCTGAAATTTCATCATTAGCCTGAGCACCAGCAATGCCGATGCAGCAAAACAGCGATTGATCATCGATTTTCAATTGTTCGTATGCAAGGTAGACATCCTCAATAGTGGCAGTTTCATATAGCATTGTCAAATCTTTGATGCATGAAATATCCTGAAAAATTCATGCCATAAACAGTAAGAAAGCAACCAAAAATAGAACTACTCCGCATGTTTCGACTCTAAAGAGGTACAATGGCCCAATTAGCAAATTTAAAAAAAAATGTCTATTTAGTCTAATATTACCTTCCTATGGACAGAAGCAGCCTGCAAATGGGCTATCAACCCAAGCCAGTAAGCATTTGATTTGGTTTCCGTTTCGTGTTTCATCAGCAGGGTCCGTTTGGCCTGTCAACATACAAAATAATACCTCAATAAGCAGATCAACAATATAGTTTTAATATATAATTAGTGTGTAAAATATGGCTACGGAAACTACATTGTTTTAAATATAATCCAACTTGTTGAATTGAAATAAATGATTTAGAAGGTTTAAAGCGTTCAAAATAAAGTTCGAGCCACTTGTTGAATTGAAATAAATGACTGTTCCCTTATTAGCTAGTTTCTTTTTATTTTAACCATTTGACCTTTTTATCTCGGCTCCGGGTGGGCAAGGTTACGTTTTTAGTCGGTTAGGGTTTGCCATTCAGAAAGGGGCCCGCCTTCCCGCTATCTTGATGTAATTTGTAATGTTTTTTTTATTTAATGAAGTATTAGTTTAAGTGCTTTATAAAAAATAAAAAAAATATAAAAAAGGAGATAACGCACCCGATCCAGTTCATGGTCGGCTATCTTTTTACTATGCAAGCCTCTTAAGACATTCTTGCAAGCATCAACAGCCCTATGTATCTGGATTAGAATCCAACTGGTTAGAAAGAAAAAAAAAATTGTCTTGTACATGAGATATTACTTTTTAAAAACCGAGTTACCGTACCTTGCTCGGTGTAGATGTTACAGAAATAACATACCACCCAAGATTTAACCTGTCAAATAGGTTCAACTCACATGACACATCATATGTCAATCCTTGGGAGTCTCTAACTTCAGTGAAAAGCCTGTAAAATAATAATAAATTAATTTAAACATTAATCAATACAGAAACTGACAAACTGTTAAATTCACCTAGGACCTTTCTGTAACATGCAGGCACTAGATTTTCATCATCATCATACTCAGTTAATCCCACCAATAGCAAAAGCTAAGGTAGGGTCTGAGGAGGGTAAGATGTAGACAGCCTTACCTCTACTCCGTGGGAATAGAGAGACTGCTTCCAATGAGACCCCGGCTCAATATGGTTTTGTATCAAGCCTTAGACATAACGCATATAACACTTAGCAATCGGGACAAACCCGACTGGTGCATGTACCCCCTTGTCTTTTGGCTATCAACGCCACCACCTGATGCATGATTAACCGTCCGTCATTTTTAACGTTATTTTCACGAAATTAGTAAAATAACGTTAAAATCAGTGCAACTTTACCCCCCCCCCCCCCCCCCCCCCCCGGGCGAAGGGCCACACATATATACATTATATGCGCACAGCCGTAGGCACTAGATTTTCATTATGCGATAAAACGACGACTAAAATGCATCATTACAGATAGGATTTTAAGACCATTATGATATAAATACACACACATATACATATACATATATATATATATACTAAATGAAAATTATATCAAATATTATGTGCCAACATATAAAAATTACCTCGAATTAATTATCTCTGCCAACAATCCCACTGCAATTGCAAAGAAAAGTGGATGATTCCTAGATCTTTGCATATGAACGTTGATGTTATCTGACTTCACAAGACGTCCTTCAGTTTCCGGTTGTACATCTGCCCAAAAATGATTACATTATTATGTTTATCAATATTAATAATATAATATTATTATATATAAACACACACTTGGTGCTAAATTATATATTAGGAATGTACCATTATTAACTGACGCTTTACTAATGGACTCAAGAAAGTCTGTTCCATCAACCGCATATCCCCAGCGGTTCGGTGCAGGGCCCGCGATGTAAGCACATGCTCTCTCATCAGTGTCCTTCAAGAACACCTGCAAATAGGTAACACGTCATGAGACAAAATTTAATTTATACAAAACATAAAATATATGATCAAATTATATTTTTGCTCACTTGCTGAAAATGCAAATCATGAGGAGACGGTCTAAAGATGATTGGATCATAACTCAGTGCCGTGTCAGCACCTCTCGATGCTCTAACCGTGCCTAGGTAATCCATTACACAAGACTCGATATCCTCTTCTGAAAAATCCCCAACGATGCTCACCTATTAAATGGTTAACATTTGAGATCAAAACAAATATTTAAATCGAAAATGATAAAAAGAAATAATAATCATAAAAATAACGCATACCTCCATGTTATCACTGACAAACTGATTCATCACTGCATCTTTTACCGTCTGCAATGTTAAATTTTGTAATGAATATGGTGTAGGCTCCACAAACCGTTCGTCTTCATCCAACATAGCTATCATGAGTTTGTGAGCAGTTGATCGTTCCAAGCTTTTTGGAATAGAACGATAATATGATAAATAGAGTTGTCTTGCTCTATCAAATGCATCTTCTAGCCACACACTATGCTGTATAACGGCCAAAAAAGTGAAACTTTACTCGACCATCGAATATAAAAAAAATTAATAAACAATAAAATGTAAAATTGGTTGAGAGAAGAATAATAATGTATTATTTAGTATTTACCTCAAGTACCATATGAAGCAATTGGAAAGCAGCACGCATTCCGTTGTCGCGTGTAGTAAAACGAAACTCCATACAAATAAATTCTTCTGTAGACTCCAGTGAACAATTAACTAAATGGTTCACACAGAAAAGCTCAACCTGAAGAAAAAAAAAATTAATAACATTAAACACAATTACTTTTTTTTTTTTGAACGGTAAAAAAAATGTTGGTAGATAAGTGATATATTATTACCTGTTCCCTTGTATAGTTACCAACACGTCCCCCTTCACTCAAAGTTCTAACACCCAAAACAACCGCTCCCTTTGTTTCCGGTGTTTCTGCCACCCGTCCACCGCCTACTATTAGCCGCATTACCCCACCGCATTTTTCGGTTTTGGATATCTTAACGACATAAAATAGAAATTACTCATGTCACACACACAAAATAAACGTAAAATTTAAAAAAAAAAAAAACAATATATACCTTGTAGTTAATGGAAATCCCATTTGAGAGACGACATTGTGTGATACCTGTTTCTTTTTCATAAACTTTAGTAGCATTTGAATCTAAACCGGTAGATATAAAAGACGGTTTAAGTTGTAACTTCAAATCATCCAGCTCTGTTGAGGTTATCAATTCCTTTGGTACCTCAAACTGCGTATAAAAGATGATAAAAGAATTTAGTAAAAAAATCTATAGTTATAATCGTCCCAAACGAAACCTTTAAAAGAGAAGAATATACCTCTGCCTCGGGCTCTATGGGTTGCTTCAGACCGTCTTCAATCGCAGCAGTTATCTCACTTGGGGATATCTTGAAATCAATTTCACCTACTCCATCGACATGTACTTTTTTCGGAACGCATGCAACAATGGCTGCAGGAACAGGCGCATATGGCTTTCCAAAATCTGATATATACTCCAATACTTGTGCACCAATGAAATTCACCTGCATACAAAAAATGTTAAAAAGATTCACCCCACAACGAGGATAACACAATCACTTCACGTCCTAAGCATAAGAGAAAACGTAATACCGATAAAGTTTCTAAATTTACTTGATACAAGTAACAATATGATAGTTTGAAGATTTGTTTAATGGATGCACGAGATAAGTATATTAATAACGTTTGTTTATAAAATGAGCTTACTTCTTCGAGAGTGATTGTTCCAGCAACACTGATCAAACTTTCAAAGCTCTGTTTGTGATCCATAACCATATGGCCAAGAGCATCACTCTCCATAACAAAATCCAAATTATCGACTGATGAAATATTATCACACATAGTAGCTAACTGTTCACTATCTTTTAGTAATGCATCAAGATAACGAGCCAATTCGCCTTTTGTAACACCAAATTCCTTAAGCCTGCGAACCTGAACCAGATCCAAACCGTAAAATAAGAACAGGGTTATATGAAGATATAATGTACTAATCATTGGCGCAGCTCTTAAGCCCCCCCCCCCCCCCCCCATTTTCGCTCAGAAGTTCCGATTATATAGTATTTGTATAGAAATTTTTTGGTATATACGGTTTCGACCCCCCGAAGTTTCGGGTCAAGCTTCGCCACTGGTACTAATGTAGGCCGGGCCCATTGCCATAACTCAATAGCATTAACGTTTAGTTTAATTACGAATATGTGTGTTACCTCTTGTGTAGCCACTTTAATTGCACCTTGCCAGCTCTGAGGTTCAGCCGTTACAGTAAGAGTAGTGACTGTGCATCCCTCTCTTCCTGAATCACTATGATCTAACTCTATGGACGTAAACGGAGGACTAGAACTCTGCAAATTTACATTCAATTAGCATAATACGTGCACACAAAAACAAAATTGTTGAGATACGCATGTACACCACCTTATATCTCGAGTTAATGCGAAAATGCAAAGCCGAAAGGAATATTCTTTTCATAAGAACATCACGCAAATCACCATACGTCTGGACCTTGTTCACAGGAATCTACAAATAGATAATCATGTCCAAACACTTCGTTACGTGAATACGTGTGTGTATATAAACATTATCAGAAGTTTCTAGAATACTTCCTACCTTGCAGAACATGTTGATTGAGAAATTTTGAAGCAGTTCATGCTGAAATATTTGAGGAGTTAGATCCTCGTGTCTGCCGGGAAGGGACCAGTTATGTTCAACAGGAGGGCGAACCGCATGCCTTTCTTTTTTAGGAAGTTTTGATTGGTTCACAGGAAGAGACGCTTTGTCATTTGATGAGTCAGCAGAAATCCCGCCTGCGAATTTAGGAACAAGAAAATTTGCCATTGCACTAAATGCACTAGTTTTAGGCGCAACAGGGGTCTCGTGACTCTCGTCAATGTGCTTCGGTCCAAAAACAGCCTGCACATAAATTCTTTGAATTAATGCAATTCTTCAAAATTTATGTCAAATACTATTAATAAACTTTAATAAAGTAGCATACTTTAATATGGCTGACAGTCTTTGCAATGTTGTCTATATCTCCCACAATATACAAAGTTGCATTTGCTGGAAAGTACCACCGCTCGTGGAATTTTCTAATCTTTTCCGCATCCCACTTCTTAATTTGGTCCTCTAGTCCGATTGGGAATCTTTTGCTCAGCTTATTCTCAGAATGTAAATGTTGCAACAACTGCATATAGAAAATATTACAAATACTGACTGATGTGTACATTTTTTTTACAAATTATCAAAAGTTATACGAAAAAGAAAACAGAATTAGTTATAAATGATATACCTGGCAATCGACACGGTACTCAATAGTGTTCATCATTTGTAGCTCTGATAGTATGGCACGCCTTTCTTTTTCAACCCGAGAAGTAACGAACTTTGGGTAAAAAGCAATCTATAAAATTAAAAAAAAATAATAATAAATAAATAAAAAATAGTGCCATTTTATATATTTAACTTTGCCATGAGTGGGATTCTATTGGGTAAAAAAAATAATAAATAAAAAAAATAGTGCCATATTACAATAGATAGAAAAAATAACCACTTGGGTTTGAAAGGAGAAACCCGTGTGGTGCTATGGGATTCGATCCTGGGCAGTGGTCACTTTGCAACACAGGATTTACCGCTGAAACACTACACTCCAAAAAAAAAAAAAGATATGAAAGTGGTGAAATATATCTTAAAAATGGCTCTTACCTCATTTAACGCATCCAAAACAGACGGAAGTAGATCCTCGTCAGAATCCTATTAAACAGAAGCAAAGGTGATAACGATAAAGCTCTCGAGTTCATTAACTATAGTAGAAATCAGCTATCTTTAACATCTAAATAGTAATTATAGAGCAGAAATGAGTCTGTAGTTACAAACCTGCATAGAAGTTAGTGAATGGATGTGAAAAACCGTATGATGAAAATCGGTATAAGCATTTGAGCGTGCACCGGTTCTTAGAAGTTTTTCACGCTTCTTACTTCCGAGAAACGCAACATGCTCAATCATATGTGCGATACCTTGCTCATCATCTTCCTCGTCAATTGATCCCGCATGTATCTCCATGTGGGCTTCAAACCTTCACAAAACGAAATGTTATATAAAAAGGCAGGTAAAATAAACCAAATAAGTATGCAAAAAAAAAAATAAAATTAAATAAAAAGTGAGACCTGTTTTGTGGAACTTTGTTGGGCAAGATGAGGTAACGAAGACCGTTTTCTAGTTGTCCCCTAACTAACTTTGGGTGGGATGGAAGTTGAGCACCTAAAAACCCTTGTAACTCCTGCCATTCACTGTTTTCCGAGTCCACCGTGAAATTATCAGAAGATTGTTGCTCCAAAACACCCTCTGGCCAGGCTGTACTTGCAGCATGTGGCTCATCGGGACCCACAGCTGCACATGCAACACGAATCCGTTTTCCCTAACGGTTGACAAGATGCAAAGATAAGAAGAATATACCAAAAGGTTTCATGAGCCAATGTAATCAGCCAAAATTATTCAACTTACAAATACATTGTCTACTCCATGCTTCGACAGACGAAATACAGACTTGTCAGAAAATGCTCCTGGGGTTGATTTGCATATAGGAAACCGTTTTCTCCGCCCATGATGAAAGCAAGAGAATCGCGTACATTGATCCAGCAATGGCCTTTGAACCGACGACTTATCCAAAGGAAAAACACATCTATCCCCAGCAATCTATAATAAAGAACATAGGAATATATATTATAGTCACATAAAGAAACTAGATAAACCTCTCCAAATAACCAAAGGAATTGCGTGTGCTACTATCAATAACCGTAATCATGATCATGTTACAACATAAACAAACAAATTGAAACACTACAAAGCTCAACTTACTCTTCTCATATAATCAGTAACAGACATCCATTATCCCGTATGATCCAATAAAAAAACAAATTTTGACCTACGCATATCTGGTCAAAATTCTATATAAATACACTTCAATCATAACCAAAGGAATTATGCGTACTACAATCAACAACAAGACTGACTACACCCCACATACAACAAAATTAACAAGTGCCAAACAAGATTCTATTGCTGTAAAACTACTAATTCCCATAGACCATAGTTTTTAAGAAACGGTTGAGGAGCGCGCCTCTTGACAAGGCGTCCAAAAAACCAGTATGAGGCGGCGCCTCAAGTAGTTCTTTTGTCTGTGCACCTCATAGGGCTAAGGCGCTAAGAAAAACATGCGCCTCAAGGAATTTTTTTATGTTTGTTTTGGATGTTTTGGACTTTTTGTTTCAATTTTAAGCCATGTCTTTTCAATGTTTTTTTTTTATGATGAAAGTATCTAGTATTTTATTTTTTATAAGACATATAATTTTTAAATCCACCACACCTCGGTTCGCCTCGAGGCTCGATTTCGTACTTTTAAACCTTGCTAATTCCATACATGTACATACTAATAGTACCAGTAAGATGGACCTCCCTTTATCAATAAAAATATATATTTGCACAAAAATCAGAAGAAAAAAATAACCTCAACTTATCCTATAATCAGTAACAAACATCCATTAGCCCCTATGATCCAATCAAAGTTACAAACTTTGACCTACCCATATTTAGTCAAAATTATGTTAATCATCATAACCAAAGAAACTCTGTGTGGCTGTGTGCAACACTCACCTAAGACTGTCCGTTGTGAGCCGTGAGTGAGCCCCGGCGTGAGCAAGGTTTCAGTCCGGTGCTCACCTCCAGCCACAACAACCCTGGCGCGAGCACACGCGAAGAGCCCCGGCATGAGCACACGCAGTGGTGCCCGCATGCGTTAAGTCGTTAACACGAGAAAGTGAGCACAGGTCGCGCCGGTGCTCACCCCTAGCCACAGAGTCAAGTGAGCACAAGCGATGAGGTTACTTGAGAGTGAAGTCGGTGGCTCGCTTCTTCTCGCTCGCGGCCCACAACTGATGGTCTAACAAGATTCAATAAAACTGGCTGGCACCCAACATACAATAAAAATAACAACTTTCAAACAAGCTTCCAATCATTTATTCATTTACAAAAAAATACACACTTGAAAAAGATAGAATCATGATCATGTTCCAACAGACAATAAAAATAAAAACTTCCAAACAAGATTGTAATAATATGTTATTTTAACAAATACCCAGATGAAAAAGATGAAAACCCACCTTAGTGGTGAAGTAAGTAGGCGGAGCAACGGTGGTACGGCGGCTTTGTGGATGAAAACGGCGCAAAGTAACAGTTTTGTTTAAAGGCGGTAAGAATCGAAGAGATGGGGAATAAGTGGGCTTGTTAAAGGAAGATGAAGGCTTGTGATTAAGGTGTAAAGGGTGTGTGATTAATGAAGCTTCCATTGATTTGTGTAGGAAAGTTGCAGGGGATGTGTATCTTCACCGCCAGACAAACAGAGTCTTCAAGGTTGAAGACAATGTTTGTTATTTTTTTTATTATGTGGCAATAAAGCCCAATATAATGATTTTATGGCCTTACTTTGATTTTAGTAATATAAATATACAGTAATTTTTATGAGTTATTGGTGTGTTATGAAAACTAGTATTTTACCCGTGGGCGTTGCCCTACGATGATGACATTTGTATGTGACTTTGTTATACCTTTATATAAAACACTAGCTGATTACCCCGGGAGTGTCCCGGGGTTAAAAAATCTAATATGACTTAATAAAAATGATAAAAGTATAATAAGGAACATCTTTCATTGAGTGCACAACTATGTGTCTTTAGTGAACAGCTCTTTGCCACCAATATATGCACTAAGTTGACTAAAGATTTTATCACCTGATCACCACAATTTCCATGGCCTTATCTTCTGTCACCTCGTTTCTTGTGTGCCAGTACCTAATGGAGTGCTTCACCCATGTCATGTAAAAGTAGACAAAAGATATTAAACATTGCGCAAAAAAGTTGTTACTATTTATGCTAAATATAAACTTAAACTTAATACATAAAACCACTACCTCAAAAAGTGATAATTCGTCTTCATCCTCTCGTTCGGTTACTCAATTTACCTGCAACAACCAAAAAAAAATGAAATCAATTGATAAATGTACTCTGGGGTTAAGACCACATATTTCCCCTTCATATTCCCAGCCGGTCGTTCTAGACATAAAAAAAATATATCTTTAACCAAGATCTGTCGATAGTGCCTGCCATTTTAGCATTTATGTGAGAGTTAAAAAACTATACACGACCTCTTAAATAGATAAGTTAATTATGAAGTAATCATACCGTAGATTGTCTTCATTACCCAACTTCACAAAATACACAACCACTTTTTTACTAATCAAACTTGTCTAAGTCTGCAATACACAATCATTTAGATAACATAAAATACTTTAAAGACGAATAACATATATATAACAATACGGTTGTAGGTAATAGCATATTGGATATACATTAAAATATTATTCTCATCAATAAAAAAAAAAAGGGGGGGTATTACATAACATAAACAAAGATAAATTGCAGAAGACCTTTTTTATGTAAAGAAAGAAAAATTGTATGTACCTCTTGCTATCGTAGATGTGAATATCAGTTGATGATTTAGAAAATTGATATTATGGGTATTTATAATCTTAGGAGAATAATTTAAATTTTAGTAGATATATGTTAATTTAAATCGAAAGATATATTTGTTTTTTAAAATTTAGATATATTTGAAGATATATCTTCAAACTTTAATTAAAAAAAAAAACAAAAAGAATAAAGAATGCACCACATAATGCCACATGGCATATTCAAAGGGTGGGAGGTTCCTCAATTGAATGTCATGTCATCATAGTGCAATTCTTTTATATATAGTTATGATTTATAATCTTAGGAGAATAATTTAAATTTTAGTAGATATATGTTAATTTAAATCGAAAGATATATTTGTTTTTTAAAATTTAGATATATTTGAAGATATATCTTCAAACTTTAATTAAAAAAAAACAAAAAGAATAAAGAATGCACCACATAATGCCACATGGCATATTCAAAGGGTGGGAGGTTCCTCAATTGAATGTCATGTCATCATAGTGCAATTCTTTTATATATAGTTATGATGTTACCGTGGTAGCGCCGTTAATCCTAGACCATGATTGGTGTGGTCACCACCGGGTAATGTTGAAGGCATACATGAATTAGTTTTTACAAATAATAAAGTAATGACAAATTACAAAACTATAAAGCAAGATAAACCATTATAATTTGAGAGATAATTAAATAGACTTAAGTTTATACAGTGGTCCTTTCAAAAAAAAAAGTTTATACGATGGAAAAATAAATCATGGTGTTTTATCATTGAGTGTGCAACTATTAAAAGGTGCTTTGGTTGTTTCATTTTGACCTGCTCGTATACAGTTCCACCATTTTTTTAGTTTTTTATTGTTATTTACATGTTTATTTATTTAGCCAAAACTTTAAGAAAATAGAAAACAAAACCAATGTGCTGCTTTCTTTTCACGCCACTATAGAATTTCCTTTTGTAATTCAACCAGTCCACCACCACTCATCCATCTCTCCACCACCACTCCACCCTTTTTCTCTCTCTGTAGAAAGCAGAAACCCACCCGTCACAAACACCATTCAACCCATTCTCTCCATAAACCCAGTCGCCGCCACCAGCACTCATCCTTCTCTCTTGAAGAAAACCCAGCCACTCCTCCCTGTCGTCTCTAAAAACCCCGACCACCACCACTTACTCCATCATCACATCCGGTCAGTCAACAACCACGAATATTTAACGACAATGACATGTCTCCAAACGATCACCATCGATGGTAACGGCCTCTACAAACTGAAATCTCTCTCTAGATTCTCATATTTCAGAGATAGAAAGAGGAGGGTATGTACAGAGAAGACTAAGAATCTGATTTGGAGAGAGAATGGTTTGATCATCTGATTTGGAAGACGCGTGGGAAAAGGGTGAAAAATGCATCAACCATTTGCACAAATAGATACAGGATCGGTACTCACAAACGAAATATGCTTTTTAATAACGGTCGTCATCAGCGGTAAATAAGGGAGAGCCAGTGTCTTTCTGCTGCTTTATAAAAAACAACGAAACAACAAACAACATTGGTGGGTGTTTTGTTTGTAGTGTCTGTCGCGGTTTCATTGAGAGATAAGGCAGAGAAGAAGAGGAAGAAGAGAGAGAGAGGGGGGGGGGCAGAGAAGAAGGGGTAGATTGAGAGAGGTGGAGCTTTGGTTTGGAGAGAAGAACCGAGCAACTTCTTTGAAAGAATTGCCGTTCAAAAAAAAACTTCTTTGAAAGAATTGTACATGCGCTTTGCTTTGTTAAGTTGTACCGTACCATGTGCACGCATTTCAAAAAAGTTTTGTGGGGGTGTATTGTTACACTACAGTACTGTTATACTCACATTACAAACTTGCTAAATATAGCATTTTAAATATCTTTTTTTTTTTTGTATTAATACTTACCTTTTATTGTGTTTTCATTACAACATTAACAAGTTAAATAGATTTTTTTTAATGGCGGGATTATATTATTAAAAAAAACAAGTGGGAAGCTCAAGCAAAAAACATACAATTAGGGAAAAAAATTCAAAATAATGAGATGCATAGCGTAAGAATAAGGATAGAGTTTTAATATATATCGAAACGTATGATAACTTAAATTTACACATCAAAATACTTTAAAAAGGTTGGTAGATTAGTATAATACTTTATAATCTACAGCAAAGGGAAAACAAAATCAAATGAAAAGTTTACGACAGTTAAAATAAAGTGATATGTGTATTACAAATAATTAGGTCAAGTATCACCTCATATCATTCGCTCATATCTGTCTCATACTCATAATTTTTTTAAGCAAATCAAGTTCCCACTATATGTATTACATGCAAAAAGTAAAATTTGTATTAAAAAATGTCTAAAATTCAGTAACATTTTTACCTCTAAAAAAAGAACGGTGAAAATGATATTATGTCAAGCACGGGCTATCTAGGGGTGTTCAATGAATCGAATAACGAATTTTCGAATTATTCTAATCGAATTTTTGAATTATTCGAATCGAATTTCTCAAATTTTTAACATTTTTACCGGAATTCGTATTCGCTTAAAATTCAATTTATTCGATTTAGTTCAAATTCACCACAAATAATAATTTTTCTTTTTACTTTTAGTTTTAAAACTAATACAAACTCATTATTTTTAACATTTAAAATACAAATCTACAAAATTGATAAACAACAATATATAAAATACAGGAATAGTAAAAATAGTAGAGAATATAGTTTGTTTGCGTTTTGTGATGTATAAGGTAAATATGTAAAATATGGTGGTAAAGGTTGTATAGACTATGGGTTCTTAGAGTTTGACCAAAATTTAGAAGTCGTTTTCTTCAATGTGTATATAATAATGTGTATGTGTGTATATATATAAAAAATATATACATTTATAGTTTTTATTCGAATTTCGAATCGAATCAAATCGAATTTAAAATCATAAATTCATATTCGATTTACTTGACTCGAATTCGAATTGAATCGAATTCAAATTCTTAATAATTCAAATCGAATTCTGAACACTCCTAGAGCATCCCAAAAAAACTATAATAAGGGCATGTTTTGGTAGCCTCTTAACGAGGCTCTGAACCATTTAATTCCGAATGGTTTAATATTCAGACTGTTTGTTTTAACCTAATTTTTTTTTCAATATAATGGTTAAGAGCTGAATCATTTAGACTTGGTGCATAGCCGAACCTTTAAGCACTTAATCGTCCAAGGTCTCTTAACCATTCAGACCTTTTAATGATTCAACATTTAATCGACCAAACAACCCCTTAATAAAACCATAACATTTCCGCTTCTTCCAATTCAACTTTTGAAATTTAACCCTTGAGCGAATCCATAGGGGAGCGTTTGGTATGATGGAATAAAATGGGGAATGGAATAGACCATTACAAGGTAATGAAAAATAGTGTGTTTTGTTGGTTAAAGGAATGGAATCACTCATTCCACAAGACATTTCATTCCCTCAAAACCATTCAATCCACCCCCATGTGTTTTTTTTTTTTTTTCATTCTATCCCTTATTCACCCTTTACTAACAACACCATAACCCACCACCCACCATCGCTACCGCCACCACCACCAACTACTGTCATCACCACCAACCACCCACCACCGCTGTCGCCACCACCCACCATCGTTGTCGCCACCACCAACCACCGCTACCCACTATCTTCACCCACCCATTGCCGTCATCCAAAACCACCCAATGCCGCCCACCACCGTCACCCACCCACTATCGCCTCCACCACCTGCCACTATCATTCACCGCAATTTCCTTTACCCACCACTACCGTCACCACCCACCACCACTGCCGCCGCCGCCTCCACCCACCACCACCACTACTTACTATCGTCACTCACCTACCATCACCGCCATCCATCACCACCGTTGCCACCACCACCACCACCGCCGTCGCCACCCACCACCACACTACCGCCACACCCCACCACTTACCATCACCGCTACCAACCACAACCCCACCAGCGCTATCGCCACTCACCGCCGCCTCCACCCACCATCGCCGCTAGCGCCACATATCACCACCTACCATCACCGCCATTAGCCACCACCCACCACAGCCACTCACCACCGATTTTATTCATTTGTCTTTTCATGCCTATCTAACAACACAAAATAATGTTTTGTTTCATTCCCACATGACAACCAAACAATACATGGAATGATAATGATCTATTCCATTACCTTGTCCATTACATCCCCTTATCCATTCCATTACCCCATACCAAACAAACCCACGACGCTTTAATATCCCGAATTATTTTAGAGAACGAGGTTTGGTTGCCATTAAAAAATAAATCGTATACTAAAAAATTGAGATAAACATTGGGGTGCAAACGAGCTAAGTCGAGTTCAAGCTCAAGCTCGTTTAACTTATGAAAGCTGGAGCTCGGCTAGATTCGAGTTTTGTTCCTAAAGGTATTGCTCCACTTGTAGGTAGTTTTTCTAAGTTCGAGCTCGACTTGTTTATTATTAATTAATTACAATATAATAATTAAAATTATTATTTTATATATAATTTTGTTATTTTTCATAATTTTATAAATATTAATTATTATAATTATTATTATTTAAATATATATTTAATAATCGATCATATCTCACATAAAAATATTTTTTTTATATTTAGTATGTTGACACCTACAACTTCACATGACATGTGACAATCTCACAATAAAAATAAAAGAAAATAAATAAAAAGGAAGAGTGATTGAGTGGTATGCTTGAGCCAGGCTGGCTACCGTTATGCAACCGAGCATCATCTGCTGCCTACATTTAATAATTTAATAATATAAATATAAATATAACCCACACCTTTGATTCATCGCCTCCACATTCTTCATTTCAAATATCATCTCTCTTATTATCACTCTCTTCTCTCAACTCACACACACATACACACACACACACACACAAACAAAACAATAACCTGTTATCATCTATTTACAGATCTGTGGCTGAAATCGTCTTCTTTAAGGTGACTCACGTCTTTCTTCTCTAGATCTGGTCCTGTTTCTACTCCCGTTAGGGCTTTTTTAGGTCCACATTGTTCCGATTCGATTTTATTATGTTCGTGTATTGAATTGCTCTATTTTGTAGATGTATAATTCTGGTTTATCTGTGATAAATTACTTGCGGATCTTAGTTTCTAGTGTCGAATCGTGTGAATTTGTTATGGCGTGGTAAATGTTTTGATTTTGTGGATTTGGATGTGTTAGGGTTTTATCGAATCTTAATTGTTGGATGTTGATCTGTTCTAATTTCATGACTGTAAAATGATTATTATTATATATATTTGTACGATTCTGCCTGATTCCGTGATCAATTTTTGCATCTGTAAAGTTATTAGTATTAGTTTATTCATCAAAACTGATGTGTTTTTTTAAACAAAAGGAGGTACAAAGGTTATGAGTAAAGTAGCCATCATTTTATTTTTGTTCTGTTAGTGAATAATAAAACATACATGAATCTATACCTGGATAACAATACATACGCAAATCTATATGCGGCACGGTGTCGTGTATCAATTTAGCTCAAGTCATTATTGGTTAGAAAAAGATGCGCGACTCTCGGTTAGTTTCTGTGACATACCCAAGAAATGATTATTTTTGTGACCTTATAAGAGTTTTACTATCCTAAACAATGGAATGATGGATGTTGAGAGACAAGTAGTAAACAACACATGGTACAAGTATGTAAACATGAACTTGTGTATGAGCTAATTTTTTAGTGCACAAATCATCTTTCCTTATCAACGATGTCAAACTAGTGTTGTTTTATGAGAGACAAGTAGTAAACAACACATGGATGTTGATTTATACCCTTTTCTTTCTTTGGTTAAATGCATGATGACATTCTGTGTTGTTTTCTGCTTCCTTCTAAATGCTATTTAGTTGCTGGATGTTGAATGACATGTGAACGAGTCGTCTAATGATTTTATTGTTGATTGAAATCTTTAGGTTTCGAGATGGTTGCACAAGAATTTACAGTGGATTTAAATAAGCCTCTTGTCTTCCAGGTAAATTTTACTGTAATAAAATTCTGGTTCTGTGAGTCTTACTAGCTAGTAGCTATGCATGTATACCATGTAGTTGCTATAAAAATTGTAGTTCAAGAATCAAGACATGGGGCGTTGGGACCATATGACTCTACCTTTATTTTGTGGACCCTGCCATTTACCTAACCACTACGTATATTTAGCCAAGCTAAAATCATTAACTTACTGATCATCATCGTCATTTTTTCAAATGATTTCATTGTGTTGAATTGTTGATCCGATCCACGCGTTTCTTTTATCTATACTTGTTAAAGGGTATCTTAAATATTCGACAGCCAGTCAAACCTTGCATTTTAGTTTTCTTTTTTTTTTTTTTCTTTAACGTCTGTTGTTCTTGATTTTGGAAATCTTTGGATCTACAGGTTGGCCATCTTGGAGAAGCTTATCAAGAATGGGTTCACCAACCTATTGTTAGCAAGGAAGGCCCTCGGTTTTTTAAAAGCGACTTCTGGGAGGTACTTGTTTCTCTTTTTCTGCGTTAAGCCTGTCAATTTACCATAGCACGCATGTATCTACCTACAAATGCCATTGCCATTGCTATATTGTGAAATTATTACACATGGGTAAACAGATGTGTCAAAATGGACCCAAGTGCACCTCAAGTTGGGTTGGGCCGTCCCCAAAACACTCTTCATTCATTTGTTGAAATAATTTATTTCTTAAGTATGATTACAAAAACTATTTTATTGCAATAGCGATCTACTCTTTAGAACAAATTAATACGAGAGGTGGTATGCACTATGCACTAAAAATACACTTTTGATGACTTGCAAGTTCCAACACAATTGACCCATTCCTCTCTTTGAATTGTTACAAAGTTGATATTTAAAACGTCCACAAAAGAAATTGTTGCATTTATTATAAGTTTATAACCATATGAAGACTGCTAAACCTTGGTGGAGGGTGATACTGATTTATTCTTATATGTTACAGTTTCTTACCCTCAATCGTTGGTATTCAATTCCAATCATTTGGCTGCCGGTGGTATGTTGGTATACAGCCAAATCATTCAACATGGGCCAGTCACCTCCTCAGATAGCAACAATACTTGTTTTGGGTATTTTTATTTGGTCACTCATGGAATACACTCTGCATCGCTTCCTTTTTCACATTAAAACCAAGAGCTACTGGTGTGTTATTTTTTTATTTCTCTCGTACACAGAATCAGCATGTCTACAATTTCTATGGTTTTTATTTATATAATATAACTGTTATATTACAGGGGCAACACCCTTCATTATCTACTTCATGGCTGTCATCACAAACATCCTCAGGATGGATTACGCCTTGTTTTCCCACCTACCGCAACAGCAATACTCTTGGTTCCGGTATGTTATAACTCAGGAATGTCATTTTAGTGATTAGTTGGGACAATCGAGGTAATTGCATTTCATGATTGGCAGTTATGGAAGATCTTAAACCTGATATCGACCCCTACTGTTGCTCCTGCTTTGTTTGCTGGTATTTTGCTGGGTTATGTGATGTATGATTGCACTCACTACTACCTGCATAATGGTCAGCCAAGAAGTGAAATCTCTAAAAGTCTCAAGGTAAGATCGCTATAATTTCAATTGTAAATGTTCTTCATGTAAATTTTATTATTTATTTATTTTAAATGCCAAGCTAAAACGGCCTACTTATCCATTTTCATTATTACAAAGTACCAAGTTTCCATTGGTATTTTAGCAGGGTATTTTGTGGGCCCCGTGAGTTTCCAGATGACGGGTTTTCACGAGTATCACAAAAAAAAGTGAACTGTCTTTTAACCGAAAACCATAGCCCATTATTGATTATTCGATTTTAGCCAATTCTTCGACTTTTCATGGTCTAGCATCGAAACATACAATGATGAATTGGTTTTTATGCAGAAATACCACTTAAATCATCATTTCCGAATTCAAACCAAAGGATTTGGCATAACATCATCGCTTTGGGACGGTGTATTTGGAACATTGCCTCAAACCAAATCACATGAGAAAGAAAGGATGCAGTGATCAATCAAATCAAGACTTGATTGTGTGTTAGGTTTTGTCATTTATTAGCATGTTAGCAGTTGTTTTGAAATTGTGTGGTGAGATTGTAATTTAGCTTCATATTTATATTCTATTCCTCACCAGGCTTGTTTGGCTTCAAATTTTTAAATTTATTTATCAACTTATTGTACATTTGTACTGCCATGTTTTTGTATTGTTGGGCTCTCTAGAAGAGTGTGCTATCAACAATAAAAGCTCAATCCATTTAGGCTCTAACTCAAAAGCATGTAGTAGTGTGCATAATCTCTCAAATTTGCATTATTGTTATGATGTTACTTCAAAAATGTTAGTAACTAGTATATTACCGCGGCGCGTTGCGCCGGCGTTTAAATGTACAATAACTCTAATTTATACTGTCAAAACGTAAACTGAAGTTTATACCAACTTGAATCTGGACAAAAGTTACATCAAAACGTAGACCTACAGTTTGGTTGGTGTTGTTCTGGTTTGGTAACGATAGGATTTAAAAGTTATTTACTTAGATTTAGGTTAAAAGCGATAAAAACTCAACCTAAATGAGTCGCTCGTGCTTCGCGTCAGGCATTCGTCATGTATTGTTTCTAAATATAGGATGGCGAATCACTACTCAACAAATGGGTATCACAGACGGCCAATTCCATTGGTATATGCTTAGTTCGTTATGGTAGCATTATGGTTTTTTGTTGTGTCTGCGTCACGGCTCTAACTAAATATTGAACTTGGTGATACTTTAATAGTGCATGTAATATTTAGTTATAATTTAGTATTACATAAGTTAGATTTTATTGTTTGATTTATAAAGCATAACAAGTTAACGCTAACCCGCGCGTTGCGGCGAGATGTTGATTATTAATGTTCTTAATATGATATGAGATGTGAAACCTAAAGTGTATAACAAAAACAAAACAATAATAACATAAAATACGAAAGATCAATAGTTCTTAAAAAATAACCAGAATAGTTTGTTAAGTAGTAATAATAATTATAAAAGAATGTATGTAGCATTTTTAACGGGCATAATTAAATTACCGTATTAGTGTATTATAATAGTAAACGTATGTTAAATGGCATATTTGATGACATCTTAATGTCATATTCATTTTTTTTTCTATATACCTTTAATCCGGTGGATGACCACCATCATCACGAAATTAGGTTACATCTTGTTTTAAAAACCCCTCCAACAACAGGGAGGCAATGTTTGCGTAAATAATACTCAAAATTATGAAGAGTTTTTAAAGGAAATATCTTAGGATTAATGGACCATACTTCGAACATAAACAGATAAATGTACATTTGCAATACTATTCACAAAATTGAATTATAATTATACTATGAAGTATTGGATTTAAATAATCCTAACTATTAGCTATTGGTCTTTACCGCTCCCAACGAACAAAATATGTGTTGGCAGTCACACCTTTTAACATATTATCCGCCAACGGACTAACTAACAGAATACTAAGAGGGAATTGACACGCAAGAGAGAATTTGACACACAAGCATGCCACATCAGTTTGAACCGGTGTCAGCCAATAGATGATAGTTAAAAGGTAGACAATGTATTATAGTCATGGACCGTTGGTAGACAATATGTTAAAATGTGAGACCGCCAGTGCACATTTCGTTAGTTAAAACAGTAAAGATCAATAGTTAATAGTTAGAATTACTTAAATTTAATACTCGTATTATAGTATATGTAATATGAGTATATATTTTTATGGGAAAATGGCCAAAATAGCCCGTTGACCGGGCGTTTTGCACAAATAGCCCTCTCCACCCTCTTTGGAGAGAGGGGTCACGGTTCCCAAAGAGCCTGAACCGTCTCCCGAGAGGCTTCCCATTTCAGCCAACAGAGGACCGCCACGTGTCGTTGTTGATCCCGAGACAGACCTGAGACGTCTCTGGTGACGTCAGAGACGCCTCCGGTGACGTCTTAGAGACGCCTCCGGTGACGTCTCCGAAGACGTCTCCGGTGAAGACAAAGAACAAGAAAAAGAAACAGAGGATAATGAAACTTCGTCGGAGAAGACAAAGAACTCACCGGAGAAGACGACCGGAGAAGACGAAGAACTCACCGGTGCTGAAGACGAACGAGAAGACAGAAGGTTTTAGCGTCGTGTTGAAGACGAACGAGACTAGTTCCTGGTGGGAACAAAATGAACACAGCATCAGTGAAAGCATCAGTGAAAGAATTGGATCTCATAATGTAACCCCAAAAGGCAAGTGAATAATTGGATCAACCCAACAATAATAATGGCTACATGTCAAAATCAAGAAAATTAGGGATTAGGTCGGATTAGACCAGTGGGAGACGAATCCCGGTGCTTTCCATCTTCAGTGAATCACTTTATTATTCAAAGGATAATGAAGACAAGTTTTATTATTCAAAGGATAATGAAGACAAGTTTTGACTACCGGAGAAGACGAATCCCGCAGGCGTTGTTGAAGTAAACGAGGACAGAGAGAGAGAGGAAAGACGGTTCAAAGAGAGAGAGGAAAGAGAAATGGAGAGAGAGAGAGAGTGAGGAGAGAGGAAAGAGAAAGAGAGTGATGAGGTGTTGGTTTTTTATTGGTCCATACGGGAGACCTCTCAAGAGACGTTTCAGAGGTCTTGGGAGCCGTGACCCGTCTCTCCAAAGAGGGTGGAGAGGGCTATTTGTGCAAAACGCACGGTCAACGGGCCATTTTGGTCATTTTCCCTATTTTTATTTGATATAAATCAATAATTTAGTATTTATTTCATACGTCATTTTCATGCTAATCATTTAATAATTGTAATTTCATATATGAGTGGCATTATTTTTAAAGAAAACTAAAAACATAAAAAGGCATGTTCGAAAAGTCATTTTCTTTTGAAAACCCACTCTAAAAAAAACTCTCCTTCAATTTCTCGTTCACCCAGACATATCTGTCCCTTCACCTATGGCATCGCCATACCCGGCTCTGCCTACGCCACCATAGAGATCTCCCCGCATCTTCCGCCACGATTCATCACATCACCTTCTCTTTTTTTCTTATCCTTAGTCATCTATGTTCACCGCAGGACCAGAAATGACCATCAGCGGAAACCCTAACCGTCGCGAACAACGACAGAGTCATCCCCGCTGCCGGATCGAGACATGCAGTCTCGTCGTATGCCTTGTATTTGACGGAAACCCAACCGTGCCGCCCCTTGACTCGAAGTCCACAGTCGCTGTTTCTAAAAGGATGGTGTTAAGTAGCCGGTAACGTTTCTTGGTTCTGTAAGTTTATATACATGTATAAAAGGATACGCCGGTTGATCTCTTGTTCGAAGGGGATGCGATGGTGGTTTTTACGACGGTTAATGGTTGAGTGTAGATATCCGGCTATTTGTGAATGTAGCGGTTATGATTTAAGCCTATATTTGTATTTAAGCCTATATTAACGCCGTTAGTAACATAGTTAAGTTACTATTTGTATATATATATAATTTTAAACCAAATATTTAAGTTTTGTCTTTGTTTTGGTCTGTTGTTCGTCAAAAAGATAAAAATGAAATATGTAGGTAACATGTCATTCTTGGATGGAGTGTCAAAGAAGTCCCTCGATGAAATTCTATGTAAAACACACAACAGGTTTACTTATCTTCTTCACAACCATCCCAACCAGCATGGCACCCCTCCTGTCACTACCTTCCTTTCACCACCACTCCTCCAAACTGCGCCACCATCTATCTCATCTCCTTCATCCTTCATCTCTCTTTCTCTATTCTCAAAACAACCCCAAAAAACCCCGCTTTCTCTATTCAAAACATGACCACTGACTAATACCACTTTATCGCCATCTACAGGCGCATCTCAAATTCCTTCCAATCATGCTTTCCCCGTCCGTCGTCAGATGATCCGCTTCGATTTGTAATGTTTGGGGTGACGCTACGAAAAGTGCTAGCAGCCGTTAGGGTTTTCGTTAAAGATTCCGATTATATGCGGCAGTGGTGGAGATTCGATGATTACCGGCAATGATTTGCCTGTGCTGAGATAGAAGAGATCATTCACATGTGGTTAGAAGCGACAAAAAAATAAAAAGAAAAGTAAAGGACCACTGAGATTGTGACAGGTGGTGGCGCAAGTTAGCACAGCCACACTGGTCCTAAGACCCTACCGTAAATGTTATATTAGATGCAGCCGTTAGGGTTTTCGTTAAAGATTCCGATTATATGCGGCAGTGGTGGAGATTCGATGATTACCGACAATGATTTGCCTGTGCTGAGATAGAAGAGATCATTCACATGTGGTTAGAAGCGACAAAAAAATAAAAAGAAAAGTAAAGGACCACTGAGATTGTGACAGGTGGTGGCGCAAGTTAGCACAGCCACGCTGGTCCTAAGACCCTACCGTAAATGTTATATTAGATGCAGCCGTTAGGGTTTTCGTTAAAGATTCCAATTATATGCGGCAGTGGTGGAGATTCGATGATTACCGGCAATGATTTGCCTGTGCTGAGATAGAAGAGATCATTCACATGTGGTTAGAAGCGACAAAAAAAATAAAAAGAAAAGTAAAGGACCACTGAGATTGTGACAGGTGGTGGCGCAAGTTAGCACAGCCACACTGTGTCACACCACGCCAATGGCGGAAACACGTGGCGCGACGGTTCAAGAGCATAAAGCCAAGATTAACGCAAATCATAAGTAATTAAGAAAAACGGAACATTTATTTAAAACGTCGAAAACATGTTTGATGTTCACACATAAACGATAAATTGTCTGAATACATTAAAGTGGCTTCTCAAAAATATCCCGATACTTTGGGAATTAAAGTTGAAACCCTTTTGAAACACCCGACGCCCATATGAGAGATTCTCCCGACCCAGCTTGCCACGTTGTCCATCGTCTATCAATTACCTGAAAGATATGTTTAAAAAGTCGTCAATATATAAATATTGGTGAGTTCACAGGTTTTAGTTTATCAAACTTTATCACTTGGGAATCTCCATGTTATGACAATTTATAGGAGTTGCAAGTTCCTACAATTCTACTTGAGCCTATAATCAAACCAAGACAAATAATAATGCCCCGCTCCAAGTCGTTACTCGGTATTCCTACGACTTGATTTCAGAATACGTGCACCCCAGGCATACGCCGATGCATAATCGACGCTATCGATTAGGGGTGGGCCTTGTCAGGCACCAATAGTACTATTCAAATATTCCTTCGGTTTCATTTTCCTGAATTAATGATCATAGTAGAGAGGTCTCAACCCCGAGTGGCGATCACAACTCAAGTACTTATCCCGTCAAACATTTCCCCAACATATCTTTCCCCCGAAAAACATAAAATAGTTTAAAATGGGTCCGTGAGACTCACCTGAATCTGTGCTTGGCTAAAAAGGAAGATAGCAAGTTTTGTGTTCCCGCACCTACAAACGTCCTAGACGTATAAGTCACTATACCTATAGTGCATGTGCCTTGGCAAGTTGTACACCCAACTCCCTGACCACGTTTTGTTTCAATTCCCGTTTAATTAGACGCGTATCCTAGGTTCGTTGGCGGTGGATTACCCTTTTCTTACGAGTTATGTATTATTCTCGTTAATATTCTTTGTTACTTGTATACTATTATCCTCGACACAACTCTACCTAACGTATAATTATTTTCCCATTTAAATAATTATACTTAGGATCGTATTGTTCGATATAATGTATTCTTAATACCCGACCCGACTCACTTTGCCGCATATTTATTTTCCCATTTAAATAACTATGCTAAGGTCTTGTCGTTCGGTAATATATTTTTAACGCCCGACTCAACTTACCATGCCGTACATTTATTTTCCCATTTAAATAAATATACTAGGATCTTGTCGGTATTCACATGTTCGTAGATATATTTTGCTGACGTGTGCGGGTATACACATAATTTTACAATGAATAAACACACGTTTCTGCTTTAATATTTATAAAAATGGTTTAGACCTTAATATTAAAACACACACAATAGGGCAAGTGTACCCTGTCATATATGTAGTAACGTACAGATAAGAACCAGATATCGATCCATGGACGCGCGCGGAGCAATTGTACTAAACCTTTGTCACTGATTTACAGGTAAGAAAAGATAGGTGAATGTTTGTTTTAACTAATTTAAACTAATACATAGCAATTATATATATATATATATATATATATAAGACTCCAAATACAAAATATAACTATATAGGCTATAATATTTCAAACCTAGCATGTCATCTACATATCATATGAAACAAAGGCGTGTGATCAACATTCCCATTTTCCGATAGTTAGTGTCCCTTTTGGGCATCCTAACATGACAACTATATAGAAAGCTAACACGAATACACACGTTAACCACTTCAAATTGTTCATTAGCGAGCAGCTGATATAATCTCATGCAAATCTTCTAAAGATAAGTTAGTCATCTGTTGAGAGTTTTCTAACTTCACTAATCAAAGAAAGCAATATCGAATACACAATACGACCACCGAGACTAGCATAAAGTAGAGCATATCACAAACTATTCTGTTTTACTAACTTTGAACACAAATCTACTAGGGTCGCCATTTCAGCCAAAATAGCGAACAAAGATCAACAACGGTGTCAAAGATTAGTAACAACACCATTAAGCCGATTAAGACCCTTTTACGTGCCGATAAACACTCCTGATTATTATTCGCCCGACTTTAACCAAACCAATACCCGGTTACAGTTTCATGGTGTGAACACATCAACAAGTTAACTAGTTCACTACTGAGCGATTAACCGGACGGTTTTTCAACATGTATCCGACTAACACAACACAATAATCATTACAGCACCGCGAACATAACCACGAATCAAACAATAACAAAACATGTTTGCAATATGATCATCAAGATTTAATACATGAAAAGCGCCAAATTCATACAAAACACGATTAACATACAAAGATTGTGTATACTATCTACCAGATACATAAACGAAAGTAATAGATAACCGACACTTGAGAGTACCAAAAGTTTATGAATTGACTCAAGAAATCAAACCATAATCAAGCAAGGTTAATATGGATCGGATGATCGGATCAATCTTAGGGATTCCGGGCTATGAACGGACGTGATTAGCACCTGCTCAAGGCTCCGAAAATCGCCAGAGGAGCTCCCGAAAAGTCTTGAAACCAACCGATCCCGAATAATGAAGTTTGAAAGGGGTTTTAATGAGGCTGACAAAACCGAACGGCCGTTCGGAATTCCGAACGGGCGTTCAGAATGCAACTTGGCCGACAATCTTCTTTTTTGCTTTCCCGGACTTCGAGGTTGCTGCATATAATGTAACACCCCAACCGATGGCGGAATCATCGAGGTGCCACGTAGTGACGATTGTTCAAAAGCTCATGGTACTAAAATGTAAATATTATTGAATAATCAAAATTGTCTTACATGGAAATGGAAAATACATTGTCTAAATGAAATGTAAATATTGAAATAACTGAATTAAAATAAAGCACTAAATGTTCCTTGCTAAAGCACTAGATCAAACTGCACCTGAAACATGTACAAATAGATTTGGTCAACATATGAAATGTTGGTGAGCATTCCTAGTTTTGATATATATATATAGTAGATTAAAAGATATACAATTCAAGTGCAAGCTACAGTGCAAATATGTAAACCATGTATCAAACAAATGAGCGAAATCAACCCTGTGACTGTATAATGTACTGTATGAACTGTAGTGTACTCAACCAATAAATGGATGATAACTTAACACTGGCCACGGATTCTCCGATGAAAAAGGGGGAGAATCAATCTAGGCGGGTTGTCAATCCAAATAGCGCTATCCAATGTTAAGGTCGGCTTGTACCATGTTAATGATTTCACTAAGTACAAATGTAATCCACATGTATTGTCTAAGCATAAAGCACGTTGTAAGCAATGCACATAGTACTAGAATTGTATTGTAAAAATGTAAACTTGTATTTGAAATTGTAATAGTATACATGTAACACCCCAAAAATGTATAAAAGCAAAAAGGGGTAGGAATACTCACAGTTCACGTAATAACTTGAAATTGGACTTGGACAACGAAATATGTGTTGGAACTATCTCAAAGTATCAACCTAAAGAATTTGATAATGTGTAAGGGAAATAACTCTAGGATACATGTATTTCTAGGGTTTCGAATTTGGGGATAAACGTTTATTTGATTAATAAACAAATTGTTTATTAAAATATAAGAAATTTAATGAATAAATAAATAAAATCTCTTTGTAAAATTTTAAGTTGAATGTAGTCACGACATAAGACTTTAAGTGTGAAAATAATTTTTATAAAATTATTTTCTTGAAAATAGAATATTTAATCTAATTATTTCATATTGTCAAAATATGATTTTAATATCTAAAAATATTAAAATTAAAGAATTCTTGAATTAAAAATTGTATTTCTGTTCCAAATGAATAGAAATAATTTATGTAAAATTTTGGTACAAAAATATTGTAAAATGAATTTATTATGAATTATTTATGATTAAAACTAACAAAAATTAATTAAAAATATAAAATAAACGGTTTTTCTGAAATAAAAATATTTTCTGGAATGTTTAAGAATATACAAGTTTAGGATAATTTTTGTGAGATTTAATAAAATCGTTTAGATATTTTTATAGAATTTAATAAATATAAATGAATAAACTTGTATTATTAATAATATATATTAAATAAATCATTTTTGAAAAACTAAAAATTGGGTGATGAACTTTTACATCAGATTAATATAAGATAATTTTTGTAGAATTTATAAAAGGGTTTTGGTATTTAAAAATGAATTTATGAATTATAAGTAATATATATATATAGATTTGATATAACATAAAAAAAAAAAGAACAAAGGCTTGTGGCAGCCGGGTTTTGAACCCGTGTCTGCTGGGAATCCAAACATCAACACAACCACTTGGTCTAGACCTGTGGTTGTGTTAAGATTCAGTTCGTTTAATATATAACATATATAGAAATTCATTGTTCTTCCCCAAATCATATGATTCGAGCCCTAGCAATTTCAATCGAACAATCCACACATCCTTAACCCGATTAATGTTAGGGCTTTCGTTGTGTGGATGCCGATAAATAAAACCCACTAAAGAATTTATACTTACAATGACGAATCGTTTGATTCTAGCTTGGTCAACCAAATAGTCAAAACGATCAAAATGCTTCGAAATATGATGTTTAGAACAAAATTTGAGAGTAGAGAGATTGTTTTCGGCACTTAGGGTCTGTTAATCTATGTTCAATTTATAGGTAAAGCTCGGATTGTACGTATGGCAAGTTTTGACCCGTTCATAACTAATACGCGTGATACATGCTTGAATTCGAGCTGAATTCACGGGTCTAAAGGGGCTGTTTTAATGCGTTAATTATAGTTGGTCAAAATCAGAATTTAATTACAAATTTCCTTTCCAAAATTAGTCAAGGTAATAAGGTCAAAGATGGCATGCTACTGGGCTGATGTAGCAGCGAGTTAGAAGAAGAAAGAGACATTTTATTGTGGGTTTAAATATAATTATAATCGGGATTAAATCAAGTTTCAGGTGTAGCCCAGATGGTTTGGGCGGGTGTGGGATCGCTGAGCCGGCTCGGGTTCGAGTCCCGGCTGGAGCCAAAAATCCTGTTTTTTTTTTTTAACAGATAAGGGAGTGGGCCTGTGTATTGGGCTCTGATCTGGGCCGAAATGTTTGGACTGGCTTAAAGCTGGGCTCCGAAAAGTTTAGGAAGGAGAAGGATGGTTGGGTTTTTTTTTTTTTTTTTTTTTGGGTAGTTGGTTTGGGCTTAGACTATCATTATTATCTATTATTATTATTATTATTATTATATATATATATATATATATATATATATATATATATATAAAATAAATAAATAAAAGAAAAGTGACGGATGTCACATATAATATCTGGAAAAGGTGAACAGCCGTTCACAACTTCCGAACGGCCGTTCGGAATGATACAACATTCCGTTTTCACGCACAAGCCTTCGTTTTTTATCCGGTTCGCTTCCTAGACACCGTTCAAGACCTGTAATCATAAAGATACCCAAATAAGTACCAATCCATCATGTATAAGGCCAAAACGGATATAAATGGGAGTTAAACGGGGTATTTTATATGTATAAATTAACGTATATCATTTGCCTACTCGTCTCGGTTTTCCTTCTCGCATATCTACTTTCCCATTCAAATAGATATACTAGAATTTCGTCGAGACAAGCATGTATCCATATATCAACGTGTGAATTTTCTTTGTTAAGTCCATACGTTGTTTAACGTTTTTAATTCTTTACGTTATGCTTTCTCCCACGAATATTCTTTCTAACACTCAGGAAAGTGTTACATAAGTTTCACCCATGTATTATATATTTTACTTCTTAAAATATATATTTTCATCTTGTCGCAAAGGCATTCTTTTCTCGTTTGTCCGTTTATCCGTTATCGTTAGTTCATGTAACTAAGCCCGTTAGTTAGCTTTTTCCACGTTTTCTTACAATATGCGTTCTATGGAATTATTATTCATACTTCCAATTCCGAACATATATTACTTGGAAAAATATACTTTTGTATTTTTAGTTCAACTTGTTATCTTGTATTCCAAAAACGTTTCCGATACTTTTATATTCCCATTTATATAAAAGTATCCATTTTTGTACAAGTTTTCTCAAGCCTTTACTTTTTGTCCAATATTTTATAAAACCTCTATTTTTATAGAATCCTTATGTTAACTTAACCTCCTATTTTTATAAAACTTCCACTTTTATAAAAATACCTTTTTCAATAAATACACAAGTAGGTTTCTCATGTTTACCAAAACTATACTTGGAAAAACCATTATTTACGTTTTTGACACCAAACTTCCCGTGAACACATTTTTGGACCAAAGTTTCTAAAATACTTATTTTAGTCCATCAACTTTCAAAGTTTCAACATTAGTCCCTTAACTTTTAAATGTTACTTTTTCCATCCTAACTTCCAAAGTTAGCATTTTTCTTCCAACTAGTGGACTTTGAAGAATCATATTTCTCATGTTTGGTTATTTTTACATTATTCCACTTCTAATATTCTTTTATTTCATTATTGATGCTTTTAACATGTGTGTTTTATGTTTTTATCCAACATATCCAAATTTCACTCATCCAAGTGAGTAGACTTTGAACATGTAACTTTTTCATCCATGATCATCTAACACATTCCAACATATTTTTGACATTAGCTAGTCATTTTATGATGATTAAAACCATCTTTTATCATATTCAAGTCTTTTTCAAAAATCATGTTCAAATCATCATCCAACTCAAGTGTATGTACATATTTCTACATTTTCTTGAAATATCACATTACTAATATTAAATCCATGATTTATCCATGTTATTATTCTTCCATTTTTACTCTTGTAAGATACATTAAACTTTATGTTTCAAAACCACATTCTACCCATCAATGTACAACTTGCTCATAAGATCACATAATATGAACATTAATAATCAAAGCAAGGTTAAAACTTACTACTAGCTCAAGGTTAGGGAAGACAAAAACCTTGGATTGGATGGGGTTTAGTGTGTTCTTCCAAAGGGTTAAGCTCCAAGCTCTTGAAACACACAATGGGGTTTTGAAGGATAATGATCTAGAGATGATTTGGTAGTGTAAAATTTGTAAGAAAAATGTGTATGGATGGGTGATAGGCTACGGCCAAGAGGAGGAGAAGAAGAAGAGTTTTTGGTTTTTGCTTCAAGTGTTCTCACTAGTTTGCTTATAACATTCTCTTTCAAATCTTTCCAAGATCATCCAATATCTTATCTTGGATTATGGAAGATCAAGTGGGTTAAGTAAGATTGTAAAAAAAATCTTTGGAGATTATTAAGAGGGTGTTTGTGCCGTGAGTTTAGAGAGAGAGATGAGAGGATTTGGTGAATTTTTCTTACCCAATACAAGTCCATGCATTCCCATGATTAGTGTTTAATCCTAATGATTTAGCAAGATAACCAAGATATTATCCATTTAGGTGGGCCATAGGCCGGCCCTTGGGGTGTTTTGGGTGGGGTCCACTTTGCTAAATATTACCTATAATTATTATGTTTAATTTCCTCTCGTTCGGGTACCGTCCGGGTATTTTCGGGTTTTTAATCGCGTGTTATCCAAATATTAAAAATACCTTTAATATCCCTTAAACATAGTCTAGTTTAAGCATTGATAAATTATTTAGGCTTTTGCCGGGTGAAATTATATGTTATGCGCGTATCGGGTGCGGTACGCGCACTTTATTCGTTACCGGGAGATTTGTATAACAAGCTTTCACGTATGGCTTTGGAGTTCCAAAACCCATCATATTTTGTGAAATTACGTTTTATTTTATATCCCGGGTGTCCGGGATCCGTTTCGCTTATTTAATTTTTACCGGGTAATCGCCAGTGTCCATACCGGATAATTTACTCGCACATGATCCTATCATGTTTTGTCATTAAACATATGCATCCCTATGCATTATTTGGGAATTGCTATCTTTCTAAAGCCTCAGTTAAATAATCAACACATAATTACATTTAATTACGTTAATCGCGTATAGTTAATTAGTACGGAATTACCTTATTTTTGCCGGTTGTTACATTCTCCCCCCGTTAAGAGAATTCCGTCCCGGAATTCACTTCGAGTTCTCCGGTATAGGGGTCTTCTCGAAAAGGGCGGGATATTTTTGCGTCATCTGGTCCAGCCTTTCCCACGTGAACTCCGGTCCACGCTTGGCATTCCAGCGCACTTTGACCAACCTGATCTTGCTGCGCCCTAACTTTTGGACCTTCCAATCGGTTACTTCGATTGGTTCTTCGATGAAGTGTAACTTGTCGTCAATGTGGATTTCGTCCGCAGGGATGATGAGAGTTTCGTCGGATAAGCACTTCTTCAAGTTCGACACGTGGAACGTGTCATGTACACCGTTAAGCTCTTGTGGTAACTTGAGCTTGTACGCCACGGGGCCTACTCTGGACAAGATTTCGAACGGTCCAACATACCTTGGGTTCAGCTTTCCGCGCTTCCCAAAGCGCGCGACACCTTTCCAAGGTGACACTTTTAGTAGGACCCTGTCTCTGACTTGAAATTCCAAAGGCTTTCGCCTCATATCTGCGTAGCTTTTCTGCCGGTCACGGGCCGCTTTGAGACGTTCTTTTATCAAGAAGACCTTGTCCGTCGTCTCTTGAACGATTTCGGGCCCGGTAAGTTGCTTTTCTCCAACTTCAGCCCAACATAGAGGAGATCTACACTTGCGTCCATATAGAGCTTCAAAAGGTGCAGCTTGAATGCTCGTGTGGTAACTGTTGTTATACGAAAATTCCACCAGTGGCAAGTGTGTATCCCAATTACCGCTAAAATCGATTGCGCATGCCCGTAACATATCTTCCAAGGTCTGGATGGTTCGTTCACTTTGACCGTCGGTTTGGGGATGATATGCGGTACTCATGTCAAGGCGAGTACCGAGGGCTTCGTTCAAACTTTCCCAAAATCTTGAGGTGAAACGACTATCTCGATCGGAGATGATGGAAATAGGTACACCATGTTTAGACACCACTTCCTTAATGTATAAACGGGTCAGTTTCTCCAACTTATCCATTTCGCGAATTGGGAGGAAGTGTGCGGATTTCGTCAATCGATCAACGATTACCCAGATCATGTCATGGCCGCTTGTTGTCTTGGGTAACTTGGTAATGAAATCCATGGAAATCTGCTCCCATTTCCATTCAGGTATTTCCGGTTGCTGGAGTAAGCCGGATGGTCTCTGATGCTCGGCTTTGACCTTCGCGCAAGTTAAGCATCGCGCAACATATGCCGCTATATCCCTTTTAAAATTTGGCCACCAGTAAAGTTCCTTCAAATCGTGGAACATCTTGTCTGCACCGGGGTGAACCGAATATCGGGAACTGTGAGCTTCAGCCAATACCAGTTCACGCAATCCACCATACACTGGTACCCAAATTCTATTCATGAAGTACAAGGTTTGATCCGCCTTTGGCTCCAGTGAATCAACCATCTTCCGCAATCTTTCACCTTTGACATTCTCGGGTTTAAGAGCGTTAATTTGAGCTTCACGAATCCGGTCAGTCAGGTTCGTGTGGATAGTTAAACCCAAGGCTCGGACACGCAATGGCTTAACCCGTTCCTTGCGACTTAAGGCGTCGGCCACAACGTTTGCCTTTCCGGGATGGTACTTTATCTCACAATCGTAATTGTTTAATAATTCGACCCATCGCCGTTGTCGCATGTTCAAATCCTTCTGATCAAAGATGTGTTGCAAACTCTTGTGATCAGTGAAGATTGTGCACTTAGTTCCATATAAATAATGTCTCCAAATTTTGAGAGCGAATACCACCGCTCCCAATTCCAAATCGTGTGTAGTGTAATTCTTCTCGTGGATCTTTAGTTGCCTGGAAGCATACGCTATCACTTTTTCTCGTTGCATCAACACGCAACCCAAGCCTTGATGAGAGGCGTCACAGTAAACTACAAAATCTTCCGTTCCATCGGGGAGTGACAATATTGGAGCGCCACACAACTTTTCTTTTAGTATCTGAAATGCGGTTTCTTGCTTTTCCGTCCACTCGAACTTCCTATCCTTTTGGGTTAGCATGGTCAAAGACTGTGCTATCTTAGAAAAGTTCTCGATGAACCTTCTGTAATAACCCGCAAGGCCAAGAAACTGTCATACTTCGGTAGGAGTTCTAGGGGCGTCCCAATTTTTAATTGCCTCGATCTTGGCGGGATCGACATGTATACCTTTTTCATTCACCAAGTGGCCTAGGAAGTGGACTTCTCGAATCCAAAAGTCACATTTCGAGAACTTAGCATAGAGCTTCTCTTTACGTAGGACCTCCAGGATTAAACGAAGGTGGTTTTCGTGGTCTTCTCTGGTGCGTGAATAGATCAAGATGTCATCAATAAAAACAATGACGAATTTATCCAAATACGGCTTACACACGCGATTCATTAAGTCCATGAAAACGGCCGGTGCGTTGGTTAAACCGAATGGCATTACCAAAAATTCATAGTGCCCATAACGAGTCCTGAACGCTGTTTTTGGTACATCCTCTTCCTGGATACGCAATTGGTGATAGCCGGACCTTAGATCGATCTTGGAATAAAAGCTGGATCCTTGGAGTTGATCAAACAAATCGTCGATCCTGGGGAGAGGATAGCAATTTTTAATGGTTAGCTTGTTTAGTTCTCGGTAGTCGATGCACATACGAAAGGTGCCATCTTTCTTTTTCACAAATAAGACGAGAGCTCCCCAAGGTGAGAAACTCGGTCTTATGAAACCCTTGTCCAGTAATTCTTGCAGTTGGCCGGATAGTTCCTGCATCTCAGATGGAGCTAGGCGATATGGCGATCGTGCTACGGGAGCAGCTCCAGGAACAAGGTCGATGCGGAACTCGACTTGTCGAGGTGGTGGCAACCCCGGCAAATCTTCTGGGAATACGTCAGGAAAATCTCTGGCTATCGGGATGTCTTCCAGCTTTCGCTCGTCGGCCTTCTTATCTACGACGTGCGCTAAAAATGCGATGAGACCCTTCCTTAAACACTTTCGGGCCTTCATGCACGTAATAATTCTTAGTGGTGTTCCACGCCTTTCCCCTTGAATCGATAGAGTTTTACCGTTCGCGAGGGGAACTTGAATTATTTTGTCGTCGCAAACAACGACGGCATGGTGTGCGGATAACCAATCCATGCCAATGACTATGTCAAAACTTCCCAGTACGACCGGTAATAGGTCAATGCCAAACTCGTGACCACAGAGATCCAACTTACAATCTTTTGCTACTTCTCGTGTTTCTATAGTTTTACCGTTAGCCAGTTCTATAGAGTAAGGTGTATCTAGCTTACTAGTTTTTAGCCCAAGTAACCTTTTAAACTCAACAGATACGAAGCTAAAATCGGCACCGGTATCAAACAATACAGAAGCATAATGACCATTTAGAGGGAACGTACCAGTGACCACGTTAGGGTCCTGTCGTGCATCACCAGCTCCAATCACAAATGCCCGTCCGCGTGCTTGGTTGTTGAGCTTAGGGCAATCCCTCTTCCAATGATCAGGCGACCCGCATGCGAAGCAGGGTCTTGCTCCTCCGGTTTTCGGTGCTCCTGATCGACATTCTTCAGTCTTGTGCCCAGAACGGCGGAACTTACCACAGATCACCTCATTCTTTCCTTGATAACCCTGTTTTCCATTGTTTCCACGTCCTGTGGCTACATACCCTTTCCCTTTCTTGCCTGAACTACCCGATGATCCATCCTTCTTCCCGTCATTACGTTTCCGTTTCCCAAACCTTGGCTTGTTTCCCTGATCACCAGACCCAACTACTGAGTTCGAACCCAAATTTTTACCTTCCACGCTACTGGGCTCCGAAATCTTCAGTCCTGACACTTTCCGGATCAAGGTGCCCATTCGAATGGCGTCCTCAGTAAGGCTTAAAGCGAGATCGATGGCTTCGCGCATGGTTGTGGGTTTGGAAGAAGTGACCATGCTACGGATTTGTGGAACCAATCCGAACAAGTACCTTTCAATCTTCTTGCTCTCCGGGGTGACCAAACGGGGAACCAGTCGTGATAGGTCGTGGAATCTGGATGTGTATCCCGCTACGTCTGCTCCTGTCATGGTGAGGTTCCAGAATTCAGTCTCCAATTTCTGCACTTCGCTGGCCGGGCAGTACTCCGCAATCATGAGTTCCTTTAGTTCCAACCAGGTTAGGGAGTATGCAGCATTGTCTCCCAGTGACTGAACCTGACTGTTCCACCATGTCAATGCTTGATCCAGGAACAAATTCGTGGAATACATAACGGTCTGTCGGGGGGTACAGCTGCTGATACGGATCACCGCTTCAGTCTTCTCGAACCATTTGACTAGTCCGACGGATCCCTCAGTGCCACTGAAGTTGAGTGGCTTGCAGTCCAGGAAAGCCTTGAATGTGCAGCCACGCTCTCGCGAGGCAGTTTCTGCAATAATAAGGGGGTACGTTATTATGGGATAGGAGCTTTAGGATAATCTCCTATTGCTCTTGCATTTATTCATAAATCTCTTACCAGTAGGGGAGGTCTCACGTTGATCACTCCCGGTCCTGTCTCGCGACCTCTCGGTGCGAGCAGCCTCGTGTTCCGCGATGGCTTGAGCTATACGCTCCGAGACCAAGGTTTCAAGTTCAGCGGGTGTCGTGGGCAATGCGTCGTTGCCACTGTTGCTTCTTGTGGTTGGTGCCATGTTACTTCAATAACAATTATTAGAGTTAATCTTTGACAGACATTCAAACAATCATTGTCATACACAAGTATAAATAGCAACTCATCAAATGAACATAATAAACAATAAAATCATCACCACACAATCGCACAAATCCCAATATGTAAAGTAAGTAATAACAATCACAGACAATCACAGTCATACAATCACACATTTTACCATCATAACAATAAGATTCTCATTAATTTCAATAATACGAGTACAATGCTTTGTTTATAATAACAAAATGGGGATAGCATCCCTCATACATCGTTTGAAATAATAAAAACATAATGTCATATGCCGGCACACCCCGCTCGGCTGGGCAAAAAAATGCAAAACTAGCGCTGCAATCCCTGCTATGCTAACATGTCACTACTACTACATATATATCGGGGATGTCTCCCCGTCTACTGCGGTGGTGGCTGAGGATACTGGTACTGGGGAGCGTACATGCTGATGGACATACTAATGGTCGTGATACGCTCGTAGAGGAACTGGCGGTGCGCAAAGTGCGCGTCGCCGGTGATCCCACATAGTGCGTCCATATGCAGGAGCTCCTCCGCGTAGTGTGCCAGCGCATCCCTGGCGTCTATGATCCGGGACCACATGAGACGGGCCTGCTGATCCATCTGACTCACAGTGCGCTGTACTGTGTCAGCGAGGATCCGGAAGTCGCTCTCTAACGAGATCACCTTGGACCAGGCCGGTCCGGATAATGGGGTCATCCCGTGGGGCTGTGACGGCCCGGGGATATCGGTGTACGTCGGCTGGGATGGGCCGACTATGTCTGGCATCGGTAGGGATGGGAAGGGCTGAGCAAAACCCAATAATCCAGGGGTGAAGTGGGGTGGTATCTGGTATGGGTCCCCTGCACCTAGAGTATACAGTGCAAGTGGTGGTATCATAAAGGGGGCTCCTGCACCCACAGTGAACGGTGCAGGTGGTGGTATGGTAGGCATCTCGGGTAGGGGTGGTAGCATGGGAAAGGTGGTGATGGGTAGTGTCATGGGTGCTGAGGAGGGGGCTATGAGCTCGGCTAATGGGACCATGAGGGGCTGTGTAACGGTGACCCACTCTGGAGCGGATATCACGGCGGTGTAACTCAGAGCTACGGGCTGAGCTACCCTCTAGGATGTGCCCAGCAGAGGCTGGCCCATCCTGTGGTACGGGCTCTGGTAGGGCGAGTAGGGCGGTAGGGGCGTCCTCCATCATCGGAGCAATGAGCTCCTCCAGGTCTGCCGGTGGAATCGGTATGGCAATGTGCTCCACCGACGCTGTCGACTCGTCGTCGGAGTCGTCCGAGATCCACCCGTTATGTCCTCGGGCAAGAGGCACAAGCCTCATACCCGGGGGAACGGGAATGTGAGGGGTGGGTAATGGCTCACGATCGACGTGGGCATGTCGATCGAAGGGAGACTCTACGGTCTCGGACTGTGTGGGGACGGGTCTCGAGGGACCTGCACAGTCCGCAGGGAAATCCCTGACGGCGCGAATGGGGTGGGGGTGGTAACGGTGCGGCAGGTAGTGGCACTTGTAACATTTCATGTTTATTAATCGTACGTTACGGATTAAAACGACAAGTTTTATTACTATTTTCATTTAATTATTTTGTGGCATTTTGAACCCTAATACAATGATAATTATTTATATATATATATATATATGTATTTGATAATAATTATAATATTTCAGTTTTTATAAAAAAAAAATATATGTGCATATATACATAATAACACAACATGGAACCCAATCAAATCCCAAGCCCAAACCCTCTTTTAACTCTTTGTAACATGCAGCCCAACATCCAGCTAGCCCAATCCAGAATCAGGCCCAACACCTGGCCCAACTACCCCACCCCTTCTTTACATTTAAAAAAAAAAAAGGTGTTTCACCCGGGTTTCGAACCCGGGCCACCCTCTACACAACACACGCACACATACCACCTGAGCTAGCCTTGATATCTGTTTTAATTCCAATGCTATTTATATAAATACACACATTCATTCCCTTTTTTCCTTCTTCCTTCTTCGCGTATAACAGCAACAACAGCAGACTTTTTTTTTTTTTCTTTCTTTTCTTCTCTGTTGACCAATCAATTAACGAAATTAATGTGCAATTAACTATGGTTATGACTCGGAATCTTGATTATCGGCCAGTCACGCGTCTATTACACGATTATTGTCAATCAATTTATACCCAATTAACCATAAACGCGTCAAACCTATAAGCGTGGTCAACCATTTCCAAATTAACGATTCAGACCCATTCCCTATAAATTGGACATCTACGAAGCATTGCAACTCGCTCATACTCTCTTCTCAATCTTCAATTCTTCTCCAATCACACTAAAATTATCATTCTAATCGTTGTTTGACTTTTGGCTTTGACCGGACAATCGAACACGATTCATCACTGTGAGTTCTTTTTCGTTTGTGGGTTTTGTTAGTCGGCAATCAAACAACAAAAGCCCCAACATTAATCGGGTTCAAATTGTCTGATTTGTTTGATTGATAAGCTAGGGCTCGTGGTTTGAATTTTGGGGATAATCACGATTTAACATACTGTATTTATTTTAAAACAAACGAGAATAAACACAACCACTGGTCTAGACCAAGTGGTTGTGTCTATTGCTGTGTACCTAAGCCACCCGGGTTCGAGTCCCGGCAGTGGCGTGATTCTTTTATTTTTCAGTTTTAAACAAAGAAACAATTATATATAATGCATATAATGTATTAAATTCGTTTTTAATTATAAAAACCTTTTTATAAATTCTAAAAAAATTATTTTTAACAAATCTGATGTCAAAGCTTTATTTACAATTTTTATTTTTCTGAAATTCATTTATTTAATATTTATAATAAATAAATCAATTTTATTCTATTATATTTATAAAATTCCATTAAAATATCAAAACAAATTCATAAATTTCCACAAATTTTATTCTAAGTTTTTATAATGTTAAGCTTTTCAAAAATGATTTTTATTTCTGAAAAATCATTTATTTAATATTTTTAATCAATTTTTGTTAGTTTTAATCATAATTATATCATAATAAATCCAATTTTTAATATTTTTGCACCAAAATTTTATACAAATTATTTCTGATCATTTAGAACAGAAACATAATTTTTAAACTAATAATTCTTTAATTTTAGTGTTTTTAAATATTAAAGTTAGAGTTTGACAATTTGTAATAAATAGATTTAATAATCTATTTTAGAGAAAATAATTTTATAAAAATTATTTTTATACTTCAAACACATTATTGTGACCATCTTAAATTTAAATTCCATAAAAAGAGTTTTGGTCATTTATTTACTAAATTTCTCTCAATTGGCGAATATTTTTAATATTAATCAAACGAGCAATTATCCCCAAATTCGAAGCCCTAGAAACTTATACATTTGTAGACTAGATAGACTTAGACATATTTATTACTTTATTATAGGGTGATATTTGATACATTTGGTCAACACAATTATCCAAATTCCTCAACAGATATAACATTTTACCAAGGTGAGTTTTACATAGCCCCTTTCCTATTTATCACCATTTTTGGGGTGAAACATGTTACCACATCATTTATGCAATTCAATCATCAATGTGTCTATGTGTTTTCTATGTTGCATTATGTCTTGAGCATGATTAGAGTAAGCACCATTCTAGCATAATCATTAACTCCGTACAAGCCGGCGGTAAACATTGATAGATCTATTGGACTGACAATCCCACCCGGATACGTGCCTCCTACAAAGGTTGCGTGGGTGTTTGTTATCGTATAACATATTGGACCATGAGCGTATGGTATGTATCATATTATAACAGTCATCAGGGTTGATTATGCACTCGATTTATTTCTAGTATGTTCTCACATATGGACTAGATTGACATGACACATGAATTGCACATCATTTTTACTCAATTATCAAAAACCTATGTAATTCTCACCAACTTTTGTTGACCCAAAATATTTTCAACTTAACATGTTTCAGGTTCTATTTGCTTGAAGATTTGATTTGATGCTTGAAGATATGTGTATAGTTTTATTCAATTTGACGTACAAATCCTAGAACAATTGTATGTAATTCATTTAAATTATTTAATGAAATTCTATTATTCACCATGAGCTACTGAACAATCATCATTACGTGACATCCCGATGTTTCCGCCATCGGTTGGGGTGTTACAGATTGGTATCAGAGCCATGGTTATAGGGAATTAGGTTATTAGAAAAATAATCTAGTCTATAACCATAGGATTTAATCAGTACTTGCTCCTTTTACTTGCTGCACTCTATCTCCCTCCAACTTCTTATCTCTACTATCATCCCTACAAGAAGGTTGCTCTCCATCACCGGATTCACTCTTAGACTAATAAGGCAAAATCCTCAGGTTTAACCTGAACCACCTTAAGATTCCGTCAAAGTTCTAGATTTTAATAACGAACACGTGCAATCTGGAAGGGTGAACGCCTGTATTCTGAGTCTTCTGTCTAGGCTGGCATTGCGCATATATCCCAATCAGACGAGGGACCCGGATGCCTACCTGGGAATTCTCGGGATGAGTGTTCACTTATAGGCTAAAGCATGTCTTCACTATGTTATTAGAATCTAGAATCTTTGATAAGTCAACGTTTTCGTTTATTCATTTTAATTAATGGATAAATGATTACATTCCTTATATTACCTCATTGTCCTTCATTCAACCCATATCTTATTGAACATTCATTACCCAAATCACTACCGTAACCGATGCCCTAAACTAACCCGAGATCAAGACCTTCCAGCTACTTAACAGCAAGTCCCACCATTTAAATGTTGTTTGCTTTTAATTCTATGTATTGACACCTTTTGATTCAAGTAATAAATTCAAGTATTATCATAACATCTGTGTGCATGCTTGTGAACTAATTGCTAAATCTATAATCATACTTGCTTACTTGTACAAAAATTAGTAGACTACCAAGCAATCTACTTAACGATTGGTAGAGGTCATCATGTCTATCCAACAGTCGGGAGAGGCCCTACCACCTGCTCAACGACTGGTGGGGACTATCAGACCTGCTCAACAATCGGTAGAGTCATAAAAGGACACAAAACCCTAATGTAAGGTAAATTGGTAATTACGGTCCGGAACGTAATCATGAATTTACAGGTACGTTAAGGTAGTGTGAAATTTTATCAAGGTTTCAGGTAGTTGACCAATTGTAACCCTGGTTTTCTCTTAACTTCGGGACGAAGTTCCTAAAAGTAGGGGAGACTGTAACATTTCATGTTTATTAATCGTACGTTACGGATTAAAACGACAAGTTTTATTACTATTTTCATTTAATTATTTTGTGGCATTTTGAACCCTAATACAATGATAATTATTTATATATATATATATATATATATGTATTTGATAATAATTATAATATTTCAGTTTTTATAAAAAAAAAAAAATATATGTGCATATATACATAATAACACAACATGGAACCCAATCAAATCCCAAGCCCAAACCCTCTTTTCACTCTTTGTAACATGCAGCCCAACATCCAGCTAGCCCAATCCAGAATCAGGCCCAACACCTGGCCCAACTACCCCACCCCTTCTTTACATTTAAAAAAAAAAAGGTGTTTCACCCGGGTTTCGAACCCGGGCCACCCTCTACACAACACACGCACACATACCACCTGAGCTAGCCTTGATATCTGTTTTAATTCCAATGCTATTTATATAAATACACACATTCATTCCCTTTTTTCCTTCTTCCTTCTTCGCGTATAACAGCAACAGCAGCAGACTTTTTTTTTTTTTCTTTCTTTTCTTCTCTGTTGACCAATCAATTAACGAAATTAATGTGCAATTAACTATGGTTATGACTCGGAATCTTGATTATCGGCCAGTCACGCGTCTATTACACGATTATTGTCAATCAATTTATACCCAATTAACCATAAACGCGTCAAACCTATAAGCGTGGTCAACCATTTCCAAATTAACGATTCAGACCCATTCCCTATAAATTGGACATCTACGAAGCATTGCAACTCGCTCATACTCTCTTCTCAATCTTCAATTCTTCTCCAATCACACTAAAATTATCATTCTAATCGTTGTTTGACTTTTGGCTTTGACCGGACAATCGAACACGATTCATCACTGTGAGTTCTTTTTCGTTTGTGGGTTTTGTTAGTCGGCAATCAAACAACAAAAGCCCCAACATTAATCGGGTTCAAATTGTCTGATTTGTTTGATTGATAAGCTAGGGCTCGTGGTTTGAATTTTGGGGATAATCACGATTTAACATACTGTATTTATTTTAAAACAAACGAGAATAAACACAACCACTGGTCTAGACCAAGTGGTTGTGTCTATTGCTGTGTACCTAAGCCACCCGGGTTCGAGTCCCGGCAGTGGCGTGATTCTTTTATTTTTCAGTTTTAAACAAAGAAACAATTATATATAATGCATATAATGTATTAAATTCGTTTTTAATTATAAAAACCTTTTTATAAATTCTAAAAAAATTATTTTTAACAAATCTGATGTCAAAGCTTTATTTACAATTTTTATTTTTCTGAAATTCATTTATTTAATATTTATAATAAATAAATCAATTTTATTCTATTATATTTATAAAATTCCATTAAAATATCAAAACAAATTCATAAATTTCCACAAATTTTATTCTAAGTTTTTATAATGTTAAGCTTTTCAAAAATGATTTTTATTTCTGAAAAATCATTTATTTAATATTTTTAATCAATTTTTGTTAGTTTTAATCATAATTATATCATAATAAATCCAATTTTTAATATTTTTGCACCAAAATTTTATACAAATTATTTCTGATCATTTAGAACAGAAACATAATTTTTAAACTAATAATTCTTTAATTTTAGTGTTTTTAAATATTAAAGTTAGAGTTTGACAATTTGTAATAAATAGATTTAATAATCTATTTTAGAGAAAATAATTTTATAAAAATTATTTTTATACTTCAAACACATTATTGTGACCATCTTAAATTTAAATTCCATAAAAAGAGTTTTGGTCATTTATTTACTAAATTTCTCTCAATTGGCGAATATTTTTAATATTAATCAAACGAGCAATTATCCCCAAATTCGAAGCCCTAGAAACTTATACATTTGTAGACTAGATAGACTTAGACATATTTATTACTTTATTATAGGGTGATATTTGATACATTTGGTCAACACAATTATCCAAATTCCTCAACAGATATAACATTTTACCAAGGTGAGTTTTACATAGCCCCTTTCCTATTTATCACCATTTTTGGGGTGAAACATGTTACCACATCATTTATGCAATTCAATCATCAATGTGTCTATGTGTTTTCTATGTTGCATTATGTCTTGAGCATGATTAGAGTAAGCACCATTCTAGCATAATCATTAACTCCGTACAAGCCGGCGGTAAACATTGATAGATCTATTGGACTGACAATCCCACCCGGATACGTGCCTCCTACAAAGGTTGCGTGGGTGTTTGTTATCGTATAACATATTGGACCATGAGCGTATGGTATGTATCATATTATAACAGTCATCAGGGTTGATTATGCACTCGATTTATTTCTAGTATGTTCTCACATATGGACTAGATTGACATGACACATGAATTGCACATCATTTTTACTCAATTATCAAAAACCTATGTAATTCTCACCAACTTTTGTTGACCCAAAATATTTTCAACTTAACATGTTTCAGGTTCTATTTGCTTGAAGATTTGATTTGATGCTTGAAGATATGTGTATAGTTTTATTCAATTTGACGTACAAATCCTAGAACAATTGTATGTAATTCATTTAAATTATTTAATGAAATTCTATTATTCACCATGAGCTACTGAACAATCATCATTACGTGACATCCCGATGTTTCCGCCATCGGTTGGGGTGTTACAACACTAGCGGCAGATCGACCTGTGGTGCCCCTGCCATCGGTAGGTCAGCTGCGGCGGCCATGTCTCTTCCAGCGGGGGCCCACCCTGGGTCCTCACTGGGGTCTGTCTCATCGGAGCTGTCGCTGTCGGCTCCTCCCATGGCGGCGTCTACCTCCATGTCATCGTCCTCTGGGTCGTGTACTACGACCTCGATCGGTGGGGGCGACAGAATCTGAATGCTACTGTCGTAGCTCGGCGCGGCACTCTCGGCGTCCGACATCCCTGACAAAAGAACCGTACTAATATTTATATATTATTCATTAGAAAGTTAAGCGCACATTCGAGGCATTCTTCCTAACTTCTAATATTAATGTAGTACGCACTAGTACCCATGGCTAGCTTGGTCGGAATCTCTTCATCCCCAATGCCCTTTTCTTTCGAAATAATTTACTTTATTGCGTTTTATGCAATGGTTTTGAAAACTTCATCTTTTGAACCAAATCCGGTTATAGTTTAGATTTTAAAAATACTAGTTCGCTATAACCTTGGCTCTGATACCACTTTCTGTCACACCACGCCAATGGCGGAAACACGTGGCGCGACGGTTCAAGAGCATAAAGCCAAGATTAACGCAAATCATAAGTAATTAAGAAAAACGGAACATTTATTTAAGACGTCGAAAACATGTTTGATGTTCACACATAAACGATAAATTGTCTGAATACATTAAAGTGGCTTCTCAAAAATATCCTGATACTTTGGGAATTAAAGTTGAAACCCTTTTGAAACACCCGACGCCCATATGAGAGATTCTCCCGACCCAGCTTGCCACGTTGTCCATCGTCTATCAATTACCTGAAAGATATGTTTAAAAAGTCGTCAATATATAAATATTGGTGAGTTCACAGGTTTTAGTTTATCAAACTTTATCACTTGGGAATCTCCATGTTATGACAATTTATAGGAGTTGCAAGTTCCTACAATTCTACTTGAGCCTATAATCAAACCAAGACAAATAATAATGCCCCGCTCCAAGTCGTTACTCGGTATTCCTACGACTTGATTTCAGAATACGTGCACCCCAGGCATACGCCGATGCATAATCGACGCTATCGATTAGGGGTGGGCCTTGTCAGGCACCAATAGTACTATTCAAATATTCCTTCGGTTTCATTTTCCTGAATTAATGATCATAGTAGAGAGGTCTCAACCCCGAGTGGCGATCACAACTCAAGTACTTATCCCGTCAAACATTTCCCCAACATATCTTTCCCCCGAAAAACATAAAATAGTTTAAAATGGGGCCGTGAGACTCACCTGAATCTGTGCTTGGCTAAAAAGGAAGATAGCAAGTTTTGTGGTCCCGCACCTACAAACGTCCTAGACGTATAAGTCACTATACCTATAGTGCATGTGCCTTGGCAAGTTGTACACCCAACTCCCTGACCACGTTTTGTTCCAATTCCCGTTTAATTAGACGCGTATCCTAGGTTCGTTGGCGGTGGATTACCCTTTTCTTACGAGTTATGTATTATTCTCGTTAATATTCTTTGTAACTTGTATACTATTATCCTCGACACAACTCTACCTAACGTATAATTATTTTCCCATTTAAATAATTATACTTAGGATCGTATTGTTCGATATAATGTATTCTTAATACCCGACCCGACTCACTTTGCCGCATATTTATTTTCCCATTTAAATAACTATGCTAAGGTCTTGTCGTTCGGTAATATATTTTTAACGCCCGACTCAACTTACCATGCCGTACATTTATTTTCCCATTTAAATAAATATACTAGGATCTTGTCGGTATTCACAAGTTCGTAGATATATTTTGCCTACTCGTCTCGGTTTTCCTTCTCGCATATCTACTTTCCCATTCAAATAGATATACTAGAATTTCGTCGAGACAAGCATGTATCCATATATCAACGTGTGAATTTTCTTTGTTAAGTCCATACGTTGTTTAACGTTTTTAATTCTTTACGTTATGCTTTCTTCCACGAATATTCTTTCTAACACTCAGGAAAGTGTTACATAAGTTTCACCCATGTATTATATATTTTACTTCTTAAAATATATATTTTCATCTTGCCGCAAAGGCATTTTTTTCTCGTTTGTCCGTTTATCCGTTATCGTTAGTTCATGTAACTAAGCCCGTTAGTTAGCTTTTTCCACGTTTTCTTCCAATATGCGTTCTATGGAATTATTATTCATACTTCCAATTCCGAACATATATTACTTGGAAAAATATACTTTTGTATTTTTAGTTCAACTTGTTATCTTGTATTCCAAAAACGTTTCCGATACTTTTATATTCCCATTTATATAAAAGTATCTATTTTTGTACAAGTTTATCAAGCCTTTACTTTTTGTCCAATATTTTATAAAACCTCTATTTTTATAGAATCCTTATGTTAACTTAACCTCCTATTTTTATAAAACTTCCACTTTTATAAAAATACCTTTTTCAATAAATACACAAGTAGGTTTCTCATGTTTACCAAAACTATACTTGGAAAAACCATTATTTACGTTTTTGACTCCAAACTTCCCGTGAACACATTTTTGGACCAAAGTTTCTAAAATACTTATTTTAGTCCATCAACTTTCAAAGTTTCAACATTAGTCCCTTAACTTTTAAATGTTACTTTTTCCATCCTAACTTCCAAAGTTAGCATTTTTCTTCCAACTAGTGGACTTTGAAGAATCATATTTCTCATGTTTGGTTATTTTTACATTATTCCACTTCTAATATTCTTTTATTTCATTATTGATGCTTTTAACATGTGTGTTTTATGTTTTTATCCAACATATCCAAATTTCACTCATCCAAGTGAGTAGACTTTGAACATGTAACTTTTTCATCCATGATCATCTAACACATTCCAACATATTTTTGACATTAGCTAGTCATTTTATGATGATTAAAACCATCTTTTATCATATTCAAGTCTTTTTCAAAAATCATGTTCAAATCATCATCCAACTCAAGTGTATGTACATATTTCTACATTTTCTTGAAATATCACATTGCTAATATTAAATCCATGATTTATCCATGTTATTATTCTTCCATTTTTACTCTTGTAAGATACATTAAACTTTATGTTTCAAAACCACATTCTACCCATCAATGTACAACTTGCTCATAAGATCACATAATATGAACATTAATAATCAAAGCAAGGTTAAAACTTACTACTAGCTCAAGGCTAGGGAAGACAAAAACCTTGGATTGGATGGGGTTTAGTGTGTTCTTCCAAATGGTTAAGCTCCAAGCTCTTGAAACACACAATGGGGTTTTGAAGGATAATGATCTAGAGATGATTTGGTAGTGTAAAATTTGTAAGAAAAATGTGTATGGATGGGTGATAGGCTACGACCAAGAGGAGGAGAAGAAGAAGAGTTTTTGGTTTTTGCTTCAAGTGTTCTCACTAGTTTGCTTATAACATTCTCTTTCAAATCTTTCCAAGATCATCCAATATCTTATCTTGGATTATGGAAGATCAAGTGGGTTAAGTAAGATTGTAAAAAAAATCTTTGGAGATTATTAAGAGGGTGTTTGTGCCGTGAGTTTAGTGAGAGAAATGAGAGGATTTGGTGAATTTTTCTTACCCAATACAAGTCCATGCATTCCCATGATTAGTGTTTAATCCTAATGATTTAGCAAGATAACCAAGATATTATCCATTTGGGTGGGCCATAGGCCGGCCCTTGGGGTGTTTTGGGTGGGGTCCACTTTGCTAAATATTACCTATAATTATTATGTTTAATTTCCTCTCGTTCGGGTACCGTCCGGGTATTTTCGGGTTTTTAATCGCGTGTTATCCAAATATTAAAAATACCTTTAATATCCCTTAAACATAGTCCAGTTTAAGCGTTGATAAATTATTTAGGCTTTTGCCGGGTGAAATTATATGTTATGCGCGTATCGGGTGCGGTACACGCACTTTATTCGTTACCGGGAGATTTGTATAACAAGCTTTCACGTATGGATTTGGAGTTCCAAAACCCATCATATTTTGTGAAATTACGTTTTATTTTATATCCCGGGTGTCCGGGATCCGTTTCGCTTATTTAATTTTTACCGGGTAATCGCCAGTGTCCATACCGGATAATTTACTCGCACATGATCCTATTATGTTTTGTCATTAAACATATGCATCCCTATGCATTATTTGGGAATTGCTATCTTTCTAAAGCCTCAGTTAAATAATCAACACATAATTACATTTAATTACGTTAATCGCGTATAGTTAATTAGTACGGAATTACCTTATTTTTGCCGGTTGTTACACACTGGTCCTAAGACCCTACCGTAAATGTTATATTAGATAATCGACTTTGAACAAAATTATTAGGTAGTGTTTGGTTTATGACTTCAAATGACTAGGGGTGTAAATGACACGTAGCGGCTCGAGAGCTTCCCGGGATCGGCTCGGCAAAAAGCCCAAACGAGCCGAGTCTTAACGAGCTCGAGCTCGAGCCCGAGCCTGAAATATGACTCGTTTAGTTATCGAGCCCAAGTTCGAGCCCTAGATACAAAGCTCGATTGGGCTCGCGAGCCTAAACGAGCCCAAACATAATTATAAGTTATTTATATATCTCTCTTATAATTTATAGCCCACATCTCCAAAGCCCAAGTCCTTATTTCATAGGCCCATTTAATAACACTCGCGAGCCGAGCTTTTGCGATCTCGTGCCGAGTCGAGCTCAAGATTGTAGGCTCGAACCGAGCCGAGCTCGAGCTCGAGCTTCATAAAACCATAATGAGCCGAGCTCGAGCCCAGTCAGGCTCGGGCTAGGCTCGGCTCGTTTACACCCTACAAATGACGGGGGTAGAGGTGACAAACTAGCTTTTCCCACCGAATCGGTTTTTAAGCGGTGAGGTGAACTGTTTTTTTTTTATATAACCCGTTCGGTTAGAAAACCTGCTTCGATGAGTGAACACATGAACTGATCCTAATCAATTAGGATCTGTATTAAAACGGGTTTTTCCAAAAAAAAAAATAACCGTTTTTTAGATCGGTTTTTAAACCAGTTTATGATGGTGGGATGGGCAACCGATGCACAACCTGGCGGTTCGGGTCGGGCCCACCCAGGTTTTCTAAAAAACAGTCTTTTTTTTTTCTTTCCCCAAACCAGTTTTTTTTGTACACCTCTAATTAGGGGTGCACATTTGGGAATAAACCGACGATGTCAAGGACCTAAATCGATACGACTCAATTCTAGCCTTAATGTATTTCAATGTCTGGTGACCATGGTTCATGTTATACATGCAAACTGACCCATTCATAACACAGTCTGCCTGTCATGGGTGCGATCCACAGCAACCCAATGCACTCTGCCTGCCATGGCGTTGGCGCCCCTAGTGTAGCTAGGTGGTACCACTAGCACCCCTCCAGCCGTAAGATTTTACAACCAAGCATGTGCATAGATAAGACATAACCGACCCGTTCTCATCCCTAGGCTCACACATGCTAGTTTATTAAGCAAGCTTATTTTCAAACTCAAGTCTGCTTAAACCTGACTAGATTCCAGCTTTTACCCAACCCATTCTTAGTTTTTTTTTGAAATATTAACTTCATTCAAAAAAACGTCCAACCGGTTATCAAAACAAGAACCGCCGGCAAACCCATTCCTAGTAAGTAGTAACTCACGAGTGGTTGACTCGTTTACACACCGGTCCGAAAGTAACCATATTTGATATCTTAACGTGAAAATGATACAATATAAAATTAACCGCACATTATTTCCTGATAAAACCAACCCAATCTATCGTCTCCATGTCTACCAGCACATGTATCGGATTCAACACTCAATCGCACCTGCATCATGTACGTAATGCTACCTGTAACCCTTATCATATGATTAACATTATATGTCGTTTGGCTAATTCACTTGTTGTTGTGTGCTAACTTCTCTACTCTCTAGGTTAGGTCCAGATTTCACACATTGAAAGCTCCTGATGGTTATTCTTCTACTCGTTTGCTCTTTCAATTTCAATCGAATAGTTCTCAAATCACACCGTGTCTACACCTTCGGTGTGTGCGTGGTGACAACGATGTGAGTTTGATTCCAATTTTTTTACCTGCAAACTTTAACAGTTTTTCATGTTTGCATAAGTTAGATTGAGTCGAGCTCGAGCCTAAAAATAAGCCTGTTTGATAAACGAGCCCGAGCCTGAGTTATTGAGCTCGAGCGGGCTCCTGAGCCAGTTATTTGTATAATTATTTATTTGTATATTAAAATAACTAGATTATACCCCCGAGCGTCTCGAGGTTGATAAATCTAATATGACACTCGAGCGGGCTCGTGAGCCAGTTATTTGAATTTGTATATTAAAATAATATATATTTTTATAATAATTGTTATTTTATATAAAATTATGATAAAAATAATATGTATTATGTTATGTATAAAAGTTATGGTTGATATATCTATAAAAATGTGTATACAATTAAGGAGTATTAGATTTAAATAATCCTAACTATTGCCATCGGTCCCCACTAACGAAATATGTGTTGACGGTCTCACCTTTTAACATATTATCTACCGTTTAACATTTAAATATTACCCGCCACTGGTCCAAACTGATGTGGCATGCTTGCGTGCCAAATTCCCTCTTGAGTCTTGCCTGTTAAGTTATTTCTTAATATTCTGTTAGTTATGGTCCGTTAGTGGACAATATCTTAAAAGGTGGGACCGCCACAACAAATTTTGTTAGTTGGGACCGGTGGCGGCCAATAGTTGATAGTTGGGATTATTTAAATCCAATACTCCTAAAATTAATTAATAAATAATAAACGAGCTGAGTTTGGGACAAGCTGGAGCATGAAAAGCCCTCGGGAGCTGGGCTTGAGCTTTAGAAATAGAGGTCAATCTGTCATAAATTAAATGAGCTGGGCTCGGTTTGGCTCGGTTACACCTTAAATTTAGATTTGAACTGTCTGGTATATATTGTTCTAGTATTGTAACTTTGTAATTGTTACAAAGTGTTAGGAATGTAGAACAATTTCCATGATTTAATGCGTCACAATTATTGATTTGATGCTATTTTAGTGAAATTTTAAGATGAAATAACTCACTTGAAGATCTTACTGTTGCTAACATGTTAATCTGCAATTTGAATTTGAGTCGATATGCTAATGTTAACTCTTGACTTCAAGGTTAGCCTCATGGATTATCAGATCCTTCCAGCAGCTCTATAGAGCAAGAAGGTACAGATTAATGAAGAAAATGTTGACACAGTAATAATGCATGGCTTCTGAAAATGAGGAATTTCTTGTTTTATGTTCAGGGGAATACAGTGAAAGTCAAGGGAAGCCATCGTCATCATCAGAGTACTAACTGCCTTTCTTTATTTATTGTTGCATAAATCCGCAGGCTATTGTTCGTCATTTTTTATATTTCTGTTAGATATTATTAATTGAACTCACTTCATATATGCATAAAGATAAATTGATAAATAAGGTTTTGTAGCATCTTTTTATGTTGAGATGAGTAGCTAGATCCTGGAAAACCACCTTACATTTCATATCACTAATTTGAAATGCGTTTTGGGGAATAATTAAAAGATATTGATATTAAAGTTTCGCTAAGAAGACAGACCACTCTCTTAACAAAGCTGCATTGAAGTTATAGGATCCAGACTGTGCGTTATGGATGTTAGTTTTCGGTTTTTGGTGAAAAATGAATCTAGATTCTTAATTCTTAAACAAACAAGCAAACGTACCCAGTAATATCCCACTCGGTGAATTTGGATTTGTAGTGTTTTGAGATATCCCTGTTTACTATTTGAGCAAAAGGTCACTTTTAATTAGATGCAGCCATTGTAAAGAATAAAGATAGTAACTCATATTGGTACTTGTGTTTTCACTTTTGAGATTTGTGTATTAGTATGATTATTGCCCATGGATTTATCAGGATATTGGAAAAGCTTAGAAGATATGGGATTTCAGGGATACTGTCCTATGGGCTACTGAACACTGTCTACTATCTCTCTGCCTTCCTAGTGGCATGGTAAGTAATATTCTTATTTAAACTTGAGTGCCAAAATTTTCAAGTAATTATGTCACTTAATCAGTAAGTGATGGAAGTGTAGTTTGAAGAACCATTAAGATTTATCATCCGTTTTCGCTATCTATAAAAAATAAGGCGACCTAGTGAATCAATTCATAGTTTACAAATAGCGGTGATTGGACTTGTGTTCGTGTTCTACAATTCAGTGCTCTTCACATACCTACTTAACGGGAATTATGTTTATTTATGGTCTAGGTACTACATAGCACCAGCACCTGGGAAAATGGGTTACTGGGCAGCTGTTAAAAGGTTCTGCTTCGTCATCATCATTTATCATCCTCTTCACTTTACTCTTGGATGAGAATTTTGTGTGAACAATGATTTCTGCAGGTTTGTGAAATTGATGGCCATGGTCTGGGCTGGAAGCCAAGTAACTAAACTAGTGAGAGCCGGAGGGTGAGCCGCTTGATGTTTTTATTTTTAATATTTATATTTATCACCATCCTATTCTATAATAACATCTATCTCTCTCTCACACAAACACACTTTTTATGGGACGACCCCATTAGTTACGACTTACAAGGGATAATTATGCCCTTGGTTCTCTAAAGTGTAATGTTTTGACTTCTAAAGTCAACCAGAATATGTGAAGGGTAGTTTATTATGCAGGGCGTTGGCACTTGCACCTGTTGTTGATAAAGGCTTAACCTGGTTCATGGCCAAATTCAAATTCAGATCACAAGCAAAGGTTTGTTACACGTAAAATATTTATTTTTGTTTTCGCCTCATTTTGTTTAGCTAATCCTTCCATTAGGTGGCATAATGGGCGGGTTGGGTAGGTGGCAAACTGTGTGTTGTCCTTTACTAAAAATAATTACAATCTAAATATGATTTTAAAAGCTACACTGTTGTAATAAAATTAAAAAAAAACACGAATAGAATGATTTAGGAGGTTATATAAATAAATATAAAAAAAAAAACTTTGGGTGGCTTTGAGCAAGTTTAGCCTTTCAAAGATACAATACAAACAGGTTGGACCCGTTTGTGGGTAAACGGGTCTCACATATGTTATTTACAACAATCTGCAGGCCTTCACAGTGATCGTCGGGTGCTGTTTTGGGCTTGCTGCTGTGCTGTTTATTGTCGTGACGTTGCTTTCTGCGTAAACCTTTATCGTTCCTAATTACCTTCAACGTCAACCTTGACCCCCATCTCTCTAGCCTTTGGCCTGCCCATCTGGGATTTTGAATCCATACAAGGGTATTTATGTCTTTTCCTTTTCAAAATGAGTAATTTTGTTCATTCATGTCTTTTCCAGTTTAACCAATAGGGTTAAGTTTTGAGATTTGAGAATATCTATGTAAGTATGTAACCCTTGTGTTTTTCTTGCCAGCTAAGTTCTTAGGCACCTTTTACACATTTTTTGCACGCCTTTAGAGTTGAACTCTCAAGTCCCAACCTCAGGAGAGGAATGTAACCCTTCGAATCTGGATCATGAATCTTAGTTCGCTTCCTAATTCAAATAAAAATGTTAATCTTGATCTCTTTCATCACATTTGCTACCATTGGAGCTTTGTAATTAAACCAATCTTTAGTATTCTCACATTGTGATAAGTTAAAAATGTCACTACTGTTTACATGATTGATCTTACAAACCAATCTTCAATAAGACAAGGCTATCGTAATATGGTGGCTGAATTGGTGTCTTGTCTCAATGGTGACAAAGTGAAATATGAGGCAAACATTTAGCTAACTTTAAACACAACCCAAAAATAAATGAACACCACAATCGCTGTGGAAGCTCATACCAAAATAACATTTTAAGTAAAGTACAAACATAAAGAAAAAGATGTATGGTAACGTTAAACACAACCCCAAAATAGATACATGCTGGTGGAAGCTCAGGATACCATCATCTCTTTACGCGGCGACCAAATAAATGCAACAATCGGAAAAGAAAGAGACTAAAAAACACCTTCAAACAATATTGCAACCGAAAAATCCTTATAACAAACCAAAGATAAAAAGTTGTAGCAAAATACCATACATATAAACAAGAAAATAGGTAACTGAAAACTAAGCCGACACCTCTACCTTATCAGATTTCGCCGGAGAAGATACAACCCGGGAGGGAGAAAGTAAAGCGTCAAATCACAAACGTGCATCACACACAAACAAAGCACCGCCTTATTTATTGCTCTCATAAGTGGTCGATGGACCGAAAATGGCAAAACCCTAACACTAAGGGTTTATACGGAAGCACTAGACGAAGGGTCCAAAAAGGACAAAGCCACAAAACAACAAAAGGTTTACATTATAAAAGGAGATGCCACAAGGACCAAATCAACCATTGCTGAAACTTGAAGGGCCAAAGCCAAGAGATATTAAGCCCACCGACTTTGGTTTTTAGTATATAGCTAGGGTAATGTTTAGCCCCCTATAACAAATTAAATAATGAGACCTAATTTTTTTTGAACGGCGAAACACTTTATATATCAATATAAAGAGCTAGCAAGCGGCTGGGAGTACAAAACAAAACCAAAAAGAACAAGACAACAAGCCTAATAATAGGCAGCCCCAAAAACAGAACTACAAACAACCCACAATGTCAAATATTACCCAGTTCTCCCAACCCGGCTTCGGAACGTTTGCCCGGTTGCAAATCCAAAGATAAGAATCTTCTTTAATTAGATCCACCACCTTGCTTACCGGAATGAAAATTCCTTCAAAAATCTTTAAATTTCGAGCAAGCCAAATACGCCAAATCGTAGCGCTGACAATAGCACGAACCATACGCTTCCAAACCTTTGAACCCGGGCAGCCTTTGATACGGGTCAACAATTCAGCGAAGCAAGACACATCCAAAGGAAGGGGAATGCGAACCCAAGTCAGCACCTGCCACCAAATCGCTTTAACCACAATGCAATTCCAAAGAGCATGATCATTGTCTTCGACTCCAAAACTACAACGAGCACAAACCGGGTTGTCAATGCGAATGCCTCTCTTCAGCAACTCCGTTTTGACAGCAAGTCTACCCTGAACAGCCCTCCACAACAGAACATTGCATTTTGGCGGAACCCAAGACTCCCACCACCCATTGTAATCGTCAAGAGACCCATTCCTAGCCAAATCAATCTGTTTCCGAATGCCACTAACAGAGAAACCCACACCATCATCATTGACCCACCGCCAAGAATCTGGTCTACCGCTGAAAGAAACGCTGCTGATTATATTCAACAGACCTGCAAAAGACAACCATTCGCCTGCCGATTTAAACTTGCGTTTCCATTTACCGTGCCATTGAATACTCGCATTGATCTTGGTAAAAGAATACCTAATAAATAACACTTCTAGAGGTGTAAATGAGTTGAGCTACTCAAGACCGGTTTGCAAAAAGCTTAAAACGAGCCCGAGCTTCACTTATCAAGCTTGAGCCGGTTCATAAGCTCAAACGAGCTTTTTTATTTTTACATTTTTATCTAATATATTAAACAGATATTTAGATAATACATTATTATTAAATATGTTAATTTGAAACATATCTATACATATAATAAACCAAAGCCATTTTAATGACATAGCACTCAAAGAGGCATTCTCTCCCTTGAGTGTGCCATGTGTCATCCCATGTGGCATTGAAATATTTTAGGAAAAAAATAATTTAAAAACAAAATTGGATTTTTCACCCTCATGTTTCCTTCCATAATTTTTAAATGTTAATATCTTTAATATACGAGATTTTTTAAAGAAAAAAATTACACCAAATTAACGAGCGTTTTATTATCTTTCCAACGAAGACATATTGCTATATAAAAAACAGAGAAATTTTTTTGTAGGGTTTTGTTCATACAGGAAAAAAACACAAAGTGTTCAGGTAAATCATTAATCATGTATAAGCAAGTCACTAATTATGTTCAAATCAGTAAATATGATTTTTTTTTTCAACCAGAGCCGAATAGGTTAATAGAGTTATACGTTGTTTTAAGTTAGGTATCAATATTAGTATGTTAGAGTTACATTTGTTTAGTCTTTAGGATAGATGTTAATATTAGAGTTACATTAAAGTTCTACATTCTTTTAGGTTAGGTGTTAGCATTGGAGTTGTACATTGTTAATTTGTTTTAGGTTAGATATTAATATTGGAATTATACATCAGTCTATTTCATATGTAAAATTGATGTATCATATTAAATTTTCCAACCCGGGACGCTCTCGGGGTATAATCTAGTTGAGGAATAATAACAATTTTGTCTTATGTGATTTTGTCTTTTGTGGGTTTTTTTGTATAACAATTGCTAGTAAGTTCATGTGAATAGCCCTAATTGCTAGTAAGTTCATGTGAGTAGCTCCTAATCGCCTATAATAGAGGCGAGTAGGGTTTCTAATTGCTAGTTGACCAACCTAATTGCTAGTTGACTTTTCCTAATCGCGTGTACTGCTGCTGTAAGTGTAAATTAGCATTCCGAGACCCGATTTAACATGTAGTAACATGCTAGGAACCCCGTAACATGTCTAATAACTTGGTAACATATATTTGGATGTAATTCGGTGATACGTGAACGATGTGCTATAACTTGTTGTGCGTTAACGTATGTTAAGTGTAATTGCGTTATTGTATGTTTTGGAGCGTAAACATAACACGGGGAGTCTCGGGTCACCAACGGGATGTCGAGTCTTGTACTTTGGGTCAGTTAAACAGTCACGGTGTTTTCAAACGAACTTGGTTATGGTCTGGACATCTAGGGACTAATTAACCTGCGGGTTATTAGTCTAAGTACTTGTAACTGTCGTATGTTAGGTCGCCGCTTTACGGGACTAGCATAGCAGCTGAGTTTACTCGGGTTAAGGAGTAACGCAACTTAAGGTGAGTTTACGGCCCCTCTTTTAAACTGGTTTTATACTTTCGGGGGAGAAAACATGTGTTAAAACGATTATTTGGTAACTACTGTCATACTATGGGTTTCTATTGTGTACTACACGATCTTTGGAAGTCCCGGGGGGAACCATGAATGTGCGGGTTTGCACAACGGGGAAATGTGAATAGCGCTATTGGGAGTGACCAACCCCGCTCGTCGGCTTGGAGGGCCGGGCGAGTGCATGTTGTCTCAAACAGGAACAACAGGAACATTTGGAACTATTCGGGCACAAATCTGGTATTCGAGTTAGTAATGGTTTTCCAATCGTGGTAGTAACAAAACGTACGCCTAGCTAGCGTATACTGGTTTTCGATTTATTATAGTATGGACAGGTGGACTTGGTACTTGGATACAAAACCTGTAAACTCACCAGCATTTTTGTGCTGACGTAAACTTTTACATGTTTTCTCAGGTCGCTAAGGTAGCACGACTGGACTAGGGCGCACGCGTCTGCACGGCGTCTTACTAGGGTTGCATGGTCTTTTGAACGTTGAACTATTATTTCATTGTTGAAATACTGTTTTTGAATAAGCTTCCGCTGTAAACGGGATTTTAACTATGTTTTGAAATTGCATTTATATTCATTTAGACTTGTTTATTGTGATCGTTGGTTTGGATCCTGGTTTGTCATGCGCCTCGCGGTAAAACTCCGCAAGTGGATTTTGAGGGTGTGACACTTATTAACAAAACTTTAGTTTTTATAATTTTGCTACAAAGGTTAAGGGAGTTTAATTATTTTATTAGTTTTTGTTTTACGTTTTTTTTTTCAGAATTTGGTCGTCTTTCGGTTACTACTTAGCACAATGTTTGGTGGTCACATTTGTTCTGCTAGGTTCTTTTGTCATCTAGTTGCTACTTAGCACAATGTTTGATAGTCACATTGGGTCCCTCAGGTCTTTTTTCCCGCCTTGACTTTCTCATACGTGTCGGCAGGGCCGGCTGGGAGGGTGGGTGGGGTGGTCACCGGCTCAAAGTCCGAACGTTTTTTAAAAATATACGCATATATATATATATATTAAATTCTATATTTAGGATATATATTTGTGTTTTATATATTAAAGTCTTGTTAGTGGAGTTGGAAAATTCATGTTAATTTAATGTAGAGGTCTCAAGTTCAATCCTTGGCTCTAGCACCATACTTATTATTATTTTTTTTTTACAATTTATTCCTCTTTACAAAATTTTGGGCCCAAAATTTTTTTCGCCCGAGGCCCAAATTTTTTTGACGTTTTCGGAGACGCCCCTGCGTGTCGGTATAAATTCGACTTCGTATACATTTGACGTCACATGAACCACTTGGTGTTGAAAATTCATGTTTTCGTTTTACCTTTTTTTTCGGCTTCTAGACATTGTTTGGTTGCCACTTAGCACGTTTTTACCCTCCATCCCTGCCACACTAGTAACACTGTTTTACTCCTCCGCCCTGAACGCAGGGGGCTTAAGACTAGTCATAATAACAATTTTGGTTGCTTAACAGTAGGGTTCAAACGAGCCGAACCGAGCCTTGCCTTATCGAGCTAGGCTCGTTACAATTTTCAGAAGCTCGAGCTCGAGCTCGATTCGAGCCTTGTATTTTGGGCTTGAGCTCGGCTCGATAGTATTGTTAAGAACCCGAGCTCGGCTCGAAAGCTCGATCAAAATGTAAGTGGCAAGAGTTTAAACGAGCCCAAGCTCGGCTCGAGCTCGTTTTGGACCATTAAGGAGCTGGTTTTGACTATTAAGGACTCGTTTTGGACCATTAATGAGCTTGTTTTGGACAATTAAGAAGCCCAAGTCCCAAAATAATTTAGTTAATGTATGGGTTGCAATACAATTAAGCTATATAGTATTAATTGACATAAATAAGCAAAACTCGATAAGGCTCGACGAGCCCAACCGAGTTTTACATTTGACGCTCGAGCTCGAGCTCGATAACCAAATGAGCTTTATTTCAGGCTCGAGCCCGGGCTTGATGTAACATTCACGATTTTCCCCTAATGAATATCCAAAAACTCTAGAATAATATATATCGATTTATTTTATCGGATTGTATACGATATTTATATATCATAAAATTTATTAACTTATTATACATGAGTAATAAACGTCTCATTAAATATATGTTTTCTTTTGTGTATGGTTAAATGAATATTCTCTAGTTCTTAATCATTTCGTAGTTGTCATAAATTAATTTATAATCAAAGAATTTGTTAAAATATATATGAAAGTAAATTTTGATATTTGATCTTAATTAATGTAATTTATGTTACTAGTTTAGTATAGGGGTGTTCAACGAATCGAATAACGAATTTTCGAATTATTCGAATCGAATTTCTCGAATTTTTAATATTTTTACCTGAATTCGTATTCGATTCGTATTCGTTTAAAATTCAATTTATTCGATTCGTATTCGATTCGAATAAGAAACTCGAATTCGAATCGAATTCGAATAAATTCGATTTAGTTCAAGTTCACCATAAAAAATAAACCGTTTTATTTTTAGTTTTAAAACTAATACAAACTCATTATTTTTAACATATAAAATACAAATCTACAAAACTAATAAACAACAATATGTCAAATACGGGGATAGTAAAAATAGTAGAGAGTATATTTTGTTAGAGTTTTGTGATATATAAGGTAAACTCGTAAAATATAGTTATGGTAAAAGTTCTAAACACTATGGGTTCTTAGAGTTTGACCAAAATTTAGAAGTTATTTTTTTTCAATGTGTAAATTTGTGTATATAATAATGTGTATGTGTGTATATATATTTAAAAAATATACATGTACAGTTTTTATTCGAATTTCGAATCGAATCGAATTTAAAATCATAAATTCGTATTCGATTCGTATTCGATTTACTGGACTCGAATTCGAATTGAATCGAATTCGAATTCTTAATAATCGAATCGAATTCTTGGTAATCGAATCGAACTAAGTCGAATTTCGAATTTTTCGAATCCGAATCGAATTCTGAACACCCCTAGTTTAGTATATGTAATTACTACCAATTATTTTGAAACCGTAGATTAAAGAAAAAGACTTTAAATTAATGAGTTTAATTCTTTTAAATACATATTTGTTGGGTCATACTTGAGTTACGAAATGGTTTTTGTTATTCCTATGCCTCATGAGTTATGTAAATTTTTAAAGTTTAACTAGGAAGATTAGAAGTCAATAATGCTATTTATTTCAATTCATGGCATAATAGTAACCGATGAAACAATTGATACCATATTAAAAGAATATTATTTAACTTGGGCTATAAAAGAAAACAAGAAACCCTCTTCTTTTAAAACATCTCTACACTATATTTTGTAACACAAATCACCAACCTTTTTGACTCAAGAATTCAAGTTCAAGTAGATATTCACGTTTGATCTTCAATTCTAATCACTTTGGTATGAATCTCCTAAACCCATTTTATTTTATGCTAACTTGGATACTTGATTCTTAGATACAAATCATTGTCACCCAACGCCTACAAAAAAAAAAAAAACTAATTTAGTTTCTTAATCCAAGATTTAAACTTGTTAGTTAAACATACACTCTTTGGCACTTATCATTTCTAGAATCAAACTAATACATTATCCTACACGCTTGATTTCTTATTTAGTCAAGAGAAATAAACTTTTATGTGTTTTCCCTAATGTCTGTATATATATTCATTTAAGTTGATTTAAATTACCACTCAAGAGAATTGCGTTTAGAAATATCTATATGTACTATTGACCATTTGGAAAGAAATAGCACTATTAAAATACTTATTTATTTATTTATTTCTTCTTTTTATTAACCGGATATTGTGCATCAATATCCATAAACATTGTTCTCAAGCATATGTATATATACTTATAAGACTTTCAACCTAACGGGTCAACTTTATCAAACTCTTACTAGATATACTATAATTGATTTTTATAGTTTTTAATTTCTTTGTTAATTTTCAACTCTAACTCAATTATCCTGACTTTCTATAAATATTTATGTATTATTATATATTTCACACATTACAAAAATTATCAAAACCATTCACCACATTACTAGTAAATATATAAACACTGAATAAGGATTTCTTACACAAACTAGTTGGGTGACAAGTTACATAATTCCTACATTTACTCTAGGATGAGTGCACAAACCTTATTAGGGTCCTTTATATTTTAGGACTCGAGAAGGTTCGACCTGTTCAGTTTCACTCCTTTCAAGAAATACATTATACTACTACTAACTATGTGAGTATATCTTTTCCCCTTTTTACTGTTTTACTATTTTGGGGTGACTCATGTACTTACTATCAATTTTCTATTTCATCTTACTAAAATAGCAATTCTTATGTGTGTTTGCTTGTGTCATTTCGTGTATCTATGACCTGTCAAATCATTAACCGTTGCGGCCTGACATTTTAATGAATAGTACTATGGTATATACCATTGTGACTCTGTTGAGAGTCCTCGTCATTGCTATGTATTACATTACTACTAGCGCATACTATATATATCTGCTTTCCTTTCATAGGGTTGATTTGACCCGGATACCACTTATTACATAATTGCAAACAGTATACGACACATGAATTGCTAAACACTTTTCTACTATATTTATTTAAACAGGGTATGCTCACCAAGGGTTGGGTTATTCTACAAAGGCTACAAAAAATGAGAAGGGTGAGAAGCCACTAAAAAATGACATGTGTCCAAAGGATTAACAAGTGGGAGGGGTAATTTTGTCAAAAACATATGCACATGCAAGTCACATGTCATTTCCACCTTCATTTTTAAATGCCCGTAACTTTTTTATACGTCATCCGTTTTAAAAAAAAATTATACCATAAAATTGAGCGTCTTTTTATCTTTAATATGAGTACCATATTGCTATACTTTTGAAAAAAAATTCAAAACCCACTTGCGTAAGACACAATGGAATGTAAAACACAATAGAATGTAAAACACAATGAACACCCATTAAATATAGGGTATAAAACACAATCAAGAGTCTAGTAAAACACAATGGACGACATACTAAAGACACAATGAATAGAAGACTAAAACACAATGCATACTTTTGAAAAAAAAAAGTTGAAAACCTAGTTGCGTAAGACACAATAGATGACATACGAAAGACACAATGAACAGAAGACTAAAATACAATGAATACTTTTGAAAAAAAAAGTTAAAAACCCAATTGTGTAAAACACAATGGACGACATATAAAAGACACAATGAACAGAAGACTAAAACACAATGAATAATAGACTTAAACACAATGAACAACATAATAAAACACAATGTACACCTAAATACAAAACTCATTTGTGTAAAACACAATTAAAAGCATACTAAAAACACAATGGACAAAGTTAAATCATGTGTAGACTAAAAAAACATAACTAACATATTTATAAAGCACACATGCATACTATAACACAATGGACGAGCAGAAGACACAACGGAGAAAAAAAAACCCATTTAGCACGAATTTTTTTTTTCAATTTTAATGTAGCAATGTGGTACTCATATTAAAGATAAAAAAACGCTCGTTAATATGGTGAATTTTTTTTGAAAAACAAATGTCGTATGAAAAAGTTATAGACGTTTTAAAATGATGGGGGGAATTGACATGTGGAGAGAGAAAGTCAACAAATGTGGTTTTCCTTTTATGCCCCTCCTCTAATTTATTATTTATTTTTTTCAAACAAACTAATCTCAACCATTCAAATATATGATCAATGGATCACAATCCTTCTCACTCTTCCTAGAAAAAGTGTCTTGTGTATTTGATCCTAACCCTGCTCACCAATACAATTTTTGTATTGACCAAAATATTTTGTACATGTTTCAGGTTGTTATGAGATTACTGTTAAGCTTTTGGAATTTAGACTTGGGGATTTACTATATTTTGGATTGTTAGTTCTTAAACGTTGTATTCTTGTAATCTCTTTCAATGTAATAAATTATTCCATTCAATATATTCAAAATTTACATTTTTAGTCCATGAGCTATTGAACAATCGTCACTACGTGACACCTCGATGTTTCCGCCATCGGTTGGGGTGTTACAGATTGGTATCAGAGCCATGGTTATAGGGAATTAGGTTATTAGAATGCCTTTTAGCCTAGTCTATAACTAAGTTTAAGTTCACGAGTCCTCTCGTGTATATTTCTCTTTATTCTTATATTTTGTTTTATGATATTTTCCGTATGATTCTTTCTCGTTATTCTTGCGGTGTTTTGTTTAAAGAAGAACACACTCGTATTTCACAAACGAAACGATATCACCAAGTTTGGAGTGACATCCATACCTTGGTGATTAGTTTCACTCCTCTATATGCTTTATATCTTTGGAATATATATCTTTGGGATAGGAGTGATATCCACATCTCAAAGAGTATATCCTCCAAAAAGAAACTTAATCACTAAGATGGGAGTGATATCCTTAACTTAGTGACTGGTTTCACTCTACCATAGTTTTCAATTTTGAAATACATCTTTGAGTTAGGAGTGAAATCCACATCTCAAGGATCTATTTCCGCATCTCGTTTTAAATCTCTATGGAAACAATCTCAATGTTTTATGATATTGATATTTATGTTTTGTTGAATTTTCTTAAATATTGGTATTACATACGTTGATTTTGTCATTCACGTCATTTTAAATCTTAGTCTTTTAAAACACATTAGATTTACACATACTTCATGGAATGGTTTCATTTTGCATTTTACAAACTTGTATTGTATATTTTAAAGGTCAAATGTAAACCTTTTTGTTTTCATATAACGTATCCAATATATGTTTTCGGGAGAAATTTGCAACTAATAATAAGCCTTATAACACTTTTTCAAACTTGACACCTCGTAAACACATGAAAATGTGTATTTACGAAGATTTTTCAAATGAACCTGTTTTGAATCTAAAACACACTTCGATTTCTAAAAAGTTATCCTCATGCAATACTACTATTCCTTCAACTATATCACAAAGATTGAGCAAACTACGTTTTGATAAACGAAAATCTATCTTATTACACTCGCACTAATTATTAGCAGTTACTCTCACAACACGGGTTTTGAGCATTAATTTAACTCGTTTACTTTCATTTTGAATGATTTACTCGATTTATATTATATTATTCTTTCAATCGAAATTTTATGCTATACTTATATACTTACTTGAACGCATATTTGATATGCATATTATCTTTCCTGTTTTGAGCAAAACCCTATTATACTTTACATTATTTTGTTCATCATCATGGTCAATGAACATACTAGTTGATAACTCGTATGAGATCTAAGCCAGTGCCCACGTACGACTCAGATTAGAGTATTTCTTTAATACGAGGGGAACGGCGTAAACCTCAGAGTCTATCAATATGAGTGTTTAGAGCCAACGATATGAACAGAAGTTACTGGTTAAGGGTGAACCCGAAAGGGAAGAACCTCTAACCATGTCTTATACTTACATGTTATTCACATTACGGTTAAAGGGAGAACCCGGATGGGAAGGACCTCTAACCATGTCATGATTGAACATTATTCATTACACTGGCTATTACATATTGGTTGCACGCATTTATTTCTTGTTAAGGTTATGGAAAAGCATAACACCTTAGTGTAAGGTAAATCAGTGATTACGGTCCGGAACGCAATCATGGGTTTACAGGTACATGAGGGTGGTGTGTAATTCTATTTAGGTTGTTGGTAAACAATCTGTACGAGTCCAAAGTATCGGGAGTGTGGTGGGTTAGCTGCGGTACACCCTATATATAAGCATAAACGATACTACGGGAGCGGACTAGGAGTCTGACCAAGAACCTACCCATTACTTTTTCATAACCTCTTCATTAGATTGTTGACTAATAGCTAGCATGTTCGATAAGAACGTTCTTACACGAGCTTCAATTCGTCTTCCTAGAGTCTTTCTCTTGACCACCCACACAGAGAACTAAAACCTTGTATACAATTACACTCTTGATTAATTGGATTCTTGTTGCATACTCTAATAACATTTAGTCAGAAACCTTTCTAAAGTATGGGAGACTGCTATATCAGTGCCCTGCCCTCATCAGTTACATAATTTCCCAAACTTTTCTCAATGTAAACGCTCTAACCTCGGGTCAAATGTCAAAGATTTTGAAACTCTTGCTTTGGATATTAGACAACTATTTTAGAATTCTTTTGATAAATCATGACATATACATTTCCTAAAGCCTATTTGCCTTTTTACAAACATCTTTTGCTTCATAGAAACCTTCACTGCAAATAATTTCGGGACGAAATTTTCTAAAGTAGGGGAGACTGTAACATTCACGATTTTCCCCTAATGAATATCCAAAAACTCTAGAATAATATATATCGATTTATTTTATCGGATTGTATACGATATTTATATATCATAAAATTTATTAACTTATTATACATGAGTAATAAACGTCTCATTAAATATATGTTTTCTTTTGTGTATGGTTAAATGAATATTCTCTAGTTCTTAATCATTTCGTAGTTGTCATAAATTAATTTATAATCAAAGAATTTGTTAAAATATATATGAAAGTAAATTTTGATATTTGATCTTAATTAATGTAATTTATGTTACTAGTTTAGTATATGTAATTACTACCAATTATTTTGAAACCGTAGATTAAAGAAAAAGACTTTAAATTAATGAGTTTAATTCTTTTAAATACATATTTGTTGGGTCATACTTGAGTTACGAAATGGTTTTTGTTATTCCTATGCCTCATGAGTTATATAAATTTTTAAAGTTTAACTAGGAAGATTAGAAGTCAATAATGATATTTATTTCAATTCATGGCATAATAGTAACCGATGAAACAATTGATACCATATTAAAAGAATATTAATTAACTTGGGCTATAAAAGAAAACAAGAAACCCTCTTCTTTCAAAACATCTCTACACTATATTTTGTAACACAAATCACCAACCTTTTTGACTCAAGAATTCAAGTTCAAGTAGATATTCACGTTTGATCTTCAATTCTAATCACTTTGGTATGAATCTCCTAAACCCATTTTATTTTATGCTAACTTGGATACTTGATTCTTAGATACAAATCATTGTCACCCAACGCCTACAAAAAAAAAACTAATTTAGTTTCTTAATCCAAGATTTAAACTTGTTAGTTAAACATACACTCTTTGGCACTTATCATTTCTAGAATCAAACTAATACATTATCCTACACGCTTGATTTCTTATTTAGTCAAGAGAAATAAACTTTTATGTGTTTTCCCTAATGTCTGTATATATATTCATTTAAGTTGATTTAAATTACCACTCAAGAGAATTGCGTTTAGAAATATCTATATGTACTATTGACCATTTGGAAAAAAATAGCACTATTAAAATACTTATTTATTTATTTCTTCTTTTTATTAACCGGATATTGTGCATCAATATCCATAAATGTCACACCACGCCAATGGCGGAAACACGTGGCGCGACGGTTCAAGCGTATAAAGTCAAGGTTAACGCAAATCACAAGTAATTTTAAGAAAATGGGTCATTTATTTAGGCGTCAAATCTTGTTCAAACATTACACGTAAAGTAAATTGTTTATAACATAAATGGAGAGGTTTCTCAAATATATCCCATAGCCTTGGGAAATAAAGGTGAAACCCCGCAAAATATCCAACGCCGCATAGGAGAATTCCGTGACCCAGCTCGCCATAATAGTCTTCGTCTAATTACCTGAAAGATATGTTTAAAATTACGTCAATATAAATATATTGGTGAGTTCACAGGTTTTTAGTTTCCAAAACTTGAATACTTGGGAAATACCATGTTATGACAATATATAGGAGTTGCAAATTCCTATAAATCTACTTGAGACTATAATCAAACCAAGACGTATAATAATAATGCCCCGCTCCAAGTCGTTACTCGGTATCCTACGACTTAAGTTCAGAATATATGCACCCCAGGCATACACTAATGCATAATCGACGCTATCGATTAGGGGTGGGCCTTGTCAGGCACCAATAGTACTATTCAAATATTCCACCGGTTTCATTTCCCTGAATAAATGATTATAGAGGCGAGGACTCAACCCCGAGTGGCGGTCACACCTCAAGTAATAAATCCGTCAAACATTTTCCCTAACATATCTTTCCCCCGAAAACGTAAAAATAGTTTAAAATGGGGCCGTAAAACTCACCTGAATCGACGTCCGGCTCGACTAGGTAGATAGCAAACGGGGTCTCGCACCTACAAACGTCCTAGACGTATAAGTCACTATCCCTATAGTGCATGTGCTTTGGCAAGTTGTACACCCAACTCCCGACCATAAGTTATTCCAAATCCCGTTTAATTTAGCGCGTATCCTAGGTTTCGTTGGCGTTAGATTACCCTCTGTATTACAAGTTATATATTACTCTTGTTAATATTTCCTTAACTTGTACATTATTATCATCGACTTGACTTCACTTAACGTATAATTATTTTCCCATTTAAATAATTATACTTAAGATCGCATCGCTCGATATAATATATATTTCAACACTCGACCCGACTCACTTTGCCGCACATTTATTTTCCCATTTAAACAAATATGCTAAGATCTTGTCGTTCGATTGTATATTCTCAACACCCGCTTCAACTCACCATACCGTATATTTATTTTCCCATTCAAATAAATATACTAGGATTTTGTCGGTACGGTATACACATATGTATATATCTTTGCCTACTCGTCTCGGTTTTCCTTCCCACATATCTACTTTCCCATTAAGTAGATATACTAGAATTTTGCCGAGACGAGCGTATATATATATATAAACGTGTAATTTTTCTTGTTAAGTCTATACGTTTGTTTAACGTCTTACTTATTTACGTTATGTTTTTCTTCCACGAATAATTCCTTCAACACTTAGGAAAGTGTTTATTAGATTTCACCCATGATGTATATATATATTTTACTTCCTAAAAATATATATTTTCTCATCTTGCCGCAATGGCATTTTTTATCATGTTTTGTCCGTGTATGGTTCGTTAACGCGTCCTAGTTCGATATCTTAGCTTGAATAGTTAATTTTTCCAAGTTTTTCCCAACATGTGTTTTATAGAAATATTATTCGTATTTCTTCCTCCTAACACATGTTACTTGGAAGGTTTAAAATACTTTTGTATTTTAACTCAACTTGTTAACTTAGATACAAAAATGCTTCCAATACTTTTATATTCCCATTTATATAAAAGTATTCATTTTTGTATAAGTTTCTCAAGTTTTAATTTTTGTTTAACATTTTTATAAAATCTCTATTTTATAAAAATCCTTATGTTAATACAAACCCATATTTTTATAACTTTCACTTTTATAAAAAATATACTTTTTATACAAAATACCCAAGTACGTTTTCTAGTATTTACCAAATCAACCTTGGAAAATTATTATTTATACTTTTGACACCAAACTTTCCATTATTGCATTTTTGGACTAATAGTTTCTAAAATGTTCATTTTAGTCCTCTAACTTTCAAAGTTACAACATTAGTCCCTCAACTTTCAAATGTTGCATTTTTCCACTCTAACTTCCAAAGTTAGTATTTTTCACTCAAGTTAGTGGACTTTGAAGATTCATCTTTTTATTGTTAAGTTATTTTTGCATCAAAACACTTTTAATAGTCTTATATTTCATACATGAGGCTACTAATATGTGCGTTTTATGTATTTCTTCAACATATCCAAATTTCATCCATCTAAGTGTGTAAACTTTAACTTTTCAACTTCTTCATTCATGACATCCTAATATATTCCATCATATATTATATCATGGATGATCATTTTAAGATGATTAAAGTTACATTTTAACACATTCAAGTTTATTCCACAAATCTTAACCAAATCATCATCCTACTTAGTGTATGTGTAAATTTTATATATTTTAAGAACACTACTTTATCATCATCAAATCCATGATCCATTTACATATCTTTAATCATCCATTTTACTCATGTAAAGTCTATTAAAGATTATGTTTCAAAACCACATTTCTAACCCTTCATGTACAACTTGCTTCTAAGAACACATACATGAATATTAATAATCGAAACAAGGTTAAGAAGCTTACTACTAGCACAAGGCTAGGGAAGACAAAAACCTTGGATTTGAGAGGGGTTTAGTGTGTTCTTCCAAGTGGTTTAGCTCCAAGCTCTTGAAACACACAATAGGGGTTTTGATGGATGGATGTTTGGAAGTGATTTGTGTTTGTTAAACTTGAAAGAAAGAGTGTGTGTTCTTGTTACACAACTCACGGCCAAGAAGGAAAAGAGGAAGAGATTTTGCTTTGTTCCTTCTAATGACTAACACATGTTATATATATTATTATCATGTGTAATCTTTCCAAAGATTCAAGAGATTTAGTTAGTACAAAAGGTAATCTTGGATGGATTCTTAAGGGTGTTTGGCCGTGAGATATAAGGAAGAAAAGAGGGTTATGATCTTGCTAAGATATCTCACAATCTTAGATATAATCTAGTAGGATATGCATGCTTGTACTTGGTGATCTTCAAGTGGGTTGTCTTCTTATGTGTGTGCCGTGGATTAGAGAGAGAGTGGAAGAGATTTTTGTGTGTTAAGATGGACAAGTAATCTCTAGGCAAGCCCTTATAATCCTTCCAAGATCATGCATGAGATTTCATTACTAGATTAAGTACTCAAGTGTGTATGTTTAGGTGATAACATGGAAGCTTTGTGTCTTGGATTTTCTTGGCCAAGGGCCGAAAATCTCTTACAAAAGAGACAAGTTGGTGCATGCTTTTGTACTACAAAATCTTACACCTTTTGTTCTTCCATGCATGCTTGTTAGTGTAGGTTAATAGATTATTATTAAAACAAGCAATGCAAAGAGATTACAAGGCCATTAGGCCGGCCCCTTTGTGGGCTTAGGTGGGGTCCACAACTTCAAATATTTACCCAATGTTTGTTAAGTTAAATCCCTCGTCGTTCGGGTGTCGTTCGGGTATTTTTCGGGTTTTAATCGCGCGTTATTCGGACATTAAAAATACCTTTAATAACCCTTAAATATAGTCTAATTTAAGCGTTGATTGGTTATTTAGGCTTTTGCCGGGTGAAATTATAAGTTGTACCCGTATCGGGTGCGGTACGCGCACTTTATTCGTTACCGGGAGATTTGTATGAGACGTTTCCACTTATGGTTTTGGAGTTCCAAAACTCATTATATTTTGTGAAAATACCCTTTATTTTATATCCTGGGCGTCCGGGATCCTTTTCGTTTATTTAATTATTACCGAGTAATCGCCAACGCCCATACCGGATAGTTTATTCGCACATGATCCTATCATGTTTTACCATTAAACGTATGCATACCTATGCATTATTTGGAAATTGCTATCTCCTAAGGCCTTGGTAATTAAATCACACATAATTGTATTTAATTACGTTAATCATATATAAATTAATTAGTACGGATTTACCTTATTTTTGCCGGTTGTTACAATAAACATTGTTCTCAAGCATATGTATATATACTTATAAGACTTTCCACCTAACGGGTCAACTTTATCAAACTCTTACTAGATATACTATAATTGATTTTTATAGTTTTTAATTTCTTTGTTAATTTTCAACTTTAACTCAATTATCCTGACTTTCTATAAATATTTATGTATTATTATATATTTCACACATTACAAAAATTATCAAAACCATTCACCACATTACTAGTAAATATATAAACACTGAATAAGGATTTCTTACACAAACTAGTTGGGTGACAAGTTACATAATTCCTACATTTACTCTAGGATGAGTGCACAAACCTTATTAGGGTCCTTTATATTTTAGGACTCGAGAAGGTTCGACCTGTTCAGTTTCACTCCTTTCAAGAAATACATTATACTACTACTAACTATGTGAGTATATCTTTTCCCCTTTTTACTGTTTTACTATTTTGGGGTGACTCATGTACTTACTATCAATTTTCTATTTCATCTTACTAAAATAGCAATTCTTATGTGTGTTTGCTTGTGTCATTTCGTGTATCTATGACCTGTCAAATCATTAACCGTTGCGGCCTGACATTTCAATGAATAGTACTATGGTATATACCCTTGTGACTCTGTTGAGAGTCATCGTCATTGCTATGTATTACATTACTACTAGCGCATACTATATATATCTGCTTTCCTTTCATAGGGTTGATTTGACCCGGATACCACTTATTACATTTTGCAAAATAACACATGAATTGCTAGATATTCCTTACTATATGTATCAACAGGGTATGCTCACCAATACATTTTTGTATTGACCAAATTATTTTCGTACATGTTTCAGGTTTTTATGAGATCACTTCTAAGATATTGGAAGTTAGGCTTATATTGAGATTTACTGTATTTTAGTTTAGATTGCTAGTTTAATTGTTGTATTTCATTTCAATGTAATAAATTATTCAATTCAATGCATCGAAATTTTACATTTCTAGTCCATGAGCTATTGAACAATCGTCACTACGTGACACCTCGATGCTTCCGGTCCACGCTTGGCATTCCAGCGCACTTTGACCAATCTGATCTTGCTGCGTCTTAGTTTTTGGACCTTCCAATCGGTTACCTCGATTGGTTCTTCAACAAAATGTAACTTGTCGTCAATTTGGATTTCGTCAGCAGGGATGATGAGAGTTTCGTCGGATAGGCACTTTTTCAAATTTGACACGTGAAACGTGTCGTGTATTCCACTAAGCTCTTGAGGCAACTTGAGCTTGTATGCCACTGGGCTTACCCTGGACAAGATTTCAAACGGTCCAACATATCGTGGGTTCAGCTTTCCGTGCTTTCCAAAGCGCGCGACACCTTTCCAAGGTGACACTTTTAGTAGGACCCTGTCTCCGACTTGAAATTCTAAAGGCTTTCGTCTCATATCAGCGTAGCTTTTCTGGCGGTCACGGGCCGCTTTGAGGCGTTCCTTTATCAAAAAGACCTTGTCCGTCGTCTCTTGAACAATTTCGGGCCCGGTGAGTTGTTTTTCTCCAACTTCAGCCCAACATAGCGGAGATCTACACTTGCGGCCATACAGAGCTTCAAAAGGTGCTGCTTGAATGCTCGTATGATAACTGTTGTTATAAGAAAATTCTACCAATGGCAAGTGTGTATCCCAATTACCACCGAAATCAATCGCGCAGGCCCGCAACATATCTTCCAAGGTCTGGATGGTTCGTTCACTTTGACCATCCGTTTGGGGGTGATACGCGGTACTCATGTCAAGGCGAGTACCGAGGGCTTCATTTAAACTTTCCCAAAATCTTGAGGTGAAACGACTATCTCGATCGGAGATGATAGAAATAGGTACACCATGCTTAGACACCACTTCCTTAATGTACAAATGGGTCAGTTTCTCCAACTTGTCCGTTTCACGTATTGGAAGGAAGTGTGCAGATTTTGTCAATCGATCAACGATTACCCAGATCATGTCATGGCCGCTTGTTGTCTTGGGTAATTTGGTAATGAAATCCATGGTAATTCGTTCCCATTTCCATTCTGGTATTTCCGGTTGCTGGAGCAAGCCGGAAGGTCTCTGATGCTCAGCCTTGACCTTTGCGCAAGTTAAACACCGCGCAACATATGCCGCTATATCTCTTTTGAAATTCGGCCACCAATAAAGTTCCTTCAAATCGTGGAACATCTTGTCTGCATCAGGGGGAACCGAATATCTAGAACTGTGAGCTTCGGCCAATACTAGCTCACGCAATCCCCCGTACACTGGGACCCAAATTCTATTCATGAAATACAGGGTCTGGTCTGCCTTTGGTTCCAGTGAATCAATCATCTTTCGCAATCTTTCACCTTTGACATTCTCGGGTTTAAGAGCGTTAACTTGAGCTTCACGAATTCGATCAGTGAGATTCGTGTGGATAGTCAGACCCAAAGCTCGGACACGCAACGGTTTAACCCGTTCCTTGCGACTCAAGGCGTCGGCCACAACGTTCGCCTTACCGGGATGGTACTTAATTTCACAATCGTAATCGTTTAATAATTCAACCCATCGCCGTTGTCGCATGTTCAAATCCTTCTGATCGAAGATGTGTTGCAAACTCTTATGATCAGTGAAAATCGTGCACTTGGTTCCGTATAAATAGTGCCTCCATATCTTGAGAGCGAATACCACTGCACCTAATTCCAAATCGTGTGTAGTGTAGTTCTTCTCATGAATTTTCAGTTGCCTGGAAGCATATGCTATCACTTTTTCTCGTTGCATTAACACGCAACCCAAGCCTTGATGTGAGGCGTCACAGTAAACCACAAAATCCTCCGTACCATCGGGAAGCGATAGTATCGGAGCGCCACATAACTTGTCTTTTAGTAATTGGAATGCTGCCTCTTGCTTTTCCGTCCACTCGAATTTCTTATCCTTTTGGGTTAACATGGTTAAAGCTTGTGCTATCTTGGAAAAGTTCTCGATGAACCTTCTGTAATAACCCGCAAGGCCAAGAAATTGTCGTACTTCGGTAGGAGTTCGAGGGGCTTCCCAATTTTTAATCGCCTCGATCTTGGCGGGATCGACGTGTATGCCTTTCTCGTTCACCACGTGACCTAGGAAGTGAACTTCTCGAATCCAAAAGTCACACTTCGAGAATTTAGCGTAGAGCTTTTCCTTGCATAGTACTTCAAGGATTAGCCGAAGGTGATTCTCGTGGTCTTCTTTGGTGCGTGAATAGATCAAAATATCGTCAATGAAAACAATGACAAATTTATCCTGGTATGGCTTACACACGCGGTTCATTAGGTCCATAAAAACCGCTGGTGCGTTGGTTAGGCCGAACGGCATTACCAAAAATTCATAGTGCCCATATCGGGTTCTGAAGGCCGTCTTTGGTACATCCTCTTCTTGTATACGCAACTGGTGATAGCCAGACCTCAGATCGATTTTGGAGTAATAGCTAGATCCTTGGAGCTGATCAAATAAATCGTCGATCCTGGGGAGAGGATAGCGATTCTTAATGGTTAGCTTGTTCAGCTCTCGATAGTCGATGCACATGCGAAATGTGCCATCCTTCTTCTTTACGAATAAGACGGGAGCTCCCCAAGGTGAGAAACTCGGTCTTATAAAACCCTTGTCCAATAATTCTTGTAGCTGGCTGGATAGTTCCTGCATCTCCGATGGAGCTAAGCGATATGGCGATCGTGCCACAGGAGCAGCTCCAGGAACGAGGTCGATGCGGAACTCGACTTGTCGAGGTGGTGGCAACCCCGGCAAATCTTCTGGGAATACATCCGGAAAATCTCTAGCTACTGGAATGTCTTCCAACTTTCGCTCGTCGGCTTTCTTGTCCACCACGTGTGCCAAGAATGCGACAAGCCCTTTTCTTAGGCACTTTCGCGCCTTCATGCTTGAAATAATCCTTAGCAGCGTCCCGTGCCTTTCCCCTTGAATTGAGAGAGTTTCACCGCTTGCGAGGGGAACTTGAATGATTTTATCGTTGCAAACCACGATGACATGATGTGCGGACAACCAGTCCATGCCAACAACTATGTCAAAACTTCCCAACACAACCAGCAAGAGATCAATCCCAAACTCGTGCCCACAGAGTTCTAATTTACAATCTTTCGCTACTTCTCTCGTTTCAATAGTTTTACCATTAGCCAGTTCTATGGAGTAGGGTGTATCTAGTTTAGTAGTTCTTAGCCCAAGTAATCTTTTAAACTCAATGGATACGAAGCTAAAGTCAGCACCGGTATCAAATAATACAGAGGCATAATGACCATTAAGAGGAAACGTACCAGTGACCACGTTGGGGTCTTGTCGTGCATCACCGGCTCCAATCACAAACGCCCGCCCGCGGGCTTGGTTGTTTACCTTGGGGCAATCCTTCTTCCAATGGTCAAGTGACCCGCATGCGAAGCAGGGTCTGGCTCCTCCGTTCTTCGGTGCTCCTGACCGGCAGTCTTCCGTTTTGTGCCCCGTACGGTGGCACTTCCCACAAGTCAACCCATTGTTTCTCCCCTGGTTACCCTGTTTTCCATTATTCCCACGCCCTGTGGCAACATACCCCTTTCCTTTCTTGTTCGAACTTCCTGATGATCTATCCTTCTTTCCTTCATCCCGCTTACGTTTCCCAAATCTCGGTTTATTCCCCTGCTCATTCGTCACAACCGCTGAACTTGTCCCCTGATTCTTGCCTTCCACACTGCTAGCCTCAGAAATTTTCAGCCCCGAAACCTGTCGGATCAAAGTACCCATGCGGATAGCATCTTCAGTGAGGCTTAGTGCAAGATCAATAGCCGCGCGCATGGTCGTGGGTTTGGAAGCAGTGACCATGCTGCGTATTTGTGGTGCTAATCCGAACAAGTACCGCTCTATCTTGTTATTTTCCGGTGTGACCAAACGAGGCACTAGTCGGGCAAGATCATGAAATCGGGACGTGTACCCAGTCACGTCTGCTCCTATCATGGTAAGGTTCCAGAATTCTGTTTCCAGCTTCTGTACCTCACTTGCCGGGCGGTATTCGGCGATCATAAGTTCTTTTAGTTCCGCCCATGATAGGGAGTAAGCAGCATCGTCCCCTAGTGACTGTACTTGGTCGTTCCACCAAGTTAGTGCTTGATCCAGAAACAAGTTAGTGGAGTACATGACTGACTGTCGAGGGGTACACCCACTGATGCGGATTATTGCCTCGGTCTTTTCGAACCATTTGACCAGGCCGACAGATCCTTCTGTGCCGCTGAAGTTAATCGGCTTACAGTCTAAGAAGGCTTTGAAAGTGCAGCCGCGCTCCCGCGAGGCTGTTTCTGCAATAATAAAGTAGTATGTTATTATGGGATAGGAGTTTTATGATATTCTCCCATCGCTTTTTCATTTATTCTTAAACCTCTTACAAATGGGGGAGGTCTCTCGTCGGTCGCTCCCTATCCTGTCGCGCGATCGTTCGGAGCGGGCGGCTTCATGTTCCGCGATAGCTCGGGCTATGCGCTCCGAGATCATTGTTTCAAGTTCAGCAGGTGTAGTGGGCAGTCCGTCTGCGCCACTGTTGCTTCGGGTGGCTGGTGCCATTTTTCTTCAATAATAATTATCAAAGGTTAATTTGGCAGACATTTATACAATATCATATATAAAGCATAAATAACAACCCAGAATATGAACACAATAGTTAACACAATGTCATCACACAACACTGTAGAAAATTATAACACATATTTTACCATAACAAGATTTTCATTAATTTCAATATCATGAGTACAATGATTTGTTTGCTACAACAAAATTGAGGATTCATTCCTCATACATCATTCTTTTGAAATACCTTAGAAATATAATGTTATATGCCAGCACAGCCCGCTCGGCTAGGTAAAATACAAAAGGGGTGTCATAATTCACATAGTGCTATCGTACTACTACTACTACAACTACTACTGCTATCTGCAGGTGCTCCTCCATGTGTCCCCGATGCGTCCCTACTGTGGCGGCGGCGGCGGGAACTGATACTGCGGTGCGTGCATGCTGATAGTCATACTGATCGCCATGATGCGATCATATAAAAACTGTCGATGTGCAAAGTGCGCATCACCGGTAATCCCACACTGCGCATCCATGCTCAACAACTCTTCAGCGTAGTGTGCTAAGGCATCTCGAGTATCGATCATCCGTGCCCACATCAAGCGAGTCTGCTGCTCTACCTGGTTCACGGTGCGCTGCACCGTGTCGGCGAGGGTCTGAAAGTCTCGCTCCAGTGAGATAGCAGAGGACCAAGCTGGTTCGGATAATGGCGTCATCCTGTGAGGCTGGGATGGTCCAGGTATGTCGGGGTAAACTGGCTGGGACGGGCCAACTGGGTCTGGCATCGGTAAGTGGGAGAGTAACTGGGTAAAACCCTGCGGTCCGGGGGTGAAATGAGGTGGCATCAGGTAGGGGTCTCCTGCACCCAGAGGATATGGTGCAGGTGGTGTCATCGTGTAGGGGGCTCTGGCACCTATGGTGTAAGGCGCGGGTAGGGGAATGGTAGGTATCTCAAGGTGAGGTGGCATCATGGGTAAGGTGGGGATAGGTAGTGTCGTAGCTGTGGTGGGTGGTGCTACGGGCTCGGCCAAGGGGGCCATAAGGGGCTCTGCAATAGTGGCCCACTCTGGGGTGGACACCACTACGGTGGGGGTAGGAGGGCTCGCAGTGGCGAAAGCTACCACGCCTGCCCTGCGTAGCTCAGAGCTACGGGCGAGGCTGCCCTCTAAGACGTGTGCTGCTGCGGCTGGCCCCTCCTGAGGTGCGGGCTCGAGTGGTGCAAGTGGGGCTATGGGGGCAGCAGGGGCGTCCTCCATCATTGGAGCCACTGGCTCCTCCTGGTCGCCTGGAATCTCAGGTACTAGCATGTGGTCTACAGAGGCCACTGACTCGTCGTCTGAGTCATCCGAAATCCACCCGTTCCGCCCACGGGCAATCGGCATAAGCCTCATGCCTGGAGGAATGGGGATGTGTGGTGCGGGTACTGGCTCGTGATCAATGTGAGCCTGTCTATCAAATGGAGACTCCGCTGTCTCCGACTGGGCTGGGGCGGGTCGCGACGGACCGGCACAGCCTGCAGGGAAGTCCCTGACGGCTCTGATGGGGTGTGGGGCTAAGGGTGCGGCAGGCAAGGGTACAATGGGTAGGTCGGCCTGCGGCGCGTCATCCCCTGCGGGGGCCCAGTCAGGATCCTCGCTAGGATCCGTCTCGTCGGAACTATCGTCGTCCGATCCTCCGGTGACGTCCATCTCTACATCGTCCTCTCCCGAGTCGAGCACAACCAGCTCAACTGGCTCAGGTGGAGGTGCTGGAATAATCTGCAGGCTACTATCGTAGCTCGGCGCTATACTCCCGGCGTCAGACATCCCTGGCAAAAGAACCGTACATATATATATGAATTATTTAAATTAGATAGTTAAGGCGTACGTTATCAGTAACCTTCCTAACCTCTAATACCACGTTAATGACAATACCCATGGCTAGCTTGGTCGGAATCTCCTCATGCCCAATGCTTCTTGAGAAATTACTTTATTGCGTTTAGCACCTTTATATATTTTTTTGAAAACTTTATCTTTTGAACCAAATCCGGTTATAGTCTAGTTTTTAAAGAAAATACTCTAGTTCGCTATAACCTTGGCTCTGATACCACTTTCTGTCACACCACGCCAATGGCGGAAACACGTGGCGCGACGGTTCAAGCGTATAAAGTCAAGGTTAACGCAAATCACAAGTAATTTTAAGAAAATGGGTCATTTATTTAGGCGTCAAATCTTGTTCAAACATTACACGTAAAGTAAATTGTTTATAACATAAATGGAGAGGTTTCTCAAATATATCCCATAGCCTTAGGAAATAAAGGTGAAACCCCGCAAAATATCCAACGCCGCATAGGAGAATTCCGTGACCCAGCTCGCCATAATAGTCTTCGTCTAATTACCTGAAAGATATGTTTAAAATTACGTCAATATAAATATATTGGTGAGTTCACAGGTTTTTAGTTTCCAAAACTTGAATACTTGGGAAATACCATGTTATGACAATATATAGGAGTTGCAAATTCCTATAAATCTACTTGAGACTATAATCAAACCAAGACGTATAATAATAATGCCTCGCTCCAAGTCGTTACTCGGTATCCTACGACTTAAGTTCAGAATATATGCACCCCAGGCATACACTAATGCATAATCGACGCTATCGATTAGGGGTGGGCCTTGTCAGGCACCAATAGTACTATTCAAATATTCCACCGGTTTCATTTCCCTGAATAAATGATTATAGAGGCGAGGACTCAACCCCGAGTGGCGGTCACACCTCAAGTAATAAATCCGTCAAACATTTTCCCTAACATATCTTTCCCCCGAAAACGTAAAAATAGTTTAAAATGGGGCCGTAAAACTCACCTGAATCGACGTCCGGCTCGACTAGGTAGATAGCAAACGGGGTCTCGCACCTACAAACGTCCTAGACGTATAAGTCACTATCCCTATAGTGCATGTGCTTTGGCAAGTTGTACACCCAACTCCCGACCATAAGTTATTCCAAATCCCGTTTAATTTAGCGCGTATCCTAGGTTTCGTTGGCGTTAGATTACCCTCTGTATTACAAGTTATATATTACTCTTGTTAATATTTCCTTAACTTGTACATTATTATCATCGACTTGACTTCACTTAACGTATAATTATTTTCCCATTTAAATAATTATACTTAAGATCGCATCGCTCGATATAATATATATTTCAACACTCGACCCGACTCACTTTGCCGCACATTTATTTTCCCATTTAAACAAATATGCTAAGATCTTGTCGTTCGATTGTATATTCTCAACACCCGCTTCAACTCACCATACCGTATATTTATTTTCCCATTCAAATAAATATACTAGGATTTTGTCGGTACGGTATACACATATGTATATATCTTTGCCTACTCGTCTCGGTTTTCCTTCCCACATATCTACTTTCCCATTAAGTAGATATACTAGAATTTTGCCGAGACGAGCGTATATATATATATAAACGTGTAATTTTTCTTGTTAAGTCTATACGTTTGTTTAACGTCTTACTTATTTACGTTATGTTTTTCTTCCACGAATAATTCCTTCAACACTTAGGAAAGTGTTTATTAGATTTCACCCATGATGTATATATATATTTTACTTCCTAAAAATATATATTTTCTCATCTTGCCGCAATGGCATTTTTTCTCATGTTTTGTCCGTGTATGGTTCGTTAACGCGTCCTAGTTCGATATCTTAGCTTGAATAGTTAATTTTTCCAAGTTTTTCCCAACATGTGTTTTATAGAAATATTATTCGTATTTCTTCCTCCTAACACATGTTACTTGGAAGGTTTAAAATACTTTTGTATTTTAACTCAACTTGTTAACTTAGATACAAAAATGCTTCCAATACTTTTATATTCCCATTTATATAAAAGTATTCATTTTTGTATAAGTTTCTCAAGTTTTAATTTTTGTTTAACATTTTTATAAAATCTCTATTTTATAAAAATCCTTATGTTAATACAAACCCATATTTTTATAACTTTCACTTTTATAAAAAATATACTTTTTATACAAAATACCCAAGTACGTTTTCTAGTATTTACCAAATCAACCTTGGAAAATTATTATTTATACTTTTGACACCAAACTTTCCATTATTGCATTTTTGGACTAATAGTTTCTAAAATGTTCATTTTAGTCCTCTAACTTTCAAAGTTACAACATTAGTCCCTCAACTTTCAAATGTTGCATTTTTCCACTCTAACTTCCAAAGTTAGTATTTTTCACTCAAGTTAGTGGACTTTGAAGATTCATCTTTTTATTGTTAAGTTATTTTTGCATCAAAACACTTTTAATAGTCTTATATTTCATACATGAGGCTACTAATATGTGCGTTTTATGTATTTCTTCAACATATCCAAATTTCATCCATCTAAGTGTGTAAACTTTAACTTTTCAACTTCTTCATTCATGACATCCTAATATATTCCATCATATATTATATCATGGATGATCATTTTAAGATGATTAAAGTTACATTTTAACACATTCAAGTTTATTCCACAAATCTTAACCAAATCATCATCCTACTTAGTGTATGTGTAAATTTTATATATTTTAAGAACACTACTTTATCATCATCAAATCCATGATCCATTTACATATCTTTAATCATCCATTTTACTCATGTAAAGTCTATTAAAGATTATGTTTCAAAACCACATTTCTAACCCTTCATGTACAACTTGCTTCTAAGAACACATACATGAATATTAATAATCGAAACAAGGTTAAGAAGCTTACTACTAGCACAAGGCTAGGGAAGACAAAAACCTTGGATTTGAGAGGGGTTTAGTGTGTTCTTCCAAGTGGTTTAGCTCCAAGCTCTTGAAACACACAATAGGGGTTTTGATGGATGGATGTTTGGAAGTGATTTGTGTTTGTTAAACTTGAAAGAAAGAGTGTGTGTTCTTGTTACACAACTCACGGCCAAGAAGGAAAAGAGGAAGAGATTTTGCTTTGTTCCTTCTAATGACTAACACATGTTATATATATATTATTATAATGTGTAATCTTTCCAAAGATTCAAGAGATTTAGTTAGTACAAAAGGTAATCTTGGATGGATTCTTAAGGGTGTTTGGCCGTGAGATATAAGGAAGAAAAGAGGGTTATGATCTTGCTAAGATATCTCACAATCTTAGATATAATCTAGTAGGATATGCATGCTTGTACTTGGTGATCTTCAAGTGGGTTGTCTTCTTATGTGTGTGACGTGGATTAGAGAGAGAGTGGAAGAGATTTTTGTGTGTTAAGATGGACAAGTAATCTCTAGGCAAGCCCTTATAATCCTTCCAAGATCATGCATGAGATTTCATTACTAGATTAAGTACTCAAGTGTGTATGTTTAGGTGATAACATGGAAGCTTTGTGTCTTGGATTTTCTTGGCCAAGGGCCGAAAATCTCTTACAAAAGAGACAAGTTGGTGCATGCTTTTGTACTACAAAATCTTACACCTTTTGTTCTTCCATGCATGCTTGTTAGTGTAGGTTAATAGATTATTATTAAAACAAGCAATGCAAAGAGATTACAAGGCCATTAGGCCGGCCCCTTTGTGGGCTTAGGTGGGGTCCACAACTTCAAATATTTACCCAATGTTTGTTAAGTTAAATCCCTCGTCGTTCGGGTGTCGTTCGGGTATTTTTCGGGTTTTAATCGCGCGTTATTCGGACATTAAAAATACCTTTAATAACCCTTAAATATAGTCTAATTTAAGCGTTGATTGGTTATTTAGGCTTTTGCCGGGTGAAATTATAAGTTGTACGCGTATCGGGTGCGGTACGCACACTTTATTCGTTACCGGGAGATTTGTATGAGACGTTTCCACTTATGGTTTTGGAGTTCCAAAACTCATTATATTTTGTGAAAATACCCTTTATTTTATATCCTGGGCGTCCGGGATCCTTTTCGTTTATTTAATTATTACCGGGTAATCGCCAACGCCCATACCGGATAGTTTATTCGCACATGATCCTATCATGTTTTACCATTAAACGTATGCATACCTATGCATTATTTGGAAATTGCTATCTCCTAAGGCCTTGGTAATTAAATCACACATAATTGTATTTAATTACGTTAATCATATATAAATTAATTAGTACGGATTTACCTTATTTTTGCCGGTTGTTACAATAAACATTGTTCTCAAGCATATGTATATATACTTATAAGACTTTCTACCTAACGGGTCAACTTTATCAAACTCTTACTAGATATACTATAATTGATTTTTATAGTTTTTAATTTCTTTGTTAATTTTCAACTTTAACTCAATTATCCTGACTTTCTATAAATATTTATGTATTATTATATATTTCACACATTACAAAAATTATCAAAACCATTCACCACATTACTAGTAAATATATAAACACTGAATAAGGATTTCTTACACAAACTAGTTGGGTGACAAGTTACATAATTCCTACATTTACTCTAGGATGAGTGCACAAACCTTATTAGGGTCCTTTATATTTTAGGACTCGAGAAGGTTCGACCTGTTCAGTTTCACTCCTTTCAAGAAATACATTATACTACTACTAACTATGTGAGTATATCTTTTCCCCTTTTTACTGTTTTACTATTTTGGGGTGACTCATGTACTTACTATCAATTTTCTATTTCATCTTACTAAAATAGCAATTCTTATGTGTGTTTGCTTGTGTCATTTCGTGTATCTATGACCTGTCAAATCATTAACCGTTGCGGCCTGACACTTCAATGAATAGTACTATGGTATATACCCTTGTGACTCTGTTGAGAGTCCTCGTCATTGCTATGTATTACATTACTACTAGCGCATACTATATATATCTGCTTTCCTTTCATAGGGTTGATTTGACCCGGATACCACTTATTACATTTTGCAAAATAACACATGAATTGCTAGATATTCCTTACTATATGTATCAACAGGGTATGCTCACCAATACATTTTTGTATTGACCAAATTATTTTCGTACATGTTTCAGGTTTTTATGAGATCACTTCTAAGATATTGGAAGTTAGGCTTATATTGAGATTTACTGTATTTTAGTTTAGATTGCTAGTTTAATTGTTGTATTTCATTTCAATGTAATAAATTATTCAATTCAATGCATCGAAATTTTACATTTCTAGTCCATGAGCTATTGAACAATCGTCACTACGTGACACCTCGATGCTTCCGGTCCACGCTTGGCATTCCAGCGCACTTTGACCAATCTGATCTTGCTGCGTCTTAGTTTTTGGACCTTCCAATCGGTTACCTCGATTGGTTCTTCAACAAAATGTAACTTGTCGTCAATTTGGATTTCGTCAGCAGGGATGATGAGAGTTTCGTCGGATAGGCACTTTTTCAAATTTGACACGTGAAACGTGTCGTGTATTCCACTAAGCTCTTGAGGCAACTTGAGCTTGTATGCCACTGGGCTTACCCTGGACAAGATTTCAAACGGTCCAACAAACGTGTCGTGTATTCCACTAAACCTTTCTTGGATCAAGTCGTAACTGATTTTCATCGATAACATGCACACATACACTAGAAACCTTCACTTGAAAGAAATTTCAAGACGAAATTTTCTAAAGTAGGGGAGCCTGTGACATCCGTCACCCTCGTCTTTCGTCAAATTTACAATAATAACCCCTGAAATATTTTCATTATAGTCCCAATAAGTTTCGTCGTCTTCAAATTTATTTATTTATTTTTGAACAAACTAAAACGTCATCAGTTATATTTATAATCTATTGGGTATAAGTTTTAATCAAATGCGTAGGTGAAACGTATTCGTAAAATATTTGATAAAAAAATTTAAGTTCAAAAAGTTTTAAAACATTTTAGGTTAGTTTAGTTAACTCGGTTAAGTATTTATAAGGGAAAAACTAACCTAAACTAAGGTACACTAACCTAGTTACAACTTGAGGGACCAATTTTGCCAATACTTGAAAGTTCAAAACAAATATACCTTTCCCTCTCTTCTCTGCCGGCCGCTTTTCCGGCGAACTCAGTTCCGGCGACCGGAATAAATTTCCGGCAACATTTAAATACGATTTCAAGGCCTTTTCAACTCGTTTTTAATGGCACTTCGGTTTTCTCCATCAATACATAACTAATTACAAGGTTGATGATGGGCATTAACGCGTTTAAATGAAAGATTAATCGCACCTTGCGTTTGTAACCGACCGGAATTTAAGAAGCTCTAAGAAACGCTATTTTACTCGACCTCTATATAAATTGATGTTACCATCTTGTTTCTGCATCACAACACATCATAAACCCACAAACAAACTAAACAAAACACGTCCAGAAATCTATCAAATCGGGGCAAGGTGTTCGGCCCTTGCTTTTCATTTTCAAGTATCTAAACGTTGTTGTAAGTCTTATTTTTTCTTGCCGTTTCGTTATTCATGTTGTTCCGACCAAAACCCCCTTATTACTGATCACAAATCGTGTATCCTTATGATTATTGAAGTTGGGTATAGGGTTAGGGTTCTTAGGTCTTAATTTGGGGAAGAAGATGACTTGTAATAATAGGTTAAATATAATTATATCTGGATAAAATCAATAACTTGGTGGTTGGACTAGTGGTTATGCTGGTAATGTGCACAGGAAAGGGGACGGGTTCGAGTCCCCTTGAACGCAAATTGTGGTGTTTTTTTTGACTATTTCTTTTTTGTTATTTTCTTAAAATATATATATTATATAGATTTTGAAATATTCATATTAAATCCATTCTTTACCCAAAAATTATGAAAATTTAGGTATAGCTTCTTGACATCATAAAGAACATTTCCACATTTTTATTTTCTGAAAAATGTTTTATTTTTATATTTTTATTGAATTAAATTGTTTTAATCATAAATAATTGATAAAAAATTCATTTTTAATGATTTTAATCTCAAACTTTTTGAGTAATTATTTCTAACCATTCTCAACTGAAATAAAAATTATTGGTCAAGAAAACATTTATTTTTATTAATTTTCCCATTTTTAATCATTTAAACATGATTTAATCTCATTAAATCAGTTTTAAAAATAAATAAGTTTATATAAATTATGAGAAAATTATTCTAATATGTTTACATCAGAAATCATCCATCTTCTATAAAATAAATATTTTTGGATCACGTATGGTATTATTAGTCTTATTTACGTTTAGTTAGACATAATAAAACATTTATTTATTTATACAATTTAAACATCTATTGTATAAATGTTTTTCTTATAAAATAGAAATACTCGTATGGTTTAATGTCTTAATTATTTTTTTTTTTTGTTGAATCGTTGTGTAACACAAAAATTATTTATTTATATATTTATGGTTATCGTATTATTTTAATTTAGTTAAAGTAACTAACTAAATTATCTTGTCTTGATTATTCAAACATATTGTTATCTAAATATTTAATCGGTAATAATTATATTACCTAAATCATATTACAAACTTTGGTATATTATTTTTTGTTAATATGCAACTTTTACATTTATTCGACTAATCATAAAATCTCTATTTCCCCAAATCGATTTAGCAAACCCTAATGCCTTAGACCCTAGTTACTTTAGACTCTTAGACATTTTCCTTATTAGTATTCTTATACGTTATAGGTTGAATTCCTCGGAATTCTCATTACTTAGCTCACAACCGTTTAAGTGGATTTCGATCGCTTTCACAAACTGTGAGTATATCTTTCCCCTTTTTACTATTTTACATTTCGGGGTGACTCATGTACTTACTATCAAGTTTATATTTCCTTTTACTAAAATAGCAATTCTTATGTGTGTTTGCTTGTGTTATTTTGTGTATCTATGACCTGTCAAATCATTAACCGCTGGGCGGCCTGGCATTTCAATGAATAGTACTATGGTTATACCCTTGTGACTCTGTTGAGAGTCCTCGTCATTGCTATGTATTACATTACTACTAGCGCATACTATATATATCTGCTTTCTTCTCTTAGGGTTGATTTGACCCGGATTCCACTTATTACATCTTGCAAAATAACACACGAATTGCTAAAGTTTACTTTACTATATATAACAAACAGATGTACTCACCAATACATTATATGTGTTGACAAAATTGTTTTGTACATGTTTCAGGTGACGTTTGATGTTTCATGCTTTCACGCTTAGGCTGGACCTAGTGCTTAAATAAAAAGTTGAACATTTAATATTTATGTTTGAAATTTCTATTAAGACTCTTTGTATTTCGTTTGAATGATGGAAGTTATTTGCTATTAATATTTACAATTTAGTCCATGTGCTATTGAACAATCGTCACTACGTGACACCTCGATGTTTCCGCCATCGGTTGGGGTGTTACAGCACCCCTACTTAACAGTAGTACAATTTTTTTTTTGTGGACAATTTTTATTTACACCCCTTCATCTTTAATAGTTTAAAGTTTGGTCATCAACTTTAACCTAGTTATATTTTATTTTTTTTAACCAATTTATATTACATCCCCCAAACTTTAATAAAGTTGTGTTTTTCCTTTTTCTCTAACCAATTTACACTATAATCACTAACTTTAATTAAGTTATCATTTTGAGTTCGAATTTTATGTTACCTAATTTTTTTAGGGTTTCATAACACTTCATGTGAGTTATTTTTTGTAGCGTTGTTTTTAAACTAACCGATTGTTTTAAACATTTTTAAACCGTTTGATTTTTAAACCAGCCGTCGTGCTTATCTTTACATACGTTTTGGTATAAATTTAATAGAATAACTTCGCTTTGGTATAAAATGACGTAACTTTTCCGTGACTTTCGAATATACCGTTGTGACATGGTTTCTTTATCGTCACGCATAATGTCCCATCGCCATTTTGTTATTTTTATGTATGTCTATAACCTGCCGTGGAATGTGAGCGGCAACCCACTAGTTATATATGAATTATGATATATATATATACACACACAATATAATTAAGAATATACATATGTAAATAATTATTAAATATATAAATATAATAGTCACATAAATTTAACAAGCTTGAAAAACCATTTACGAAACAATCTCGAGCTTTAGAATTAAAACCCTAAATAATTTAAGCTCGTGCCCTCTCTTAAAATTTAACGAGCCGAGCTAAAGCCCACAAAAAATCAGGCTTGACTCAGCTCATTTACACCTGTGCTACAAACCCAAAAACGAAAATAACCAATCTATTTAAATGGAAACGATAACCCTAAATTACCCAAACAAACAATTTACCATTTACCCTACCAAAATTAAACCGCTCCGGTTACTGCGCACCGTCCACTGCAGCCATCATCTATCGTCAGTCCACATGTTTTAAATTTAAACTTTTTTTTTTTTGTTTAATTTATAATGTTATTTTATTTTATAATGTTATTATTTAGATGCTTAAACCTAAATACTTGATCGATTGTTCGTGTTATAACTTTTAGATAGCTAAGCTATCATCCCCCACCTATAGCGCAGTTGGTGGTTGGGCCGGTTGTTCTCCTTGGAGACACCAGTTCGACTCCCGGGTGTTGCAAATAGGTGCGGGACGTCCCAATAATGGATCGTTTCCTACCGAGGCATGGTGCGATGGCAACCCGGTTTTACCCAGCTGTTACCCCAGCGAGTTTCTCGTGTGGGGCAGTATGGGTTTTACCCAGCTGTTAACCCAGTGACCAATCGGTCTTGTACATAGAAAGTCACCCTTCAAAAAAAAAAAAAACTAAGCTATCGGTAGGGTTTGGGAGCATGGACGGACCTTTATGGTGGCGCGGGGGGACAGGGGTCTCTTTTCGCTCAATAGTGTAAATTTACGTGTATTTCGCCCGAAAATTTCATACGTATTGAATCCGCCCCCTAATTTAAGGTTCATGTGACTTTCGGCCCCGATAAACCAAAAATAATAAAATATAGAACAATAACAACTTGTACACGAATACAGTGTACAAAAAGTGCAAAAAGCGCAGGAAAAAAGCCCCCGAGGCGAGCGCTTTTCGTACACATGATGTTTTTGTGCTTAAAATTGTTATACATGTAGCTAAAAAGGTTGTACAATTAAGTTAAATCATATATATATACCTTATTTGTATCTATATTTTGAGTAAATAATGCTAAAAACCTATAGCATATATAAAAACAATTATATAATCGTATTGCGCATCGCGTACGAAAAGCCTACCGCTTTTGCGCTTTTCGCTTTGCGCCTCGGTTTTAGACCTCGTCGCTTTTGTGCGCTTCGCGCTTTTTAAAACCAAGCCTATGAGAACTTCAAAAAACCACAACAGTTTTGAACTGATGAGTTGTGAGATTCAACTTCTTGGTACATAATACATATTAGCGAAAATAGATAGGTTTAAGAATGTAATTAGAAAAGAGTACTTGATCTCAAGTACTAAGAAATCAGCAATGCAGCTAACTTTGCAAATATAAATAATTGGGTTATCGATTACTTAGCGTTTTCATGCTGCAGCTGATTGAAGTTGCATTTGGTGCCAGTGTTTGTTCAGATGTCGTATAGAGGAAGGGGACGTGGTGGTTATGGTCAGCAGCAATACCGTCGTCCTTTAGCAAAAGAAGAGAAGTATGAAATATTTCCTGTAAGTCAAGTTTTGATTCTGTTTCTCCATGATAGCATTAGAAAAAAATATTATTTTGGTCCAAAATTTTGTGGTCATCATCGTTATCTCGACCATAAAACTGGTTCTGGAGTCGTTTATCAAAGCGATATATTTCTAATCTGCAGGAAATCAAAGAATACCCTGATGTCAATCTTAAACAAAAAAAAGAATTCGAGAGGTTAATATCATGCGGTAACAAATTGCAATTTTTTTGGAAGTCATCTCCTTATCATCTGGAGGCTTTGGGTCAAGATTCTGAAAGTAAGCATTCTATTTACTCCATAGTTGTTAAAAGCCATCGCCTCTTGCTTGGTTTAAAAAAGCGCGCCTCAGGCGCGCTTGAGGCGCTAGGAAAGCGCTTTTTTTTGGCCTGAGGCGCTAAACTACATGAAGCGCTGTGAGGCGCGCCTGAGGCGCCAAGGCGCTTGAGGCGCCGCCTCAGTCAAAATTAGGGTTTTTTTTGGGCCAAAAATCCAAATCAAGGTTTTTTTTTAAGTTTTTTAAGTGTGTTTCGGCTTAAGTGTTTGTTTAATGAAGTGTTTAAGTGTGTTTATAATTATGTTATTGTTTTTAGGATTGATTAACAAGTAGAATATGTAGTATTGACTTGTATAAATATTTTTTTACTCTTTTTTTACCTTGAGCGCCTCACATACGTGAAGCTCTCGCCTCGCGCTTTAAGCCCCGCGCCTCGGATTTTGGAACCAAAACGCCTTGGAGCGCCTCACGCTTTTTTAAACCAAGGCCTCTTGCGCCTAGGCCCATTTTTTAGGCGAGGCCTATGCGCCTTGAGTGCGCCTAGCGTCTGTGATAACTATGATTTACTCAACTGTTTTTCCTCTTAGAAAGACTAATTTGTAAGTTTCGGTATTTAGTTAGATAATCTTGTCTTGTTTATAAAAAACTTGATCCTGTTTCTCTTTTAGTACACGAAATAATTGAAAATATATCGATTAGCAATTTTAACTTGATCACACGAAAGTATTGGACAGCGCTAAATATTATCCGAAATATATGAAAATGCATAAAACCTCTTAAATCATTCATGGTAATAATATAGTTTTTATAAATCATCTTAAAAACCTTAGTTATTATTACAAAGTAGATTAATTTTTGGCCGATTTTAAAAACTTACTCGTTTGCTATTCTGCCGCCTCTAATATTTTTACATGGAAAATTGCGGTGGCAGGAAACGGAGGTAAAAGAAAGATTCCACTTACAGAATATATGAAGATGACCAGTGACTATGTTCCTGCAGAACTAGGTAAAATATTGTCATTTGAAGTTCCTTTCATATGTTTATGATTGATTAAATATTATGCTTATTCTTGTCACATTTTATACCTTAGTCTCTACTGAGTACCTGTTTTTATTCTCTCAAAACAGCTGGAAAGAACGTGAGGCGCAGCAATAAGAAGGTTCGATGGGATCCACAATCAGGTTTGATAAGGGTTGTGCCACACGTACCCCCCCCCCCCCCCCCCCCCCTCTCTGAATTAGTCACATTATCTCTTTACTTTAACTCATAGGGGGTACGTTTAACCTCACCCATTATGAGTTAAAAAAGGCGATAAGACAAAATTACCCTTTTAATATTGGATTCAAGTATGAAAGGGGTGGCGGCGCAGCTTGTTGCCCGCCTGCCCGGTATCTTGATGTAATTTTCTTAGTCATGGAATGAAAATTGTATGAAAAAAAATTCATTAATATTGGATTCAAGTCGTATCTCTTTAACAATAATATTCGTTTGTGCAGACCTACAGAGATTGGATCTCTTTGAGAAGCTAGATCGAATGGCTCCGGTAAATTTATATTGTTTCAAATTGATTTAACAACACTTTTGAAGTTGGCCTGCAACGTGTTCGCTTCTTTCATTTATGTTTTTTAAATAACAAACCAATATTATTACCAATATCCTAGGTTCAAGATGACGATGATGATGAAAAGGAAAAGAAAGAAGATGAAGAGGATGATGAGAATGATGATAATATTGAAGGTGATGACGATGAGAGTGGTGATGATTATGATCAGGTACGTAGATCTTTCCTTTCGCCAATATTGAATCATTTTGTTCATGAAAATAATAAAATAAAAGAGAACCTGTATTTCGTGTTCACATGTGCATATAACATGGCTTCCGTGCAATACAGGTAAATCTACGTTGGTATCAAAATAAGTCTGGTTAGGCCGAGGGCCGAGTTACCAACACCTTTTCGCCCTTTGTTTTAATTATGTAAATAGTTAAATATATTAAAGATGAACACGAAAACTGTAGCAAATATTAAATGTTTAAAGATCTCATTATTGACAAGATAAAAGCATCTGTATGCATATTTGGTGATTTTTACCTGTTTAACCTGGTTGACCCATATAAAATGTTTCACTATAACAATGATATCCTACCCAAAATGGCCTGTTTCTATACAAAAAAAAATATTTAATATTTACATATCATTCTAAATATGTGCTAAGAGTCGCTAATTAAACAAAAAAACATATCGTATACATATGTTTGTTTGTTTATTTATTTTGCATTCGTGAACGTTGCAGATTTTTGGTTGTGATGACGATGAAGATGACTTCAACTTGAGTGAACCCAGTGATAGTATGCAATCATTCCATTCAGTTACATTTACGCTTTCTGATTATCCCATTTATTTACTTATGTGCTCTCTGATTATTCATTAACTTATTTTTTGGTTGCAGACGAGGGTGTTTACTAGTAGCCGCTTGCTCATTAGGACTTGTTCAATAACTAGCCACTTACTGGTACATATCTTGATCTGCATATGGGGTTACTGAGGAGTATTTAAGTCATTTTATTTCAGTATTAGACCTTTTTTATAGGTTATAAATTTGGTCTTATTTTTATTTGGTTATTTAGTTTTGATGATTATTATTAGGCTTAGATTTAAAATTAACTAGGTATTAGTTGCCCGCGCTTCGTCGCGGGTGCGGCTGTTGTGCGAAACGCGGCGGGAGCTCCTGTTACGTTGAGTGTTTGGCGGACGTTAAAGATCGCGCGTCGCTGTGGGAGCTCCTATTGCGTGGAGGGTTTCGTAGACATAAAAGATAATATTAAGTGACTGTTATTCTCGCGTAGTCACAGTTACCATAGTTGGATTGCATATTGTTGACCTAATATGCAGCCCAAAGTATTACAATAAAAGCGGCCCATTAATTGTTCATTAAACATTGTGAACATCTGGCTCATTCTCCACCAAGACTCTCACCTCCTCATTAAAGCCCAAGTTCCTATTAAGCCCAACACAATCCACTCCTTCTTCTGCTTCTTACCTATTTCGTGGACATTAAAGGCTTAAAGCTAGCATTGGACTTTCAAATATGGTGGCTGGAGCATTTTAGCATATGCACACTGGAGAACTGTCTCTAAATTAATATATAGAAGAATTATACTGCTATACTTTACATTGGAACACCTTGTCCAAACAAGCAGTTAATTTTGACTTTCAAGTCAAAGGGTGGAAAAGTTTATTTTTTTTTCTGCACACCGATTAACAGTTTATACTGACCAATTGACCATGGCTACGGAAGTATATAGGCGCTTCCAGATCGGTCGACTAGGGAGTTGCGCTTGGTGGAGAATGCTTGGACATCGTAAATTATAAACAAAAATATGTGAATATTAATCTAAATAAAAAAGATACGTGTTCAAATACTAAAGTATTTAAAAATTTGATATTAATTCATTAATATAGCCATAGAAATTATGGTTTTTTAAAAAAAAATCAAATTTGTCTCCAGTTGACCGACTAAATCTGTTTTTGGTCAAGGTTGACCACCTTCGATCAAAACCGAGTATTTAGACGGAGCTGAAGAAAATTGTCTGTAACTTGTAACGATTACTCAGCGGCCTAGACCTAGTTTTACAATAATTGACACTAACTTCATGCAAGTAAAAGTTATAGTAAATGATGTTTTTTAGTGACAATTTGGCCATCAACAAACATGGAAATCCCAAAATTACATCAAAATGTTGAAATCCCACCACCTCTCCTAACACGTTGCAACTAGATCTATTTCTAATCCAAACTTTACGAATTAACCTTTATAAGATCATCCAGTTTGGAAATAGACTTATTGTCATTAAACTCCGTATCATTTCTCGTTATTCAAGTTCACCAATTGGCTAAAAACATAACCTGAATACTGAATAGCCTTTTTTTTTTCCAAACCCTTGATCCTTTCATATCTTAATCAAGTTGTAATAGTAGTTCGCTACATGTAAATCAATAAGCAGTATATTAAACTATTGGGAAATTGGATTTTAACACCCTGAACTATTTACTATTGGCCGCTAATACACTAAAGTACAAAATTGTTCACCACCACACTGTACTTTCAACTTTTTGGCCTGTGTCACCCTCGGACTAACCATGGTTAGTGTTTTGCTGGACGTGACAATTTTTGTTGATGTAGCATGGTGACGTGGCCTTTTTGCTAATGTGGCATGGTGACGTGGTCATTTTTGCTGATGTGGCATGGCACCCGCATCAGCAAAAATGACCACGCCACCAAAAAACTATGGTTAGTCCAAGTGTGACACAAGCCAAGAATTTGAAAGTACAGTGTGGTGGTGAACAATTTTATAGTTCATTGTGTCAGCAGCCAATAATCAATAGTTTAGGGTGTTAAAATCTAATTTTCCTAAATTATTAATCCTAAAAGAGACATGATGTGATAGTAAGGTGCCTACCTTCAAAAGGTAGAGCATTCAAATCTCTTCGCTTTGGCTTGGTCTTTGCCTGATACAGTTTGTATTTTTGGCTTAACAAAAATCATAGTTTTTAAAAGGATGTATTTGAGGTGGGGCACTTGCTAACTCAAAATTAGCTCATAAATAAACAAGCCCATCTTAAGGCAAGATAAGCTCAGTCATTATTAGACCCAAATATTAATATTTATAAGTTATTACCCAAATGGTTCTATATCCATGTTTGGCCCGTATTGTATCTTTTTATTAATGTAGCAATAAAATAGCCCTAATTTGTGACTATTGTAGTTCTCGATCAAAAAAAAAAAAAAAAAAAAAAAAAAAAAAAAAAAAAAAAAACAGTTCTTTTTTTTGACTTTCAAGTTCGAGAGTAGAAAAGTTTTATTTGATATGTATCAATAAGGAGTTTATATTGACACTCAACTTCATATTGGAAAAACGTTTATTATTTGATTTGCAACAAATGATGTGATTTGTGTAAATTAGTAAATGTTTTTAGGTTATTTTATACGTCATTGATAATAATATTGCTTAGTACGTAATTAACTAGATTATCTCTCGGATGCTTCCTACGATAGACAAATATAATATGAAGTGACAAAATGTGTCTACCATAAATAAAAAGAATAGGTCGTTTTTTTCTGAAATTTTTTTACAGGATTAACACTTGATAACTCATGAACCTACTTCTAATTCTACGAATCTACTGTGCGCATCATGCTCAAGTGAAGTCTCTGTACAACTTTGTTACTATCTCAAGGCATTCTAAAGTTGTGATGCGAACCTGGGAAATAAAACAAATTGGTATCAAATGATATGTCATGATGAAGATTGATTTAAGAGGCGTGCATGGTGGAATGATTAATTATCACTTATCAGCTAGAGATTTACCCGGTACTGGGCAGCAGGTAGTAGTCAAGAGTTTGAGGTTACTTCGTTTAAAAGATGGATGCAAGGTCCGATTTTGGTTCTGGAAATTTCGGTTTTCAATGGAGCGATTGGGTGCCAAAAAAATGTAACATTTTTATGTGGCGGGCGTTTTTGGATCGTCTTCCAACTAAGGCGGCTTTGGTGAGACAACATATTTCCATTGATGATCATAGTTGCGTTTTGTGTGAGAGTAATGAAGAATCAATTGAGCATATTTTAGCTGGATGCATCGTTTCGTTGGGTGTTTGGAACGCGGTTGCCGCTTGGTGCAAGATTCCTAGGCCTATTGTTTTTCATGTCAAAGATTTGGTGGATTTGCATAAAGATAGTGACGTGTTGCCGTGTTGGGGAACAAGCAATTGATCCTTCACAGCATTGTTATCATTGCATGCTGGAGGTTATGGAAAGCCAGGAACGAAAAGATCTTTTCTAGCAAGGACTCTAAGGTGGTGAACATGGTAGCGGATATAAAGTCTTTGGGTTTTCTTTGGTACAAAAATAGGTTTAAACATGGGGTAGTGGATTGGAATAGATGGTGTCTATTTGATGTAATGTGATTGTTGTAATTTTTTTGGCTTTTGGCGCCTATCTCCGCCTTGGTAATAGTCGTCAGGTGTGGTTGTTTTAATGAAAGTCAATTTTCAAAAAAAATCTAACTGGCTTAGCAACATTTGTATTCAATGCTCCTAGCAACACCAATAAAAATACAAAAAAAAAAAAGATTCTTATCAAACTGACTACATCTATAAATATATATGTAGTTAGCGGGTCTTATATATAATAGTAGGTTCAACAACATATATATTATCTTAACATGATTAGTGACTTGCGTAGACATATATAGCAATATTGTGTTCGTTGAAAAAATAATAAAACACTCGTTAATTAAGTGTATTTTTTTAAATGTCGTATATAAAACTTACTAAGGTTTAAAAATTGTGAAAAAAGATAAGGAAAAGATAAAAATATTAATTAAGATATTTGAAATTTTAAAATAATAATTAATAGTTATATTTATTTAAAAAAAATTAGAAGAAAATTAAGGGGTGTGAAGGCCTCATCTAATGCCACCATGTCACGCCTTTTTTTCTTTTTATTATATAGATATAGATATAGATTCTAGATAGAGAAATGAATATTATATAAACGCGCACGATATAAAGTGACAATTTAAATTTGTTTTGCATTTAAAGTGTTTCAAGCATTCATATCTTTTTTTTAATGGCAAACTACACTACCGGTTAAAACTATACCACTTGTCTCCAACAAGACTAGAACAACAATGGCTTTGTTTGTTAAGGTTTTTTTCACTTTTTGAACAAACGAATTTTGAACAAACGAATCGTTCATGAACATATTAACGAACAAAATTCTATGTTTGTATTTGTTTGTTAAGGAATTTTAGTTGTTTGCAAACTGTTTATGAACATGGGTTTTGAACACAAATAAATTAACAATCAACATGCAACTAACTTAAACAACATTATATATAAATACAATTTGCAACTTAACGTCACACTAACGACGTTAACATTGACTTTTTTCCGAAACGGCATAATAATTGTTGGTTAAATGGAATCAAGTACACGTGTTCTATCTTCTAAGTAATAAACCGAGGAATTTTATTCAAACGATGCAGGTCAAACATTGCGACTAAGATAATTTCCAACCTTTTAACAATTTAACTTCAACCGCCGTAGACGATGTCTTCCGTCCCCCTCTTCTTTTCTTCCTGCCTGTCCGTGTTGTTGACCGGTGACGATCGTTTCCGGTTTCTTGAGTTGTTTGTTTATAACCGACGGTGGTAATCGGTGCCGTCGGTGTCTTTCGCCCTCTAATATCAAAGACAGAGAGAGGTAGGTTGTGGTACTTTTGATGGGAATTATGGTCTGTTGATGTTGTTTTCCTTCCGATGATCATCTCTGAATATCGTTAAACATAAACCGCCGTAGTGATAACATCGTCAATCGATCAGCAACTACAGGCGAAGTCCATTCATCCGGCGCGACACCGTCTCCACCATGTATGGACCAGTTACACTCAATCAACAACCGTCGTTGTGATAACACCATTAATCACAGTTACATATCGATATCGGTTACAGATCCGAATCAATTCTCTTCATTTTCAACAATTCTCTTCATTTTCAACAAAGAAAGAAGTTGAAGAAGAAGAAAAATGTTTACAACGATATATATCTCGATTCTTTCTGAATTCATATCTACCAATTTACCTTTGATGTTCAACAAGGAAATTAGGGGAAATGTACAATCAATACTTTCAATCTTAGAATAAAAGTTATATATATTTTTTCATGCAATTGTAATTGTGTTAGTTGTAAACTTATTTGCTTTCTTCATTTAAGGCAACTTCTTCTCCTACCATTCGTGCAACATGTCCAGGGTGGGTTTTACTTAACAATAAAAAGACATGTATGTAAAATTCTTATAATTAAATAAAGATAAGCCGTTTGAAATTATTGAGTGGTGATGACAACAAATAAGAAGGCTTTAGATATATGTTTACATTTGAATGGCTAAGTTTGCTCTCTTTGTAGTTTTGGATATATATACGGTTGCCTCTTATTTAGGACCATTAATGTTTTACAACATTCAAAGGCATGACAAAACACATTATGTATATGTTCGTCAATTTTTTGATTCTGTTAGTTATATTACACTTTGTTTGTGCATCCATAACCGGTTTTTCGAACATTTGTTTCAGGGCTTTTTATCCATGTGAGGTGTATGTATTGCATGTCTCACAGTTTTGTTTCTTTAAAGTTCTTATTATGATTTTTTTCACTTGATAGTTGCTTTGACGTATTGAATGGTTGGTTTAATGGTAATAATTAGTGTAAACTGTTTTTGTTTTAGAATTCAGTTTTTGTCATATTTATGTTGAACAACTAAAATATTCATAATAAAAGGAAAAATTCTATACAAATTTTGAGTTTTAGTGTTTTGTAAACCTGTCTGGTTAAAACTATTTTTTTTTTATCTGGGGTAATATTGAATAATAATGATTAAATAACTTTATTTATATTTTAATGGCTTATTACTTGAATATAAACTAACACTAATGTATATAATTTTTCATACATATAATCAATTGTTAAATTGCATGTTATGCAAAAACATAAAATTTAGAACCTATTTTAATTTAGCTTTTTCAACAACCACAACCCGCTGCAACGCGCGGGATGACGTCAACTTGTTGTTAACATTAACCATTAGACAAGTACATCCACTAAACAATAAGTCAAACTATACTAACTTAGACATATTTATCCAAAATTAGTTAGACATGAATACATGATAATCATAATTCATGAGCTCATACTTATCTCAAAATATGTTTGATTCTTGAATGCCTAACTTCCTTCATATGCATGTAAAAACCAGTAGCATGAACTTGCATAATGCCATAATAACCATGTAGGTAAAAAGCAATAGCATCTTCAATTGCCTAGTAAGGAAGCAAAACGAAATATTTAGGCTTTCCATTAGTTTAATACGACCAACAACTAAAAAGGATTCGTGTTTCAGGAATGCAAGAGTAATTACATTTACTTAAATAATTAATGTATGGGGGGGGGGGGGGGTAGGAGGGAAAAGATTTAAGAGAGAAATTAAAGTTAAGTAAGGAAAATGATTAATCTTTAGGTGGAAATAAAAGTTAGGAAGAATATTAGAAAAATAAAAAGTTTTTAAGTTTTACCTAAGGAACACAAACAAACAAACACGGACGGATATAAATAACCAAACACATTGTCGAACGTTCACGAACGCCATCGAACAAATGGGACTTTTGTTCGTGTTTGTTTAGTTAATCGAACGGAATTTTTTTTTGTGTTCGTTCATTTATTAAACGAATGAACATAACCCGCCAAACAATTTACAAACTGTTCACCAAACGTTTGGTTCGTTTACAGCCCTACCTTCACTACTTTAGGATAAGGACAATAACAACATCTTGGTACACCACTGCCCTTTCGTGAAAGCATTCCTATCTAAATGTTAGGTTTTTATTCAATATTGATTGTAACTTGTAACAAACTTTGAATTTTTTACACATTAAGTTTGTTTAATTTAAACAACTTTGATATAGTTTAACGGCTAATATACAAGTGAAATTTATTTTTTGACTTATTAAACTTAAACTCTTGAGTCGAGTAAACGAGCCTAGTCAATGAGTTTTGAACCGTGAATAACTTTTCATGTTCGAGCTCGACTTATTTATTATTTATTAATTGTTTTATTTATAACCATGTTATTAATCGAGCTTTATTAATTAAGGCTCAGGTTGTACTTGTAAAGTTAGTTTGATTCAAACACATCCTAAATAATTCACCAATAGATTTTTTTTTCTGCTTTACACCTCAGATTTGCTCATATAGGCCTATATGATTCACACTGTTAGCATACTTCATTACTGACTTAACGGAATGGGGGACATTTTTGTCTTTTCACCCTTAAAAGAATCTCTGTCTCATTTAACCTTATTCTTAAACCCTACCTTAGCTTTTGCTATTGGTAAGATTAACTGAGTATATAATGATGATGATTCTAGATCATGATGCTAAATATTAAATCAAATAAATTGTTGATATGGATCATAATTAGCACTATTTTTCTATTACCATTGGTTATGAAAATGTAGATAAAAAATCAGCTAGTTAGAATAGAAGAACATCCAAATATTCCCTAGAAAACTTAAAGACATTAAAAACACACACAATGAGAGATAGCTTACTAAAATGTTTGTTAAACCGACCAACACTTAATATATGAATGTGTAGTCTAGGAAAATGAGAAATTTGAAATGTTAAGAGTTGGTGTGATTGTGTGAAAGAATAAAAATGTAAATCACATGCATGCAAGGGCACATGAGGGCATATTAGTCCTTTTGGTGCATTAATTGACATTGTAAATGAGAGGAGTCTAGAGTGTAAGAAATGTAAACCACGTACATATTAACGCAAATTGCACTTTACTCTATCTATGTTTTCGTATTATTTAATTTGGGATATTAAATTAGCTTTTCCAAACAATTTTCTATTAATAAAACAATAAATATATTGTGATTAGGCTATAAAAGGGGTAATTTTCTTCTTCTATTTCGTATGTGATCATGGAGGACAAAAGGTACATCATGACCCATAAATATTTCATGTTATTTCATAAATGTTTACATTCAAAATCTCATCACATATCTCGTGTTTGTTTTCAAAATTCTAGGTATGCCCTTGTCACAGGAGGAAACCGAGGAATCGGATTTGAAATATGTCGTCAACTTGCTTTAAATGGAGTCGATGTGATATTAACATCTAGAAACAAGAGTCGCGGAGTTGAAGCTACAGAGAAACTCTCTATTTCGGGCCTTCGCAATGTTGTTTTTCATCAACTAGACATCAATGATCCTTTAAGCATTGCACCTTTAGTCAAATTCATTGAAACACACTTTGGGAAACTTGATATATTGGTAATCAAATTTCATGTCCCATATAAAAACATTAAAACACCTTTACTTGATATATATCTCTTGGTAATTAAAGTAAGTTTTATGATGTTTTGTATGCTTTTTTATTACAGATTAATAATGCAGCAGAACTTGGAGTTATTTTTATAAATGATAAAGAATTTAAAGCTGGAGGAGGGTTTGTAAGTATCTAATGTTATTATACAATAAAGAATTTGTAACTAGAAGTTCGTAAGTATAGATTCTCTAATCTCTACACATTATTAATCATGTCATTTAGAACATAGTGGTTTCACTTCTACATTTCATGGGGTCTCACTACTAGAGATTTGAAGCAAATTGAGTTTGAATTACAAATTTACAATATCAAATATAGTTTTGAAATTTTCAAATTTGGGCAGCATGCAAACCACACTTCGAATTCTTTGCATCCAAATCTTTTTTTCATTTTCACCTCTTATACTAGTTTGTTTTTTCTTTTATAACTTGCGCTCGATATTTTTTTTTAAAAAAAAGTTGAATACACAACGTTGTTTTTTTTTTCTCTCAACATTCCCGTATAAATTTTTGTTAAAAGCAGAGGGTTTTTTTTTTTTTTTTTTTTCTGAAATAGAGTATTTTTATGGTATCATAAGCTATATCATAAGCTATATGGTACTGGTATTTTAACAAACAAAACCAACACCAACCAATCAGCGATACCTATATTATCGGAAATATTGGACTAAATATAACAACTTTTGTGTAACAAAATAATCGTAACTGCATATTTTATTTTACCGTATTCTAAGAATCAATGCCCTAAATGAACTATGTTGTGTTGTGTTGCGAATAATGTATTTTTGTGTCATAAAGTATAACGATTAGCGGTACCGCATCGGTAATGAACTGAGGGGATACTGAACGTCGGTAGTGCCTTCGATATTATCAGAACGAGTGTTAATATTCATTTTATGGCTATCAGTCGATGTAACATATTTTGAATCTATTAACATATAATGTTTTATGAAGTTATGACTTACGAGTATAATGGTGTAAATTGCTTATGTATTGTTATGTTTCGATTTAAATTTTATTCAAAACGAAATAGGCGCAACACAAGAGCATAGCCCTCCACTCGTACCTGTTCGATTTTAGGCTCGGTTGTAATCGAGCCGATCTACTTAGTTCGGTATACACACATAATTTGAAAATCGTATGCATTAACCTAAATTCATATAATTTGAAAACCTTATATATTTATTTTTGTTGATCATTAGAAAACTTAAATTATTAAAATAAGGAAAAACAACATGTTACTTTCAAATTTGATACCTAGTAGTAATTTATGTCAAAAAATTTTAAGAAAACAAAAAAAGTGATTATTAAATCAAGTTACTGATTTTAATAACTTATTGTGTTAGTTACAATTGGTCGACGAGAAGGCACATCTTCTTACCAACATCGTCAAAGAACCTTACGAATTGGGAGAAAAATGTCTGAAAACAAATTACTATGCAACCAAAACAATTACGGAGGCGCTTATTCCTCTTCTTCAACTCTCAAAATCTCCTAGAATCGTTAATGTTACATCTGTTTATGGAGACCTATATGTAAGTAATTTTATTTTTATTTTTTTGATCGGCAAATTACTTTCATTCAACACCCAAAATATACATTACATTGTACAAGTAAGATACTAACACAATGTAAAGTGCTTGTAAAATCACCAAGGATATATCAGGGGTAACGTTGGGTTGATATGTTTTTAATTTGTTTACTTTATAAAGGTTGACCTTTTTACCCAATTATTACAACCCTCCAATACGCTTCAAACAAGTACAACCTATCAACACGCAATTGGCTTGTTTAAATCAATGAGTTAAACAAGTCGTGTTCGGGTTACACATTTTTTTATTTTCAAGTGTGATTGGGTTAAGGTTGATGCTTTTGACATGAATAAACAAACATATGGGTCATATCTAGTTTAAAAAATTCAACCTACCAACCCAACACAACAATAACTACATTTCGTAATTTAACTTTATATTTTTATTTAGTGGTTTCACAATGAAAAGCTGAAACAAGAGCTACTTAACTGAAGGGCGGATTGATGAGATTATTCGAATGTTCTTGATGGATTTCAAGACTGCTAACCTGCAGAAGAATGGATGGCCACTAACAACTTCTGCTTACAAAGTTTCAAAAGCTGTTCTTAACGCTTACACAAGGCTAATGGCAAGAAAGTATGAAAATATTATGATAAACTGCGTGCACCCTGGGTATGTTATAACAGAAATGACATCACAAACCGGATTTCTCACGGAGGAAGAAGGTGCTAAAGGCCCTGTGATGGCTGCTTTGTTGCCAGATAATGGGCCTTCGGGTGCATACTTCAATAGTACACAAGTGGCTCCGTTTTCATCAATTGACGCGCCATTCAAATAAACGCATTCTATTATTATGATATGAGTATGTAACATACCAGAAATAATGAACCATCCTATGAAGGTTCTAAAAGGCTAATATCAAGTTAAGTATTGTAATAGAAGTTGACGACAAAAGGCGTTTATGTCAAGTTCAATACAAAACCTCTATTTGAATTTAATTAACCTGCAAGAATTAATGAAGCAAGCACCATCCACATACCATGGACACAGAAAAGTTGTGAGAGCTATTGCTTCTTATCTTCTGCTTTCCTTGGCTGTGAGAAAAAAGAGCGAAATAAACATAAGAATTTGGATGAACTTAAATGCCAGGTAAAAGAAAAGAAAAGAAAAATAATATCCGCCATTCGAGAAACTACTAGACGTGGCACTTTTGACCCATTTACATATACAAGACGCACATGGTGCGTTTTGATTATTGAATGCATGGTTGCATTGCATACAATCTCCTAATTATAGTTATTGTAATCATGTTTTAACATATACAAGACGCACATGGTGCGTTTTGATTATTTGAGCCATGACACAACCCACACGACCCACCCATTTTGTGACTTCTACAGCGGGCTGTCTGCGACTCTGTCCAATCTTAAATTCCATTTTCACATATATGTTCATATACTTATTGTCAGAATTGAAATGAAACAGCAATAATAACAAAGATTTATACGCAACTAATATTATATAAGGTGTTGAATTACTACGGCATCGTAGTAACCTCACAGTCAACTTAAGCAAGACCACTCAGCCTATACATTCTGAAAGAAAACAAAGTAATTTTTATGTTAGCCTATCCTACAACAAGTCAACAACTAATCTATATTATTCAATTTACAATGTGACTGATTGTACATCTGTACCTAATAACTTTTGTTAAAAGAAAAAGTATGGTCCAGACCAATTTTAACAGACCATTCACTAGTAACCTCCAACATGATTTTCAATTGATATGGGAGTCATTGCATTACATTAGTTTGGTAATGTAATAACAAAAAAAATGAATAAAGCGGTTCTTTTTTCTAACCTTGGTACCAGGGAATGATTGATGGAGCTCTTCCTCTGGAATAATAACAGGCCACTTCTCTCCGGCTTCACGAAACATTTGTTCGGTCTCCAGTTGTTGACCCTTTTCTAGAATCATCTTCCGGATAGTTTGTGCAGGTGTTGAGGTGGCATCAAAAGTCTCCTCCACCCCATTCACAAATGTCACTGAGATCTGGGGTGCGAAGCTATCGGTGCGGCGTTTGACCAGCAGTTGGCACGAAGGGTTTGACTCCTTGGCGGTTCGAGCATTGCATTGAGCCAAGAATTCCATGCAAGCAGCCGTGCGTGGGTCTAGGGCGTTAAATTCAATCTTTACTTTCGACAAAAACTTCAACATGATTTTATTTTTGAGGTGTTCAGGACTGAAATCTGAAAACCATGTCTGAATTAGGAGGCAACTTTTGAAATCTGAATGCAGAAACATTAAGACTGTTTAAGAAATAAGAAGTAAACAAATATAAATATCTGAACATATGTGTTTAACCCTCTATTGTCAAGGCGTGTGCCTAGGTGCACTTTACAGGCCCAGCGGCTTCAAAAGCCCCATATCAGGTCCTTAGGCGCATTAATCAGGCAGAGTCCAGCCAAAAATCGTTTGAACAGCTCTGAAACAATTATAAATTTATACCAGCCTAAACTAGTCCTGAACAAGCCTAAAACACGTCTAACACCCCCAATGTTGCAAAAAGCGCTAGGCGGGCGGTGAGGTCTAGCCCAGGGACTAGTCGGGACTAGGCGAAATTAGGCGTTTTGGTATTTTTATACGTATTTTATATATCTATGCGCAAATTTAGGTGTTTTTTGAAAATATGTTAAGATATATACACATGATACTAAGAAATACTTAGAAATTTAAAAAAAAAACCCCGCCTAATGGCCAAAACGCCTAGTTTTCTGACTAGGGCCTTATTCCTACATTTGATACCGACTAGCGCCTTGGTGACTGCCTAGAGCGACTTTTACAAATTGAGCACCCCTAAAAATTGGACTTTTATACTGCGCGCCTCGCTTATGAAACCCCCTTTGTTTAAGAGCGCCTTGCACCTTCGACAACTATGGTTTAACCATCTTAACTAATAAATCTAAACACAATAAGATAAACTAAACAGCAAAAAGCCTTCCAAACAATAATCCTTGTTTTGCATCAATTCCTTATAAATTCGCCACCAACACGAATTTTATACACACACACGCATACATATACATATATATACTTGCAGAATCATAACTCCTAATGTAATTGAACTTATTAGTCGGTTGATGCTCGTTATCTATTTGCACATTTTCCTAATCAGCAACTATCTCAGTTTAAGCACACTTAATAAACAACCCGTTACCAAAACGCCGGTGCAACCACGCTCAAACATATCTAAGCTCGACGACATGGCCTGTTGTTTAAAAACAAACTCATCACTTATCTATTTTAACTTTTAAGTACCAAGCAACAGGATAAGCAATTTTTTACCAAATACAGGTACCATACCGAACCGAACCTACACCTACCTAACAATATCTGTACCGGTATTCATTTTTATGGTTTTCGATTTCGGTGTTTTTGTACTATCACTACTCGTATCAAATTGTTGTTTTAGTCATCTTAGGTTTAGGTATTTTCCTGTACTTGTGATTCACTAGGGCGAAAATACTCATCACAAAATTATTTCTAAATAAGAGAGGTTTAAAGTTAGCAAATAATATAATATAATATAAGCAGATAGGTTATTATTATTATTATTATTATTATTATTATTATTATTATTATTATTATTATTATTATTATGATCTATTAGTGTTTGATACCTGATTATAACGGAGAGAGGCTGTAACGTGGTGAACCACCGTCGCCGGTAACGGTAGCAGGATGCAGCTGAGCGATTCTAGGGTAAAAACAAAGAGTTGGGCTGGTGGAAGTCACTTGGGCTTTTTAATTGGGTATTCAATTGGGCTAGTTTAGACTTTAAAGATATTATATTTGATCTGATTCGTTTTAAAACAAAATTTACGTCAAAAGACGCACCAATCATAAAAATTAGCATGAAAGCATATTATATTTGACATGACTCGTTTATAAAAAAAAAAATGTGTCAAAATGTAAACCAACTTGAATGTATGTCGACATGTAACATAAATTTTAGGGGATTAAAATTAATTTTACAAAGTTTTTAAAAAGTTGATGAGGTGTAAATGTTAATGTTGAGAGTTGAGGGGCCAAGGCTATGAAAATAACAACAAAAAAAACACAGGAAATTAATAATCAATGAGGTATTATATCACTATAATTAGCATCATAGTCAATTATATATAATAATAATAATAATAATTAATAGCTGGGTAAAGAATCAGTAGAGTATTGCCTACAAAAAAGTGTTTCAGTGAAGGAAATCAGTGAAGTGATGTGGCATTGCAGGATTGGTAGAAATCAGTGAAGTAGAAACATGTTCAGTGGAGCACAGTGGCGGATCCAGGAATTTTTTTCAGGGGGTTCACTTTTTAATACTCCAATTCCATATGACCAAACATAAAAAATTTCGGGTCAGTTTGGCGGTTCGGGTCGGGTAAAGTTCATCACATACAGTGGCGAAACTTATTTTTTTACAGGGGACACATAATAGCTCGGTTAAACAAGGTGAGTCAAGGCAGGTCAAGTCAAATTGGGTCGGGTAAAACTAATGTTCACAATAATCGCACTTTCCAATTATTAGACCCTAGATTCATAGTTCATACGGACCATAAATAGAGTTAGTTTAAGATACTTAAGAGAGTGACCAAGTGTATGCAAGTGTAACACCACCACCAGTGGGTTCTTCTATAGTATTGTCTAAGGTAGTTGTTCTGTTTTGCTGTATTTGAGATAAACTGTAAATTTTCAAACACTATGTTTAGAGTTAGTTTCTTAATCTTAGCTAGCAGTAAGAATTCACCTAAGCAATAACACACATATATATATAAAAGTGGCAGTTCGAATTCTGGTTAATATAGAAGGCCTACATTCATTCATGTATTGCTATAGGAAATAATAAATCTAATCTTTCATGAGGCTGCGAGCGATTTACTATATCATCTAAACATTGTAATTAATGACAACCAAACCAACAACGATGATGCATTCATCAAGCAAACAAAAATATTTATTCCAAGAAACCGATTAATCTTACGAGACCACCAAACATAACATAACAAAACACCAAGACAGATCATTGGAGCTAGTAGGGTTTGGTTTGTCAAGCAATGTGTTAATAAAGTAGAAAATATACTTGTTTATTCTTTTATACAATGAACCAACAAGGATGATTAAAAATATTCATTCAATTTTGGTGTGTTTACTCCCAAAACCAACCAACCTAATCACACCCAGCCAGATAAGTTACTAAACCAATCAATATGCTTAAAAAGTCAGTCAGAATCTTGTTTAAATTAAAAAGGGAGTTATTGAACAGGGATATTGCCGCCTGTTCCTACTGTTCAATTAGAAATCTTAACTAAAAACGTGGGCTTACAGTGGAGAGGGGTGGCTGCTGTGAATCACGAGTGGAGTAAGGAAGGAAGGAGAAGGGGCTGTGATGTGCTATGAAATGAATCAGGGTAAGGACTGAGGTCTGAGGAGGAGAGCGGCGGTGAGGAAGGGGGAAGGGAGGGTTTAGGGCAGGGGCTGTCACTTGTGATCAACGACTGTGATGTTTCAAACCCCAAAATTGTATTGTATATAAAAGAATAAAAAAATAAAAGACTAAAATTTTTTAACCCAACGGGTTCCTGGGAACCCCCTAGATAGGCGTAGATCTGCCCCTGGTGGAGCACCCCTTGTGCCCTAAGAATCGCACGGGGAACTCCGTACGCAGCACCCATTGGCGAAAGGTAGCTCCATTAGGTGGCCCAACCCGCACAAACGGAGCCCCGCGCCCACCCGTCTCCTGTTCCAGAGAAACCTGGAGGGAACAAGAGTCGAACCCATGACCACAAAGATCAAGTGTTTCTCCATCACTTCCCGGTACCACTCCACCATAAGGTGGGTAATGTTGCAACAACCATTCTTATATACACTAGTGATTAATGTCGAGTTTCACTAGTAATCATCACACATTTATGAGCCTCACTCTTCAATACACATACACATGAACAATTAGGTACAAGACCAATTCCCCCACACATTTAATATCCTAAATTATACGCAAACGCTTACTCTCACATTAAAACTTGGTCACGCTCCAAAATCATCACAATGTAACCCTGTCACTTTGTGCTAAGTTACAACTTAGAGAGACAAAATCCAATTCTCGGTATACTCTAGACAAAATGACAAATCTTACAACATAATCCGAACATGAACCTATAACCCACTAAACTAATCAATTTATCATGATAAATACATGTTTTTTTAATCACAAATAAATATATGATGTAAATCCTTTATTTAAAACAATATATATATATATATATATATATAAAAAGCAACGTTATACACATGTCTGTATTTAAAATCAATAAAAAAAACTAGATACATAGTCTTCCCATATAATTATTAGATTAGTGGGTTATGTTGTCTTAACCGGGTCCACGTTGACTTCAGTGTGAAACTTGGCGTTCCACGAGAACCGTATCTTAACTCGTCAACAGACGCATTTAGAGCCCAATCAGGAACAAGTCCCTAAGATAACCCTGTCAACCAGATAAAACTCATGCCGGCTCGGATTCCAACAACGTGGTCTAGTTCTTATGTTTGTTGATCTGACAACTCCATCCCATTCCGTAAGTCTATCCGGAGTGGGTGCGGGAGAGGGGCGGGAAGGGGGGGGGGAGGGGGCGGGGGGCAGTCACTTGGCGTGGGGCAAATTCTTGGGACACGTGGCGCTTTGTTATTGGTCAGATTTTTTTTTAACTTTAACACAATATAATATTATTCCCTCCCCCCCCTCTTCCCCCCTTCCACTCCCCACAATTCTCCCCCCCCCCCCCCCCCCCCCCCCCCAAAGTCCACATGGCGCTTCATCCCCCTCTTTCCCCACCACTCCGGATAGTCTAATTGTAGTGTAGATGTAACTTCGGAATTTGTAAATAGATCCACTAAAAACATAACATACCATACATAGGTAGAAATAGATAACATAAATAGTCGCAACAAACAACAACAGATATTATTATTATTATTATTATTATTATTATTATTATTATTATTATTATTATTATTATACATAAATACATACATACCATCCCTTTGATTACAGGTTGCAATCATCATTTCCTTCTCTCTCAAATCCCTAATCAATCAACTAATTACAAATCCACCGATTAAACATTCTTTCGCTTCTATTTTGTTAAAATTTTCGATTTCTAGGGTTTCGATTCGCAGGTTTTGGACCTTGTTGCGGTGATCTATAACCTACGCTGCAGATCTGAAATTCAACGGTCCGGATTCGGTTACAAGATGTTTTGGCGTATGACCGGGCTCTCCACTACGTCTCCGGTACATCTTAGCACTTTTAATTTGTTTATTTGTTTATAATTTAAGAATTGGTTAGATGCTTTGAGGTATTATTAGATCCTGTGTTTGGTTAGTTGCTGTTTAGGTTAGTTATAACTTATAAGTTTGTTAGTTGGTTGGTTGATAAGGAAATGGAAGAAGATGACGTGGATATGATGATGATTTAGGGAAATTAGTGTTGTGGAGGTTTTGTGTGTTTTTGGAGAGCTAGATGGTAGATGCAGGGTAGAATTGTAGATTATATTGGAAAGCTGAGTTTTCTAGTGTCATTGGGGGTTTGGGGTTTTTATATAACTGAGTGGAAAGGGATCACGTTGGTTCGTGTAGACAGTGAATGGTTTGGAATTGGAAATTGTGATTATAGATAGATATTAAGTGGTAGATGGTGTAATTGTTCACAAAGGACATTAGTCTATGTCTAGGCCTTGTTCATGTGTCATATTAACAAATCCTGGACCTGTTGTGGTTTTTTTATGTTGGGTAAAGGAAGTCTATATTGTTATGGACGGCAATCCAAAAGTGAAAACAGCGAGTGAGGAACTATATATCATATCAGTGTGAAGTAATCCAAAAGACTTGATTGTCCATGTTTCATCATTGTCTTGGTACCGTAATTAAGATAAATAAATGTGATTTTTATGGCTTATAAATCCATGTACATTTATGTTTTATAAAAGCTGAAAATAGTTGCTGCACATTGCCCTTAGGTAAACGACCTATTAACATGCATATACCGCTACATGAATGGCAACATCGGCAACACCTTAGTACGGTAGCACCTTACATAAATTGCCATCAGACAACCATTGTTGTAGGTTTGGAGGAGTAAAACGTGTTACTGTTTCTGAACTTGTTGTCGTAGATGCTAGTATGGTACATTTTTGTACCTAGACAGCTTTTATAAAGCACATGCCTAGTCACTGAGTGGATTATGCTTTAAGAGGATAAGTTGGTAACCTTTTTAAGATGCTCGTTTTGGACTTACATAGGGTGCAAGGGATGGATGAGTGAATGGTTCAAGAGGCTAAAAATTAGCCTTTTGGCCTTGTGATTAGTAATAAGTGGTGATGGTGCATATCTTTTTTTTTCTTTATGTGATTGCCATATTATATTTCTTGTGATCCAAATCATTTACCAATAATAAGTTTTTATGCCGTGGACGCTGTCTTGAATAGTCTAAAGAGATCACACTTTTATCATTCCAGGTGGAGACAATTTTGGACAAGGAAAATTATACCCTGGAGGAGCTTCTAGATGAGGATGAAATAATACAAGAATGCAAAGCTCTTAATAACCGACTTATCAATTTGTAAGTCCCATATAAATTTGACTCCGTGGTATCTTATAGACTTCTAGTATCTAGTGTTCACATGTGGTGTCAATGTGTCATGGCACCTATATAATGGTTCTGACGCTCAGATGTTAATTTTGCTTCATGATTTTTAAGCTATCATTTTCTATCCTTGTTACATGGTAGACAACTTACTGCGTTTGTAAATTGTCAGCAATATTTGAGTCATCACTCATCATTTATTTAATTATATAATGTATAAATGCACATGTAATGTAATATATGAATCCAAATTATTGTAGTTGTGCTGCACAGTCATAATTAAGGGTAGTTAAAGGTCTGTTTCCAGTTTCCACTCTCTGATAGATATTAGGATATGAACAGATATTTGCAATTTGCCAGTTTAATTTTCTAAACATGAAGTTTTATGTTTTTTAAAGGATTTTTTAGGTGCTGCTCTCTTGTTCATCGATGAGGGGAGAACCTCTTTGTGATATATGCATAATGGCGCATATAGTTCACACGAAAACTTGATTATTGGTTTAATAGTTTTTGTCATATCCAAATAATAACCATCTCTCGAGTTTGTAGCTTGTAAAGTGTACTTTGCCTGTCAATTGCAGTTTGAGGGAAAGAACTCAAGTTGAACAACTTGTTCGGTACATAGTTGAAGAACCTCCTGAGGATGCTGAAAAGGGGCGAACATTCAAGTAGGTTTTTTTGGTCAATTAAGTAAAATAAGTTTCTTCATATGCTTTCATCTTAGTAGAGTCTGATGTCCCTCTATTCTTGTATTTTTGTGCTTATTAGCGTTAGCAGTCAAATAAAAAGTATTATTATGTTCTAGGTTTCCTTTTATTGCTTGTGAGATCTTTACTTGTGAAGTTGATATCATTCTGAAAGCCTTGGTGGAGGATGATGAGGTACAGATAATTGATCTTTCTTTTATTTATAACTTTTTGAGTTGAAAATTAGAAGTTTGAAATAAGCTGTTCATATATTTTGCTTTAGTTGATGAACCTGCTGTTCTCCTTCCTTAACCCAGAGCACCCTCATAGTACTCAGCTTGCTGGCTATTTCAGTAAAGTAAGTTCATCCGGTGGTCATTTTGACTTTTTTTTTTTATGGTACATTACTCTTTTATTACGGCGGAAACCTGTACTTTTAATGTTCCCTTCTTAATTTTGTTTTTCATTCTATAGGTTGTTGTATGCCTGCTGTTGCGAAAGACAGTTCCCTTAATGAACTATATTCAAGTAAGTTACAAGTTAATTTGTATTTCAAACTCTATATAAGTGTATACTTTTTCTTTTTTTGGTATACTATTTTCGGTTAGCTCAAGTATCCAAGTTAATGGTTTGGTGGGCAGGCTCGTCAGGATATTATCCAACAACTGGTTGACCTAATAGGAATTACGTCCATCATGGAGGTGAATTTTAACACTACTATCTCTAACCACTGTGTCTGCGTCCCATCTAATTCTTATTTTTGTACAGGTTCTTATTCGTCTGATCGGTGCTGATGAACACCTCTACACAAGCTATTCAGAATCAATGCAATGGCTAGAAGATACAGATGTGTTGGAGATGATTGTTGATAAGTTCAGTTCCTCGGTAATATTAATTTCTTTACAACGAATAGGTGTTAACAGCAACTCATGTTATCCGCTCAATTGTTTGACAATAGACACATTTGAGAATCTTTTTCAGTTGGCTATGTGTAGGCTCTGAATGTTGCTTGTTCTAAGTTCATATTACATTAGAAAATAGTAATCCAGATTCCCGTCATTTAAAGTATCAACATACCAATTATCAAATAGAGATCAAATTTTATGAATCTGTAGCTTGCTAAGAATAGAATCCAGTCATAAGACCTTGACACTCCCCTCAAGCTGGAAAAGAAGAAGAAAAATAGAGGCCACTACACCCCAAATGCTCCTGATATTTTGTGGATAGTGGCACATAATTTTCATATGTTTTTTTAAAGGTAATTAGGATACTAATACACTATAGAAGGTTTGTACAATAAGGTTTGTTGGATGAAACAGTGAAACGCACTAGAAGGACAATTACACAATACATGTATGTATATATATCTATTTCAAAATTTTGGTCAACCATTGATGTCATCAAAGTCTTTCTAAAACAAAATGTTAATATTTTCTGTTTGTACAGTAGGCAACATTGCAATATATGTTGAAACCGTGTAATCTCCATTGTCAATATATTGGTGGATGCGGCTGTCTTTGTTTTGTTTTTTTTTTTTTTTTTGTATTACAGTTAGTTTTATATTCTTTAGGCGGTTTGGATTTATGAACTAATAACCAAAGTTTACAACTTAACTTTTGAAGGATTGTCCTGAAGTGCATGCCAATGCAGCAGAAGCACTTTGTGCTATAACTAGATATGCTCCCCCAGGACTAGCTGCTAAAATATCCAGCCCAAGGTTAGCATCTAACTTTCTTACTTTGAAGATCAGTTTGCAGTGTAAAATCTACTTTTTTATATCATTTTTTGATGAACAAATGAACATATAACATTTTCATATATATCTTTTCAGTTTTGTAACAAGATTATTTCGCCATGCTTTGGAGGATTCACGGCCGAAATCAGTTTTAGTTCATTCATTGTCTGTATGCATATCTTTGTTGGATCCTAAGAGGCAAACCTCTGGAACATTCTACGTTTACAATCGTCAATCGACACAGGGATCTGTAGTAACAGCCAAACCTGAGACTGTGGAAGGCATGTTGGAGAGCCTAGGTATTGTCATGCTTATAATAAAATTTCATTTTTTCTAAATTCTAGAGGTAGCTTTTGTAATTTTTCATTACATTTGGTTTCATGGGCATAAGTTTTGTCATCTGCTCAGTTATAAGCTAGTTTCTTATGAGGCCTGAAACATATTGAGGATTCTGGTTTTAAAAAATACAGGAAGTTTGTTAAAGCTCTTGGATGTTTCAGCAGAAGAAAATGTTTTACTTACAACATATGGGAAGTTGCAGCCACCTCTTGGGAAAAATCGCCTAAAGGTTATCTTTGTACTTTAGCTTTAGGTAGTATTCATTATTGTCTGTTCACTGTGATTGATTGCGTATATGTTATAGCAAAAGTTAGGGCAAATGTCGAGAAACGACCTATGGAATTAAATTTGCACACAAGTTATTGGAATCTATTTTTTTTGCATGATTAAAATCCTTAAAAAAGTTCAACAGAAAGGTAGACTTTATTTTAACAAATAGGTTCATTCGAGCTAATTAAGTCTATAAGCTTATAAAAAGTTTTACGATTTTGTTCTTTTGTTGCATGATTAAGTCCTTAAAACTTTATAAATAGGACCCTTGCATGCAAAAGTAAAAGGATTTATGTGAGAATTCAGCAAAACTCCACAGGGTTTTGACATATGCCCTAAAACTCGCATGGTAAAATAACTGATTTAAAGTGTCACATTGTAAGAATTAGTCAGTAGTGGCTATTTGTAATTTTGGTATCTTGAAGCTAATTTCTCTTTCATGGTTTTCAACATTTTAAAGCATATGATCTAACTTATTGGTATCTAAAATTGCAAAATTTTAGATTGTTGAATTCATCTCAGTCCTGATGACTGTTAGTAGTGAAGCTGCTGAGAAGGAGTTGATCCACCTCGGTGCCTTAAAACGTATTCTAGAATTATTTTTTGAGTAAGTATCTCTCCAGTCTCCGTTTTGCCGTATTATCTCCAGAACTATTCTATGAAAAATCTGTATTAATCCAACTTTATTTTGATGAAATTAGGTATCCATACAATAACTTCATTCATCACCACATTGAACAGATATTAGATTCTTGTCTTGAGAGCAAGAACACTTCACTCATTCAGCATATTCTTGAAGATTGTCATCTTGTCAGGAAAATTCTTGATGCTGAGAAGAATTGTGTATTGAACTCAGACCCAAAGAATGTAATGTGCCATTTTTTTAAGTTGATATGTTTTATGGATATTTATCATGTTTGAAGGAAATATATTGTTCCATAGTTAACTGAGCTGAGTGAATGTTACAGCCAACACTCCCTGCAGAAGGAAGAATACCACCTAGGATAGGAAATGTTGGACACATGACACGTATTGCAAACAAACTTATTGAACAAGGGGCTAATAACAGCTACATACAGTCATATTTGCAGGTTTCTCATGTCTTTTCATTTCTGTGATTTGTATTGAATTTTTATTTATTTATTTATTTTTGACATTTCGTCACTACATCCTTGCTTTATATTTAAAATAATTTCTTTTTGACAGGGTGATAGTGAATGGTTAGAGTGGCATACAGATGTACTTACTAAACGCAACACACTTGAAAATGTCTACCAGTGGGCATGCGGGTGGGTATTTTACGATCGGTTCTTGCCAAATCGTATTTGATTTTTATTTAATTACGTTAAAATATTTAATTAGTATTATTTTGAGTCTTTGTCAGGGCAGTATTATGGTTCTTACTGTTTCAGTATCTAGCTGTCTATGAATTTTATGTTACAATTTATGTGTTATTAAGTTTGTTCTTCTATCCAATGAAATTAACAGGAGACCTACTACACTTCATGATCGTGGTAGAGATAGTGATGATGATGATTACCAAGATAGAGACTACGACGTGGCAGCTTTAGCTAATAATTTAAGCCAGGCGTTCAGATATGGTATCTATGAAAATGATGATAATGATGAGGTATTATCTCAAATTAGTCAAGTTGTTGCATTGGGTTTTACTTTGTTTATTTTCCTCACATACCAGATAATTTTTGTAATAGGAGGAGAAACCATGGTCGTATACTATATTTGTAATTCATGTCCTTAAAAATATATTTTTTGATAAAGGTTTTACATGATATTTATTTGATTGTTGGTCACTGATACATTTTTTTTTAACTTTCTGACGTGTCCAGGCTCATGGCTCCCTGGAAAGAGACGATGAGGTACGTCTGTCTTTAAGTTGTATTAGTGTATGATAATATGATATCATGTCCGGAATTCTAATTAACCAGTATTATCGTTATGGAAGTGAAGCACAGGCTGCACAGTTGGTTACGTAACATCTTCGGTGTTATGAAATAGAGTAAAATAAGTTGCTACTTCAAGCCAAGATCTTGAATAATTGTTTTGGCAAACAAGACGTACATAGGTTGCTTTTTATTAGGTTATGTGAAGACTGACAAGTGACAACAAATATCATATATATTTTTTCCATATTAGCCTATTCGGTTAATGTATATGCCCCAGAAAACTTGCATGGTATTATATTTACCAATTCAAATATACCAATATCAACTTTACCCATTCAAAATACTAACATTTCATATTTTACCTATTCATTAAGTACAATTTATAATAGGATCATCATGCCCTTCTGTTTTTTTTTATGCTTTCAAACTCGATATCCTAATGCAAGTTATAAGTGGAGGGCAGTGGGCACAGATGTCACAAAAAAAATAAATGAAAATGGGTTTATTCGATATTAATTGTTTTTTTGTTGGGACATGAATATATGAAATTATCCCACCAAAAAAAGTTTACGCTAAATGAAAGACATGCACTTTTGCAGGATGTCTACTTTGATGATGAATCTGCGGAAGTGGTGATATCCTCACTTCGACTGGGAGATGATCAAGAAAGGTACGCTATTTATCCTGTTCTATGGAGCCTGTTAAAATTCAAAACAAAAAAGTTAGCATAGTTCAAGTCGCTAAGTAGAAAATAAAACTGGACGTCATATGTGATTTGGATACACGGTCTGAATGACAAAATAATTATTGTAACCTTTTGAACGTCTGTTTCAGTGGGTCGCTTTTCACAAACTCAAACTGGTTTGCTTTTGAGGAAGAGAGGGAGATTCACGAGCAATCAACCAGTGCAGTAGCTTCGTCCTCGCCCAACACCGACGATACTACTGGCGGCAATGGTGGTGATGGTGATGGTGATGTGGTTACTTCCAATGAAAATGACAATGACTTGGTTGATTCTGCAACATCTGAGGTCCCCGAGTCAAAACAGGACCTTGATGATGCAGCTATCGGAAAGGCAACTGACGAGTCAAGACCAAGTGAGAGCGATAAGCCACCTGAATGGATCGAATGGAGAGAAGCGGTCGAACCAGAATCATCGGCTATGACCACCGAGCCTGCTGAAACATCTCAAGCTGCCACTAATAGCCTCCCCAATGGTGATCTTGAAGTTAACAACTCATTGGATGATATTGCTACTGATCCTCCTAAAATAGTGGAGGTTTCTCCGCCATCTTCTGCCACTAAACCGGAGGTGGTGGCTGACAGTGGTGGCAAAACCGATGTTGGAGTAAGCCCACCAGAGTAATAAAGCGAATCTGTTGGGTGGGATTTAGCTGAGAGTTTTTTAAACCTCGAATGAATGCATCGTTCTGGTTGTAGGACAAGGAAAAATGCTAGACTTTTTTATGTGTAATTCAGACTAATGATGTACATTATTGATGGGGCATACGGTCGAAATAGCGATAGTGATTCTTTCTCCCTCCTGTTGGTACACCAAATTGTCACCTGAAAATGGTTTTCTGATGACTCGGTTTGCATTCGAAGACACTCTTACCAAATGTTTGTATGTTAAAAATGTTTTATGCTCCTTCCTTTACAAACTAAAGATTCCTGATGTCTAAAGTTTCATTAATAAGTTATTATAAATCTTGTTGATTTAGGCGTTTGTTAATGATCCGATTTAGAGGGAGCAATTTATTTATTTATATATACAGATTAGTTTTTACTTTTTATACAAATGTTTATTATTTTTCAATCATATTTTTCAATCATGAGTACAGTAGCTTATTATTTACAAAATTACAGACAGGAAAGGAAAGAAATGGCGTACCGGGTTGATGTTATTTCGATCTGGTATGCCTGCCTTCGTCTTGTCGCTTATAAATCACCTAACGAGTTTTATCAATGGCATCGTCATTGCTTATGAGCTGCTATAGAGTTGTAAACGAACAAAGCGTTCAACGCACTGTCCAGGAAGTTTGTCTATTTACTTTACGAACATCAACAAAATTTTATGTTTATTTTGGTTAAATGAACAGAGACGAACAACGTTATTGAGCATAAACGTTTATTAAACTGTTGGTTCATGTGTGTATATATGTACATAGTTTTAAACATTATGTTTGTTGATAAGCAGACTAACATGAGCAATAACGTCATAGATGCATGTTGTATATTGTTATGATAGGTTGGTTACTTCTGGTATGTCTTCATGTATGCAGTATGCTCGTTATGTTCGTATAATAGATAAATTGAATGAAAATGAAATATATTTTTATACAAACAACACAAATAAACATTTTTTTCTTTAACAAACAAACATGAGCAAAAACCGAGTTCCCTTAAGTATTCGGTTAAACTTAAACAAACAAACAAACAAACAATTCCCTGTTTTTCGTTTTTTACAGCCCTCCCTGGTTAAAAACATGGCATGAACCATTGCAAAAAAAACATCATTAATACAGTCATATATATGAAGCTAATATTAGTACATACTCTTTTAATTAAGAAACATAAAACCAATAGATATCTTGTTACTACAAAAAAAACATCACTAATACAGTCAGTCATATATATGAAGTTCAGTTCCCATTGAGGTCCAGCGGACCTGACAAGCTAGCTTCAGGCACTGGCGTAGCTTTTTAAAGGGCGGGGAGAGGCGGCCGACCCCCCCCCCCCCCCCCCGAATTTTTGCTCAGAAGTTCCGATTATATAGTATTCGTATAGAATTTTTTTGGTATATACGTTTCGACCCCCCGAAACAAGTGATTTCCGACCCCCCGAAGTCTCGGGTCAAGCTTCGCCACTGGCTTCAGGCATCGGTTAAACCAAACCTTGTTGTCCGAGCCTCCACGCCTCTTGTTTGTTTCACCATCTCCTTGGTGCCTCGTCTTCACTCTCGCTAGCTTTCACCATTTTTTAAACTAGTTCTACCCCCTGCTGGTTGTGTACCACTCGTATTCTGAGAAATAATTACATTATTGCACAAATTAAGTTAACAATTATCACATCACATACTAAACATAAATTACATTGCACAAATTAACTTAACAATTACAATATGTAGAGGCTATGCGAACCTGTTGAGTTCTTGATTCCGATCGCTATATCAATAGCCATATATTCACTCTCATCGTTATTAATAATCATATAGTCACACGAATCGCTATCTATATCCATACCTTCAGTACCCCAATCGCTATCAATATCCATGTATTCAAACATGTCTGAATCATGAATCAGAGCTGCAGGTTCACTTACAGGACCGCATTGCCACCCCAAAGCATGCGTATTCTCTTTAACTAGCGGTATCTCGTATCTACAAACCGGGCATGTTCGATGCATACGTAACCACTTTTTTATACAATACGCATGGAACCTGTGCTTGCATGGCAATTGTTTTGCTTCTCCCGCGGTGTCGCTATAGTCCGTCAAGCATATCGAACAATCTTCTTGTTCGGTTATTCGAACTATCGGCATGGACTCCATTGCCGATCTTGATAGTGACGACATGTTGAATCAGTTTAGCTAGGGTTATTATTGTGTTGGAATGTAGAGTTTATGTGTGCAGAGATGAGATGGTTTGTGAACATAGAGGTGTGGTTAAATTATAGGAATGGAATGTTGGGTTGATTGGAACGTATAATTGGAGTGGATATATGTCAAGTAAAATGGGAGTGGATACAGCTTTCCATAAGAGGCATGTTATTTACACAATAAGAAAAAGTAAGTTTGCACAGCCCTTTACGGGCCGTAGAGGGCTCTACGGGCCTTGTAGAGGGTGTCAGTGTAATAAATGTTCAACCCTCTACGGCCCGTAAAGCCCTCTACGGCCCGTAGAGGTGGTTTGGTGGAGTGCATTTAAACCCTACACGAGCCGTAGAGTTCTCTACGGCCCGTAGGCCGTACGAGGTACGAGGTCATTGAATGAAGTGTCTGACATTCAGTGTGTCAGTCTGAAAAAGCTAACCCTCTACGGGCCGTAGAGGGCTATACGGCCCGTAGAAAACCTGGTTGTTGGGAGCATTAAACCCTCTACGGCCTGTATAGGCCTCTACGGGCCGTAGAGGGTCCAGATATATTCTTCTTCCTTGTCTTCTTTCTTCAGTTAACGAAAGAAAATTTAAAAACGCGGTGCACAAAAATCCGATCGATTCCAAGCTACCACGATGTCTTCGGGTCACTACGGTAATGTTTCGGATGAATAAATGGCGGTATTGAAAATGGCCCTGGTTTTTCCATAATATGTCGATTAAAAAAATAAATGGCGGTATTGAAAATGCGGGGGAAAGGAAAGTGAGATTGGGCTGCTGCTAGGCTGTTGTGTATGGGCTCGATGTGGGCTAAGGGAGTTTGGTTGGCTTTGGTTGTTACTAGACCAAAGCCATTTAGTATTGAATATGGTATTAATTAATAACAAGAATAAAATTTGGACATTGTTATGGTTATGGTTGGTAGGAGCATATCAAGCAAATAAAGTTTAGAGTTGATTTTAGGATTAAAATAAAGGGAAATTGGATTTGAACACCCTAAACTATTGACAATTGGCCGCTAACACACTAAACTACATAATTGAACAACATCGCACTGTACTTTCAACTTATTGGCCTGTATCATCCTCAGACTAACCATAGTTAATTTTTGCTGTTGTGACAGTATTTAAACATTTGTTGGTGGGGATGGAGGCGGAGAAGATGACCGGAGCCGAGGAAGGCAACCGGTGATGGCCGGAGATGGAGGCGGCGGCCAGAGGTGGTTGTCCGGCGGCGGCCGGAGGTTGTTGTCCGGAGGTGATTATAACAACACACATATGTGTGTTTTGTGTGTTCAATGATCTGCCAAAGAAATGCCCACATAGTGATTAATAATAATAAAAAGTTTTAGAAATGCCCCTTAAGTTTTAGTTTTTACATTTTGCTCACACAGAAGTTTTGGTTTTTACATTTTGGCCACGAAAACTAACCAAGTTAGACCTCAGTTAGTTTGGGAGTGATAAAAGCAAACAATTTAAAAGTTTGGAGTGCTAATGGCCAAAGTGATAGTTGGGAGTATTAAAATCCATTTTCCCATAATTCATTTATTCCAATCTAATCCATGTCAAATAAAGTCGAGTTACTAATGACCTCCATGTAAAACAAATTAAAATAAAACGTGTCAAAAACCCGACTCGCTTAGTGATCATTATTCATTCTTTGAAACTTAGGGCCTGTTTGGTAGCCTCTTAATGAGGTTCTGAACCATTCAACTCTGAATGATTCAACATTCAGACTGTTTGTTTTAACCTAAAAAATGCTCTGAATGGAATGGTTAAGAGCATTCACAGTAAACTCTCCATATTTTCTCTATAATTACTCTAAAAACAGTACTTTTTCTCACTTCTTTCTATTTAATAATACTTATTCTATATGATGTGGTTTCAACAAATACATTGTTGGCCTAAGAAATTAGAAAGAACCCAACTAAAGAAAGAACCAGACTCATGTTTTCAACATTTTTCATTCATACTCTATTAATAAAGCAACAAAGAAATCAACTACCCACTAACTAATTACTTCCTAAAAAATGTGTAGATAACTACTGATTTCTTATATCACTTAATTTATTCAGTTTTTGTTTTGAATCAGAATTCTTCTTCTTCACATGCAGAGCCGGACCTTCCTTTATGTCAAATTAGGCGATCGCTTAGGGTCTCCAAATTTTTAGGGCCCCATTTTTTTTTTCTGAAATGAAAAGCTATATATAGTGTATATATATTAAATATAGTTTCATTACAATGAAACAAATGTTACTATGTACGTAACTCACAAACATTATATATCCACTCTTTAACTCTACATCAACATTCACCATAAGACTAGAAGTAATATTATTCATTTGAAGATAAAAATCTTTACTATACTTTTTTATACCACTAAGATATAAGCCTTTTGTTTTTATTCTAGACAACCAACTTTGTTTCGAAAAAAAAAGCAAGCCTAGAAATTGATTAGGTTCTATATAAGTCCCGTCATGTTTCAACCTTTTTTGAGACAGAGCCCTGGATTAATGCTTCGCTTTGGGCCTCCAAAACGCTTGGACCGGCTCTGTGTACATCCATCTCAATATCAGCATTAAATCTACATTGGTTGATGGTTTCAGATATCAATAAGTCATTTATATTTTGATTTGTGTTCCAGTAGTCATTAATTGGTAATTTCTATATATACAACGTGAGAAAAGCTCAGATGAACTCATTTTCTTATTGAATTGATCATTAAAATTCAGTTGTCATTTAATTTTGTAAATTAATATCCTTTTGATAAATCTTGTCAGGTAAAACTTGTGGAGGTTGGATTGTTCTAGATTATCTACAACAATTTTGGAAAAGGGTAGTGATCCATGAGGTTAAAATTCCTAATTACATTTTATCTTTCTGTTTTTTTCTTGAACTATGTACACGCATTCCCCTCATATGTTTTAACCATAACTGAGCTGAGAGGGAAACCGATTAGCAGAAATGCCTTTTATTGGATCCCGTAACATGTATAGGCATCAAGGGACGTGTCGTTGGCGTTTGATATAATGCTTACGTTGTTCGTAAGAATGGTACGTGTATCTTTCACTATTTCATCTATATATCTACTGTTATTTCCATCGTAACAGTAATTTTTGTTAACCAAGAGTTTGACATGTTGACTTAAATGGGCCATGGTTGATTTGGGTACTTTTCACCTCAAATGGGTCAAACAATAATAATATAACCTAAAGTCTAATATCTAGGCATGCAACCTGTTAAACCTATTTATGAAAATATTTATATTATTTTTGTAAATTTCATGTTTTTGTAATCATAAATAGCACATTAGTATTTCATAAGAAATGGAAAAAAGGTTTGTGGGTCAATCCAAACTGGCCATCCTATCTCGCCTAGACTAATTTGACCGTAACTGTGATAACCGTCATTCTCATCTTTTAGCGAGATGTTAGTTTTATCCCTTCGTCGATTTTGGAAGTTGCACTTTTAGTCCCCACTGATCATTATTGATTTTTTTAATTTATTTATATTTATTTATTTATTTACACATAAATATCTACAAATACATTTCCACAAACACGTTTAAGCATGATATGAAAATGGATATAATTACAAAACCATACTACTACACAATTCCTAAATGCTTTGTACAAGTTTTATTTATTTTCTAAACCTACCCATTTTTTGATGAATTACTCCAAACATTTTTTAATATGTATTAAATAGAAAATAAATATGCAATCAAGTGTTGTTCAAGAAAATAAATATGCAATCGTTAACCATTCTATTTTCGTAACTGGCCAACATAATAAAGACATCATGGTTTGAATCAATATCTTTTGTCTTGTAACTGTTAACCAAAACCATTGTATAAAACTTATTGAATCAACTAAAATAAAATCGATAATATTATGACTACTCTTAAACGATTTTAGTGCATCATAAACTAACCAAGTGATTATCATTATGTTCTAATCACTTAACCATACTTGTCATTTTGTGTAAAACTAATAAAATAACAAGTGTATTATGTCTAATAACCTAGAATATCCTAAATGATTCATGTCATTTGGTTTGACTTTGATTTATGAAAATTATTTTCTAACTTTGTCAAAAACTAAATTTTATATTAATTGTGTTTTGCAGTTACAGTAATCATTCTATTAAATAATAATAATAATAATAATAATAATAATAATAATAATAATAATAATAGTATGTCATAGTTGACCACATTTCATTTGGAATTCCTTTAGTATGTAACACACATAATTTATGGCTACACATTTATATTACGGTTACAAGAATGTTTAATGAGCATCAAACTCTATTGACCACTCATTCGCCTATAAAAAAACTCGATACTTGTCTAGCGTCTACCATGAACACAAGCCAAACTCTTTAGTTAGCCCCTTTGCATGTCGTGTCGTTTAGTGTATCGCCTACTTCGAACCACCCATCTCCTTTGATGTGTTGATACATCGTCTTGACTAATCTACTAGGATATTGTTCACCATTTTTTCTTCGTTCCGTTGCAACCGGTAACCACCACCGCCGGTTATAGGATTCGGTTACAAGTTTCCTTCAGATCCTATAAATGTTTTTTTTACAAGTTTAAGGTGCGACCATAATTCGTTGATTCCTGTTAAATTCTTACAAGTCCATCACGACCAATGTGAGTATATATTTTCCCATTTTTTTACTGTTTTACTATTTTGGGGTGACTCATGTACCTTTTATCAAGTTTCTATTTCTTGTTACTAAAAAGCAGTTCTTATGTGTGTTTGCTTGTGTCATTTCGTGTATATATGACTTGTCAAATCATTAACCGTTGCGGCCTGGCATTTCAATGAATAGTACTATGGTATATACCCTTGTGACTCTGTTGAGAGTCCTTGTCATTGCTATGTATTGCATTACTACTAGCGCATACTATATATATTTCCTTTCTTTTCATAGGGTTGATTTGACCCGGATACCACTTATTACATTTTGCAAAATAACACATGAATTGCTAAATTTTCCTTACTATATGTATCAAACGGGTATGCTCACCAATACATTTTTGTATTGACCAAATTATTTTCGTACATGTTTCAGGTTCTTATGAGATCACTTCTAAGTTTTTGGAACTTAGACTTAGACTTGAGATTTACTACATTTTATTTTAGATTGTTAGTTCCTAAACGTTGTATTATTGTAATTTCATTTCAATGTAATAAATTACTTAGTCAATGTATCAAAATTTACATTTCTAGTCCATGAGCTATTGAACAATCGTCACTACGTGACACCTCGATGTTTTCGCCATCGGTTGGGGTGTTACAGTAACACGTTCCACCCACCCACCTATTTTGTTGTTAATGATTTCTAAGATGTTTAGCAGTTTTTTTATCTTGCAGATTAAGGGCCAATACTAATATGCAAAAAGGGGCCAATACCAAGTGGATGGTTTACAAACAAGTATATCATGTCATTTGAAATTGAAGGAGTCTGAAACAACCATTTTAAGCAGGAAACATATTAATACACAAAGGGGGGGGGGGGGGGAGTACCAAGTGGATATTTTTGTACGTTGGGAAGAAACACAAAGGCAAATCGCAACACTCGAGATTTTTCACTGGTGGTTATAGACAAGATAAGAAGATGTGTTTACTGTTTATATAATATAGATGGCAGAGTTGGTCGGATTTGTAATGAGTCTAAATGGGTCATTGTTTTGTAGTGGCAGTGACAAGTGGGTTGACCTGAAACACTTTTGATCCAATAATAACAATTCGTAACTAAATTGTAGGGTTAAATAAAGCTGGTAAATGACCGATTTGAAATTAAGATCTTTGTAATACCATATTTTATAAAAAAAAATAAGCGATGAGGAAAAATTTTACTATCATTTATTATAGTATTTCAGGTTGCAAGGCGCGATATTCACAGACTCTTGTGTCATTAAATATGTAGTTCCGTTATCAATGTATTTTGTTTTGAAGGTGTGCATGTTATTTGCTTTGAATGTACTATTTATACATTTTATGTGGCTTATTATTGTTTTTGAGTACTCAATTATTAGGTTAGAGAGCCCCGTTTACGGCTATATGCATATAATGTATACATGTGTGGCCCTCGGGGGTAAAAGTAAAGTTGGACTAATTTTAATGTTATTTTTCTAACTTCGTGAAAATAACGTTAAAAATGACGGACAATTAATCATGCATCATGTGGTGGCGTTGATAGCCAAAAGACAAGGGGGCACATGCACCAATCGGGTTTGTCCCGATTACTAAGTGTTATGTGCCTTATGTCCAAGGCTTGATATAAAACCACTATCGAGCCGGGGGTCTCACTAGAAGCAGCCTCTCTATTCCCACGGTAAGGTTGTTTACATCTTACCCTCATCGAATCCTACCTTAGCTTTTGCTATTGATGAGATTAAATGAGTATGATGACGATGACGGCTTATTAGGTTAAAGAAATGAAAGTTCATATCCACTTATAAGTGTTTTATTTGACCTTAGAATAATGCATAAATATATTGATATATCAAAGACAAAACACATGAAAATTAGTAACTAAACCATAACATAACAAAAAAAAAAATGGTTTTGATCCTTTAGGAGTTGTAAGAAATAAAAAATTTCTTTGTATTTTGTTATTTATTACCAAGAATGTAACGTATGACATAACTTTAATTTATTGCTAGCAATTCATATAAAGTTATAACGAAATACTATATGTCCCTCTGAATGTCATTTATAATCTTTGTCAGTCTTACTATTTTCATGGACATGTAATATGTATACATTTCTTTTTGCTTTAGTTTTGCGGTAATATCAAATCTTACTGTAATCAACTTACAATAAATAAGGTTTTGATTACCTTAGTTTACTACTGTATACATGTTGTTCACACGGCTACTAGCGTGGCTTGAACACATATATAAGGAGATCACATGACCCTTAAATTAGGGGCCGAGCTCCATATGTAAAAAGTTTCGGACGAAATACGCATAAATCTATACTTCTGAGCAGGGGAGCTAATGTCTTCAAAACCGGTTTTTATATCATACCGGGTTAAGCTTAAAAACGGTTCAACCGACCATACTGGACAGTTCAATCGGGTTTATCAGGCGGTTTAACCAGTTGTACCATGCCGCTCAACCGGTTTGTATAGGCTGTATGAACCAGTTTTTAAAACATTGTGTGGCCCCAATATAGCTTCACCCTTGCATACGGTTATACCAAAATTAGTACTAATTCATTTATCTCATTATATGTTTGAAGCTATTTCGTTATTGTTTTTTTTTTCCTTAAAAATGGATTATACACAACGAAACAGTTAAACCACACCAGCTAAATAAAAAAATTGAGTTAATATATAAGTGAATTAATCAACTTATGTGCCTACAAATCCGAGTTGAATAAGACGTTATTTGTTAATTCACATACACAAAGTTAATGTTGTAAATTTCAAGAACCCGTCCCAATGGATAGGTATAATACTAGTTCAAACATTATAAAACAAGAGACATAACTCAAGTATTTTATATATTTTCAGCAAACCTCAACATATTGTAACCCGTAAACCTGTGATAATTCATTAGATGCGAATAATTTATCTTATACATTGTTAAACTTTCCATATGTTAACATAAATATATGTTCATCCACCATGTGAGACTAAGATTTGATTTTTGTGTTTTTCTATTGACCACATTATTTGTATCTTACTTTATTCACGAGTTCTAACCTTATATATTATATATGAAAAAAGCATTATCAACATTGATCTCATTTTAACTCCCCACAATGATATAGTTATCTATACATGATTTGATGATATAGTTAATCTAAATCTCTTATTATAATTGACGATGTTATAATGGCTAAGGCAAAATAGGTGTTTGTCAAATTGAAGAGAAAGAAAAATGATGTCAACAATATATACCACAATACATACATATACATGTTTATAAAAGTTGAAGCTCCTACAATATCATCAAATCAGAACCAGGGTAGACAAGGATGTCTTGTATGAACAAAAATAAATCATATTTTTAAAACTAAGTCCAAAAATACATACAAACATAATCAAAGTAGAAACAAAACATACAAAACTTGAGTAACCTTGCTTGCCAAAACACATTCACTTCTTTCGATGTATTCAAACGGAAAGCATCTTGCTTGGTTGTTTTCCCTTAACATTCACCTTTGGTCTAATCATTCTTGTTATGAACAAAGAAAAATAATTTATAAGAGTTTGTTATCTCTTTAGTTTTCTCAAGTAATTACTAAGAGGGAGGTTGGAATTGCGTTTTGAATCTGATTTTTTGTCACACCCTCAAAATCCACTTGCGGAGCTTTGCCGCGAGGTGCGTGACAAACCAGGATCCAAGTCAACGATCACAATAAACAATCTAAATGAACATATGCAATTTCAAAAACATAGTTTAAAATCCCAAAATACAGCGGAAGCTTATTCTCAAAACATAATCCAAAGTAAACCAAATTATTCAATGTTTGAAAACCATGCAATCCTAACTAGACGTCGTGCAGACGCGTGCGCCCTAGTTCCGTAGTGCTACCTTAGCGACCTGAGAAAACATGTAAGAGTTACGTCAGCACAAAAATGCTGGTGAGTTCACAGGTTTTGTAATCAAAGTATCAAGTTCAACCTGTCCATACTATATCAATTTGTAAACCAAGTACGCTAGCTAGACGTATGTTTTGTTACTACAACGATTGGAAAACCATTACTAACTCGCAAACCAGATGTTGTGCCCGAATAGTAAACATGTTCCTGTTTGAGACAATATGCACTCGCCCGGCCCTCCAAGCCGACGAGCGGGGTTGGTTACTCCCAATAGATCTATTCACATTTCCCCGTTGTGCTAACCCGCACATTCATGGTTTCCCCCGGGACTTCCAAAGATCGTATAGTAAACCATAGAAACCCATAATATGACAGTTGTTACCAAAACATAAGTTTAACACATGTTTTCTCCCCCGAAAAGTGAAACCAGTTAAAAGAGGGGCCGTAAACTCACCTTAGGTTGCGTTACTTCGTAATACGAATAAAATCAGCAAGCTATGTTAGCCCCGTAAGGCGGCGACCTAACATATGACAGTTACAAGTAGTTAGACTAATAACCCGTAGGTTAGTTAGTCCCTAGATGTCCAGACCATAACCAAGTTCGTTTGAAAACACTATGACTGTTAAATTAACCCAATGTACAAGACTCGACATCCCATTGGTGACCCGAGACTCCCCGTGTTATACTTGCACTCTCAACATACAATCATGCAATCACACTTAACATACGTTAAAGTCCAACAAGTTGTAGCACGTAGTTCAAGTATCACTTAAATAAATCCGAACACATGTTACCAAGTTACTAGGTATGCTACGGGGTTCCTAGCATGTTCCTAGGTGTCAAATCGGGTCCCGAAATGCTAAATTACACTTACAGCAGCAGTACAGGCGATTAGGAAAAGTCAACTAGTGATTACGTGGGTCAACAGGCATTTAGGAAGGCTAATCGCCTATACTATAGGCGATTAGGGTTATATGGTATGCAAATTAGGAGTTTATAGGCGATTACGTCGTAAGGCATGCAATTCAGGGCTTAACTAGCAATTAGGATCGTAAATGCATGAAGTAAAGGCATTTAGGCCCCTATTCGCCTATAGTATAGGCGATTAGGGTTCCTATTCGCCTATAGCACAGCTGTTCCGGTTTTTCGCGCGTTTAACACTCCAAATCAAATCCAGAACGTATGTAAACATCAAATATCAATCAAACAACCATATCAAACATATTTCAATCAAAATCCTTCATTTAACCTCGTTCTATCAGCCCTGCATGCAACCATGTATCCCAAAAACAATACACATAGCATGAAACATCACATTAACATGCATAACCGTAACCCTAATGAACAACTACTCAGATCTCATCAACATGCTATCATCATCAATCTGTAACTACCTTAATATCATGCTAACAATCCTTCTTGAATCACAAAAACCCTATCTTTTAATCATAAACACACATACAACATGCATAATAGCTAGAATCCAATTAACAATGATTATTAACGAATTTCAGAAGACACATACATTTATAAACAGGTCTGGACCATTAGGGATTCAATAAAACATTATTAAAGGTTGCATGAATGAAAACCACACCTTAGATTTATGATAGATTGATGTAATAGGCTTGAAATCTTGTGTTTTGATCCAAAATCGTGTTCCAGAGGTTGTGTGTGTGTTGGGACGAGTTGTGGGACGACTAGGGTTGTTATAATGAAGTTTAGGAGGTCAAGTATTGTATTTATAGGCGTTTTTAGTCGTCAGGTACGTTACAGGCGAGTACGCAGCAGCATCAGGCGAATAGGGCTCCTAATCGCCCATAGTATAGGCGATTAGGGCCTATTCGCCCCTAATGAAACCCTACTCGCCTCCCCTATAGGCGATTACAGTTCCTAATCGCCTATAGGGTCTGGTTCAGCATATTTGGCGCGTTAAACTCCGTTTTAACATATGTTAACACATTTTCACATACCGACAAGTCACATAATGATTGTAAACACATTATACTTGCAAACAAACACATTCACACTCGTTCACCAATTCCCGGGACTCGAGACTTGTATGTTCCCTATGCTCTGACGCTTCTACGAATCGTCACCCTTTGTACACTTGGTTAAGGACTGACATCTAATGAGCCTCTAGACTAACATCTAATGATCCTCTATACTAAACTAACAGTTCCCGAACCGTAACACGACTCAACTAACCCAGTTAAGTATAATATACGCGTGACTCGCTAAGGTAGACTTTAATCTAGACAACGTTGTTAATCGGAATTTGCCGGGTGTCACATTTTTAGATTATTGCGTTTTGAAAACACAGATAATCAGTTTTTAGTGTTTGGGATTGCGTTTTGAAAACGCAGATAATCAGTTTTTTAGGCTACCAAAACGCAATAATCTATAAGCAGCTCCACCCCTGCTTTTCCAAAATGCATAATCTGTTTTGAATAATCAATCCCAAACACCCCCTAAATCATTTAATTTTATAAGGAGTTTTATCTCTTCACTTTCTTCTTTTTAAATATTATCATGTTACAAGAATATGATGACATATTATTATTATTATATAATTTAAAGCAATTTAATTGTATTTATCAATTTATCAAGTAATTCATTAATCAATTTAGTGGTCATGTAAAAAGACTATTTTGCACCCTTACTCACTTCATTAAATTGTTGTACCATAAAAATAAAATGTTGTAATTACTTAAATTTGGTTGGAATCCTTGCTAGATGCTTTATAATATAGTATAGATATAGATAAAATAAATGGGCGTCACAATAAAGGTACTAAGTAATAGCTATCGAAAAATAAAAGTATTTTGAATATTAAATGAATATTTTGTTGATGTTTTGGTTGTTTTCTCAGTTGTTTTTGTTGACTGTTCACTTAAAGGAAGCATAAGCGCGCAAAGTAGGATCACTATGAAAGTACTAAGCAATAGTTATCGATAAGCAAGAACACCTTAAAAAAGGTTGGGAACGATTTGTAGATTTTAGAACATGAACGAGTAACGTGTTCTTTTGTCCAAAAAAACTCAGGTTGATTTGTGTGTTCTATGTCGACTTTCTTGAATGTGACCATTGATGAATGTTAATGTCTGTCATTGTGTGTTATCCATTTGTAGTGTTGTTTATTGACCCGTATTTGCGTCCGTTGTTTGGAAACGTTTTATTCAATGTCATTTGCAGATTTCATTTTTCACATGTTAGGTTGATTTGCGTGTTTTATGTCGACTTTCTTGAATGTAACTGTTTGGATGTTTGTTGCAGGTTTTCGTTGTCCGTGTGCAGCTGTGTGTTATTCTGTTTATGCAGGTATGCGCCTTTTTATTGCATTTTCTTGGTAGGTTCTTAGCTCCAGTGTCTTGTAGATACGTTATCTAATAGTGTCTTCGCTGCGGTACACCCAGAGGCATGCAGCAACATCAATGTCTCCAACGGTCACAAAACGGCATCTGCTTCACTCAGAAGGGAACACCACTAGCTTATATACAAACACTAATAAACATTTTTTCTTAACTAACAAACAAACATGAGCAAAAAACGAGTTCACTTAAGTATTCGGTTAAACTTAAACAAACAAACAATTCCCTGTTTTTTCGTTTTTTTACAGCCCTAGTTAAAAACATGGCATGAAGCATTGCAAAAAAATATGAAGCACCTGTTTGTTATGGCTGTTGTGTAAATGAAGCTAGCTAATGTACATACTCTTTTAAGAAACATAAACCAATAGATATCTTCTTCTACTACGAAATAACATCACTAATACAGTCGTCATATATGAAGTTCCCATTGGACCGGCGTCGGTTAAACCTTGTTGTCAGAGATTGTGGCGGCATCACCCTCCGAGCCTCCACGCCTCTTCTTTGTTTCACCATGTCTAGATCTCCTTGGCGCCTCGTCTTCACTCTCGCTTTCACCGTTTTTTAAAGTACTTCCACCCCCTGGTTGTGTCTCATCTTCAAGCCCAGGAGTAACACCATCTCCGCCACCACTATATCGGTCGTTACCACTAACTGCTGCTTGATCCCTCTTGGTACGACTCGTATTCTGAGAAGTTTGTAGTTGCTGCTGCTGCTGTGGAAAACCAGGCCGGCCACCTCTTCCGGCCGAACCCATGAATGGAGGCCGTCCAGGTCCAGGCCCAGGTCCCATCATCATCCCGAATCCACCCCCTGGAAAATTTCCATGGGGCCCAGGACGGCCATGAAACATCATATTAGGAAACGGTGGGCGTTGAAAATCACCAGGGAATCTAGGCCCAAATTGGCCGAATCCACGAGGGCCCATGTTCATAAGATCAGGGACGGGAAACCCGTCGGGTCCAACTCCACCGTAAGAAAATCCATCAGGGCCCATCATGTTCATGAGAGGAGGGAAACCTCTCATTCCAGGCATAGGGCGAGGTCCCCTTCCTAGTGGCATATGAGGTGGCCATAACCCTCTGCCTCTCCCTCTGCCGCCTTGTGCAGCCATGCCAAAACCCTGTTCATAACTGTCATCCTCTTCCTCACTCTCTTCTTCTTCCTCCTCTTCATTGTCCTCAAACGGAACAATATCGGGATTTTCAGTTACATTCTCTAAATTTACTCCTTTCGCCTTCTCTTCTTCTCGTTTTGATTCTGCTTCAAGTGACACTGCCTGTAAAAATAACACGCAAATAAGTTAATATCCTTTTTTTTGCACTATCACATGACCAACTGCCGGTTCGTAAGAAGAAGCCAAGTAAAATGATTCAAAAGTCTAATCACTACTTATGTATATAAGGTTTCCCTCTCGTTTAAGTGTGGGTTTGAATTTCTGATATGGCACGAAAACTCGACACAAACCTAAACATGAAATTCAATCATCATCATCATCATCATACTCAGTTAATCCCACCTATAGCAAAGCTAAGGTAGGGTCTGAGGAGGGTAAGATGTAGACAGCCTTACCTCTACCCCCTAAGAATAGAGAGGCTGCTTCCAGTGAGACCCTCGGCTCGATGTGGTTTGGTATCAAGCCTTGGACATAAGGCACAAAACACTTAGCAATCGGGACAAACCCAATCGGTGCATGTACCCCTTTGTCTTTTGGCTATCCACGCCACCACATGATGCATGATTAACCGTCCGTCGTTTTTAACGTTATTTTCACGAAATTAGTAAAATAACGTTAAAACTAGTGCAACTTTACTTTTGCCCCCCAAGGGCCACACATATATATACATTATATGCGCACACCGTAGGTGGGGCGTGTCAGTTTCAGGTCAAACCCGCGAACACGTTTAGCTAAACAAATTTTAGCCCGTTTATTTTTTTAAGAAGTACATGCCCTTTTGGGAACATTAAAATTTAAAAGCATCATAAAACATGTAATAAATCACAATAACTTTAAAAAAAAAAAAAGCAAAGGTACCATGAGTTCACTGTCTGGTTCAAGATACAAAAGAGACGCCAATTGTTCACCAATCGAGGGCTCTAGCTCTTGACAATCTCGGCTTATCTACCACCACAATGCAAAACAGGTATAACAATGATAACGATAAAATAAGAAGAATTAGGAAAAGATAGCAAGAGATAGTACCTTCACAGGTAAATTCTCATTGTAAGGGTTCCTCAGGTGGCGAGTTTTATGGAATGACAGTTCACATAGCTGCAAAGCCGATAGAATTTACATTTCTTATTCTTTAACTCATTGATCTTACAAAAAAATGGCGACAAAATATTTCTTTGACTTCGGAGACTTTGATACAAATCATTTTTACGGGCTGCAAATAATGTACCTTAAGCCATCGCACACAGAAATTCCGCCCATAATGTGCAGTCCCGTGTTCAGACTTCCAGTTGCCACCACCAACAGAACCACCAATTTTAGAAGTCATTCTTGCACAGCCCTGGGAAACATTAATAAACATATATCATTTGATGAGCACAAAACATGATTAAAAGTGATTAGTAAAGATTCTCTCTTATTTGTTGTGTTAATTATGTTTGAAACCCACCTGAAAATGGCGTGTCCTGTTGACAGAAAATATTAAAATAACATTTTCAACAGAATCAAAAGCCTCATTTAGTTTAGCCTCGTTGCTTCTTTGGGTGGCCCACACTCCTTGTTGAACTGATAACTCAAGATTTTCACGGTTGCAACTTTTTACAATAAAATACCTAGTTTTTCATGTATAAAATATCAGCAACAAAAAACCACAATGAAAACTGCAAATTACTGTGAGTAGGAAACACAGAAAATTATGCCTATAAACAACAAACAATAATCTTACAACTTGCTAGCTTGAGCTGCAAGAAAAAGCCAACAAAAATATGTTTAAAAGTAACTTGGTGCGTAATCAAATTCTCTTCCACTCGGTTAACTTATATAGGTCCTCAACAACTGACAGACCTCCAGTTTTTTCAATTCCAACCCCAACATTTATTTGGGCCTCAATTACCGAAGATAAAACGCACGACATAAGATACATCAAAGTTTCATCTATTTATTACCTGCATCCGCGGCATAAAAATTTAAAACGAGAGAGTATAAAACATAAACTTGACTAAATGGATAGCCTAGGAAGAAAGAAAAGGACCATGTTTATTAAAATTATAACAATAAACCTTTTTGATTAATACTACAAAATACATTCGCATAATTCAAGACCTAGAAATGTCACAAAATGCTTTAGGTACTTGTACATATTACTTGTAAGTGTAGCTAGCTGTAATATATAAGCAACCTGATTCATCTTGTGAATTCCGTGATGCCAAAAAAATGCATTTTTTTATCAGCTGATATGTTTCATTTGTTGATGTTGCCAAACACTAGTATTGGAAATGCTATAAGCCATTTATATTGCAATGTCACAACTTCTAAAACGTTTCATCCTTAATAAACAAAATCAACAGCCGAAGAAGATGAGAAGGTACATTATCCAATTACAACACCAATAACTGAAAACTGTAATTATTTATAACAGACAAAATATGATGGAAGTGGAACCCTCAAATGGCATCCACATTTAGGATACATACAGTAATTAACAAAACCTATATAAATCTTATATCTCCTTAACGCACCTTGATGTTCCTTGAGGCAATGGGATAGAAGTTCTATTAGCTTGATTTTGTTGACCATTTGACTGCGCTTGTGACTGAGCTAACTGGCTAACCTGTTGCTGCTGACGTGGTGACAAAGGCGCCACAGGCTGCATTGAAGCAGAATCTGTGGTACTAGGTCTAGTACCTTGATTTGCATCATTGTTACCGTGTGGAAACTGAAATTTGTCAGATTGTTGCGAGTTGTTGGCATTTCGGTTTTGAAAAAACCTATTAGAATTGCCATAATTGTAAGAAGTTAATTGCTGAATCTTTTGGAGTACTTCTTCCACCGACGGAGGAGGTCCCGGGAGCTTTGCGTGCCTGTATCGACAGTCAGGACCGTTTGGACAGAATCCCAACTTGTACCTACATTTTAAGATCAACATCAATAACATTCCCTAATGTTCAAGTACTCATAAACAGATTGCAGACACAGTTGGTAAAAAAAGAAGGGTGTGTTTATACTAACTTCAAAATCCATGAATCACTATCAAAAACCAATAATATGCATCCAAATATTAAAAAAAAAAAAAAAAAAAAAAAAAAAAAAAAAAAAAAACCCGAAGATCTACTGTGTGATCCAAACACGGTTTACATGTCTATGAACACCTGCTTTAAAAAAGTAGGAACTTTAATACTAGGTCTAACATCAAATAAATCAACCCATTATTAGCCAGTCGATTATTTAGTATATTGTTATGAGAGGGAAGGTGATCAGAATCGTAGCTCTGATACCATACGTAATAAATACGTCAGGATTATCTCTAAATAATGATAATTATCTATTCCTAAAATATAGTAACAATATACTAAATAACCGGCTGGCTAAGACCGATGTCTTGGTTTTGTGCCGCACCAAGGAGCTAAAGGCGTGCCTCAAGTAATTCTGGGTCGACAATTAGGGTCGGTGGGAGGTTCATATGCATAAACAACCTAAAAAGCTGACAAAGTTGCTATAACAGAAAGGTGTGTCACACTTAACTTCAAGATCAATATATCACAATAAAAAACAAATCATATGCGTCTAAAGCTTATATACTAAACGCCCAAACAGCGCTAAGGCAAACAAAAGTATAGGAAAAGCCAATGCCATAAGACATATCTATACACTCCCCACAAAGTCCAGTAACCCTAATACGACGTCCTGGTCATGACCTCGGAGAGGCGCAAGTCTAGCAAATCCTACCTAATCAAGTCAAACCTATTATACCCCCAATTATCCTTACAGTACTAATATTAAATCACACACACACATGACACATGTCATAAAACCCTAATTAATAAAAACTAATTAATAAAAACCAACCATCAAACTGCACTGCACTGCACATAAAACCCTAAAAAAAACACTCATCCAAATTAAATAAAAAAAAAAAAGAAGCAAACTTTACATGTTACACTCCTTAATATCCTCATTAGAATGCTTATAAACACAGTCCTGTTCACGGCACTCTCCGTACAATCTAAAAAACCTACAAATAGGCATCCTTGATTTATCATACTGATGGAGGAACCCACAGGCCTCTCCTTTCATACAGAGGCTTCGGAGCCAGTGGCGGCACACGGTTTGCCGGTAGCTTCTCCGGCCGGAAAAGTTGTTGGGGGCGGCGGATGAGTCGGTGGCGGCGGCGGAAGGAGGGGCGATGGCGGCGGATGAGGAAGGTGGAGCATTGTCGGTGGGTTGATGGATGACGGGGACGGAGGCGGTGGGTTGGGTAGGGGCGGTGTCTAGACCGCCTTCGAAGTCGAAGCTTAGACCTCCTTCTCCATCTTCCATGCTTATTATTATTATTATTATTATTATTATTATTATTATTTGCAGGGAGGGTCTGTTATATTATATGTTAAAGACTTATTAAAACAACACTCGTTTGCTTCTTTTATGAAGTGATCAAAGTCATCACTTACGTGTTTATGTGTAAGTCTAGCCTCTCACGTTTTATAAAAATTTTTAAAATAGACATTATTAGAGTTAGAGATAGAGATAGAGATATAGTTTAAACTTTTTTAATTTGTAACAAATTTAGTATAAATAAATATTTGTAATTTATAAGGGGACGGGGTGTAACCGATGAATGGCACTGGTACCTCATTATCAGCACGTGTTCACCGTTGTCGTGGTCACGGGTAATAAGACTCTTGTAGTCTCATGGAGAGTTTCCGTGGTCTATCTCACGGGTGCAGAGGGGGGGAGGGAACCAGGTGTTTCACGGATGCTTTACTGGTGGTGCTGCCGGTGGGAAGGGTTCACCAGTGGAGGTCCAATTGGCGGGCTGTGATTGGTTCGTTACAGGTGCTCAACGGATGCTTCACGGTAAGTACTCCGTCCTCCCAAACACATTTAGTTCTCATATGTTAACTGATTTTAGAGACTAAAAGTGTCACAAATTTTAAAAGTTTTAGACTTATGCTTGGAGAGTATTTTTAAAATTTTAAAAAACAATAGGGACTATATGTGTACTTTGCTCAAAGATATAGGTGTCCTGTCATACCGAAGACATGAAGAGGTTGTTTCTCGGGAGTCCTGTGACTCCAAATATAGATAAGCTAAAAGTATATTAGAAATATGGTGATATAATAAACTAATATACTCATACATATACATACCCATAAGATACACACATATAGGGAGAGAGACCGACCAAAACTAAGTGCTTAATAACCTTAGCTTTACATTTTCGCGAACTCTTATCCTGGATCATTTTTTAGAGAGGTGCAAATCTAGCAAATCTTTCTCTCTCCATCTTATTCTTAACGTTTATCATTAATTTAATGTACAAGTACTCGACAGCAAATTATAAAAAAATAAAAATAAATAACCATGTCAGTAAAAAAAACTAACCAAGTTAATGTCTTGTTAGTGTAGGGATGACACAAGAAAAGAATTTATGCAATTTCCCAACAAACAAACATACTTTTTCCCTCTACATTTAGGTCTTCTTAGTTCTTACAAATGACTTTAATCACACAATATTTTTATAGTCAAACTTATTATGATAAACAAAGGGCTAACAAACATACAAAGAGGTTAAAACTAAAGAAAAAAAAAATATTTGTTTAGCAATTTGAGACTTGAATTTAGTCTAACATTACATTTGCCAAACAAATACTTTTTTTTTTAAACATTTTCTTTCCTATTTTACCCTTCCCAAGACAAATCTTTCTTATGCTTTTGTTGCTTCCCTCTACCCTTTTCAAGCTTCCCACTTGCATTATTATTTTGCTTGCTAACACTTCCTTCCTGTGCACTACACATTTGTGACTTGAGTTTGAACCCAAACTTTTTTGACATATTACCCCAAGCACTACCGCCGCCGCCGCCGCCGCCGCCGCCGCTACCGCCCTTAGCCCGACCCAGTTTTTCAATCTCCTGTTTCATGTTTGAACACTCTTTTTCGAGCTCGGACACCCTCAACCTCATGCTATCCATGCCCACTTTCAGAACTTGATTCTCTCTCACAGCCGTGTTCCAACCGCCCTCTTGTGACGCTGCACCCAACCCGCTTCTAAACTGCCTTGACCCGTCTGCAAGATTGTCCGAGACCAAGAAACAGCCGGCTATGGAGGTCCTGAGCTGCAACTGCTCAAAGAATAGAACTTGGACTATGATTCGTAATGGCAATCTTTCGTTCTGTGCGGCGTGTGTGCAGGCTTCTAATGATAGTTTTTGGCAATCCATGAGTCTGCACAGCTGTTCTCTATCTGCTTCTGCTAACCATGGATGAGACTGCATTTGTAAAATTAGCAAATATCAGATTGCTGATTATACCCTTCAAAAAACTGGTCTTGCAAAGATAAACTGTAATATGTGTTTTTATGTCAAGTTTTCCTATTCTGTCATTAACGGATAATGTACATGTAACTGATAATAAAAACATATCTAACGGGTCAAACTGGTAAAGTAAAAAAAATATATATTAGAAGAAAACATGTCAAATGGGCCAAAAGTCTCCGAATGTGTATTTATGCATAAACATACAAAATCCTATCATTCTAAGTTATTATTCTTAAAACAAATTAATATTTGTAATGATAACTGACATACTAAGTGTTAATAAAAAATTGAAAACTTTTGGACCGAAGTCACTGCAGTGGCGGATATAGAAATGTTTTTCAGTAGTAACGTTTTTCATTTTTTTCATTTTAGTAGCAACGTTTTCCAAATTTCGTAAAAAAAAAAAACAAATTTTCCACTACGCGCGCGAAATTGAGCCGCAACGTACGCGGCACCTAGTCCCATACTAGGTCCGCCCCAGGAAGTCGGTGTTTCGGATCAACACAACCTGAGCCTGGCCAGTTTTGACAAGTACCAAAAAATTATATGTCCCAACCCGTTACCCAACATATCCATTTTGCCATCTCTAGTGAAAAATAGTACCTTCAAATAAATGTCGATTGCACGATACAAACCATCATCCAACGGTCTAGCATACTCAGGAACAGCCTCAGCAAGAGACATAAATTTTGGGAGCTTCAAATTAACATCAGGTGCAACTTCTGCCAAGTAACCGTCAATGAGCTTAGCCACCATCGTGACAGGTGTCAAAGATGGTGAACCCAACAAACGTTCATCCTCGATAGAACAAGGAGACGCACCGCCCGTTGCCTGATCAATAGCCATAAAATGCTCAACCATCCGTTGCACACACTCAATGTTATACAAAGTTTCCATTGAGTAAGAAAAATTCGGCATTAACAAATCTTCAAGAGTCGCCTGATCAAGCTGCATCCCAATCCTTTTTTCCAAATTTAATATGCAAGACGGACTAGCCCGAAGAATCAATGCGGTTCGTAAAAGCCCGAATAAAAACTTGGTTGAAACTAGACCTTTTTGCATTGGAAGTAAACGGTCAACTTCTTCGAGTAAATTCTTTTGGTCCTCTTCCGATGGCGGCTCAATGGCGGCCAGGCCCACCGGTGCGCTTTTCCGGCGGCTTAACCCTGGTAAATACTTCTTTGCATAATACTCAAGAGAACCCGCAATGATTTCTTGTTTAATCCCACGAGCTTCCATTGCCAAAGTCAATCTTTTGTAAATAGGCAACGTCAAAGATGAAACGTCATCATACCACCAATCAGAGCTCACGTTTTTAGGCCGGGCACCGGTGCTTATACCGTTCCACAAGACACTACCACCCGGGCTCTGCATGGGCCCACCGTGGTCAATCACGGGCCAACCAAACAAATTTGGGTCTGTGCTCGCCTTGACCGCCAGTGACTCTATGCACCGTTTTGTAATGTTAAGCTCTTCAGCATGAGGGATAATTTTTTCATCGCCACACGTTTGAAGTGCTTTTAAAGAATCCTTCCAATTTTTAAGCACAACTTGATTAAAGAAGATTTCACTTTGTGAAATTAAGTTATCTTCACCATATTCTTCAGTCATTTCTAGATACTCAGCCGCACAACGGAGGTGTACCACATTCGAGGCGGTGATTTCGTGTTTTACACCATAACAAAATTTAGCAACAAGTTCAAATGTTTTGGCCCCACCCGGAACGTCGTTTAGGCTAATGGTACAATTCGTGTCTCCTTTTTCAGATGCATCCGCTATCAATCTTTCCATAACCCCACTTCTTGAAAGCAAAGGGAACTGCACAAAAAAAAAAAAAAAAAAAAAAAAGAGTTTGAGATCGTGTATTCATGTATGAAAGCAAAATGCTTGATCTGGTTACAGTTTAAGGTGAGAAATAGGCGGAAAGAGAAAGTTGGATGATAACGGAAAACGTTTTAAGGTGGAAATGACTAACTTTTAGTTACGGGTCAGGTTCTATTGACTTGCAATTTGCAAACACATTTTTGTCCATTTTTATGTATAATAATGTGCTAAATATGATTACAAAACTGTATTGTTATTATTATTATAATTATAAATTGTTTGTTTGATAGTCAAAGACAAAGTAAGACAACAAACAGAGAACATAAGAAACAGGAAAGCTTACCTTATGGAGATGGAAAGACATATCTTCCACTTCAACAACAATATCACTTGGGAGACCGGTTGTGCAGAACCTACAATAATATTCATATTCAAACGCCCGAATCAGCGCACAAAAAAGAAACAAATTCGTTCGGAAAATTAAATAAAGCCACATTGTGTTTGATTACATAAATCCCTCAACCCCAACAAAAAAAAGTCAAAATAGCCGATAATAGCTCAAGATCACTAGTTATTTAAAAAAGATGATATCGCTGTGTATATACATTAATCTTTATGAACAGATGTGAGGCTAAACATGAATAGCATACTATGTGCGATCAAGTTAATGTTCCAAGGGTACGTGTCTTTTGACTTTTGAGCTTAACATATTATTACTTTTAATCTTCAAAACCAACACAGGTTCTACAAATTCTGAAAAAACACAATGGTAACTATACTAAACTTACAGCTGCAAAATATAGTGTAAAATCAAAAATTAAAGCATCAATGCAATCAGGTTTCAGTTGATAGAAGACATGAACCAGCATACTCTTTGACCTTTCAGGTCAGACGTACCGCGTTAACCTTGGAAAACATGATGGTAATTTTTATAAACTAGATGGCTGCTAAATTAAACATGGTGTAAAATTGAGAAAACACCCCCTCAATGCAAACAAGTTATCCTTTGACTTTTGAGGTCAAAAAAAATATTTTTAAACTTCAAAATTAAGTGATTAACACAGGTTCTTTAAATTTTGAAAAACAAGATTGTAACTTAACAAGCAACCCTGGGCTCCCTTTGACAGAACAAAATGCCCCTTTGGCTTTTGAGGTCAAAAACATCACATTTTAACTTCAGCACTAATACAGGCCCTTTAAATTAATAATAATAATAATAATAATAATAATAATAATAATAATAATGATAAAATTAAAAAAAAAAACTACGTCCCAATTTAAATGTCCATCTTTCTATTTTGGTTGTCCCAAATTAAATGTCCATTTCCAAAAATAGAAATGCAATTTCCAGTTTTGCCCGTAAAAGACAAAACACAATGAAAGATTTGAGGATATTATTATCATTTTACAACATACAAACAAAAGATTTCTTAATATGTGTGTTTGTGGGCCATGACATTTAAATTGGGACGAAGTGAGTAAATTTTAGGAACACAAATTTGATGCTAAACTTGAAAAAAAAAAATCCTAATTGAAGAATGATTATTGATTAACCATCTAAAGTCCACAGATCATCAAGAAATTCAAGAACCACAAAAGTCATAGCATATTAGCATACTAGTAATATCATTCTATCAAGTTCCAAATCATACTCCTCCATAATGCATACACATACATTAATAATCAATTACATGCTATAAGTATTCAATATATCAAACTAAAAAAAAAAAAAAAAAAAGACAAGTTATACAAATATTAAAAATATATCAGAAAAAAAAATGAAAAATTTTACAAATATTAAAAACACATACCAAGCCTGCCCTTGCTTCTGAAATGCATCTGCTTTAGACCCTAACTTCATACAAGCCATTATTGCCACTTAACCTCCAAGAACCCTAATTTTCACCCAAATTAACAGAACCCAACTTCATAAACCTATCAATAAGAAGAAACCCACATTACATAACAAAAAAGTAAGCAACTTGATCCTAACCCACTTGAGAAAAGTAGAAAAAGATCCAAATTAGGACAATAAATTTAGGTCAACCCCTTCACAGACACAAGAACTGAACCACTACTCACCCACCCACTTGAAGCTATTATTAATAATAATATTATTATTGCTGGTCTGACAAAAGACACCAGAAGATTCCAAATATTAAGAGGTCAACTAGGGTGCGCACATGGTGTGGAAGAAGAAACACACAAATACAATCAAAGAAAGAATAAGATCTCTCTGCCCAAATAGTCCTAACCCTTCTTTATTTCAGTCTTGTTGAGAAACTCAAAGAGTGTGGGTCCTTTGGGTTGTTATTATTATTATTAACCTACTCTTTATTTTATAGGATTTTGAAGAATCTTCAATACGTTAGGCAGTTGCCCAGTTGGTTGTGTGCAATTATGGCATTTAGGAATGGTTTGATTTATGAGAGCTCGGGTTTGACTTAGACCACAAGGTGTGGTTGCCGCCCCCCACCCCTATGCCGCCCCATCACCTGGGCATTTTGGCCCCACCACCATGTTTGGCCCGGTTTAAACGGCAAAATAATGCCGATGATGCCGCCCCACCACCCATGCCGCCCCTGGGGGGTGGTGTAGGGAGGCCCGGCAAGTGGATGCCACCCCTATGCCGCCCCCCATACCCATTAGTCTTAGGAATGGTTTAGTTGACGAGAATTTGGGTTCGGCTTGTTTTGAGCTTTATTTAGGTAGCTTGAACCTTTTTTTTTTTTTTTTTTTTTGATAATAAAAGATTTCATTAAACCAAATACAGCCAATTACAAGTGATACGTACGTAAACGGGTCACAAGTTACGCCGCTACCCCTTTGTTGGTGATTAGTTTTTAAACTCGTTTTATTTACGTTTAACTCTGCTGGTATTGAACTTGTATTTCGATTAAGTTTTTTTTATTATTTATTAATTAATTTATATACATTTTTAATTAGTTACTTTTATATTTATAGTCTTAAATGTTATTAGTTATTTACAACATATTATATAATATTTTATATTTTATTATTCATTATTATATTTTATATATAAGGATAATTATATATATATATATATAATACAAATCTATGAATATAATATGCACGTTTAGGCTCGCGAGTTAGCTCAAGCTCAATAACTGAAACACGGGCTCTGGGTCATTTAAACCAACTCGATTGAAGTTTGTAGTGATCCGATTTCAAATGACTCGTTAGCAACATGACTTGTAACACTCATTAGCATTTGATTATAACTTTTATATACAACATAATACATTTTGCATATTTAGAGGGTGTTTGGGATTGTGTTTTGAATCTGATTTTTAGATTATTGCGTTTTGAAAACGCAGATAATCAGTTTTTAGTGTTTGGATTGCATTTTGAAAACGCAGATAATAAGTTTTTAGCTACCAAAACGCAATAATCTATAAGCAGCACCACCCCTGTTTTTCCAAAACGCATAATCTGTTTTGAATAATCAATCCCAAACACCCCCTTATTTGAATCGTAATTTTGTTATTTGTATAAGAATATTTATTAGGTTGACAGGCTAGCTCGAGCTCGATAATTGATGCATAAGTTTATGCATGTTTAAGCTCGTATCAATTCGATTTTTAGCAAGCGGAATTAAAGTAGCTGATGACCAACTTTAGTGTTAATTAACTGAGGGTTTAGACAATTGGAGTTGTTATTATTCAAATTCATTTCAAAGCTATTATTAAATAAATGATGGTATTAAATTGGGCTTTTAATATATGAAAGTAACAGCTATGGTGATTGTCCAGCAAGGCCATGTGTAGTTGATTGCGTTACAAATTAGTTATCTTATTTACACTGACCGATGACATTTTCGGATTTCAATGAGGTTTGGATCCATAAATTTGCCCAACTGGAATATTTTAATTTCATATATTATTGTTATATATATATATATATATATATATTTTTAATGACTGAAAACGATATCTTTACTTTTTTTTTATCGGCGAACAACTGTGTGGCAACCACCCTTGCGGGGCGCCGTGCCGAAGAATCGACTACTCGACCTCCAGCAGCCCCCGCCTTCTCCCGATGCGCGGAAACCCGAGCCCCACTCGCCCGAAGGCACGACAGTGTTATAGAACTCGGTAAAACATCGCCGCCCGTCAGATTCGAACCGGCGCCACTCGTATTTGATCTTCACCCGGATACCAAACCATAATGTTAAAAGTGGGAATTGAACCCTTGATCACCTAAGTGAACATAAGGCCTCTCCACCACTATAATAGCTTGAAAAATAGCAAGACATTATAGCCCAGCGGCATCTTGGTGATGAGATAATACTTAAGGACTATAAGGTCCTGGGTTCGAATCTCACAAACGGGGTTTTCTCATAGTTATGAGTTTCCTCCTGATTGGTGACTTGTTGGTAGAATATGATCGCGTGGCAACATTAGTGGCACGATGATAGTCCGGTGTTTCGTGAGTGATTTCAATTTGTTGGTCGTTAAAAAAATAGCCTGAAAAATACTACCTCACGAAAAACTAGAAACAAAAAAATTAAAGTTGATCTATTGTTAAAAGAAACAAAATGTAACTTACTCATTATAAAAACAAAAACCTAAAATTGAAGATATGTTTGACTAACATTAAATTATTAATATTGTGCAATTTACTACATAACAAATAGGGAATGATCCTGCAACATTATGTAATATTTGATTATTCATTACTAAAAAATATATATTCAGGTAAAGTTGGTTTCACGAAATGAGATAGAATTCGAATGAAATTGGAATGTATATTCGACTTTTTATGTTGTTCGTTACAACAAAAGAAAGAATTATAATTGAACAACAACATGCAGAAGGGAATCCACATTTCAATTCCATAGAGATTTCATTCTATTTTATCAAACGAATATATCTAAATTCCAAAGCAAATTATGGTTCGCGCACTAATTCCAATTTCATTGCAATCCATGAAATGAACGCTACATTAGTAAATACACCGATTTGAACTTCTTTTAAGTACCAATTCGAATATTCAAACCCAAGTTCAAATTCATTATTTTAGTGCATTGTTTGAGTTATATGGTTCAGGTTTGTCAGGTCATATTCAAATAATGAACATCCATACGATAATTCGTATATATTTTTTTAAATGTTCTCTTTCAAGCTTATCTATTTCTTTTCATATTGTCATTTTATATATTTTATATAGAGGTATTATACTATATTACTAAACAAGTATTATGAACTAACGTAAAATATACATTACTAGTTTGGGTCCGGTTATGGTTGCGTATCATATCAAAACCGGACTGTAGTGAGTAAAACCAACCCCGAAACTGAAAACATTCAAAACTTCAAATCAAAGACAAGACCGAAAGAGGGTCTGTCGGCTCAGTTAAGTCAGGACCATCCAAGGGGCTTGACTTGGTTTGGGCTTGGACCGAAAAAATTCCAGGTCATCTTGTCCAAGATAGGTTCCGTATTTCCCATATTGTCCAAGATAGCATTCTGAATTGTGCAGATTTCACATTTAGAGTAAGGTATTGTGTGGGTATGAAGCCTTAATCGGATAATTGGGAACAGTGGCGAAGCTTGGTTTTGGAATCGGCGGGGGCTGAACTCAATTTTTTTGATCGGTAGTCGAAAATCGGCAGGGGCCGGACTCAATTTACCTTTGAAAATCGCAAATTTCCACTACTGCGCAAAAAAACAGGGGGGCCAGGGCCACCCCTGGCCCCATATATACTTCGCCCTTGATTGGGAAACACCAATAACAAAGAGAATCTATTTATCGCGCATTTAAAAAAACCAACCCCCCCCCCCCCCCCCCTCGTCCTGCTAGGCTATGCCTACCATTATAACGTTTTAGTTGAAACAAATGAAATAGCGTATTAGTCGGTTGTGCAAACCATGTGAAAGTATTCGGTTACATCATTGTTGATGATTGGCTTGTCAGCGTTAACTAGGTTGCTACTCATCGCCATGTGGTTGCTAATGTAATGTTTATTCGCTGTCGATAGCCAAAATTTGTTCTTGCTAGTTATTGTTTATAATATAAGTTGTTGATTGCATTTGCTGCAGAGACACCAAGTTATTGTTGATAATAGTTCTTATTGACCATGTATCTTGCCAACTAGCTGGGTTCTCAAGGTATTTTCGACAGGTTAATTAACCTCTCAGCATAGTCACAGATCAACGTCGCAAATACTAAACCTTATTAGGCAGGCAGGATGACCATCGGCAAGACTCATCTCTTTTACGAGCATTGAAAGTATTTATTTGGCATTCTTGAAACATAAAATCGAGTGACATTCACAACTTGGATTCATTTCCCATCAGATGTTTGATTTTTTTATCATTGGGTTTTACAATTGGCCAGAAAACTAGTATCTTTATAACCGTATAAATCACAATTTAAGATCAACATGGAAGTACAAAATTTAAACATTGGGAACCATTGTTTCTGTTTCGAAACACAATCGTAACAAATGGTTAAAACTTGAAAATAAACATCACAGTTCAGTATAGTACCATAAAACATGAGCATCAAATATCTAATAACTTCGCCCCCAGTACGTCCACTTTTTTGCTGGTTTCCCGGATGCAAAGCATAATGTACCTGTAAAAAAAATACATAAGCATTTCAAAAAGTAAAAACAGATGCGCTACACAGCTCACACGGGAAAACAGCCACCTAGTTGATTTTAAGACAAACTATTTCAAACCCTCATCTTTGTTTGTTAAACTAGCAAATGACAGATAATATAATACTTGCAACTGTGTTTTATAATTACACTCCAATAATACCTTGAGGGAGTTCTGGCTGCACCAATGGAGAGCAGAGCGTCTTAGCAGCCCCCGTCTCCCCTTTTGTTTTTGCTTTCACCTCCTTCTCGACTTCCTGGAGGATCATTAATCATTAATAATTAATTAATATATAGATGTGAATCAAACAAGTGACAATTTCAATCTAGTTGGATTGATTCAGGTTGTTTCGAATTCATATGGGTCCAACACATTGCCAGTTGCCCCGAGTAAGGGATGAGCTCGGGACGGTATCAGTACCGAACCGATACCGATCCCGACAATACCAATACCGAAAAGTTCAAAAAACCAATACCGATACCGAACACATACGGTACGGTATCGGTTCAGTACCGGTATGGTATCGGTATTTTACCTTAAAATACCGATACCATACCGATCCCGTACCGATACCGATAATACCGAAACCAAAAATCCATAAATATGGGTACCGATACCGAAACCCCTCGGTTCGGTACGGTATCGGGATCGGGACGGGATCGGTATTCGGCCTTGCATGCTCATCCCTACTTTATAGGGCATACAAATATACAACCTCCTAAATGCATGAGTTATTTATTATAACATTATTTCTGTAAGCATAGTTGATGCGCTATTTATAACACACAATAAATAATATTTATTGTGTACCATGGAGCGCTAAAAAACTATTACCTCTTCATCACACCACGGAGCCAAAATCAATTTCTTTTGACCTAGTGCTTCAATAAATTCATCCCATGTTTTTGTAACTTGAATGCAAGCATCCCGTTTTTGCTTAGCAACATCAAACATGCTTTGCTGGATAGTATCCAGCATACCCTTTACTGAAGCAGCCAAGTCTGCCATTGGAATGTCAAGTTTTGCACCATTGTCACGACGAACAGCACGCACCTGAAATCACACATCAGGCATTCCATTAAAGGTAGCCAAACGATTGACTTAGGCAGGTTGGTTAATGCATCATGACGAGTTCAGCTTAAAATGTCTAATTTTAGTGCCAGTAACGGACCAGGTCCGGTTGGTTGACAAAAACAATATCATACACTAATTATCTAAAACTTTGAATATAACTAGTTATGCTATTAAGAACATTAAAAAAAGACTTTTGCTGACTTTCTACCCATTTGACAAAACTGACCCATTCAGAAATCAGTGGGTCGAATTTGACCCAGTTACAAGTAAACAGGTCAAATAGGTATCGTCTTACCTGGTTATTAGCAAGGTCCTTTGGTCCAATCTCGATCCTCAGGGGAACACCTTTCATTTCCCAATGCGAGTATTTCCAGCCAGGCGAATAATTCTCTCTAAGGTCTGCTTCAGCACGGATACCAGCCTCACATAGAGCCTTCACAGTGGCAGAACATGCATTGATAATTTCCTTAACGTCTGCATCTTTGTAAGGCACGTGCACCACAATGACTTGCACTGCTGAAACTTTAGGGGGCAACACCAGGCCTTTATCATCACCATGAACCATCACCATCACCCCAATCTGCAAACAGTACATTTATATTCAAAACCTGAAACATACAGCTTACTATTTTTTTTACAAAACTAAGAAAAATGATTGATTACCGTTCTGGTACTATAGGCCCAGGAATTCTGCCAGACCATAGCCTTTTCTCCTTTTTCATCTTCAAAGTTAATCTCAAACATTTTAGCAAAGTTCTGGCCCAAGCAATGTGAGGTTGCACCTTGTACACCTCGACCGGTATTTGGAATAAAGGCCTACAAAAATGAAGCACTTATCATGACAAATGTCATTTAACAACTCATAATTTATAAAATTTTACAAAGATTGCAAAATTAGTTGGTTGAGTTACAAGCCAAAACGGAACACGTGAGATTGACACGAAACAACTTTTGTCAAAAGGAAAAAAGCATGCAAATACAGTTACATGAATTTGACCATATTAGCAAGAGTAATCAACATTATCCATCCCATGTAGTTTGATCAACACTCAAAACTATACCCTAACTTTTCAACATTACACTAATGACTGATCATCTCAATTTTAATGTTTTTGCACTATTTTGAGCTGCATGTTTATACTTTATAGTGCTGTGATCGTCTGATGAGTGATGAGTGCAGCACAGTTACTGGGAAGGTGGCTGGTGGTCAACGTGTGGTCTCAAAATTATGTTTGTGCTGTATTTGTTTCTACTTTTGATATAAATAATAACGCTAAAATGATGTAAACAGCTAACATTCTAAAAAGAACCATGTAGGAGAGCTATAAGGACCATAAAATATATTGATTAATAGTTGACCATAAGACTAGTGCATAGACTTGACAAACGTGGGTTAACTAAAACAGGCTGATGGACTGAGAATGTGTAAATCCCTCAAAATTGAGACAGCCCGTGTAATGCTCCAAAGTCGGGTCAGTTTTAGTAATTTAGACCAAACCAAAGGGAAAAATGTGATCTACTTTTGCTTTAGTGATCAAGTTGCTTGAACAAAATGATCTATCAGGTTATGCCTTAAAATACACTGGGTGATTTTCGACAATTACACCTATTTCCCTTTTAAGCTGCCTTTAGTAAAGCGGGTTGACCAATTAAAGAATAGAGAGAAAACATAAGCCGTTTCGACCCATTCATAAATAAAAGGTTCAAAATTTCCGCTTGGAATATCTCATAAATACCTCAACACTAGTAGTATAGAGCCCGCCAGCAAACTTCTCCAACTCACTCTTTCTCCCTTTCACAACAGGAACAGCCAAGTATTCTTCATACAGACGTCTATACAATTCAAGGATCTCAAGAACCTAAAATACATCATTAGTCCATCAGATTAATCACCTTATAGACAATTAGTTCCCCCTTTTTAACGTGAACATGATTGTGTGTTTTAAATCTTAATTTTATACCTCAGTGTCTGCCTCCTCTTGTGTTGCAAATGCAGTGTGTCCTTCTTGCCAAAGAAACTCACGGCTCCTACAATAATGGAAAGTTTAGCACTCAACATTTGATTGAACCCAAATTCAAAGAGATCAAAAATGCAAGAGCAAATTCACCAATCAAAACCATGTGGTTCGAAATAGCACACCTGATAAATGGAGTAGGATTACTGAACTCCCATCGAACAACATTGCACCACTGATTAAGTCTTAAGGGCAAATCACGGTGTCCCCTGATCCACTTAGAAAAATAGGGATACATGACAGTTTCACTAGTTGGACGAATGGCAATAGGAACCTCCAAATCAGAGTCACCTGATCTTGTGACCCAAGCAACCTGAAAAAAAAAAAGTAAATCTCAGAAAATAAAATTTGACCCAAAAAAAAACACTCGTGAGATAAATTTACCTCAGGAGCAAAACCCTCTATGTGATCCTTCTCTTTTTGTAGAACATTATTGGACACAAAAAGGGGGAAATAGCATGTTTTAATGTTCATCTTCTTAATTTCTGGATCAAAGAAGTTCTGCATAAAGATGTCAGAAAACAGTTTATTCCATCATGTTTTCTCTAAGATGGTACCAGAAAATGGAACCAAAAAAAAGCAACAAAAAGTACCAAAATATATATGATTGAATTTAAAGTTCCATGCTTACTTGCATTGTCTCCCAAATGGCCATTGTCCATGGGCGGAGGATGTAACAGCCGGATATTTCATAATATTCGATCATTTCACCATTTGTAACAACCTATAGGAATCAAAGAAAAGATGAGCTAAGATCCAATTACAAGGGGACACTTTATTAATGGGACTAAGGAACACTTGCCATCACTAAATATATGGCGATGTAACCACCATACATTAACAATATAAAGTACATCATCTCCAATGGTTTTTAACTTTTAACATACGAGTTCAACTTATGTTTTTGGATTTTTCGCTTGAAGACTCGTATATGTATGAAATCTATTGATGTGGCCATAAAACCAAACAGGATTGAGTGCAAGTGTGTAACCATGATATATTTAACCCTCATGAATCTCCAAATTCAAATTGCAAAAGTGCAGCACTGCTAGAAAAAACAATACACAAGACATACCTCAGAATACCATTCTCCGAAGTTTCCATCTTTGGTATTAGTAAGACCTAGACCAGTCTCCTTCTTCCTTCCCTCTGCAATCACAATTTTATACGAGAATTACAGACAAAACATAGATAAACGAATCTACTTTTATATAAACTCAAGTATGTATCGTATATGTCTGTGGGACAAGAGAAGCTAAAAGTTCGAAGAGTCATATATGAATGAAATCTATATCATGTGGATATAAATAAAACACACACACACGAAGGTAAAAAGATCTGGATCCCATACTAGTCTAAAACAAAATCCCACTAATTGCCGGATTAGTTACAGTCTTACAGAGGTAATGAATGTATCAGTTCTTTTCCCAAAACTTCGACAATTTCACATCAATCTTGAAGTTGAAAATTTAGATATTTGGTATCACACACTAAAACAAAATCTGGCTATTTGACGGATAAATTACAGAGGTAACGCACAATCAAATTGTTCCCCAAACTTCGACAATTTCACATCTACCTCGAAACTAACAACTACGATTTCGCGTCAAACCCTAATTTATCATCCGCCACATCTTTTCCAAGTTCCAACACATTCAACAAAAGTCAACGTATCCATCCATAGAAACACAAACTAAACTAGCACTCATTATGTAACTATTAATGACAAAAAAAAAAAAAAAAAAAAAAAAAAAAAACTAAGCTGAAATAGATAACCTACGCCTTACTAATCAAAGTTTGCAACAAATTCATTAAAAAAAAATCCAATCCTCAATAGTTTTGAACTTAACATCTAAACATCTCCGTTATCTATCATATCATCCAAATCAAACAAATTCACAGTGTGTAACATAATAACCTCGTCTTAAGCACAAATTTAGCAACAAAATAAAAATAAATAAATAAATAAAACACTCACTGCTGGATTTAGCAACAGCAGCTGATTTATCTTGCTTAGCAGGCTTATCTCCTTTTCCAGCCATATCTTAACCTTTCAACTGCAATCAAATTTTGAGTTAGGTATAATAAAGAGTAAAATTACGAAACTACGATCGATATAATAATGCAATTAAGTGAAAACACACCGTCGTTAAGTTCAGAGACCGAAATAACAAACCGTCGGTGAAGATTTGTGGTGGTTTCCGGTCAACGTCGAAGTGGAATGGGATTGTAGCTGTCGATGATGAGAGGTGGCTGCGTTATAATAATAATAATATTCGAAGTCTAAACCCTAAAAGCTATTTACATGATAATGTTACACCATTAACCCTCTCACTTTGAGAAATATTTTGGATTCCATCCTTTCTTTTTGAGTTAAATGTCAATTTTGTCTCTGAGGTTTGGTCCAGTTTGCTGTTTCAGTCTAAAAAAGTTTTTTTTGCAATGGAACCCCTGATGTTTGAATTTTCTTGCTATTTTTGTCAATTTCACTAACTCGGTTAAAAACTAACGTTAAGTCAGGTGTAGGCTTGTCCGTTTGCGATATGTAATGTTATGAAGAAAGCATCGTTAGATTCATCGTAGGAATGACATTTCCTGTGAAGGTAATGTATAGTTGATAATGAAAGTTAGGCGAGTGTGAGATGATACGCGAGACTGTGAGCCATTTGTATATATTAGTAACCTCCTTTTCATATTGGTCGGATCCTTGGGGATCTTTAGTTGATCTGTAGATGTATTTTTTGAGTTAGAGTTACTTTGAGTTTGCGAAATCATTCTCTTCAATTGAAAGGTTTACTAGCCATGACTAGACTTGTTAAATTGAAGGTTGACTTCCTAAAAGTAGGGCTGGTAATGGGTAACTTGTACAATACATGATTAGACTTGTTAACTGAAAAGTATACTATGCCATTTTTTACTTATTTTAAATAATTAGAATTAAGAGGCAAAGATCTATCATTTCTCTTTTTGGTACATAGAACATATAACTGTGTTATAAACATAGGATATAAAGTAGTTAACGAATCGTGTTCATATTTAAAACTTGTGTTGTACGTGTCGTCAGAGACCTGCTAAACCTGTTAAGACACGATTTGCTAACCTTACCTAAAAGGTTGTTTTTAGATGGATCCTTGTTCGGTAGGGAAAGGTCTAAGTCTTACCTTTCTGTGTCATATTTAGGTAACATGTTGATCAATGTGATTAACTTCCCTACATTAACATAATAAATGGTTATACTGTTTATTTACGGTTTCTTTTGCTATAAATCGAAGGAATAGAGTAGTTATTGTGTATTTGAGTTATTATCCACTTGCTTGATTATTTATTGTGTTATGCTTAAACTCTAGGGATTAGTAACTTTGAGCAGAGTTAAAGGTTTAATATGTAAACTCTATAAAAGGGCGAGAAGTATAACTTTGGAAAATTAAAAATGGAAATAGATCACACCTCTTTGTTTAGGTGGAATATTAAAAATGGAAATAAATGAATATTAAGAGCTCTAATTATAGTTGTAGTATTAATAAAGGAAAAACGCTATCTTTCTTTATTTTTATTATTTTGTCTGCCATCTGCCATTCAACGGTTACTTTCTTTTTAATTTGATCACCAAATTTTGACTACTAACTTTGTTGTTAACTTATGTATTTCAATTTCTTTCACTTTGACCACCAAACTTTTAGCTTTTAGCCGCAAGTATTTTTTTGAAGCTCATGCGAGAATAACAGTTACTTGGTATTATCTTTTATGTCCACGAAACCCTCCACGCAACAGGAGCTCCCACAGCGACGCGCGATCTTTAACGTCCACCAAACCCTCAACGCAACAGGAGCTCCCGTCGCGAAGCGCGGGGTAATAGAATCCTAGTTATATATTATATATTTTACTATATTATATCTGTGAGCGTCTCGGGGTGAACAAATCTAATATGACATATCAACTTTACATATGAAATAGACTAATGCGCTTCATATTTAAATGCAGGAAAGCTTCGGGTAGCACCTAACCTAAAACAATTGACAATGTATAACTCCAATGTTAACACTTAACCTAAAATAGTGTATAACTCCATTGTTAATAATTAACCTTAGAAAATGTATAATTCTAATGTTAACATCTAACCTAAAACAATATATACCTCGGGGGCGTCCAGTGATAGACATATTCTAGTTCAAATATTAGGATTTATGATCTCCAATTTATGCATTTTTATTTCCATCTTAATAAATCTAATAAAAACTCTAAAACTCACAATCTTTCATAGCTATCAATACTTTTCTACACCTACTGTCAACCCTCAACAACCAACAAACTATAAAAACTTCTAATTCAAACCATCATGAACCAAAATTGAACTTACCAGTTACCACTAGTCATTTACTTATATTTATCTATACTATATTATAATGCATGAGGCAATGGTAGTTTAAGATACCCAAAATTTAAGAACTTTATCTTCATTAACAATCCTAAAATGAGGGTAAAATAGTAATTCAACCACTTTTACACTTTAATACCTCATCTTAATTACACTTTAATTCCTTAAACTTTACTCACTTTTGGTTATTAAAATTATAGTTAAACTTATTTTCCTTATTTTAAGCAAACTATCCCCTATTATGTTTAAATAGTCATATTTTTTTTTCATAAGTTTATAGTTTTATAAAAAAAAATACATCATAATGATGAGCATTTTATTATTTTTAATTTGAGTATAGCATTGCTATTTGTTTTAATTAAAAATAATAATGTCTTTTTGCACCCTTAATTAAAAAATAATATCTAGGAGTGAGTAATAGCTAAGCCGTTCACCAAAGCCTGACCAAAACACAAACAAAATTGAAAAAATCAAGTGAAAATTGAATTATCCAACATCCGATTTAACTTACAATCGGTTATCGTTTTCTTTTTGTACCCTTAGTTATCCGAAATAAGTCAAACTGAAACGGAACCATTCATATAATCATAACAGTGTGCCCGCGCAATGTAGCAGGGAACACAAACACTTATAATGGTGCATGGTTCGATTCGGTTATTAGTCTCAACCAAAACAAAAATCGACATTATCGGTTTATCAATCTTATTAACCAATCGTTTAATTGGTTCAGTCTATTTGGTTACATTATCTTTTTTTAGTTCGGTTTATTTAATTTTAATTAATAACCGAAACCAAACTTTGGTTACAATTTTTGCTTAGAAGTACATGAAATGGATATATAAATACGTGAAATGGATGTATAAAAGATATAAATATATGTATGTTTCAGTTTCGGTTTGTTAATTTTGGTTAACTTTGGGTACAAAAAATCGATATTAGGTTAATTCGGTTTTTAGTTAATTTTTGGTTAATTTTCAGCAACGGATATTGTTAATCACATAACATATCAACATTTTAGTTAAAAGAATTGTTATACTATACTCAAATTATAAACAATAAAATGCCCAATTTTTATAATATAGTTTTTTAAAGTATTACCATATGAGAAATTGTGGTCATTTACAATTCGTATGGATAGTTGCCAGTTGGCTTAAAATAAAGCGAAATGTGTAAGTGTTATTTAAATAAACAAAAATTAACTATTAACTTTTGAGTATCTTAAAATGTCTCTATCAAATATACTATATGTAGTGTAGATATCTAGGGGTGAGTAGTAATTGAACATTGAACTAAAATCAAACAATAAAACAGAAGAACTTAACCAAAAGCAATCAAAAACCGAATTAACTTAAAATAGGTTATCGTTTTTTGTACACTTAGTTCACCAAAATAAACTAAATCGAAACATAACCATTCATATATTCATATATTTTTAGCGTTTATACCTTTATTGCATGTATTTATACCTATATTTCATGTACTTTTAGGCAAAAAAAATAGCCAAAGTTTGGTTTTTGTTATTAACCAAAATTAACTAAACCGCACTAAAAACAAAAAATCTAACCATATAAACCGAACCAAGTAACCGATTGTTTAATAAGATCGATTAACTTTGGTTTTAGTTTCAGTTGAGGCTAATAATCAAATTGACCCAAATCATACACATCTTTAGAAGTGTTTGTGTTCCCCGCGGCATCGCGCGGGTACCCTACTAGTTTAACACCAATACAGTTAAATTTAAACTTATTGCTAGCAAAGATCTACTCAAAGTCTTAAACTACATAAACATAATCCCATCTCCCTAATCCCTCACACGCAATCACTGCATTTCCATAGTATTATAATCAGTAATAACTCCTATTTTCTCTAACCTAAAACCTAATCACTAATCAGCTGCAACTATTCAAAAAATCATCACATCTAACAAAAACACAAAAAGAGTCCATAAATTAAAAAAAAAAACTTTTAAAAATAAGATTTAGAAGACTAGAATTTGTATGGCCATACCGATTTCGCTTTTCTATTTATTATATGTTCAACTTTTAGCTTTTATCTTTTAAATTTGATTAAATATTAAAAAAAGTCTAGAAAACAATATTTCACTTGTCGGTCGAGCCGGGGATCAAAGACAGGCGAGCCAAGCTTATGAACCTTATGCAAGAAATCAACCAATGGCAGACCAATCATCATTGTGACCACCTTTGGAAGCCACCTCCGACCAATATCAACATTCACTGCTCTGTTTTCCATCTTTTGGATCCAAACCACAACCATATCCCTTTGCCGTCAGTACCTTCAACAACAATCAGCCATATCAACCATCGTCTTCATAATAATCCATCCCTAAGACCGATTATTACATAGGACATAGGGGTGGGTTTGGAGGTTTACCTTTATTGCAGGAGAAATCACCACCGCGAGTCGCCTCATCATTATCACCAGAGCAGAACCGGCTGGTCAGAGACCAGCACCGGTGACCTTCTCTCCTCCGCCTTTCTCTCTCTCTTTCGCTCACCCATCTCTTTCTCTCTATCTATAGTGTGGTAAGTGTGGCTTGTGGATTGTGTGGTCGAGGGTGGTGCCGCCGGAGTTCTACCGTGGGTAGAGGAGGTCCACCGTCTCCTTTCTCTTTCTTGCTGCTTCTTTAACGTGTGTGTGTGAAAGAGATGTGAGAGGGTACGAGTGTGTGTGTGCAGGGAAGAGAGAAGGGTGGGGGTTATATATGGGGTTCTTTCCAATTGTAGTTGCAAGAGAAAGAGAGACAAAGGGGTTTAGGGTTTGGGATGTGGTGGACTAGTGGTGGTGCGTAGAATCGTAAATGGCAGGAGAAAGAGAAGATGGATGGAGGCAATGAAGGGTTAGGGTTTTTAATCTATTGTAATATTAAATATATTTTTTTTCGTATTTAAATCACCTAATGACTTAAGCGTAGTTTACTTACATTGTTGCTCGAAATTGTTATCTAGACTTAACTAAAGTTAATGTGCTCAAATAGACGTAACACATGTTACGGTGCTCAAATCATTTTGAAACGTGTTAGGATGCTTTGTGTGAATCATATTCGTTTGACTTTATCATGTTCGTTTACTACGTGTTTACATAATGCCTTGATAGATCTTGACAAATGAGTTGTAAAACATATTATTTAAACTTATTTTATACGTATACAAATCGAGTATGCTTACCAACATTATTTATGTAGACAAAATTATTTTCGTTCATGTTTCAAGTTGATTGTTGAGATATTTCATGTAGGACACGTGGACTTAGTAAAGACTTAATCAAGACAACGCGTGGAATAGTATTTGTACTTGATGATATCTGTAATTGTAACTTGAAGCATTGAATAAAATATTTACACTTTAGTACCATGAGCTTTTGAATAATCTTCACTACGTGTCACCTCGATATTTCCGCCATCGGTTAGGGTGTTACAGGTGCAGTCGACCCAATACTTTTACCCTTAGGCCCACCAATGTGTTCACCGAAAGCTAATTACAAATGCACCTTGATGGCGTGCTTTCTTTTGTTTATAGTTCGAAGGGTACAGTGGCGAAGCTTGACTCGAAGGTTCGGGGGGTCGGAAGTCGCCGGAGGGTCGGAAGTCACTAGTTTCAGGGGGTCGAAAACCAGTTTCGGGGGGTCGAAACCCTATATTTCCAAAATTTTCTATACGAATACTATATAGTCGGAACTTCTGCACCAAAATTCGGGGGGGTCGGCCGCCCCCGCCCGCCCCAATAAAGCTTCGCCAGTGGAAGGGTAGTTCTTTATGATGTGATTTCTTAGTCTTTGTTATGTTTTAGACTTTGTCATTCTAATATCCTAATATCGGGTTTAAGTAGGGGTGTAAATGACACGTAGCGGCTCGGGATCGGCTCGGGATCGGCTCGGTAAAAAGCTCGAACGAGCCGAGCCTTAACGAGCCCGAGCCCGAGCCCGAGCCTGAAATATGGCTCGTTTAGTTATCGAGCCCGAGCTCGAGCCCTAGATACAAAGCTCGATTGGGCTCGCGAGCCTAATCGAGCCTTAACGAGCTAGAGCCCGAACCCGAGCCCGAGCCTAAGTTACAGCCGAGCCTAAGTTATAGCTTTAACGATTGGGCTCGCGAGCCTAAGTTATAGCCGAGCTTTTGCGAGCTCGAGCCGAGCTTTTGAGCTCGTTTGAGATTCTCAAATCACCTCGAGCCGAGCCGAGCCGAGCTCGAGCTTTGGATTTTGCTAGCGAGCCGAGCTCGAGCTCAAGATTGTAGGCTCGAACCGAGCCGAGCTCGAGCTCGAGCTTCACAAAACCTTAACGAGCCCGAGCCGAGCCCAGTCAGGCTCGGGCTCGGCTCGGCTCGTTTACACCCCTAGGTTTAAGGCTTATAGATGTGATTCTAATTAGTGATAAAAATACATGTGCTCTTTGTTAGATCTGTATGGTATGTCAATCTTAAGCGTATTCCACAATAAGTGCCATAGTTAGAAGTTAATAGTCAAGTTCGTCAAACTTGCTTTATAGTTTATAGAAATTAAGGGTTGTATTTTCATGGAATATAATTAGTAGCCATATATATTAGTAAGGATAACACTGATATAAACTTTATGATCTTAAGATTTGTTGGGGAATTTTTGAAAAACGAATACTTGGATAATTTGAAAGTCGTGCGTGACACTTTTAAATGAAACTAGTGTAAATCAAGGCACGCGTTGCGCGCCTTACAATATCGTATTGTTTATAGCACGTCTTTAAATGGATCGGCAATTATGTAATAGAAGGAGTTACACTTTGTTTTCCTCCTTAGTATTTTATACCTTTGTAAATGGATTGGTAAATGAATGAAATTTTCAGGTAAATATCTCTTATGATATCTGCAGGCTGCAAGTTGTGTTTTTGCGATTGTAGAAGCAGGTTATGAATAGATTGATTATCGACTATATGTAAGTGCAGTTAAAGTGTGTTGACTGTATTTTAAGGGGGTGCATTTATCTTCAAATGCCTAATTGCGACATACAAACATTGTTAAACCATATCATAAATACATTTATGTTCAAGTGCCTAATCACCACACATTGTTAAACATATCATAAGTACATTTCATTCATTTTTTTAAACACTACATATATTTGTAAGCGTAGGCAGTCATATGCTGATCGTTTATCCTGATGACTTGGATACAAACTTCATATTAGGTTCCATTTACACTTGGGCTGTAAAAAACTATTACCAAAATAACATGCCCAAAACCTACTAACTGCATACATCCTTTGTCCCCAAAAGCTATTATGATTCCACTACCCAAAAAAACATGTCCAAAAACTACTGACTTCATAGATCTTATGTCCGCAAAAGCTGTTATGATTTATTCTAGTTCCTAAGAAGCAAACCCAGCAACAGTAAGATCGCTGCAACACCCACAAACACTTATATCTATATGGAACGATAAAGATAAAGCTTGGTTTAAAGACCTGTGTTCTGTAGTTGTAACAATGTTTTATCCAACTCTAAGTTTTCAAGCTCTATAAGCCGTCTGACCACTGGACGGAGACGATGTCTGCAAAACAGCAGTAGCAACATCAGCAGCTGAATGTAACGTTGATGACGTCCCAACATTGGCATTACCAACTGCAATACGTCATTTACGTTTTGAGCATGACACAGGCGACGATACAGAGCCCGGCATAGATGACGACCCAACGTCAACATGCACAGCTGTGCCTCGCCTACGCCTACCAAGCACCCCATCCGACTCTGAATCATTAGAACAATCACCCTCCTCTCGGCTACGTCTGTCACATGGCGGCGAAGAAGACATAGCAGATTCGCCTACAACATCGAGAAACACAACAGACAGAAGTAAAACAACATCAACGCAAAAAGCGCGCAACAACAATATATACACCGCCTACACAAAAATCAGCATACAAACATTTTTTCAAAAATAGACAACACCACCAACAACAATGACATATTCTGAATTTGTATACAAACATCAGCCTACAAACATTTTTCAACAAACATCATCCTACCAAATGACATAACTGTAATTTGCATAGACCAAAAACATATTCTTTGTTGAAGTGATAGGTTAGCATCATAACACCAAACAGAACTAAGATGCAAGAACAGGTGAACCAAACAACATTATAACAAATAGAAGACAACGTTAAACAATGTACTAACTAATTTAAAAAACAGGCCACCTTCAGTCTACGAAGAAGAGGAAATAGAGCAGCCGATTTAGAAGACGCAGGAGAGCAAGTTTTTGAAAGGCAAAAAATTTTAGAATGATTAATCTCTTAGTTTTTATATAGCTTGATAACCATGTAATTTGGTGTTAACACCTATTAAGACAGCTCTTTAAGCTATATACGTGTAAGTCACTAACACTTTTATAAGTTTTTAATAGTAAATATTATTTAGGGAAAAAAAAACCAAACCCAGGGAGTCGAACCCGGGCTGACAACACATGCAAACAACACAACCACTGGACCAAAGATACAATCACGTTTGAAAACCGAAAAGTTGTTATAAAACAATAATAGCATTGAAAGTAGCATTAATTCACGTTACTGTTCAAGTTGCCAAAGAAATGTTTCTTAACCTCCTTGCCCCATTTCTGCGCGCAAATAGCCTCTTACAGTTCTGTTTAGCAGTTGAATATAGTTGAGGATGCGCACCTTGTGAAAGGCAAGATTCTTCTAAACTTAGAGAACAATGTCTTCTTTTCTGATGCAATGATCTGTAGCCGCAAAAGAAAACAAAAGGTGAACAACCTTATCTTATCCATTAGTTAATAATACATATGTTCTTTTACTAAATTTGCGTTGCGCGCCTTACAATTTTGTCGTATCCAAAGAAGAGCTTTCGGATGAGGAGGATTTGGCATTATCGCCATCGGGGTAGCCTTTTTTTTTGCGTTCCCTTCTGTCTGCATCCTCGAACCACGTAACCATTTTTTTGCCCCTGCCACTTAAAACATCCAGCCCTACGAATCGCTGCTGTCAGATAAACTGCAGCCGTGCAGTGGCTATTCTAGCTTCTCAGCTAACTCGTCCGTTGTAACCAGCTGCCTCTTCCATGCCCAGCAGAGCTTGTTGATTCCGTCCTTCGTCGACACTTTGTTTTCCACATTGCACTTTTCCTGTTTTTCTAAGCCAAATAAATTTGGGAAACAGTTTTTCAAATTTATGAATTCTGATTTTGTTTGTGAAAACATTTTCATTTAGAGGTTTTAACCAAGCCTCATACCACATTCGAATGGTTCTGCTCTCTCACATTCTGGTAAGGTAAACTCAACATATACCTCAAAAGAAGCACGTTCAATGAGATAGAGGTGTATAGAGTCCAATTTAGCCGAACCAGACCGTAATCAACAGATGAAAACATCCGACTCGAAAACCTTTTTCTCTCTCAGATAAGCAAAGGCGCATCATCATCGAGCAATGGAGCAATATTAAATGAATAATCACATCAAAAGACAAAAAAAAAAAAAAAAAAAAAAACAGAGAAACAAATCAAACGATCCAAAACAAACACCTAAACTGAAACCAACACAAGAAAATCCAACAATCCAAAAAAAAAAGTGAGGTTTCTGTGGTTCAGAGTTTACCGAAAACTTGGCTGCAAGGCGGGTTGCTGGGTAAAACCTGCTGTCACACCCCAACCGATGGCGGAATCATCGAGGTGAGACTTAGTGGTAGATTGTTCAAAGACTTCATGACACTAGATTTTGTGACAATATAGTTTAAAGATAGAATTTCATTTATTGTCTAAAAATAGAAATACAAGTAGTTCATATAACGAAAAATACAACAACAAGAATATGATAACTTGAACTAGAGTGAGTTTCTATGTCCAATCCTAAGTAGTTTTCTTGAATGTCCTGCAATAAATATTTCCTGCAACATGTATAAAATATCCGTCAACACATAAAGCATTGGTGAGCATACTAGTTTTGACATACATACATAGTATAAAAAGTTTTGCTTATAGGCATATGCAAGAGAACCATACAAACGGCGACTAGCCACGAAGAATTTTGCTTAACATGACCCATGTAGGGGGCGGATAGCCAATCCTATAGCGCTATACATGCAAGGTGGGTTGTCAACTATATGAACATTTGTATGTTAGAGTAAATAATTCTACATAGCATAGCGTACAAGCATATAATAGACTTTAGATTGCGCATGATAGAATTTAGAATATGATAGACTTTAGACTAAGCATAATAGATTGTAGAGTTTAAAATTGTTTGAGTTTTGATAGTGATACATGTTGAGCCCCAAAGAATAAAGAATAAAAGGGGGACAAGTATGAACTCACCTTAGGGTGCGTTATTTAGTTCCCAAAAACGGGTCTTGAGAATTGAAGATTTTTAGCTCCGAATAACTAGAATTAGAAGGAAAGCATTTTAGGTTCAAGAGTTGGATTATTAGATTCAAGAGAGTCAAGCAAGCCTTTTAGGCGAACCAAAACACAAACCACCCTAAAGGTGATTTGGATGGTCATGAGAGTCAAGTAGTGCCTTTAAGGCTAACCAAAACACAAACCACCATAAAGGTGATTCGGATGGTCAAGAGAGTCAAGTATTGGTAAGGTAGGGATGTATCCACAAACCTTCCAAGTTATTAGATTAGTAGAGTTTTGAAAGTATATATTTTAGTATTTACATAATATAACTATAGGGTTAAAGTAGTGTATGGTGACTTAGTTTGGAAGAGCCTTGGCTTTCCTTTGTCAACCATTAACCATAGCACAAGTCCATTAAGTTGTTGGTGAACTTGGTTGGTATCATTTCAACTAACCTTCTAGTGCATAAAAACAATAGAAGATGAACCACCTTTTAGGCCTCATTTTGGTGTCCTACTCATATTTATTTGCCATAGCAAACAAGAGCAAGGTCCTAGAGGTTTCCCCAAGGGGTTAGAAGAAGAGGAGAAATGAAGAAAGAAAAGGGAAGTGAGAGTTTAAAATGAGAAAACTCACTTAGAAGTGGGCTTCCATCATTTAGGATTTCTTGAATAATTTAGAGGTTTAGAGAGGATTTAGGATTGAGCAAGTGTTAAAATGGGTAGGGAGTGGTGTATTTATAGTTGAGTTAAGGTGGTTGGGTATTAAATAGAGTTAATAGGGTGGTTAGAAAAAGATAGGTGGAGTTAAGTTTGATTAATATGGGGTGTCAACATTATTTGGTATTCTGCTGTTTTATTATTTGCGTGCAAAAAAAAAAAAAAAAATGAAGGCATCATGATCATATTATGTTGTTATTAATTTGTGACAAAAGACAACTTCCACATTTTTTTTTCTAATGTATTATAATATATATATATTTTATTTAAAAAAAGTAAATATATATTAAGATCTTAACTAAACGAGTTTCTTGTTATAACGCCTAAATTGAATAGGATAAATTATAATGACGACTCTTCATGAATTGGTAGGAAAAAAAGAAGCGGATAAAGGCGAACTTGAAATTGTTAAACATAGAATTTAAAATATATGTAAAAGTAACAAAATCACGCGATGTTACACCTGCCATCCACCAACCTTGCCATGCCATCGTCATTAATCGTCAGAAAATACTTTCAACTCATCATAACCAAGCCTGAAATTGCAAGTATCTATAGCCGATACTGAAATCGAAATCACCACCAAGGCTGTTGGGCGCATCTGTCCAGATCCCCCAAAGAGTGTCACCAGCACCACCATCCATAGGTAAAAACATACGGGGTAGGCGACATGGTGGAGGGAGACCACAGCGGCGGTGAACTTGGACTCGCAAGAGAGAGGTGGCGACGGTGAATCTGGATCATTAAAACCTGAATCATCACACATTCACACCACATCACAATCAAAAACCATAAAATAACACAAATTCAAATCTCGTATTAAACATGGTCAGATTAAAAAACACTTACAGAATGATCAACAGCAATGAAGGTTTTTCTGAATGATGAGTACAGATCGAACCCAGAAGCCACGTCATCTGCAAGACCCTGTAGTCACCACCATCATCAGATGCCCAAAATTACGAATCTGACCTTGGGGTTTCTCGATCTGCCCGAAAAAGGGACATGCATCTTGATCGAAATAGGGTATAGCTTCGTTGATAAAAGGGACAGCACCATCATCATCTTCATCGGTTGTCAAGAAGAAGCAGGATGCATTAGGTTTCAGAGAAACAGAAAGATAAAGAGGGAATGGGTTACAAGATCACCCTCAATTAGAAATAAAATTACAATATATGCCATCGAATCACTGTTCATTTCACATTACTGTTCAATCAGTTTGTGTATTAACGTTTCCTACCATGTACTACATGAAGTTTCATTGACAAGCTGCAACATCGCCACCATCCACCACCACCACCAAACAAACGGAAGGATGGCGAAGGCGGCGAGCGCTATCAGCCCACCTCTTCATTTATCCGAACCAACTTACCATTACCACCAACATCTCCTCCAGGCCCTGCAGCACGCTAACAACAACTTGAAGCTGCAACATCGCCACCATCCACCACCACCACCAAACAAACGGAAGGATGGCGAAGGCGGCAAGCGCTATCAGCCCACCTCTTCATTTATCCGAACCAACTTATCATTACCAGCAACATCTCCTCCAGGCCCTGCAGCACGCTAACAACAACTTGAAGCTGCAACATCGCCACCATCCACCACCACCACCAAACAAACGGAAGGATGGCGAAGGCGGCGAGCGCTATCAACCCACCTCTTCATTTATCCGAACCAACTTACCATTACCAGCAACATCTCCTCCAGGCCCTGTAGCACGCTAACAACAACTTGAACCTCTACACAACCTAAAGATAAAAAAACACCGAACAAAACATATTAGTATAATCAAACACACCGAATCAACACAGTCAGCCACAAACAGCATATCCAAACCCGTTAAAACCCTAAATCCTATAAACGCTATCAGAAAAATCAAACAAACCCGACCGAATAAAATGCGTAAAAAAACGATTAGTAACGCCAACATAAATAATAATGAGAAACAAAAACTGGCTAAAACCAAACGCATATATATTGGATGTTTTTTTAGTCCAATTTTTAGAAAGCATATTATAAGCTATATAACATCCCAAAATATGAAACCAAAAAACGAAATAACTAAAAATAACATTAATATAAACGAAACCTAAAACTAAAATTACTAATAGCGGTCCTAACTTTCGACATATTGGCCAATAACAATCCTAACTACGAAAATTACCATCTAGATAAATTACCACCAGATGGTAATTTCTTTTAGTTTTTGACAATGTAAATCAATATCAAATACGTTTATTTAATTTGCTAATTTACATTTTTAATTAAATTACTTAGTAATTAGTAAAAGATCACACTACATCAATCCATGTATTTAGTTTCCGTTGATAACTATCTTTGCTGATTTCTTTAAATATTAAGCATCCAATATTGAAATTGAAAATTGAAAATTTTGGATATTTAAATATCATAAAAGCATTGTGTGGAATGCATGAGTGGATATCCAAGAAGGTAAAAAAGCATCAAAGAAACAGCAGCGGGTATTATCAAAGTATTAAATACCATGTGTCAACCATTTTACGGTCTCTCTCTACTTCGATCAAAACCGCAAAACCACCACCCCCAATCCCCTTCACAGCATAACCACCTACTCGTGACCATCACAAAAACAACACCTTCATTCTTTGACCTCCGCCATACACACTCTCGTAATCAAAAGTCGTTGCTTTCCGGACCAAAAGTTGCTGGACAACTCAACACAATCAAGCGCGACAACATATCTAAACCCGTTAAAATCCTATACAAAAAGCTAAAACGGAAATACCTGTTGCTAAGTATGAGTTGATGGCGGCGGAGGAGGCTGGTTCGAGTTACTGCTGGCGGAGGTGGGTTCTGACATGACACAGACCGGAAGAAACGCGGAGATGAGGCGGTGATGGTAGATGAAACGGTAGGTGGCGGCGGATCGGGTCCCAAACAACCTCTGGAGCTGATGACGGTGGTGATGGTGATGGATTAAACGACCGGAGATGATACCGACTGCACATAAACGTTAGTGATGCATGAAATGATCGGCGACGGTACCTAACCCACACAACCTCTTTGAAAGCATGAGAGAGAAAGAGAGTGTACCGGTGGAAGAAATGAGAATGCAGACAGAGAGAATGGGGTTTAGCAAAGATAAAGAGGGAATGGGTTACAAGATCACCCTCAATTAGAAATAAAATTACAATATATGCCATCGAATCACTGTTCATTTCACATTACTGTTCAATCAGTTTGTGTATTAATAGATTGTAATATTCGGATGGTCCACTCGAATGTAATAATCAAATAAAGCTTAGACTGAAACTTTGCAAGAGCACTGTAGAAACTAGAACTTAGGGTTTGAGGGCCATTAACTGTCCGATGGCTATCTATCCGATTTATGTATGCAAATTTAATATAAATAAAAATTCTAATGAATTTTTAATCAAACAATTTAATAAAAAAAAAATTCCAAGCCGGCGACCCTGCCCCTAAAAAGTAATTAGGTTTATAAACTCGTAGAATCACAATAAACTAAACCAAACCATACATGCACCCCGCACTCTCCTAGCTTACTTGCGGCGTCAGATTCAACCTTCGGATAACATTTAGGCGCGAATAGTAGTTTATTAAACTACAAAGGGTGCATTTGTATAATAGACAAATCATGAAGGCAATATTTGAAATCTCCCATGGATGAAGACAGCCAACGGCCAAAAAAACTTCCATTCCATTAACATGCAATGCAATAACCAAAAAAAAAAAAAAAAAAATCTTCATTCTTTTTTTTTTTAAACCTAACAATAATTAGGGTTCGTTAATCCAGATTTTGCCCCTAGTTTAATTTCGTCCATATTTGCCAACACTTGTTTCAATTCACATGTTACAAAAGAATTAATATCCAAAATCTCGATACACAATAACAAAAACTCTAAATTTGTTGAGGATTTTTTTTTTGTTTTTTTTTTTATATTTTGATTTGTGGTTTTTGTCCCTAGAAATATAACCATATATTGTTGCAAAATGTTGATGATATGATGTTATTTAGAAAGGTAAATTAAATGCACCTATGATTTTGATTTTGATATGATTTTTTAATGAGTTGTTTGATTAATGGCCGTGTAATTTACAGATAAAAATGCTGATAAATCGAATGTTTACGCGCATGTATATGTATTTCGGTTGATGAGGAAGAATGTCTGCGAGGAATGAAAGGACGGATACCGAAAATTTACCAGGTAATGATATGACATATATTATTTTCTAATGTTTTGCAATTCATACTGTGTATGCTGTTATGGGGTTTTAGGGTTACTAATTGGGTTTTTTTAGTGATTTTTTTAGTTATTAAGAGGGTCTATATATCATGTGACATAACAAAGAAACAAAGTAACTGATGCAATGTTTGATTGATCTAAGAATTGATGATAAGGCTTACTTTGTCAGTTAGTATATCGATCGTGTCATTGTAACATTTGGGCTCTCATACCAACCAATATTGTCTGCAAGGAGCTCACACCATTGTGTTTGGTCACTCGAGTGGAAACTTCCCGCTATAGGTTACCCACACAAACACATTAATTGTGGCATTCTCTTCTATCCTGCCCTAAGCTCGTTGGTGGTATTTGAGGTGGGACAGAGTGGCGAATCCAGAGGGGGTTCCGGGAGTTACCAGGAACCCCCTCGATTTGGAAAAAAAAAACTGAAAATTTTAATGGAAAAAGTTTCAAAATTAGTGAAAATCAGTAAAAATCTACGAAAGGAACCCCATGGAAATGATTCCTGGATTCACCACTCGTGGAACATATCATATGTCCCACTATCCTAGTATCTCTCCTTAAACAAAATGATGTGAGCTTTGCCTAGAGTGTTAGAGTCATTTACCTTTGTAGACCATCAAACTGTTGGTAACACTGCGTCATATAAGAAATAAATTACGGAATATCCAACTCCCTATTTTGTCTATTGATAGAACTGACAGATGAATGTTTGACATGCATCATTTTTTATATTTTATTGGTTGCAAATTATTTCTGCATGTCTAGTTTTCTTTATTCCAAAACTTACCTCATTTTTATCATGTGATCCTTGATACATTCACTTATTATACTGCAGCAGCTTCTCTTTATGACCTCTTAAGGTTAGATGATGAAGAAAACTATAGCGAGGCGTTAGATGAAGAGACACCGTCTACTGGTTAGTTCAATTTTATTATTGTAATATTCACACTCAATTTGAAAAATTGCATATCATTAACTTTAGGATAACCTCAACTAATTGGATATAACTTTATATTTGGGTTTGGTTGCAATGTGAATATGTGATATTCCTCATCAGGTGCAAATCTGAGACTCGCAAATTTTTTATCTGAACCTGGTAATGAGTTATGTGCAGACTGTGGATCTCCAAATCCAAAATGGGTGTTAGTGCATTTATATTTCCTAATTACGCATCCTTTTGCATAATAGATATCGTATTTGCTTTAATTAAAAAATATTCACACTTGTGGTTGTGACTAGATCTGCAAATCTTGGAGCATTTGTATGCATCAAGTGTTCTGGAGTACATAGAAACCTTGGAGTGCATATATCAAAGGTGTAGTAATCACTACTTGTCTCATTTACGATACTGTATGCGTCTCTTTGACCCCAAACACTCATAATTTAATGTAATGTTATTAACCAACTCTCAACCTGTGGTCGCAGATTTTATCGGTGAATTTGGATGAGTGGACAGAGGAAGATGTTGATAATGTGATAAAAATTGGTGGTAATAATGAAGTAAATTTCAAATATGAATATTGCATTCCAAACAACTGCACAAAACCACAACCAGATTCTTCCATAGACGTGCGTACTGATTTTATCAGGTAATCCAACAACTACAAGTGTTACGAGGTGGCAAAGTGGGAGGGTACGGTAACGGGTCAAATTTGGTAATTTTTTAGTACGAGCCAGGTTTACCCAAAACACTTTTTGATTTTATGCATTAACAATGCACCTTGGTCAACTTTTGACCTTGGTTTAAAAAAGCGCGCCTCAGGCGCGCTTTAAGCGTTTGAGGCGCGAGGCTCCAAGAAAAACGCTTTTTTTGCCAAAAAGCGCTGAACTACATGAAGCGCCGCCTCGGGCGCTTGAGGCGCGCGCTACAGTAGCGCTACAGTAGCGCCTCAGCCAAAAAAACCCTTTAAAGTGCTTTATTTGGCCCGCTACAGTAGTGCCTCGTCGTTTTTATGTTTTGAATATGCTTTTTAAGTGTTCAAGTGTGTTTTATAATCATGTTTTTGTGCTCATGATTGATTAACATGTAGAAAATGTCATATTGACATATATAAATATTTTTTTATAATTTTTTTAATGCTATACGTGAAGCTCTCGCCTCGCGCTTTAAGCCCCGCGCTTCGGATTTTGGACCCAAAACGCCTCGGAGCGCCTCACGCGTTTTTAAACCAAGCTTTTGACCCGTTTGATACATTTAGGGACATATCTTGACTAGAATTAGCTCACTCATAAGCAAACGGGTCAATATTGCCACGTGTAACAACAATTGTCATAATGAAACTTGCAATACATTTTGTACATTGTTTCTGAACTTTATTGATAATACTCAGGAGAAAGTACGTAATGCAACAATTTTTAAACACAGAGGAACAATTGTCTTGCCCTTTCAATCCAGCAGCCTTCCACTGCAGTTCAACAGGCATACATTCTGTTGTGGATAAGAAATATATAAACAGTATGTGTATACAGAATATTGGTCAACCATTTCTCAACAACAGAAAAAGAAATGTTGCAGAACTGAGGCCTGCAAAGAAAAGTTACACAACGGTAATTAGTTTAATTATGTTAACTTTAGAGTTGGAACAATAAACGGTCTGGGTTACAGGTTTCAAAAATGGAATTTTTTTAAGCTCAAAATGGGTCTTCATTCACAGAATTATCATTTCTTATATTATTTCAATGTCCCGGTGCCAGAGGGACAAGGGTATGTGTTTAGCCGATTAGGATTTGCTATTCAGAAATGGGTGGCGGCGCAACTTGTTGCCCGCTATTGTGATGTAATTCTCGTAGTTATGATTTGGTTTATAATGTAACATTCTAATGTATTCATCTAAAAAAAAATAATTCATTTTGATGAATATAATGGTAAGCATTGAAAACAATTTGGATCACCTTCAACCTTTGAACCATTAACTCATTTTCCTCGCACTTAGTTTTCTTTACTTTACACGCTTGACCCATTAGAGACCAACCATAACCCGAATCAACCCTTTAACTAGCAAGTGAGTCGAAATTCCCGCCTCTGCTAGTTTAAAGTAGTCTTTGAATTCAAAATGTCATTGGGATGGTTATACTGGAACAAGGATATTTTGGTGCAGTAAAATCTTAAACTGTAGTTTTACATACTATTTATGTATCAAAAATTTGTATTCAGTTAAATTCTGATGCCTGATATCTCTTTTATAGGCAGGTATGGTGGAATTTGTTGGGTTGATAAATGTTAATGTGGTCAGAGGCATTAACCTTGTTATTAGAGATGTGAGGAGTAGTGATCCTTATGTTATGCTCTCATTGGGAAACCAAGTAAGTCTAAATTTAGCATAAATCTTTTTCATCTTTTGATGCGTCGTTAATTGGTGTGTATCTAACTGCAGTCGGTGAAGACCCGAGTTATAAAGAACAGTCTTAATCCTGTGTGGAATGAGCAGTTAATGTTGTCAATTCCTGAAGATGTCCCACCCTTGATAGTGGTGAGTCAAAGTTATGTTTATGAAAGTTTCTTGAAAATATTACCTTTTTAGCCTGATTTGACCCATTTCACATAAACGGGTCAGCTACATGTGTCATTGTAATATTATGTGTCGACGACATTTTTACCCTCTTGCAGAATGTTTTTGACAAGGACAAGTTCACAGAAGATGATTTTATGGGTGAGGCTGAGATTGATATCAAGCTCTTGGTTTCTGCTGCTAAAGCTTTGGAGAATGATAACACCGACGAGTTACCAAAAACAAAGCAGGACATTACTCTACAGCTGCAAAATGTTGAAAGCGGCGAACTACAAATAGAGATTGAATGTGTGCCTCTAACCCAATAGCAGGTTGACAGATATGACCGAAAACTTAACTCTATGGATCGTGATAATCGCGAGTTGTCAAATTTTAAAGTTAAATTTGCTATAGGGATTTTATCATATGAATTTGTTACTAAAAGGTGATTAGGGTGATCATTGTTCTTGTGTATGCAATGTTTATGTGTATGTAGGACATTTTCTTTATAATGTGAAGTAAATATAATTGACTCTTTGAATCTATATATATTCTTCATTGCATTAGATACATACACACAATGATATACAAAAAAGTTGTATTTTTTTTTATAATTTTAATCATATTTGTGTTTAGTATTTGAATAATCTTTTGTTGCTTTACTTATACTATTTTGCTAAATATGGAACTTAAAGCTTTGGTCATTAGTCTAATGAAAATTGCAAGGCACTTTATTTGATAGCTTAGCCTTTTCATCCAATTCACCTTCTTGATTGAGTTATATTTATTTTATTAAAATAAAAAATATTATATTATAAAACTATCTAAATAAAGTTAAACTAAGGTGTTTGATACACTCCTTGTTTATTTATATTAGTTCAAACAAAATTTATTACATTGAGATTTATAAAAATCACACACTTTTGGATTAGGCTCTGATATTGTTTACAACATACGAGGTAGACACTCGTATAAGGTGATTACTATATAAGTCAATAGGTTCGTCATTTTGCGGCTTAAAAGTCGTTTGAAATTGACTCGTTAAAATTTAAAGTTGAGTTGGGGTGTAAATTTTAAGTTGAAGATGACTCGATTGTTGGCTTGTTCGTTTATTGCTTCTTTATTTTATAGCACGTTAATTGTAATTCAATGTAATGAACATACAATAAAATTCGGGCCAATTTTAGAGTTATCCTCTTTGAGCAATCGAGCTAAACTGAGTCGGCCAAGGTTTAATCCGGGCCGAACTTGTTCGTGTTCCTTCGTAAAAAAAAATAGCGTGTTCTTGTTTGTTTATGTTTGTTCGTTATTAGCATAAACGAACAAGCGTAGCTGAACATAAATGAGCTAACATCAATCAAAAGTAAATATGAATAACTGATGGGATTGGGTGCTCACAAATGCGCAGAGCATACCCAAACCCGGAATTCAGCCCCGCGGAAGAGCTTCACGCGCACGAAAGAGGTTAATCCGTATATCAAAGCATTAACTACTTTCCTATCATTACGGAGTGATATCAGCGAAGTAGCAACGACTCTCCTACAATCACGGAGAGATACCCGCGCGCGTAAGCGGTAAAAGCGGTAATCGTTCCATGTTTCCTTATTTATTGCTATATCTTAACTACTTTACTAATATAATCCTTGGGTAGTGGAGACAACCCTAATCGGGCCTGGCCCATTATGATTAGGGTTCTGGGTAATGGTGGCATACGTCCACCTCTATATAAGGGATCATCTCCTTAATAGAGAGGACACTTTTGGCTAACCCTAAGAGCTATCACACTTGATAGTATCCCCATTCACCCCCGTTTTTGTTATAAACTACTACCTTGTGTAGTTGTCTCCCTTCCCACTCGATCTTTATTGCAGGTTACCCCAATCCAGGAAGTGCTAGTGAAGGATCAATCCTGTGGTTGCATCTAGGCTATCATCCTTACAAGGAGGTTAGACTATTTGTTTCTTCATTGGCGCCATCCCTTACGGTCTACCAATCTTTCAAACTAGTGCAAATGGATTCTGGAACTAAACAACGTGTTGATCCCACTAATGTCGACGATGGGGTCCAAGCAAATCAAGACACAATTGCACCAACAACGGTGACCAAGAACGTGAATCAGAGACAGGCTACCACTACCTTTCCAATGTTTGCACCAAGAAAGCCTGCGGTAGCAGCACAAAAGAAAGCGACTGAAGAGCCTGTCGAAGATCTGGAAGAATGGTTGGCTCAAGAAAATGCTAAGACTATAGCAGAGTACCAGAAGAGACTGATAGCAAAAGCTAGGTCGGAAGCAAGAAAAACCTTGAATTTTGACGCTGAAGACGACTCTCAAAACGAAGAGCAGCCTGCTTTTCGTCATACAGCTAAACCCCGCCAGGCGGTACGTGGTGGAGAACGTGGTAAGATTACTCACGTTCAGGACCACGTCAACCTGACCGGGGAACCTGATGGTTATGAATCTGAGAATGAGATCAACTCTGATCGAACTGGGAGGCCACGAAACAAGTCTGTGGCTAGCAACCAGCCCCACCCAGACGATGATTTACATAAGCCATACCGCCCAAAAACATTTGCGGAAAGATCCAAATTCTGCGCAAGAATTGCATTGGCACCTATGCCAGTTGAATGTAAATTGCCAAATACGATCGGCAAATATGATGGTTTGCGCGATCCGGATGACCATCTGCACGCATTCGATTGCGCAGTCAGCTCTAAACCATGGCCGGTTCAAGCTTGGTGCCATCTGTTTGTTCAAACCTTAACAGGTGCGGCAAGGGTATGGTACGAAAGTTTACCGGTCGGAAGTCTTGTCGACTTTGATGATCTGATCAAGAAATTCAAAAATCACTTCTCCCATCTGAGGAAACACAAGAAGGACAAGGCTCAGATTCTGTTATGCTCCCGGAAGGATAATGAGAGCCTGGAAGATTATATCGTCCGATACAATAAGGAAGCCCTACAATTGGGGTGCGGTGAAGAACTCACCAGAGCCGCATTTATCCATGGAGTGCGACATGATGATCTCATGAGATGTTTGACCGGGAAAGATGGTGTGCCTGAAGCATGGGATGAGCTGATAGAGGCAGCAAAGACATATGCGTCGTCAGAACGATCGTTTACACGCTCGAAAAATTTTTATCATAACAACAATCAGGGTACGAGCATGTACGACAAAGGCAAGGGAAAGCAATCGGTATGGTCAAGAATTTCGGGTTCCGCGGACGAAGGGAAATACTCTTCGGGACAAGACGCGCGGCAACTCCTCAATAGCAAACACTCACGTGATTCGAAACCGCCAAGCAAGAAGAATTACGATTGGACACCACTGTCCAAAACACCTTCGGAGGTGTTGAAGACCGAACAAGTTCAGTTCCCTAAACCCAGGGAACTCAGTCAAGATCGGAAGAACGTTGACACGTCAAAATATTGTGAGTATCACGAAGACTACGGCCATCTGACGGACAATTGTTATAGTCTAAAGATGGAGATTGAGAAGGCAATCAAGTCAGGCCAACTCTCACATCTAGTGAAGAATGTGAGGAAAAAGTCTAGAGATCCGCAAGGGGATGTGGATGCCAGTAACAAGAAGATAAAAAACCTCAACGCGCATTATGCACAACGCTCGGGTCGTCATAATTGCTACATGACTCATCACAGGGGTCAGAAGAAAAGGTCTTACTCGACCACACAGGATGATTCCTGGAAGGAGGCACCGGTCGTTATGCCACGCGTTAAGGGAGGAGCATCTGCCACAACACCATTGCTCATCACAGGAATCATCGGACATTATCGAACAAGATATATGTTCCTCGATAATGGCAGCAGTACCGACATCATGTACCGGCAGTGTTTCGATCAGTTGGATGCCGAAGACAAAGAGAAGCTAGTTCCGACCACAGATGTCACACCCTCAAATTTCCACTGCGGGGTTTATACCGCGAGGCGCGTGACATACCAGGATCCCATAGCCATAAGTCACAGGAACGAACCCTAAATGCCCAAACCATTTAGTTCGTTTTCAAAAACCAAGTTTAGTTAAGCTGCGGAAGCGTAAACCAATTTAAACCTTTTAAAACCATGCGCAAAACAACGCACCCAAATTAAAACCATACGAAAGCATAATATATAATTTATGTGTATGCCCGAGAGCCCAAATGCAGTGAAGTGTACAGTGCTTTCTAATCCTGGCACCGGAAGCTAACTACCTGCAAAAGCATGTAAATCGTGGGTCAACAAACAATGTTGGTGAGTTCACTAAGTAAAGTAGGTGAGTAAGTAGAAGCGTAGGTTTCCCAAACCATGTAACCAAATGAAAGTGTCGGTCTCACAGACCACATAACAATAAGTAAGAACGTCGGCCTCCTTGGCCATAAGTAAACAGCTAATTCAAATGTCAGGGGTAGCTAGCCCACTCATGATAACTAAAACCGGCGAATACCGAACTACTAATGAACAAGTTCCCATAACAGGGATAAGGATGCCTTGCATCATTGTCCATCGACAATGATTATGTTTGAAGCTAATAGTTCACATCCGTGCCCCCAGCACGATGTGAGGTTTGTTAGACCTAATAGCGCTATCAACTAATTAACCCGCTTGCCCAACCGGCAATTGATTCGGTATTTTGAAGGACTTAAACGATGTGTTTGGTTTAGTTCATCAAGGACATATATATGAATTAGTAAAAATAGATTCACCACGTGAACCATGCATCCCAAACCCGATATGTGTAAAAGTAGTCCCGAACCGGACTAGAAACGTTAAGTAGTTGTCTCAACCCGAGACGCATGCTTTTGAGAAAAGAGTAGTGAAACTCACCTTATCGCGTAAGCAAAGAATCCGAACAGCAAGTATTATATGCTACCGACACCCTAATAACAGTGTCACTACGTGAGTATAGGCGTAACATCATTACACCATATAACTCGTTTGTCCAAGACGTTTTAAATATTCAAAAGTGTGTATGCGACGCCTAGTGATTCTACATGCAATAGTAAACCCTACGGACTCGTTGGTGAATGAGTTGGTTATAATTAGTTTCTACAGCCCATATGTGTCGTAAACATGTGTACTTCCGTTATATGTCAATTTTAGATCACCTAAGACCTCAAGTAATCACATAGTCACATAATACACAATCTGTGTTTTCAGGACAGATTGTGCGCCATCAAAACGAATTTATTTAAAATAGTAAACCAGTGAGTTATCCTCCCAAATTTTTACTGAATTTTCTTTGGGATTCACTTGGCAATACCTATTTTTGTTTTGTCTTAATTCCAAACACAAAAATTATAAAAATTCGTACAACACAGCAGTGTTCAGAAAATTTCCACAACAGGTCAGTTTAGTAGGAAAATTCTTAAAAATTGTGTATTCATCCAAACGAGATGAATCCACTTGGAAAAGCTCTATTTTTCCAGTATTGACCTACTGTAAAAATTTCATAACCTAACTCCTTGTAAATCTCAAGTTATGGCCATTTAAAGTTAGCCCAATTTACAAATCCGAAAATCTGATATGACCCCTAATCAATTAAAATTCCAAAAACGACTCATCCTACGTCCAAAACACATGATTTTACCCATTATGAAAAGCTAGGACCAGGTGTGACCTAACCATGCCAAGAAAACCCTAAAATTATTATGTTAGAGCCGTGTTACAGCTCCTACAAGTTTGACTAACCATTCTGTCCAGATTTTAGTTTCGCCTAAATCATACTTTAATCGCCTACCGTGTGCACAAAAACTATTAACATTCACCAATCATCAACACAAAACATTCCTAATACCTATTTTATCAGATTCTATGATTAAACATGTCAAGATCAAAGCTTTAAGAATCAAAACACCAATTACTTGCGCAACAAGTATCCTATGATGTTACTAAGCGTTTATGAGTATGTTTAATCCATTTAATCTTCAAAAAGATTCATGCTTTAATGTTTTATAAACTCATTCAGACCTGGACAAACTTATTATATGATTTTTATTAATGAAAACACAAGATAAAAGCATGAGAAATCGTAAGATATACCCTTAGCTCTCTCAATCGATCAATCGCGCGCCTTGGAGCCTCCCAATTGATGATCTTGAGCCTTAGCAGAGGTTGTTTGAGTGAAATATTCGTGTGGGGCAGTAAGGGGGCGATTAGGGTTGAGTATGGGGGTTGCATGGGAGTTTAGGATGCTTAAATATAAGTTTAAGGCGGTTTAGACCCGTCAGGTCATTTCGAGCGGCCGCTCGGTGCCTGTGAGCGGCCGCTCACAGGTCCGGGTGGCACGCTCTTTCCTCGTTTCGTCTCCCGACGCGTTATCCTTCGACGTTTTCGTTATTTCGGACCGTAACAAGTGTAACCCCATGCATTAAGACCCTAATCAACCTCATGCTCCACTTTTAATGATTTCTATTAACGTGTTGGTTTAGGTTCACATAATCACGTATGGTTTTCACATAAGTTTATTTTTCACCAACGTCCGAGGTTCACTAATCATGCAATCACACATTGACTCACAACCATGCACGTATGTCTTATCTAACTAACCCTAGTTAAGTATAATGCAAGGAAATGTAACTAGAGTTTAGTTAAAGTGAGAACCTGAATTTTCGGGGTATCACAACAGAGCCAATATCCGGGTTCATACATGAGGTGATCATTCCATTGGGTATACTCACACTCCCTGTCACATGGACAGACGGACAACTCTCCCGCACGGAGACATGTGACTTCATGGTATTGCCAGTGACTTCATCACATGACGTCCTCATAGGGAGAGAAGGTTTGGCTAAATTCAATTGCAATGCGTCCACACCACACCAGATGGTCGGCTTCCCGACGCGAGGAGGGGTGGCTTTCATACGCGGAAACAAAAATTGCCACGTAACAGACACATGTAAACCTCCCAAGATAATGAAGCCAGCGGACCGTACTGATCCGGAAAAATGGGTTATTAACCCTAAATTCCCAGATCAGACGGTTGTCATAGGCCCAGTAATCTCTGACACCATACGTACGCACTTGAAGCAACTGTTAATTAAAAATATGGACGTCTTCGCATTTCAACCCGCGGACATGGTAGGCGTTCCGCGACACATAGCGGAGCACAGGCTTAACGTCTATAGGTCCGTCGAACCAGTCGTCCAGAAGAAGCGCAGTATGGGGCCAGAGAAAACAAAGGCCATGAATGAGCAAGTGGAAGAGCTATTAGCTGCAGGCATCCTGCGGAAGACAAGATACCAAACCTGGGTCGCCAACCCAGTCATGGTCGGAAAGTCAAATGGAGGCTGGCGGATGTGTGTGGACTACAAAGACTTAAACAAAGCATGTCCAAAGGACTGCTACCCGCTCCCCGAGATTGACTTAAAAGTGGACTCTCTGGCACCGTTCAGATTCAAGTGTTTTCTGGACGCATATAAAGGGTATCATCAAATCCAGATGGCTAAGGAAGATGAAGATAAAACGTCTTTCCGCACAGATACAGGAACTTATTGTTATACCAAAATGCCATTTGGATTGAAGAACGCGGGAGCCACGTATCAGCGTTTAATGGACAATGCGTTCAACAAACAAATCGGGGTCAATCTCGAAGTTTACGTGGATGATTTGGTCATAAAAAGTACAGAAGAGGACCAAATGCTGCTAGACATCCAGAAGACTTTTGATCAACTCCGCGCAGTGCGAATGAAGCTCAATCCGAGCAAGTGTTCTTTTGGAATGGAGGAGGGCAAGTTCCTGGGAGTGATTGTAACCAAAGATGGTTTCCGCGCAAACCCGGACAAAGTACAAGCAATCGAACGAATGCCGTCTCCATCTTCTATCCGGGAAGTCCAGACACTCATGGGGCGCTTAGTGGCTTTGAACCGTTTCCTTTCAAACTATGCGTCCAAGTCATTCCCTTTCGTAAGCACACTGAAAAGCTGCCTCAAAAAATCCAACTTTAAGTGGACCAACGAGGCCGAGGCCGCATTTCAAGAAATGAAAGAATGCTTGAGCCATTTGCCTGTTCTCACAGCTCCACTCCCGAAAGAGCCATTGACATTGTATTTATCCGTCACGGAAAAGGCAATCGGTGCTGTTCTCTTGGTTGATCGAAAGGGCGTCCAAACACCAGTATATTACGTCAGCAGAACTCTACTCGATCCAGAGACTCGATACTCAATGATGGAGAAGTTGGTGCTAGCATTGGTGCACGCGTCACGGAGATTGCGAAGATACTTCCAAGGACACCCCATCATCGTCCTGACAGACTTTCGCATAAATGACATCTTGCGCAAGCCAGAATTGTCGGGACGATTGGCTAAGTGGGCCATTGAGTTGGGAGAACACACGATTGAGTATAAGTCAAGAACATCCTTCAAAGGGCAGATCCTCGCGGACTTCGCCGCGGAAGTTCCTGCCGAAAGCATCACCGAGTGCCAACAGGCACATATCACAACTCCTAATGCAGAGCCAGCGGAGAAATGGGAATTATACACCGATGGAGCATGCAATGATGATGGCGCTGGAGCAGGCTTGCGCTTAGTTACACCGGAAGGGAAGGATTTCACGTATGCAATCCGCCTAAATTTCCCAACAACAAACAACGAAGCGGAATACGAGGCGTTGCTCGCGGGATTGCGAATTGCGAAAAAAATGGGTGTACAACACTTAGACGCCCACGTCGACTCTCAGCTCGTTGCTAATCATATCGACGGTTCATATGAAGCACGTGAAGCATCCATGATTCTGTACTTGGAGCAAGCCAAAGCCCTCATGCGTGACTTTGCATACTGCAAGGTCCACCACATCAAGAGGAGTCAAAACAAACCAGCGGACGCGCTAAGCAAGATGGCATCCACGGTTTTTGATCATCTAGCAAAGGATGTGCGAGTGGAAGTCCTGGATAGCCCGTCCGTGTCTCAAAAACAGGTCAATGTCACCCAGGTCGGGGCAACATCTTGGATAACTCCAATTCGGGCTTATCTCACAAACGGGACACTCCCAGACAACAAGGCAGACGCTCGTAAATTACAAAACAAAGCATTGCATTACCAAGTTATCGATGGCATATTGTACCGGCGTTCTTACCTGGGGCCATTGCTACGATGTGTTGACTCCGCAGAAGCCACTTACCTTATCAAAGACATACATGAAGGGTCCTGCGGCCTGCACGCTGGCCCTAGGATGGTGGTAGCAAAGCTAATGAATGCGGGATATTACTGGCCCGGAATGCACAGGGATGCCGAGATGGAATTGCGCAAATGCAAGTCTTGCCAACGTCATGCTCCAGGAACGTTGCGCCCAAAGAACAATTTGATACCTGTAACCGCTGCATGGCCTTTTCAAAAGTGGGCCATCGACCTCGTGGGTCCATTTCCCACAGCTCCAGGAAACGTCAAGTATCTGGTGGTCGCAATTGATTACTTCACCAAATGGGTGGAAGCCAAGCCTTTGGCCTCCATCGATGGAAAAAGCATTAAAAAATTCATTTGGGAGTTTATCATATGTCGTTTCGGTTTACCTATGGAGATCGTAAGTGACAACGGCACACAATTTGCAGACCAACACTTACAAGAATGGCTATCCTCCATGAATGTTAAGCAGATATTCACCTCGGTAGCACATCCGCAAGGTAATGGACAGGTCGAACGCGCGAACAGAAGCGTGGTGGAAGGCATCAAGACTAGACTTGGAACAAAACGCACGGGTTGGGTGGACGAGCTCCCTCATGTTTTATGGGCCAACCGCACATTATCCAAGACAAGTAATGGAGAAACCCCGTTTAGCCTTACATACGGAACAGAAGCTGTCATTCCTGCGGAAATGTATTGTGCGTCTCCGAGAATCCTACTGACAAACCACCAAGACAACGACACGGAGCTAAAACTCAATCTAGACCTATTAGATGAGCGCAGAGACATGGCCGCTGTCAGAGAGGCCAACTACAAAAAACAACTTGAACGATACTACAATGCAAAGGTGAAGGCAGAGGTTTTCCGCGCGGGTGATTACGTTCTCCGCAACAACGAGGCATCCGGCGCAGAAAAGTCAGGCAAATTGGCACCAAACTGGGAAGGGCCATACAAAATACAAGAAGTGCTGGGGAAGGGCGCTTATGCCCTGGAGCGCTTAGATGGCACCCCCATCCCACGCACATGGAACGCGGCCCAACTGCGCATGTGTTACTTATGAAGTATGTTATTCGGTTTGTAATAAACAATGGCTATGACCATTTCGTTTTTAATAAAAGAATTTTGAGTTTATCTTATTTTCTTTGATCTACACGCAATGACAACAACGGTTAAGAAACATATTTCATTAAGCAAAACATTGGCGTACTTACATATTATCACCAGATTCAAAAGAAACATACAAAAAGAGGTGATTAAGCCAACACAATACATGCACCTAAGGCTATGTAGCAAAAAAGCATTACAAAAGGAAAGAAACATCAAGTGGCATGCTGCCAATCGGTGGCAGTTCGACGAAGCCTTAACTTGGGAATCTTGGGATGATCTTGGAGCTCACCTAGCTGCTTCATCCTCACCGGAGCACCAAGCGATTCACGCTTCACCGGTTGGTCCACTTGGTGATCTTCAGTCAACAAAAGATAACCACAGTAAGTGGCTAGTTGATGCATGGGAGTCGGAGGTACCTTGATTACAGGGGGATGGTCAGAAAGTGACAACATCCCTTGCAAGGCTTCAACTTCAGCTTTGGAGATTTTTAACGGAGAAGCCATGAAAGAAATTGATAGAAGATAAAAAGTTAATGGGAAAATGTTAATCCATGGTTAACCTTTTATAGAAAAAAACAAGAAAGGCCATTAATTACCATTAATGGTTAATACTCAAGTATGGATGTCAACCGTCACATCAGTCAGCTGCAGCGCCGCCAAAAAACTGACAGATGACCTCAGCAGGACAAGTGGCACCACCTTTTTCCAAGGCTGACGTCATCCAATCATCATGGCAGTTCAACAGTTATGCTCAGCACAAAGAATTAATTAACTAAACTTGACATAACAAGGCATAAGGAAACATCCAATTGTTCAAGTACAAAAAACACAAGGCAAAGGAGTCTGACAAATTACAACAGGCAACATAAACTACACTAAATTTTAATGAACGAAAAATAAACTAACTTGTAATTAGTGATATTCTAATTTCATAAACTACACTAAATTTGGCCCTAAAAACTATAAAAATAAACTAACTTGTAATTAGTGATATTCTAATTTCATAAACTACACTAAATTTTAATGAACGAAATTAAACAAGCAACATAAATTAATGAGGAGGGGCAAAACATTGGTCGTGTTAAAAAGCAACTATATTTCGCATTCTAGTTTTGACTTTTCAAATTCTTTTCATTTTCTCCTGCCTAATTTGAACTATATATTGATGTTTTTTTATTTGCTTTAATCATTGTGTAATGATTGGAAATGTTTTTTAATGATTGGAAACGATCTCTATGTAGCAAGCGATGTTTCTTCTCGGACACCAACCCGGGTCGTGGCCAAGGCTATATCCTCTTCTCCGGTCCAACACCTTGTCATTCGAAAGAGGTTATTATTATTTATATTTTTTGAGATGATGTGTGTAAAATAAGTGGAAGAACGGTATGATTTATGTGTAGAGATTTTATAAAAAATTGGTATTTAAAGGTTTGAAAATAAGGTTTTTTTTTTTTTAAATATCAACGGCCATATGACTGTTAGAATCATCTAAACGTCGAGTGTGTCTTCAACGGTTTCTGGTGTAAAATCCATCCCCGGAACCAGGGGGTTAGTGTTTCTACCCGGGGCCGGGCTTCCCCATCTATGAGGAAATCATATAATAAATTTATTTTCTTTTAAAAAGTTATAAACGACTAGTATAATTTATATCACTTGTTATAAAAAGTTAAAAGTGACATATGGTATGCATGCTCTTTGTACCGAGGTTTGTACACATTTATTGTCAGTGAGTGCATCACGTGTTGCTGTAGTTGCTTACTTTCTTGCCTTTCCACATATATGTCAAAACACGATCAAGTAAAAAAACTTACCTTATTCTTCTATTCTTTTAATTCAAATTTTAGAAGTATGATAAATCTGACATTTTTAAAGGTTTTAACTAGAGTAAATTGCCAAAATGGCCCCTCAGGTTTGGCCCAGATTGCTTGTTTGGTCAGTTATCTTTTTTTTCTGCCAAAACCACCCCTCACAGATCGAAAATTGCCAAAATGACCCATATTTAACTGAGTTTCTAACTGAGGATGGAAAGCCAGTTAAGTATCAGGGGCATTTTCGTCATTTCATCTCACTCCTTCTTCCTCATCATCTTCTTCAACCTACCTGCACCCACCCCTCCTTCCACAACTCCACCACCTGCAACTCCGCCCCTTTCCGCCACCTCCTCTCTCTCCTCCTCTCCAACTCCAACTCCCAATCAAAGAAATCAAACGGATCCCTTGGAGATATTTGATTCTCTGAACACTCCACCACCGGTGGCTGGAGTTCGTGTCTGCTGCCGGTACCTTAGCCCCAAACAATCGAAAACACAAAAAAAAAATTCGAACATCATATGTTGGATTTGATTTAGATGACGAAAAATACGGTTAAAAGTGTTGGATCTTACCTCGTTAACCGTCTACCATCCTCCGACCTACCACTGTCGTCATCGTTAGAGGTTAAAATCAAGTGAACCACCATGGCGGCGGCTCTTTTTTACCGTCGTCGTGCTTACGTGCTAACAATTGGGTTCTAAACCATCGTCTCCATCTATGTTCCTTAAGGTTTTACTATGATGTTGGTGAAATCGGTGGCGTAAAGTGCACCTTTGTTTCCGGCGATTGATGATAAAAAGAGGAACGGTGTTGAAGGTGAGGATGCCTAGCTTAAAAGATAGTGACACAAAGGGTGGAGGTGGTTGCCACCGTGGTCTGCCGGAGCTCCGCCGCTGGCGGCGGCAGGAGGCAATCCTGCTCCTTGCTTCTCTCTCTCTCTCTCTCACATCGATGTATATGTGTGTGTGTGTGGTTTAGGTAGTGGAAAGAGAGTTAAAGAGATGGGACCATAAGGAAGAAAGGAAGAAAGGCGTGCCTTGTGTACAGAGTGGGAAGAAGAACACAGGGGCCATTTATATGGAGAAGATGAAGTACAGAGTGAAATGACGAAAATGCCCCTGATACTTAACTGGCTTTCCATCCTCAGTTAGAAACTCAGTTAAATATGGGCCATTTTGGCAATTTTCGATCTGTGAGGAGTGCTTTTGGCAGAAAAAAAAGATAACTGACCAAACAAGCAATCTGGGCCAAACCTGAGGGGCCATTTTGGCAATTTACTCGTTTTAACTACCTGCATGTATTTGAAATGTTTTATTTTTTACCCGAGTTATGCTTAGGTTATAGGTTTTTTTTAATAAGATGACCAAAACTATACTTTTTGTTTAAACTATTAATCTGGGATTCCTTTAAAAAAATATTTCTCAATAAGAAATCTTACTTAAGCCTTTAATTATAAGTCCAAATTTTTTTTATCAAAATAAAAAGACAACATCAATATCATTTTGTTACTAATAATTAGGGGTGTAAACGAGCTGAGCCAAGCCTGAGCCTGACTGGGCTCGAGCTCGTTAAGGTTCGGCTCGTTCGGGCTTTTTACCGAGCCGATCTCAGGTAGCTCTCGAGCCGCTACGTGTCATTTACACCCCTACTAATAATGTAAAAAACCCCTGCATGGTTAGTGTAAAACGTAAATCTATTACATAGACTTAACATTACATTACATGTTGGATTCGATTTCGGTTATATCGATTAACCAAAGCTTCATAATCATAACCGCTCGGTCGCTTAAAGAAATTTCATAACCATAGCCATTGGTTGTGTCGATTATCGATTAAAATCGGTTTGATTATGTTGGTTACGATTCGATTATCGGTTATTGCAATTAATTTGCTAAACCCTAATTACATATAAAAACAATAATGCTAGATAACAGTCAAAAAAATTTCTCTAGATTGATCAGGGGATCAGGGTAACCAAGTCATACACCAATTTATAAACACACTATATTATATTATATTGTATATGGTACACAAAATGATATTAGGAAAAATTACAAAAATCGTCCTTTATGTTTACAACGTTTTTCAGTGGTTGCCCTTTAACTTCAAAATTGATGAAAATCATCCTTTATGTTGTAAAATCTTTCATCTTTCGTCCTTTAGGCCTAACCTGCTTTGTTTTTCTCGTTAAGTTACATCATGTGCAGACCACGTGAGGGCATATTTGTCCTTTTACCTTGATCACCACCTCCATCTCCAAACCTCCTTTGTTACATCTCCCCAAGCAGAAACCCTAACCCTATATGTAAAACCGCCTCCAACTCCATCGTAGCATAACCTCCATACATAACCTTACCATCTGTAACCTTGACCTAAATCTCGACCGATTAATTGACGAGTTGCATCTGTAACGGATTCATTTCCACCAGATTCAACTAATTCATCTGTCACAACATCTCGACCGATTGTTCATATAATATGTCACCTCTGTAGATTTGTTTATATGTATAATTTGGAAGTGTTTTTGCCGATCTAATCAGGTGAGGATTTAGACAATCGATTTCATTGATAATTACATTGAAATTGAATTGTTGTTGTTTGGCTACTTGGTTGGTTATATATTTCGTTCCTAAGTAATTAGTTGATTTTGTGAATGCTTATCAGAAGTTTTAGGTGGTGTTTTTGTTGCCTTCTGTTTATATCGCCAAGCCTTGGGATTCCAATTTCAGAAACAACAAAATTTTATTTGGGGAAAATTAGAACTTGAATGTGTGTGAATTGAATACGGTAGTTGTTTTCTCTAAGCATCTAAATGTGAAATTGACATGAACATCCTTACAAATATGAAGTAATGTTATTATGTTTTGTTAAGTTAGCTAAAATATTTGGAAAAAAATTGATCGTTATTGCACTTTAGTGTTGCGGTGGTGTATAGGTTAGACGATATGGAGGTGGTGGCTTGTGGTGGTGGTTTGGTCCCGTTGTTTGTGCTCGTTATTGCACTATAGATCAGACCGTGGCATGGGTGAGATTGGTAGTGGCAAGTAGTTGTGAGTTGGGAGAGATTGATAGTGGTAGATGGTAGGGGTGGTGGTGGGTGGCTTATAAAGGTGGTGGAATTGGTTTGGTGGTGGTGGATTACAGAAATGAGAAAGAGAAGTATATATATATATATATATATATATATATATATATATATATATATATATATATATATATATATATATATATATATATATATAGGGGAAAGTTAATTTGAGAACACCTATATTTCGTGCGAACCGTGAGAACGGCATCTAAAACCATTCAAATTCAAAATTTCTTTTTACACCTGTCTTTATTACTAAAATACAATCCCAAAAACACATTTTACGCGTAAAAATTCAGACGTATACAGAAATAATTTGTTTTTACACATGTGTAAATTTGCTGTTTATAAATGTGTAAACTGTTTCATTTACACATGTGTAAAAATTTACTTTAAAAGTGTTTTTGCAAGAAAAGATGAATTATTTGAAAAGAAAATTCATTTATTAATGTTGTATTTTGATTATAATGGGGTTTGTATTAAAAAATTTTGATTTTGATTGATTTTTTTACTTGTTCTCACGGTTCTCACAATATTTAGCGTTCTCAAGATAACCCTCCCCTATATATATATATATAGGAATGGGTTCATGTGAGAACCCTCATGAGTTGAGAGAACTTGAGAACTAGGATGGTGCAATGAGAAGCTGACACATATGCAACCTATGAATATAATATTAAGGGGTAAAAAAGTAATTGATCCCCACCCCACCCCCACCCCCACTGCACCCATTATATATTTACTCTTTTTTTTTAATAAACATTTTACTCTCTCTCTCTTTCTATACTCAGACACTCCCCTCTCTCTCTATACTTTCTCTCTCTCTCTCTCTCACACTCCTCTCTCTCTCTCTACTCTTTCTCACACACACACACACACACACACTCCTCTCTCTCTCTCATCGACGGTGACGAGTTGTAGGGGGTCCGAACAGAAGACGGTGGTGCTTCGTGGTGGGGGTGCGAACAGAAGACGGGTGGTGCTTCGTCGGGTGTTGGGTTTTTGGATCTGAACCGGAGGGAGACCGGAGGGGGGTCTGCGTGGAGGTTTTTTTTTGTGGTGGGTTTTGGATCTGAACAGATCTGGAAGCGGGAAGGGGTGGTTCTTGGTTGGTTAGGGGGCGGAGGGGGTGGAGGAGATGGCGGAGGGGCGGCGGAGGACGGTGGTGGGGGTTTTCTGGTGGTTTTTCCCGATCAGGTATCCCATTTATTATTATTTTTTTTTCTTTTTCTGTTATTAACCCTCTGTTTTTATTATTAGTATTATTATTTTTGTTATTATTTTTATTATTATTATTTATGTTATTATTTATTAATATTATTATTATTTTCTGTTATTTTTATTATTATTTTTCTGTTATTATTATTATTATTATTATTTCTGTTATTGTTGTTGTTGTTATTATTATTATTATTATTATTATTATTATTATTATTATTATTATTATGTAAAAACACCAGTGTAAAATATGAAATTTGTAGAGGTTTTGATGTGTAGATCTTTTTGTAGTTTTTGGTTTTTACACTAGTGTATTTTCTGTAGAAGTTTGTGGTATATATGTTGTTTTGGGGTTTTTTTACACTAATGTAAATAATTACCCCCGGTGTAATATCGAATGTATAGATTATAGGTGTTGTTTTTTGGGGTTTACACTAGTGTTTTTGTGTAGCAGGGGTGTTGGCAGGGAGATGATGTGAAGATGATGATGTTTTGAAGAAGATGAAGTTTTTTGATGGATGATGATCGTTTGTTTGTAGATGCAGCAGCAGGTTTTTTTTCCTCAACAATAATGTGTAGTATGAGTTTTATAATTGTTTGGTTGTTTTACATTGATGTAACACACATTTGTTGATGTTTTGAGGCATTTTACGGTGGTGTAATACGAATGTATATATGTTGATTTTGGTTTTTACACTAGTGTTTTTGTGTAGTAGGTTTGTTTTATGGTAGATTACCCCGATATAAATAATTACACCAGTGTAAAAACGAGAGAGAAGACAGAATGTTAAAGTTGATTTTTTGTTTTAAAAAACTAAGTTGGTTAAAAAAATTAATGAATTAAAAAATAAATTAAAGTTAAAAAAATTAAAGGATTTAAAAAATAAAATATAGTAAAAAAATATGATTAAAAAATAAAATATAGTTTAAAACATCTGATTTTGTTAATTATTGAATAAATAATTCATTTAATATTATATTACTTATATTTCTCTCACATGGTGGATTTACCCTAATACCCCTAATTGTACTTTACTTCATTAAAAAAATACATCTACACCCAAGTGGGCTCATAAAAGACAAAAACAAGAAACTTTTGATCTCAACCCTTCATTGCACAAGATCAATGGCTAATAATGGTTCTCATGGTTCTCTCAACTCAACAAGGTTCTCAAAATAACCCAACCCTATATATATATATATATATATATATATATATATATATATATATATATATATATATATATATCAAGTTTTTAGTTTCTTTTTATTGATTTATTAAACTATTTTATAATAGGTAAATAAAAAGACTATGTTACCCTTATATAACCAGACCTAACTGAAAATTTTAACCAGGTTAGTGCTAAAGGACGAGAGCTGCAAGATTTTACAACATAAAAGACGATTCTCATCAATTTTGAAGTTAAAGGACCACCACCGAAAAACGCTGTAAACATAAAGGACGATTTATGTAATTTTTCCTTGATATTATTAAATCATTTTAGAAGATTTATTTATTTGAGTACAAGTTGAAGACCTCTTGAGATGTAACGATTTTTTTTCTTCAACAATGTAATTAGTATGCTGCTAATATTGTTAGCTATATACCACTACGAAGTTTTAAATGGGCTGGGTTGGCAAGTTGACAAATCCACCTTGATACATATCCAAAGGTATTTATGAACCTTGACAGGACACAAATATCTACGTTTGAAATGGATGTAGATATTTACCTATGTTTTTCTAAATCTTTTTGCATAATAATACTTTTAACTTTTTAACTTTAAAAAAAATACAAATACATAAAAAAACATATATTTAATCATAAAACAATGAATTGGTTCATTTAGTAACATAATTTCGAGAAAATTTAAAACTAGACGGTGTTTGGGATTGAGTTACAAAACAACTTATTGACTTATTCCAAAAGCCAATAATTTAATAAAGTGTTTGTGTAAACCAAAAACACTTTTGATTTTAGCTTTTCAATAAGGGTGGAAAAACTGTTTTCAAGAAATCAAAAATCATGGCTTTTGGCTTTTGGTTATTTTACACTAATAAACTAAACCAAACACTTTTTAAAAAGAAAAAATTACACCGTTAGTCCTTATGGTTTCCACCAAATTTCAATGTAAGGTATTAAGGTTTTATTGTTTCACTTTAAGGTATTAACCTTTTAATTTGTTTCAAGAGATAACTACATGGATAGTCCTTATGGTTTATAGAAAGTAACACCTTAGAGTACTAACTTATTTTTTTAACATTTTAAGGATTCATGATTTCAGTTTTGTAACATGTTAGGCTACTAAGGCAAACTCCGTTAGTTTTTCTAGTTAAGTTTTGATAAAATGACTAAATGCCCTATAATAACGAGATATTCTTATAATTAACTCTATTTAATACAAGGACAATTTTTGTACTCTATTGAAATTAAAATTATCTACTAATATTATTAATACATAAAATTTATAAATTATAAAAAAATACTAAATTAAATAATTATACTATATATGTTTTACTATATATTTTTATAAAACAATACTTTTATCCATATAAACCATTGCCGATAAGCCTAATTCGTATATGCCATCAAGCAACACATCAACTCTCATCTCCACCGACATTGTTGCCATGAGTTATCTATATTTGACAAGGTCTTCTATATTTTTAATACATAGAATTATCTATTAATATTATTAAAACATGAAAAAATTATAAATTACACTAAATTAAATAACTATACTCTATACGTACTAATATATATTTTGTTATAAAACAATACTTTTATCCATATATAAACCACCATCGATAAGCCTAATTCGTATCTGTCATGATGTACCACGTCAACTCTTGTCTCCACCGCCATTGCTGCCACGCGTTATCTATATTTGACAAGCTCATCTATATTTTTGATACATATAATTATCTATTAATATTATTTAAAATTTTTAATTATATATATACTAAATTAAATAATTACATTCTTTGCGTTTTAATAATATTAATAGATATTCTTAATCAAACATCACATTAACTTTATGTGTTTTAAATATAGATAACTCATGGCAGCAATGGCATTGGAGATGAGAGTTGACGTGGTGTTTGATGGCATATATGAAATAGGCATATACGCATAGAGTATGCATAGAGTATAATTATTTTAATTTAATATATTTTTATAAGTTAAATTTTTTATGTTTTATTAGTATTAATAGATAATTCTAATTTCAATAAATTACAAAAATTATCCTTGTAATCAAATAGAGTTAATTCCAAGAATATCTAATTATTATAGAGAATTTTAGTTATTTTGTCAAAACTTAACTAGAAAAACTAAGTTGGTCTTAGTACCTCAACATGTTACAAAACTGAAACTATAAACCCTTAAGATGTTAAAAAAATAAGTTAGTACCCTAAGATGTTACTTCCTATAAACCATGAGGACTATCCGTGTAGTTATCTCTTGTTTCAATGTCAGGTTTTAAGCTTTTAATTTGTTTCAATGTCAGGTATTAGGGACTAACATAGTTAAAACTTAACTAAGTTTGAGGGTATTATGGTCCATTCACCTGTTTATAAAGAAACAAAATAAAAACCAAAACCCAGTTGTACAAGACTCGAACCTAGGACCTTGGATTATTAAGAGAATAGGCAAACCAGCTAATCTAAGCTACCAGATGGTTATTATTTCGATCAGAATCTTTATAAATGAAATCGATGCAGGTCATCTTCCCCAATTAAACCCAAACCAAACCCTAACCCAGAACGGTTATTGCCCAACCCATTGAACTAATTAACTGGCCCTAGATGCTGATCGGTACCTGCACCCATGTGTGTCTTTGTGATGGACCTTGCTAGTGAACTGATTGTTTAAACCTGACAGAGCAAAGTCTGGTTCCTACTCGAATCTATCTCGATTAACAAGCCCTTCAAGTTTATTTCATGATCTTTGTATGCCTTGTGGTTATAATGATTCATAATTATATATCAGTACAAGACAACAAATGAGTAATTATCCATGGGAAATAATGGTAAAATTGTAAAAACAGTATTTATGGAAACCCAGTTGTAATTAATATTCAAAGACAAATATTTATCGATCTTGATCTCCAAAGTTTATCTTCTTTTTAAATATTTAAACTACAATATATATTGAGGTTTTTGGAGTATGAAATTTGAGATGAAATGAAATTTTGTATACTCCGTAAAAAACTTCTTGGCAATTATAAAAAACCCAATGAGAAAATTTTGGGGTGAAGAAACGTAAACCCAACCATTTAATCGAGATGAAACACACTAAAACTCAAAATCTATACTCACCGGAATTTTACTCCGGTGACCGGAATCTGATCGGAATAACAAAAGAAGAGGGAGGGAAGGTTTGGTTTTAAAACTTTGAAAACTTGACAGGTTTAGTCCCTCAAAATCTATAATATATGTATTAATTGGTTAAAAGAAATAAACAGGTGAATGGACCATAATACCCCTCAAACTTAGTTAAGTTTTAACTAGGTTAGTTCCTAATACATGACATTGAAACAAATTAAAAGCTTAATACCTAACATTGAAACAAATTAAAAGCTTAATACCTTAAAGTGAAACAATAAAACCTTAATACCTTACCTCGGTAACGTACATAACGTCTTCCATGTGTCCAACCTGAAGAAGTGTCTGGCTGACGAGTCTCTCATTGTTCCACTGGAAGAGATCAAGGTTGACGATCGTCTTCGGATTGTGGAGGAACCTGTTGAGATTCTGGATTACAAGATTCGTAGCCTACGTCATAGCAAGATTCGCATTGTGAAGGTTCGCTGGAACTCGAACCGGGGACCAGAGTACACTTGGGAACGGGAGGATCAGATGAAGTCTAAGTATCCTCATCTCTTTCCTAAGGAAGCGTTCGAATCGAGATATGTTACCACTGCTGCTGAATGAATCTCGGGGCGAGATTCCTTTTAACGTGGGGATGATGTGACAACTCGGGTAAATCTCTCTCTTGGTTTCTATCTTTTGTTTGTTTCTTTCGTCATTCCTTTTGGTACTTGTGCAATTTTCGGGACGAAAATTCTTTTAACGTGGGGATGATGTGACACCCGGCAAATTCTGGTTAACAACGTTGTCTAGATGAAAGTCTACCTTAGCGAGTCACGCGTATATTATACTTAACTGGGTTAGTTAAGTCGTGTTATGGTTCGGGAACTATCGGTTTAGTATAGAAGATCATTGGATGTTGGTCTAGAGGTTCATTAGATGTCAGTCCTTAACCAAGTGTATAAATGGTGACGATCCGTAGAATCGTCAGGGCATACGGAACATACAAGTCTCGAGTCCCGGGAATTGGTGAACGAGTGTGAATATGTTTGTTTGCAAGTGTTATGTGTTTACAATCATTATGTGACTTGTCGGTATGTGAAAATGTGTTAACATATGTTAAAACGGGGTTTAACGCGCAAAATACATGGAACCAACCCCTATAGGCGATTAGGGTTGGCTAATCGCCTATAAGGGAGGCGATTGGGCCTCTTGGGAGGCGAGTAGCATGCTAATCACATGCTATAGGGGGCGATTAGCCCCTAAATGCATGAATGTCATGCGATTAGCAATGCTAATCGCGTATAGCTGCTGCACAATCGCGTGTTACGTACTGGACGACTAAAAACGACTATAAATACAATGCTTGACCTCCTAAACTTCATAATATCAACCCTAGTCGTCCCATAACCCGCCCCAACACACACACAACCTCTGGAACGTGATTTTGGATCAAAACACAAGGTTTCAAGCTTATTTCATCAATCTAACACAATCTAAGGTGTGATTTTCATCCATGCAATCTTTATTAACGTTTTTATTAAATCCCTAACGGTCCAGACCTGTTCTAAAATGAATAAGCTTTCTGAAAATCGTTAATAAGTGTTGTTAATCGGATTCTAACTATCATACATGTGTTATGTGTGTTTATGTTTAAAAGCTAGGGTTTTTATGATTCAAGATGGATGATTAACATGTTATTAGGTTAGTTTCAGATTAATAATGATATCATGCTAATGAAATCTGAGTAATTGTTCATTAGGGTTATAGTTATGCATGTTAATGTGATGTTTCATGCTATGTGTATTGTGTTTGGATTACATGGTTGCATGCAGAGCTGATAATACGAGGCTAAACGAAGGATTTTGGTTTAAACATGTTTGGTATAGTTGTTGGATTGATATTTGATGTTTACACACGTTCTGGGATTGATTTGGAGTGTTAAACGCGCGAAAAACCGGAACAACTGGGTTACTGGCGATTAGCAACCCTAATCGCCTATGTTATAGGCGATTAGGAGACCAATCGCCTGTAAGGATGCCCTAATCGCCTATATATCATGCGATTGGGGGCTAAATGCCTCTATTACATGCAATTGTGATCCTAAATGCTAGTTAAGTCCTGAAATACATGTCTTATGACCTAATTGCCTATAAACTCCTGGTTTACATGTCTTATGACCACCAATCGCCTATATTATATGCGATTAGCCTTCCTAAATGCCTGTTGACCAACCTAAATGCTAGTTGACTTTTCCTAATCGCGTGTACTGCTGCTGTAAGTGTAAATTAGCATTCCGAGACCCGATTTGACACCTAGGAACATGCTAGGAACCCCGTAACATATCTAATAACTTGGTAACATATGTTCGGACTTATTTACGTGATACTTGAACTACGTGCTGTAACTTGTTGGACGTTAACGTATGTTAAGTGTGATTGCATGATTGTATGTTTGAGAGCGTAAACATAACACGGGGAGTCTCGGGTCACCAATGGGATGTCGAGTCTTGTACATTGGGTCAGTTAAACAGTCACGGTGTTTTCAAACGAACTTGGTTATGGTCTGGACATCTAGGGACTAACTAACCTGCGGGTTATTAGTCTAAGTACTTGTAACTGTCATATGTTAGGTCGCCGCTTTACGGGACTAGCATAGCTGCTGAGTTTATTCGTATTACGAAGTAACACAACTTAAGGTGAGTTTACGGCCCCTCTTTTAACTGGTTTCACTTTTCGGGGGAGAAAACATGTGTTAAAACTTATGTTTGGTAACTACTGTCATACTATGGGTTTCTATGGTTTACTATACGATCTTTGGAAGTCCCGGGGGGAACCATGAATGTGCGGGTTAGCACAACGGGGAAATGTGAATAGCGCTATTGGGAGTGACCAACCCCGCTCGTCGACTTGGAGGGTCGGCGGGTGCATATTGTCTCAAACAGGAACAACAGGTTTACTACATCGGGCATGACATCTGGTTTGCGAGTTAGTAATGGTTTTCCAATCGTGATAGTAACAAAACATACGCCTAGCTAGCGTACTTTGGTTTTCGATTTGTTATAGTATGGACAGGTTGAACTTGGTACTTGGATTACAAAACCTGTAAACTCACCAGCATTTTTGTGCTGACGTAAACTTTTACATGTTTTCTCAGGTCGCTAAGGTAGCACAATGGAACTAGGGCGCACGCGTCTGCACAGCGTCTAGTTAGGATTGCATGGTTTTCAAACATTGTACATTTGGTTTACTTTTGGATTATGTTTTGAGAATAAGCTCCCGCTGTATTTGGGGATTCTAAACTATGTTTTCTTAAATTGCATATGTTCATTTAGACTTGTTTATTGTGATCGTTGGTTTGGATCCTGGTTTGTCATACGCCTCGCGGTAAAACTCCGCAAGTGGATTTTGAGGGTGTGACAGATTGGTATCAGAGCCAATGGTTATAGTGAACTAGGACTGCATGTAGAGTCTAGTCTATAGCCGAGTCACACACACTAGACGATCACATAGTACTAAACATTATGGTGGGTTACGTATGGCCTTGTCGGGGTGTCTCTAAATCATTTGACCTTCCTATGTTACATCATCCGTTCTATCTTAAGTCGGGTTACTTGCTTTCTAGGCATTGTGGTATATTGGGGTAAATCGTGTACTCTTGAGATTTGTCCAAGGCTCGGACATCTCCCTTTCATGCTCCAATAGAAACACTTGCCACAAACTACCGTAGTATTGCGGTGTATAGCTAAGAGTCCATGTTCGGTGATTTGAACTTTGAACTAGGAGAACACTTGGAGGACCATGTAGAGCGGTTTATCATTTTGGGTGCACACAAAATCATAAACCGAAATGCATGAAAGCCCTAGTGAGCTCTGGATTTGAATGGATAGTCCTGGGTTGGATCTAGCTTTGATCTTGCGAACGCTAGTGGTTACCATTAGCTGTGAAACTAAATTTTCTCGTCCTTTTTGTCGGAATCATGTCTGGAGTGCGAGGAGGACGTGGAGGTGGCCGCGCTGGTGGGCGTGGTGGTGGCGGTCGTGGTGGTGGTGGTCGTGGAGGTGTGGAACCTCAAGATGACTGGGTCCGAAATTGAAAAATATACGGTAAGGCGTAATGAGTTGGCAGTGCTATGTCCTGATCTGCATGTGCCAGAATACAGGAGGATTAAACACTATATCTCGGGGCTAGTACCAGAGATCGCAGGGTTAGTGGCTGCGGGGAATCTTCCTACATACTCAGAGGTGGTTCGATCGGCTCATAGGATGACAAACTTGAAGGTGAATGAGGGTATCTTACCTGCTAAGGGTTCGACTGTCAAGGCCCCGGAAAATAACAAGCGTAAGTGGGATAATAAGGGGAAAGGATCTGTGCCAGCATCAGCACAACAGGGTAAGAGGTTCGATAGCGGCAGTTCTTCTTCTTCTGGTAACAAACAGGGTGGTTATGCGGGGAAACTGCCTAAATGCAACAAGTGTGGGCGTCATCATCAGGGGAACTGTGATCGTAATCGTTGCCATCGCTGTCAGCGATTTGGGCATTTTGCTAAAGACTGTCGGGCGACACTTCCATCGACCCAGACCCCGACTACTAACTCGGCTCCTACTACTCAAGGAACTACGGGAAGACAGGGATGTTACAACTGTGGTGAGACTGGGCATTACAAGAAGGATTGCCCGAAACTGAAGCAGGGCGGGAACAACGGTAACGGGAACAACGGGGGCGGCGGCAGAAATGCACGTGCCTTCGTCATTGGAGCCGCGGAGGCTAGACAGGATCCTGACACAGTTACCGGTACGTTCCTTCTCAATAATCGCTATGTTAGTGTTTTATTTGATTCCGGTGCCGATAAGAGTTTTATATCCATGGAAGTTAGTCGACTGCTAGATGTAGTACCCGTACCATTAGAGGCTAAGTATATTATTGAGTTGGCTGACGGTAAAAAGATTGAAGCTACTTGTATCCTTCGGGAGTGTCAAATAGAGTTGTCGGGTTTGTCGTTCCCCATCGACCTTATGCCGGTACCTTTGGGTAGTTTTGACGTTGTTGTAGGCATGGATTGGTTGTCTTTGTATCACGCGGAGATTGTTTGTTACGACAAAATTATTCGGATTCCTCTCCCCGATGGAGAATTCCTTTCTGTGTACGGTATCAAGGGTGGTGTTCCGCTAAATATCATCTCTAGCATGAAAGCCCTTAAGTGTCTCCGGAAGGGTTATTCGGCCGTTTTGGCACTCTTATCTGTTTCCTCTAGCGATGAGAAGAAGATCGACGATATTCCTGTTGTACGCGAGTTTCCTGATGTATTTCCTGATGATTTATCTGGTCTTCCTCCCCATCGTCAGGTCGAGTTCGGTATTGATCTTGTACCAGGGGCTGCTCCTATTGCCCGGGCCCCCTACCGTCTTGCACCTCCCGAGATGCAGGAATTGTCTAGTCAGTTACAGGAACTCTTGGACAAGGGTTTCATCAGACCAAGTTCTTCCCCTTGGGGAGCCCCGATTCTATTCGTTAAGAAGAAGGATGGAAGTTTCCGATTGTGTGTGGATTACAGGGAATTGAACAAATTGACCATTAAGAACCGTTATCCTCTTCCACGTATTGATGATCTATTCGACCAACTCCAGGGTTCTAGTTACTACTCCAAGATTGATTTGAGGTCCGGTTATCACCAGTTGCGCGTAAGGGAAGCTGACGTTGCAAAGACTGCCTTTCGTACACGTTATGGCCATTTCGAATTCTTGGTCATGCCTTTCGGTCTCACGAACGCACCGGCGGTTTTCATGGATTTGATGAATCGCGTTTGCAAACCATATCTTGACAAGTTCGTCATTGTGTTTATTGATGATATTCTGTTTTACTCCAAGAACAAGACCGAACACGAGGAACACCTGCGTTTGGTTTTGGAACTCTTGCGACGGGAACAACTTTACGCTAAGTTCTCAAAGTGTGACTTTTGGTTACGTGAAGTTCAGTTCCTAGGACATGTGGTTAATGAACTAGGAATTCATGTCGATCCAGCTAAGATCGAAACGATCAAGGACTGGGGAGCACCAAAGACACCAACTGAGGTGCGGCAATTTCTAGGCCTTGCGGGCTATTATCGTCGTTTCATTATGGGGTTCTCGAAGATCGCTCAACCCCTGACCACTCTTACTCAGAAGGATAGAAAATTCGACTGGGGTGAACCACAAGAGTCGGCATTTCAAGAACTGAAGTCTAAACTGTGTTCCGCTCCTATTTTGTCCTTACCTGAAGGCTCTGATGATTTTGTTGTTTACTATGATGCTTCTATTCATGGTCTCGGTTGCGTGTTGATGCAACGCGAGAAAGTGATTGCGTATGCTTCTCGTCAACTCAAGGTGCACGAGAAGAACTACACCACCCATGACTTGGAGTTGGGTGCAGTGGTTTTTGCGTTGAAAATTTGGAGACATTACTTGTACGGTACCAAATGCACCATCTACACCGATCACAAGAGTCTTCAACATATTTTCGACCAACAACATTTGAACATACGACAGCGTCGTTGGATTGAACTTCTGAATGACTATGATTGCGCCATTAAGTACCATCCTGGCAAGGCGAATGTGGTAGCAGACGCCTTGAGCAGGAAGGAATCAATTAAACCTCGTCGCGTTCGGGCGTTGCAACTCACCATTCATTCCTCTCTACCTGACCAACTCCGTTCTGCTCAGTTAGAAGCTTTGAAGGAGGAAAACCTTAAAGCTGAGACTATGCACGGTGCCGACAAGCACCTCGAGCGAAGGCCTGATGGCCTGCACTACTTCGCAGAACGCATATGGGTTCCTTTATTCGGGGGACTTCGGGAGCTTGTCTTAGATGAGGCCCATAAGTCCCGGTATTCTATTCATCCTGGTTCGGATAAGATGTACCAAGATCTGAAGGTGCTTTACTGGTGGCCAAACATGAGGTCGGATATAGCCTCATACGTGAGCAAATGCTTGACCTGTGCTAAGGTCAAGGTGGAATACCAGAAACCGTCGGGTCTCTTGCAACAACCTGAAATTCCGGAGTGGAAATGGGAACGGATTACAATGGATTTTGTCACGCAACTTCCTAAGTCACCAAGCGGGAATGATAAGATATGGGTGATTATTGATCGGTTGACAAAATCAGCCCATTTTCTCGCTATTAAAGAGACCGACACCATGGATCGTTTGGCTCGTCTTTATCTGAAGGAAGTTGTTTCTAAGCACGGGGTGCCGGTTTCTATTATCTCGGATCGTAATTCCCATTTTACTTCTCACTTCTGGAAGTCCTTACACAAAGCTTTGGGTACCCAGCTAGACATGAGTACAGCTTATCACCCACAGACTGACGGTCAAAGTGAACGTACGATTCAAACCTTGGAAGACATGCTGCGGGCATGTGTGATCGATTTTGGCAAAGGTTGGGAAGCTCATCTACCGTTAGTAGAATTCTCATACAACAACAGTTACCACACGAGTATCAAGGCAGCTCCGTTCGAGGCACTGTACGGGCGGAAATGTCGTTCTCCTCTTTGTTGGGCTGAAAGTTTCACCGTGGAAGGGCGTCATACGCTTTGGGAAGCGTGGCAAACTCAACCCTCGGTATGTCGGTCCATTTACGATCCTGGAACGGATTGGACCGGTGGCGTATCGTCTTGATTTACCGACGGAGCTCGGTAACGTACATAACGTCTTCCATGTGTCCAACCTGAAGAAGTGTCTGGCTGACGAGTCTCTCATTGTTCCACTGGAAGAGATCAAGGTTGACGATCGTCTTCGGATTGTGGAGGAACCTGTTGAGATTCTGGATTACAAGATTCGTAGCCTACGTCATAGCAAGATTCGCATTGTGAAGGTTCGCTGGAACTCGAACCGGGGACCAGAGTACACTTGGGAACGGGAGGATCAGATGAAGTCTAAGTATCCTCATCTCTTTCCTAAGGAAGCGTTCGAATCGAGATATGTTACCACTGCTGCTGAATGAATCTTGGGGCGAGATTCCTTTTAACGTGGGGATGATTTGACAACTCGGGTAAATCTCTCTCTTGGTTTCTATCTTTTGTTTGTTTCTTTCGTCATTCCTTTTGGTACTTGTGCAATTTTCGGGACGAAAATTCTTTTAACGTGGGGATGATGTGACACCCGGCAAATTCTGGTTAACAACGTTGTCTAGATGAAAGTCTACCTTAGCGAGTCACGCGTATATTATACTTAACTGGGTTAGTTAAGTCGTGTTATGGTTCGGGAACTATCGGTTTAGTATAGAAGATCATTGGATGTTGGTCTAGAGGTTCATTAGATGTCAGTCCTTAACCAAGTGTATAAATGGTGACGATCCGTAGAATCTTCAGGGCATACGGAACATACAAGTCTCGAGTCCCGGGAATTGGTGAACGAGTGTGAATATGTTTGTTTGCAAGTGTTATGTGTTTACAATCATTATGTGACTTGTCGGTATGTGAAAATGTGTTAACATATGTTAAAACGGGGTTTAACGCGCAAAATACATGGAACCAACCCCTATAGGCGATTAGGGTTGGCTAATCGCCTATAAGGGAGGCGATTGGGCCTCTTGGGAGGCGAGTAGCATGCTAATCGCATGCTACAGGGGGCGATTAGCCCCTAAATGCATGAATGTCATGCGATTAGCAATGCTAATCGCGTATAGCTGCTGCACAATCGCGTGTTACGTACTGGACGACTAAAAACGACTATAAATACAATGCTTGACCTCCTAAACTTCATAATATCAACCCTAGTCGTCCCATAACCCGCCCCAACACACACACAACCTCTGGAACGTGATTTTGGATCAAAACACAAGGTTTCAAGCTTATTTCATCAATCTAACACAATCTAAGGTGTGATTTTCATCCATGCAATCTTTATTAACGTTTTTATTAAATCCCTAACGGTCCAGACCTGTTCTAAAACGAATAAGCTTTCTGAAAATCGTTAATAAGTGTTGTTAATCGGATTCTAACTATCATACATGTGTTATGTGTGTTTATGATTAAAAGCTAGGGTTTTTATGATTCAAGATGGATGATTAACATGTTATTAGGTTAGTTTCAGATTAATAATGATATCATGCTAATGAAATCTGAGTAATTGTTCATTAGGGTTATAGTTATGCATGTTAATGTGATGATTCATGCTATGTGTATTGTGTTTGGATTACATGGTTGCATGCAGAGCTGATAATACGAGGCTAAACGAAGGATTTTGGTTTAAACATGTTTGGTATAGTTGTTGGATTGATATTTGATGTTTACACACGTTCTGGGATTGATTTGGAGTGTTAAACGCGCGAAAAACCGGAACAACTGGGTTACTGGCGATTAGCAACCCTAATCGCCTATGTTATAGGCGATTAGGAGACCAATCGCCTGTAAGGATGCCCTAATCGCCTATATATCATGCGATTGGGGGCTAAATGCCTCTATTACATGCAATTGTGATCCTAAACGCTAGTTAAGTCATGAAATACATGTCTTATGACCTAATTGCCTATAAACTCCTGGTTTACATGTCTTATGACCACCAATCGCCTATATTATATGCGATTAGCCTTCCTAAATGCCTGTTGACCAACCTAAATGCTAGTTGACTTTTCCTAATCGCGTGTACTGCTGCTGTAAGTGTAAATTAGCATTCCGAGACCCGATTTGACACCTAGGAACATGCTAGGAACCCCGTAACATATCTAATAACTTGGTAACATATGTTCGGACTTATTTACGTGATACTTGAACTACGTGCTGTAACTTGTTGGACGTTAACGTATGTTAAGTGTGATTGCATGATTGTATGTTTGAGAGCGTAAACATAACACGGGGAGTCTCGGGTCACCAATGGGATGTCGAGTCTTGTACATTGGGTCAGTTAAACAGTCACGGTGTTTTCAAACGAACTTGGTTATGGTCTGGACATCTAGGGACTAACTAACCTGCGGGTTATTAGTCTAAGTACTTGTAACTGTCATATGTTAGGTCGCCGCTTTACGGGACTAGCATAGCTGCTGAGTTTATTCGTATTACGAAGTAACGCAACTTAAGGTGAGTTTACGGCCCCTCTTTTAACTGGTTTCACTTTTCGGGGGAGAAAACATGTGTTAAAACTTATGTTTGGTAACTACTGTCATACTATGGGTTTCTATGGTTTACTATACGATCTTTGGAAGTCCCGGGGGGAACCATGAATGTGCGGGTTAGCACAACGGGGAAATGTGAATAGCGCTATTGGGAGTGACCAACCCCGCTCGTCGACTTGGAGGGTCGGCGGGTGCATATTGTCTCAAACAGGAACAACAGGTTTACTACATCGGGCACGACATCTGGTTTGCGAGTTAGTAATGGTTTTCCAATCGTGATAGTAACGAAACATACGCCTAGCTAGCGTACTTTGGTTTTCGATTTGTTATAGTATGGACTGGTTGAACTTGGTACTTGGATTACAAAACCTGTAAACTCACCAGCATTTTTGTGCTGACGTAGACTTTTACATGTTTTCTCAGGTCGCTAAGGTAGCACAATGGAACTAGGGCGCACGCGTCTGCACGGCGTCTAGTTAGGATTGCATGGTTTTCAAACATTGAGCATTTGGTTTACTTTTGGATTATGTTTTGAGAATAAGCTTCCGCTGTATTTGGGGATTCTAAACTATGTTTTCTTAAATTGCATATGTTCATTTAGACTTGTTTATTGTGATCGTTGGTTTGGATCCTGGTTTGTCATACGCCTCGCGGTAAAACTCCGCAAGTGGATTTTGAGGGTGTGACAGGTTTCCCCTGCACCCTTTTTCCTCCAAGTCCACATTAGCCCCACGTCACTTTTCCCTTCCCTTCCCTTCCACCAAACTAAGGACATGGTTTCCCCTTTCCCTTTCTATTTTTTTATTATTTTATTTAAACCAAGGAATTGTGCAACTGTCAATAAATGAACTTGGGGAGGGAGGGGAAAATTCTCCATGGCCACCGAAATGAAAACGGGAGGGGGGTTGTACCCTTTCTGGGGTCACTGCCACCTCACCTCCCCGATTAAATCACCGAGAACACACCACTTACTCTAATCTCATATATTAATTCCTTCTTAGAGGGGAAGGTGACACTTGTAGGAAAGTCTTTTCACTTCACTGATTTTAATCAATCATGTCTTGCCACATCAATTCATTGATTTACTTTTCTGAAACACTTTTTTGGAGGCAACACTCCACTGATTTTTTTTCCATTTAAATACAAATATATATTTTTTTTTAAAAATTCACACGGTTTTATCGCCAAACTGTCAGCAAGATTTAATTTCAACCGTCTACAGCCAACACGGTCAAAAATATTTATTTCCATTAATATCGGTCTAATCTAACCGTCAAATTATCTTTAATTTTACATTCAATACGGTTGGATTTTTTTACTATATAAACCACCATACGACAGTGGTGAAAACACAATTCAAATCAACACAATATCAAGAACACCCCCACCACACAACATCAAAATGACCAGTTGGACATAAAACGAAGAAATCGCCCTGGTTGTGTGCGTCAAAGACATACAAAACGACCCATCCTTGCAGCGCCAACGCCGCCAATGGTCGGGTTCTAGGGACACACGGTTCTGGGACCGTGTTTTTGGTGACTTCAATCAACAGGTCGGCCCAAGTTCCCGTACAATCGAGAGTCTGCAAAGAAAATGAGCCGATCTAGACGTCAAGTGTGATCGGTGGACGACATTGTACGAGCGCACAATGAGCCGCCACCCGGACATCGGGGAGGAGATTGATGTGGAGATGACCCAGACAACTTATGCGGGTCGTTACCGCGGCACATTTGACCATATCCAGGCGTGACACCTCATGCGCGAGCTTTAAGCTTTATTTTTTATGTTTTTATGTATTTTTATTAATGTTTAAATATTTAATGAATTATGTTTATGTTTTTTGCTATTTAATTTTGTTTTAGTTTATTTTTGTTATTTTTAAAACACACGGTTTAAATTATAAAATACAATAACAAAAAAAAATGATACACACGGTTATAATAAAAAAATCTGATTTATATTAATTAAAAAATAAATAACAAACGTTTATCAGCACTGTAGATACAACCAGCAAAACAGTTCACATGATCACTACCAGCAAGGATGACGACCCAATGATTAATTCGGGTGGCGCTCGTCCCCCCTTAACCATTCCGAAAATAAATATATTGATGATTGACAACATCAATAATATACATTATCCTAATCCAAGGGTTAAACCGTAATTTCACAATATAAAAATTAACATACGGACACCAAAACAGATTTAAATACAGTTAATAATAATAATAATCTCTCTCCTCCAATCAATCATATCATTCCCTGTGTTTTCTTTCTTTTTCTCTTCTTCACTTGTTCCTCCAATCACAACTTTATCTCTCTCTCTCTCTCTACATATAGATACACGAGTCATGTATCTATAGATTCCGTACGTGTTTTTTCGTCGTCCTCTTTTCATCACACACACACACCCCTCTCTCTCTCCACTATTTCTCTATCTAAAAAGCAGAAACTTTATCTCTTTCTCTCTCTCATCCGATCATCGAGACCGTGTTTCCGTCGAATCTGTTGCAAAGATTCACATTCGCTTATTATTATTATTATTGTTTATTTGTTTTCTTCAGACACACTTTACTCTCTTCTTTCTTTCAGGTAACATAATAATTAGGGTTTCTGATTTTTCCGTGAACAATTAGGGTTTACTTTGGAATTAACACGTTTTGTTTAGTGTTATTGTGACATTATTGTGCTTGATTGCTTTTTAGGACTTGTTGATCATACAGTTAGTTATGATTTTGTTGATTGTTTGAGTAGTTATTGGTATTTAAAGTTTATTTATTCAGTTAGTTTGGATCATGTCTGTTAATAGATGTTAGAAGACTTAGGGTTTGTTTTGATGTGCTTTTTGGTACTTGTTATTGTTTGGATGATTGATCAGAGTCGGGCAATCGTATTGATTAAAGGCGAAAATCGGAATCAGTTAACACGAATTATTAGTTTTTGTTAATCATAAATATGAGTATTTTGACACAATAATGAGAAAATTTAGAAAATTTATTACTTTTACTCTTTAACACTTGAAACTGTTTATTGAAGAATTTAAATGCACATCCGAACACCCTTTATGTTCTTATACTAATTTATGTGAAAAAAAGTTTGACTAAAATATGCATGTTAGCAACTTAGCATGCCTGATAATCTTGTTACAGTTTTCCTATGAAGTAGACGAGTTGTATTCTTTCATTGTTATACCTAAACCATCAATATGTAAATGAAGGCTTAAGTATTATTTGTTTATTTTTTTATCTTTATTTTTTATTTTTTGGTGTATATACTTTTGACTGAAGCTTTCTTTTATGACAGAAGTGTTTAATAATGCAACGTTCTTCACATCATTTTCCTTTTGGTAGGTTTTATATTTCTGCTACTTTTCTTGTTTACGTGCCTCACAATAACTAGGAGTTTATTGATTCTTTTTTAATGGCAGGCCCCTCAAAAATAACATCAATGAATTATTCAAAAGCGGTTGGAACGGGGGCAAAGGACATGTTAACTAGATCTGATAATTATAACGATGCCTCAAGTGATGCTTCCATTTTTTCAAGTTCGTTACCAGTTTTTCCCCATGAGAAGTGTATGCACCATATTTCATATAAGATTCATCCAATGTATTTGTTACGTCACCAACAGAATTTTTTAATTGTTGCTAACATTTTTTCAATTTTATTGATTGTTTTGAAATGCAGTTATATCAAATAATCTGGAGAACGATCTTCAATCTTTAGAAGGCAATGTTTTGCTAGAAGATCTTGCAAATCATGCAATTGGAAACTTGTTACCTGATGAAGATGACCTTTTAGCTGGTGTCATTGACGGTTTTGACGTCAATGCTTTAACTAACCGTGCAGATGAGTTAGAAGAATATGATATTTTTGGAAGTGGAGGGGGTATGGAACTTGAATCTGATATGGATAACTTAAATTTGGGCATTTCAAAGGTGAGTCTGGGTGATGGGGTTGTTGGTAACGGGTTGGCCCATTTCAATCTTGCAAATGGTGTGGGGACCGTTGCTGGAGAACACCCGTATGGAGAACATCCTTCAAGAACTTTATTTGTGCGTAATATCAATAGTAACGTTGAGGATTCGGAACTCAGAGCATTGTTTGAGGTAGTTAATTCTAGTACCATCTTGTTGAATCGTTTTTTATGTTAATGGAAATAGTTGAAAAATTCCTCTTTTGTGCGTTTGAGTCTTGAGACAAGAATCTAGGAAATTGTTATCTCGTGTAGGTCTTTGCACAGGCTTCATCTTCTATAGATTAAAAGCCTGAATTTGTGAACCATCGGCTTTGGATGTTTGTGGAAAGTAAATTATTGTAGTTGTGAAAATGGTAGAAAACACTGTAGTGTGCTAAAATGCATGATTTCAGACAAATTGTGGAAACATTTAGTGAAAAACTGATCATATATTTGGCGTTTTATGTAAAGAAGTCCCCAGTCTTCCAAACTGTTGTGCTTATTTTTGCACTTTATTGAAGTATGATTTGTCAAAGTGACGGTTGGTTTTAAAGTTCAACGTTTAGCATGTGACGTTAGTTGAACTATATTTGGCGTTTTCTGGAATTGCTTATTTTTCTATTGGAGTGTCTATGTTTGCATTGATTTAAACCATAGATTGTACGCAATGATAAGCGACAAACTATTAAAAATATTGATTTTAGCATATTTGATTGTTAGGCAAACATTGTAGAAATCTAATGAGAAGTAAAAGTGGGCGCTTCTAAGAATCTTTTTTGACAACTTGAGACACCAAGTGGTTTAATAAAATTTTATTTTATCTTTCGTATATCTTGTCATTTTGTTGATTATTTACGAACATATTATTTTGTTTATCTTGTAGCAACATGGTGATATTAGAACCCTATACACAGCTTGTAAACACAGGGGTTTTGTGATGATATCTTACTATGATATCCGTGCTGCTCGAACTGCTATGCGTGCATTACAGAATAAGCCACTAAGAAGAAGGAAGCTAGACATTCACTACTCGATTCCAAAGGTTCAAATTTGACTTTTGCATTTTCCTTTTTTCCTTGCCATAGAAGTTAATGTAATTTAGCTTTCCATTTGTTTTTTCATGTGTATCAGGATAATCCGTCAGACAAAGATATAAATCAAGGAACTTTGGTTGTTTTTAATTTGGATCCTTCAGTTTCATGTGAAGATCTTCTTCAAATCTTTGGGGCATACGGTGAGGTTAAAGAGGTAAATTTCTCTCTCCAATCGTCCTAATCTAGAAAAACGGTGGTTTTTGGTTTCAACTATATGGCTTGGTGTGTTATACACACACACATACATATATGTACATATATATGTTAATTATATATATATGTGTGTGTGTGTGTATATATGTATATTTCAAACTAGCCATCATTACAATAGATCTGCTATAAAAATAGATTCTGTTAGAACGGGGAATTTTGGACAGATTGTGGAAAATTTTGAATGCAAAAAGAAGCATTGTAATTGCATTTTGGACGAATTTTATTATTTTTATTTATTTATTTTTTTTAATTTTTTTTTGGCATTCTGGCAAGAATGTGACTGTTTTTAACAAAAATCCAATTAATGTGAAGAAACCCAGATGTTGCTTTGCTGATTGATAAAGTAGACTTCATTAATACTTTCTTGAATCATTGTTTAAAGATAAAAGTGTTATTTCTTTTCTTGTACATTTTTTTTTTCAATAACAATTTATTGTCTTCAACAAAAAGCCAATTTTGTTGAAGAAGAAAAGATGCACATCATTGAAGAATTTTTGTGGGTTCTCGATAGTTAATTTTTTTGGCATTTTTTTCACAATAACAGATAAGGGAGACACCACACAAAAGGCACCACAAGTTTATTGAATATTATGATGTGAGAGCTGCAGAAGCAGCACTTAGATCTCTGAACAGGAGTGACATAGCTGGGAAACGCATAAAGCTTGAACCCAGTCGCCCTGGTGGAGCCCGCCGAAAGTAAGTCATATATTTCATTTAAAGAAAAACAAAAAAGTGCCTTTAATTTATCTTTTTCATAACGTTCTTTCATACCTGTTTTCACGTTTTGAGCAAAGAATAATCTTGAAGGTTAATTGTCACTAATTCCAAAATTTAGAAAAAATGCTCATATGTATGAAGAATAGTGTTAGTTCTGATAAGGAAGACTTTTGCTTACTTTAAGATTGAATGAAGATCAACATTCATCACACATAAGTGATAAAAGTTCTTGTGAAATTAGATGTTGGTTCCTAGGAACTTCGGGGGTTGGATGAAACAATTATCCCCTCAAATGTGTACAAATATTCTATTATTTCAGTAATTGTTTGATCTTTCAAATGAACTGATCCGGGACTCCGGGTCTTAATATATTGCGCATCAAAAATACACTTTGGGTGAAAAACTATCGTTTTTCTTCTATTTTTCCTATTTGACTTGCTAGAGATGACACATAAGCTGGATTTATCCGATCATAAGTGAATGGGTTGAAATTGCCACCTCTTATTAACCCTAACGGTTAACTTTTTTTTTTTCCTTTTGCTTCAGCCTAATGTTACAATTGACTCAAGACTTTGACCAAGACGACACTCGAAGTTTCCGACTTCAAGTGGGTCCCTCGATTGCCAACTCGCCTCCTGGTTAGACCTTCTGTTGTTATCTTGTGTTGTTTCGAAGAATTATTTTTTGAATTGACTTTATTTGACCGTCTTACAAAAAAGTTTAATGCAATTCACCTTGCAGGTGTCTGGCCACAGTTTGGAAGCCCAATTGAACACAGTCCTCTACAAAGTCTAAGCAAGTCACCAGTCCTTGGGTCACTCAATTCTACTTTCGGCAACAATATACCTGGTTTGGCTTCAATCTTGCACCCTCAACCAGCCAGGGTAGCACCAATTGGTAAGGATAATGGAAGGGCTAACCGTAACCTTGTTGAACAAAATAACACATTTCAACAATCTCATTCACTTCCAGACTCCAAACTGAGTCAATTTAGTGAACCAATGTCCTCTTTTGGTGCTTCAAGCTCAACTGTTTCAGGAATTGAAACACTATCTGGTCCACAGTTTTTGTGGGGTAGCCCCAATATATACCCTGACCAGCCCAAAGGACACCATGGTATTAGATCACCAACCATGTCTCGCCCATTTACCACATCCAAGGGCCTGCCTGGTCCGAGCCATGGGTTCCCAATCACTGGGCATCACGGATCTTTGCTTCACCAACATCATCATGTTGGATCTGCTCCATCTGTAATCCCATTTGAAAGGCATTTTGGTCGTCATCACGAGTCTCCTGAAACATTGTTCATGAGCTCACCTGCTTACGGGGATGTAGGTATAGGTCACATTGATAGAGGCTTTTTAGGTTCTCGTGGGTCCGTAGAAAACGGTTCTCCAAGTTTCAGCACCATGTCTTCACCCAGGGTTAATCCAATGTTTCTTGGTAATGGGCCGTATGCAGGGCTAGGGCCCACAGTTGCCGAAAGTATGATCGAGCGTGGACGGAATCGTCGTGTTGACCAAAATGGAAGTCAACCTGATAGCAAGAAGCAGTTTCAGCTTGATATTGATAAAATCACAAGCGGGGAAGATATGCGTACAACTTTGATGATTAAGAACATTCCTAACAAGTAAGCCAACATATTTCAACTTAGTTATTTTTGGCGAAAATGAACCATAGGCCTGCCTAAAAATTTACCTAAATGATAGACATGGTAAATGAAAGGAAAAGATGAGAGAGAAAATGTGCAATTCATGTGTAACATTGAATGTATTAGGTTGATTTTTAGGTTCTTTTATGACCTCTATGAATGTATGCTCAATTTTGGCACTTAAAATATTCCTGTTAATTATTTTGGCACATAAAAGATTGCATTTGAGTAGTTGATTATTATTGGCACTTAGTAGGCAGTTAAAAGATTTCATCTTGATTGTTTGTCACCTAAAGATTACATATTTATGATATATTTGGTGCATCAGGTATACTTCAAAGATGCTGCTTGCTGCTATTGATGAAAATCATAGCGGTACTTATGATTTCCTTTACTTGCCAATCGATTTTAAGGTATACGCTTTTAAGAACTTTTTACTAGTTAAATCCCCCCTTCCCCTTTCTTTTGGATTGGTATATGTGACGAGTTCCCGCCATTTGTTGCAGAACAAATGCAATGTTGGCTATGCGTTTATCAACATGCTTTCTCCAACACATATAATCCCATTTTACAAGGTTTGTTCTACCTTCCGGTTGACCATCTTTGACTTCGTAGACTCAACATGGTCTTGATGATAGTTATTGGCATTTATATCTGTAAATTGTTGTTTAGGCGTTCAATGGGAAGAAATGGGAGAAATTCAACAGTGAAAAAGTTGCTTCTTTGGCTTACGCTCGAATTCAAGGAAAAACGGCACTTGTGACCCATTTCCAGAATTCAAGCTTGATGAATGAAGATAAACGTTGCCGCCCTATTCTTTTCCATCTAGAGGGCTCAGAAGCTGTTGATCAGGTAATTCTTTATTCTGTGGTTGGGTTATTTTATATATATGTTACATGGGTCAAATAAAAAGTTCAGCTAAGAGGGGTAGCGGTTCGGATTGAAGTCCCATGAAGTGTAATATAATGCTTTTGTAATCATACATAATGCTTAATGATAGTTATAGACATTTATCTGTTATTTGTTGAAATTGACACAAGGTGTTTTTTGGGTCACCCCCGAACCGTGATGAAATGACCTGTTCCGATCCGTTACCCAACCAGCCTGCCCCGCCCATATTTCCACCCTTAGAGCCAAGTTCAAGCTTACTCTAATCAAGGCTTGATTTATGAAAATGTTAAACTACGATTTTCCCTTGCCATCTTTACAGGAATCACTGTCATCAAATAGTTTGAATATCCAAATGCATCGGTCAAATGGTTCAGACTCAGGAGACTCTTCAGGCAGCCCTCCAAAAGATAGTGCAGCTTCTGGTGCAATTAAGCAGAGCTGACAGCAGGTGAAGACAGCAGTCCTACTAAAGTGTGTGAAATAATAATCTTTTACCTGAGACTGCTGTCTTTCAATCAGTACATATCGTGTATAGAACTAGGAAAATTGTGTGAAAACGGAACCAAGGGCGCAGATTGTCTACTTTTGAAAAGACAATAAGAGAAAAAGTAAAGGCATTTGAAAGAGGAGATGGACTGTACAGGTGGAGATTGTTATTTTGCTAATATGCAAAGCGGTCAAATCTCTGGTCTTTTCACCTCTTCGTTTTGGGAACTATATTCCCATTTGGTTCTGGGACATATGATGATGATGATGACGATTATGATTATCTGGACATAAGTTTATGAGTTTCTTGGCAATTGTATAGGGTGGGGTTTAGATCTGACTTCTCATGTGTTTTGAATCTTATCTTTAGTCGATATTCAACTCAAAAAGTAATGGGATCTGAACTAGGAACCTTTTTTTTTTTGTATTTTGTGTATTACTCCAATATCTTTAGTTGTCATGAGCACAGGTCTTTCATGTTTTTTAGGAACATCTGTTTCTTGTAGAAGTCCTTTTGCAGGTCAAATATGTCGTTATTGTGCTGTAATGAATCGTACCGGATGTGTAAAAATATGTATCATAAATTCCAATTGTGTTATTTATACTTCATTGGGTGATTGTGTTTTTCCTTTACAAAAAGTAGTGGTTCCTATGATATCATATTATCATTTCTAAAACAGGATAAAGATTTGAATTTTGACATATTTTTTGGAGTCAAATGGATTCTTAAGTTGAAAAATGGTGATGGATTGACTCATTTTTTTTTGTATGATATCTATGCAAGACTTCGGTGCAGTAATATAAATTGAAAAAAATGTGCTACAACAATTGTGTTTAGAAGGCGTTGTTGACTTGCCGATGACCCCCAGCCCAGCTGGGGTGAGGTGCGCAGGTTTTCCCCACAGGCGGAGGTTCGACTCCGGTTTGTGGCGGTTTCCTGCGCTGGGGGTTGGGGGTTCGTTCCCACGCGTATTTACGCGGGCTTGCAAACGTTGGAGCTGGGATTCGAACTTGTGCGGTTTGGGTGTTCTTATGGGTGGTTCTCCGTTCCGTCAGCCCGTTCAAAAAAAAAAAAAAAAAAAAAAAAAAAAAGAAGAAGGCGTTGACTTTGGGTGAAGAAAAAGTCTTGATGCATCTTTTGACTCCCATGGTAGTAGGGTTATTTTCATCAAATCCAGCCAAATAAAAGAGAATATGGGCTGGATCAGGTACACCTGTTCCAAACCTGCACTTAAATTTCTGCGGCATCGGTCTTTATCATACAAGAGGAGATTGTGAAGAGCGATCATTCGTTTAAATGGAGCAAATGGATACCTAAAAAATGTAACATTTTTATGTGGAGGCCGATTTGGATAGACTTCAAAAGCAAGACGCTTTGAGAAGACGGAACATTAACGTGGTGGATCCGGGCTGTATCTTTTGTGGGGAATCGACGAAACGGTTGATCACGTGTTTACCGAGTGTCGAGTAGTGTTAAATGTGCGGCAAACAATTTCCAGTTGGTGCAAAATCCCTCCGATTTACGCGTTTTCGGATAAGGACTTATTGGAGATTCATAAGTATGCGAGGGTGTCAACATTAAAAGGAAAGGTTATTCACGGGTTGGTTATTATAGCTTGCTGGAGAATGTGGAAGGCGAGGAATTTTTGGATTTTTTTTCTCAAAAGGAATGCAAAGCTATAGAGATTATCGCAGAGGTGAAATCATTAAGCTTTCTTTGGTTTACCAATATGAACAAATGTAAGATTGTGGACTGGGACAAATGGTGTAGTTTCAATTTGATGTAATCGGTTTTGGGTCTCCGCCTTCCTGTTTCTTCTCGTAACAGGTTGCGTGAGTCGGCGTTTCTGGTTTAGTGAAAGTAATTAAAAAAAAAACAAAAAAAAAAACTTGAATTTAAAGAGAGATAAATCTCCAGATATGGCTATGACATCAATTTTATTATAAATATTGAATTTGAGCTCATTACATATCTGTATTAACTACACTGATCTACCAACATGGTAGAAAACTGGAATGAAAATTAAAAGCCTCTATATATACATATTCACACACACTCACAATCAGACATAATGCAGTTGATCTTATTATATATGTTGTATTTAATTCTTTATTTCCTAATTTTAAGTTCAATGTCAATGAGGAAACAACACTTGTCGTCATCTCTAACATAGTGAACGTGGCCTTTCATGATCCGAAGCAGTTTTCTGGAAAGATTTAGCGCAAGTCCTTCTTCGGTACCCCATGGCTTTCTCTCTTCATACATGTCTTTGATAATATCAGCAGGTAACCCTGGACCTGGATGAGTCATTCTGCAAGCAAGAACAAAATAGGTGTGAATCAATACACAATTTTAAAAGGTCAAAGAAAAGTTTTTGCTAACAAAGAAACACGTCAAACGGGTCAAAAAGCAACAATTTTTTCTTAGCATATAACCTCCTAAATTGTATTAGCGCAATTGATAAAAAAAAAGTTCTAAAGAAAAGGAAAACAAGTGTTTGCATGTCAACCAAATCTAATATGGCGGTTTTGACCCGCTAAAAGTCATACCTGAACTGCAGATGAATGAATTCTTGTCCATTTTGAATCATCCTGAGCCCAGGGGACACTTTGATCTCCACCCATCCATCAGGTGAAGGTGCATGGTTCACAATGCTGATCAAGAAATCTGACAAAATTATCTGTAGCCTAATTTGGTCGCCAACAAGATCGAGCATTTTGACTTGATTAGGTATTTCGTGCACCAATGGAATTTCCTTTTCCTTCAACACAATCATTACTTGGCTCACAATGGCATCTAAAAGATTCTCCATGACAAATTGGTCCAACTTCAGCTCCACATTGCTGCAAAAACAACAAGTTTCACAGACCGGTGAGTCGGTAATCTTAATCAATAACAGATAACAGTTTTGACTTTTGAGGTCAAACACCCAAAATGGACTCTTTCACTCTATGGAGCATACCACCGAAATATTAGGGGCGTGAATTTTTGGCATGACATGAACTAAACATTAAATTTGCGGGTTTGGGTATAATCCAAAAGGATTCGGGTCACTTTCAGGTCAACTTGTGAACACATTTAGCTAAAACGATCGTGCCCAGGTTGACTTGGCAGGTTTGTGGGTTGACTGTTATTTTTATATTTATTTAAAGAAATAATATTAAATTCAATAGGTTTTTTATACTAAATTTTAAAAGATGACGGTTATGCATTGTCTTAACCAAAAAAAAAAAAAAGGTTTAAAATTCTAAAAATCATCTTACCCAACCTCACTTGTACTAAAAATGACCCGTTTTGGCCAAAACCTGTTTAACCAGTTACCCAACCCGCCCATCTTGCCACAATGCGACCTATAGAATCAAGACTTACCCTTCTTCGATACTTTTTATGTCCATAATGTCAATGATTGATGCAATTTGTCTTTCACAGGCACCACTTGTCTCAAGATACTGCTTCTGATCATCTGAGATAGCTGAGTTTTCAAGAAGTTTGTGAGTAAAGCGCAGCCCATTTAACGGATTCTTTATTTCTTGCTTAATATACCCTAAATCATTCCGTTGCAACACAAATTCATGATCATTTTTACCGTCTCCTAAACACATTGGTACACTAGTCCTCAAAAAACAAAAACACCCCACCACTTCTCCATTTTCGGCAACTCTCTTGTTTGTCGTCAAGTAAACCTCTACAAGGTTCCCATCTTTTCCATAAAACTCAATCGGTAAATCCGATGAATCGTGACCGTTGATTGCCCTATACAACAAAATCATAAATCTTGTCATTGTATCTTCATCTTTAAGTTGACATAAACCTCCAAAAACTTCACCCGGAAGCACTTTTCCAATAACTTCATGTCGCATATAACCGGTAAGCTTTTCCATGGCTGCGTTCCATTCAGAGCAACACGCGGTTTCATTTGACGCAAATAAAGGAGGAATTAAAGGATTTAGAGTTTGAATAATCGCTTTATAATCTCCTTCCATACGACTGAATTTACCCATGATAGCTTTCTCGTTTGTAACATCTTGACCCACAAAGCATACACCGACCGCGTTGTTCAGGTAGTCCCTGCTTGTGCATGTATTAGCCATAATGTATATTAAAGGTTTGTTCTGCTGGTGCATGCCTACTTTTTGTAGTATTAGTTCAATGTTTTTCTCTTCTTCACCTGTATCAAATAAAGCATGTGACCATGTAAGTACCTAGAGGAAAACATGCTTTGACTTTTGAGGTCAAACAGCTTCTAATAAAGGTTGCAAACTTGGTTCTAAAAAGCGTGAGTCGCTTCGAGGCGTTTAGGTCCCGAAAGTTGAGGTCAAACAACTTCTAATAAAGGTTGTAAACTTGGTTCTAAAAAGCGCGAGTTGCTTCAAGGCGTTTAGGTCCCGAAAGTTGAGGCCCGAGGCGAGAGCTTCACGTATGCGATGCGTTGATCTATGTATAACCAAATAAGCTTTAGCTTTATGTACCAACCAAAAGGTACATATGTTTCATATCATTACATATTAGCATTTTTTATCAAGTAAATCATTTATAAGCTTCTAATCATTTTGGTCGTTTTTACATATCAACGTCCTTCATGCCGCAATTTTGACCCAAATGTGCATGCGGGTTGCCTCAAGGCCTTGAGGAGTTTTCCTAATCGCCTCGCGCCTAAAGCACACTTTTTAAAACCAAGGTTGAAAAAATGAGCGACTTCGACGGGTTTGGTTTGATAACGGGCCAAAACTGATTGGGTCCACTGACCCGCAAACACCGAAGAACCTTTTTTTACATGAAACGCTACAATAAAACGGACTTCTATTATCGTAAACAATTAAAGGCTTACCTTGCAAAGCTCTATAAATACGATCTTGAACAACTCCACGTGACGTTTCATGAACGAAGGCATCAACCAAAGATTTTCCCATAGCTTCACTAGCTTTGACTCCGGTCAACGCTGCAATTCTCCCATTCCATCCATTAATTAAACCCAAAGTATCAACACCAAAGATAGGAACAGATGCCGTCTCAATCAATCTCACCATTTCGCAAGCAACCGAACTAGTTTCATCCACGCGTTGACCTTCACTCTCACTATGTTGACCATATTTTATCATTCTATTACCACCACCATTATCTGCAATACTTTGCGCTGATGTTCCCATAATCAACTGCAAAGAATGGATCACATTAAGCTCCGAAACTTCCCATGGCAAACTTCTACTTCTTACAACTTCACGAAACGCCTTAAACGAAGATCTTGGATGCATTTTTTTATCATCATCTTTACACCCTGCCCATCTAATTTCTTTTTCTGTATGTGATCTGAACCAAAACAAGAAATCTTTAGAAGTAATTGTTGCAGCAGCCATACCACAAACCGCATCACCAAGCGAAGCCGCATCAGGATAACCGGAATTCAACAAACTCTCGGTACTGAACCCTGCAGAATCCTTATGTTCATCACACAACCATTTAACTAAATCTTTAACTTGTAATTCATTTGGTGTCACACCAAGTAACCACACTTTTTCATCGTAGTATAAAGCTGCTCCGTCACATTTGACTAAATCCATGATACTTGGCGACTGAGTTATAATCCGAAAAGGCTCATCTCGTAGGAGCATGTCACATAAGGTGGTCTGCATACGGAGGATCTTTTTCTCTACCTTTTGTTCGGCTAACTTGAGCTCCATGTAGAGCTGCAAGCCCATTGACTGCATTAGAAACTCACAAGCATAACGAAGTGGGAACGGGATATGACGTGGCGTAGTATGATGGCAGGCGACCAAGCCCCATAACTTCACGGATTCATTGTTGTTTACAAGGATTGCCATCACTAAAGACGCGATAGAATTCATGTTAGCCATGTAAACTGCATGGCAACCATACGGGGCACGAAGAGTCGAGTTGACCAAGCAAAGCGGTTGTTTTAATTCCTCACTTTGAATCACGGGAACTGATTTCGCATGACAATCGACGATTATTCTAACCCGATTCTGTTTAAACAAAAACCGAGCAGCTTGTGGGATATCCGTTGCAGGATAATGCAACCCTAAATACGGCTCTAAATCCGACCTTCTAATTTCCGACACAACTTCACCATGATCATCATCATGAAACCTATAAACCATAACCCGATCATAACCCGTAAGCTTTTGCACCTCTTCCACAACAGTATCACACATAGCCCCAATATCACCACTCGCGAGAGACTGCATCCTCGAAATCGCTCTAACGACAAGTTTTTGCGACTGAACCGCACCAGAAAGCAACAACGTAGGGTCACTAGAGTTAGCAGGCTCTAAATCAATCACAACACCAACATCAATCCTATGCAGAATCGCGTAAAACAGTTTCCGGGTCATCCTAGAATGAACCCAAATAGGGTTTAACAAAGTTATTTCTCTACAACCTACAGCCTTATCTAAACAAGCCCTAGAACTAGATGTAAAAAGGGTCCTAACATCAATTCCAAGCAAACTTGTTTCCTTAAAGTCATCAAGATTCAAACCCAACATACTAAAACAGTTTTCACTATAACTTATTATTGTAAAGGTTGGTTCTTTAACAGCAATCATACAACCAAAAGGTTGAACAAGACCACCCCTTTGAATCTTGGACAAATAAGCAGTCATTTCTTGTTCAGCCACAGGCTTAGGTGCATGTGTAAGTAAAGATGTGTAGTTAAAAGATTTACCAGACCCAACTGACTGATCAAACTCTGATACTAGCCTAGCATCAGTACCATATTGAGCTAAGGTTGGGTTGTTGTTGTTTGCAGGGTTCATGTTGCTTCCACCTGATGATGATGAAGTTGCACCACTGGTCTTAATATTAATATTATTAATATTATTATTATTATTATTATTATTATTATTATTATTATTATTATTATTATTATTATTATTATTATTATTATTATTATTATTATTATTATTATTATTATTATTATTATTATTATTGTTAATGGTTGGTTCCTCTGTGCTCACCATTTGCATAAGTTGAAGACACTCTTATGATTTATGAATGTTTTTTTTTAATTTGTTGATTAATTTGAAGTGAGTTCTTGAATTCATTTGACAGAAATAAGATTAAAGATTGGAACTTTTTGAAGATGATGTGGGCCTAAATAATAAAAGTTTTATTCATAACGAATAAAAAGTTTTCCATTACTCTGAAAAGGATAGATTTAGAAATCAATCTTTTTTTTTTTAATAAGATAATTCTTTTTCGTTACACAATTGTTAAATTTATTTCGAAATAATAGATAGACGGGCAATAAGCTGCCTCGACAACTCTTTTTGAATAGCAAGCTCTAGTCTAGTAAAGACGAAACTCTGCCCCCTGGAGTCGAGGTGTTGCTATGGATAACCCGTTGAACCCTGATCAACAGTGGTGTAGCTATTAAGGGGCGGGGAGGGGCGGCCGACCTCCCCGAATTTTAGTTCAGAAGTTCCGATTATATAGTATTCGTATAGAAATTTTTTGGTATATACAGTTTCGACCCCCCGAAATTGATTTTCGACCCTCCGAAACTAGTGATTTCCAACCCCCGGTGACTTCCGACCCCCCAAAGTTTCGGGTCAAGCTTCGCCACTGCTGGTCAAGAATTGGATAGCTTCCGGTGTCAGGGAGTCTAAGGTATCAAAAGCCAGAGGGACGAAAACATGTTGTTTCTCTTTACAAGCTTGAGCATGCTTTTCTACAGTTCCACTTTCTTCGTTTCCGCTTTTCGCACTGTTTGCCCAGCTGCAAACCCATTGTCCCTCAAACCAGCCAAATGAGATACCCCTATAATCTGTTTTATATTTTTCCGTTAAAAAAGGAAAAAAAAAGAAATTATTAATCTCTTTTTCACATATGCATATATATATATATATATATATATATATATATATATTTTAGGTGGGTGTGGTAGAAAGAAATAGACAAAAGAGATATAAAGTCATAAAAACCAAAACTAGTGGCTTAAAGGACACGTTGGGAAGTGGGTCAGGAAATTTGGTGTCATGTTCTTCGGCTTGAAATAATTGCAATGTTATTAGACGGTGGGGTTTGGTGTCGAGGAAGAAGACGGGGAGGTGAGATGGAATGCTTTGATTATAGTTCATTATAGCAGTGCATATATAAACTAGTTATGACAGTGCGTATAATTTAGTTTTGACAGATTGACAGTGCACTAAAACCAGTTAGAATGGTGTGACGACGTATAACAATACATCGAAATTGTCAAAATTCAACGCGTGAGTAAACAATGTTATAATAGTGCGTCTACACCATTACAAAAATCATCTAAAACCCACTAGTAATTAAAGAATTCATACACCCCCTTCTCCGGTCCCCACATAAGAATATGTATATAAAAACCAACTTTTTTATGTATATGTAAACACGTATATACGACTTTTGGATTTTGAATATTGAGAAACAACATATGAATATTTATTTTAGTATGAAAAAAAAAAAAAAAAAACAGTTGACATATACAGAGAATAAAAGGCTCAAAAAGAAAGTGGGGTTTAAAAGGGGAATAAGGATTTACTTGGGTTAAGAAAACAACTCCCACAAAAAAGGAGAATAAAAGATGCAAAGGATTTGTTAAGAATATGTATATTTTATTCCTTGTAGCTGTCCTTTTTTTTTTTTTTTTTTTTTTTTTTTTTAATGAAGGATGAGCTGCAACTAAATCCATGATTATAGTATATTTCTAACTAGTAGTAGTAGTAACTATTTTTTTAATCCATTATAATTTATTTATAAGTTATAACATAGCTATTAGTAATATCTTGGTGTTATGTCCTATTTGTTCATCTTATGTGAAAACTGTGGACCATATTTTTGGTGTCTCTAACGTTGCTTCTAGATTGTTACAGACAATTAATAGATGGTTAAATGTAAGTTTACGATAAGGTTGAAGACAGAAGTTATAGAGGTCGTGTTCATGCTGTTTGGTGCCTGATGGGGATTTGGAAGTTTAGAAATGAGCTTGTCTTTGGTTAAGAGAACGGTTGAAAGACGAGTGCATTTTTGACTCAGTGGTTAATGTTTCTTTTTCTTTTCTTTCTTTTTTTTTTTTTTTTATGATTTTCTAATAGACATAGGAAGATTAACTTGTATTGGATTCAAAATCCTCCTGTGTACTTGAAAGTGTTTTTTTTCCTTCTGTCTAGCTTCTTGCAAGTTGGAAGGTTTTGTTTTTAATAATTTTTGTCGTTCTTAAAAAATATATTTTGAGAGGTTGAAAAAATGTTTCCACTACCGCTACAAAGATTGTTCCACTAAGCAGGGGCGGACCTACAGTGTGTTTAAGGTGGGCGGCCGCCCCCCTTGAAAAAAAAAATTTAGTGTTATATATGTTTTTAAATTTTTAGTGCCCCTCGTAAAATTTTACGATCGCTCCCCTTAGATTTTCAAAATATAGAGAAAACAAAGAAGAAATAAGAAGGCTTGACCAAAATTTTTCTTTTCCGACGTAGAGAGTACCTCTGCAAGTAGAGGTTTTTTTTTTTTTATGTTATGTTAAAGAAGAAGAAGTGAGGCATTATTTTAATATTTTTTTGTTTTAATGGGTACGGATGACTTGTACACCTGTAAATGTTTGCATTGGTTTGGAAAGTTTAAATTTATTATACTTTATTATGTTTTATTTTAACTTAGCTTTTTAAGTTATTATATTAATATAAATTTCATTATATTCATATATCATTCTATTCATTCCAACACTGAACAAATGAAAAATTTACATATACTAGCAGATGTAAACGGTAAACAGATTCAAATTTGACAAGTTTAAAGTGGTTTTTTTAAGTTTATGAATTTAGGCTACCTTCCCTTTTTTTTAATTATTTTATCTTTTATTCATCATCGTATTTTTTATGTACGTATATATAAAGTAAGAAGATTTTATATGGTCTGTACATATATATGTATATATAATTTTTTTATTATGTATTTGGAATTTAATTTGGTTTATCTTTTTATCATGTGACCTGGCCTGATCTGATCCGAATCGAACCGACATTTTATTTTATATTGTGATGGAAATCGAAAACTAAAATTTTTCGCACCCCTTGAAAAAAATTTCTGGGTCCGCCACTGCCACTAAGACATCCGACTCAAAATTTCCTTCTTACCATGCTAGGCCAAAAACTCTTTTTACATGTCTCTAATCCCTACGGTGATAATATATATTTAGTTCATAAAACATATATGTACACCATTTTCAAAACTTTATAAGCCTCCAAAGAAAATTTATATAGTATATAATTTACAAGTTGGTTGTGCATTATGGGGTTGTACGATGTGCTTTATATGTTATTTGTGCAGTTTTATTTTGTACATAATGCTTTATGTTTGGTACAAAATTATTTTTGATCTTCCTGCACCACGTGGCTTCATAGGGTTACAACAAGATATTATATTATTTAGTTATGGATTCTTCTAGAGGAGGTTCATCATCCCGTGTTTTATCAATCCATATACTACCACTACCAACTAATCCACCCTTCACTGACTAGATACGGAAAGGGTGGTGACGGTCGTATCTAAGTCTGGAAACCACATGAGGTAAGTCCGACAACTCTGTTATGTTTTTCCGGTTTCATGTCTGATTTACGGCAACTGTAAAGTTATCCTGCTGATAAATCGGTGGTGCATCTGGACAATTTATAGGGTTTATCCATGCTCTGATCCACTGCACCAAACAAATCATTGTTTCACGCAACATCCGGTGCCTCAATCAGACGCAGGAAACCTTTATAAACACACTACGACTCATTCTATGTCTCAAAGGTACTCCTAATTTGATCCCCAATTCTGTTTTGGTTCACCTGTTCTCTCCTTTGCGAGTTGCGACCCATGATTTTATATCTGATTTTGTTTATGTGGGTCTCACTTAAAAATTCAATTGTTGATGGTATTTTCAAGATTAGATTTTTATGCATAAGACCATGTGTAGTGGGGCTTTATATTTATAAAGCCCCTGAATATGATTGGTCCACGTGGCTGCTGAGTCAGCGTGGAGAGAGAAACTGAAAAAGGGGTGTAGTGGTGGGGCTTTATTTATAAAGCCCCTTTTTGTGATTTAAAAAACAATAACGTTGAGTAAGTCTGCCTCTTGTCCACGTGGCTCAGCATCATTGGCCCTCACAACATTCATCCAGCGCTATAAATATAAAGCCCTGCCCTAAAAAACCAAAATAGCGCCCCCCTGTTCCGGTGTTGGGGGCGCTATTTTTGAAAAAACTTGAAAAACCACGCCCCACTACGGGCGGTCTAAAAGGCCTTTGGAAGTGAGTAATTTTTTAAAGAGAAAATTGCTTAAATGGTCCCTGTGGTTTGCATAATTTTCACCTATAGTCCCCAAGTTTTTAAAATTACAGGCATAGTCCTCAAGTTTTGGTGTTTCTTAACTCGGATAGTCCTTGGAGTGGCTGTGAAATTACTAAATTACCCTTTTGATGGATGGAGGTTAAATAATCCAGTTAAGTGGATGTAAAATTACTAAATTACCCTTGTTATTATAAGATATAATTAAAATTAAATAAAAACTATGTGGGCCCCACCACTTCTTCTTCTTCCACACTTCATCTTCCTCACCTAACACCTCCACAAACCACCACCACCAACACCTCCACAAACCACCACCACCACCAAGATCTCTCCAAACCACCACCAACACCAACACCTCCCCAAACCACCACCGCCCATCTCCATATCCAGATCGCAAAACCTCACCATTCTCCAACTTAACAGTGACGTCACCTTCAGTGTAGAGGGCATGATTCTTCAAGCGCACAGTCGCATCCTTGCAGCTCGAAACTTATTCTTCAAGAAGTTCTTTTGCTCTGATTCTCCAACCAGGTCCAGATCCAACCCGTTAGGGTCAAGGATGGTACCCGGGTCACCTAAGAACTCAACGGGTGGTTCACAATTGGTTATTCCTGTGAATTCGGTTTGGAACGAAGTGTTCTTGTTAAAGTTGCAGTTCTTGTACAGTGGTCAGGTCTCCATTTTACCTCAAAAACATGAGCCCAGACCTAATTGTGGTGACAGAGGGTGTTGGCATACACATTGCACCTCAGCCTTTGATCTTGCTCTTGATACCATAATCATAATCAACAATAGATGATGATTCAGTGTGGAAGAAGAATTGGTGGTGGTCAAAGTGGAGGTGTTGGTGGTGGTGGTTTGTGGAGGTGTTGGTGAGGATGATGAAGTGTGGAAGAAGAAGTGGTGGGGCTCACATAATTTTTAATTAATTTTAATTATATTTTTTAAAAACAAGGGTAACTTAGTAATTTTACATCCATTTAACTGGATTATTCTTCAAGAAGTTCTTTTGCTCTGATTCTCCAACCAGGTCCAGATCCAACCCGTTAGGGTCAAGGATGGTACCCGGGTCACCTAAGAACTCAACGGGTGGTTCACAATTGGTTATTCCTGTGAATTCGGTTTGGAACGAAGTGTTCTTGTTAAAGTTGCAGTTCTTGTACAGTGGTCAGGTCTCCATTTTACCTCAAAAACATGAGCCCAGACCTAATTGTGGTGACAGAGGGTGTTGGCATACACATTGCACCTCAGCCTTTGATCTTGCTCTTGATACCATAATCATAATCAACAATAGATGATGATTCAGTGTGGAAGAAGAATTGGTGGTGGTCAAAGTGGAGGTGTTGGTGGTGGTGGTTTGTGGAGGTGTTGGTGAGGATGATGAAGTGTGGAAGAAGAAGTGGTGGGGCTCACATAATTTTTAATTAATTTTAATTATATTTTTTAAAAACAAGGGTAACTTAGTAATTTTACATCCATTTAACTGGATTATTTAACCTCCATCCATCAAAAGGGTAATTTAGTAATTTCACAGCCACTCCAAGGACTATCTGAGTTAAGAAACACCAAAAGTTGAGGACTATACCTGTAATTTTAAAAACTTGGGGACTATAGGTGAAAATTGTGCAAACCACAGGGACTATTCGAGCAATTTTCTCTTTTTTAAATAGTGATGTTTTTCAAGATTATTAGTTGACAAAATACGATTTCTTTTTCATTTTTTTTTCAAGTAATTTCTGATGCAAACAGAAGATTTCTCTAGGATGTTGGACTTCATCACACAAAGATTTGAGTTTCTTATTTCTTTTACTGCAAGATACTATGTTGGGATGATGGCTCAATCAAGTACCGTAAGTATCTTTATTTGTATATACTTAACCTTATCTTTCAATACAATGATTATAAAACTCTTTAAGCATCATTTGATCAGTCCACACATAATCTCCTTGGCATAGAAGTCCAAATTCTATAACACACTACATCTATTTTTTCATTTTTTCAGAAACTAAAGGGTGAGGCATCTCTCACGGAAAAGTCGTTCATTGCATAGCTTTTGAATGCAACTCTTAGGTTTATATTCGATGAGCGAGTGTCTATTGCAACGTGTGTGATGATATCTTTTTTGGTGTCTTAAATCTATCCGCAGCAACGTGCGGGGATAAAATACTAGTTCAATATTAAATTAAAAACTAAACAATGTAATCCGGGGGTGAATATCGTAAGCTAACCCATTTTTCTGTCACCCGGTATTGTTCAGTAGAGATCCTTTGCTCACCCAAGTGAGCAAAACGACTTGTCAACCATCGTAATCCTCATGTCGCAATACGCTCTCCATGCTTAATATAGCATCCTTTAACGGATAAGAGGCTTTGGGTTTTCGCCTGCCAAAACTCCAAAAGCGTCACAAAATGGATGCAAGAGAAAAACTTTTGTTTTAACATGGAAATGCCCCATTTTTTCGTTTCTTAGATAAACATGAAAAGGAAAACATTCTTCAAATTCGTGTTACATGCCCATCGCTCAACCAAGAGTACAAGAGAGCTATCAGGATTTATTAGACTAGCATATACTTATCTGTAATTATTATAGTCACCGTGTTATATACGCAATCAATTAATGCATGACAAGTGAAAATTTGTTGGGACCTTGTTTTTAAGGGTGGATGTGGATGTGCGGGCACACTAGAGTAGACCAAATAAAAAATAAGGTTATTAGGGGAAGGTTAAGGGTAGCTACTATATCAGACAAGATAAAGGAGGGAAGATTAAGATGGTATGAGCATGTGAAGAGGAGGCAAATGATGACCCCAGTTAGAGCAGTGGAAACCATTACTGTAGAGGGAAAGAGGTATAGAGGAAGACCTAAATTGACTTGGGATGAGCAGATTAGACATGATTTAGTAGAGATGCTGTCACACCCTCAAAATCCACTTGCGGAGTTTTACCGCGAGGCGCATGACAAACCAGGATCCAAGTCAACGATCACAATAAACAAGTCTAAATGAACATATGCAATTTCAAAAACATAGTTTAAAATCCCCAAATACAGCGGAAGCTTATTCTCAAAACATAATCCAAACGTAAACCAAATTATTCAATGTTTGAAAACCATGCAATCCTAACTAGACGCCGTGCAGACGCGTGCGCCCTAGTTCCATAGTGCTACCTTAGCGACCTGAGAAAACATGTAAGAGTTTACGTCAGCACAAAAATGCTGGTGAGTTCACAGGTTTTGTAATCAAAGTACCAAGTTCAACCTGTCCATACTATAACAATTTGCAAACCAGATGTTGTGCCCGAATAGTAAACCTGTTCCTGTTTGAGACAATATGCACTCGCCCGGCCCTCCAAGCCGACGAGCGGGGTTGGTCATTCCCAATAGATCTATTCACATTTCCCCGTTGTGCTAACCCGCACATTCATGGTTTCCCCCGGGACTTCCAAAGATCGTATAGTAAACCATAGAAACCCATAGTATGACAGTTGTTACCAAAACATCAGTTTAACACATGTTTTCTCCCCCGAAAAGTGAAATCAGTTAAAAGAGGGGCCGTAAACTCACCTTAGGTTGCGTTACTTCGAAACACGAATAATATCAGCAAGCTATGCTAGTGCCGTAAAGCGGCGACCTAACATATGACAGTTACAAGTACTTAGACTAATAACCCGTAGGTTAGTTAGTCCCTAGATGTCCAGACCATAACCAAGTTCGTTTGAAAACACCGTGACTGTTAAATTAACCCAATGTACAAGACTCGACATCCCATTGGTGACCCGAGACTCCCCGTGTTATACTTGCACTCACAAACATACAATCATGCAATCACACTTAACATACGTTAAAGTCCAACAAGTTATGGCACGTAGTTCAAGTATCACATAAATAAGTCCGAACACATGTTACCAAGTTACTAGGTATGTTACGGGGTTCCTAGCATGTTCCTAAGTGTCAAATCGGGTCCCGAAATGCTAAATTACACTTACAGCAGCAGTACAGGCGATTAGGAAAAGTCAACTAGTGATTACGTGGGTCAACAGACATTTAGGAATGCTAATTGCCTATAGTATAGGCGATTAGGGCTATATGGTATGCAATTTATGAGTTTATAGGCGATTACGTCGTAAAGCATGCAATTCAGGGCTTAACTAACATTTAGGATCGTAAATGCATGAAGTAAAGGCATTTAGGCTCCTATTCGCCTATACTATAGGCGATTAGGGCTCCCCATCAGGCAAATAGCCTCCTAATCGCCTATAGTATAGGGGATTAGGGTTCCTATTCGCCTATAGCACAGCTGTTCCGTTTTTTCGCGCGTTTAACACTCCAAATCAAATCCAGAACGTGTGTAAACATCAGTTATCAATCAAACAACCATATCAAACATATTTCAATCAAAATCCTTCGTTTAACCTCGTTCTATCAGCCCTGCATGCAACCATGTATCCCAAAAACAACACATATAGCATGAAACATCACATTAACATGCATAACCCTAACCCTAATGAACAATTACTCAGATTTCATCAACATGCTATCATTAATAATCTGTAACTACCTTAATATCATGTTACCAATCCTTCTTGAATCATAAAAAACCCTATCTTTTAATCATAAACCCACATACAACAAGTATAATAGTTAGAATCCAATTAACAACGATTATTAAAGAATTTCAGAAGACATTTACGTTCATAAACAAGTCTGGACCATTAGGGATTTAATAAAAACATTATTAAAGATTGCATGAATGAAAACCACACCTTAGATTTACGATAGATTGATGTAATAGGCTTGAAATCTTGTGTTTTGATCCAAAATCGTGTTCCAGAGATTTACACCGTTCCCCTCGGATTAAAGAAATACTCTAATCTGAGTCGTACGTGGGCACTAGCTTAGATCTCATACGAGTTATCAACTAGTATGTTTATTGGCCATGATGCAAAACAAAATAATGCATAGTATAACAGGGTTTTGCTCAAAACAGGAAAGAAAATATGCATACCAAATATGCGTCAAAGTACATAAGTATAGCATAAAACTTCGATTGAAAGAATGGTATAACATAAATCAAGTAAATCGCACAATTGCACAAAATGAAAGTAAACGAGTTGAATTAATGCAAAATAGGCAATGCGAAAATAATCACAAATAACGTGTTAGAAATAACTATGAATAAAAATGGTGCAAGATTAAAATAATTAAATTTACGGAAAATGAATGTGCACGGAACAGGTGTATAGTCTACTGGCATGTGAGTTTAAAATCTAGTAATTTTACATATATGCGTTATACTATAAAAGACATTTAGCATCATTCTGATAAAAAGATATGTCCATTGTTTTGTTAAACCAAAAGTTTTACAACTGAAAAAGTGCGAGTGTGATAAGATAATTTTTCGCAGTTTACTCGACTTTTGTGATATTGTTGAAAGAATAGTAGTGATGCATGAGAATAAAATTTTTTAGAAATCGAAGTGTGTTTTAGATTCAAAACAGGTTCATTTGCAAAATCTTCGTAAATACACATTTTCATGTGTTTACGAGAAGTCGAGTTTGAAAAATGTTATAAGGCTTATTATTAGTTGCAAATTTCTCCCGAAAATATATATTAGATACGTCATATGAAAACAAAAGATTTACATTTGGTCTTTAAAATATGCAATACAAGTTTGTAAAATACAAAATGAAACCATTTCATGAAGTATGTGTAAATCGAATGTGTTTTAAAAGACCATGATTTAAAATGACGTGAATGATAAGATTAACGTATGTAATAGATTTACCAATATTTAAGAAAATTCATAATCAACGAGATGTAGAAATAGATCCTTGAGATGTGGATTTCACTCCTAACTCAAAGATGTATTTCAAAATTGAAAACGATTGTGGAATGAAACCAATCACTAAGTTAAGGATATCACTCCCAGCTTAGTGGTTAAGTTTCTTTTTGAAGGAAATACTCTTTGAGGTGTGGATGTCACTCCTATCTCAAAGATACATTCCTAAGATAAATAACCTATAGAGGAGTGAAACTAATCACCAAGGTATGGATACCACTCCTAACTTGATGATATCGTTTCGTTTGTGAAATACGAGTGTCTTCTTCGCCAAGAAAAATATCGAAAGAATAACGAGAAATAATCATAACGAAAATATCTTGAAAGAAAATAATAGGAAATAAGAGAAATATAAACGAGAGGACTCGTGAAAGTAAGCTTAGTTATAGTCTAGGCTAAAAGGCATTCTAATAACCTAATTCCCTATAACCATGGCTCTGATACCAATCTGTAACACCCCAACCGATGGCGGAAACATCGAGGTGTCACGTAGTGACGATTGCTCAAAAGCTCATGGCACTAAAGTGTAAATTTGAATACATTGATTAAATACTTTATTACATTGAAATGAAATACAACGATTCTAACTGCCAACTAAATTGAAATACAATGAATCAAAATCTAAATATAATAAATCCGAAAGCTTAAAGAATGCATCTCAAAACAACCTGAAACATGTACAAAATAATTTGGTCAATACAAAAATGTATTGGTGAGCATACCCTGTTTAAATAAATATAGTAGAAAAGTGTTTAGCAATTCATGTGCGGTACCATTTGCAATTATGTAATAAGTAATATCCGTTCAAAACCAAACCTGAGAATAATGACTAACACATGACTAACCAACTGAATAATGAATTAACAAGACAATGACCAAGAGTCTCTCAACAGAGTCTCAAGGGGGTATACCATAGTACTATTCATTGAAAAGCTAGGCCGCCCAGCGGTTAATGATTTTGACAAGTCATAGACACACCAATTAACATAAAGCAAACACACATGAGAATTGCATTAAGTATAAGAAATTGAAACTTGATTAATATATAGGTACATGAGTCACCCCAAAGTAGTAAAACAGTAAAAAGGGGAAAGATATACTCACAGTTTCCGAAAGCGATCAAAATCCACTTAAGCGGTCGTGAGCTAAGTAATGGGAATTCCAAGGAATTCAACCTATAATGTGTAAACATACTAATAAGGAAATGTCTAAGAGTCTAAGGTAACTAGGGTCTAAGGCATTAGGGTTTGCTAAGTCGATTTGGGGAATTAGAGTTTTTATGATAAGTCGCGTTAATGTAAAAGTTGTATATCACAAATAATATATGAAAGGTTGTAAATGTGGTTTGAATAATATAATTATTACCTATTGAATATTTAGATAAAAATATGTTTGATTAATTAAGACAAAATAATTTAGTTAGTTACTTTAACTAAATTAAAATAAATACAATAATCATAAATGTATAAATAAATAATTTTGAGTTACACAATGATTCAACAAAAGATAATAAAGACATTAAACCATATGAGTATTTCTATTTTATAAGAAAAGTATTTATAAAATAGATATTTAATAGTATAAATATATAAATGATCAATTATGTCAAACTAAACATAAATAAGACTAATAATTCAAGAAATGATCCAAATATACTATTTTTTTATAAAAAAATGAATGATTTCTGATGTAAGTTAATGAAAATAATTTTCTCACAATTTTTATAAACTTATTTATATTTAAAACTTATTTAATGAGATTAAATCATGTTTAAATGATTAAAAATAGGAAAATTAATAAAAATATTTTTTTTTCTGAACCAATCATTTTTATTTCAGTTCATGATGGTGAAAAATAATTTCCCAAAAAGTTTGAGACTAAAATCATTAAAAATGAATTTTTAATCAATTACATACGATTAAAACAAATAAATTCAATAAAAATATGAAAATAAGACATTTTCCAAAAAATAAAAGTGTGGTAATTTTCTTCATGGTGTCAAGATGCTACACCTAAATTTTTATAATTTTTGGAGCAAAAATGAATTTATTATAAATATAACAAGTTTATACCTATTTTAAATGGTTATAATATCATTAATATATATATATATGTATGTATATATGTAAAAATCCGAAAAATAAAAGGTGGGGATGCCTGGGTTCGAACCCGGATCCTCATCCTCAAACGCTCCAACATAAACCACTACACTAGAGCACCTTATGTTTATTAGTTTGAAAGTTAAATTTATTTAAACTATAAACCCATATACATCTTCTTCCCCAATTCAACCTCAAGAACCCTAACCCTAACCTAAAATCAATAAACCCAATAATGTTTTTGTTAGTCATCGAAACCATAGGGTTTATGTAAGGTACTATATAAAGATTAAAACGGCAAAAGAATTTGATACTTACAAACACGTTTTATGCTCGAAAATGAAGCAATAAGATTCGAAACTTTGAAGCAAAAATCCAAGCGATTCTGGTAACGTTTTGGATGGTTTAAATGTGGGTTTGAAAGGTTTAGACGAGCAGGAAGTGATTGGTATGATTGTGATATAGATCTTGAGAGCTAAAGCGTTAGGAAGCATATGAATGTATAAAAATTAATCATGGGAAAGGGGTTCATTTGTAGGTTTCGTAACTCCCACAAGTTCCATATGATCAAGGATTTAGTTAGTATTTATACATGTCTACTAGTTGTTTCATGTATGTCACATTAATGAGACTTGATAATTGTGGGTTATTGCTCATAAAAGCCAATCAATTACTAAACAAATTCCATTGATTCATTCCATCAATTTTTAATTATGGTCACATGAAGTTTCATTTGGAGGGTTAGGAAATGTTATGTAGTAGAAAACTATTTAAACTCCACTCACAATTACTACACTTCAATATTGTATATTATAACTAAATGTTAAATTCTAGTAAATAATAATTTGTTAATTAACACTATAATAAACACTTAAACTTTTACATCTTGGAAACTTTAAATATTTAATGTGTCCAAATCGTAATCGTAACTCTTCTTGAAGAGAGTTGTTTAGAATTAGTAAAAAAAAATCCATTAATTCCAGGTAAACGACATTTTATAAATGCTCAAATACGAAGGTTAAAAATGAAGATCTTGAAATAGTTGAGGGACCGATTGATTAATTTATGAAAAAACGGAAGGTGTAGGTTGTCACAGTCTCCCCTACTTTAGAAAATTTCGCCTCGAAATTTCTTTCAAGTGGAGGTTTATATGAAATGGAAGACGTAAAAAAAACAAATAAGTTTTAAGAAATGCATTAGTCATGATTTGGCAAAATTTAAAATAGTTGTCTAATGTCCTAAGTAAAAGTTTCAAAATCTTTGACAATTGACCCGAGATTTAATAAATTGAGAGTTTAAATGTTAAAGGCTTTGGGAATGTGTAACTGGCGAGGGGCAATGGTACTAATGAAGGTAGTCTCCCCTACTTTAGAAAAGTTTCTGACCGAACTTTATTAAGGACATGCAACAGGATTTTGACTAACTGAAAGTGTAAGTGTATACAAAGTTTGAAGTTTTCTACAGAGGTGGTCAACAAGGAAGGCTTCAACAAAACTAATTGAAGCTTATGTAAAATGTTCCTATCGAAAATGCTAGCTATTAGTCAACGATCTAATGCAGAGGTAGTAATAGGTAATGGGTAGGTTCTTGGTCAGACTCCTAGTCCGCTCCCGCAGTATCGTTTATGCTTATATATAGGGTGTACCGCAGCTGACCCACCACACTCTCGATACTTTGGATTCGTACTAATTGTCTACCAATAGCCTAAGTAGAATCACACACCACCCTCATGTACCTGTAAGCCCATGATTGCGTTTCGTACCGTAATCATCGATTTACCTTACACTAGGGTGTTATGCTTTTCCATAACCCTAACATGAAATAAATGTGTGCAACCAATATTTAATAGCCACTGTAATGAAATGATGTTCAATCAAGACATGGTTAGAGGTTCTTCCCTTTCGGGTTCACCCTTAACCGGTAGTTTCTGTTTACATCGTTGGTTTTAAACACTCATATTGATATACTCTGAGATTTACACCGTTCCCCTCGGATTAAAGAAATACTCTAATCTGAGTCGTACGTGGGCACTAGCTTAGATCTCATACGAGTTATCAACTAGTATGTTTATTGGCCATGATGCAAAACAAAATAATGCATAGTATAACAGGGTTTTGCTCAAAACAGGAAAGAAAATATGCATACCAAATATGCGTCAAAGTACATAAGTATAGCATAAAACTTCGATTGAAAGAATGGTATAACATAAATCAAGTAAATCGCACAATTGCACAAAATGAAAGTAAACGAGTTGAATTAATGCAAAATAGGCAATGCGAAAATAATCACAAATAACGTGTTAGAAATAACTATGAATAAAAATGGTGCAAGATTAAAATAATTAAATTTACGGAAAATGAATGTGCACGGAACAGGTGTATAGTCTACTGGCATGTGAGTTTAAAATCTAGTAATTTTACATATATGCGTTATACTATAAAAGACATTTAGCATCATTCTGATAAAAAGATATGTCCATTGTTTTGTTAAACCAAAAGTTTTACAACTGAAAAAGTGCGAGTGTGATAAGATAATTTTTCGCAGTTTACTCGACTTTTGTGATATTGTTGAAAGAATAGTAGTGATGCATGAGAATAAAATTTTTTAGAAATCGAAGTGTGTTTTAGATTCAAAACAGGTTCATTTGCAAAATCTTCGTAAATACACATTTTCATGTGTTTACGAGAAGTCGAGTTTGAAAAATGTTATAAGGCTTATTATTAGTTGCAAATTTCTCCCGAAAATATATATTAGATACGTCATATGAAAACAAAAGATTTACATTTGGTCTTTAAAATATGCAATACAAGTTTGTAAAATACAAAATGAAACCATTTCATGAAGTATGTGTAAATCGAATGTGTTTTAAAAGACCATGATTTAAAATGACGTGAATGATAAGATTAACGTATGTAATAGATTTACCAATATTTAAGAAAATTCATAATCAACGAGATGTAGAAATAGATCCTTGAGATGTGGATTTCACTCCTAACTCAAAGATGTATTTCAAAATTGAAAACGATTGTGGAATGAAACCAATCACTAAGTTAAGGATATCACTCCCAGCTTAGTGGTTAAGTTTCTTTTTGAAGGAAATACTCTTTGAGGTGTGGATGTCACTCCTATCTCAAAGATACATTCCTAAGATAAATAACCTATAGAGGAGTGAAACTAATCACCAAGGTATGGATACCACTCCTAACTTGATGATATCGTTTCGTTTGTGAAATACGAGTGTCTTCTTCGCCAAGAAAAATATCGAAAGAATAACGAGAAATAATCATAACGAAAATATCTTGAAAGAAAATAATAGGAAATAAGAGAAATATAAACGAGAGGACTCGTGAAAGTAAGCTTAGTTATAGTCTAGGCTAAAAGGCATTCTAATAACCTAATTCCCTATAACCATGGCTCTGATACCAATCTGTAACACCCCAACCGATGGCGGAAACATCGAGGTGTCACGTAGTGACGATTGCTCAAAAGCTCATGGCACTAAAGTGTAAATTTGAATACATTGATTAAATACTTTATTACATTGAAATGAAATACAACGATTCTAACTGCCAACTAAATTGAAATACAATGAATCAAAATCTAAATATAATAAATCCGAAAGCTTAAAGAATGCATCTCAAAACAACCTGAAACATGTACAAAATAATTTGGTCAATACAAAAATGTATTGGTGAGCATACCCTGTTTAAATAAATATAGTAGAAAAGTGTTTAGCAATTCATGTGCGGTACCATTTGCAATTATGTAATAAGTAATATCCGTTCAAAACCAAACCTGAGAATAATGACTAACACATGACTAACCAACTGAATAATGAATTAACAAGACAATGACCAAGAGTCTCTCAACAGAGTCTCAAGGGGGTATACCATAGTACTATTCATTGAAAAGCTAGGCCGCCCAGCGGTTAATGATTTTGACAAGTCATAGACACACCAATTAACATAAAGCAAACACACATGAGAATTGCATTAAGTATAAGAAATTGAAACTTGATTAATATATAGGTACATGAGTCACCCCAAAGTAGTAAAACAGTAAAAAGGGGAAAGATATACTCACAGTTTCCGAAAGCGATCAAAATCCACTTAAGCGGTCGTGAGCTAAGTAATGGGAATTCCAAGGAATTCAACCTATAATGTGTAAACATACTAATAAGGAAATGTCTAAGAGTCTAAGGTAACTAGGGTCTAAGGCATTAGGGTTTGCTAAGTCGATTTGGGGAATTAGAGTTTTTATGATAAGTCGCGTTAATGTAAAAGTTGTATATCACAAATAATATATGAAAGGTTGTAAATGTGGTTTGAATAATATAATTATTACCTATTGAATATTTAGATAAAAATATGTTTGATTAATTAAGACAAAATAATTTAGTTAGTTACTTTAACTAAATTAAAATAAATACAATAATCATAAATGTATAAATAAATAATTTTGAGTTACACAATGATTCAACAAAAGATAATAAAGACATTAAACCATATGAGTATTTCTATTTTATAAGAAAAGTATTTATAAAATAGATATTTAATAGTATAAATATATAAATGATCAATTATGTCAAACTAAACATAAATAAGACTAATAATTCAAGAAATGATCCAAATATACTATTTTTTTATAAAAAAATGAATGATTTCTGATGTAAGTTAATGAAAATAATTTTCTCACAATTTTTATAAACTTATTTATATTTAAAACTTATTTAATGAGATTAAATCATGTTTAAATGATTAAAAATAGGAAAATTAATAAAAATATTTTTTTTTCTGAACCAATCATTTTTATTTCAGTTCATGATGGTGAAAAATAATTTCCCAAAAAGTTTGAGACTAAAATCATTAAAAATGAATTTTTAATCAATTACATACGATTAAAACAAATAAATTCAATAAAAATATGAAAATAAGACATTTTCCAAAAAATAAAAGTGTGGTAATTTTCTTCATGGTGTCAAGATGCTACACCTAAATTTTTATAATTTTTGGAGCAAAAATGAATTTATTATAAATATAACAAGTTTATACCTATTTTAAATGGTTATAATATCATTAATATATATATATATATGTATGTATATATGTAAAAATCCGAAAAATAAAAGGTGGGGATGCCTGGGTTCGAACCCGGATCCTCATCCTCAAACGCTCCAACATAAACCACTACACTAGAGCACCTTATGTTTATTAGTTTGAAAGTTAAATTTATTTAAACTATAAACCCATATACATCTTCTTCCCCAATTCAACCTCAAGAACCCTAACCCTAACCTAAAATCAATAAACCCAATAATGTTTTTGTTAGTCATCGAAACCATAGGGTTTATGTAAGGTACTATATAAAGATTAAAACGGCAAAAGAATTTGATACTTACAAACACGTTTTATGCTCGAAAATGAAGCAATAAGATTCGAAACTTTGAAGCAAAAATCCAAGCGATTCTGGTAACGTTTTGGATGGTTTAAATGTGGGTTTGAAAGGTTTAGACGAGCAGGAAGTGATTGGTATGATTGTGATATAGATCTTGAGAGCTAAAGCGTTAGGAAGCATATGAATGTATAAAAATTAATCATGGGAAAGGGGTTCATTTGTAGGTTTCGTAACTCCCACAAGTTCCATATGATCAAGGATTTAGTTAGTATTTATACATGTCTACTAGTTGTTTCATGTATGTCACATTAATGAGACTTGATAATTGTGGGTTATTGCTCATAAAAGCCAATCAATTACTAAACAAATTCCATTGATTCATTCCATCAATTTTTAATTATGGTCACATGAAGTTTCATTTGGAGGGTTAGGAAATGTTATGTAGTAGAAAACTATTTAAACTCCACTCACAATTACTACACTTCAATATTGTATATTATAACTAAATGTTAAATTCTAGTAAATAATAATTTGTTAATTAACACTATAATAAACACTTAAACTTTTACATCTTGGAAACTTTAAATATTTAATGTGTCCAAATCGTAATCGTAACTCTTCTTGAAGAGAGTTGTTTAGAATTAGTAAAAAAAAAATCCATTAATTCTAGGTAAACGACATTTTATAAATGCTCAAATACGAAGGTTAAAAATGAAGATCTTGAAATAGTTGAGGGACCGATTGATTAATTTATGAAAAAACGGAAGGTGTAGGTTGTCACAGTAACACGACTCAACTAGCCCAGTTAAGTATAATATACGCGTGACTCGCTAAGGTAGGCTTTAATCTAGACATCGTTGTTAACCAGAATTTGCCGGGTGTCACATCATCCCCACGTTAAAAGAATTTTCGTCCCGAAAATTGCACAAGTACCAAAAGGAACAACAAAAGAGACAGACAAAAGATAGAAACCAAGAGAGAGATTTACCCGAGTTGTCACATCATCCCCACGTTAAAAAGGAATCTCGCCCCGAGATTCATTCAGCAGTAGTGGTAACATATCTCGATTCGAACGCTTCCTTAGGAAAGAGATGAGGATACTTAGACTTCATCTGATCCTCCCGTTCCCAAGTGTACTCTGGTCCTCGGTTCGAGTTCCAGCGAACCTTAACAATGCGAATCTTGCTATGACGTAGGCTACGAATCTTGTAGTCAAGGATCTCAACAGGTTCCTCCACAATCCGAAGACGATCATCAACCTTGATCTCTTCCAGTGGAACAATAAGAGACTCGTCCGCCAGACACTTCTTTAAGTTGCACACATGGAAGACGTTATGTACGTTGCCGAGCTCCGTCGGTAAATCAAGACGATATGCCACCGGCCCAATTCGTTCCAGAATTGTAAATGGGCCGACATACCGAGGGTTGAGTTTGCCACGCTTCCCAAAGCGTATGACGCCCTTCCATGGTGAAACTTTCAGAAGTACCTTGTCATCAACTTGGAATTCCAATGGCTTGCGACGTTGATCGGCATAACTCTTTTGCCGATCCCGTGCCGCTGCCAACCGGTTACGAATCTGTACGATCTTTTCCGAAGTTTCGTACACTAGCTCAGGCCCAGTGAGTTGACTCTCACCCACCTCAGCCCAACAAAGAGGAGACCGGCATTTCCGCTCGTACAGTGCCTCGAACGGAGCTGCCTTGATGCTCGTGTGGTAACTGTTGTTGTAAGAGAATTCTACTAACGGTAGGTGAGCTTCCCAACCTTTGCCAAAATCGATCACACATGCTCGCAGCATGTCTTCTAAGGTTTGAATCGTGCGTTCACTCTGACCGTCAGTCTGTGGGTGATAAGCGGTACTCATGTCCAGCTGGGTACCCAAAGCCTTGTGCAAGGACTTCCAGAAGTGAGAAGTAAAGTGGGAGTCACGATCCGAAATAATAGAAACCGGCACCCCGTGCTTAGAAACAACTTCCTTCAGATAAAGACGAGCCAAACGATCCATGGTGTCGGTTTCCTTAATAGCGAGAAAATGGGCTGATTTCGTCAACCGATCAACAATCACCCATATCTTATCATTCCCGCTCGGTGACTTAGGTAGTTGCGTAACAAAATCCATTGTAATCCGTTCCCACTTCCACTCCGGAATTTCAGGTTGTTTTAAGAGACTCGACGGTTTCTGATATTCTACCTTGACTTTAGCACAGGTCAAGCATTTGCTCACGTATGAGGCTATATCCGACCTCATGTTTGGCCACCAGTAAAGCACCTTCAGATCTTGGTACATCTTATCCGAACCAGGATGAATAGAATACCGGGACTTGTGAGCCTCATCTAAAACAAGCTCCCGAAGTCCCCCGAATAAAGGAACCCATATGCGTTCTGCGAAGTAGTGCAGGCCATCAGGCCTTCACTCGAGGTGCTTGTCGGCACCGTGCATAGTCTCAGCTTTAAGGTTTTCCTCCTTCAAAGCTTCTAATTGAGCAGAACGGAGTTGGTCAGGTAGCGAGGAATGAATGGTGAGCTGCAACGCCCGAACGCGACGAGGATTAATTGATTCCTTCCTGCTCAAGGCGTCTGCTACTACATTCGCCTTGCCAGGATGGTACTTAATGGCGCAATCGTAATCATTCAGGAGTTCAATCCAACGACGCTGTCGTATGTTCAAATGTTGTTGGTCGAAAATATGTTGAAGACTCTTGTGATCGGTGTAGATGGTGCATTTGGTACCGTACAAGTAATGTCTCCAAATTTTCAACGCGAAAACCACTGCACCCAACTCCAAGTCATGGGTGGTGTAGTTCCTCTCGTGCACCTTGAGTTGACGAGAAGCATACGCAATCACTTTCTCGCGTTGCATCAACACGCAACCGAGACCATGAATAGAAGCATCACAGTATACAACGAAATCATCAGGGCCGTCAGGCAAGGACAGAATAGGAGCAGAACAAAGTTTAGACTTCAGTTCTTGAAATGCCAACTCTTGTGGTTCACCCAAGTCGAATCTTCTATCCTTCTGAGTAAGAGTGGTGAGGGGTTGAGCGATCTTCGAGAACCCCTTAATGAAACGACGATAGTAGCCCGCAAGGCCTAGAAATTGCCGCACCTCAGTTGGCGTCTTTGGTGCTCCCCAGTCCTTGATTGCTTCGATCTTAGCTGGATCGACGTGAATTCCCAGTTCATTAACCACATGTCCTAGGAACTGAACTTCGCGTAACCAAAAGTCACACTTTGAGAACTTAGCATAAAGTTGTTCCCGTCGCAAAAGTTCCAAAACCAAACGCAGGTGTTCCTCGTGTTCGGTCTTGTTCTTGGAGTAAATCAGGATGTCATCAATAAACACGATAACGAACTTGTCAAGATATGGTTTGCAAACGCGGTTCATCAAATCCATGAAAACCGCCGGTGCGTTTGTGAGACCAAAAGGCATGACCAAGAATTCGAAATGGCCATAACGTGTACGAAAGGCAGTCTTTGCAACGTCAGCTTCCCTTACGCGCAACTGGTGATATCCGGACCTTAAATCAATCTTAGAGTAGTAGCTAGAACCCTGGAGTTGGTCGAATAGATCATCAATACGTGGAAGAGGATAACGGTTCTTGATGGTCAATTTGTTCAATTCTCTATAATCCACACACAATCGAAAACTTCCATCCTTCTTCTTAACGAACAGAATCGGGGCTCCACAAGGGGAAGAACTTGGTCTGATGAAACCCTTGTCCAGGAGTTCCTGTAACTGACTGGACAATTCCTGCATCTCGGGAGGTGCAAGACGGTAGGGGGCCCGAGCAATAGGAGCAGCCCCCGGTACAAGATCAATACCGAACTCAACCTGACGATGGGGAGGAAGACCAGATAAATCATCGGGAAATACATCAGGAAACTCGCGTACAACAGGAATATCGTCGATCTTCTTCTCATCGGTAGAGGAAACAGTTAAAAGTGCCAAAACGGCCGAATAACCCTTTCGAAGATACTTAAGGGCTTTCATGCTGGAGATGAGATTTAGCGGAGCACCGCCCTTGATACCGTACACAGAAAGGAATTCTCCATCAGGGAGAGGAATCCGAATAATCTTGTCGTAACAAATGATCTCCGCGCGATACAAAGACAACCAATCCATGCCTACAACAACGTCAAAACTACCCAAAGGTACCGGCATAAGGTCGATGGGGAACGACAAACCCGACAACTCTAGTTGACACTCCCGCAGGATACAAGTAGCTTCAATCTTTTTACCGTCAGCCAACTCAATTATATACTTAGCCTCTAATGGTACGGGTACTACATCTAGCAGTCGACTAACTTCCATGGATATAAAACTTTTATCGGCACCGGAATCAAATAAAACACTAACAGAGCGATTATTGAGAAGGAACGTACCGGTAACTGTGTCAGGATCCTGCCTAGCCTCTGCGGCTCCAATGACGAAGGCACGTGCATTCCTGCCACCGCCCCCGTTGTTCCCGTTACCGTTTCTCACATCCCCGCCCTGCTTCAGCTTCGGGCACTCCTTCTTGTAATGCCCAGTCTCCCGACAGTTGTAACAACCTTATCTTCCCGTAGTTCCTTGAGCAGTAGGAGCCGAGTTAGTAGTTGGGGCCTGGGTCGATGGAAGTGTCGCCCGACAATCTTTAGCAAAATGCCCCAGTCGCTGACAACGATGGCAACGATTACGGTCGCAGTCCCCCTGATGATGACGCCCACATTTGTTGCACTTAGGTAATTTCCCCGCATAACCACCCTGTTTGTTACCAGAAGAAGAACCCCCGCTATCGAATCTCTTACCCTGCTGTGCTGGCACAGATCCTTTCCCCTCATTATCCCATTTACGCTTGTTATTCTCCGGGGCCTTGACAGTCGAACCCTTAGTAGGCAAGATACCCTCATTCACCTTCAAGTTGGTCATCCTGTGAGCCGATCGGACCACCTCTGAGTATGTAGGAAGATTTCCCGCAGCCACCAACCCTGCGATCTCTGGTACTAGCCCCGAAATATAGTGTTCAATCCTCCTGTATTCTGGCACATGCAGATCAGGACATAGCACTGCCAACTCATTACGCCTTACCGTATACTTTTCAATCTCAGACCCGGTCATCTTGAGGTTCCACACCTCGTGCTCTAGCTTCTGAACTTCTTCCCTTGGACAGTACTCTCGCTTCAGTAGTTGAACAAAATTTTCCCAAGGCATAGCATACGCCTCCCCTATACCCATATTCTGGGTGATATTGTTCCACCAGGTCAAAGCAACATCCTGGAATAACGCAGCAGCGTACTTGACTCGATCCTCTGGGAGACAGTTACACATCAGAAACACTGACTCCACTTTTTCCAGCCACCTGAGCAAGCTCACCGCACCCTCAGTGCCAGAGAATTCCTGGGGCTTACAGTCCCGAAACATCTTGTAGGTACACATGGGTGGGGGTGGGTTAATAGGACCACCTGAAATGAAACGCATGAGAAACCGCGAAGAATGTAAACAAGATTCACTAATGAGGCAAAAGTGGATAAATCAACTTACCACCACCATTGTGCCCTAACTGAAAGGCAGCTTGCAGTAAGTTGTTCAGATCTTCCTGTGATAGGTTTACACCTCCACAACCACCACCACCACCGCGACCACCACCGCGACCACCACCACGCCCACCATTGCGACCACCTCCACGTCCTCCTCGTACTCCAGACATGATTCTGACAGAAAGAACGAGGAAATTTAGTTTCGCAGCTAATGGTAACCACTAGCATTTACAAGATCAAAGCTAGATCCAACTCAGGACTATCCATTCAAACCCAGAGCTCACTAGGGCTTTCATGCATTTCGGTTTATGATTTTGTGTGCACCCAAAATGATAAACCGCTCTACATGGTCCTCCAAGTGTTCTCCTAGTTCAAAGTTCAAATCACCGAACATAGACTCTTAGCTATACACCGTAATGCTACGGTAGTTTATGGCAAGTGTTTCTATTGGAGTATGAAAGGGAGATGTCCGAGCCTTGGACAAATCTCAAGAGTACACGATTTACCCCAATATACCACACTGCCTAGAAAGCAAGTAACCCGACTTAAGATAGAACGGATGATGTAACATAGGAAGGTCAGATAATTTAGAGACACCCCGACAAGCCCATACGTAATCCACCATAATGTTTAGTACTATGTGATCGTCTAGTGTGTGCGACTCGGCTATAGACTAGACTCTACATGCAGTCCTAGTTCACTATAACCATTGGCTCTGATACCAATCTGTCACACCCTCAAAATCCACTTGCGGAGTTTTACCGCGAGGCGCATGACAAACCAGGATCCAAGTCAACGATCACAATAAACAAGTCTAAATGAACATATGCAATTTCAAAAACATAGTTTAAAATCCCCAAATACAGCGGAAGCTTATTCTCAAAACATAATCCAAACGTAAACCAAATTATTCAATGTTTGAAAACCATGCAATCCTAACTAGACGCCGTGCAGACGCGTGCGCCCTAGTTCCATAGTGCTACCTTAGCGACCTGAGAAAACATGTAAGAGTTTACGTCAGCACAAAAATGCTGGTGAGTTCACAGGTTTTGTAATCAAAGTACCAAGTTCAACCTGTCCATACTATAACAATTTGCAAACCAAAGTACGCTAGCTAGGCGTATGTTTTGTTACATCTACGATTGGAAAACCATTACTAACTCGCAAACCAGATGTTGTGCCCGAATAGTAAACCTGTTCCTGTTTGAGACAATATGCACTCGCCCGGCCCTCCAAGCCGACGAGCGGGGTTGGTCACTCCCAATAGATCTATTCACATTTCCCCGTTGTGCTAACCCGCACATTCATGGTTTCCCCCGGGACTTCCAAAGATCGTATAGTAAACCATAGAAACCCATAGTATGACAGTTGTTACCAAAACATCAGTTTAACACATGTTTTCTCCCCCGAAAAGTGAAACCAGTTAAAAGAGGGGCCGTAAACTCACCTTAGGTTGCGTTACTTCGAAACACGAATAATATCAGCAAGCTATGCTAGTCCCGTAAAGCGGCGACCTAACATATGACAGTTACAAGTACTTAGACTAATAACCCGTAGGTTAGTTAGTCCCTAGATGTCCAGACCATAACCAAGTTCGTTTGAAAACACCGTGACTGTTAAATTAACCCAATGTACAAGACTCGACATCCCATTGGTGACCCGAGACTCCCCGTGTTATACTTGCACTCACAAACATACAATCATGCAATCACACTTAACATACGTTAAAGTCCAACAAGTTATGGCACGTAGTTCAAGTATCACATAAATAAGTCCGAACACATGTTACCAAGTTACTAGGTATGTTACGGGGTTCCTAGCATGTTCCTAAGTGTCAAATCGGGTCCCGAAATGCTAAATTACACTTACAGCAGCAGTACAGGCGATTAGGAAAAGTCAACTAGTGATTACGTGGGTCAACAGACATTTAGGAATGCTAATCGCCTATAGTATAGGCGATTAGGGCTATATGGTATGCAATTTATGAGTTTATAGGCGATTACGTCGTAAAGCATGCAATTCAGGGCTTAACTAACATTTAGGATCGTAAATGCATGAAGTAAAGGCATTTAGGCTCCTATTCGCCTATACTATAGGCGATTAGGGCTCCCCATCAGGCAAATAGCCTCCTAATCGCCTATAGTATAGGGGATTAGGGTTCCTATTCGCCTATAGCACAGCTGTTCCGGTTTTTCGCGCGTTTAACACTCCAAATCAAATCCAGAACGTGTGTAAACATCAATTATCAATCAAACAACCATATCAAACATATTTCAATCAAAATCCTTCGTTTAACCTCGTTCTATCAGCCCTGCATGCAACCATGTATCCCAAAAACAACACATATAGCATGAAACATCACATTAACATGCATAACCCTAACCCTAATGAACAATTACTCAGATTTCATCAACATGCTATCATTAATAATCTGTAACTACCTTAATATCATGTTACCAATCCTTCTTGAATCATAAAAAACCCTATCTTTTAATCATAAACCCACATACAACAAGTATAATAGTTAGAATCCAATTAACAACGATTATTAACGAATTTCAGAAGACATTTACGTTCATAAACAGGTCTGGACCATTAGGGATTTAATAAAAACATTATTAAAGATTGCATGAATGAAAACCACACCTTAGATTTACGATAGATTGATGTAATAGGCTTGAAATCTTGTGTTTTGATCCAAAATCGTGTTCCAGAGGTTGTGTGTGTGTTGGGACGAGTTGTGGGACGACTAGGGTTGTTATAATGAAGTTTAGGAGGTCAAGTATTGTATTTATAGGCGTTTTTAGTCGTCCAGCACGTTATAGGCGATTACGCAGCATCATCAGGTGAATAGGGCTCCTAATCGCCTATAGTAGGGGCGATTAGGGCCTATTCGCCCCATGTGAACCCCTATTCGCCCTCCCTATAGGCGAATACAGCCCCTATTCGCCTATAGGGTCTGGTTCAGCATGTTTGGTGCGTTAAACTCCGTTTTAACATATGTTAACACATTTTCACATACCGACAAGTCACATAATGATTGTAAACACATAATACTTGTAAACAAACACATTCACACTCGTTCACCAATTCCGGGACTCGAGACTTGTATGTTCCTAATGCTCTGACGATTCTACGAATCGTCACCCTTTGTACACTTGGTTAAGGACTGACATCTAGTGAGCCTTTAGACTAACATCTAATGATCCTCTATACCAAACTAACAGTTCCCGAACCGTAACACGACTCAACTAGCCCAGTTAAGTATAATATACGCGTGACTCGCTAAGGTAGGCTTTAATCTAGACAGCGTTGTTAACCAGAATTTGCCGGGTGTCACAGATGCACCTCTCTGTGGACATGGTCGAGGATGGGGGTTCGTGGAGGCACAAGATTAAGGTTAAGCATTAGAGACGGTTGGGTTGTATTATAGCATAATTCTAGAAGCTTAGACCTTTTCTTTCCCTGGTAGGAGGTCAGTATGAGTGACTTGTTTTGGGTGTTTATGGGTTGTTTTTTTGGTGGCATATATACCTTTGTTTTACTACGTGACATTTTCAATGTTTTTTTAAAATTCAATAGCTCTTTATTAGTTTTTAGTGTTGTTTGCTTGTGTGTTGTCAAGCCGGAGGTCTCTCTGGAAACAGCCTCTCTATCCGCAAGGATAGAGGTAAGGTTTGCCTACATCTCACCCTCCCCATACCCTACTCTTAGCCTTGCTAATTATGGGATTTACCAGGTAAGTTTGTTGTTATAACACATAGAAAAGGCTATCGTTAGGCCTTTGTTCTTCGCCTAGTTAATGACTCAAGTTTTACGTGGATGTCCATCATTCGACGATATAAGACCAATGATAGATCAACTACAGGAAAACTCACAGGTATATCTATAACTTCATACAAGGTTACAATAATTAATATTATTATTGTAACACTGATAAAACCAAAATATAAGGCCTTAAAAGTATTACATTATCATTATATCAACAGATAGGCTTATGTACTTTGAAATCTATCAGAAGTCAGCACCTGTTAAAAGTCAAACATAAGATAAGATATCAACATAGATCTAGCTCTTCAAACAGTTTCAGACACTTAAACCTATTACAAGTCAATAAAAGTCTACCTTTAGAATCTACAGACTACAAGTGAACAAACCTGTTAAAAATTAGCCCAAAGAGTTGGGTACTTTGAAAACTATAAGAAGTCAACATGTTGCAAATCAAAGTACATAAAAAGTTAACAGAATTTGCTATATCATGGTAGAAAATTTACAATAAATAGGAATAATACCTATTAGAATGGCATGTCTATCAATCCATTAAGGATCCTCATCTCACCTGCACATAGGTATCTAAAAAACATAAAGAAAGTAACTCGTTTTGCTAAAAACAATGTTCCTATGGCCCGTAGAATCATATGCTTGTATTATAACCTGGTTCAAGCAACACATTCGTCTCAATTTCCACCCTATCTTTTAAATAAAGCAAAAGTTTGGTCCTAGATATGTTTAAATTCAACGACTACACGTATTCTGACATCAACATTAGTTTATTCTCAGTCAGTTTGGTCCTAAATGACCATCCATTCATTAGCTCATAACATTCAGAATATCTCCCAAAAAAACAACATAATCTTATTATCATTAGTCATTCATCCTATGAGATTATACCACTTGCTTGCCAAGAATAAAAATTAAAAATCACATTAAGTGGTTACCAAAAAAAGATAATATTTTCAGGTAAAAAGAAAACCAATATAAAACCACACTTGATTGCAATTTCTAAAATTCTATAACTGTACACTGGAAAGCACAAATTAGGCAGATAATCAAAAGAAGGAAACAATGTTTTATTTATATAGATAAGCATATTAGGAGCACGCGGAGTGGTGATGAGCATCTAAAATTTGTAAACCTGAGGTGTTAATGTGATAAAATGCAAAACAAGGGGGGCATTTATTCCTTGTTACCGAATCTCTTGGCAATTATTGGACGAACATCTTCAGCATCTGCTAGTCTCTCCAGGAAGGGTAGTAATGTAATTAATGCACAATCTGATGGATCATTGAACCAACTCTTTATTGGAATTCCATTATTCACTTGCAATCTGAAAACCTGTAACCACCGAAGTCAATGAAGCTAAAATAATCCAAAAAGATATAGGATAAAAGGTAATAGGTCACCTAAACTGTAGTTTTTATGGTTAATTAGAAAGTATAGTAGTATTGAAAAAACATGATTTTTTGGTAATCATATTGACAGACTAACTGTTCATAAAAATTTTGGACAATATATAATGGGCCAACCCAACCTGACAACGTTATGATCTGTCGATCCAATCAGCCCACTTTGCCATCACTAATGTTGAGTCTCGACTAAATGGCAAAAAGAAAAACCTTGCAAAAACATTTTTAGTATCAAGAAAAAAGGAAACAAGTTTTTTGTCCATTTTTAAATATAACTAATGCATTAAAGATAGTTAAAAAAACAATGTTACAATAATAATCTAAATCTTCAAAAAATGATGTGCAAGGTCTGATGCACTAAAAGCCCATTAGATCCATTTCCATTAAAGCATTTTTCTTTCTGATTTGACCCATTAGACTCACTTAAGATAAAACACAGCCCAAATCACCCATCCATAACCAGAATAATCAAAATTGTCGCCAAGAAACTAACATGAAATAAGAACAAGTGAACCAAAGAACTACCTCTGGGCAATTATCAATTATGACAACCTTGGCAAGATCAAGACCTAAAACTGTTAGATCCTTGGTATAAATTCCATCTGCAAAGATACATGATTCTCTATAAGCCCGGCGAGAGATAATTTTTCCATCCGGATCCAATATGTCCAAAAGTTGTTTTGCATAAACACTTAGGCTGGCTGTAAAAATCACAATTTGAAACAGTTCTGCAACCCTTTCCAAGAAAACTTTAAGATGGGGCCTCTGCTTCACATAAACTGTATGCTCTTTGAAATCAACAAATACTGGAAAACTGAAGTCTGCATCATCACAGTGTTCTAGCGAAGAGTGGACCAGTGTTTCTGTATACGCCAAAGTCGGGAAATTAAAGTTAAGAAACATATAAAAATATATCAGCTTGTATCAACTAGAGGTGGCAGATGGTAGGTCCAGTGGGTTTTGTAACGTGTCAAAAACAGGTTAAGGTAAAAACAAGTGCTTTGTATGATTATAACTAGGTCATGTCGGGTGGAAATGGACTGCTTTTTGTCCAAAATGTTAATAAATTAATACAATATTTTTTTAATAAACTGATATGACAATCTTCAAAATAACAAACATATTCCATACCATCTAAATCAAGTACCAGTGTGACAGTTTTTCTTTCACAAGGCAATACGCTGTGACATAAATTTGTTTCCACTTCAGAAAGATCAGGCAAACTTTTAAGAAATAATTGTGGATCCAAATATTCTGCTGGATCCCAATCAGGATAATCATCTGGCTCCTGATTGCATGATCTCAGCTGATGGATTGACTGATACAAATTTGATTCTTCTGAAACCATTAAAGGTTCTGAACAGCTTTTTATGGCGTCATTGCAATCCTCAAGAAATGGAAGCAGCAAATACTCATCTTCTAGAAATATGCTTGATTCATCACATCCATAATCTGGCAAGCAGGCTTCTTGTTCAATGGGTGATCTGGAAATTATCATGTCTGAAACGAAGAAATCTGACACATTACAACTTTGATATTCACATGAGTTTTTATTTATACAGTCACTGTCTTTATTTTCTGGAACTTCAAAACTGTCTTCACTTCCTATATAGACAATAAAAAGGTAGTTAGACTTTGAGTGTGCTCTTTGAAACTGCCTATGTGATATTTGAATAATCATCAGATAACTAACTGTAATAAATGTGTTGCAATAGATAGTGCTGGATGTGTTTATGCTGTTTAAAGTAATAATAATTAGATATTTAGCTGCTTGAGTGTTTGAGAAATTTTTCTAAAATTAGGAATTACAAGTTAAAATAACCAAAATGAGTAATTTTATATAATGCTGAAACATTCAGATTTAAAATATAACAATTTGTTTTTTACAAACTATACTTTCAGTAAACTATTTGCAAACTTCTAAAAATATAGCTACAATATTTTTTTGAAGTGTTATTAAAGATTAAAATGTGGGTAACGAAAAGGGGTAAATAGGTAACATATATATATTTTAAGTAATCAACTTAGAATATGAAACTAATTATTTAATATTCAAATAATTCTAATCATAACCACTTTATCCAAACACTAAAAATGTAAGCTAAAAGTTTTGCAACATACATCCAGACATTTTTCTGAAAGGCACATGGAAAGCTTTATTTTATTTACCTTCGTCACCAGAAGGAGTTGCTTCACTGTTATCGTTAATGGACTCTGGGATGGGTGAAAAGATGGTTTCTATGACTGTGGGGCGATTGGTTTTTGTACAATCCTGCAATCAAACAAATTTTATGTGTAAATTATAGATATTATAGTTACTTAAAATAGTTAAAGAGTTTAAACAGAAATCTTGATAAATAAGAGATACAAATCTTTGGGTGCATAAAGTAACACAATTCTAAAGTAATTTCTGAACCTGAATACTTTCTTCATCTAGCAATTCACAGCAGTTAGTTTCGTCGGTTCTAAGTTCCTGCACAGTAGCTTCACTGCAGGAAAAAACTGCACAAAACAAAATGAGGTAAAACACAATATTTTTAGTACTTTGTAATAGTAGAATCTACATAAACTTAGCAAGGTAAGTTTGTTTATTACCATCCTCTTTACTAGGAACATATGTCTCAATTTCTTTTTGGAAACTTTTAACTTGTGGCGAAGAGTTCTTGGATATCTTGCTCGACTTTTGACAAACATGGAGGCCGTTCTTTTCTCTCGAACAGCCCATGGTTGACTTCACTTTCATCTGTATTGATGGCATTTGTTCTGATGTACTTTCGACGTGTATCAAAATATTCACTCAAAAACATCAACAGGAAGATAAATCCCTCCAAATATCTGCATGTCGCCATTATAAAAAGAAACAATCTAAATTACCTTCATATTGTCATATAGCAAAAAGATAGTAGATGGTAGTAGATTAGCTTGTCCTATATATTGGATCATTATCAAGAACAAAGACTCATGAACTTGACACCTTCTACTAATATAAATTACGGGCGGCCATCAATGACCCAAGTTACTAATGTAACTTCAAAGAACTATCAGGCTAAGCAATCATGGTAAATAGAACATCATATACCTTGGTTTTAAAAAGCGTGAAGCGCACAAGAGCGACGAGGTCTAAAACCAAGGCGCAAAGCGCAAAAGCGGTGAGCTTTTCGTACGTGAGGCGCAAGGTGATTATATAATTTTTTTTATATATCCTATAGGTTTTTAGCATCCTTATTCCTTCATCCAAAATATAGATATAAAGAAAGTTTATATATGATTTAACTTAAATGTACAACCTTTCTAGCTACATGTATAACACTTTGAAGCACAACCCAGTGTACAAAAAGCGCGCGCTTCAGTGGGATTTTTTTCCCAAAAAAGCTCGCTTTTCATGCGCTTCTTGTACACTGCACGCCTTGTGTCACACAAGGCGTAGGGCTTGTCGCCTCGCGCTTAAAGGCGGGCTTTTTAAAACCAAGTTATATACAACAAAAAAAAAAAAAAAAAAAAACTCAATTCCATTGGAACACAACCTTTGAATCATATAAACTTCCAATCAAACAATTTCACATATATATAATTCAGTAAAAAGCACAAAAAAAAAAAAAAAAAAAAAAAAAAAACAGTGTAAATTTCAAATAAAAATCCATGACAAACCCTAATTTCGACATCAACTACATCTGCAATCAATTTAAGAGCAAAGTTATGAATCAAACAAATTAATAACCACTAAAAAACTTATCTTGTCTTGCACTTCACCTTCAAAATTGTTTAAACAAAAAGTCAAACAAGTCAACCAAAATACAAAAAAATTTAAACATCGCAACTCAAATATTCAACTAAACTTGATTATTATTATTATAAGATCAAATTCAACATACAGACAGATGATCGCAAACAAAATATTAAAAACTGAAACCCTAATCCCATAAAAACAATTAACAAAATTAAAAAAAATTATATATACAGCAATCAGCATAGCATAGCATACCTAATCAATAGGAAGCTGGATTATTCAGTTGAATAATCAGCGTTTGAAAACATATGTTTATCAAACCCCAAGAACTCTCTCTCTCTCTAGACGGGCTTTTATGCTGTATCTTTGTTTTCCTTGCGTCCTTCGATTATAAGGAAATTGCAACTTTGGTCCCTTAAATGTGTATTAAGTGATAAAATGGTCTTTTAATATGAACTATGAAGTTATTATCCATCCATAGTGGTGGAGTGGCTTTTGTTTCACCTATGTGATTAAAGGTTCAATCCCACTTCTATCATTTATGGTTTGGTATCCGGGTGAAGATTGAATACGGGTGGCGCCGGTTCGAATCTGACGGGCGGCGAGGTTTTACCGAGTTCTATAACAATGTCGTGCCTTCGGGCGGGTGGGGCTTGGGTTTCCGCGCATCGGGAGAAGGCGGGGGATGCTGGAGGTCGAGTAGTCGATTCTTGGGCACGGCGCCCCGCAAGGGTGGTTGCCACACAATTGTTCGCCGATCAAAAAAACTATGAAGTTATTTTTTAGCATTAAACCACACCTACTAGGGATGAGCACATTGCACCGAATACCGAACCGAGGGTATTCAGTATCGGTACTCACATTTAAAGGTTTTCAGTTTTGGTATTTTTTGTATCGGTACGGGATTGGTATGATATCGGTATTTTAAGGTAAAATACTGATACCGTACCGTATGTTTTTGGTATTTGTATCGGGTTTTTGCGGGGTGGTTGCCACACAATTGTTCGCCGATCAAAAAAACTATGAAGTTATTTTTTAGCATTAAACCACACCTACTAGGAATGAGCACATTGCACCGAATACCGAACCGAGGGTATTCAGTATCGGTACTCACATTTAAAGGTTTTCAGTTTTGGTATTTTTTGTATCGGTACGGGATTGGTATGATATCGGTATTTTAAGGTAAAATACTGATACCGTACCGTATGTTTTTGGTATTTGTATCGGGTTTTTGGAAGTTTTCGGAATCGGTATCAATTGGTACCCGATACTATCCCAAGCTCATCCCTAACACTTACATAGTTATTTATATGTAATTTGGTAGGTAGTATGGGTATGTAGAGGTTTTTTAAATAAACCTAATGCGTAGATATAATTATTGAGTTTTTAATTTATATGTTTTAGATCACATTTTGTGTTAAAGCAAGTATAGGAGGGTTTGGGTGGAGAAATTTAGGTGTGTCTAAGGTACAAAAAGAAAGATTGATATGAATGAGAGAAGTTATGATTTACATTTGGTCTTTATGATCCGCAATAAAACAAAAAACAAAAACAAAAAAAAAGTGGTATTAAGTGTTTCTTTAATTTGATTTTTTCAAGTAGATGTTATAAAGTGTTACATAAATATAACGTTTTATTTGATATGTTTACAATTCTCTTTACTTTGTGATCCGTAAATTCATTTGTAATACCCTTATAATGATTTGATATTGCATGCTTTTTTTTCTCATTGGCTCACAGTGTTGTTCTTTGCCATGAAGACTCACATGTCATGTACTACATAAGAAATGTTTAAAAAATATTAAATGAATGTCCCGTGACACCTGCAGTGGCGGACCCAGAATTTATTTTTTGTGGGGGCGCAATCGGGGAATTGCAATTGTAGTTTTGATGCAAGCTTACCATTGCATCATGATAAACGATAGTTGATAGTTTTTATAGATATATTCTAATGAAACCATAGTATCATGATCACTCATTTGATATTATATAATGTTACTCTTTACTGTGATTTTTTTGTCACTTCTTGTACTGTAATTTTGTCAATGAACCCATGGATGAGAGGCCCATATTTCTTTGACACAATTTTCAGGAAGGAAAAGTGTCAAACTTCTAGTTTAAGGGGTCTATATGACCATTGAAAAAACTATAAGGGTTGGCAAAATGTAAATGCAAATAAAACAAGCAACCAGTATAATTTTTACACGTACACATGACATGTCCAACTTCTCTTTTTAGTTTTAGCGCATAAATAAAGTCTCCTACTGCTGGTTGACCAAGGTCCCTTTGGCAACGAATAAAACATAAGCTGAAAAATTAGTAGGAGTAATGACAATGAATAAACAAAATGACACCAAAGGGTTTGAAGTAAGGTGATACGGAGTGTAGTAAGGTGTTGTCTGCCGTGTCTGGTATGAGCTAGTTTCAAAGTGAATACTTGTATAATATTACGACCATATTTAGTGGATGCATGAGTTTGTTATTCTAAAAAAAGTAATCAAAACGCAATGGCGTATCATGAAGGGCGAAAAATGCTTAAATCCTAAAAATATTGGTGACTATTGTTTTTCTAAAATAAAGTTGTGCCACTTATAAAAGAGTGCACAATATAGTTGTGCGATTATTGGCGAACCTATATTGTTTGGTGATGACTTCAATAAACAATCAAACAATGAGGGTCACACTAGCATACGAAGTTATTTGTTTAGAAATCTACTTTAACAAAAGTATTTCATAAACCCGCTCAAAAGTAAAAGTAAAAACTTATTTTGAAAAATTAAGTAAAACCGATTTTGTTTATGCCTAATCCCTAAGCTGACTAGCCCCTATGTTGCAACCGCACATCCGGTAATAGAATAGCTCTTATATATGAACACCAAAACATGGTTGGAGCATTCACAATGGAATCCATCCTCATCTAGATAATTTAAGTAAAATACATATTTATCCATAAAATTTGTTATATTTTCAAGAACCCTGCGTCTGATTCCTTTATATATTCATAATTAATTAAATAATACATTTCTCCCTCACAATTACATTAAAATATTGAATAGAGGATATTGATATTAGTTGGTCAATAGAGGATATTGACTAAGCTATAATGACCAGGTTGACTAAGTTATATTGACTGACTAATAATTGAACCCTCAAATATCAAGGTTTACTTTAGTTTCCCACATAAAATGGGCGATGGGGGCTACCATGTAGGATTTAAAATGGACAAAACATCAAAATTTTCTTATGATTTAGGCATGGGGAAGTAGAAGGGGGCACTATTGTGAGTGCTTTATACCGATTAGAATTGGTCTGTCTATTTTGACACCCCCATGATCTAACTAAGCACCTATGTCTTGTAAGAATCGAGAATGCTAGACCCCTCCTAAAACGATGGTATGGTAAGTATTTCATAAACAAAACAGCAAATAAGTAACACGTCTTATACTAGACTACTCTCTAGAACTCATGACTTGTTTCATAATTCGTCAAAAAAAAATATGTCATCACACCACGACATTGCTAATGAATGCAATATGAGTGCTAAGGAACAATTATGAAATTTTTGTATGCATTGTGAAGTTGCATATGTGAGAAGAAAGAAACATGATCATTCATTTACCTACCCATACGTCGTGTGTCAAATATTTATTTGTTTTCTAAGACCTCGTACTAAGTAAGCTGTGTATAGATTTATATGCATCGTATAGCTAAAGTGTGTAACAGGAGCTGAGTTGTCTGCTATTGATGTAGGAACCTTATAAATAACATATATATGATGTCAAGATAAAGTGGTTTGGTGTTTAAATAAGACGACATTTTGTTCACCACTAGATATGCCAACAACTACTTTTTTTTTTTTGTCATATTTCCCTCATTTTTACTATGGGTGACAATTTCAGACACGAACACGATAACACGACACCAACCTACACAACCTTAACAGGTTTTGTGTCTTTGATAGGTCAACACGATAAGACCTTAACATGTTAAACATTCGTTAAGACATGTTAATAATTTTATTTAAAAAAAAAAAAAGTTATATGGGGTCGAGTATACCTTATATATATGCGGACCAAAGATGAAGAAACCGTAATTTGCAATTTTCAAATCACAAAGTACAGACATATGCACCGCTCAGTCACCCCTCATCTTCCTTCTCAACTCCACCGTCACTGTCCACTGTCCCCGTCACCGGTCCACCATCCCCGTCCAATGTCACTCATCACCCATCCCGCTTCTCAAACCCAGTGTAGCTCAGTCTCTCATTCATAGGTTTGTGAATATGATTTCAAGGTTAATGTGTATAAAACAGGTTATTGTCTTATCGCGGCTTATCGTGTCTTTTTGTGTCTTATCGTGTTAACATGTTATAAATGGGTTTGTGTTTGGAATAAATGACACGAAAAGTTATCGTGTCGTGTCTGTGTTTACTTGTTTCGTGCTCGTGTCTACTTGTTTCGTGTTCATGTCTGACACGATATGTCAGTCTTAATTTTTATCAATTGAGTTGGTGGCCTAACGGAGAAGCAAAGCTTATAGGAACACCTAAATTAGGGAGATCATGGGTTCAAGTCGGTTCAAGTTCCATATCGTGTAGAAATTTGCCATTCAAAAAAATTCTCTCATTTTTAAATTTGCCAACGATACATTAAGCTTGTATAGCCATTACTTACAGGTTGCATGTGCAAAACAATGGATGAACTTTAAAATCGTTTTCAAAAGGACATCCAAACTTAAAATTTATTAAAACATTAATTAATCTATAGGCTGTTTGTTTCGACTTTTAATAAGCTCCTAATGGAACAAATGTCTATTGTCAGACTTAATTCATTAAGACTGTTTGTTTCGCGAGTAGATGTCTGAGTCGGTCAGAAATTTATGGGTAAGCATTGTACTGAATCTAATGATTCAGAAGTTGCGAAACAGTCCCTTAATTCAAATATTAAATTTCTATAGTAGATATGGTTAAATAAATACATCAAAACGATAAATTTTCCCTACTTAGTGTTTAAAAAATAATACTTTTGCTGTCACATTTGATCCCAAAACAGAAAGCCTCCAAAGATCAAATTAGTAGTCATCTTTGAAATCCAAAAACAAGTGTTCTACAAACCAGTCGCCGAATAACAGATGGAAAATCAAACAATCATTCTGAATCATGATATCCTAATAAGAACACACACCTGAAAAATCATTAAAGCTGAAGAATCCTAAGCCGAATCAAGTTGACATAATTTGCAAGTTATAGGCAGAACCCGCAAAGCTGCAAAGCTCCTGGTGAATCATAACCCCGTCTCTAATAGCTAGCTTCAGTAGCAGATATGTGCAGGATAAGTTAAGGCGACACTATAACCTCACACAAATTAAATTACACACTAAATCGATCTTCCAACAAAACCTGCCAGATGTTTGTTGTTGGGATTTTAAATTGAAGAAACCCTGCATCAAAATTGTGTTTCGGTCAGATGGTAATGGTAATGATTTGCGGTTGGGTTGGCAAAACAAGTGTGGTTTCGAAATGGCAAAGCATGTCATTTTTAGCGCGGATTGCCAGGTCGGCAAAAATAAACTTTTTGAACTTTTTCTATTAACATTAAAATAATGTGTTAAATAAAATTAGAAATACTACATTAACAAAATAATTTGTTTTCCGACCATAAAAGCCCTCTAACCTTGAAAAACTACGACAGTAACCCATAAGGGTGTCGGTCACCTCATAAGCCAGTATCACGTCAAATAAAAGTCTTTAACATATTCAAAAGTACAGACTACCTTAAATCAAACTTTTTGAAGGTTAAAAGAGTTTTATGGGTGAAAACAAAAAGAGTTTGCCTGAAACAGAAAGTGTCCAAATTTCGGTTTAACTTTTTATGCAATTAGCCCTTAAAAACACACTTTGTGCAGATTTCCAACCCATTTGACCATATTGACTGGTTTAGGTGAAACATGACCTAAATCAGCCCATTAGTGAGCAAAAAGGGGAGAAACTGCCACCTGGAACTACAGTTAATGTTAGACAGACTAACCGTTTCAGGATTTCCGAAGAACACATTTTTCATAAAGAGCCAAAAGATCTTTCTTGTTTGGATTCTTCAACTGAAGCAATTCTTCACCAAAATTGTGTTTTGTGAGCTCTTGCTTGAGTTTCAGAATGGTGAATTTGGTGTAATCTTCATTACTGGTTTGTTGACTGTGGTTACTGTTATTATAATCATCGCCTCTATAAACCGAACCACCGTCTTCTGTTGAAACAAAATTTGGTGGGCTAGTCATACTCCTAGACCTCTTGTTTCCTCTAACTGCTCCACCTCCATCTATATTAATACCAATTTCTTGAACTGAATCGGTTCCCATTTCATTATCTTCAACCCTAAACCGTTTTCCATGCGAAGCTGTTCTTAGTTTGCTGTCTAATGCAGACTCGTTAAGGCGTACAGTTGTCATTTGTTGTTGAAGCGAATCAAGCTTCCCTTGTGTAGCTTGTAACTGAAGCGAAAGTGCTTCTGCACGCTTAGTGGCTTCTGCCCTAGCTGCCCGTTCGGTTTCCAAGAGGCCGTCAAGAATTTTTACGGTAGCAGCTCGTTGTTCGTTGTTTGAGTTTAATAATGTTTCTATCTCTTTCTCTCTTTCTTCAACTCTTGCTTCTAATATTGAAACTTTAGATACAGCGTCCATCTCAGCAGCTTGGAACCGTTCTAATTCATCGGTTAAATCATGTTTTTGTCTTTCTAGACTCTCGATACGTCTCTCAAGCCTTGCGATTTCGGTCTGCCTTTCTCCAGCTACCTGTTGTATTTCGTTTTTCTCTTTTTGGGCAGATGCTGCTTCTGCCCGGGCAGCATCAGCTAACTCGGTAGCTCTTTTGGTTTCTTTTTCAGCATTTCTACATCTTTCTTGGACTTCCTCAAACCGGTCAAATTCAGATCGGTATTTCTGCTCTAAATGAAGTCGTTCTTGCTCCAAAATTCTTGATTCGTTTTCATATGATTGAGCTGTTGCATTTGCACTTTCTAACCTTTCGCCTAACTCCTTAATATCACTTTTTAAGGCGGATATTTCTATATCGTAACTCTTTATCTTTGACTCAGCAGCCTGAAAATCAAAATATATAGCATTAATGCATTATAAACAAGATACTTGAAATTTTAATGGAGCAGGTGTCATTTTGAACCATTGATTTGTACTTTACTTTTTGTTGCAAGCCAACGAAACACGATGCTGGCTTGCAACAATTAGTGTGTTCAGACGAACCATCCATAAAAAAAAATTAGAAAAGGCGAGGTGACAATATAAACCAATTTATTTACGAATGGTAACTTGGCTTGCGTCTTTTTCTGAAACAGGTCAAGTAAAAAGAAATTGGCTAAAAGTATAATCAAGTGTGTTGAATGGGATGAAAGTCATCCAAAGTCTAATTTTAATGCATGCAACCACGTAAATCGGTCTATTCAAATATTTGTAGTAGTGTTGTGGTAATAAATAACACAATCAAGTATTCATAAAAAAATAGAAAATGAACAAAATGTATTTGTGGGTAAACCTAACTAAGGCCTAGTTCAACCCATACTAACCAGAAGTCCAAAACTAATGTGTACACCACTTACGTCGTGCGTTGTGCCCTTTGCTTTTGATCTTGTAAGCTAGCGATCAAAGATCGATTTTAATAGTGTTCAAATAAATTTTAAAACGACATGTTTCAACCAAATGACCCATTACCCATCCCCGTATATCCAATGTGTAGTTATTTCAGAATACTCTCACCTTCAACTCCAAGCTCAGAGTCGTTACACGTTGCTCAGCCTGTTCAATCTTCAACGCCTTATCTTTTATTTCAGCTTCCTGCAATTCCAAAACCAATTGCAGGTAAATAAAAACTAAGCTCCAAAGTACTAAAAAACACCAAGTAACAATAAAAAAACGTGTCACCTTCTCAGCAATTGTGTCAGCAATCTCTGCTCGTAGAGCATCCTCCCGATGTTGTGTTTGTTTACTTGCACGGTCTTGTACAGCAGCTGCTTTTTCAAGTGCAATCTTTGCTTCTCTAACAGCAATATCATACTTACGTTTCCATTCACCTGCTTCCTCTTGGGCAGACAAAGCTTGTTCCTTTGCAGCAGCTAATCTTGCTTCTGCTGCACTGCTTCTAGCCTTAAGATTTGCTACTTCTGAGGATGCTTGCTCTTCCCCTGCTTTCTGCTTAGACAATGCCACGTCATACTTTCTTTTCCATTCTATGGATTCATGTTTGGAAGCTTCGAGAGCTTTTGATAAACTTGAGCATCTTTCATCTAATGAGCTGGAGTTCCTTTTAAGGTCGGCTATCCGAGCCATGTATTCCTCTGCTAGCTTATTTTTGTCATTGATAGCATCCTCGTAGCGTTTCAAGTAATCGGATTTGTACTTTTCACTAGCTTCTAGTTGCTTGGCAAGTAATCCCATTTTATCTTCAATTGACCGACATTTTAACCGGAGGGAACTTTTCTCAGAAGAAATGTGATCTATCTGCTTCTTAACAAAGTCGAGGATTGGACCATCTATGCTAAAATACCAAAAAAGAATTAAAAGAAAAAAGAGTCAAACTACAAAGAATGATAAACAGTAAAGCAAATTATAAAGATAAAATATAAAAGAGTCAAACCTTTGCCGTAAGAAAGAAGCTAGCTTCTGCCACTTCTCTGGACCATATGAGGTTGTTTCATAACTGTTTAATAGCTGATCAAGAACCTACACGACAAAGCCGAATAGTTATGTACCTTCAGGATCACTGAAATATGTAAACAAGATTTGAAAATAACTACAAGACAAAAATCCCATTTAACATAAAAAGTGCTGCCATTAAACCAAGGGAAAAAAAATTAAGATACAAAGGTCCCACCATTTACATGCTACCAAATCCAAAACTGTCATATGAAAATGTTACGACTGTACATGTAACATGATTTACCTTTCAACTTAGATATATTTAAAAGAGTAAAACAAAGACAATTCATGGATATAGAAATAAATGATTAACTGGAAAAACTAATCGATAAACCTCCAGGTCAGATTCGAATAAGAGCAATAATAAAACTGAATTAAGTTCAGTAGGAAAATCAATCATCCGGTAAGTTGACTCTCAATGGCAAAGTCTCACTAAAAAGATTTTTACCAGTTTTAAAATTTTGCAAAGTTTAGTCAATGCTAACAACCTTGGTGTAAAATGACATTAAAAAAAGTTCATGCACACATCTACACATGAATATGTAATTAAACCGATTCTCATAACTCTTACAAACAAAATTTACAAAAGATTCAGACTTTCAGAGCGGGGTCGACAGGGGTAGCACTTCCATATACAGAAAGCAATATGACAATTACCTTAAGAATATCATCAAACTTTGCAGCAGGATCTTGACAAGCTGTTCTTAGGTCTTTCTCCATTTTCTGTATGGCATTCGAGCATTGCATGTAAGCCTTCATAAATGCCTCTCTTTTGTAATCCTGCATCAATAGTTTAATGATATGTATCAACATAACTGGATGACTACAAAAATAGTAGCATAAATTTCATTTTGACTGCAAGATACAAGATTCGATTGAAGTAGAAAGTGTTGCGTTTTTATTTATTTTTTGTTACAGAGGGTTAGCTGTCACTATGAAACAGTTGCGTTTATGAATTCACTTATTGACACATTGCTGCAAACAGACTGTCACTCTAAACTATAAGTCCATGGCACCAAATATTGGTTTAATAATAGTGTGAAACTCATGATTCTATAAACTTCACATACATGATACATCTGCATGGAATATCATTAATTTGATTACGCCTTCAAATGCCTCAGAAGTTAACTACAAATATTCAGAAGTCAGAACTCATGATTCTACAGCCATATAAAAAAGGTGTCTCAGAAAGGCTACCTCAAATTCTTTTTTCAAAAAAGTATGAAGCCGCTTTTCACATCTCTGCCTAACAGAACCAGTTCCAACAGCAATTGAATTAAAAGCAGCCACAGCCTTCTGAACAGCTTCTTCATGCGCTTCTCGTAATGCCGCCTGCAAGCATGTAATATATGAACTAGTATAGCCTATAATCATTGGTAAAACTCAGATACAAAAGATAATTATGATCACAAAAATGTACTTCTTCAGGGGGCTTTGTACTGTCGAAAGAAGACTTGTAAACTTCAGTAGCATATTCTAATGCCCTTTGGCACTCTGTTTCTTCAACACTCTGTAAAATGAAAGGGTTGAGAACTTTACTTTAATTATTAAAGCACAGTAGAGAAAGCATTAAATTAATATAAACAAAATCAACTGTGAACTTCTTAAACAAAATATCAATGCAGTTGACTGATGAAAAATAAGCCTGTAGAAATAGTTCTAATGCCGTCATGTGATGATCAGGTGTTTATAAAAATAGTATTATCAGAACTAGACCAACTACATCGTATCGTAACGCTAGAATTAAAGCATAGTTTTACAGTTCTAAATGAATGTGCGGGCATCCTTAACAAGATTTCCCCACATCCATCAAATCCATGTGTCATAACAATATGAGCCAACAGATTAACAGCAATAATCAAGCCAATGATATAATAGATTGTAGTGATGACAAACAAATAGCTTAAAGAACTAACCTGCCATGAGGAAGTTATTGTTGGCACTGCACCATTATTGAGAGCATCCAAAAAGGACTGGGTAATGCCAGCAAAAATGGGTCCAGTCATCACTGTGGCCCCCACCTGTTTGGGTCTAGTCCTCTCAAAAACAAACCTTGTTAATGCATCCAGTCCTGACTTGAACTCTGGCCTCAATTTATCCATCTATGTCACATTAAGAATCTAGAAGGTAAGACCTTACACAAAATTACAGTGAAGCATGATAGTAAAAAAGATTAATGATTATTTGTGTGTTCGTAAAAGATATTACTAACGGGTATTTGGTCAAGCCGCTGGAGCTCTTTTTCATTGCTCAAAGGTCTCACAAGAGTGAAGCAGTCCCTGTCTGGAAAGAGAGCTCTGATGGATTCTCGAATCTACAAATTATCAATTGTTCAGAGATCTATAAAACGTTAAACTAACACACATTTACTATCTAAATAAGTGGAAACTAAGCTAAAAGAACAACCTCATTTTTGGCTGAAACATCTCTTGCTTCACCTTGTGGCTTCAAAGCAAGTTCTAGGTAGTCACGTGGAGTTATTTTCCTGTTATCCTCCACCAAATCCAGATAGAAATCCTGCAATTCAAAACATGGTAGTAAGCAACTAAGCAAAACAATACAAGTATAGCGGTACCTGGCTAAATAACACGACTAATAAGATCAACTTAATAAGTCACTGAATAACCAGTTAACCACATATCTGAGTCAACTAGAGGTGGTAAACTTCAACCTACTTATTTGTGAACGGGTTAATTCAGACTATGTTTTAATGTTTTATTGTACGAGTCAAACAGGTAAAATCATTGACAAGAAAAGCTTATAAAAATACAAGTAAAATGGATCATACAGGCCAAAAGTCACAATCTGTAATTGTTAACGCATAAAACCTCCTAAATCATAATTCAAAATTTTGATTATTGTCAAAATACTTTCAATCCTTGTTATCACACTAATACTTTCTTACAAGAAAAACTAAAAAAACTTTCGGTGAATATGTATTTCTGATCAACCCAACCCAATTTCCCCACCCATAGAGTCCACATATCAATAGAAGTTAGAACTTAAAAGTACCCTTAGAAGCCAGACAAAGATAGGAGAGAACTGTCCAAGCTCAGAAGCAGTGGTCTTCCCCCCAGAGGCTCTGACTCGAATATGCTTAGTCATTTCAGTTACAAGAGAGAGGCGATCCAGTGCAGCCTCATCTATACCTCCCATCTGATAGACAAAAGGCATTGACTATCAGATGAAGTAACAGCTAAGCACATAATTAATCAAGAAGAAAATAAATTAACCTGGTTGTATATGAACATGCTGGATAAAAGTACAGCTAGAGAGAAGATCTGTGTGCTATAAGTTCCCTGTGAAATGGCAGTCAAAGAATATAAGTTATAGAGGATCAACAAACAATATGTAGAATCAGATATTTCAGAAGTCAAGCCAACCGTTTGATCATAAGCATCAATTCCTTCACTATCTATCAGTAAAAGATTGTATTCAGTTCCATCAAGAGCGGTTCTCCTTAAAGGAGTACTCCACAACCAAAGCCCTTTTGTGCATGGACGGTGAGTTGATGCCACCTGAAATCCACTGCTCCTTCCTAGAAGCTACAAGAAATAAGATGAAAAATATTACAATAAAGCCACAAACTTGATTTGACTTTGCAACTAATAGTAAAGATCAGTGTTGTCAAAAACAGTTTTTAACAAGGTCATGGTATCATAAATATATGAAACTTCATATTGTTGTAAATTGTAAAATAACAGATAAACATAGGTAGAGGTCAAATTTTTCTCATAGATAGAAAAAAAAAAAAAACTGAACAGGTGAACAGCAGATTACGTCACATGGCCTGCAGCTATAAAAATGTGATAACCTAAATGATCACAGCAGCAATGTCGAGCCAAATGCTAAAAACACAAGTAGATTAGATTAATTGTCTCAAAATGATATTTATTTGATAGTGTGGCCTAATGAACTTCGGTTATAGATGAATCTTCACAGGTATCCAAAAATCACCTAAAAGGGTTTCTCTTTTCAATTGAATTCTATAAATCGTTTTCCTATTGTTAAGCGAACTTGTAAGTTGTAACACCATAAATTACATCCGTTACACTTAGAATACGTTTTCCTTTTACTTTCAAATCAAAATGGCTTGAGAGTTGAGATGACAAAAAACAGTATTCCAAGTTCTGAATGTGCAGCCGTACATCCAAATCATATGAATTATTTCAAACTTTAAATTAAGAAGTTAAAAATGTGCGGATATAAACTAAGGATGAAACCAACAGTCACCTTGGTGTTGGTGACCATTACTAAACCGAATACTTTACGAGGAAGGTCAATACATATCAATATAACTATTCAAACCTCATATGATATATTTGTTTCAGGTATTTTCAGTTATAAAGTTCAAAGTCAAACTACTTTCTTGAAAAAGCACGCGTCTCTTTTCTAGGGCAAAAAAAAAAAAAGTAAACTTAATACTTTAATCGTTCAATAATGATGGCAATAATGACGGTAAGTTGCACAAACTTCCATTTCGGGGTATCCTATGTTCAATGTCATCTTTCAGAAGATAAATTTGAACACAAATGTCTTGCAAGCCTCCATGCTAATGCATAAAAATAGTTTTATATACTAATTAGCACATTTGTTTAAATTTGATTCAGCTTTTGTGGCTCTTCAAGAGAACTCATATCGAACATTTAGCAATAATAGTGGTGTACTGCATGATGAGCCAGAAGTGTCTGTGAGTGTACAGAGCATTCCTACTGCTGTTGTACCGTACAGAGCATTCCTATTGCTGTTGTACCTTCTAGAATAAGCACCATAATAAAACCTCAATATCTAATCATCGCGAAATTCAATAAAAATCAGTCAAAATTTGGTCACAATTGGGGAAAAGTGGATTGTGATTTGTGAATTCTATAAATGAAACAAAAGACGCTCCATACTTGTAGCACCGAGCCCAGTTCAGGCAACCTCAATAACATATCAACTACAGCATAGCCATTCAACCAAACCGGTTTCCCAATAATGATTTCAAGGTCTATCTAAAACCCTAGCTTCAAAACAATTAAGCACGCAACACTTCATAATCAATGAATCATGAACCATGAATCAAGTATCTCTAACAACAGTAAACTAACCCTAAATTTCTCCTAAAATCAGAAACACCAACCAATTTATGCACTGTTTTCACTTTTCACTTAAACCCTAACATCAAAATTACACAACAACCACTACACAGAAAAGATAACCAACTTCATAAGCATTGCTTCCACTTAAAACCCTAGTATCAGCATCTATAACAACACTAGACAACTAAACCCTAATTTCATCCTAAAAACAGAAAATGTAACCAACTTAAGCATTGTTTTCACTTAAAACCCTAGCATCACAATCACACAACAAACACTACACAATTAATCAATAATCCATAACTCAAGTATTCCTAGCAAGTAACAACAGTAAACCACTAAATCCAAATTTTCTCCTAAAAACAGAAAATGCAACCAACTTAAGCACTGTTTTCACTTAAAACCCTAACATCAACATCATACACCAAAACATTACAAAATCAATCAATAATCCATAAATCAAGCATCTCTAGCAACAATAAACTACAAAAACATAAAAATTACCTGATTCAATATATAGCTCTTGCCTTGACGAGCACGACCACAGACGGAAACAACACCAATCGGTTCCTTAACAAGCTGAAGAACAGATACAGCTTCCGGATCCATCTGGAACTTTCCTCTCTCATCGCAATAGACGAGACGAATAGGTCTAGCGGGACCGGAAGCGACGGCGGTTGACGGAGAGAACAGAGGCGGTGATGGAGACGACGTTGAAGGTGATTTTGTAGAAGATGAGTCGTTTGATGTTCCTCCTCTACCGAATAGCCTCATCATGGTGGTAGAGGAATTGATGGTGGTGGTTATTGTTGTACAGTAATAATAATAATAGTGTGGTGAGTTATGGGGTTTGAATGACTATGGTCTATGGTGGTTGATCGGTAGGGGGAAAGTGTCGAGAGGGAGGAAAGTTATTTTTGTTACACAAGCGCTTTTTTTTTTTTTTTTTTTTTTTTGGAAAATGACCAAAATAGCCCGTTGACCTTGTATTTTGCACAAATAGCCCTTTTCACCCTCTTTGGAGAGACGGGACACGGCTCCCAACGAGCCTGAACTGTCTTCGAGAGGCTTCCCATTTCAGCCAACAGATGATCGCCACGTGTCGTTGTTGATCCCGAAACAGACCTTTCTCTTTCATGAACCCCCTTTCTCTCTCCTGAACCCTCTTTCTCTCTCTCCTGAACACACATCAGAACTCATGTGTACATACCTGCTTCCAAATTGGTTTACTCATCCACCCATCAGCCATCTTGTATCTTCTCTGGTGGCGGCGGAAGTAACTTAATCGGGGAGAAGTAACTTACCGGAAAAGATAAGGTGGCGGCGGCCTGAGATGGTCACCGGTGACAGTCACCATACTCGGTGACTGTCTGATTCGCTTTAACCAGAACGGAAAGCCGACCAGGGTGGTTTATCGAGTATAACTAGCATCAAGAGAGAAGAGTTCCGTTAATTATTATTGGTAAAGGGAGGGTTCGCCGGAAACAGAAGGGCGGCGGCGCCGGTTCCGGTCACCGGTCCGGTGACCCTGCTGGTGTACTGATTCTTGTTTCTTCGTCTTCTCCGGTGAGTTCTCTGTCTTCTCCGACGAAGTTTACTGTTTTTTTCTTGTTTTTCGTCTTCGCCGGAGACGTCTTCCGATACGTCACCGGAGACGTCTTCTGAGACGTCACCGGAAGCGTCTTCCGAGACGTCACCGGAGACGTCTCAGGTCTGTCTCACGTCTCAGGTCTGTCTCGGGATCAACAACGACACATGGCGGTCCTCTGTTGGCTGAAATGGGAAGCCTCTCGGGAGACGCCTCAGACGTGTTGGGAACCATGACCCCTCTCTCCAAAGAGGGGGGAGAGGGCCATTTAGGCAAATCGCACGGTCAACGGGCTATTTTGGCCATTTTCCCTTCTTTTTTTATTTATGTTAACGTTAACTATACTAGTATGAAACCGCGCGATGCGGCGGGAGTAACACCTTTTATTTTGGTACGTATTTCAAATTCGTATAGTATTTGTTGTAGCATCATTGCGGTGGATATACGTCATAAGCGTTACACATGTTTAGTAACTAAAATGATTTAACATTTAAATTGTAAAGTACTTTTAAGAAACATTTGATAAAATAAAGTAACATACGAAAGGAAAAATAAGTATTAATAAACATAAAAGTTGAGAAAAAATAAAAGCTAGTGAACTACTTGAATCATGAGATCAATTTAGTCATACACGTTCCAAGTCTGCATGATCTCATCTATATTGTCTGCCCACCATTCGTCATCAAGAACGATCACTGAAATTTCTTGTATATCTCCATGTTTGATTATTACATCTTTTGGTGAGGATAAGTTTCCTTCATTTCCTCCTATCTAAAGTGTCATCAAATATGTCTTCTTTGTCATTTTCATCAGAACTGTCTAGAACAATAACTTGACTCCATTTGTCATTAAGAGAGCCTTTTGGATCTCTTCGTATTAATTTCAGGCATATGATCCTTAAAATAAATTAAAAATATTTAATACACAAGTTAATAGAAGATGAAATAAATGTTGATATTACATATTCACTAAATTCATGTTGAAGATCAGATTTGTAGGTACTAAACATTGCACCATATCAAATAATCTCAACACTATTATCATTATTATCCTGCAATAAAACACATACAATATACCACATAAAATAACAACCATGTTAATATTAAAAAATTAAACATTAATAAATACAACCTTAGACGCTTGTATGGCTATTGGTTTGTTCATCTCCGTATGTTTTTCATCTAAATGAATCTGCAAAACCAATAAGTTAACACTTAAATGATTAAGATATGTATAAAAAGGTATAATTAGTAAAATGAGACGAATGAAAACCATAAACTAACAAATAACTAACATTTGAAGCTTCAGCTTTTGATTTCAGTATCCATGCCTACGTATTTTAGTAAGTGAAATAGGTGTGCATTAGTATGTATGTATAGAATAAACTTTAGTAGGTTAGCACATGGTTTAAATTTTGAAATTGATGATTTTCCTACCCCTTTAAATTAGGAAATTTTGTTTATCTTTGACTAAAGTGTAAAAAATTATTGTGTTTTCTGTGAATACCGAATTCAGTGCATTTATCATTTTTTTTAAACTTTGTTAAAAAGAACCCCTTCAAATTAGGGAGTTTTGTTGTTATTAACATAGATGTTCATATCACATGGATATATAATATACATCATGTGTTTTCTATCAAATTGATGCAGGCAGCTGAGGTTTTTAAAAGAAATTTACCTACAATTAATATTTACAATGCATTTTTATATATTTTCTAAACTTAATTATTTTAAAGTTTTTATATATTTAGCTATTTATGTATATTTAAAAGTTTAATGAGATTTCTTTTAGTTAATTATATTTATGTGTATACCTATTAATATATGCATGCATACCCATATACATATGCACATATTGCTAATGTTGATTATTTAAATATGGTACTACAATTGAAGCTATCAGTAACAAACGTGATAAAGCATTCTTAGAGCCCAGTCTTGTGTTGCAGTTTTGTTACTGTGTGACAAATTATTTGTCTGTCAAAGCAAGGATGAACCATAATGTTTAAAAACATTATCATATTTTAAGAATCACCAAAGCTGATATGTAGATTTCGAGTGCCCTGATTGGTTTTTTAAATCGTTGCATTTGATTTATGTGAATTTTTCATTATTGAGCGGAACAGTATTTAACACCAAATTCAATTTTACAATTTTGAGTTTTACTTGATCATGAAATGGTGTTATGATTCAACATCCATATTAACAATAAATCCATATTATATTTCATCTAGTTAGTATTTAAAACATAACATGCAATAATCACTTGTACATAAGGCATTCTTTCTTGTACATTTCAATCCACACATCGGTATTGACTACGACAAACACCGACACGTCCACAAAAATGAGCCGGTCGTCATGGTATATTCGAATGTTTTTAAAATATAATAGTTTTAAAGTTATGATATAATTAAATAAAAGAATTATTATAATTTTGTAGGGGAGGGGAGGAAATGTAATTACTAACTAAAAATTAGGGAATTAAAGTGTAAATAAGATAGGGTATTAAAGTGTAAATAATGTATGAATGACTATTTTACCCCCATTTTAGGGTTGTTAATGAAAAATTAGTTCTTAATTTTTGGGTATCTTAAAATACCCCTCCCTCATGCATTATAATATAGTATAGATATAGATGTGTGTGGATATTTAGGCTATTTGGTATAGATTCGGGGAAAGGTATCGGGGAGATGATGTGTATAATTCCCCCAAGGGGAACACCGCCCCCCCCCCTAAGAATTTTCGGTGAGTTAGGGGAAAATTCCCCCTTCTTCCCGAGTGATGTGATTGGCCAAGTTTTTTTTTTAATCAAACTTTATAGTATAAAAAATGAAGGGGAATTAGGGGAATACCATTTCCAAACTTTGGGGGGAAGAAAGGGGGAAAATGAGGTGGCGATGATGTGGCATTTGGGGGAGTTAGGGGAGTTGGTCTCCACACCATATAGTCTTATTCGATAAGGTTGATAGTGCTAGACTACAAGATTGTTGGAATTTATTTGAATTGACAAGTGTTTGATAAGTCTAACTAGCAATTAGACTCGTGTGTTGCAAATGTTGAATTGATTAGTCCAAATGTTATATGAGGTGTTAATCATATGAAATTTTCAAATTTGAGGAGGTGTAAAATTGAAGTAATGGCGCATGAAGTAATAACGCAAAGTTTAATACTTGAAGCGGCGGTGGTGGCAAAAATGGAGTAATAGTGTAAGGGGTAAAAACGCAAACTTTAAAACTTGGGGGTAATAGAGTAAGCGTGTAAAGTTTAAAAGTTGAGGAGGTATAAATCATATGGGCCAAAAATGTAAATGCAAAAGTAGGAGGTAAAAAAGAGAAAGTATATGGGCCATAAATTTAAATTACAACAGCATGGGGCAAAAATGTAAATTACAAAAATAGGGGTTAAAAAATAAACATTTAAAAGTGTAAGGTGTCGATGGAAACATCAATCAGCACTTCTAAATAAAACAGATATAATGTTTAATAAATATGATATCTGCTAATTTGATTAAAATGAGGTTTTAGCACTCCTGAATGACAGTTTAGGCGTTAGTAGTTCTTAAACTTTGGGCTTGAATGTGCGTAATTTTTCAGCGGTGTCTTAATTGGTTAGTTACATATTGATGTTACCTTTTAAAATACGTTATGATGTTTAAGCGCTATATAAGGTGCATAAATTTATGACAAGACACGTAAAGAAACACGTTGGGTACTTAGGGTTAGGTTTATACTTGCCGAACACCTAAACATTTAAATAAACACCACATGTTTGGATTGAGTCTTTGACATACAAATCCCGGTTAAAAGAGGTATAAGAAAGAATGAAAAATGAAACTTTGTAGATTATAATCTCAATCCACCCACCAGTTAACAATTATTTTAACGTTAAATCTTTTACAACCTGTTTACTCATTTAAGTATTGTGTTTGATATGTTTCATTTGTTAAGTAGACGCCATTATAATGTATAATAAATAAATACATTTAGTAGAAAATGTCACACATTTTTCACATACGTATAAAATAGTTATTTTCTTTTGTTTGTCTTTTTACAATTTCAGTGTCACTCTTTACCTCTTTGTATTTTGACCGTCAACGTTTTACTATATATCTCTTCAGTTTTTATATTATTATTTTTGAAGTTTTAAATTCATCCTTTGTATTTAAAAGTTCAAATAACAGGCATATTTAGCCCATTGTTATTCATTTAACTTTGTTTTTTCTTTAATAATTTGTGTTCGTTAACTTTTGCGAAAAAACTTATATATGCAAGTGTGTCAAATTTTGTTCTCAATGCCCCCGTATAAATTATTCTACAACAACCATCTAAAAACATGAGCTTGTCTATGAATTTTATTCTGCTAATAATTGAAAGAAGTAACCCAATAAATTACTTCCTTTTTTTTATAAATTCTATGTATAATGTCTACTAGATCTAAACGCCATATAGATATATGAATTATGACAATGATTTTAGTCTAACAACATGACCCACTTCATCCAACATGTGACGAATTCCACTGTAAAGTCAAAACAGTTGACCAAGTGAATTCCCATCTCAATTCATGGTTGACCGTTGACCATTAGTTTTCTATGTTCATAACCATAAGTAGGCTAGCCAACATCAACGGTAGTAGCAAGCTGAAGGCCATCGAATCCGATGAGCTCGGCTCTTCCGACGGTCCCAATGACGTGTAACCCGGCTGGTCTGTAGAACCACCAACCGGTGCATTAGGTGAGGTTGGATATGGGTTGATTGGTGTACTCATTCTGCAATTAGAAATATAATATAATATAAAATATAAGTAAACATAAGGGTTAGTTTTCATTAAAAAAAAAAAAAAAAAAAAAAAAAAAAAAAAAACTAGTGACCACGTAAGGAAAAAAAACGGGTGGAACCAGAATCGGTTTTTAACCTGAACTGAAATTTATTTAAAATTGGTTTGAAACCGACCCAAACTTGTGGGTTATAATAGGTTTGTAACAAACCTATATTTTGAAAACCTACCTTTACTTCCTAAAAAAACGTTTTAAAAAATAGTTTTGTTTAAACAAAAAAAAAACAGATTTAATCATCTTTGACCCAACCCGAACTGGTTTGGCCTAGAACCTGATTTGTGCACCTATATAGTCAGGGTTTGCTTACGTGGGAGGGGTGGGGGCTGATGGCATGGGCGATGTTGGTGGAGTCATGCCGCCAGACTTGCCAGCAGGAAATTGGCAGCTTCCTGAGCCTGTAATGGGTTTGATACGATGATTATAGTCCGAGGTTATCGAAATATGAGTGATCATAGAATGATACATTGGTTTAAAATGCTTACTTGGATCTGTGTTGGTAAGTTGTGCAACTCCTCCAAAAGAGCAGCTAGTTGGAGCAGGGTTTTTCTGATAGTATGCATTGAAAGCATAAGAAGCATGATCCCGAACGGTGTTCGGGTTGTAACAACTGGCGCCTGGTTGAATCGCGGAACAATCAGCTCCTCCATAGCCGCATGCATAGTCAAGAGCAACTTGTAGAGAAGTTTCAGAAGCGGATGAGCTTGCAACACACCATGATCCACCTGATGATGATGGGCCAGAAGGACCAGTTGGAGTTGGTCCTGTCTGGCCTGTGGGACCTGGCGGGCCCAGTGGAGCAGATGGGCCCGTTGGTCCTGATGGACCATTTGGTGATGTAGTGGGGTTGTTTGGTTGAAAACCACCACCGCCGCCGCCGCCAGTGCCACCACCGCCACCAGATGGTGGTGGTAGGCTTCCGTATCCATTAGGATCTCCGGATCCGGTGGTTGGGGTTGGGGAATATGTGTTGGGTGTTCCGGTTGGAGTTGTTGGTTGAACAATGGGAATGTCATCTAGTTGTGTGGTGAAAGTTGAATGAGACGAAAATATTTGGTCTTGTTGAAGATGACGTATTTTTTTTGGTAAGGTTACTTGCATTGGAGGTTTCTTAGCAAAGCTTAATTCTGAAAAAAGAAACAACCAAGTCACTAATATTCTTTGCTTTTGCATATAATACATAATGGAACAAATGTTATGTTATTCGCTCAATCGCTCATTATAATGACAAAAACACCCTCAAATAGTTATAACATCAAATAGGTCAAATGGCCGATATAGGTTGAGTACATATTTTTTGTTTCAATCTTTGTTTGTAGTTGTATCATATTTTTTTTCCCTTCTTTCTAGTTTTATAAAAACTGATCGTCGTTAAAAAAATACAATATTGGTTAAAGTATTCAGGAAACACCGAGAAATGATTTAAATTTTAAAACGGAAAACACATAACCTAACTCAATAAAACTTAATCGACTTCTAGTATCTTTAGAACGTTAACTAAACACGTTATAAGTATAAAAAGAACAAATAAACGTCCAAAGTATGAAAAGAACAAGTAAACGTTACCTGGACCGAGAAGAAGAAAAAATACAAATAACAACAAATATTGAACGACTCGAGACCCCATATCTTCCCTGAAATGACTACTACAAGTGCCTTTTCGGGTTTTTGAGGGAGGAAAGATAGTGTGTATATGATTGCTTCTTTGTAAATGTTGGGTATGAATGAAGAGAAGCAAATATGTAGATATAGAGGAGGCATCTATGATAGCTTGAATGTGTATATGTATAATGGAGGAAGAATCAAAGGTTTCTTCTAGGTGAAAGAGGGTATGGAATATGAGAAAACTTGAGACATGAGGCAGTGGGAAGTTGGGAACTACAAGCAAGAAGGAGGTGCCCAAATAGGTAACATTAATATACGACAAATATATATGATCTTTGGATTTTATTTTTTTTTTCCATTTTTTGATTTGGAATTTTAATTCATAACCTTTAATATACCACATTAACATAGCAATTTTAAGGTCTTAAAGATAATTATGTAAAAGAAACTGTAGCACTTTTTTTATTACACAAAAATGCAAGAATAATTAGAAAAATAGAAGCTAGAAGAGACAAGTTCAACACTCTTGTTTTGAAAATGTGTTTATTTTGGTTTTGTTTCTTAAACTATTGGTGTCAATACGTAATAATAAATCGGTTAAAACCACATGTCAAAAGATGATTATGGAAAATTTTTAATCACATATATTGGGCGATGTTGAATCGATATGCCTACGTAGAGGCACGGTTCAAAACAAGTCACTTTTAAAAATATCTCCCGTATTGTTTTTCTTTGGCAACTAATGATGACATAGGTGACAACAAAAGTGGTGGAGTTAGCATTACCGATCATGTAACGACGACCACAATAGACAAGTGGTGGTGGCGGCGATGTAGTTGTCGACAGTAGTACTAAAGGTACGACCTCAGGGTTGGGGACGACTGTGTTAACGACCAAAGTGGTGTCGACAGTGGTCCAACGTATACTTGTACTCTGGGTAGGTCGTGGTAAAACAAATGAACACTTGCACTCATTAATACATACCATTTGATTATATTTTGTCATGTTTAATTTGGTTATTTTGAAAGGTTGTATTAATAAATTAACAATCGAATAAATTCAATTGCAAAATTATCAGCCAATTACAAGTGATACGTAGGTAAACGGGCCACAAGTTGCGCCGCTACCCCTTTTTGTATTGCAAAACCTACTCTATTGAAAATAAAACATTGGCCCTTAGCAGCTGGGGAAATACTTTGCATAACTTTCTTCACGCGATCGAGGAGCTTGATTGCTTGCGGGGCCAGCGCTCCAATCAAGAATACAAACAGTAAGAGTTAAAAAAAAAATAGTAAATGTTATATATTACTATAAGAATTCTACAAATAAATATTCCAAACGAATGAAGGATTCTAGTAATTCATCTTTTGGATGGATTTTTGGGAATTTGCTTTGTCTATCCTTTTTACTGTTCATGGGACAAAAGATTTGATTCTTGTGGAGTGAGCTAACTGACTAAAAAAGAAAAGGGTAAATTGGTATTTAACAATTAAAGAGACACAATTCATTGTGTACCAAAAGTAAAAGCGATGTTTACTTTCTCCAGATGTGTGAAATATAATATAATTCAAGATACATAATAAGAAGCAAAATCCGGTTATGTATCGAACGTTGGTCTGGTCTAACATAGTTTTATATTTTTCTATATGAACATTCATGTAACCATATTTATGAGCAACAACCTAAATCATTAGAAGTGTTTACATGTGAACGTTTGTATTTCAAAATAGTAATATTAAGCTTTCTAGGTGTTTTGTAACACCCATCAGTCCATCACAGTTATATATTATGATTTTGCTTGTTTTTTGCTACTAGTTTACAGTTTTGTTAGTAACTACGTGTGATTACATAAACTTGGATTAGCAATCCTGATACTATTAACATCTAAACGCGTTTGTTTATGAAGTTCAAATTAGATTTGATTTGCTTGGCCCCAATCCCAAACACGTTATGACCGATACGATCGTTGGGAACAAACTAACCAAAACTAAAGTTTACGTAAGTGTTGGTGATGATTCGACACTTAGGGGCTGTTTGGTTGATTAAGTGCTGAATCATTAAGATGTCTGAATGGTTAAGAGGCTCTGAATGATTAAGTGCTGAATGGTTTAGCTATGCACCAAGTCTGAATGATTCAGCTCTTAATCATTCAATTCAGGGCTTTTTTTTAGGTTGAAACAAATAGTCTGAATACTGAACCATTCAGAGCTGAATGATTCAGAGCCTCATTAAGAGGCTACCAAACAGGCCCTTAGACTAGTGTTGGAATGTCTCATGTTTTCTTGTAGTTCTCATTTGAATCGCACCCATGTATACACATGTGTGTGTATGGACTTCAGTTATTTGCGTGTGTATAGACTTGACTTCAAATGACATGTAAGGTTATTAGCTGGATATAAAAATACCGATATATTGTGACACTGTCTACACTGCACCTACACATCAACCTTCAGTTAAAGTGTATTTGCGACCTATATATGTTGTTTTGGTGGCACCAACAAGAATATCAATAGTATCTTAAACTAATATGCAGCAAATTATTTTTAAAATGATATGTAGCAAACGATTTTTATCTGTACATGTGATTGTATAAACATGAACACTAACGGCATTAGGTTGAACAAGCGAGACCATGTAGTGATCGTTTATAAGGAACAAATTAATCGAAAATCTATTCAAGCATCTCATGTGTGAACTTGCGGCTATTTCATCATAAATTTAATAACTTTCAAGTGCCAATCTCCTTATGATGGAGTGGCACCCTCCTTGCTTTCCTTATGGGAGGTGAGGAGTTCGAGTCCTACCGGCAACAAAATGCTGCTGGTGGGCCGGGTTTTACCAATTATTCACTGTCGTGCCTTCAGACGGGTGGGGGTTGGGTTTTCCCCGATTTCGGATACTACATGGGCGGGCCTTGTCGGGCCTTGGCTACCCAACTGCTCGAGGTACATATGGGCCCTCCACTGGGTGGTCGTGGGGGTCTGTCTATAGTGTAGGGATCCCCCTGGATAGTCGGGCAGAAGTGTTAGTTGGCCTTTAAAAAAATTTAACTTTTCAAGTGATTTTGGAGATTTAGGGGCTATTTGGTTGGTTGATTAAGTGCTGAATCATTAAGATGGTCTGAATGGTTAAGAGACTTTAAATGGTTAAGAGCTGAATCATTCAGCATTCCTTATTAGCTTAATGGTTCAGCATCACTTAATCATTCCATTCAGATGTTGAAACAAACAGTCTGAATGCTGAATGATTCAGACCTGAATGATTAAGAGACTGATTAAGAGGCTACCAAACAACCCCTTAACTTAGTTAACTAATTTAATAGGTAAGTTTTTTAATTGTCCTTGTTGTATTAGGGGCTGTTTGGTTGATTAAGTGTTGAATCATTAAGATGGTCTGAATGGTTAAGAGGCTCTGAATGGTTAAGAGCTGAATCATTCAGCATCTCTTATTAGCTTAACGGTTCAGCACTTAATCATTCTATTCAGATGCTAAAACAAACAGTCTGAATGTTGAATGATTCAGACCTGAATGATTAAAAGGCTGATTAAGAGGCTACCAAACAGCCCCTAAGTATACATAACCAAAACTTCCCCATCTACAACTAGAAGTGTAAATTATCATATTTACTCACAATCATCTTATTTTCCAATTTTCCACAAGGGTCTTGCCCGTACGATAACTCATGCCTATACTCATTAAAGATGTTCGATAACATATACACAAAACTAAACACATAAAAGTTAGGGCTATGAGAAAACTCTATTTTGATTAATTGACTTGTATTTGTTCAAAATCCGAATTAGCGATGAGGTTAAACAAGTATGGTTTAAATTGAATCGACTAATGCCAACTAATAGATTCCCATATGTTCAATGTTACCATAATCCAATAATTGGTTATTGGATCATGACAAAGATCAACCTGTATAAACTTTACTCCTTTCAACTTTTCGCCACTTGATCTACGTAAGTAAACCATAGATGAAACCCGACCGCCATGAATTGGTTGATGTATTTTACTTTTATCACTCTAAAATTGTTTAATTGATTGCATAATCACATAAATAGTATGAACAAAGGGAATAAAACCAATCAGTTGTTTTTTTTTCCACTTGTGTTTGGCTATGTACTAAAAGTAAAGAATCTTGCATGGTTTCCTCTTAGCTTTATATAAGGAAACCCAATGAAGTCTCATTGTGTTGTGTCCTGTCTTTCATGTTGCTTTTTTTTTTCTATATAATTTTCTAAGGCTAGAAAAAGCATCTATAAACAAGAAAAGGCTAAATTGTGTCGGATAGCAAGAGGTTTATTTATATTATTAAAGATTTTACGAATAAGTCTTATATTTGTCCATAATAACAAGTAAACTGGGTTAATATAAAACAAACTTGTTAGTTTTTATTCATTTCAATAGCTTGAGTATCTTGATGACATGATATATAATTATATTGAACAATTATGACTGTTTAACTGGGGAATAAGAAGATTTTTCTTATACGAGTCTATTAAAATTATACAACGGTTAATATCTTTGTTAGCTTGAACTACGTAGAAAGGGGCGAGCACCACCCACACTCATCGTGTGTCGCCGCCACTTACTACTTGCCGCCACAAGCGCCAACTCGCCCCACCAATGTCCAATGTCATATGTAGTTACAAGCCGCCATAATAGCAAATGTAGCAAGTTAAACCATTTTATTTTTTTTCCTCCCAAAACGGTTAATTTATGGTGAACCCAAACAAAATTGATAATTTTTTAAAGCAGCTTGTTTTGTCCTGAACCCACTTTCATTTGAACAAATTTGGACCCGAGCTCGTTGTGATCCATTATATGAAACCCAACCCAATCGTTTTATGATGCTTAAATATAACTGAAGGGATAGGGAGCCTAATCCGAGCGGACGCGGCCTCCCTATCCCCGATTAACAAAAGGATATGCGGAAGTGGGCGCCTAACACAATCTAGGCGGAAAGGACTTGGGTCACAACCCTACACACCTGTGGATATCACGCGCGCATCTACCAACGCGTGGGCTGCTTCACATCATAACATTCTTAGGTACGAGGTACGGAAGATCAAGAGTCAGAAAGATCTACCTGCACAGGATCGCTGACACCACCAACTAGGTAGGGACGCGTGTCCGCGGTTGCCCAACAACCACTGAGGTTCAATAGTGACGTGACTGGTTCCATGCTTCCACCATGCTGCCCTTACTGTTCTGACCAGGCATGCTTACCTGCTGTCAGATGTCACATCAGACGCCGGCAGGTAAGTCAACCATGCTGGTTCAGAACAACATGCCGCCAAAGGCCAGTCACAAGCCGTCACGTGTCCACCAGTAAGCCCACCGCTGACGTCATCTACAGTGGACGTCCTTTTCCCGCCTTTTTCAGATACTGAAGACAGTTGGGCCGAGCCAAGGCCCAAAGATTACAAGACTCGTCGTGGGCCTCCCCTCGAGCCCACGACCTACATTATAAATAGAAGACATCAACTCCCTTCAAAGGGATCGAAATCTAATTACTTGTAACATAGAGCTAGGATTACTTACATGCTTTGTATTCTCTCAAGCAATAATATTCCCGGCTCTTCACAGTGGACGTAGGTCATACTCGACCGAACCACTTATATCCTAGTGTTTTTACTTCACTCACCACACACTCACTCATATTCACTTCCCTGGGTTGATCCAAAGGTTTGGGTAAAGGAACGTACGTACAGTCAAATAAGTATAAACCACTCGGTGATTAGGGATAATCCCTGAGGTACATATTGTTTCTTCATTGGCGTCATCCGTTCGGTTACAACATTCTCTTCTTTTAACCCACCCATGGCTGAACCCAACCCCAACACAACTGTCACTAACCAGATTGAGGACGTCGACGTCCAGCTAACTGGAAACGACGGTACCACAGCCACTGTTGTAAAACAGTCCACTTCACGCATCCAGAAGCCTGCCTTCGAGGTGCATGACATGGAAATTGATCAACACAGTGGTGACAACTCCGAGGAAGACGCAGATCAGTGGCTCATCCGTCAAAGTTCAAAGAGTGCCGCTATCTATCAGCGGATGCTCATAAGACAGGCAAAAAAGAAGGGCAAGACCCTGACCTATGGCCCCTCACCAAAAAAGAGCCATAAGGGCAAAGAAACCGTCAGTCGTCGTAGTGGTCGCGGCGGGGAGCTCGGCGGAAACGCTGGAGCTCGGGGCCGCACCAGCACACACAACGAGTCGGACGGTTACGAGTCGTCGAGTACGGACTCAGACCGCAACGGAAAGGCTCACACCTGTAACACCCCAACCGATGGCGGAAACATCGGGATGTCACGTAATGATGATTGTTCAGTAGCTCATGGTGAATAATAGATTCCATTAAATGATTTAAATGAATTACATACAATTGTTCTAGAATTTGTACATCAAATTGAATAAATCTATACACGTATCTTCAAGCATCAAATCAAATCTTCAAGCAATAGAACCTGAAACATGTTAAGTTGAAAATGTTTTTGGGTCAACAAAAGTTGGTGAGAATTACATAGGTTTTTGATGATTGAATAAAATGTTGTGCAATTCATGTGTCATGTCAATCTAGTCCATATGTGAGAACATACTAGAAATAAATCGAGTGCATAATCAACCCTGATGACTGTTATAAAATGATACATACCATACGCTCATGGTCCAATATGTTATACGATAACAAACACCCACGTAACCTTTGTAGGAGGCACGTATCCGGGTGGGATTGTCAGTCCAATAGATCTATCAATGTATACCGCCGGCTGATCAATGTTAATGATTATGCTAGAATGGTGCTTACTCTAATCATGCTCAAGACATAATGCAACATAGAAAACACATAGACACATTGATGATTGAATTGCAATGATGATGTTATAAACATGTTTCACCCCAAAAATGGTGATAAATAGAAAAGGGGCTATGTAAAACTCACCTTGGTAAAATGTTATATCTGTTGAGAAATGTGTTGACCAAATGTATCAAGTATCACCCTAAAATGAGGTAATAAATATGTCTAAGTCTATCAAGTCTACAAATGTTTAAGTTCTAGGGCTTCGAATTGGGGATAATTGCTCGTTTGATTAATATAAAAAAAATATTCGCCAATTGAGAGAAATTTAGCAAATAAATAACTAAAAATCTTTTTATGAAATTTAAATTGAAGATGGTCACAATAATGTGTTTAAAGTGTAAAAATAATTTTTATAAAATTATTTCATTTAAAATAGATTTTTAAATCTATTTATTATAAATAGCCAATATTTAACTTTAATATTCAAAAATACTAAAATTAAAGAATTTCTATTTTAAAAAATCATATTTCTGTTCTAAATGATTAAAAATAAATTGTATAAAATTTTGGTGCAAAAATGACAAAAATTGAATTTATTATGATTTAATTATGATTAAAACTAACAAAAATTGATTAAAAATATTAAATAGATGATTTTTCCGAAATAAAAATCATTTCTGAAAAGCTTAATGTTATAAAAACTTAAAATAATTTTTGTGGAAATTAATAAGATCGTTTTGATATTTTAATGGATTTTTATAAATATAATAGTGTAAAATTGATTTAATTATTATAAATATTAAATAAATGAATTTCAGAAAAATAAAAATTGTAGATAAAGCTTTGACATCAGATTTGCTAAAAATAATTTTTTTAGAATTTATAAAAGGGTTTTGATATTTAAAAAGGAATTTACAAGATTTAAGTGTAATTTATATATATATAATGGTTTTAAAAAAAATAAATGGAAAAGAAGTGTTCAAGCCGGGTCTCGAACCCGGTTAGTCTTAGTTATAGGAAGGAGTCACAACCACTTGGCCTAGGCCTGTGGTTGTGATTTATCTCAGTTTAATAAAAATATAAACAGTATGAAAAATCAGTTTTCTTCCCCAAATTAACAAGCCATGAACCCTAGTTTTTGCAATAATCTGATTCACTCATCAATAGCCCAATTAATCATGGGGCTATTGATGAGTTATTGCCGATGTACAAAACCCACAGGAGGAATTAAACTTACAATGTCGTGTAGAACACGATTGCTCGGTCAAAGCAAAAGTCAACAACGAACAAGATAATAATAATCAGTGTGAATCAGAGAGAATTGGAGGTTGAGAAGAGATAATTGGCGAGTTGTAATGCTTCTAGGATGATCAATTTATAGGGATGGGGTCTGGTTCGTTAGATTGGAAGGTTTGACCCCGATTTAATGTTGACGCGTGATTGATTAAAATTGGTCAATGATGATGATAATTAGCGTGTAACATTAGTTGGTGATGGCCGATAATCAGGTAATCATTCTATATATAAATTTAAATGTGTCAATTTAATTAATTGGATGGTCAAAAGAAAAGAAAAAAGAAAAAAAAAAAATAAAACAACATCGCGCCTGGTCTGCAGTTCGAACAGGGAAGGAGGAGGAACAAGGTTAGAAGGGCTTAAATATCTTTTAAGTTGGGTTTAAACCAACTAAGAGGAGTGGAGCAGCTGGTTATACGCGTGTGTGGCCTGTGGTTGACCCGGGTTCGATTCCGGTTAGCCACAAGGTTTTCTTGTTTTTATTTTTAAGGCAAGGAGGGGAGTTTGGGCTCGTGGGCTTGGCTGTTGGGCTCGTGGGCTTCAGGAACAAGGGATATGGTTGGGTTGGGTTGGGTTTACTAGTTCTAAATAATAAAATCTGTTTTTTTTTAACTAATAAAATCTGAAACTTGTTTTTTTTTATTATTATTATTACTATTATTATTATTATTTATTACTATTATATATATATGTATATATATATATATATATAATATATATATATAAGTTGTGAATGAGGAAAAATAAAGACTTAGGTACAAAAATGAAGGGTTTTTAAATTAAAATTTGGGAAAAATTTTGCGATGTTACAGTCTCCCCTACTTTTGGAAACTTCGTCCCGAAGTTTATTGAAAACACAAAGTTGAAGGGGATTGGATAAAATTTAGGACAAGTGTGGCTTGAAAAATTTTATGTTAGGGCATGACAATGAATAGAGTAACCTGTCTCGGATAGCGTGGATAAGAGGCGTGTCACGTGTGAGTTGAGCTACTAAATGAACTACTAGATATCTAATGTTTACATTTGGTTAACTACCGAAAATCTTGATAGCATTTCACACCACCTTAACGTACCTGTAAATTCATGATTACGTTCCGGACCGCAATCACCAATTTACCTTACATTAAGGTTTTGTGTCCTTCTATGTCTCTACCGATTGTTGAGCAGGTCTGATAGTCTCCACCAGTCGTTGAGCAGGTGGTAGGGCCTCTCCCGACTGTTGGAAAGACATGATGACCTCTACCAATCGTTAAGTAGGTTGTTTGGTAGTCAACTAATTGTTGTACAAGTAAGCACGTATGATCATAGTTATAGCAATTAGTTCACATTAAAACAAGCATGCACACAAATGTTATAATAATACTCGAATTTTATTACTTGAAAATAAAATGTCAATACATGGAATTAAAAGCAAACATCATTTAAATGGTGGGACTTGCTGTTATGTAGTTGGAGGGTCTTGATCTCGGTTTAGTTCAGGGCATCGGTTATGGTAGTGATTTGGGTTTCCACATTCATAGCATTGACCATAGTTGTATTTACCAGGTTGATTAGGATTAGTAACCTGAGCAGGGTTGTGGTTGTTTTTGTTGTTGTTGTGGTTGGTGTTGTGGTTGTTGTTATTTTCCTCCTGGTTTTCACCACTGTTATTGCGAGTGCTACGACGTGGAGACATGATCCGTAAGGGACACAATGAAGTCTCAATGAGGCATGAAATGAATGAGGTAATATAAGGAATGTAATCATTTATTCATTAATTAAAACGAATAAATGAAAACGTTGACTTATCAAAGATTCCAGATTTTTATAACATATGAAGACATGCTTTAGCCTATAAGTGAACACTCATCCCGAGAATTCCCAGGTAGGCATCCGGGTCCCTCGTCTGATTGGGATATATGCGCAATGCCAGCCTAGACAGAAGACTCAGAATACAGGCGTTCACCCTTCCAGATTGCACGTGTTCGTTATTAAAATCTAGAACTTCGACGAGATCTCAAGGGGGTTCAGGTTAAACCTGAGGAATTTGTCCTATTAGTCTAGGAGTAGATCCAGTGATGGAGAGTAACTTTCTTGTAGGGATGATAGTAGGGATAAGAAGTAGGAGATAGAGAATAGCAAGCAAAAGAAGCAAGTACTTGTTAAATCCTATGGTTATAGACTAGATTATTTTTCTAATAACCTAATTCCCTATAACCATGGCTCTGATACCAATCTGTAACACCCCAACCGATGGCGGAAACATCGGGATGTCACGTAATGATGATTGTTCAGTAGCTCATGGTGAATAATAGATTCCATTAAATGATTTAAATGAATTACATACAATTGTTCTAGAATTTGTACATCAAATTGAATAAATCTATACACGTATCTTCAAGCATCAAATCAAATCTTCAAGCAATAGAACCTGAAACATGTTAAGTTGAAAATGTTTTTGGGTCAACAAAAGTTGGTGAGAATTACATAGGTTTTTGATGATTGAATAAAATGTTGTGCAATTCATGTGTCATGTCAATCTAGTCCATATGTGAGAACATACTAGAAATAAATCGAGTGCATAATCAACCCTGATGACTGTTATAAAATGATACATACCATACGCTCATGGTCCAATATGTTATACGATAACAAACACCCACGTAACCTTTGTAGGAGGCACGTATCCGGGTGGGATTGTCAGTCCAATAGATCTATCAATGTATACCGCCGGCTGATCAATGTTAATGATTATGCTAGAATGGTGCTTACTCTAATCATGCTCAAGACATAATGCAACATAGAAAACACATAGACACATTGATGATTGAATTGCAATGATGATGTTATAAACATGTTTCACCCCAAAAATGGTGATAAATAGAAAAGGGGCTATGTAAAACTCACCTTGGTAAAATGTTATATCTGTTGAGAAATGTGTTGACCAAATGTATCAAGTATCACCCTAAAATGAGGTAATAAATATGTCTAAGTCTATCAAGTCTACAAATGTTTAAGTTCTAGGGCTTCGAATTGGGGATAATTGCTCGTTTGATTAATATAAAAAAAATATTCGCCAATTGAGAGAAATTTAGCAAATAAATAACTAAAAATCTTTTTATGAAATTTAAATTGAAGATGGTCACAATAATGTGTTTAAAGTGTAAAAATAATTTTTATAAAATTATTTCATTTAAAATAGATTTTTAAATCTATTTATTATAAATAGCCAATATTTAACTTTAATATTCAAAAATACTAAAATTAAAGAATTTCTATTTTTAAAAATCATATTTCTGTTCTAAATGATTAAAAATAAATTGTATAAAATTTTGGTGCAAAAATGACAAAAATTGAATTTATTATGATTTAATTATGATTAAAACTAACAAAAATTGATTAAAAATATTAAATAGATGATTTTTCCGAAATAAAAATCATTTCTGAAAAGCTTAATGTTATAAAAACTTAAAATAATTTTTGTGGAAATTAATAAGATCGTTTTGATATTTTAATGGATTTTTATAAATATAATAGTGTAAAATTGATTTAATTATTATAAATATTAAATAAATGAATTTCAGAAAAATAAAAATTGTAGATAAAGCTTTGACATCAGATTTGCTAAAAATAATTTTTTTAGAATTTATAAAAGGGTTTTGATATTTAAAAAGGAATTTACAAGATTTAAGTGTAATTTATATATATATAATGGTTTTAAAAAAAATAAATGGAAAAGAAGTGTTCAAGCCGGGTCTCGAACCCGGTTAGTCTTAGTTATAGGAAGGAGTCACAACCACTTGGCCTAGGCCTGTGGTTGTGATTTATCTCAGTTTAATAAAAATATAAACAGTATGAAAAATCAGTTTTCTTCCCCAAATTAACAAGCCATGAACCCTAGTTTTTGCAATAATCTGATTCACTCATCAATAGCCCAATTAATCATGGGGCTATTGATGAGTTATTGCCGATGTACAAAACCCACAGGAGGAATTAAACTTACAATGTCGTGTAGAACACGATTGCTCGGTCAAAGCAAAAGTCAACAACGAACAAGATAATAATAATCAGTGTGAATCAGAGAGAATTGGAGGTTGAGAAGAGATAATTGGCGAGTTGTAATGCTTCTAGGATGATCAATTTATAGGGATGGGGTCTGGTTCGTTAGATTGGAAGGTTTGACCCCGATTTAATGTTGACGCGTGATTGATTAAAATTGGTCAATGATGATGATAATTAGCGTGTAACATTAGTTGGTGATGGCCGATAATCAGGTAATCATTCTATATATAAATTTAAATGTGTCAATTTAATTAATTGGATGGTCAAAAGAAAAGAAAAAAGAAAAAAAAATAAAAATAAAACAACATCGCGCCTGGTCTGCAGTTCGAACAGGGAAGGAGGAGGAACAAGGTTAGAAGGGCTTAAATATCTTTTAAGTTGGGTTTAAACCAACTAAGAGGAGTGGAGCAGCTGGTTATACGCGTGTGTGGCCTGTGGTTGACCCGGGTTCGATTCCGGTTAGCCACAAGGTTTTCTTGTTTTTATTTTTAAGGCAAGGAGGGGAGTTTGGGCTCGTGGGCTTGGCTGTTGGGCTCGTGGGCTTCAGGAACAAGGGATATGGTTGGGTTGGGTTGGGTTTACTAGTTCTAAATAATAAAATCTGTTTTTTTTTAACTAATAAAATCTGAAACTTGTTTTTTTTTATTATTATTATTACTATTATTATTATTATTTATTACTATTATATATATATGTATATATATATATATAATATATATATATAAGTTGTGAATGAGGAAAAATAAAGACTTAGGTACAAAAATGAAGGGTTTTTAAATTAAAATTTGGGAAAAATTTTGCGATGTTACAACACCCGCCATCCACACCGCAAGGACGTGGACGACGACTTGGTTAAACCTTTCCGCCCGAAATCTTTCGCGGAAAAGTCAAAATTCGCCGCCCGTATAGCAACGGCGACAATCCTCAGAACAGCCAAACTTCCCAGCAGCATCGGCAAGTACGATGGCCTGCGTGACCCAGATGACCACATTCACGACTTTGAATGTGCGGGAAGTTCGGTTAACTGGTCGGTTCAGGTTTGGTGCCATCTTTTTGCCCAAACATTGACCGGCGCAGCCAGGGTTTGGTTCAACAATCTCCCCGCGGGGAGCATTGCCGACTTCGACGATGTCACTGACAAGTTTGGTAACCATTTCTCGCACCTTAGAAAGCACAAGAGGGACAAGGCGCACATTCTTTTGTGTCGCCGGTATGACCACGAGTCCATCGAAGATTTCATCGTTCGCTTCAACAAGGAGGCCCTTCAGATAGGCTGCGGTGAAGAACTCACCCGCGCTGCGTTCATCCACAACGTGCGCAGCCCGGAACTCATGAAATGCCTTACAGGAAAGGATGGCATCCCAGAGTCCTGGGATGAAGTCATTCACTCCGCCAAGATATACGCCTCATCTGAAAAGTCATTCAACCAGATGCACGACTTCCATCAACAACACCATAATAATAATAATAATAAGAACAAGGGAAAGTCCGTTTGGAACCGCATCTCCGGTTCCACAGACGAAGGAAAATACTCCCCCGCGAATGATGCCCGCCACATCATCAGCAGCAAACAATCAAGAGAACAACGTGGTCATTCCAATAAGAACCATGACTGGACCCCGCTAGTCAAGAGTCCGTCTCAAGTCCTAAAGACGGAACAGGTCACTCTCAAAGAGCCCAAGCCCCTTGGGAGAAGACGAAATGTTGACACATCCAAATTCTGCGAGAACCACAACGACTTTGGTCACCTCACAGATAACTGTTATAGCCTCAAGATTGAGATCGAGACCGCGCTAAAGTCCGGTCAGCTCGGTCATCTGGTAAAAAACGTCCACCGTGCTGCTAAGGGCCAAGCTGGCGATGACGCACAGGCGGAAGGATCGCGGAAAAAAATCCTTGACTTAAACACACATACCGCCACCATCATCCCGCGCCATCAATGCAACATGACAAGGCCGGGAAAGAAGAGCCAGACAGGGAAAAGAGCCCGGCTACCAACCCACCATGACTCCTGGAAGGAGGCGGAAGTCCTCCTACCCAAAGTCCGCGGCGGGGCATCTTGCACCGCCCCTCTAGTCATCACCGCCGTCTTTGGTCATTATAGAACAAGGTATATGTTCATGGATGGCGGCAGCAGCACTGATATCATGTATGACCAGTGTTTCCAACAATTGGATGAGGAGGACAAAACAAGGCTCGTCCCGGTCAATGAGTCGATCTTTGGTTTCATTCATGAAACAATCATGCCCCGCGGTATGATTTCCATGCCAGTAACAATGTCCGATGGCACACATGAGCGCACCGAAATCTGCGACTTCATGGTTCTGCCAGCCAACTCCAACCACGACATCCTACTGGGCCGCGAGGGCATCGCGCGTTTCAACGCCAACGCCTCCACCGCTCACGCGATGGTGGGGTTCCCAACCAAGACCGGCGTCGCAATCGTCCGGGGTAACAAAGACTGTCATTCGGCCGAAGCTGCTAAACCACCAAAAATGGTCAAAACAGACGCCCGCACAGAGCCGGAAAAATGGGTTCTTAACCCTAAATTTCCAGAGCAAACGGTGGTCATAGGCCATGTAATCTCCGACTCCATCCGCAACCACCTGAAACAGCTACTGATCCACAACATGGACGTGTTTGCATGGCAACTAGCGGACATGGTCGGTGTCCCACGAGAAATAGCGGAACACAATCTCAACGTATACCGATCAGTCGAGCCAGTGGTTCAAAAGAAGAGAAGCGTGGGGCCGGAGAAAACAAAGGCCATGAACGAGCAAGTCACCGAGCTGCTCAATGCGGGCATATTACGACCCATCCGGTACCAATCTTGGCTCGCAAATCCGGTCATGGTCGCGAAATCTAATGGCAGCTGGTGCATGTGCGTCGATTATAAAGATCTCAACAAGGCGTGCCCCAAGGATTGTTACCCACTACCGAAAATCGATCTAAAGGTGGATTCCTTGGCCCCTTACCGCTTCAAATGTTTTCTTGACGCATATAAGGGGTACCAACAGATACAGATGGCAAAGGAGGACGAGGATAAAACCGCCTTCCGTACTGACATGGGCACGTTCTGCTACACAAAAATGTCGTTCGGGTTAAAGAACGCAGGCGCCACATACCAGCGCCTCATGAACACAGCTTTTATTGACGAAATAGGCGTGTGCCTAGAGGTGTATGTGGATGACCTGGTCATTAAGAGTAAAGAGGAAACCGACATGCTGCAGGACATCCAACAGACCTTCAACCAGTTGCGTAAAGTGCGCATGAAGTTAAACCCCAGCAAGTGTTCCTTTGGAATGGAAGAGGGCAAGTTCTTGGGCGTCATCGTTACTCGGGACGGGTTCTGCGCTAACCCGGAGAAAGTCCAAGAAATTGAGCGAATGCCCTCCCCCGCCTCAATCAAAGAAGTCCAAACGTTGATGGGTCGCCTAGTAACATATATACTTGAGGAATCTCCTCTTGAAGCCTTAGCTTGCTTCAGCTCAGCTAAATACTTAGCACAGTTCCTCTTCCAGTGCCCAGTTTCATCACAATGAAAACACTTGGCATCTTTTCGAGGTTTCTTATTGGCAACAGATTTGCCTTTGCCCTTCCCTTTGCCCTGATTGCCCATTTTCTTGGTGTTAGGTTTCTTAACTTGTCCCTCCTTAATCACTAGCACTGGTGCAGTCTTGCTAGGTATGTTCACCTCAGCAGTTTTGAGCATCTGATGCAGTTCTGCAAGTGTCTTTTCCATCCCGTTCATATTGTAGTTCATAAGGAACTGGTCATATGACTTGGGCAATGAGTTTAGGATAATATCCCCAGCTAACTCATCGCTCAAGGGGTATTCCAGACGAGCCAAGTGATCAAGATATGCCTTCATTTTTAGCACACGAGTGCTAACTGGCGTTTCTAGAACATACAACTTGTTCTCCGCCTTGAGAACAATTTTCAAGTTGCGGTGCCAGTCCATGAAGTTGGAGTAGTTAACTTTGTCCTTCTCTAAGATGGACTTGAGAGAGAATTGGGAGGCGGAATTGTTTTCAGTTGACATCTACAAAGTTCAAAATCTAATTTATTAGTATTTTATGTTTTAAATATCCTAATTTATCTTATGACCCAAAAGCAAAATTAATTAGGATGAGATCCCGATTCATCAATACACAATGAACTGGCTTAGCACTGTCCACTGGCACGATTAGGTAGGTAAACAACGATTGTTAATTGTGTCCACTTCACAACTCTCCTTTTGGGGTTATCGCTAAAAGCGATGTATGTTTAACCCCAACTATGTCCACTTGTCAAACAAGCGATGTTTGGTCCTTTACTGTTAACTGTAACACCGGCCTATGTTACACAGGAACCGCGATGATTACCTTCACTCATGATCAACGCCCAGATGCAGGGTCAGCACTAACATTTGGGTTCGATATAGAATGGAGTGTTAACTCGTTAAGGGTGACATGAAACATCAATTTAAAATTGGGATTTAATTTTAATATTTACCATAAATATATTGAATGACTCGTTAGCATGATGTGAGTCACACAACAGTTTATAAAATCCAATTTTATATTATTCGTGATAATTGAAACTCCTTTCAACACTCGACACGGTATAGTTTTAAATACCCTATTTAAACTACGTTGGTCGTATTATCGCGAATGGACTTGTTTTAATATTAATAAAACTCTTTTTATTAAATATGCTTTTCGGTTTTTATAAAACTTGTTTTAATAAAACCGTTGCCATGATTGTGAAAATTTTATTTATTTTGGGTTATCTAAATTATTTACAATAAATAAACCACAACCACAAAACATAATAATAAAATTAAACGAATCGAGCCCCTGATAGGTCGCCCGTTTCGTTTTAGCCAGAAACGAAACAAACTAGTCAAAAGGGTTTCAAAACAATTTTGATATAGCTCCCACTTAACCCGAGATCTCTATCTTCATGGAACCTGTTCGCCTTTTTTTTCTTCCTCTTGATCTTGTACTTGAAGGATTACAACAATAAATTTGAAAATACAATAAAATCAAATCTATTCTAATCCTATCTATTACACCGGATCCAATATCCGTAATAAAAAATACAAATCAATAGAGAAATAAAACCATCACAAACACAACCATGACAAGGGTCAAATACCTAGGGCTCGATTCACATCACAATCCATGAACAACTAAAGGCTTTTGATCTTTTGTCAAAATAGACAATTTTTGACAAATAAAACAAAGATCAAAATTATAACTTTACCATCTATACGCGCGTAACCTGGCTGTGATACCACTGTTGGGAATCATGGTATCGTATACACAGCGGAAGCGGTTTATATTTATTAGATAACTCGATTATATACATTATATAATCTTAGCCGATTTATATGTATAAATATATATTTGATTTTATTAATCCGATTAATAAAATATTCCCAATCAGGATCTCAGTTAAACGCGTATAAACAAATAAATAATAAACAACCATAGGGGGTTTAGTAATCAACCTTTGACGACTACACCGGAATTGTAACACGCGGGTTACAACGAATCCTCGCTAGTAGGAAGTTCACACCGTGCACGAACCAACCGGGAAGCAACACTTGCAAGAAGAAGATGGTGGTTTGTGGTGGTTGATGGCCGGACCAAAAGAAAGAAGGCGGCGGCCCTTTCTTTAAGGTTGGCGGCCGCAGGTTTCTTAGAGAGGAGGCAAGGGTAGGTTGTTTTGATAAAAGGTGTCCTTAGGGTTTACCCCTTAACCCTCCTTTTATAAGACAACAACTTGCAATAAACCCCCTTGCTAAATATCTTAATACTCCTTAATATTAATCTTATTAATATTAAGTCCCTCAAGACTAAAACAATTATTATTTCATAAATAATAATCCACCAACGTGTGAACTTATCTGATTCGTGTACCAACGTGTAACTCTTCGGATCGTACCGGGTCGGGTTACGTTGATCTCGACTTTTAATTACATCGGACATACTATATATCCAACATGCTCTTATTGGGTATAAAATGGTGGAGGGAGTGTGAATGCTCTTATATGATTTTTTGTTATATTTTTGTTATATTATAGGGTAAATGTGGATCTCGATTGTCACATGGTGATTTGACGGACAAGCTTGTAACACCCCAACCGATGGCGGAAACATCGAGGTGTCACGTAGTGACGATTGCTTAATAGCTCATGGTACTAAAGTGTAATTTGGAATATATTGTATTGAATAGTTTATTACATTGAAAGAAATTACAAGATACAAAATTCTAAAGAGAAAACTAAAACTGAAATACAATAAACTCAACATCTAAGTAAAATTCCAAAAGCCAAAGAGTCGTCTCATAAATAACCTGAAACATGTACGAAAATATTTTTTGTCAATACAAAATGTATTGGTGAGCATACCCTATTTTGAATACATATAGTAGATAAAGAGTTTCGCAATTAACGTGTTATACTGTCTACAATTTAGTGTTCAAGCTATGTACAAATGTCAACCAAAATCAAACCTTTAGAGTAGAAATGATATCCAAGAATAATGGGATATCTAGTATATATGTATAGTAGTCGCCCAATAGTATGATTATATATAGTATGCGACAAAGCAAGTAGTTTACACATAACAATAGTCAAGTACTATTTATTGTTATGCTAGGCCCACACCGGGTTAATGATTAAGGTCATAAGTACACACTGTCAGCGAATCAACAAGTAAAACACATACAAGAATTGCGATTGTGAATATAGATTAAAGCATGATTAAGTGTGTGAAGTAATAAGCGTACATGAGTCACCCCAAAAGTGTAAAAGATGAAAAAGGGGAAAGATATACTCACTTTCGCCAAATGACTAGATGACTAAGCGAGCGTCAAAATGCGAGCAATCCAAAGATTCAACAACGAAACTAGTCCAATTTAGAAGAAAAGAAACCAAATAGGAAAAAAATATCAAGCATCTAATTCGCCAATTAAAAGAGCTTATAATCAAAGCTTCAAATGTAGAAGCAATATACTCTAGAAGAAAGGTATGAGGGAGAGTTTAATCAAATTGAAACAATCGATTTAGAGGTGCAAAGTGTAATGGGTCATAGGTGGGTTTTTATACTAGTTTTGGATTCAATTAGGCTTTAAAATTGATCAACACAATAAAGTAAGGTTTTAAGATGAATTGACTATTTGACTAGGATTTTGACTAAGACTTTGACTAGGACTTTGACTGGAACTTTGACTGTTTGACTGTCTCAGCGGACCGCGAGGGCTAAAAAAAATAATTTTTCTAATTTAATCAATTTTAAGTTCTAGACTTGTTTCCTTCTGTTTCTATGTTGTTTTAGGACCGAAAAGTAAGGGCTTTGAGTATCAAGGTCTGAAACATACGTGCTCGGGTGTAGATGTGAGTATAAAACGTGCATACTTTTACTTATAAAAATTATAAGTTTTATTAAATTGTGAATTTTGGCCCTATTAAAATACGAGGGTTAAAATGAAAATTTTGAAATAGTTGAGGAACCAATTATGCACATTTATGAAAAGTGAAGGGTGGAGGTTGTCACAGTCTCCCCTACTTTAGATAATTTCGTCCCGAATTTACTTTTAAGTGAAGGTTTCCATGAAACAAAAGACATTTGTAAAAAGGCAAGTAGATTTTAAGAAATGCATCAACCATGATTTGACGAAGTTTGAAGTAGTTGTTTAATACCCAAAATAAGAGTTTGAAAATCCTTAAAGTTTGACCCAAGGTTAGAGAATTAAGAGTTTATAATGAGCAAGGTTTGGAAAAAGTATGTAACTGGTGAGGGCAGGGCAGTGTTATAGTAGCTTCCCTTACTTTAGAGATGTTTCTGACCAAACTTTATTAAGGACATGCAACAGGATTTCGATTAACAGATAGTGTAAGAGTATACAAAGTTTGTGTTTTCTGTGTGGATGGTTCAGAGAAAGACTATAGGAAGTCGAATTGAAGCTCGTGTAAGAACATTCTTATCGAAAATGCTAGCTATTAGTCAACGATCTAATAAAGAGATAGTAATGGGTAGGTTCTTGGTCAGATTCCTAGTCCGCTCCCGCAGTATCGCTCGTGCTTATATATAGGGTGTACCGCATCTAACCCACCACACTACTGATACTTTGGACTCGTATTGATTGTCTACCAATAGCCTAAGTAGAATCACACACCACCCCCATGTACCTGTAAATCCATGATTGCGTTCCAGACCGTAATAATCGATTTACCTTACACTAGGGTGCTATGGTTTTCCATAACACTAACATAAGTAATACAAGAAACAATGCGTGCAACCAAAATGTGTTAAGTAGTAGATACTGCTCAAGTACAAGATGCGGTTAGAGGTTCTTTCCCTTTCAGGTTCACCCTTTAACCGTAATGAGATTAATGTGTAAGTATAAGACATGATTAGGGGTTCTTCACCTTTCGGGTTCACCCTTAACCGGTAAATTTCTGTTCACGTCATTGGGCTCTAAACTAACATATTGATAAACTCTGAGGATTACACCGTTCCCCTCAGGGTTAGAGGAATACTCTGAACCGAGTCGTACATAGGAACTGGCTTAGTTCTCATGCGAGCTATCAATTAGTATGTTCGTTGGCCATGATGATGAACAAAATAATGTAAAGTATAATAGGGTTTTGCTCACAAAAAAAATATGCATACCAAATATGCGTTCATGTAAGTATATAAGTATAACATAAAATTTCGATTGAAAGAATAGCATAACGTAAATCGAGTAAATCGCACAATTTGCACAAAATGAAAGTAAACAAGTTAAATTAATGCTCAAAACTAGTGTTGTAAGAATAACTGCTAATAACTAGTGCGAGAATAGTTGCGAATAACGCGTGAAAATAACTACCAACAAAAGAATAATACAAAAATAATAACATAATGTACGAACGTAACTATAAATAGAATGGTGTAAAAAAATAATGAAATTTACAGTAAATGAAAGTGCTCAGAACAGACGTATAGTCTACTGATATGAGGATAACTTTTTGGAAACCGAAGAATGTTTTAAGTTCAAAACAGGTTCACTTGAAAAGATTTCGTAGGTACACATTTTCATGTGTTTACGAGAAGTCGAGTTTGAAAAGTGTTATAAGGTATATTATTAGTTGCAAATTCCTCCCGAAAACATATATTGGATACGTTATATGAAAACATGCAGATTTACATTTGATTTGTAAAATATGCAATGCAAGTTTATAAAATGCAAGATGAAACCATTTCATGAAGTGTGTGTAAATCTAATGTGTTTCAAAAGACCAAGATTTAAAAGGACGTGAATGATAAAACTCAACGTATATATTATGAATAGATTCCCAATATATAAGAAAATTCACAATTTATCATTTAAGTCTTCAAATGATAAACAAAACATAAATATCAATTTATTAAATATTGGAATTGTTTCCATAGGAAACTTTGACTAACTCAAGTATTTGAAATTTCATAGTGACTTGTGAGTGCGTACTTTTGCCTATAAGTGAATGCTCATCCCAAGAGTTCCCAGGTAGGTATACGGGTCCCTCGTCTGATTGGGATTTATACGAAATACCAGGCCTAGACAAAAAACTCAGGATACAGGCGCCCACCCTTCCATATTGCACGTGCCCCATAACTAGTGAATTCCAAAACTTTAGCGAGATTAAAAACGAGATGCAAAAATATATCCTTGAGATGTGGATTTTGAAGCAGTGCCTCATGAATCTACCAACCCTAACAGCACCCACACCAAAGGAACCGCTCACACTCTACCTCTCCGAAACAGAACGGACGGTAGGCGCAGTTTTCCTGGTAGATCGCAAGGGGGTACAAACTCCGATCTACTACATCAGCCGCACGTTGCTTGATGCGGAGACAAGGTACACCATCATGGAAAAACTGGTTCTAGCCCTTGTACATGCGTCTCGAAGGCTGCGAAGGTATTTTCAAGGACACCCAATCAACGTTCTCACAGACTACAAAATCAGCGATGTCTTGCGCAAGCCAGAACTTTCGGGTCGACTGGCGAAGTGGGCCATCGAACTTGGAGAGCACACCATATATTACAAGCCCCGACCCGCAGTCAAGGGGCAAGTTTTGGTTGACTTCGCCACCGAAATACCAACCGAAAAAGTTGAGGAATGCAAAGCAGAGAAATCCCCAGCGCCAGCCCAAAACCCATCACAGATATGGTCCCTTTTCACAGATGGGGCCTCCAACGATGATGGCTCAGGCGCGGGTCTGCGCCTTATCGGCCCAGATAAACACGAGTTCACATACGCCATCCGCCTCGACTTTAAAAGCACGAACAACAAGGCGGGATACGAGGCGTTACTGGCAGGCCTCCGCATCGCGGAAAAAATGGGGGCCAGACACGTGGAGGCACACATGGACTCACTACTCGTCGCTCGACAGATAAACGAGGTCTACGACGCGGAGGACGAAACCATGGCACTGTACTTGGAACAGGCCAAGCAACTCATGCGTAAATTCGATTTCTGCACTGTAGAACACATCAGGCGTAGTGAAAACAAACCAGCAGACGCGTTGAGCAAGATGGCCTCCACAGTTTTCGAACACATGGCTAAAGAAGTCCGCGTCAAAGTCCTCAGCACCCCGTCCGTCCCGCTGAGACAAGTTAAGGTCATCCAAACAGGCAACACGTCCTGGATGACTCCCATCAAGGCTTTCCTTTCCTCTGGAACCCTGCCTGACGATAAGTCAGAGGCCCGGAAGATACATCACAAGGCCTTACATTATCAGCTCATGGATGGCATATTATATCGCCGATCATACTTAGGACCACTCCTCCGTTGCGTAGACTCCGCAGACGCATTGTTCCTCATAAGAGACATTCACGAAGGCACATGCGGACTACACGCAGGGCCACGGATGGTGGTCACCAAGATCATGAATGCAGGGTAATATTGGCCAGGCATGCACACGGACACGGTCAAAGAATTGCGCAAGTGTGATAGTTGCCAACGCCACGCGCCGAATACCCTGCGCCCAAAGAATGACTTAGTGCCAGTCACGGCGGCATGGCCTTTCCAAAAATGGGCGATCGATCTAGTTGGATCGTTCCCCGTCGCTCCGGGGAACGTCAAATTCCTCATCGTAGCCATCAATTACTTCACTAAATGGGTCGAAGCGAAACCTCTGGCCAAAATCGATGGGGCCCACGTAAAAAAATTCATTTAGGAGTTCATAATTTGCAGATTCGGCTTGCCGATGCAACTGGTCAGCGACAATGGCACGCAGTTCATAAACAGGATGTTACAATCCTGGTTAACACAAATGGGCGTTCAACAAATATTCACATCCGTGGTGCACCCACAGGGAAACGACCAGGTCGAAAGAGCTAACAGAAGTATAGTGGAAGGAATCAAGGCTCAGCTGGGCACCAGGCGTACAGGATGGGTGGATGAACTGCCCCACGTCCTATGAGCCTACCGCACCCTCACAAAAACGAGTAACGGTGAAACTCCGTTCAGCTTAACCTACGGGTCTGAGGCGGTAATCCCAGCCGAAATTGGCTGCCCTTCCGCAAGGGTTCTACTGGCCGATCAAAGGAACAACGATGAGGAACTCTGTTAGGACAAAAAGGATTGGTGAAACCACTTTTGCAAACCTTAGTCTAATTCACTTTCTGTCAAAATACTCTAAGTATGGAACTGCTGAAGACAAGGAATCAAACTGCTGAAGAAGAGATTCAGAAGTGCTGAAGAAGAAGTCATAAGAAGTTCTGAAGTTCAAACCAGACACTTCTACTGAAGAACTACTGAAGACAAACTACTCATCAGTAGTTTGTCATTCATCAGTACTTAAAGAAGATCTTTTCCACCGCCTTTGTATATCAGTAGTTTAATACTTTAGTATTTCTTTTTGCTTTATGTACAAGTTCCAAGACTGCAACTTGTTGCAACTTGTTTCTGAACTTGCTTTTGGCAAGGTTCATGTATTTGTAAAGTCTATAAATAGAAGGATTAAGTCTATAAATAGAAGGATTCATCCTTCTGTTTTAGACATTGATTTTAATACAAGAAATCCTTCAACTCTTATTATTGTTATTTCCATTTCGTGTTTACTGAGAATCTGTCAAAGTATTTCATTCTCATTCAATACTTAGATTCTCAGTAAACACTTCTCATTTATTAGTTCTTGATTCCAGGGGGAGTAATAACTCCTGTTGATAAGTGTAGCTATAAAACTTATAAACATTCCGCTGTGTTAACACTCACCAAGAACTTGCTAAACACTTAAGTGTCAACTAGCAAGTTCAACTAAAAGAGCAGCTTAAACATGATCCAACAATTGGCATCAGAGCACTGGTTTATCTGATAACATATCAATCTAACACATTGAGAATCAGACACAGGCTCTTATTGATATTCAATAAAGGATTATAAGCTCACTTTTATCAACATCCATCACTTTAAGAGATATTTGACAAATCAATACTCTTTAAAATGGATCCTCATAATACTGGTTCTGTCACTAAACCTGCCATGCTTGTAAGAAATGAATATAACATATGGCAAAGGAGAATGGGACATACATTATCACAGACCAACACAGGTTGCTGGAAATCTGTGATATATGGTCCTCATAAACCAGTAAACATTAATCCAGAAACTAAAGAAGAGATTCCAAAAGAACCAAAAGACTATACTGAAGATGATTTCCTAAAACTTGAGCTTGATGCAAAAGCTTTCTCTATGTTGGCAATGGCACTCCCAAATGAAATCTACTCTGGCCTATTACATTGTGATAGTGCCAAAGAGCTTTGGGACTGCCTAAAAGAACAGTTTGGAGGAACTGAAGAGGTGATTGCCAACACCAGAGAAATCTTGGCTCAACAATATGAGACCTTTGCTCACATTAATGGGGAAACTTTAACTCAGCAATTTGAAAGATTTTCCTCATTAATATCTGAGCTAAAACTAAATGGTCAGACCTATACAACTGTATCTATGCTTCATAGATTTTTAAGGTCTTTACCTGATAAATGGGAAACATACTCAATTGTCTTAAGATCTTCACCAGATTTTAGCTCCCTCACTCTTACAAACTTCATGGGAGATTACTTACTTTTGAGAGAGAAATTGATCAAAAGAAAAAGTTACAAAATTCTGGTAAAACTGCTGATGACTATCTACCAGGTAGTACAACACTATTGGGACAAGACTCACCAACTTGTTCAAATAGTTTTGGATCTTTTGACCACATTGACATAACTGCTGGGATCTCATCTGAAAGATCATTCCCAGGTTATGACAATAATGATTTAGGTCAAACTGCTGATAACATGTGTTTTATCATGGATGACTTAAATAGTTTCAGCAGTGATGACCTAGAAGAAATGGATATTTTGCACCAACTGGCCATGTTAAGTTTAAAAACAAACAAATTTTACAAAAGGTCAGGAAGGAAGTTTCCAGGACTTAACAGTTCTACAAAAATTGGTTTTGACAAATCTAAACTTAGATGTCACAAGTGTCAAAAGTTGGGACACTTTGCTAGAGAATGTAGAAGCTCTGGCTCTAACCAATCTCAGTCTGGAAACAATTTTAACCCCAATTATAACAGGAATAATGGAACACAAGGGAGTGCACATTTTGTACAGGTACAAGCTCCACAACTCCAATATGTGCCACAAGTACAATATGTACAGATGCCTGCTCAACAGATGCAGAGCCAACAATCAATGCCTCCCTTTCCAGCTGCTCAACAACCTCCACAGCAACAGCAACCCTCTCAACAAAGTTTATTTACCTCAGGGTATGTTGACTGGAGCACTCTTCCTTTTGACACCACAGAGTGCAATCCTGATGCAGACAACAAAATATTTGACATCAACTGGGGAGAACCTGACAATGGCAGGAAGAACTTTGCCTTAATGGCATTTGAGGGATGCACCTCAAAATCTGCCTTGTCACAGGTATCTAAAGAATCTTTGACAAAACTTTGTTCTAATTCATGCAAAGAATCTTTTGCTCTCATAAGAGAGACCAATATTCACTTACAAGGAAAGGCAAATGACTCTGAGAGAAAATTCACTCAGATGAAATGTGATTTAGAAAGAAAACTTTATGCTAAAACAAAAGAAGTTTCTAAATTAACTGACACTGCTATTGAAACCCAAGCACAAATTAAAATCATGCTAAATGACCTGGGAAATGTCAGACAAGAGCTTGCTGACACCAGGATCACATGTGAAAAATGGGTGGAATCTTGTAAGGGGTACCAACTATTGCTAAACAAACAAAGTGCCTCAAATGTTAGGTTTGGCATAGGGTACAATCACACTGAAACACCAACAGATTTCTCTCCCAAAACTACTGAAGATGGGAGAAAAATTGTTTCAGGTGAAACTTCTAAAGAGGAAGAATGCACATCTTTCCATGAAAACTTTCTAAAATCACACAAAGAAAGTTCTTCAGAAGTACTGATTAAATCTGACTTTAAGCCATCAGTAGTTTCAACTACATCAGGAGTTGAGAACCTGAAAACTACTGATGACCTAAAACCAATCAAAACAGTCAGAGATTTGTCTTTGAAAGAAAAGACAAAAGAATGTGAAATTTGTGGTCTGTTCAACCACAAAACAGAATTTTGCAGATATAGAAAGGGTATTCAGTTCAATAAGAAAAATCAACAACTGGTTGTGGGAAAACAAATCAAGAATGATTATGTAAATACTTTTTCTCCCAAGAAACAACAACCAGCAAAAACCCTTTCTCAGAAAAAGGCAAAATCTCAACAAAAGTCTTTTTCTCAAAATTCTCTTTCAGTAGTTAGACCTGAATCATCAGCAGTTTCACAAACTGCTGAGATTAAAGATCTTATGAACTTGGTACAACTACTGATGACCAAAGTTGATGGTGGTCCTCAAAAGAATACCACCATTGTGCTTAATGAAAAATCCATTGCCAAAAAGACATGGATTTCTCAAATTGGTCAAGAACAAACTGTTAATGCTCTCAAGAGCAAACCCAAAGCCAAACTGGCTTGGGTTCCTAAATCTAACTGATTTGCTATCTTGTGCAGAGAGTTTCCAGAGGCTTAAATAGCATTTGGTATGTAGACAGTGGAGGCTCAATGCACATGACAGGATGCAGATACCTGATAAACAATTTTATCAGTCAAAGAGATGGATCTGTATCCTTTGGGAACAATGCTAAGGGATATGTGCGAGGACATGGCAATGTCTCCTCTGGCAAAATACAGTTTGACAAGCTCAATCTGGTTGAAAACCTTGAGTACAACTTGCTAAGTGTGTCACAAATGTGTGATAAAGGACATTCTTCCTTTTTCACAAAGACAGCATGCAAGATCATATCACCAGAAGGCCAGAAGTTGATAGAGAAGATTATTGAAGATCATACTTTGTTAATAGCCAAAAGATGTGGCAATGTCTATGCAGTAGACATTGAAAAAGACAAAGTACTGAACAACACTGCCTGTTTCTTCTCAAGAGCATCAACTTCAGAAACTGATCTCTGGCACAGGAGACTTGGCCATGTGAACTTTAAAACCATAAATAAAGTCACAAAAATGGGCTTGGTCAGAGGTCTACCCTTAAAAGTATACCAGTGTCAAGAACACTGTGTATCCTGTTTAAAGGGAAAACAACATAAGTCCTCCTATAAGTCTATTGAAGAATCAAAAACAACTGCATGTCTTCAACTACTCCATATGGACTTATTTGGGCCTGTAAAGATCATGAGCCTTGGTAAAAAGAAGTACTGCTTAGTCATCATTGATGACTACTCAAGATTTACATGGGTATTCTTCTTATTTTCCAAGGATGAGGCTGCTGAAATCATCAAGTTCTTCATTCTACAAGTTGAGAAGCAATATTCTCTACCTGTCAAAACCATTAGAAGTGATAATGGGACAGAGTTCAGGAACAAAACTCTGAATGACTTCTGTTTGTCTAAAGGGATTATTAGACAATTCAGTGTTGCCAGAACTCCTGAACAAAATGGTGTGGTAGAAAGGAAGAACAGAACTTTAATAGAAGGAGTAAGAACAATGTTAGCTGATTCTGGCCTACCTTTATACTTCTGGGCAGAAGCAGTTAACACATCATGTTATGTTCAAAATAGAGTTCTTGTTGTCAAGAGACATTCAAAGACTGCCTATGAAGTTCTTCATGGCATGAAGCCCCTTATCTCCTTTTTCAGGGCTTTTGGGTGTCAATTTTTCATCTTGAACATCAAGGAATCTATTTCAAAGTTTGTTGCCAAAGTTGACTCAGGTTACTTTCTTGGTTATTCCTCAACTAGAAAAGCCTACAAGGTTTTTAACTCAAAGACCAGGATAGTAGAAGAAACACTGAATGTCAAGTTCAATGAGTCAAAACACACTCTCATTCCAGCACATCCTGCTGAACTCTTTGACCTTGACAACTTCCATTTTGAACCTGAAAAGACTGTCACTTCATCCAAACCTACTTATTATGGTGATCAAAGGTTTGATGATGAGGATCCAGCACCATGGTCTCCTCAAACAGTCATTAAGTCAACTTCAAAACCATCAGAAGTTTCACAAACTTCTGATTCAACAAATACTGAAGGCCAAACTCAAACATCTGCTTCAGCACCTGCAACTACTGAAGACACTGAAACTGCTGAACCAGATATAATAGACCTCAGTAGTTTGTTTGAAGAACATGAGCCACCAACACCTGTCAGTGGTTTACAACAACTGATCGAACACAAAGATCATCCACTTGATCAAATCATGGGTGATATTGCATCAGGTGTTCTAACAAGAAACCAGCTTTCCAACTTTTGTCTATTCTCAGCATTTATTTCACAGTTGGAACCAAAGAAGTACCAGGAAGCCCTCAAAGACAACAATTGGGTGCAGGCAATGCAAGATGAATTGCTTCAATTCAACAAGCAACAGGTATGGGAAATCTATCCCTTACCACCAAACAAGCAACCAATTGGCACAAGATGGGTTTTCAGGAACAAACAAGATGAAGCTGGTATGATAATAAAGAACAAGGCAAGACTGGTAGTACAAGGTTACTCTCAAGAAGAGGGGATTGACTATGATGAAACCTTTGCTCCAGTTGCAAGGCTTGAAGCCATCAGGTTATTTCTGGCCTATGCCATTTCCAACAAAATAAAAGTTTATCAAATGGATGTCAAAAGTGCATTTTTGTATGGAAAGATAAAAGAGGAAGTGTATGTTTGTCAGCCACCTGGGTTTGAGGATCCTTCTCATCCTAAGTGGGTGTACAAACTAGACAAAGCTCTTTATGGGCTCAAACAGGCTCCAAGAGCCTGGTATGATACACTTTCAACCTTTTTACTCAAAAATAACTTCACAAGAGGTGCCATTGATAAAACTCTTTTCATAAAACATGTTGGAAATCATATCTTACTTGTTCAAATATATGTTGATGATATCATTTTTGGTTCAACAAACACAAAATTGTGTGAAGAATTTAAGAAACTCATGCAATCAAAATTTGAGATGAGTACAATGGGGGAACTGCAGTACTTTTTGGGACTGTAGATTAAACAACAAACAAATGGAACTTTTATACATCAATCAAAATATGTTAAAGAATTATTAAACAAATTTTCTTTACAAGACTGTAAATCATGTTCCACCCCCATGACACCAACCACACAAGTTGAACCAGATGATCAAGGAAAACAGGTTGATCAAACCATGTATAGATGTATGATAGGTTGCCTTTTATATCTAACTGCTTCTAGACCAGATATTATGTTTTCAACATGTGTCTGTGCTAGATATCAATCAGCTCCTAGGGAATCACACCTTATTGCAGTCAAAAGAATTTTCAGATATCTGAAAGGAACTCCCACACTTGGAATTTGGTATCCTGCTTCAAGCAATACCAAGTTATCAGCTTTTTCAGATAGTGACTATGCAGGGTGTAAAATGTCAAGAAAATCAACATCTGGTGGTTGTCAATTCTTGGGAAACTGTCTAGTGTCTTGGCAATCAAAGAAACAAACATCTGTTGCAACTTCAACTGCTGAAGCTGAATACATTGCAGCTGCAAGTTGTACATCACAGATACAATGGCTCCAATATCAACTTCTTGATTATGGAATCAAAGAAACCAAGACACCATTGCTTGTAGACAGCAAATCTGCCATTAGCATCATTCAAAATCCTGTTCAGTTTTCAAAAACTAAACATATTGAAATCAGGTATCATTTCATAAGAGATTGCTATGAAAAAGGCAAGATTGAAGTGAAACATGTAGCAACAACTAATCAAATAGCTGACATTTTCACTAAACCCCTTGACACATCAACATTTCAGAAGTTAATATCCATGCTAGGGATGCTAAATTTGTAAGTGTTTCTATTTATTTTTCTGCACATTTTTTGATTTTCACTTACATCTGTTTTCAAACACTTGAAAAACTTCTGAAAAGAGAGAAACTACTGATGAACAAAACATCAGTATGGGGATAATTTCTGAAAAGTGATTAACTTCTGATAAAATAACCTTCAGAAGTTATGAATAAAAGTATTTATAAAATATTTTCTCATTAGCTGTTAAAACTACTGAAGAGAAAATGGGAACTACTGATGAAGATAATCCTTCATCAGCAGTTTAGTCAAAAAGGGCAAATCTGACTTTTCCCATCATCAGAAGTTTGACCTAGTCGGTTTAAAACTTCTGATAAAAAGATTTTTAACCTAGGCGGTTTAAAAACTTCTAATAAAGAAGATCCAAGCGGTTAAAAACTTCTGATAAATATCTTTTTTCAACACTTATCCTTTCAAACACAAAAATTCCCTCCTTCTCTCTCAAGAAAGCTTTCAAACCCCTGAACCTGCAACACAAAATCACTGTTCGATTCATCAACACACACAAACCACATGGCTTTAGTTCTCAAACAGGGACACAATCTCAGAGCCTACTTAGAAAAACAAGAAGGCTGGTCCCAATACGATGAGATCATTGATCTTGTCGTCAAATCCCAATATTTCACCGCTCTCACCATAGACCCACCAATTTATCCTGAAACTCTAAATGAGTTCTGGGCTAATGCTGAGACAGTGATGGTGGATGATGAAGTTATCTCCCTCAACTCAACAATTAAAGGGAGACAAATGGCAATAACACAGGCCATACTGTCACACCACGCCAACGGCGGAAACACGTGGCGCAACGCTCGAAAAGTATATCAAAGTCAAGATTAACACAAACAATAATTAATTAGAAAAGATCATATTATTAAGACGTCGTAAGATGTTTTCGTTGTCCCAAACGTACACATCTACACAAGTTCAATTTAAACAAAAGGGTTTTTCGACTATATTCCGAACCAACGGAAAATAAGAGTAAAACCCCCAAAAGACCGACGTCCCCGTTTCCCCCGCACTAGCCATTCCTTTCAGCAATCTAATTACATGAAAGATATGTTTAAAAGACACGTCAATATATACATATTGGTGAGTTCACAGGTTTTAATTTCACAAGCAAAACATTGCTATACCGGCATGTAACGGAAATATAATATAAGTAGTGTCATATATGTGGAGTAGCTAGCTCCTACATGACGATGGCGACTCCCTCCCGGGCCCATAACCAAACCAAGACTATACAACAGATTGCCCCGCGAGTTGCTTCTTGGACAACAACTCAGTTCAGAATACATGCACCTCTTGTCTTTACCGGGTTGACGCTATCAACCAGAGGTGGGCCTTGTCAGGCACCGATAGTACTACCCAGATATCCCTTTGGTTTCATTCCTTGAATTAATGGTTACAGTAAACAGCGAGGTCTTACCCCAAGTGATTTCCAGTTACCCAGGTACCCATCGTGCTAAATATTATTTTCCACATGTTACAGCAATTTAACAAAACATATCTTTCCCCCAAAAACGTAAAAACAGTTTAAAATGGGGCCGTGAGACTCACCTCAACTCAGCGTGCGCAAATACCAGAGAATAGCAGGTATCCAAGGTCAAATACCTACAGGCGTTCCTAGACGTATGAGTCACTACACCTGTCATGTGTGTTTTACCGGCAAGTTGTACACCCAACTCCCAGCAACACAATTGTTATACAATTCCCCGTTTTAAACACGTGTCTAGGTCCGTTGGTGATGGATTACCCCCGTTATAAGTTTCGCTTAACTTATGCTTAATAAACGTATCAACATTATCCTTGAAGTTAGTTAGGTTCGTCGCCGCGAACTAAGATCATTTCCCGATTTTATCACATCATGATCTTATTGTTTAATATACGTGTTTTCAATATATTTACTAACTCGGATAAACTTATCTCCGACTCGACTCACTTTACCGCATAATTACTTCCCATTAAGTAGTTATACTAGGATCTTGTCGATCGAGATTTCGTTTTCCAATACTCGCCTCGACTCACTTTACCGTACATTTATTTCCCATTAATAAATATACTAGGATCTTGTCGATTTGATATTCCCTCGACTCGACTCACTGTTCCATATATTTATTTTCTCATTCAAATAAATATACTAAGATCTTGTCGATTCGACTTTTTGTTTTATAACTTTCGACTCGACTCACTGTTCCATATATTTATTTTCCCATTCAAATAAATATACTGAGGTCTTGTCGATTCGATTTTTATATTTTTAACTTGTTAAGTTCTCGGACTTAACTTAGTTTTACGTGCGCAATCTTTAGAGATCACATTACGATTAGGTTCTCCCACGAATACGTTCCAACACTTAGGAAAGTGTTATATATATATATTTTTGTAGGAATAAATACTTCACGTCGAATATTATTTTCCTATTTCCGAAAATATATATGTATTTAGTTATTCTTATCAAATTTCCGACAATATGATTTACTCGAAATTAATCCACTATTAATTTCACCATATTTTTATTTGGAAATTTATAAAATAACTTTCGTATTTTCCAAAACCAAGACTTAGTTGTTTTAACTCCAAAATGTCCCAACATTTTTATATTCCCATAAATATAAAAATGTTCATTTTTATAAAACTTCCCTAAGTCTTTAAAATTACCAAATTCTTGTAATAAAATCCCTAGTTTTTGTTTCCTCAAAGCTTTGGTAACTTGTATTCTTATAAAACCCAAATTTTATAAAAATAACATTTAATACAAAAATACATTATTTTTGTAAGTCTTGGAAATATTTTCCATAATCCACCTTTGACTATCCAAGGTTACATTTTTAACACCAAACTTTCAAATGTCACATTTTTGGACTTAACTTTCTAAAATGACACTTTACACCCTTTAACTTTTAAAGCTTCCACATGACACCCAAAACTTCCAAAAGTTTCATTTTCATCCTTAAGCTTCCAAAAGTGACAATTTCTTACAAACTAGTAATCTTGATTAGATCAACTTTGTCATGGAAGGTTATTATTATGTTCTAACTTTGTCCAAAGTCCATAATAACTTACTTAAGGCTAATAATAGGTGTGCTTTGTGTATTAAGTCCAATTTACCCAAAATGTTAACATTATGTTTGTTTCTTATGTTATGTAAACTTTATATTTCAACATTTCTCACAAGATCAACATGTTATTAAGCTTTAGATAGTTATTTTAAGGTGATCAACATCTCTTTCAAGTGCATTCAAGTTATCATAACAATCTATGCCATGATCAACATTTTAAACTTGAATATGTTACTTTTATAAACTCAAAACATTATCTTCCATCACCATCCTACCCCACGGCTCACACACACACTTTTATACATCCATTTTAACTTGGTAAACCATATTACATCTTATGTTAAAACCCTTGTTAACAATTGTGTACAACTTGCTTTAAAACATCAAAACATAAACTTTTAAAAGCAAGATCAAGATGATAGATACTTACAACTAGCCCAAGGCTAGGGAAGACAAAATCACTTGATTTGGATGAGGTTTAGTGTGTTCTTCCAAGGGGGTTAAGCTCCAATGCTTGTAACACACAAAAGGGTTTGGATGGATGAATGTTTTAGAGGTAATTTGGAGGTGTTAACTTGAAATGAAAGTGTGTGTGGGTGTTTGATAACCCACGGCCACAAAGAAAAAGAAAGAGAGGTTTGTTTCAAATGCTTAAACCTTGTGTTCCTTATAGCTCACACCATATCTTCCAAGATTTGATAAGATCCATTATTTGATTTAAAGCTAATATAAAATGGAAATGTGTGTACCACTAGATTGTTAGTGATCTTGGGTGGATTTCTTGTGGGTGTTTGGCCGAGAGTTTGTAAGGAAAAGGAAGGATTGACATGAATCTTCTAAGGACAATGAAATCCACTTATAATATCACCATAAAATCCACACCATGCTTATTCATAATCTAACTAGATCTCATGGTACAACAAAGGAAGATATGATGTGAGTAGGGGATGGGGTGGCCGGTTCTTGAAGCCATGAAGTGGGGTCCATTTGGGCAAAATATTTGCTAGATATTAGTTAAGTTTGATCCCTCGTCGTTCGGGTGTCGTTCGGGTATTTTTCGGGTTTTAATCGCGTGTTATTCGGAAATTAAAAGTGCCGCTAATATCCCTTAAAATAGCCTAGTTTAAGTGTTGATTGGTTATTTAGGCTCTTGTCGGGTGAAATTATAAATTATACGCGTACCGGGTGCGGTACGCGCACTTTATTCGTTACCGGGAGATTTGCATAGAAAGTTTTCACTTATGGTTTTGGAGTTCCAAAACCTATTATATTTTGTGAAAATACCCTTTATTTTATATCCTGGGTGTCCGGGATAATTTTTGTTTATTAAATTTTACTGGGTAATCACCAACGTCCGTTCCAACACAAGTTAATTTGCACGCGATTTCGCCGTGCTTCAAATTAAACACATGCATTCCTATGCATCTTATGGGGAATTTGCTATTCTCTAAATGCCAAATTAATTTGAAATTGCACGTAATTAAGTTAATCACACATAATTAATCTGTACGGAATTACCTCATTTTTGCCGTTTGTTACATTCTCCCCCCGTTAAGAGAATTCCGTCCCGGAATTCAGTTCAAGTTCCTCGGTACTGGGGTCTTCTTGAACAGGTCAGGATATTTCTGCTTCATTTGATCCAATCTTTCCCACGTGAACTCCGGTCCACGTTTGGCATTCCAACGTACTTTGACCAACCTGATCTTACCACGTCTAAGCTTCTGAACCTTCCAATCAGTCACCTCGATTGGTTCTTCGACAAAGTGAAGCTTATCGTCGATGTGGATCTCGTCCGCAGGTATAATCAGGGTCTCGTCAGATAAACACTTTTTCAAGTTTGATACATGAAATGTATCGTGTATTCCGCTAAGCTCTTGTGGCAACTTGAGCTTATAGGCCACCGGGCCTACCCTTGCCAAAATTTCGAAAGGACCAACATACCGGGGATTCAGCTTCCCACGCTTCCCAAAACGTGCAACACCTTTCCAGGGTGAGACTTTAAGCAGAACTTTATCACCGACTTGGAATTCCAAAGGCTTACGCCTCATATCCGCATAACTTTTCTGTCGATCACGAGCCGCTTTCAAGCGCTCCTTGATCAGAAAAATCTTACAGTAGTTTCTTGAACAATCTCGGGTCCCGTAAGCTGTTTCTCTCCGACTTCAGCCCAACATAGCGGAGATCGACACTTACGCCCGTATAGTGCTTCATATGGTGCAGCCTGGATGCTCGTATGGTAGCTATTATTGTACGAGAATTCCACGAGTGGCAGGTGCGTGTCCCAATTACCACCAAAATCAACCGCACATGCTCGCAACATATCCTCCAAGGTTTGGATGGTTCGTTCACTTTGACCATCGGTTTGGGGGTGATAAGCAGTACTCATATCCAAACGAGTGCCTAGAGCAGCATGCAAGCTTTGCCAAAACCTAGAGGTAAAATGGCTATCACGGTCTGAAATTATAGAGACAGGCACACCATGCTTCGACACCACTTCCTTAATATATAATTGGGCCAATTTTTCCGTTTTATCCGTCCCGCGGGTTGGAAGGAAGTGTGCCGACTTCGTCAAACGATCCACGATTACCCAGATGGTATCATGGCCACTCGATGTCCTGGGCAATTTAGTAATAAAATCCATGGAAATTTGTTCCCATTTCCATTCTGGAATTTCTGGTTGCTGAGGCAAACCAGATGGCCTTTGGTGCTCGGCTTTAACCTTTGAACACGTTAAACAACGCGCAACATAAGCCGCTATATCTCTTTTGAAATTCGGCCACCAATAATGTTCCTTTAAATCATGGAACATCTTATCTGCCCCGGGATGAACCGAATATCGAGAACTGTGAGCTTCAGCCAAAACTAGCTCACGTATACCACCACACAGAGGTACCCAGACTCTATTCATGAAGCACAAATTCTGATCCGTCTTAGACTCCAAAGAGTCCAACATGCCTCGTAGTCTCTCCTTCCTGAAATTCTCGGGCTTAAGCGCATTACTTTGGGCCTCACGAATCCGATCCGTCAAATTCGTGTGAATAGTCAGACCCAAGGATCGAACTCGCAACGGCTTAACCCGTTCCTTGCGACTTAAGGCATCCGCTACGACGTTCGCCTTTCTGGGATGGTATTTTATTTCACAATCATAATCATTCAATAATTCCACCCATCTCCGTTGTCGCATATTCAAATCCTTTTGGTCGAAAATGTGTTGCAAACTCTTATGATCCATGAAGATCTTGCACTTAGTGCCATAGAGATAATGCCTCCAAATTTTGAGAGCGAACACCACTGCACCCAATTCCAAATCGTGTGTAGTGTAGTTTTTCTCATGAATTTTCAATTGTCTGGAAGCATATGCAATCACTTTGTTCCGTTGCATCAACACGCAACCCAACCCTTGATGCGATGCATCACAATAGACTACGAAGTCTTCAGTGCCCTCAGGAAGTGATAAGATAGGCGCTTCACACAGCTTATCCTTCAGCAACTGAAACGCCGACTCTTGCTTCTCCGTCCACTCGAACTTTTTATTCTTTTGGGTTAACAGGGTCAAAGACTGCGCTATCTTGGAAAAATTCTTAATGAACCTCCTATAGTAACCCGCAAGTCCAAGAAATTGTCGAACTTCAGTCGGAGTTTTAGGCACTTCCCAATTCTTGATTGCCTCGATCTTGGCAGGATCAACGTGTATACCTTTTTCACTTACCACATGGCCTAAGAAATGAACTTCTCTAATCCAGAATTCACACTTAGAGAACTTGGCATACAACTTCTCCTTACGTAATAACTCCAAAATCAACCGAAGGTGATCTTCGTGTTCTTCCTTGGTGCGAGAATAGATCAAAATGTCATCAATGAACACGATTACGAATTTGTCCAAGTAGGGCTTGCACACACGATTCATCAAATCCATGAAAACTGCTGGAGCGTTGGTCAATCCGAACGGCATCACCAAGAACTCATAATGACCATAGCGAGTACGAAAAGCAGTTTTCGGTACATCCTCCTCTTGGATACGAAGTTGATGGTAGCCAGACCTTAAATCAATCTTGGAGTAATAACTAGATCCTTGGAGTTGATCAAACAAGTCATCGATCCTAGGAAGGGGATAACGATTCTTGATGGTCAATTTGTTCAACTCACGATAATCTATGCACATACGAAAGGTACCATCCTTCTTTTTCACGAACAAGACTGGAGCTCCCCAAGGTGAGAAACTCGGTCTTATAAAACCTTTATCCAACAATTCTTGCAATTGATTGGACAGTTCTTGCATCTCTGATGGAGCTAAGCGATACGGCGATCGTGCTACAGGAGCGGCTCCAGGAACAAGGTCAATACGAAATTCGACTTGTCGAGGGGGTGGCAACCCCGGCAAATCTTCAGGGAATACATCAGGAAAATCTTTCACAATCGGGATACTCTCGAGTTTCTGTTCGTCAGCCTTTTTATCTACCACATGTGCCAAGAACGCAACCTGACCCTTCCGCAAGCACTTCCGGGCCTTCATGCAAGTAATAATTCTCAATGGCGTCCCACGCCTCTCCCCTTGAATCGAAAGAATTTCACCATTCGCAAGAGGGATTTGAATTATTTTATCATTACAGATAACAATGGCGCTCTGTGTAGATAACCAATCCATGCCCACGACTATGTCGAAACTACCCAAAGTAACCGGTAAAAGATCAATGCTAAACTCATGCCCACAAAGATTTAACTTACAATCTTTCGCTACTTCACCCGTTTCTATTGTTTTACCATTGGCCAACTCTATGGAGTAAGGTGTATCTAATTCACTAGTCTCCAAACCAAGAGATCGTTTAAAATCTATAGATACAAAACTAAAATCGGCACCGGTATCAAATAAAACTGAAGCATAATGATTGTTGAGTAGGAACGTACCGGTGACCACGTTCGGGTCCTGACGCGCATCACCAGCACCAATGACAAACGCTCTCCCATGTGCTTGGTTGTTCACTTTAGGACAATCCTTCCTCTAATGATCAAAGGATCCACAGCCAAAGCACGGTCGTTTTTCTCCAGCCTTAGGCACTCCCGACCTACAGTCTTCGCCTTTGTGGCCAGTACGGCGACATTTCCAACACGTTTGATCATTTTTCCTTCCCTGGGCACCAGTTTTCTTTTCTCCTGACTGTCCCGTAGCAACATAACCTTTTCCCTTTTTCCCCTGAGAAGCTTGATTTTCAGAAGGACCATTCTTTTTACCATCGCTTCTCTTCCTCTTCCAAGACCCAGAGCGGTTTGGACGCTCGTTCGAACCAGTACTAACACCAGACACTTTCCCGTCAGACGCTTTCTGTTCAACATTCTTGGAAGCAGACCCTTTGCGCACGAGTGTACCCATGCGAATTGCATCTTCAGTTAAGCTTAGAGCTAGATCAATGGCCTCACGCATGGTTGTTGGTTTAGAAGAGGTAACCATGCTTCGGATCTGTGGGGCCAATCCATACAGGTATCGCTCGATTCGTTTGTTCTCTGGCGTCACTAGCCGGGGAACTAAACGTGCAAGGTCATGAAAACGAGAGGTATAACCCTCTATGTCAGCACCGATCATGGTATGCTTCCAGAATTCTGTCTCAAGCTTTTGAACTTCACTGGCAGGACAGTATTCACGAATCATCAGTTCTTTGAGATCCACCCAAGATATGGCATAAGCAGCATCTTCACCCAGCGACTGCACCTGATTATTCCACCATGTCAGTGCCTGATCCAGGAATAAGTTGGTGGCATACATAACAGCTTGTGTGGCAGTACAACCACTGATGCGTATCACAGCTTCAGTCTTTTCGAACCACTTAATCAGGCCAACCGAAACTTCAGTTCCACCAAAGTTAATAGGCTTGCAGCCTAAAAAGGTCTTGAACGTACAGCCACGTTCTGGAGTGATCGTTTCTGAAATGACATAAATGCATTTAGTAATAGTTGAAAATGTATCGGGACAACATCCCGACGTTCCACCTATTGAAGCTGCTTACCAGTGTGGGACCGTTCACGTCGGTCGCTTCCACCACTTCCGCCAGATCCGCCCTGCCCGCCGCTGTGACGAGTGCGGTTAGTTTCCATTTCTGCTACAGCAATCGTGACACGATCCGCGATGATTCGCTCGAGTTCGGCCTGCGAGGTAGGCAGACCGTCCAAATTGCCGGTACTTCTTGTTGCTGGTGCCATTACTTAAACTTCAATAGTAAATATTAAATGTTAGTCAGACAAATTTTCCATCAAAATATTGTCACACCCAACGCATAAGTAAGCATCACAACAGAAGATACAACTCATCAAACCACAACATCACAAACTATCTCCATAATCACAAGGTTACGGAATACCATGGCATACAATCATCACATCAATACACAACCACAATAAGTAAATAGAGAATGCATAAAATAACGACAATATATTTTACCATAATTTACAACATGATTTTCATTAACTTTCGATACAACGAGTACATCATTTGTTCCTATGACAACAAAAGTGGGTCATAACTTCCCAATACATCGTTTGAAACTTTAACAACATGTCATAACCAAAAAGCTGGCACATCCCGCCAGGCTAGGCAAAATACAAAAGTCCATCATCTAATACAAACGCTATAACTAAGGCTGTCATCACATGCTGCTGCTACTACTACCATACTGCCGTGCTGCTACATAAACCGATCACTGAGGAGGTGGGGGCTGGTAGGAGTACTGTGGGGCATAAAGACTGATGGCGATATTGATCGCCGTAATGCGATCATACAAGTACTGCATGTGAGCAAAGTGATCATCACCTGTGATGCCACGCAAGGCATCCATCCTCAGAAGCTCATCAGCATAGTGTGTCAAAGCTGAGCTCGCATCAATGATGCGGGCCCACATAACCCGTACCTGGTAATCCATGTGTACGACCGTACCATGGATCATATCCGATAAGCTCTGAAAATCATGCTCAAGTGAAAGTAGGGTGGTCATAGCCGCGGCTGGCAAACGGGCTGCCTCGAAGGGCTGTGAAGGCCCAGCCATATCAGGAACAGTAGGATGCGAAGGACCAATAATATCTGGTACATGATAAGGTCTCGGTGCAAACGGCTGGGGCAGGTCTGCCGCCCCATGAGCAATACGTGGACCAACCAAATAAGGGTCACCCGCACCCAAGGTATATAGCATAGAAGGTGGGGTCATAGACACAACAGGAGCAGTGGTAGATGTAGTGATAACAGGATCAGCAGGTGGGACTGTGGATGTGAGAAAGGGTAACAGGGGCTCCTCAAGTGGTGAAACAGTGGTATGAGGTGGGACTGTCACCTCGGGTATAACAGGTGTATCAGTAGTGGGGGCATCCGGACTATCAGATGGGTAAGCTCTCATACCCGCTCGTCTAAGGTCTGAGCTACGAGCAGAACTACCCTCAAGAATAAAACCAACGTGACCGTCGGCTACAGGCTCAGTCACAACAGGAGGTGTGGGGGATACCGGTGGTAAAGGAGTAACAGGAGGTAGAGGTTTAACCGACACCTCAGCAGAGACTGGAGCGATAGGCTCCACGGGATCAACAGGTGCAACAGGCTCGTCCGAGCCAAAAATGCTCTCAGGAACAACAGGTGCGATAGGCTCAGTAGGTGCAATAGGCTCAGTAGGTGCAATAGGCTCAGGCTCAGCAGGAACAGCTGCTAGGCCAAGAACAACCCGAGGTCTACTGGGACCACGGTACCAAAGAGAACCATAACCACGAACTGTAGGCACAACTGACGCTACGGACTCCTGACCGTCAGATCGGCCACCACGGAGCGCAGGGTTCCTGGGCTCCAGGAATCCAGCAGGTAGTCCTCTCACAAGAGGTGCTAAATATGCGTCTCGAGGAACATGGATATGTGGAATAGGAACAGGTGTGTAATCAACGGGTACATCCGGATCAAAGGGAGACTCGACTGACTCGGAAGTAGCAGGGACAGCCCTGCCCCTGGTGGGATCAACAGGATCCTGACAACCAATAGGAAGATCCCTGACAGCAGGGACCGGGGGAACAACTGGTGAAACAACAGGAGGTGTGATAACGGGCGGCTCGCTGGCAACAGCGGCCGGAGCTGTAACAGACTCTGACTCGAACTCGTACATGGACGGGTCCTCCTCCTCCTCAGTATCAACCATAACATCGTCCTCATCGGCTACCTCGTCCTCTCCGCCATCCTCGTGATCATCATGGCTCTCAGGTGCATACTCGGCAGACATCTCCGCATGATCCTCGTCCTCGATCGGGTCAAGGTCTATGATCTCCACATCATCAGGAATAACCTCAACAATCTGTAGACTACTGTCGAAACTGGGGACAGGTATCGCATGACTGGCGCGCGACATATCCTGGCAAATAACCGTACTATATATATATGAGTCACTGATTAACTTAATGTTAGAAAATTAGATCTACAAATAGCACATATTTCTATCTTTTATCTTCTAACACTTCCTATATTGACGACATGGCTAGTCGGTCGGAATTTCCCCTTGTACATCCCATGTACAAATTTCTTTCTTTTCTAAAAAGATTTTGTTGTGTTTTAGTTTTGAAAACTTTGTTTTCGAGCCAAAACCGGTTATAGTCTAGATTTTACAAAAATGCTAGTTCGCTATAACCTTGGCTCTGATACCACTTCTGTCACACCACGCCAACGGCGGAAACACGTGGCGCAACGCTCGAAAAGTATATCAAAGTCAAGATTAACACAAACAATAATTAATTAGAAAAGATCATATTATTAAGACGTCGTAAGATGTTTTCGTTGTCCCAAACGTACACATCTACACAAGTTCAATTTAAACAAAAGGGTTTTTCGACTATATTCCGAACCAACGGAAAATAAGAGTAAAACCCCCAAAAGACCGACGTCCCCGTTTCCCCCGCACTAGCCATTCCTTTCAGCAATCTAATTACCTGAAAGATATGTTTAAAAGACACGTCAATATATACATATTGGTGAGTTCACAGGTTTTAATTTCACAAGCAAAACATTGCTATACCGGCATGTAACGGAAATATAATATAAGTAGTGTCATATATGTGGAGTAGCTAGCTCCTACATGACGATGGCGACTCCCTCCCGGGCCCATAACCAAACCAAGACTATACAACAGATTGCCCCGCGAGTTGCTTCTTGGACAACAACTCAGTTCAGAATACATGCACCTCTTGTCTTTACCGGGTTGACGCTATCAACCAGAGGTGGGCCTTGTCAGGCACCGATAGTACTACCCAGATATCCCTTTGGTTTCATTCCTTGAATTAATGGTTACAGTAAACAGCGAGGTCTTACCCCAAGTGATTTCCAGTTACCCAGGTACCCATCGTGCTAAATATTATTTTCCACATGTTACAGCAATTTAACAAAACATATCTTTCCCCCCAAAAACGTAAAAACAGTTTAAAATGGGGCCGTGAGACTCACCTCAACTCAGCGTGCGCAAATACCAGAGAATAGCAGGTATCCAAGGTCAAATACCTACAGGCGTTCCTAGACGTATGAGTCACTACACCTGTCATGTGTGTTTTACCGGCAAGTTGTACACCCAACTCCCAGCAACACAATTGTTATACAATTCCCCGTTTTAAACACGTGTCTAGGTCCGTTGGTGATGGATTACCCCCGTTATAAGTTTCGCTTAACTTATGCTTAATAAACGTATCAACATTATCCTTGAAGTTAGTTAGGTTCGTCGCCGCGAACTAAGATCATTTCCCGATTTTATCACATCATGATCTTATTGTTTAATATACGTGTTTTCAATATATTTACTAACTCGGATAAACTTATCTCCGACTCGACTCACTTTACCGCATAATTACTTCCCATTAAGTAGTTATACTAGGATCTTGTCGATCGAGATTTCGTTTTCCAATACTCGCCTCGACTCACTTTACCGTACATTTATTTCCCATTAATAAATATACTAGGAACTTGTCGATTTGATATTCCCTCGACTTGACTCACTGTTCCATATATTTATTTTCTCATTCAAATAAATATACTAAGATCTTGTCGATTCGACTTTTTGTTTTATAACTTTCGACTCGACTCACTGTTCCATATATTTATTTTCCCATTCAAATAAATATACTGAGGTCTTGTCGATTCGATTTTTATATTTTTAACTTGTTAAGTTCTCGGACTTAACTTAGTTTTACGTGCGCAATCTTTAGAGATCACATTACGATTAGGTTCTCCCACGAATACGTTCCAACACTTAGGAAAGTGTTATATATATATATATATTTTTGTAGGAATAAATACTTCACGTCGAATATTATTTTCCTATTTCCGAAAATATATATGTATTTAGTTATTCTTATCAAATTTCCGACAATATGATTTACTCGAAATTAATCCACTATTAATTTCACCATATTTTTATTTGGAAATTTATAAAATAACTTTCGTATTTTCCAAAACCAAGACTTAGTTGTTTTAACTCCAAAATGTCCCAACATTTTTATATTCCCATAAATATAAAAATGTTCATTTTTATAAAACTTCCCTAAGTCTTTAAAATTACCAAATTCTTGTAATAAAATCCCTAGTTTTTGTTTCCTCAAAGCTTTGGTAACTTGTATTCTTATAAAACCCAAATTTTATAAAAATAACATTTAATACAAAAATACATTATTTTTGTAAGTCTTGGAAATATTTTCCATAATCCACCTTTGACTATCCAAGGTTACATTTTTAACACCAAACTTTCAAATGTCACATTTTTGGACTTAACTTTCTAAAATGACAATTTACACCCTTTAACTTTTAAAGCTTCCACATGACACCCAAAACTTCCAAAAGTTTCATTTTCATCCTTAAGCTTCCAAAAGTGACAATTTCTTACAAACTAGTAATCTTGATTAGATCAACTTTGTCATGGAAGGTTATTATTATGTTCTAACTTTGTCCAAAGTCCATAATAACTTACTTAAGGCTAATAATAGGTGTGCTTTGTGTATTAAGTCCAATTTACCCAAAATGTTAACATTATGTTTGTTTCTTATGTTATGTAAACTTTATATTTCAACATTTCTCACAAGATCAACATGTTATTAAGCTTTAGATAGTTATTTTAAGGTGATCAACATCTCTTTCAAGTGCATTCAAGTTATCATAACAATCTATGCCATGATCAACATTTTAAACTTGAATATGTTACTTTTATAAACTCAAAACATTATCTTCCATCACCATCCTACCCCACGGCTCACACACACACTTTTATACATCCATTTTAACTTGGTAAACCATATTACATCTTATGTTAAAACCCTTGTTAACAATTGTGTACAACTTGCTTTAAAACATCAAAACATAAACTTTTAAAAGCAAGATCAAGATGATAGATACTTACAACTAGCCCAAGGCTAGGGAAGACAAAATCACTTGATTTGGATGAGGTTTAGTGTGTTCTTCCAAGGGGGTTAAGCTCCAATGCTTGTAACACACAAAAGGGTTTGGATGGATGAATGTTTTAGAGGTAATTTGGAGGTGTTAACTTGAAATGAAAGTGTGTGTGGGTGTTTGATAACCCACGGCCACAAAGAAAAAGAAAGAGAGGTTTGTTTCAAATGCTTAAACCTTGTGTTCCTTATAGCTCACACCATATCTTCCAAGATTTGATAAGATCCATTATTTGATTTAAAGCTAATATAAAATGGAAATGTGTGTACCACTAGATTGTTAGTGATCTTGGGTGGATTTCTTGTGGGTGTTTGGCCGAGAGTTTGTAAGGAAAAGGAAGGATTGACATGAATCTTCTAAGGACAATGAAATCCACTTATAATATCACCATAAAATCCACACCATGCTTATTCATAATCTAACTAGATCTCATGGTACAACAAAGGAAGATATGATGTGAGTAGGGGATGGGGTGGCCGGTTCTTGAAGCCATGAAGTGGGTCCATTTGGGCAAAATATTTGCTAGATATTAGTTAAGTTTGATCCCTCGTCGTTCGGGTGTCGTTCGGGTATTTTTCGGGTTTTAATCGCGTGTTATTCGGACATTAAAAGTGCCGCTAATATCCCTTAAAATAGCCTAGTTTAAGTGTTGATTGGTTATTTAGGCTCTTGTCGGGTGAAATTATAAATTATATGCGTACCGGGTGCGGTACGCGCACTTTATTCGTTACCGGGAGATTTGCATAGAAAGTTTTCACTTATGGTTTTGGAGTTCCAAAACCTATTATATTTTGTGAAAATACCCTTTATTTTATATCCTGGGTGTCCGGGATAATTTTTGTTTATTAAATTTTACTGGGTAATCACCAACGTCCGTTCCAACACAAGTTAATTTGCACGCGATTTCGCCGTGCTTCAAATTAAACACATGCATTCCTATGCATCTTATGGGGAATTTGCTATTCTCTAAATGCCAAATTAATATAATTAATTCGAAATTGCACGTAATTAAGTTAATCACACATAATTAATCTGTACGGAATTACCTCATTTTTGCCGTTTGTTACACATACTCTCAAACAGACTGGGGTTGAATGATGTGAATGCCCATGAGAAGTTTGACAACTCTGCTATCCACCTAACCATGACTGAGTGTGGTTATCAAGGTACTCTCTCACAAGCTACAATCTTTAAAAAGTATTTTGAACCAAAATATAAACTTTTGTTTCATTATATTATTATGTGCTTGAGTCCTAAAACTGGGTCTTATGACCAGATGCCCTCAACCTTTCAACCAATATTTCATTCCATTGTGAATGAAACAAATTATAGGGCATCAAAACTTTTCTTTAATGAGTTGGTGTTACATCACAATAACACTAAGAAAAAGTTTTTGTTATATCCAAGGTTCATTATGCAATGCATAATATCTGAACTGGGTAATGAGGTGCTTGTGGGTAAAACTGAAACTTTAAAACCCTTAACCTCACAAGCATACTCAAGGCACAACAAACAGGCTGCCTGGCCAGAAGATGACCAAGGGGAACCAGAACCAGTCCCCATGGAACCCTCATCTTCCAAACCTACACCACCAAAGGCCAAGAAACCCAAGATAACAAAACAAAAACCCACCAAACCCAAAAGAAAAGCTGTTCAGGAGGTTGAGATGCCTGAACAAACTACTGTGCAATCTGCACTTTTTAAAGATGTGACTGAAACATCCTCTCAGTCTCATCCATCTCAAACCCCACCAAGAGCACCAATAACTATCCTTTTCAAAAGAAAAAGACTTAGAAAAACTATTCCAATAGATTCTTCTTTTGAAACTGCTGAACCCACTGCCCAAACTACTGAACCAGCACCCCAAATTTCTGAACCAGACATCGAAATAGCCAAACTTCTCTCCGGGCTAAAAGAGAAAGTCCCATCAACACATGTCAGTCCCCATCAACCACATCAAACAGGGGACATAGACTTAGATAGTGACATGGATGTGGACACTCATAGCCCTAACCAAAGAGATGAGGATGAACCAGGGTCTCTAAGCCCAAACTTAGAAACCTTTGGTACTTTTGAGGCTGCTACTACTCATTTACCACCCAGTGGTGGACCTGAGGACAGAAGTAAAATAGCTAAGACCTCAACTGTGGCAACTACTGATGAAGGCTTAATGCCTGAGGTAGGAAATCCTCTGAACCAAGAACAAGAGGTACATGAGACAACTGAGTTGGGCTCAGCTCATGATGTAACTGATACAATCCTCATTGAGGATGTAATCAGGGATTCAGATGATTCCATTAATTTGGATGATGTTTCAAAACTCAAAACTACATAATTGACGGCTATAAGTGATGGTCCTGCACCTGGTGTCTCTAAGCTCAAGAAGCTAGTCACACCATCTCAGGTTAAAGCCCACTCAATCCATGATTCCGCTAGAGTGGCATCTCCTGTACAACAAGGAGATCAACCAAAAACACACCCCTCGCTACAAATGCCTACCCAATTCCCTGGGCAACCAAGCATAGACCTGAACCAACTATGCAGCCCAGATGGTCCCTTGTATCACATGATGAACACCCTCATCAAAAATCACATCCAAACATACACAGCTGACTTGGAGCTGTCCATGAAGAACCAATTTGGAGTGATACAGACGAAGATGAATGATCTGTCCAACAAGATTGATCACAACAGCAAACAGATTGCTCATCTTCAAGGTCATTTCTCCCAAGCTTCAACTTCCAAAGGTGATAAAGCCAAAAAGGGGGAGAAAATCAAGGTACCTATGGATACACTTGAAGCCAGAAGAAAGGCAAGAGTGGCTATCCTAGCTAGAGATCAACAAGATCAAGCCAGAAAAGAGAAATTGGCACAACAGTTTGGTGTCTCTATTCAAGAAATAGAAGATACTGAAAAGGCTGATGAATCCCAAGGGCATAATGAAGAAACCTCTGATGGCCAAAGTTCTGATGAAGAATCAAAAAGTACTGAAGACAATCCTTCAGTAGTTGACAAACCTTCAGAAGTTGTCAACCCATCAGAAGTTAACACTTCCAAGACTCAAACTGCTGACCCTTCCAGAACAACTGCTCCTACTCAACCAACCTCTGCTCCTATCAGGCCTACTACAACAGTTACAACAATGACTGTGCTAAACCCTTCTCCAATCTCTCAATCAGCTGAATTACTAGAGAAGAGTTTAGTTGCAGCCCAAAAGAAGGCCAGAGAAGATCTGATTTGGAAAAATCTGGAAGAAAAGGATGACTTAGACCTAAGCCATGAAGAAAAACTTCAGGCTTATGAAGCTGAACTACAAAGGCAGGCTAGCCTAGATGAGATTGCTGAACAAGACAAAAGACATCAACTGATGTCTTACATTATGAAGAACAGCAAAGTCAAAGCCCACACATTGAAGAGACTCTCTGTGGAAGAGCTGACAAGAAGAGCTCAACTTATTGCAGATAAACTTGCAACAAGTAAAGACACAAAGGCCAAGAGAGCTCAGATGATAGAAGAACTGGTAGCCAATGGTTATGGTTCAAAAGCCTCAGTGTCCAAGTGGAAAGAAGAAAGATTGGTGGACACATACAGAAAATACAAGGCTGCAAGGGCTGCTAATCCAGAGAAGTTTCAAACTGCTGAAGCTTCAACTTCAGTAGTTAGAACTTCTGATGTTCAAAGAAGACCAGCTACCCAAAGAAAGAAGACAGAGGAGAAAGTGAAGACTGATTTCAGAATGGTACTACTAGAAGGTAGTACAGTAGTACATTCTGATTTTGACATAGAAGAGAAGCCTCTGCTCACACAATTCAGGGATCCTTCCACCTTTGCATATCAAATCCAGAAGACCATCACAGACAAACTGCACACCAAGGTAGTAACTGAACATCACTTGCCAACATTTCAGATACCTAATGTGATGGAACAACAGCAGGGAAGTGAATCCCACCTGAGAGTCACTGAAGTTGAAAACATTCAACACTCAGGAGAAACCCAGGGTACCACCATGGTTCCCTACACTGCAGACTTTGACAAGTCTAAAGTACCAGTCATCAGATGGTCCTTTACTGATAACAACTCAGTACTTGTGACAAGAAGAGATCAAACAAGCAGGGAATATAGGTCGATGAATGAACTGAAGAAACTATCAACCAAAGACCTGCTTACAATCCAACACTTGGAACCAAGAAAAGGGTCTCTTACTGATGATCAACTAAACCAACTCAAGAATTCCATGTTCAAAGGAATATGGAAAATTGTGAAGAACAGAAAGGAACAATAAGGAATTAGTAAGGTTTTGGCTTCATCAATCCAGGGGGAGATTGTTAGGACAAAAAGGATTGGTGAAACCACTTTTGCAAACCTTAGTCTAATTCACTTTCTGTCAAAATACTCTAAGTATGGAACTGCTGAAGACAAGGAATCAAACTGCTGAAGAAGAGATTCAGAAGTGCTGAAGAAGAAGTCATCAGAAGTTCTGAAGTTCAAACCAGACACTTCTACTGAAGAACTACTGAAGACAAACTACTCATCAGTAGTTTGTCATTCATCAGTACTTAAAGAAGATCTTTTCCACCGCCTTTGTATATCAGTAGTTTAATACTTTAGTATTTCTTTTTGCTTTATGTACAAGTTCCAAGACTGCAACTTGTTGCAACTTGTTTCTGAACTTGCTTTTGGCAAGGTTCATGTATTTGTAAAGTCTATAAATAGAAGGATTAAGTCTATAAATAGAAGGATTCATCCTTCTGTTTTAGACATTGATTTTAATACAAGAAATCCTTCAACTCTTATTATTGTTATTTCCATTTCGTGTTTACTGAGAATCTGTCAAAGTATTTCATTCTCATTCAATACTTAGATTCTCAGTAAACACTTCTCATTTATTAGTTCTTGATTCCAGGGGGAGTAATAACTCCTGTTGATAAGTGTAGCTATAAAACTTATAAACATTCCGCTGTGCTAACACTCACCAAGAACTTGCTAAACACTTAAGTGTCAACTAGCAAGTTCAACTAAAAGAGCAGCTTAAACATGATCCAACAAACTCCGCCTAAACCTGGACTTACTTGATGAGAGGCGAGACCTAGCGGACATCAAAGAAGCCAAGTACAAAACCCAACTAGAGCGATACTACAACAAGCGCGTCAAAAAATGCGCCTTCAAGATTGGTGAATATGTCTTCCGGAACAACGAGGCTTCCAACGCGGAGAATCCAGGGAAACTGGCACCAACCTGGGAAGGCCCATACAAAATCCAAGAAATCCTAGGCAAAGGCGCATACGCGCTGGAAAGACTGGACGACACGCCCGTCCCACGATCTTGGAACGCTGCCCAATTACGCTTATGCTATTTGTAATCCAGCTATCACGCCATGCTACACATGCCGCGGCACTCATCAATAAAAAGAACGTTTGTCTCCTATAATTGTTATTCTACTTGTTTTTTTTCGCGCCCAGGTCTTCAAGACAATGCTGCAAACTATGTCGGACTAACGCAGCCTCGTGCTACGGCTAGGATGTAGACGAGTCTTCAAGGTATGCTCACCGCATCCCGGACTCGTATATACACCTAACCCGCGCTGCAGTCTTCAAGACATAGCTTACTTGTCGGACTGAAACATTCGCGCCAAAGCGTCATGCTAAACCTCAGTCTTCTAGAATCACTCATAAAGCGAGTCGGACTTTACGAGCGGCATGACGCTCCGCGACGCGAATACAAGTCTTCAACACAAGGCCTCATAGGTATGCTTGTCGGACTCATGGCACAAGTTGTGTCACGCACTGGTCTTCAAGGCAAAAGTATCAACACTTAAACGCCGGACCACTTAGCTCGACACACGCGCTAACTCTTACTTATACACTGAGTGACGACTTGGTTAAATAAGTACAACAGGAGTTAACGCGAGACAACACAAGATATAACAAACAAAATACTTCATTAATTTCGGGAATTAAAAACCCAGGTACTATTTACAGGAAAACAAAGCAATTAAAAAACTAACTATCGGAGCCGCTGAAATCCACCAGCTGCTCCTCGGTCTCCGGCGGCTCCTCTTCATCCTGCCGCGTCCCGGAGAACCCTTCACCAGCGGCTTTCCGCCTCTCTTCCTCCAACCGCAACCTTTCAGCCTCGGCGGCCCGCTCCTTGGCCTTCTCACCCAGCTCGTCAGATTTTTCTATAAAATAGCGGAAGACAGCAGTGGGGTCAACGTGGCGGTTACACTCCGCCACAATAATCCGTCCTTCGTCCTGAGCATGGAGGAAGCCATTCTCTAAACCTTCACCATACCCATAGGCATGGGCGGTGGCGGCTATGTTAGCGACCTGGTCGCCAAGCTTCGGCTCCTACCAGAACCGCTTGAAAATCTGCAAAGACGGAGACAGAGTTAATAACATTTCATAATGGAAACAAAAATCAAAGAGAAAAGAAAATAAAGTTTACCCCCCAATCCCACTGGTCATCAACCAGCGGAGGGATTCCCGCATCTGCTCCTGCTCCACCACAGAAGCATCCAACAAAGATTTGGCCGCTTCAGCCTCGGACATCGCGGCCTCGCGGTCCTTCAAAGCCGCGTCCCTTTCAACTTGGGGCGTCTCCTTCGCCTCCAACATTGTGAACCGCTCCTCTTCAAGAGCACTGAGGCGGGAATTGGCCTTGTCTAGATCAGCGGACGCGGATTCCAGCTGCTTGCGCATGTCCACAAACTTGACAGTGCGCTCGGCAAGGGCCTTGCATTTCTTTTCAAGTTCCTCAAGATCCGCCTTGCTGGTTTCCTTCAGTTGCCGCTTCTCCTCGTTGGCACAGTGGCAGGCTTCTGTCCACTGCTTCTTATCCGTCGCCGACTCAGATAGAAGTCTTTTCGCATCTTCTTCAGCACGATGCACACGGCGACGGTAATCATCGACCTTGGACTTCATGGTCGCCTCTTTTTCAGCAAGGGCGGCCTTCTCAGTTTTCAAACGGGCAAAGTCCCACTGCATGGCGGCATCGCGCCGCCTAAGAGAGTCCATCATGGCCAGCTGACTCGCCTGACTAATACACATATTTGTGATCAAGTCAGGACGACTCAGGCTGTCCTGATAGGCCTGCTCATAAGGGGGCACCGCCCCACTCATAAACTCCTCGGCGGCCAGAGAGTTAGAGAACAAAGTATTCTCCCTAACCGCCCAACGGGGGCGCCAAATTGTGTCACCCCCAACCTAGCTGGAGCCATCATACTCTCCAGCAGGTTCCCTTCCCCCAGCGCCAGGCGGCGCACTCCCCGCCCGGCGATCAACCGAACGAACCCCGGCGCCTCCCGCCGGGGGAGTAATCTTGGAACTCAAAGCTTCATCGGCCTGCTTCTTGGCCTCATCTTCCCTCTCACGCGCCGCCTGCTCATCGGCCAGGCGGGTCTTCTCGGCAAGGAACCTCTGTTCCTCCAAGCGCAGCTGTTCTGCCTCAGCCTTCTTGGTGGCTTCTTCGACTGCCGCCTTTCGGGCCACCTCAGCCTTGGCGGCCTCTTCAGCCTTTTCCTTCAAAAGGGCCTCAGCCTTAACGGCTTCATCGGCCTTCAACTTTTTGGCTAACTCTGCCTCCCTGCGCAGACGTTCCTCCTCCCTCTTCCGGTATGACTAGGCGGAAATGGGGGACTCACAGGCACCTTCGGCGCCACAGCTGCAAGGTAAAAAATACTTAGAAAAAAAAACAAACAAGAGCTGGACACACTTACCAGGGATCTTCTTCACCATCTTTTGAAGAAGAGGCTGGCGCACAGGCGGTGCGCCTATATCAAATGAGAACGCATGAGCGCCAGGCTCCTGCGGCTGGATAACCTTGGTAGGGGACTTGCCCTTGTCCCCCACACCACCGGCTTCTTTAGAGCCCCCAGCGCTCCCGCTTGTCCCGCCGGGCCCACCGGCACCCGCCTCCTGGCGACCTCTCTTGCGAGTCTTCAACTTAGACTCCTCGTCGTCATCATCTTCATCCGACGGCGGTCCATCCTTCCGCTTGTGGCGGCTTTTTACATACTTCTCGCCTGTATCCGAAGACCCTGTGTCAGAAGCGGAGGTCACTCGTTTGACCACATAGCCATGCCTACAAGAGGCATGCTTCTTGCGCCCCTGGAAATGTCACGCCAGACGCGACACCTCACCAAAGGGGTCAGTGAACTCAGACTAAGCTGGTTCACTTACAAACGTGGAAGAGGGATTAGAAGACTTACGGGTGATGTAATGATGGGCGGGCGGGTTCTCTAGGTTCGGATAGTAGAACTTGCCAACGAACTCTTCCAAGTAAGAGACCTGCCCCTCCGGGATCCGCCTCCACTTCAGCTTAATCATCCCGCGGGACTCAAAGACGTCAAACTTCATCACGCCTGCGCATTCAACAAGACAATTAACAAAAAAATACGATCACAAAGAATACAAGACAAAGACTCATACCTTCTTGGGCGATATAGGGTTCCTTCCCCTCGCGGATACCGGTACAGCTGGTACCTAGCAGGTTGTAGGTATCCTCAAACAACTCCTTCAACTCCAGCTTGGTTTTGTGAGTTGTCAGGGCAACGAACCAGGCCTCATCCTTGTAATTCCGCATCACCTCGCGGTCTTTCACCCGCTCCTTGGACGCCACCACCTTCCAAGGCATGGCCACCGGGATCACTCCCTTCTTCAAATAAAAGAACTTGTCTTTCCACCCATGGAGGGACTTGGGAACCTCCGTCACTATCACCGGAACCTTGGGCCGCGGCTTGAAAGTAAACCATGACTCGTCTCGGGCCATGTAATAGAACACATTGAACCGATCAATGGTCGGTTCAATATCCAATGCCCGGCATTGGTTCTCAAAATGCCCCAACCGGAGCATCCCAAATCCGCTAACCTGGGACACCGCCACCCCATACTCTAACAAGGTGTCCAGTTGGAAGCGGGTGCAGGGCAGGCGGAAGCCACACTTAGAAAAGTGGGACTCATAGAAGGCGAGCTTACCCTCCGGTGCAGTCAGAATCGTCTTCCCCGATCCAGGTAATTCCGGCAAGATTCCGTGGTCAGCACAAAATACAGAGAAAGTTGTGGCGTTCCACTTTTAGGGAGTGTTCACCGCCAACTTCCTTGCTTTCACCTTTATCTCTAGAACATCAGGTTCTATCTCCTGACTACTGGCCTCGGATTCGGCATGATGAATCTCACTAGTCGGAGAAACGTCAGTTGAAAGGTCAGACATATCAACAGGGAGAAGAAGATAAAGGGTCCAAAGGAGAGGGAAGGAAAATAACTCGGTGAAGTTTCAAGGAAATCTCCAGTTGTCACCGGAGAACTTGCCGGGAAACTTGGAGATTGCTCAGAAACTTCAAAGTTTGATCGGAAAAGATAAAGATTGATCGGAGTATTCGAGAGGATTTGTGAGAAGATTTTGAAAGTGTAACCGTTCCACAAAGCCCTCCAACATATATATACCCACTGCATTTATGGCAATGGGACCTACAAGGAAAAAGCAACCGTCACGTCCTTTTGTCTGGAGGCGGGAAATGGTGACACGTGGCACATGCATCATCGGACGGCTCACAACAGCGCGTGGATAACAGCCACAGTTGGCAACTGTTGGGCCTCCGGACACATGTCAACAAACCTCACCATCTCACAAAATCAAACGCGTGCTCTCCCACGCGCCTGAAACGAGGCACGTGGGATAAGACACGTGGCACTACCTTGATCACTCGTTTAATTAACAGACGCGCGTGATCGCCACGCGCCTGACACCAGACGAAAAGGCTCCCACAAAATGACCGGGAGACATAAAGCAGACAACGTGTCAGACAGCTGTCTCACACGTCTGCTAAACTCCCCCATAACGTTAACCACATTCGAATTCCAGGCGCCATAAATTCAAATGATTGACGACAAAATAAATGCATCACTTAGCATTTACTCCAAGTGTAGGAACACATTTATAAAAACATACGGCGTGACACGTCATGGCTCGCGGAGTCTTGACGTAAACGCGGACAAAGACGTTCTCCGCCTTTACCCCTTCAAAGACAAGGCTTGCAACATCAGAGTCTGCGGACTTTTGACGTTAAGAGGAGAAGGACGTTCTCCGCCCTTTCCCCTCCAAAAAATAAAATATGACACGTCATGACGTAAACGTGGACAAAGACGTTTTCCGCCTTTACCCCTTCAAAGACAAGGCTTGCAACATCAGAGTCTGCGGACTTTTGACGTTAAGCGGAGAAGGACGTTCTCCGCCCTTTCCCCTCCAAAAAATAAAATATGACACGTCATGGCTCGCGGAGCTCTGACGTAAAAGCAGACGAAGACGTTCCCCGCCTCCTCTACGGTAAGACAACACGAACGGAAGAGCAATCATCCGCGACTCATTTTTAATTTAGTCTAGCGCCCCACCTCCTCTCGAATCGAGAGCAGGAGAAGCCCTAGACTAGGGGGACTTGAAGGGATAGGGAGCCTACTCTGAGCGGACGCGGCCTCCCTATCCCCGCTTAACAAAAGGATCTGCAGAAGTGGGCGCCTAACATAATATAGGCGGAAAGGACTTAGGTCACAACCCTACACACCTGTGGATATCACGCACGCATCTACCAACGCGCGGGCTACTTCACATCATAACATTCTTAGGTACGAGGTACGGAAGATTAAGAGTCAGAAAGATCTACCTGCACAGGATCGCTGACACCACCAACTAGGTAGGGACGTCCGTGGTTGCCCAACAACCACTGAGGTTCAATAGTGACGTGACTGGTTCCATGCTTCCACCATGCTGCCCTTACTGTTCTGACCAGGCATGCTTACCTGCTGTCAGAGGTCACGTCAGACGCCGGCAGGTAAGTCAACCATGCTGGTTCAGAACAACATGCCGCCAAAGGCCAGTCACAAGCCGCCACGTGTCCACCAGTAAGCCCACCGCTGACGTCATCTACAGTGGACGTCCTTTTCCCGCCTTTTTCAGATACTGAAGACAGTTGGGCCGAGCCAAGGCCCAAAGATTACAAGACTCATCGTGGGCCTCTCCTCGAGCCCACGACCTCCATTATAAATAGAAGACATCAACTCTCTTCAAAGGGATCGAAATCTAATTACTTGTAACATAGAGCTAGGATTACTTACATGCTTTGTATTCTCTCAAGCAATAATATTCCCGGCTCTTCACAGTGGACGTAGGTCATACTCGACCGAACCACTTATATCCTAGTGTTTTTACTTCACTCACCACACACTCACTCATATTCACTTCCCTGGGTTGATCCAAAGGTTTGGGTAAAGGAACGTACGTACAGTCACATAAGTATAAACCACTCGGTGATTAGGGATAATCCCTGGGGTACTTATTATTTCTTCAATAATATATCACTTTGATGCCAATGTTCACCACTTAGTGAGACATTTCAACTGTATTTCAAATAAAAACAAGTAAAACTTGCATTAGTTTCTTATTAATACAAGAAGAGCTCACATATATACACACATGGGAATGATAATTTAAAAACCTCATTAATTAAGGAAACTGAGAAAACTCTATGTAAAAAAGTTTTATTATAAAAAAATATGGCATGTAATATAAACAATTTCAAGCTTTTAGAGCAAAAAAAAAAAAGCCTCGACTGATTTTTTAAAAATAATTAAATAAAACTTCGTATGTTATGTATCTAACAACTTAGTTTTGAAAAAAATAACATGTAGTGTTACATATGTAACGACTTTGTTAATTTTTTTTTAAATCCACTAGGCGTTTCAAACTATGTATATTATAAGTTCAAGTTTACTTTTTAAAAAGTGCTTTTACATTATGTTAAATAGTTTTTATGGCTTTTTAAACTCAAGGAGGTTTTCTATATATATTTACCTTACATATACACACACAATAAATATCATGTGAACATAGGGAATCACTATATAGTTATTCCTCACAACTATCATTTTATACACTTGTCTTCCTAGTACAAATCTTAGCACACTCTGTGCTAGGGATGAGCTCGGGACGGGATCGGTATCGCACCGATCCCGAAAATTCTCATAAAACTGATCCCGAATCTGATACCAAATATACCGGTTCGGTATCAGTATCGGTACCGGTACGGGATCAGGACTTTCGGGATAATACCGACTAATACCAGAAAACAAGACCAGCTTCTAGGGTGGACGATATGGAGGACGGACGGGATTGGTTGTCATGTTGGTTGTTCTCACTTTAGCTCATATGATCCCGTTACTGCTCAACTTTAAAGACATTTTTATGGTCAACCGAAAACAAAACGTGTTTCTTGATGCATAACAACGGCTTCCTTTTACATATCAACAAGGTTTTGGTTTGGGTTATTACAATGATTGCCTTCCTTTCATATATTTGTTTGCTACCACTTACTATTCAATCATGTGGGATGTTGTCAATGTCATATATTGTGGCAGGATGCTTTGTGTTCTCATGACATACGTGTAACATTGATTCAGAGGTCGATCCGTGTTACCAAAGAGGTTTAATGACGAAGTTTGTATCAGAAAGTACCTGTTAGTACTCAAGAAAAACATGTTTTCTAAGTCTTTTCTGGCTTTGATGTTGATGTTTTTGCTTTACATGTAAATAGAATTCGGTAGAATATATATACATATATAGAATTCAGTATTTTTTTGGTATTACTGCTTAATACCGATCTCGAAATTTCTTAAATGTTGGTACCGATACGGATACCCCTCGGTATGGTATGGTACGGTGTCAGTTCGAGATCGGTATTCGGCCTTATATGCTCATCCCTACTCTATGCTAGATTATAGTTACATTGGCTCTAATCGTTATGCTCACCTCAACAACAATAAGGTTGGGCGGTATGAGGTAACGACCCCTCCACCTTAACTGAATAACGCCCCCACCCTTGTTTCTTGGCCATTAAAGGAGATGTGTCATTGAAGGCATGTGAACACAATAACAAAGGAAAACATGATAAAATGGGGCCCACTTGTTTAACTTGTGAATTGTTATTGTTGTTTGTGACGATCTGTTGCTTTTTTTTTGTTGTTAGGAAAACGAAGAAGGATGAAGAAGGAGTTGGAGGTTTAAAAATAATTTAAGGGTTATTTTATGGGCTAAAAAGGATTGTATTTTTGTTTTGGTAAAGTTTTTTTTATTTAATTTTATTAATGATGTTTAAATTTTAAAAAACAAACTAGATTTAAAAAATAATAATAATAAAATTTAAATTAAAAATAAGTAAATAAATGTTTGAGTAATGTTTGAGGTTTTTTTTTCCCATTGTCGGGGTGTTATCAGAAGGTGACAATCAAGGGGTATGAAGGCATGTATTATGCACATGAGAGATAAAAAGATTTTTGAATAGAAATCAATGGGGAGCTAGCCTGACAAAGTGTCATATGTTATACCCGTTTTCTTTTATTATATGATTTCTTCATGCAATGGATAAACAATACGGGAGAAAATGACTATTTGAGAAGTATAAGCGGAATTTTTGTCCTTGTTTCAATATAAAACTAAAAATGGAGCAAACAATTTAAATAATACTAATTAGCAAAGCAATTGTGCAATGCTTGGTTGTAGTGAGTTGTACTTTGTGCTTTATAGGTGTTATGTGCATTGCTCGGTTGTACGATGTGCATTGAAGGTTGTTTTGGGAGTCTTTCAATAAAGTTTTGGTTTGATGCAGTTGTGGATTGTACATCCTGCTTTGGGTGTGAACTTCCTGTTCGGTCCTTTACACGTGGAGCTTTCTCCTCACTTCACCCTCTCTCTCCTTTCCATGTTCTATTTGGGTGAGTACTCGTCACCATTTTGGCGGGTGCACCACATTATCGTGAAGATCGAGTGACGGTGATCATGGTGGTGGTAGTTGTTTGCACGGAAGCAAGGCGGTGGTGGTTCCACCTGAACTCTACATGTCTAATAAACCAAGAGAGGGACAGAGAGATAAAAGAGAAGACAGAAGGTGATGATGGTGTTGCCAGTTGTGGGTGTGATGGCGACAATGGTGGTTCCGGCTATCCGAGGTAACGACGGTTGTGTAAGTGGTGGAAGGTGATGAATACGATGTCTTAAGGTTTCAAATGTGGTGTTGGTAAAGAACATGGTGATGACGGTGGTTTCGGTGAAGGACTGTTGTAACACCCCAACTGATGGCGGAAACATCGAGGTGTCACGTAGTGACGATTGTTTAGTAGCTTATGGTACTAAAGTGTAAATTTGAGTACATTGAATTAAATAGTTTATTAAATTGAAAGGAAAATTACAGAATACAATAATTCTAAAGCCTAACTAAAATACAATAAAGTCAAAGCTTAAATATAAATCCAAAGCTTAAAACAAACGTCTCAAAACAACCTGAAACATTAGTATAGGTAAATACCAAAATCTCCGTCAAAACCAACCTAACCAGTTCGTCAACACTACATATTTTCAAAAATTATACACTTATAATTATTAAACATTTAGTTTTTTAATTTATTTTTGTATAATAATAATAATAATAATAATAATAATAATAATAATAATAATAATCTATACATATAATAAACCAAAGCCATTTTAATGACATGTCACTCAAAGAGGCATTCTCTTCATTGAGTGTGCCATGTGTCATCCCATGTGTCATTGAGATATTTTAGGAAAAAAATAATTTAAAAACAAAATTGGATTTTTCACCCTCATGCTTCCTCCTATAATTTTTAAACGTTAATATTTTTAATATACAAGATTTTTTAAAGAAAAATTTTACACCAAATTAACGAGCGTTTTATTATCTTTCCAACGAGTACCATAGTGCTATATAAAAAACGAAGAATTTTTTTTGTGGGTTTTTGTTCATACAGGGTAAAAAACACAAAGTGTTCAGGTAAATCATTATTCATGTATCGGCAAGTCACTAATTATGTTCAAATCAGTAAATATGAATATTTTTTTTCCAACCAGAGCCGAATAGGTTAATAAAGTTATACGTTGTTTTAAGTTAGGTATCAATATTAGTATGTTAGAGTTGTACATTTGTTTAGTCTTTAGGATAGATGTTAATATTAGAGTTACATTAAAGTTCTACATTATTTTAGGTTAGATGTTAGCATTGAAGTTGTACATTATTAATTTGCTTTAGGTTAGATATTAATATTAAAGTTATACATCAGTCTATTTCATATGTAAAATTGATGTATCATATTAAATTTCTCAACCCGGGACGCTCCCGGGGGTATAATCTAGTCTATACATATAATAAACCAAAGCCATTTTAATGACATGGCATTCAAAGATGCATTCTCTTTCTTGAGTGTGCCATGTGTCATCCAATGTGGCATTGAGATATTTTAGGAAAAAAATATAAAAACAAAAATTTGATTTTTCTCTCTTATCTCTTATATTTCCTCCCATAAATTTTAAACGTTAATATCTTTTATATACGAGATTTTATAAAGATAAAAAATACGCCAAATTAACGAGCGTTTTATTATCTTTCCAACGAGTACCATAGTGTTATATAAAAAACGGAGAAAAAAAAACGACTATTTTTTTTGTAGGGTTCTGTTCATACAGGAAAAAAAACACAAAGTGTTCAGGTAAATCATTAATCATGTATAAGCAAGTCACTAATTATGTTTCGGTAAATATGAATTCTATTTTCAACATGCGTTAGCATTGGAGTTATAAATTGTTTTAGGTTAGATAATAATATTAAAGTTATACATTGTTTAAGGTTAGGCGTTAACATTGGAGATACATTTTTAATTGTTTTAGGTTAGGTGCTACCCGAAGCTTTCTTGCATGTAACTGTAAAGCGCATCATTCTATTTTATATGTAAGCTTAATATGTCATATTAGATTTCTCAACCCCGGGAGGTTCCCGGGGTATAATCTAGTAAATAAATAAATAAATAAAAAATAATAAAAAAAGAGGAGAAATAGGAGAGGCGTGGGCGAGTGGGAGGGTTTTCGAAAGCTTCATATATCTCTTCTTCTTCTTCTACTTCCATCATATCTCCATTAACACTTAATACCACCTGCGTCTAACTGTAACCCTAGGGTTTCACCAACACCATCCCTACACCAACACTCATTAACCGACCACACAACACCTTTAGATCTATAAACAATCACCAACCATGGCCACTAAAGCCACTACCAACGGCGGAGGAGTCCAAGGAATACCGGCGGCCTCTCGGAAGATGGTACAGAGTCTCAAGGAGATTGTAAACGGTGTTTCCGATGCTGAGATCTACGCCGCTCTTAAGGACTGTAATATGGACCCTAATGAAGCCGTTAATCGTCTCCTCACTCAAGGTTTTCTTATATGCCTTTTTATTTGCCCTAATTTAACGATGATTTCGACGTAATTATTTACGTTTTGTTAGGGATGGTAACTGAGACGGTTGTTGGATAAGATATGGTGTTAAATATTAGGTTATGTTGGACTTTTATGCAGATTGTATGACCTTGTGATAGGTTTTTTATGTGTTTTGACTTTTGAGTGCAATGATATTGTTTTGAGTACACGTGAGTGATTCACAATTTCACATGGAATTTGTTTTTTGTAATCTTGAAAAATTAATAGTTTATAACGACTTGTAGTACAAGCTATGAGAGTTGTATTGAGTTTAAGAATTGGAGTTGTTTGATTTGTTAGAACTCAGGGACAAAGCTATGGGACAAATTAGTAGTTTATCTCATTGCGGTTGTTTGAGCGTTGTTTGATCGCGGCTTTACATTAGCTTCTGTTATAGTACTGTGTTTTGTTGTCGGAGCTTTTAAGCATTATAAACTTATAGTAAAACTTTCACGATACCCAGTCTCATGTTTTATAAAGACATATAGTTCTGATTTTGTACCTTTGCGCTTCTGGTGTGACCTTGTAATGTGATCATTATATGGTTTTGAGTACAATGATCTTGTTTTGAGTATACGTGGGCGATCCGCGTGGAGCTTGTTCATTAAAATCCTGTTGTTTTCTTTTGAAACTTTTTCATAATTACTTGTACTACAAGCAATGGCAATTGTATTAAGTTTCGGAATTGGAGGTGTTTGATGTTACAGCTCCGGGAAAAAAAAACACAGCTTGACCATCTGCTGTTGTTTGATTGTGTGTTCACGTTACTTGCTTTCAACATTCTGAAACTAACATCTGTTCTAGCACTGAATTTTGTTGTTGGGTCTTTTTAAGCATTCTTGACTTATAGTAAAGTTTTAAGGATACTCTATCCCATGTTTTGTATAGTTATAGATTAAAACTTTGGTTCTAACACAAAGTTCTGTTTATTTTGTAGATCCTTTTCACGAGGTGAAGAGCAAGCGAGAAAAGAAAAAAGAGGTGTGTGGGTTTGAATATGGGTGCTAAAAGTGATGTGTTAGGGCCTGATATGATCATACGAACTAGAACACGATATGCTTGTTCACGGCTTGACATGAACATAGACTGTTTAACCTGAAAAAAGATGTTTTTTAATTTTATTTTTTTATTTTTATATTTTTATTCTGTGTACTAAGTAGGCATGTTTACAACCAAAACTACAAACGGTATTAAATAGTTAATTTTATACTATAAGATTTAGTAGCCATTTTTCTTTAACTTTTCAAGTTTGGTGTAAAATATCCAAACACTTTTTAAGTTATGGCACACAACACAGTATAGCTAAGCGTGTGTTGGTGTGACCCAAAGTTCACCCGAACTCATTTAGATTCAACCCAAAACCACAAATTTCATGCTAGGGTGTGTCTTGTTAGAAATTCACACCCTTAGGTTTGAATGAGGCGCAAAATCTATCTGGTTCCACTCTTTTATATAACCAAATTTATTTTTAGCCACACTGTTTTTGCATTTATACTCTTTTTGTCACCTGTTTGTGTAAATCTTTCTTGTACTCATGGTTCATGGTTTTTTTTGTATACAATGAATTCCAAAATTTTCAATGTAAAGATAGCTGGGCTGTCTTGCGCACTGTTTTCAGCTGTTCAATGTCTCCACTCTCTACATTATATCAAATCTTTTGGTATAAATAGTTATATTGTGTCTTCATTTGCATCAGTCTAAGGATACAACAGAATCCAGGCCTCGTGGTGGTGGTAGCACTTCCAACCGTGCTGCCAGAAGTGGTACAGATCGTTATGCTGGACGTGGTGGTTCATCACAGTTTAGCTCATCTGGTATATAAGAATGTCACATTTTGGAAATGTCAAAATCGAGTAATTATATCTATATTGTTTCTTACTTGATGCATTTTTATAGAATCTGGTGGCTTACATGGAAAATCTAAGAGGGAAAACGGGACAAGTTCCTACACAATCTCATCTGCACCAGCTTATGGAGCTCCATCATTTAATACAAGTCGAACCCCTTCAACTTTCAGGTACCAGTGTTGCTGAAAGTTGTTGAGACTTTTTTGGTTTTGTTTTTGGCTTTGAAATCTCAGTTGGTATTTATCAATGGTGTCTTGCTACCGCAGTGGTTCTACAGTCTACGAAAATAAAGCGCCGACTTTCAGTGTAGCTAATGGTACTGCAACAGTTCCACAACAACCGCCCTCCGGGTTTCAATCTGCTTGGATGGGTGCGCCTGGTCAAAAGTCAATGGCTGACATTGTGAAAATGGGCAGGCCACAAAACAAAGCTTACAGCACCCCGGTTCCACCTCAGCCTTTATCAACACATTATGACGACTATGCTTCAAAAGCTCCAGAGATGTATCGAGAACATGATGATCATCATGTTTCACATGATGATGACTGGCCAATTTCTGAACAGCCACAAACCGTAGGTGGGCAATCGACAGTAGGGCTTGAGCCACATGTGGAGTCTGAAAATGTGGATTATGAAAGAAGCAACCAATACATTGGTTCTCAGACAGAAGAGGATGAGACGGAAGAGGATGATGCGGAAGACGAAAATGTCTATGAAGATCATACTGCACACCATGTTTCAAGTAGAAGTACACAGGAGGATGCATCTGGCAGTGCACCTATCTATGATAACGATTTGTATAAAAATGTGGATTCCTTTCATCCCAACGACCGTGCTTATGACCACAAGGAAGGTATGTTCTTGGTACCAACATTTTTTTTGCTTAAAAGAAATAATTTTTTTTTGAGAAAAAAAGCTGTTTGTTTTATTATTAGTCTATTAGATGATGGATTCTTTCTATTGGTTTGATTTTCATTTCATATCATTGCCAGGGTTCTTTTTCTGTTTCGTATTATGGAATTGAATTGAGAACTACTGCATATCTTATTCTTATCTCTTTAATTTTCTTCGATCATGTCTTTCTAAACAGCTCAGAACTATACTTAAATTACTTGTTTTGATAAGAACTGTAAATCATATCTTTTTATCATGTACCCATATCTTATTCTTATCTCTTTAATTTTCTTCGATCAGGTCTTTCTAAACAGCTCATAACTATACTTAAATTACTTGTTTTTATAAGAACTGTAAATCATATCTTTTTATCATGTACTAATTTGAGGTTTTGATGAGCTTTTATAATGTTCATTTTTTTAATTTAAATAAAAAATAATTAAGATTCTATGCATTAAGTAATTTTCTCTTTGTATAATTACAAATAATTCATTCCATTTTTACACGCCAACCAAAACATGCAACTGGAATGCAATGAACCTTGCACTACTATAGTTTTTCTGTGTTACTGTCTCTTTCCGTTTCACCCAACTAAACAGGCATTTAGTCTTTTTTCTCCCCTTTTTACGTTCTTAGTAGAGTGCTTATGGTACCTGGTTTTGTTTTAATAGTAAATTCGTTCATTTTAGTTGAACAAGGAGATGCCTCAGCGTCTGCAGTGAGTGCAAACATGCAGCAGCTTAATATACAAGAAGAAAGACACTTGGAAGAACCCGAAGATGATGTTCCTTCTGTAGTAATTCCAAATCACCTTCAAGTTCAAACTGCTGATTGCTCACATTTGAGTTTTGGGAGCTTTTGTTCTACAATGAATCCCGGGTTTTCTGAACCTTTTGCATCTAGGCAGTTAAGAAACAAATTAGAAGACACACCTGCTGAGGTGGAATCTTCATCTGTCGGGCCTTCTGAAACTAGGTACAGACTTCCAAGTTCCAACTAATATCACCGGTGCATTATGGGCGGGTGGGTTGGGAAAGTGGCCCAGAAATGCCGAATCAAAACATTTAAGCTTTTTATACATGTTCAAATGGCTCGAGTCAGGATGATCTGGAATCAATTTATGTTCAAAATTGATTAACTTTATATATATAATTAGCGTGCTTAATGTGATTACAACACTTTAATCACTATTTTGCAAGTGATTGGTAAAACATAACCCATCTCTCCACATTAATCTATATTCTTTTGGATTCTATCGGGTAATTATATTTAATATCTTTTGGCAGAAATTCTGAGTATTTTGGTGATGAATCTTTAATAACACCGGAGAACAATCCAGTTCTTCGAACGGGGCCAAGTTCTGGGAATTATGATTTACCTTCTGCTTCACAAAGAGAGGTTTTGAAGCACGAAAGTCCTGAGGCAACACATGGGAATCAATATGGCTTTCCTTCAGCTACACCTGGATCTGGTTATTCATTTGATAGCACCCAACTGTTGAACCCGGGGTTTCCTCAATCTCAGACATCTACACAGTTGCCAAACACCGCTCCCTTCTCAAATGTTATGGTACGGTTATATAACTATCATTATCTCTTTTATGCCTTTTCTTATAGCTTTATTGCAATAGAGTTCAATAGTATGCAAATGAAGCTTATGGCTTCAATCCCGACACTTTAGGCGAATCTGCGCGTTTGAACTGATTGTTTGGTTATAGTGATCAATGTAATAAAAAGTTTCAATTTGCCAAAAATCAGACATCTTATTACCTGACTATGTACTAATGCCTGTTTTATTAGGTCTAATTATCTTATTCTTAATTTCTTATTCATTATTACATATTTTAACTCAAGATGCATATACAAAACCCCCAAGTATGTTATAGTGATTTATGTTATTTTTATTGAGGTACAATGTGTGAAACAAAAAATGTTGTCCTGCTTTTAAAAAAATGACATGTAAATCTTTCAATCTTATGTTTTTTTTTTCTCTTTTTGAAATTTGCAGCAGGCTGCATATACAAACTCGTTACCGAACACACTAGCAGCAAATGGTCATCCTGGCAGAGAACCTGATCTTTCATACTCACCGTTTCCTGTTAGTCAATCAATGGCTACTAAATATGGTAACTCAGCATCTTCCATTAGCGGTTCAACAATTTCTATGACGGAGGTATTGTAATGAATCTGACATGCTTTTGTTCATATATATGGATTAAGATATAATGATATATACTAAATCCTGACAATTTTAGTTGTAGAATTTAAGCTTCTCTGTGCATGAACGGTATTGTTTTTTTTGCACATTGTGGCTAATTTACCATATTGTCCATCCAGGCTTTAAAGACTGGTGTTTTCTCATCATCTCAACCAACACAACAGACTCCACCTGGCAATACCATGCCTACCGGGCCTACTCTTCCACACCACCTTGTGCACCCATACTCTCAACCCACTCTACCGTTGAGCCCGTTTGCAAACATGATTGGCTATCCATTCTTGCCTCAAAGTTATACATACATGCCATCTGGCTTTCAGCAAGCATTTGCTGGCAATAGCACTTATCATCAACAGCTGGCAGCCATGCTCCCTCAATACAAAAACAGCGTTTCTGTCAGTAGTTTGCCTCAGTCTGCAGCTGTCCCTTCCGGTTATGGTTCGTTTGGTAATTCTACAGCAGTTCCGGGAAATTATCAAGTTAATCAACCTGCGGGACCTGCTGGGTCCACCTTAAGTTATGATGATGTGTTGAATGCCCATTATAAAGATAACAGTCAGTTGCTCTCTCTCCAACAGGTATAATCCTCTTTTACGTTTTGTTAAGTACATATAAAATAAGAAAACAGAAAGTAAATGGGTTGGAAGTCGCCAAAAGTATGTTATTATTACGTTAAATTAAGTCAATTATTTTAAATCTTGATTGTTACTGAAATAATGTCATATTTGTAGTCATTATAACCCCAAGTTATTATAATCTTGTGCTGAAAGTCTCCAAAAAGTTTGTTATTGAAATGATATTATATGTGTTACCCTTTTTGACATAAAAAGTTTACCTGGACCAAAGTTGCGTTTTTTACATGTTATCCAACTTACACTGCATATGAATATATTGCCTTTCATAGTTTTCTGTTATTTTATATAATGAGAAAGTCTTATTGATTTGTCATATATGTTTTCTTGGAATGTTCTTCAGAACGAGAACCCGGCAATGTGGGTTCAAGGAGCAGGTTCGAGAACAATGTCAGCTGTGCCAGGCAGTACATATTATGGGTTTCAGGGTCAAAGCCAGCAAGCAAGTGGGTTCAGGCAGGGTCAACAGCAGCAGCAGCAGCCTTCACAGAGTTATGGTGGGGCCGCTCTTAACTACCCTAATTACTATCATTCACAGACGGGAATCACTCAGGAACATCAACTACAGCAAAACCCTAGGGACGGGTCGCTTGTTGGTGGGTCCCAAGGCCAACCAAAACCTCAGCAGCAGTCACAGCAGCTATGGCAAAACAGCTACTAACCGGTTCATACCTGACTCGAGTTTTTCAGGGTTTTGGTTCATACCTGGATGCTGCTGCACTGTGTCTTGAGAGAAGCTGTATTCTACTACTAGTGTTTTATGGTCTTGCTTCTCGGTTAGTCTGTAGGAACGTTCACGCGTGCTAATTTTTTGTTAATTTTTGACTTTTTATTTATTTATTGTTCGTTGCTGCTTGGGTTGTCTTTTTTTTTTTCTTTTCTTATGGGTGTTAATTCCTCTTTCGTCTTCAAGTAATCTATAGTTTTTTTTTTTTTTTTGATGATGAAGTTTTTAACCTGGTTTTAATGTTGTCTGTCCTTGGGCTTTAGAAATGGTAACAACTCATCTTCTTGTTCACTCTTAAAATTGCATATGGGTTGTTGCTGTTGCTGAGCTAAACAATAAGGCCCCTTTTGTAAATCTTTTTACTTCCATCATTTCTAACTAAGGTGGGGTTGCCCTATAAGTTTGGTAAAACACATGGACAGGTCGTGTTGTGTAACAAATAGTGGTGGTGGTACAGCCAAATGGGTTCGGGTCAAAATACTATTTGTTTTTAGGCAAATATTTGTGCTGTTTTATGGCAAATAGCTGTCACCAGCGATAGTGGTGGCGGTGGTGTGCTCCTAGTCTCGCCAGACAAGACAACAAGATCTAGGTTTTAACTATGTTCTACTAGTTTGGTTTGGAATTAATTTGACCCAAACCAGATCATGCGTTAGACATATATACAAATTTATCTTTATATGAGAAGGCATAAGCATAAGATTATGATGTTTTACGTTTGAAATTACAGAACATCAGTTTAATTACGTTTTTGAAAACAAGGTTGAATCTAAACTTAAATCAAGAATCCAAATAAATATAGTCGATTTGTTAAACTTTTGTCACGCCTAATCAAGAATATTGTCGATATGTTAAACTTTTGTCACGCCTAATCAAGAATATAGTCGATATGTTTAACTTTTGTCACGCCCAGAAAGGCTTCACTTTTCTATGTCGAGACCAAGTCTAGGGGCACACCTCTAGTTAGGTCTGATGAGGCTGGCTATATTATAAATTTTCCTATTACATAACCACCACTCGGAAAGATAGTCCTATGTTGACCCATACACATGTCGAGTGTTTTTTTTGCAAATTTTACGAGGATTGTTATCATGGTCATGCAAAATCTTGTATAAAAGCTTACAAGAAATATGATAATATGCCCTACAGCAAATGGTGATTATCAGATCAAAAGCCTACGTTCATGTCTTAACTTTCAGAAAAAAAAAAAAAAAAAACAAAAACAAACGCATCAGACACTAATGTCCGAAATGCTCCCATTGGCGGCAGAACTGAATCTCAAATCAAGAAACTGGGCTTGCTTGACTCCAAACTGTATCTTCATCATCATCATACACTGATTAAGAAATTTGATTAATTCAAAGTCAGAAACTTGGTGGTCCGTCCTTTTATAGCCTTTTCAGTAATTAACAAATATAAAGACCCAATTGTTTTTTATCTGGTTCGGTAAGTTTATCACCTGAGGAGAGATCTTGTAAGATGTTCACGTGCAGTTGCCAATGCTTGACTTATCGTCTGCAAAGATGAATCAAAATGTTAAAATATCGAGTAGTGAGATAAATGCATATTTATTTGTTTTGGTACGTTTGCGCGCGCATATGTTGTTTATTTATTTATTGGGGGGGGGGGGGGGGGGGGGTACCTGTTCGGAGAGAGGAGCTCCAGAGTCCATACTGTGGGCTGCAACCTTTCCAGCAATGACATTTGCATCCGTTTCCAGGATGATTCTGCAAATTACAGCAGACGTAAATTTAGGAGTAGAATTAGTGGATGTCTAAGTTAGCCATTCTAAAAAGAAGTGGGTAGGTGATGATAAATCTGTTTTCTGCTAACTGTAAAGGTCTTCATACAATAACACGATAGTTGAAGTATCAAGTATAATAACGAATACAAAACATATTTAGTTAAGATGTAGCTTACCCGCCATCAACAATTTCATCAAGACACAATAAAATGAGATCTAAATTCTCAAGTGCCTCTTTCTTGTCCACATTGTCCCTGGAACATATGATTAACAGAGAATAATATTGATGTTCTGTAAAATAAAAGGCTAATGAAGTAACGGGATAAGTTGATACGCTAATCTATTGCAAACTACCTAAGCAAAAGCCCAACCGCATCAAAGAAACCTTGGAGAACTGTGGATATGATGAGCTCGTTTTCATCATCACCTCCAGTAACAAAAAAGTGAAGATCTTGAGCAAACTTGTAGATAACAATGTTGTTGTCAAACATTGTTATCTCAGCTGCACAGAGGGGGCATATACATGTTATATAACTATTTATAAGTTATAACTAATACCACGGAGGGACTGCTAGACAACATAATGCACTTGTACATAGTGCATGGACGATAATCAGAGTTAGAAAGAGAAAGAAAGAGAGACGGACACATAACCGTCTTGTGTATCAAATACAATCTCTCTGACATATTATTGGTTCTGAAATGAACGCCTCTCTATAAGTATTTATGATCAAATATGCTAAATAACTGTTTAACAGGTATAGTCTTAGTTAAGATCAACATCAATGAGAAAAAAAATACAGCATATACGCTACAAGTACATACAGAAACGCTACAAGCACATACAGAAACAAAGGGTTTCAAAGAATATACCTTCTGCGCGTGCATTTGTCTTCTGAGTCTTGGTAAACACAGCCTTTTCAAATGCTTCTTTAGAACTATTAGTTGGCCAATCATCTGAATAGTACTTCACAGCTACGCGGTTGCCTTCTGAATCCAAAAGCAAAATATTCTTCACAGAAGGGCAAAACTCCTACATACAAATATACAATAAGCATCAAACATATATACATACTAACTTTCTTTAATGCTTATTTCAATCATCTAAAATATGAATACTTCAGGCAGCAGAAGTATGCAGCTCAAAGATGGTTGGCACAATCTATCTAATGTTCTTTCCTATTATTGATGCTAAGACTACGAGTCTATGTCTTATATCACAAAACATAAGAGCAATGTCACATATACCATTTCAAAGTTCTACATTTTGCAACAACGTAATCTGTAAGCATTTAAACCATGAAATGAGCATGTCACTAAAACCTAACATATGTCATTCCCCAATAATTGCCTCCACCCTCTGCAACATCAGGAAAATAGACCTGAAATTCGCTTTGACAATGCCATTATCAAAATCGAAAAGAACCAGCAACTGAATTTAGTACAATTAATATTTTATTTAAATTCTAGTTCACCTATAATACTTTAAGACTTAAAGAGGCAGAAGAAGCGTGCAGCACACAGATGGTTGACACAACTTATCTAATGTTCTTTAACCCTAGTCCCTAATCATGGTGCATTCTACTTTGGGTATTGGTCTTACATATAGCTGGAGAAACTATACGAGTCTATGTCCCGTATCACAAAAGATTCATAGCAATATCACATATATCACTTCAAAGTTCTACATTTTGGCTTTGCAACCTTGGTTTTACACTTTTACGATGCACTCATCAGGAGTGCATAATGCGTGATGCACACGATTCGATGGTCAGATCAGATCACATCAACTGCAGCAATGCAAGTCCATGACGCACATGTTATGCAATTTAACAAGATCTGATGTGTGATGTGGTCTGATGCGACACATTGTACAGTTAACCTGACATTTGAACAGCTTAGACCATCAATTGCAATGTGAAATCGTTTATCAATTTTAAACTAACATGTCTGACCAGAGATGATGAGGATATCCTATATTTTAGTGTTTAATAACAAACGCCTAGCATACGCGATGCACACGCATTGTGCACCACTCATCGGATTTTGGGACCAATGCGCATCTGCGCGCCACACGCATTTTAAACCCAAGTATGCAACAATGAATGATGTAAGCAGATAAAGACTTGTTTCAATTAATACTCAATCAAATCCTAGTTCCTTACAATCCTCTTAGTCCCAAAAATCTTACAACCCTTTTGACAGGATCACAAAAACTGTCCTAATTCACGGATAATAAAGCGGAAAAAATGAAATGAAATAAAATCAAGGAATTATAGATGATAATAAGCGTAATGTATGAAATAGATCTGATTGTTGACTTACCATTGGATTGGATGAAGATTTATTTCTAGGGTTTACTTTTATGGAGCGGATTCAGATATGAAATAGATGTGCGACTGATTACAAAGGTTGGGTCTTGTAAATGAGAACACGGAAGACCACTAAACTCCAACCAAGGGCTGTCCAAAAAGCTCGTGGCTCGCAGTTTTTTTGGATTTAGCTCGAAAAAAGCTCGTTCGATATGGTTAGGTTTGAAACTGAGCCGAGCCGGCTCGGATCGGCTAGAAAGTGAGCCAAACTTGGCTCGGTTCGTAACGAGCCGAGCTGGCTCTGTTTGGATCGGATAGTTCTAATTTTTAATATATATATTTTTTATATACATATAATATACTGTAAAAATGCTAAAAAATATGAGAAACATGTTACAAATTTAATATTTGATAATAATAGCATGAAGATTGTGTGTTTGGGATTGAAGTTACAGCTAATCAACTTATTTAAAAAACCATAGCATGATGATAATTGTCCAAGTACTCAAGTTATCAAACTCAATACTGCTTTTGATTTCAAAGATGTCAGTATTTTAGGAGTTCAATTAGACACTTATTGCATATTTAGGGGGTTGATTTGCATGTTAATAAACTTAAACTGTATTCTGTTGAAATTTGATTATTACTTTGTATTTGCTTGAACGTGATTTTAGCTTGTAATGTATTAGGTTGAACTTATTTTAAATGTGTTATTTTTAATTATTGAATAATATTTTAGACTATTGAATTTTGAAAGCCATTTTTCTTTTTTCTTTTTAAATTTGAGAACACCTATATTTCGTGCGAACTACGAGAACGCTATCTAAAACAATTCAAATTTAAAATTTCTTTTTACACTTGTCTTTATTACTAAAATACAATCTAAAAACACAATTTACGCTTAAAAATTCAAACGTATACAAAAATAAATTATTTTTACACATGTGTAAATTTGTTGTTTATACATGTGTAAACTGTTTCATTTACACATGTATAAAACGTTAATTTGAAACTGTTTATGGAATAAAAGATGAATTATTTGAAAAAAAATTCATTTATTAATGTTGTATTTTGATTATAATGAGGTTTGTATTAAAATAATTTGATTTATTATTTGAAAAAAAATTCATTTATTAATGTTGTATTTTAATTATAATGAGGTTTGTATAAAAAAAATTTGATTTTGATTGATTTTTTTACTTGTTCTCACGATATTTAGCGTCATCAAGATAACCCTCCCATATATATATATATATATATATATATATATATATATATATATATATATATATATATATATATATATATATATATAGGGTGTGGATAATATGGAAACCCCATCTTTTGGAAAAACCTTGTAAACTCTCTTATGACCATTGATCAAGCTTGATCAAGGGCCCTCATTTAATTCTATATAATAATATAAAGCAAGTTCTAATTGTGTGGCTGATAATGATACCAAGGGCAATAGAGTCATTACCCACCCACATGTCTGTGTAACTGACATGCATATCTTGTCACTCTCTCCCCCTCCTCTCATCAAAACCAATTCAAAAAACAAAAAACACACTCTCTTCAATAATCCAGTCCCTCTCTCTCGTAACCACCTTCTTCCCCCCTTTCTATTACACATCCAACAAAAATTTCCAGAAACAACAAAAAGGAAGATGAAATCCTCTAGCCTGTCTCCTCTCTGGTGCCGACGATGACGGGAAAGGAAGAAATCTTCAAAAAAAAAAAAAAAATCATCAAAAAGGTGTGTAAATCCTTATTAGTATATCAAGATTGTTAGGGTTTGTTATATTATTAGATATTGTTACATTACACCACTTACAGTGTATGATTATTTTATTCAGGAATAAAAAACGATCTGATCATAATGTAGTTGTTGTGTCTGATGGCTCTACACATGGAAGGGGTGTTTTAGAGGATCAGGGCCCATCTCAGTCTCCCCATACAGAAACGAAACGTACATTAGGTATGAAAACCCTTATTGGTAAAAACAATAGACATTTTGAAAAAATGTTATAATCTGATGTTGTTCTTGTTTACTATTTGGAAGAGTATGATTCTGACACCACTACAAGTGCATTAAAGAAGAAAAGGATAGGTAATATATTATTGATGGGTTTTTTTTCCTTTTTTTTATTTATGTATGGTAAAGATATTAATGTGTTTTGTTGTGCTGGTTGATGTTTTTGATATGTATAAAGGGGGCATTGCAAAGGAAACAGTTGGGCCAACAAATGCTAGTACATCCAGAAAGCATAAAGGTTTGTTTTGTTTGTTAACATATGGATACATTTTATTATTTGGTCCTACATTTTGATTATGACACCTGTTTGTGTGAAGGCAAAGAATCAGTAATTGTGGTCAGCAGCAGGACACATGAGAAAAAGCCTAAAGGTACCCGTCGCTTTCTACATATTAACATGTGTTAGCTAATGGTATTAGGCAGGGCCTGGCCTGTGAATTTTTTGACTGAATCGTCCACGTGTTGCAGCTAGGACAAGGGGGGCTGTCACAGAGTCTACAAGCGGGTCAGTTATGGTCACCCGGTCTGGGTCGAGGGTAGTTGAAAGTTCCACGCCGCCAGATGTGAAGAAAACTGGTTCCGCCGTTAAGCGAAAAAGGTCTAAAAATGTGGATAGGCAGGCGATTGAACCCGGGAAAAAACGCAAAAGGTCAAAAAAGAATGAATGGAATGGAATACAGACTAGGTCGTCGCCCATTCAATTTGCTAGGTGCGTGGAGGTGTTAAGCGAAGAACAACGATTGGTTGTGAAGGAATTGGGGTTTGGGAGGTTGTTAAACTTTAAGATGGACGGTATACCATCCAAGTTAGGGCATTATGTGGTTGATAATTTCAACCCTGATACGCTGGAGATGACATTCACATGCGGGAGAATTATTATAGATGAAAAAGTGGTTGAGAGGATACTTGGCATTCCACGTGGAGGGGTTCCATTCAACTCATTTGACCGGTTGCCAAAGTATGACGAAGGAGTAGCAAAATGGCGTAAGAGGTACCCGGACAACAAGTACGTTGCGCCAAAACAGATGGTGGATATGATCCAGAATGAGTCTGAAGGAGCTGACAGCTTTGAGTTTCGTCTAGATTTTCTGATGTGCTTCTATGCTGTGATGGTTGAATGCCACAAACAAGGTAGTTTGAAGGATTCAACAGTTGAGTATTTAAGGGATACTGTGGATTTTGCAAAGGTGGATTGGTGTAGCATCTTAGTGGACAAGTTGAGGACTTGCAAAAATGGATGGAATAGAGATTCCCAACAGACACCATTTGCTGGGCCCCTCGCATTGCTGACGGTAACCATGTTCATTAAAAAACCTTTAAACTGATTTTACGTTTTATGAATTTATAACATGTGTTACTGTATTGACTAACATCTGTTAACCTGCAGCTTGTGTATGTGGATTGCGTTACATGCAAAGGGATTGACGTTGATGATTCAGTATATCCAATGACATTTTGGAATTTCCAACGTCTGAGAGACAGGGAAAAGCTAGAAATAAAAAAATGGTGGGTTTGGAACAGGTAGCTTCAAGGGTTTGTCGGTGTGTGAAAGCGTGCATACTGGAACAGACGAAAAGAGCATTCAGGTTTTTAGAACTTGTTTACGTAAAAAGTTTTTTTATAGTATGATATTTGTTCATAGGAATTCATGCTTTAGTCTGATATTTACACCCCTTCCCCCTGCTTTACAGGAAAAGGTGATGGCAGTTGACAAGTTAGTGGATCTTGTTGTGAAGACAAAGAAACGTATTGAGACGTCAATTGGCAAGTTATATGATGAGTATCCCGATAGGGCAGATGTCGTTGCAGTCAGAGCGAAGTATGAGAGTGTGACGGAGGAGTTACCCAAGTGGAAGAATAAAGAAGTTGGAGCCCGCGATACAGTATCATGCAGCATAGCAGGTGTAATGAAAGATTTGGCAGAAATGCCGGTAGATAAAGATGGCGCCAAATAGGTTGCATCAGACATTCCTGCCGTTCAAGAGGTTGCATCAACCAATCCTGGTAACTGGCTGCGAATTTGATTAACGTTGACAATAAAAAAACATAGTCTGATGTCTGTGCATGGCGTCACAACCCAAAATACAGGTCCTGCGGTAGAATTTGACGTTATTGATGGACTGGATGACTTAAACACAGGGACGCAGAAGTCGCCGTTAACGACACCTATGCAGGTTCGTACGAAAACTGTGCTTGGCAATGATGGCGTTAGCGATGCTATTCCGGTGGACGGCCAATACCGAAAGATACTGCATGAGGTTGAGAAACGCAAGTTGGTCGACATAGTTTTGGATATTGATAAGGCAGTGCCCGGTTGGATGAGCGGTGAGGAAGTGGACCCTGTGGTGCCCATTGTCGATGTACACAGCAAGGGTGATGGTCAGTTGTTAAAAAAATATGTAGCACTCTTGTATTATTTTAAAAAAATGTATTTAGGTGGTAGCTAACATGTGTTAATAGTCCTGTTAGTTACACCAAAAATTTTGGGATTGCTAACCTAACCTAACCTAACAATGACATGTATTGTTATTTTTTTTTAAAAGTAGGGAAGGTGTTGGAAGATGACAAGGCTGTTGTGTGTAACACCCCAACCGATGGCGGAAACATCGGGATGTCACGTATTGATGATTGTTCAGTAGCTCATGGTAATACATATGTTTACATAATCCTTTATTACAATATTGAATTACATTAAATGACTTGAATGAAATCTAAAACATCAAATAGCCAAACAAAGCATAAACTTCAATCTGTCTCCTCATGCTAGCTCTAGACTTCAAGCATCGTTATTTCCTGTTGAGTTGTAAAAATGGGGGGGTCAACTAGAAGTTGGTGAGAATACATAAGCCATGTCAAGCAAATAGTTTTAGTATAAAAGTTTAGCAATTCATATGTCTATCGTAAGTTTAAGTCTACATGAATAAACATGATATGTTGAATCGACATAATCAAACCTCCGACTAGTTTAGGTCCATCCGTCATCCACGGTTCACCTTAATAATATGTTGGAACGATAACAATCACCCACGCTACCTATGTAGGAGGTACACTTACCCGGGTGGGATTGTCAATCCAATAGATCTATTATTGAGTATCGCCGGCTTGGCCATAGCTAATGATTATGTAATGTTGAAACTCGTTGAAACTCGTTGAAACTGTTGTTGTTATCTAATTCATGAGGCATTAAAGTTTACAACTAGACATGCATGTAGAATTGCTTAAGTATAATGTTGCAAGTATGAAGAATTGCATAAACATGGTTACGTAAACTCACCTTAGCAAAGTATTAAGTCTCGAGAAATAGAATATGTGTAGCCCCAAAGTTGCCAATTACAAGAGCTTATAATCAAAGCTTCAATTGTAGAAGTAATAGACTATAGAAGAAAGGTATGAGGGAAAGTTTAATCGGATTGAAACAATCGATTTAGAGGTGCAAAGTATAATGGGTCATAGGTGGGTTTTTATACTAGTTTTGGATTCAATTAGCCATTAAAATTGGTCAACACCATAAAGTAAGGTTTTATGATAAATTGACTATTTGACTAAGACTTTGACTAGGACTTTGACTATGACTCAAGGCTTTATTTAAAAAAAAAAAATCTTGTATGTGAAAAAAAAAAGAATTTAGAATCATATTATTATTATTATTTATATACATTTATGTATGTATATAAGTTGTGAGTTAGGATAAATAAAGACTTAGACACATTTGTATAATATTAATGATAAAGGTGTAATAATATATATATATATATATATATATATATATATATATATATATAAGGGCTTTTTATGTATTAAAATTTTGGGAAAAATTTTGCGATGTTACAGTCTCCCCTACTTTTGGAAACTTCGTCCCGAAGTTTATTGAAAACACAGGGTTGAAGGTGATTGGGTAGAAATTAGGACAAGGGTGGTTTGGGAAGTTTCGAGTTAAGGCATGACATAAATTTATAGGTAACAGAATAAACTGTTTCGAATAATTTGGGTAAGAGTTTTGATATGTGTGAGTTTTAAGGGTTGGATTAGGTTCATCTGAAATAGCAAGGAGAATAAGAATCTTAAGTTTTAGGAGTCCTAAAAGGAATGAGTTGATGGACTATTGAAAGCCTAAATGAACTACCAGATAACTAAGGTTTATAATTGGTCAACTACCGAAAACCTTGATAGAATTTCACACTACCTTAACGTACCTGTAAATTCATGATTACGTTCCGGACCGCAATCACCAATTTACCTTACATTAGGGTTTTGTGTCATTCTATAACTCTAGACACACATGTAAAATAATATGATTAACCATGTATCCAAAAAAAGTGTCCAACTGTTGAGCAGGAAAAAGACTTCTACCAGTCAGTGAGTAGGAACCTCTACCGATTGTTGAGCAGGTATGATAGCCTCTACCAGTCGTTGAGCAGGTTGTAGGGCCTCTACCGACTGTTGAGCAGGCATGATGACCTCTACCAATCGTTGAGTAGGTTATTTTGTACTCTACTAACTGTTGAGCAAGTACTTCATCCTCTATCAGTTGTTTGATTAAGTGTACCAATTATTACACACATGAATTGCAAATTGATAATATGTACATGTAAACAATCAAGTATCAAGTATAGCATACGAGTTGTAATAGAGTTGCCCTAGATAAGGTTAATGACTCTAGGTGTGTCTATAGTAAATAGTTTATATTCCATGAATTCTAGTTTCAAATGTTCAAATAAGGCAAATAGTCGAATCCTCATGTATAACTAAGGATTATGTTTAATGCAACACACAATCATGTTTCAATAGTTTGGTTATCATGGGTAACTAGCTCATGTGTGAGAAGGTGAAGGATATGATGAATTTAGTTCTTGAGAGGATGATGAAAAATCTTGAAGCAGAATCAAGGTTGTGAGAGATAGTGAATGTGAAGATAGTTGATAAAGAGTTTATTTTATAGTAAGGAGATTATGTAGCAGTGTAAATTTTGGGGTTTGGATCAAAGGTTATAATCAAGTGTATAAGAAAACATGATTGTGATATATGCCAAATATTGTAAAAATTTGAACAAGTTGAAAATGAGTGAGTGTCGATGGAGAATTTAGATACTAGATATTATTCCTATGGATAAAAAAAAATCTTATTTTCAAAATTGGTTTTATACATAAAGCAAAAGTTGTTAAATAGTACAAGCTAAGTGGGCTTTTGATTAAAATATTCCCGTTAGTTGGAGATTTCAAACATGACATTAGGTTTTGAAGATCAAGGTTCTATTAAGTGATTTTTAATAGTTTAAAGCATTATATAGAAAATTGTTTGTTACGTCAATAAATAAACAATTGAATTTAAGTTCGAGGACATCTTTTGACAAAAAAAAATATACTTTGTAAAGTTACTAGGTAATGAAAATACAACAAGATTTAGAAATCTTTAGTTTGTGCTAAGGTATGAGGTTATAGTTTTTAAAAATAAGTAACATGTAGAGAAATGAAATAATATGATTTGGGTAGGGTGTTGAATATTTAAAAAGTGGCTAAGATGGTAAGGTGAAGTGTGATTGTGAAATCCATAGATGGTTATGAAATGAGATTGATTTAAGCTGTAAAATTTTGAGATTTTAGAGCTTAGTTTAAGGAAAGTGAGTGTAATCATTTATTCATTAATTAAAACGAATAAACGAAAACGTTGACTTATCAAAACTTCTAGATTCTAATAACATAATGAAGACATGCTTTAGCCTATAAGTGAACACTCATCCCGAGAATTCCCAGGTAGGCATCCGGGTCCCTCGTCTGATTGGGATTTATGCGCAATGCCAGTCCTAGACAGAAAACTCAGAATACGGACGTTCACCCTTCCAGATTGCACGTGTTCGTTATTAAAATCTAGAACTTCGACGAGATCTTCAAGGTGGTTCAGGCTAAACCTGAGGATTTGTCCTATTATTCTAAGAGTATATCTTGTGATGGAGAGCACTCTTCTTGTAGGGACTAAAGTAAGGATAAGAAGTATGATAGATAATATAAACAAGTAAGGTTGCAAGTAAAAGGAACAAGTACTGATTAAAATCCTATGGTTATAGACTAGATTATTTTTTTTTTCTAATAACCTAATTCCCTATAACTAAGGCTCTGATACCAATCTGTAACACCCCAACCGATGGCGGAAACATCGGGATGTCACGTATTGATGATTGTTCAGTAGCTCATGGTAATACATATGTTTACATAATCCTTTATTACAATATTGAATTACATTAAATGACTTGAATGAAATCTAAAACATCAAATAGCCAAACAAAGCATAAACTTCAATCTGTCTCCTCATGCTAGCTCTAGACTTCAAGCATCGTTATTTCCTGTTGAGTTGTAAAAATGGGGGGGTCAACTAGAAGTTGGTGAGAATACATAAGCCATGTCAAGCAAATAGTTTTAGTATAAAAGTTTAGCAATTCATATGTCTATCGTAAGTTTAAGTCTACATGAATAAACATGATATGTTGAATCGACATAATCAAATCTCCGACTAGTTTAGGTCCATCCCGTCATCCACGGTTCACCTTAATAATATGTTGGAACGATAACAATCACCCACGCTACCTATGTAGGAGGTACACTTACCCGGGTGGGATTGTCAATCCAATAGATCTATTATTGAGTATCGCCGGCTTGGCCATAGCTAATGATTATGTAATGTTGAAACTCGTTGAAACTCGTTGAAACTGTTGTTGTTATCTAATTCATGAGGCATTAAAGTTTACAACTAGACATGCATGTAGAATTGCTTAAGTATAATGTTGCAAGTATGAAGAATTGCATAAACATGGTTACGTAAACTCACCTTAGCAAAGTATTAAGTCTCGAGAAATAGAATATGTGTAGCCCCAAAGTTGCCAATTACAAGAGCTTATAATCAAAGCTTCAATTGTAGAAGTAATAGACTATAGAAGAAAGGTATGAGGGAAAGTTTAATCGGATTGAAACAATCGATTTAGAGGTGCAAAGTATAATGGGTCATAGGTGGGTTTTTATACTAGTTTTGGATTCAATTAGCCATTAAAATTGGTCAACACCATAAAGTAAGGTTTTATGATAAATTGACTATTTGACTAAGACTTTGACTAGGACTTTGACTATGACTCAAGGCTTTATTTAAAAAAAAAAAAAAATCTTGTATGTGAAAAAAAAAAGAATTTAGAATCATATTATTATTATTATTTATATACATTTATGTATGTATATAAGTTGTGAGTTAGGATAAATAAAGACTTAGACACATTTGTATAATATTAATGATAAAGGTGTAATATATATATATATATATATATATATATATATATATATATATATATATATATAAGGGCTTTTTATGTATTAAAATTTTGGGAAAAATTTTGCGATGTTACATTGTGGATCCCAAAAATCGACCATCGACCATTGATGTCGGGACTAATGTTCATGATAATGACAAAGACGCGGGCTGCTCTACGAGACATGCCGGGCCACCAGTAACAGCAGATATGCAATCAGAGTGGCAAAAATGTAAGTTCTTCGTTTCAAGCATGTGCTAACCTATGTTAATGGTACTTACTAGCATGTGTTAGGCATTGTGCACTTCCCCCTTTTCTCTTAATCCCAAACATGTTAACGTACGGGCTGTTGCTTTTTTTTTCTTGACTAGGCAATCTAACAAATGAGAACACAGCTGCTAACCCTGAAAGTTGTCCATCTGATCTTAGCGCTAGTGCAAGCTTGTCCACGAGACATGCCGCGTTACCAGTAGGCGCAGATATGCGACCAGGGGCGAGCAAAAGTAAGTTCTGCCCTCCCCCATGTAGTAACTTGTGTTAAATGGTAATCCCTAACATGTGTTAGGCCTAGTTCATTTTTCCATTTCTTTTTATTTTTTCAGTGTTTTATGTCCGCGATGCGGTTTCTTTTGACACATATATATGCAACCCAACAGATGAGAAGGCAGGTGCTGACCCAGAAACTTGTCCGACTGATCTTAGCACTACTGCAAACGTCCAACATACCCAGCAACAGTCAACGGACCCGGGGGCGACCAAAAGTAAGTTCTGCCCTCAACCATGTAGTAAATTGTGTTAAATGGTAATCCATAACATGTGTTAGGCCTAGTTCATTTTTCCATTTCTTTTTTTTTGTTTTTTAAGTGTTTTATGTCCGCGATGCGGTTTCTTTTGACACATATATATGCAACCTAACAGATGAGAAGGCAGGTGCTGACCCAAAAGCTTGTCCGACTGATCTTAGCACTGCTGCAAACGTCCAACATACCCAGCCACAGTCAACGGACCCGGGTGCGGTATCGAAAGAAACAAACAGTAAGTTTTCCAAAAGCTTTTTGTCATCGAGATAAGTTTGGATCGTCAACTTAAACCTTTTTCGTAATGACCATGTAGTTTTTTTGGTCAATGCAGATGAGGGTAGCGAAGCAACAGAGTGTTCAGCAAACGCGCCAACGGGTGACACAGCGCCTAATCCAGGTGCGCATGATAAGGTTGGAGCATCGGGCGGGCCATCAGGGGAGGTGCAAGCAGTTCAAACTACGCCGGTTGACGACTACGACATACCTTCTTTTAGTGTTGGGCTGACACAGTTGGAACAGAATGCCTCGGGAATAAGCAATGACGCAGGTGGTCAAGGCATGAATGTTCCTCTCCATGGTATGCTATCTGTTTCATATGTTAGTTTGATTATTTCGTATGTTAGTTTATATGTTTGTTGAATGTGTGCTGAGTGTAACTAACAAACCGTATTTATTTGATAAAAAAACAGCGTGCACATCGTCTGAGAAAGCCGTGGAAACACCCTTGCGTTTCCTGATGGTTTTGCCCACCAGTTCCTTTGACGCCAGTAGTGGCATTTACAATGAATATCACGTTGGGGGTTTGGAAACTCAGGATGATGATGATAATCTAACGTTGGCAGATCGGAAAAGAATGATTGCAGAATTGGACAAGGCGAAGAGAAATCCACTTCGTGAAAGAAGCGTGACGTACGTGCACAAGTCTCCGTTCATCATATGTGGTGTAAACCTGCTGGAGGGTGTGACCAAAGACGACGAAGATGTGTGGAGCTACATATGCATAGATGAAACTTTGATCCATCGGCTGCATGGGACATTTGCCAGGAAAAAAGTTCAATCAGATCTGTAAGTTAGCGTATTAACTTATATAGTGATGCTATCATGTTTTATAACATTGAGAGCACAACTATGTTTGTTGTGGCACAGGGCTGGGAAAGGCAAGCAGCTTGATGCAACGTGTGATGATGATCCTGATACGCTGTCTAGGTAAGTTGCGCATAGTTTGTTTTTATTTAGATTTCCCTCAATAAACGTTAATATCAATATTAAACATGTGTAGGGAGGTGTTGTTTAGAAGTAGTTCTAACGTGGAAGCTACGCGTGGTTTGTTTAAGACGTTGAAGCCAGGTGAGTGGGTTGGTGACGCCATAATCGATTGTTGGGTTGAGGTCCTCAATTATGAAGAAACTTTAAAGTCAGATGACGCGTACCTTCGGCTGTTTATAGGAATCAAAGTTGTGGTAATGAATACTTTAAATTAGTTTGTAATTTATGGTTATGTTGTGAGTATTATATTTACGTATTATGCCTTTCTAAAACTGACAGATTCCATGGATGCTAAATGATAAGCACTGTGATCCCCAAGCAAGACAGCAAAGGTTTGCATCCGGCATGAATGCCGCTATCCCAAGTTACCACAAGTGCACAGATTTCAGGAAATATGACATCATCCAGTTCCCTGTTCTTGAGAGAGGGCATTTCTACTTGTTGATTTTTGAGCTTCGAAATGTAGCGATTATTCTGATTGACAATGATAAGAAGAGAGGCCGTCGTGGGTTCCGAGCAAGCAGCGAATTCAAGAACATGGATGTGCTATATAAATACGTAAGTTTTTTGCCTTTCGCTTGAATGTTTAGGCTTTTTATTATGTTTGTATGTATGGTAAAGATATTTATTATGGGACTAACACATGTAATAACTGCAGAAACACATGTTTGTAAACTTCCTGCTTGAAATTGCGCACCCAAAGGCGAAAGCGGTTGAGGCTGCAGCCATACAACACCTTGATGTGGATTGGGGGACAACAGGGAATGAGACGGACTGTGGCGTGTTTCTGATGCGACATATGGAGAGATACTTGGGGATGCATGTGCCGTTTGAGTGTGACTTCAGTTCACACTGGAAGAAAAAAGGAAGGGGAGGTGAACAGGCTACTCAAAAAGTATGCAACCCACATCATCTGCTCTGATGTTAATACATTGAAGGCGAAGGTTGTTAAGCAAGCGTTGAGGAAGGGTTAGTTTGCATTGTGGGCGCTTGGAGATGGTGGGTGGGGGTTTATTTTGATGCTTGTTGGTTGTAGCTTTAAGACATACACTTTTTATTATCCCCCCCCCCCCCAAAACAATGTTTATTTTGGTAAGCTAGTTGTAGGTTTAATTAGTCTGTACCATGATAACTAAATGTGTTTTGTGACTAACTTATGTAAGATAACTAGTAGTTATGATGGCAAGGGAAGTATGACACCTTTGCCTGTATTACAAAAAAAAGCTTGTGGGTGTACTTTATTGTTATAATACTAAAAAGGTACAAAAAGGAAAAGTTCAAGCTATTTTTAAAGTAAGATAAAATAATGGTCCAAATCTTTTTTGTACTATCACAAGTACACACAATAGCTAATTTAAAAATAAAGTATGACATCTATCACCTTTTTTTAGAGTTGATTTGACACAAAGCTTATTGTCTTTCTACCACATAATAATTTTATTTGATCTTTCCTTCAACTTGTATTTAAAAAATTACAAAAGATGACATCTATCAACTTTTTAATGTGCTTTAATTGTTTTAACCTACCAACCTACCAATTATGAAGAACCACTCTCCTATTAATACAAACACCCTTCTCAAATCTAAAAATACACACACACACACACACACACACACTACAAAAATGGCATCTCCAGCATCGACTCCTCCTCAAAAACGTCAGAAGGTTGGAGACGAAAATAGAAAGCTCACCACAAGAAGTTGCCATGCGTGATGTCGGAAAGGCCATTGTTGAGTACCCTACTCAACAAGTTGGTGATGAACCGAACAAAGACCCAAAAGACACGGGTAATGCTAAAAAACACACCCAGGAATTTGATGAGGTGATGAAGCCGGTTGAAAGCTCGCCCGAGAGCGTGACCTCGGTCACGCCCCGCGCACCTTGCACTTGTAAGGGGTGCCGGGCAGATTTTGTGTGCCCTGGTATAGACGGTGATCATGAGTATTGTGGATGTGCTTTGTGCCCGAACTCCCCGAACACCCTTGCAAGGTGGGCTAGCCATAACCCGTGGGAAGGAGAGGAGACTACTTAACCGTCCGAGTTTAGCTTTGAATCAGAGTATGGCAAGTTTTCCCCGTGATAGGGGAGTATGAATGTGTGTGTTTACACACATTAGTGGCCCGTTGTGTTTCGGTATCCCGCGCATGTCTTTAATAAAAGATCGTGAGGTAGTACCTTTAAATCTATCCGTGTGTAATAGTTTAGTATGCTTTAATGTATGATATCGTGGTGTTTAAGAAGTACTCCCACATGTCCAAAACACTAATTATTTGATGGAATACACGTGCCAGATGTGGTTATATGTGTTAGAGAAAACGTAATGACACATGATAAGCATTATGTTTTGGACCATGCATGTGTTAGTTTAATGGAAACTGACACTTGGTAGCAGTCATCTACACACATTAGTGATGTGGTTATTGATGGATTACACATGTTACTGAAGACCATAATAATTGTGTCCTGGACCCTAGGCATGTGTTAGTGGCATGAAAAATTTACACATGTTAGCAGCCTATGTGAAATATTAGTACACGTGTTAGTGGTTTGGGTTTGTGTGTTAGTCGTGCCATAATAACACATGTTAAGCATTTAGTCACTAATCCATATATGGCAAGTGGTATATGTGTTAGTGAAACCATCATAACACATGTTTGTGACCACACACATGTGTTAGTGACATGGGACTTACAGATGTTAGCAAGCATTTTACACACATTATTGATGGATCACACATGTTAGTGATATGGGACTTACACATGTTATCAATCAGTTACACACATTATTGATGGATTACACATGTTAGCGATGTGTCCACCTATAGTAGTTCTTTATGTCTATTAGTGAAAAACATAATAGCACATGATAAGTTAGTGGGTTTTGAGTTGTACATTTGTGTTTTTGGCCATGTGTGTGTTTGTGGCATGGAACTTACACATGTTAGCAATCATTTACACACATTATATGATGGATTAAACATGTTAGTGATTTGGTTATATGTGTTATTCTCGCCATGGTAACACATGTTAACCATTGTTTTCCTGTTTGTGGTCTGTCAACCATGGCAGTAATGCAGCAGATGGCATATGGTAAAAAAAATAAATAGCCGGAACTTGTAAAAGGCTTCATAATTGGCGCATCATATAATATATATAACGACATCAACATTTGCAAACATGTCCTTTCAAAAACAGCCACCATACATTGAAACATAAAATAAAAAGCATAGATAATAAGTCTACGCACCGCCTAAGAACTTACGTAGCTGCAACAGTAACCGTGTTACGGACATAACAAACTAGTTGTAGGGCCAAAACCAGGAAATGTTATCAAGTACCATAACACGGTCCAAAAAGTGCGTCTTATTTATAAACATACCGCTTAGGCGTAAATGCGTTGCTTAGTCCAAGCTATGGTGGCGCAACAGCCTTGCTACGTGCTTCCTTTGCCTTCTTCATCGCAGCAACCTTCTCGCAGTTTCTTGAGTCATGATCCATCACGTACTTCTTGCACTTGGCACATAAACGGGGGGCCTTCTGGATCTTGGCTGGTTTCTTTAACGCCTTCTCGCCTGTACCACTAATGCGTCTAGTTTTCCCGCGTCCCTTGTTTCGGACCACATCCGGGTTGGCAACAGCCACTTCACAGTCAATGGGTTGACCAATTATGTCTTCGACAATAGCTTCGTCTGACTCCGGCACAGGTGGTGAAAGCGGCTGTTGCGTTAACAAGTTAAGCTTCATCATTCGTAGCTGTTCAGCTAAATCATTAAGTGACTTCTCATTGCTCCTTGCAACGTCCACGCATTCGGTCACTAGTTCAAGGATTTCATTCCTCAGGATCGATTCTGGGTGGCTGTCAACACCGTAACGACTAGAAATTGAGAAAACTCTCTTAGGAAGCACATCACGCATCCACCTCTTTGCAACGTATTTGTCGGGGATACGGTCAACCTTTCGCACCATGTAGACACAGAAAACATGACGGCACAAAAACCCAATACGGATGAAACCCCTGCATGAGCATTCAGCCGTGTGGTCCGATTGATCGAAGCTGACCTGTATTGGTTAACAAAAAAGGCATCAAGAAACTGATCTGAACTTCAGCATAGGAAAATGGTCATACAAATACATGTGTTAGTGTACTTATATTACAAGTTCTTACTAGACAGGAAGCTGCAATTATAGTACAAATTATTACTAACAGAAGGCAGTCAATGTGTTACCTGATATACGTTAGTAACATCACGGCGACGGTCCAAGTGTGTGACATCAAAAACACTGACAGCCTCTCGCGTAGTGGTGTTGGAAACATAGCAAGCAAACCTACCCTTTGTAATCTCCTTATGGACCTCCTTGAACAAGTTATGCGTATACAAGCTGAACACATGTTGCTCGATTGGTAAATCCGTGGTAGTAACAAAAACAGTAGACGAAGTCTTGTACTCAGCCACCCTTTGGCGATAACGTTGGCTGTCAACCCTCGCTTCAAAACATAGCATAAACTGCACGAGCGTGTTGGCGCTCGTAGAACTCACCTTGAAAGCTGCATTGGAACTCTCGCTTCTTGATGTTGTTTTCATTAGGCAGGACATTGGAATCTCCCTGAAATAAGCTGGAATCCATAACTCCTTAATTGCAAACATGTCCTTCAACCATTGATTATCACCTACTTCGAATGTATCGAGAAGCTCCTGCCATCGTGTCTCAAAGGTCGATGGTTTAATGTATATGTTCCACACCAGTCGCTGGATGCAGGCCCGGAAATCTGTTTTACTCAGTAGCTCCCCGGACACCTGATATGCAATTAATAATTGGTTAGCTTTATAACTAATATTCACTATGGGGTGGATATGCAAAATAATAATCGTATTGCAAACCTTTAACGACAGTTTCTTCATTATATGCCACATGCATAGTCTGTGGCGAGACTCTGTTAAAACTTGGGGTATTGCTTGCAACATGGCCGGGTCCTGATCACTTAACACTAACGCAGGTTGATCGCCATGTGCTTTTAAGAAAGCTTGTAACAACTAAACATATGATTCAATTGTTTCATTTGTTATCAACCCAGCCCCAAACGTAACACATTGCTTATGATGGCCGACACCGGTAAACGGGACAAAGATCATGTTGTACCTACATGGGTGGCACAGGAAAATGATGTGTAATTAACATGTGTTAGACATCATATGGGTGTTAATGTGCTGTGTAAGTAACATGTGTTAGACATCATATGGGTGTTTCCATAAAAAATGATGCAACACTTTCAAAACCATGTATCCTGTGCAAGTAAAACTCTGTCCGCCGGCCCCATTAAACATGTGTCGCGATTCTATTTTTTGTATATACACTTAAAAAAGGGCAGACGACAATTTATACGTGTGATAATTTAAAACTACAAATCATGTTAAAACGCATTGTGTTGGGAAAAATCCTTACTTGTTGGTGTGGTAAGTTGCATCAAGCGAGAGGACGTCGCCAAAAGACTTATAATTAAGTTTGGATATCTCATCCCCCAGAACACTGAATGTAGTTTGCCCTCTTTAACAACAAAATCAAAATAGAAATCAGGAAAGTTGTCGAAGCGATCACGCAACCGTTCCAGGAAAAGGGTAGAGTCACGATCACCGATGAAAATTCGTAACTGTTTGCTGAAGTTCTTAAAGTCTACAACAGTGCCGTTGACATTATGGTGCCTACCCTTAAGCGACACTAAAAACCTGTGTGCTTTGACAGGACCTATCCGATTCAAGCTCATGTTGTGGATAAACTGTTTGGTAGCATATGATAGTTTCCTTGAAACTTTTCTGAGATCACGGTTATGTGGATCCATCAGCGCATGGTTATGAACATCATTGAAGCCCCTAACTGTATAACAAAACCCTTCGCCGCTGATTGCAAGTAACAAATGAGCTTTGCAGTTGGAGAGTGTGAATGAACTGCTGCGTATCCTTAGCAACGCTTCATCTAACGTGTCGAATGTTCTTTTCAACTGAGGTGTCCCATATTTTGCACAACATAAGTACTTATGCGTTGCAATGCCCATCCACACCTTCGTTTGCCCCTTCTTAACGCAGAATCCAGCTTGATTAGCATAGTCCTTGTACATCGCCAACGCAGCTTCGAAAGTCATGAACGATTGGCCATGTTCAGGTATGAACCTCGGGCTAACATTAGGTATCCAAAACTGGGTACCATTAGGTGTTGCAATCACATAATGCTGGGGGGGGGGGTCTGTATCACCTACATCAAAAAAAAAAAAAAAAAAGCTAAAAAAACAACAAACATCACCATGATCTGGCTCATAGGTATATACACATGAACAATCATACTTGAACACTATAAAAAAAGGGAGGGATATACACAAACCTTCATTATCAACAAAAAATATATGGAAAACACCAACAACTTCATATGTATATATGCATGTATAACACTGTACAAGAACCTCAGACCTAACATAAACACCTAATAAAAATGTTACTTTAATCCAACAATCCAAACATACCGTTTGATTCAGAAGTTTCTTCCCCATCTCTGTGTACAGCCTGAACAACAACATTGATTGTAACACCCCAACCGATGGCGGAATCATCGAGGTGCCACGTAGTGACGATTGTTCAAAAGCTCATGGTACTAAAATGTAAATATTATTGAATAATCAAAATTGTCTTACATGGAAATGGAAATTACATTGTCTAATGAAATGTAAATATTGAAATAACTGGATTGAAATAAAACACTAAATGTCTCTTGCTAAAGCACTAGATCAAACTGCACCTGAAACATGTACAAAAATAGGTTTGGTCAACATATGAAATGTTGGTGAGCATTCCTAGATTTGATATATATAGTAGGTTAAAAAGTTATACAATTCAAGTGCAAGCTACAGTGCAAATATGTAAACTATGTATCATACAAATGAGCGAAATCAACCCTGTGACTGTATAATGTACTGTATGAACTGTAGTGTACTCAACCAATAAATGGATGATAACTTAACACTGGCCACGGATTCTCCGATGAAAAAGGGGGAGAATCAATCTAGGCGGGTTGTCAATCCAAATAGCGCTATCCAATGTTAAGGTCGGCTTGTACCATGTTAATGATTTCACTAAGTACAAATGTAATCCACATGTAATGTCTAAGCATAAAGCACGTTGTAAGCAATGCACATAGTACTAGAATTGTATTGTAAAAATGTAAACTTGTATTTGAAATTTGTAATAATGTACATGTAACACCCCAAAAATGTATAAAAGCAAAAAGGGGATAAAAATACTCACTGTTCACGTAATAACTTGAATTTGAACTTGGACAACGAAATATGAATTGAGATTACTCCCAAATGATCAACCTAAAGTATTCGATAATGTGTAAGAGAAATAACTCTAGGATATATGTATTTTTAGGGCTTCGAATTGGGGATAAACGTCTATTTGATTAATAAACAATTTGTTTATTAAATATGAGAAATTTAATGAATAAATAAATAAAAGGGTCTTGGTAAAATTTTAAGTTGAATATAGTCACAACATAAGGTTTTAAGTATGAAAATAATTTTTATAAAATTATTTTCTTAAATAGAATATTTAATCTAATTATTTCCAATTGTCAAAATACGATTTTAATATCTAAAAATATTAAAATTAAAGAATTCTTGAATTAAAAATTGTATTTCTGTTCCAAATGAATAGAAATAATTTATGTAAAATTTTGGTACAAAAATATTGAAAAATGAATTTATTATGAATTATTTATGATTAAAAACTAACAAAAATTAATTAAAAATATAAAATAAATGGTTTTTCTGAAATAAAAATATTTTCTGGAATGTTTAAGAATATATAAGTTTAGAATAATTTTTGTGAGATTTAATAAAATCATTTAGATATTTTTATTGAATTTAATAAATATAAATGAATAAACTTGTATTTTTAATAATATATATTAAATAAATGATTTTTGTAAAACTAAAAATTGGATGATGAACTTTAACATTTGAATGACATAAAATAAATTTTATAGAATTTATAGATCATATTTGGTATTTTAAATCTATTTTAAAAGACTAGAAGGTTATATGTATAGATAATTGGATAAAAAAAAGAGAAAAGAAAATGTGTTGTTCATGGGACTCGAACCCGCATCAGGGTTGGTCCAAGTTTTATCACGACTCGTGCCTACCAGCTGATCTATGTGATCAGTTGGTGATAATCTCCGTTTCAAAATAATTTTATACATTAACCGGTTCATGTGTTCTTCCCCAATTCTATACCAAGAACCCTAGATTTTCCAATTCGACATGATTAAGCTAAACGAATAAGGGGCTCTTGATTAAAAACAGATAACAAACATAATTCAAGATTGAAATTCGACTTACAGATTGTAAAACGATTCAGAATGTGAGTCAACATAGAAAGTCAAGCTTGATTCCATAGGCTTTGATTAACATGTTTAAACAGAAATTGAGGGTAAAGGGAAGATGTTCGGCGGGTATAGGTTGCTTTGGTGGGTTCAATTTATAGGGCTAAAGGCCGGATATCGATTTGGTAATTTTTGACTATAATGAATAATAGGGCGTGATTTGAGTATAATTATAATCGTGTAATGGACGCGTGTTTTAGGAAAGTCACGAAGCATTAGATGGTTAATACCAATTGTGAGTTAGTCAAAGTCAAGCAGCATCCATGATTTCAGCCTTGTTGACTTTCCTTTTTTTTTTTGTTCAATTCGCGCAGCAGCAGCAGATTCAAAGGGGAAAAGGGAAACAGCGATATATAAGGTTAAATACAAATAAGTTTGGGTTTAAAACAACAAGGCTTCACAGCTCAGTGGTTTAGTGCGTGGTGTTGTAACTGGCCCGTCTCCGGTTCGATTCCGGGCAGGGGCGGGTTTTAATCTCTCTTTTTTTTTTTTTAGATAGAAGGAAAGGGAGAGGAGTGGGCCTGAATGTTTGGGCTCAAATGGTGGATTGGGCCGAAGGGAAAGAGGAAAGGGGTGGGTTATGTGGTTTGGGTTATGGATTGTAAGATTGATTTGGGTTTGGTTAGATAAAAAAAATGTATAAATAATAAAATCTGAATTATTATTATTATTATTATTATTATTATTATTATTATTATTTAGAAATAAAATGAAAAGAAAAAGTGACGGATGTCACATTGATATATGTTGCATCGATGTCAGAATCATCGGACATTAAATGATCTGATGATTCTATGTTAACATCCATCGGATTTACTAAGGTTGGTGATTTAATGAAGCTTATTAATGGTGGGATAAAAGTATGCTTTGATTTTTTTTTTTTTTTTTTTGAAAGGCGAACTTCATTAAAACACCAAAAAACGCGGCTATCTCCAAGTTGGAGAAAGCCGAAAAACCAAATCAAGTTACATCAAATTTACACCAATTATTCCACATAATCCTATCCTTCTTCGATCGGCTATTGTACCACAGAAAACTAATCGCCTTAACATCAGCTAGCATCTTCGTAACATTGGTCGTCCCATCTTTAAATCTGATCTCGTTTCTTGTCGCCCATATCTTCCAGCAAACAATAATAAAAATCCCATAAATAATGCCTTTCCTCGCCGTAGTAGTATTAACGTGATCCGCAAGCGCAACAATATCTCTCACTGTGAAGATAAAAGTATGCTTTGATGATGGTCACATTTACTGATGTTGATGATAAATAGTAAAGGAAGACATGGATGTTAATGGAGAAAGAGAAAGAAGGTTAATAATAATAGAGATATGGGAGGGAAAAGTACAATCAACTTTATGTGTGCCTTGACATGACATAGATATTTGGATGGATAAAAAGACCAAAATAGCCTTCATAATTTAATATAGAGTGATAGTGGGTGAGATGATGTGGCATAATATGGGCCAAGTGTTGGGTTTGTTGGAGTTTTTCTATTTGGGAGGGTTTCTTCCCTATACTTCCACTATATATATATATATATATATATATATATATATATATATATATATATATATATAGGGGAAGGTTCAATTGAGAACTCATAGTTAGGGAAAGAGCTCGAGAACTCCTTAAGCACAGGGGTATCATTGTCAAATAGTTCATAAAACCTCATTACCTAATATACAACCCCCAAAACTATGTAGAACCCTATACAATTTCTAATATTCAGACCAATGAACCAATCAAGAACACATATCGTATGATCATATATCTCAATTCATCCATTCAGCTTCTGTATTTGAATCAACATTCATCACACTTTGTTATTAACGATGATCGAAGGTATCTTTTTTAATCTCACATATGTGTGTATGCCACAATTAATTGTATGATTTTTCTGTTGTTGTGGTGATTGTTGTTGTTAATTAGGTCAAACCTCTTCATCTAATTCAAATAAATACGCGATACATGAGGATTTTCATCACGTATAGAAGTTAATCGAGGAAAACAACCTATATTGATAGATGATATTGCAAAATCTACATCAAACATTGCTTCTTCTTCTTCTTCTACATGTATCAAATCCGCTTCAGATGATACAAATTTGCCTGGCATCGAACATAGAGGTATTTGATTCAATATATACGTACTGCACATGTGCATTACATTTACTACGTGTCTATTGGTAGTTTTAAACAACAAATAGGTTTGTGTTTGTTTTTTAATTATGTACTGCACATGTGCAATCTTTCTGTCACTGAACATAGAGGTACCTAATTCAATATTTACGTACTGCACATGTGCACTGCATTTACTACGTGTCTATTGGTTGTTTTAAACAACATATAGGTTTATGTTTGTGTTTTTTTTAATTACGTACTGCACATGTGCAATACATCCGGATTGTTACCATTTTATTTTTCAAACATAGATATATTTGTTAAAAATTTATGTATTGCGCATGTGCACTACATTCGTTATGTCGTTCTTCATATGATACAAAGCTTTGTGGTATTGAACATAGAGATACCTATTCCAAAATTTCCGTACTGCACATGTGCACTAAATTCAGTTTGTGTTTACTGAATGTTTTATGCAACCTAGACGTATTTGTTTTTCTAAAATTTACGTATTGCACATGTGTACTATATTACAATTGTGTTTGCTGTATTGTTTACACAATATGTACATGTTTTTAAATTTACATATTGCACATGTGCAGTACATTCGGTTGTTTCCACTGTATTTTTTTACACAAAATAGAGATATGTGTTCAAAATTGAAGTATCCTACATGTGAAATACATTCATTTTGCGTTTACTGTAATTTTTACACTACATGTTTTTATAATTCGTGTACATGTTCACTATAAATAATAATAATACAAATATTTTTTTTAATTGCAGGTCGTGTATCCGGTTATGTCTATATAACTCCTAGTGGAACCACCTATTGGGTACTTAAGTATTGGATTCGGATGATGTTCTAACATGTGACAAGTGCGGTCATAGAGGCCACAATAGGAGAACTTGCAAGGGTCAATCACAATAGAATGGGGTTAATAAAAAAATAATATGTTATGAACATGTCTTTTGGATGATGTATGTTACGAACATGTCTTTTGGGTTATGTTTGCTATGAACATGGTTTTATGATATTAGGTTAAGAACTTTTCTCTTTGGTATGTAATCAACTTGACGGTTTTATGTTATGGCATTTATCACTTATGCAATGTTGTTTGTTTTGGTATGTGTTAAAAAACTACAACAAAAAAGTGTAAAAATATATTAAAATCTGCAACTAAGAATGTGCCGGATGTGTTAAAAACTGCAGTAAAAATGTATCATAAACTACAGCCGAAATGGGTCATATACTGCAGCCAAAAACTGCAAAAAAAAAATGTGCCGAAATGGGTCAAAAGCTGCTCCAAAAAAAAACTGCAACAAAAATATGTCAAAATGCATAAAAATTGCAACCACAAAAGTGCCAAAATGTCTCATTGTGCATTGAAAATGAGTCATTATGCAGCAAAAAATGCCATTAGAATTTAAACAACCAAACTAATATTAACATGCCATACATTCATCCGTTAAACTTGGTACATACATAAATTCAAAACACATATCCATTAAATCATACATCCAAACTTAGTACAAGGTTAATTTGTTGTAAAACAAAATATATGATCAAAGGGACCCAACTAAAAACAAAAAAAAAACTTCAATCTTTTATTTTTCAATGCCACAATTCTAGCTCATTCTTCATGTCGCCTAATATGAGCTTCCCATATCCTAGCTTGCTCTTCGTGGATGTTAATCAATCTCAATAGACCTGAAATCACTTCATTAGCTCCTCTATACAATGGAGTCTCAGCGAAACCATAAACCCGTAACTCCTTCCCTGTAGCATTACACTATGTCAAATAATGTTCACATTTAACATTGGCAATAACAGTCACATTGCACATGTGAAATATAGTTACATGTATATATCGAAGCACATGACAAACAAAACATTATATCATTTTAACATTAACTATCTCAAATTAAATTACCACACATGTGTAATACATTAAACATTTAGAACACATTTGTATTACATTACATACAAAGCCTATTCACACTAAACATCGACTAAAACAAGACTACTGCATATGTGAAATACAGTTATAGAGATATCTTATATATCCAACAGATGACAAACATGTACGTCAGATGACAAACACTGCACATGTGTAATACATGGAACAATTATAACACCTGTGCAATAATGTCAAACAATTCCCCGTTCACTATTAATGTTAACTACAACAGGCATATTACACATGTGAATTACAGTTACATCTATAACATATGTGCGTACATGACAAACAAAACATAATCTCGATAAACACTATCGGAAATTGTACCATCACACATTTTTGTAATATATACACATTAGTAACACATGTGTAGTACATTAAATACAAATAATGTTCACATTTAACATTGCTAGAATAGTCGCATTTCACATGTGCAATACAGTTACATCTGTAATATATGGCAACACATGACAAACAAAAAATTGTATCATTTTAACATTAACTATCACAAATTAAATTATCACACATGTGTAATACAATAAACATTTATAACAAATGTGTAATAGATTACGTACAAAGCCTGTGCACACCTAACATCAACTAAAACAAGCCTACTACGCATGTGAAATACAATTATAGATATCACATATGTGCAACGTATGACAAGCACATCAGTTTAACTTAACAATAACTATCATCAATAATATTATCACACATGTGTAGTACATGGAACAATTATCACACTTGTGCAATACATATCATACAAAGCCTGATCATTGTTAACATTAGCTGAAATAATCATACTACACATGTGTACTGCAGTTACATCCATAGCACTTGACAAAAAAACCCATAATATCATTTAACACTAACATCAACCATATTTAACATATATTTCATGAATAAAACATGAAATATTGTTCAACATTTCGTTATTTTACACAAAACACCCAAAAATCGACGCAATACAAGAGATGATGCGATATGTGTGTAGTACACCAAATAAGTTATGATTATATGCGAATAAAACTGTTTGCAAGTATGAGATCGTACCTATATCGATCGACAATGAGTATTGATTGATTTTCGTGGTAAATTGTTGATCGAATACAAGTTTAGTGAAACCCTAGGATGTTTGTTGAGAGAGTTAGAGAGAGAGAGTGAGAGAGAAAGAGAGAACAGGTGAGAGATTTTTGATTTGTTTGAATGAGTGTGAAAATAGGTTTTGCAAACTTTAGTTTTCCAAAACTACCCTCCCTTGTAAAATATTAGCCTTTTTTTAATCCCCACATCCTTTTAATCATAGCCCTTGATCTTGTAAGATCAATGGTCATTATTTAGTTCTCGAGTTCTCTCAATAAAATGAGTTTTCTATTGAACCATCCCCTATATATATATATATATATATATATATAGGATTGAGATCAATTAGGAACCACCACCATAGTTAAGAACCTTAGGAACCAATCCTAGCCATCCATCCTTGATTTTGATCTAAAGGGTATTAGTGTAATTAGACATCTAAATAATTATCTTTTTTTTTAATTATGAATGTATTATGGCAGTTACATATTATCATACGATTTGTTTGACATGAGATTTGATTTCCTTAAATCTCTCATCCATTATCTCTAATGCAATTCATACCATTTAAAATCGAATTCATAGCAATCATCATACAAACTCCAATCGATTGGATCAAATAGCAGTTATCAAATTCCCTAATTGATTTCAATACCTATCTCTTTTCGTTCTCAAATCATCAACAACATAATTCCCTCATTACTTCATACGGGCTATCACGACCTTCATCACCAAGATGAAGAGGATTTAACTGTGATCAACCAATTTGATCCTACTTCAAGTCCCAATTCATCCGAAACTATTCGTCGTATTCACAATATGTAAATGGCGGTTATGATCTGACACCAAGGCTGCAAAATATGTGGTATTGTTGGAGATTAGCGCAATGAATGTGGTGGTGCGATAGTGACGCGACGGTTTAATTACATGTATTTTGAATGTTGAAACCATTGATTGATTTCATGAAAATTTGAGTTTTAAACTTTGAAGATTGAAACTGTTAGTTAATTACCCCTGTTTTGATTTTGAAGATTGAATTTTGAGATTTTATGGGTTTTTTTCCAGGTGATCTCTGCTCATGTTTGATCTTCACACATAAAAAAAATATACTTTCATGTTGGTGTAGATGTTAGGGTTTGTAACAACTTGTTGTACATAGGTGTATAAAAGTTATTGGTGTACATAGTATATAAGCCTAATAACGTACAAAATGTTTAACAGTGTACACATGGTAGATAATGGACGTGTAGGTGTATATAATGTTTTTTTTTGGGTTTTGTGAATATGTGTACACATGTGTATTTAATCATACAAATACATACATGTTCCTTTTGGTAAGCAATTCATATGTCTATACATGTGTGTATACTGCACATTAATGTATAACCATATATGTACAAGACAAACTATAAAATAAATTCAATCTATTTACAATATACACCAATGTACAACACCATGATAGTAAGACTAAAAAGATTTTACATCCATGTACAACCACAACTATATCCACCAGTGTACATAACCATGTTTATACACATATGTACAACCTCAACTTATATCTTCGAGTTAAAAAAACTAAAAATTTAAATAAAATACAAAAATAAAGCCACGATTCTGAAACAAAGTAGGTATGCATCTTTTTGTATACACACATGCACCATGAACAATATCAATCTATATTAGTATCATAAAATAAAAACCCCTAAAAACATCAAGAAGAAAAACGATTCACTTTATTTGGTGCGAAAAACAATCATTAACATGATTTTGGTTCGAAAAAACAACACACCCCCGAAGATGAAGACACCGTTTCCAATTGTAGCCGTCAATGAGGAATGCGTCGGTTGCAACCCTAAATCAGTTGTAGTTTGTGTATTGTTTGTGGTTTATGTGTATGATATTTGCATATAATTTTAAGATGTTGAATACTCGTTTTTATTGGGATCAACATTTCAAAACAAGAATAATTTGTTTCATGGTTATTAATTAGATATACTGTGAATTTACATATACACTAATGTACATGTACACACATTTACCGTAACCAACAATTAGACTGCACAAAATTAGGTGTACACATGTATTAACAACAATGGAATCATTTTATGTACACCAATGTACTTTTTAACTTTACTTTATATCCATTACACCAATAAAGAACTACTTAGAATTTTTGAAGTAACTCATCTTTGTTTGGCTAGTATTTTTCCATATATACGTTGGTGTAACTAATATTTGCCGGCTTGTATTTTTCCCTATATACGTTGGTGTATATCATGCACAGGCAGTCCAATGATACATATTGGATGTTTTGCTAACAAATATAAACCATTAATATCATTCAAAAGTTGGATATGACCATATCATAAAAGTTTTAGAAAACTATCAAAATTCAACAACTTAAATTGTTCACACGAAACCTTAACCACATAAAAACTTTCAAATCAACTTCATCTTTTTCATTTTAACCAGCTCATATGCCTCCTTCAAAATATGATCATGTTCCTTATTTGCATCTGATGACATTATTCTTCCTAAGTAGAGCCACTTGGATACATCTGGGAATACAAAAGAAAAAAACAAATCACTTTTATACATCAGTGTATACACACATAAAGGTGAATATACCTATATACATTGGTGTATAATATAAGAGTATAATATCAGTAACATAATATCATATACATCAGTGTATAACCCAATATATATCACACATTATCAGTGTATTAGATTATACACTAATGTACAATATGCACAGCAGGTTTACAAGACAAGCGACGTATTATACACCACAGTTGGATATACATACATATATATATATATATATATATATATATATATATATATCAGTGTATACACACCTAAAGGTGAATATACCTATATACATTGGTGTATAATATAAGAGTATAATATCAGTGTAACATGATTCTTCCTAAGTAGAGCCATTTGGATACATCTAGGAATACAAAAGAAAAAAACAAATCACTTTTATACATCAGTGTATGCAAACCTACAGCTGGATATACCTATATACATCAGTGTATACACACCTACATACCTAAAGGTGAATATACCTATATACATTGGTGTATAATATAAGAGTATAATATCAGCGTAACATAATATCATATACATCAATGTTTAATATCAGTGTATAAAAATGTTGGCTTTTTTAAGTCCAACATTATGTTGTTTAGAAACTGTTGCATCTCCATAGTTGCATCACCTGTGTAAAAACAACACACACTTTTATGATAATAAAACTCTTTAAAATATTCAACATTAAAACACAAAGAAAATATTACCATGTTTTCTTCCACTTTGTTGACTTTTATTAATTTCATTACGGTTGCCCTGTTTTTCTCAAACTTCATTACTACCATGCCCCACTGTAGCTAATCATAGAGCCAAATACAACATGATCAAAACAACCAAATGATTGAATAATTATACAAACCCGTTGAATAGGATCGATTGGAATTAGAACAAATCAACCAAATGATTTGTCATATACAGTAGTATAAGGAAGACGGCAGTTACATTTTAGGATATGTTCTTCGTAGGTTTTGATGTATACATACGTATTTGAGAATTTGGAATAGTAGTCAGTTACAATGTAGAGTTAATAACCTATTAATAAGCATATTGAACAAAAGTCAATAATTCCCCTTGATTAAAATAAACAATTAATTAATGTTTTACTTATTTACAATCATGCCATTAGAGATTAATGGCTATAAAGTGCTTCTTATGGTTCCTACTTAAGGTGTGGATCAAAGTTTCATCTATGCATATGTAGCTCCACACATCTTTGTCATCTTTGGTCACACCCTCCAGCAGGTTTACACCACGTATGATGAATGGAGACTTGTGCACGTACGTCACGCTTCTTTCACGAAGTGGATTTGTCTTCGCCTTGTCCAATTCTGCAATCATTCTTTTTCGATCTGCCAACGTTAGATTATCATCATCATCCCGAGTTTCCAAACCCCCAACGTGATATTCATTGTAAACGCCACTACTGGCGTCAAAGGAACTGGTGGGCAAAACCATCGGGAAACGCAAGGGTGTTTCCACGGCTTTCTCAAACGATGTGCACGCTGTTTTTTTATCAAATAAATACGGGTTGTCAGTTACACTCAGCACACATTCAACAAACATATAAACTAACATACGAAATAATCAGACTAACATATGAAACAGATAGCATACCATGGAGAGGAACATTCATGCCTTGACCACCTGTGTCATTGCTTATTCCCGAGGCATTCTGTTCCAACTGTGTCAGCCCAACACTAAAAGAAGGTATGTCATAGTCGTCAACCGGCGTAGTTTGAATTGCTTGCACCTCCCTTGATGGCCCGCCTGATGCTCCAACCTTATCATGCGCACCTGGATTAGGCGCTGTGTCACCCGTTGGCGCGTTTGCTGAATGTTGATGCACTTTCTGTGGACGTCACTGTCGAATAGACTAGGGTTGAGTCTTTGTATAGTGTTACATGAGACTGTGGTGATCCATAAGGGCATTTTATGGATCTGACGCATTTGTATAATATAGGACAATACCAAAGCCAAGTTCGACCTATATACACTGGGCGAATGTGGAAGTTTTCCACATTCGACCATTACAAATGGGCGAATGTGGAAATGCTCCACATTCGACCATTCAAAAGGGGCGAAGGTGGCTCTTGGGTGTTGTACTATAAATAGCAATCTCATGTGTTATTGTTCATTTGGTGATTTGAGTTTGTACTTTGAATGCTCTCAAGGGGGAGGTCATGCCCGACCTCCCTCGGCCCCGAGATAGATGTTTATCCTACTGATGACAGTGTCTGTAACCGTTTCTGAATTAATACGAATCTGTGATGACTTTGTTATCGTATGTTTCTGTCTCGTCTCGAATCTCCCGTCTGAAACCGAGTTGTTTTCGCTTAATCGATCCATGAATTCGGTTTTCAACCGAATTCTCAACTGGTATCAGAGCCGTGGTACCGATTTGAACGATCTAACAGTCGTTTGAATCAATCACAGCTCGTTTTTCAGGTTTTCAGACGTAAAATTCAGATTTTGACTGAAAGGTTGAAACCCTAGAAACCCTAGATTCTTAATTGAACCCGAAATCATGTGATTTCTCCATGTTTTTGTGAATTCGAGGGTTAGGTTTTCATTTCCGCACCTTTCTGAACAAGTTTCATCATCAAATTCAAAGGATTAGAGTGATTATGGACTGATTTGAAGAAAATATTGATCAAGAACACGTTCAGTCTGCACATTCGCCCCTTTTAGAAAGTTGGGTGGGCGAATGTGGAATGTTACTGGGCGAAGGTAGTATTTTTTGGTCGAACGTGGAGAGATTTTGGGCGAACCTGGAATTTTGTGATAATATTTTCCACATTCGGGTGACTATGTTCACATTCGATTGATCGCGCGGGCGAAGGTGGAAGTCGAGTGGGCGAAAGTAGCTGTTTTTGGGCGAACGTGGAAAGGGTCAAGTGTTATTTTACATTCTGGTTACTATTCTACCTTCGGGTCAACAAAAGTGGGCGAATGTAGAAGTACCATGGGCGAATGTAGAATTTAAGGCCTAAAAAATTTCGAAAGGCAATTTTTGAAGATTTTTGGGAGAATGGTGATGATGTCTTCACAAATTGTTGAAGAAATGATGATGAAACGTTTTATTGTGGGGTAGTCATAAGAATCAACAATATGATAATCAGATTCAAATGACTATTATGGGCCAGAAAATAGACAGATTTTATTCCGCATGATGAGAACAGTCAACCCAGTTCCTGTGTGTTTAAAGGAACTTGTTCTAAAGAGTTGTTATGAAGAAGGAAATCAAGTTTGAGATTTCAATGTTCTGAAAGTAATGAGGTATCCTAGTAGGAGTCATGTGGCACGTAGGTTCAACGAAAGTTTCAAGATCACAGTCCTGAAGATTTTCAAGAGCTATTGGGAGATATTGTTGGCCCCGCCGAAAACTTCAGTTTCTGAAGCATTTCAAGTCCTTCAATTAGTACTGGTAGTTCCTGATGAAAGCTTCTGATTGCTTGTTCCACTCGTCTACGGCTTGTATTCTGTCGAACAGATGAAGTTACTCAAGAACATGATTGATTTATCATACGGGATCTCAGAGAAACTTGGTGAAGCATCAGTCAAGGGGGAGATTGTTGATGTAACAATGTGTCTGATACTTCAACAATTATTGACTGAAGATGCTAGGAATTTTCAAAGAGGAGAATGTGTTGATGTGCAAGAGATTTGTGGATTCGCCAGCAACGTCCAAGGGGGAGATTGTTGATGCACTTTCTGTGGACGTCACTGTCGAATAGACTATGGTTGAGTCTTTGTATAGTGTTACATGAGATTGTGGTGATCCATAAGGGCATTTTATGGATCTGACGCATTTGTATAATATAGGACAATACCAAAGCCAAGTTCGACCTATATACACTGGGCGAATGTGGAAATGCTCCACATTCGACCATTCCAAAGGGGCGAAGGTGGCTCTTGGGTGTTGTACTATAAATAGCAATCTCATGTGTTATTGTTCATTTGGTGATTTGAGTTTGTACTTTGAATGCTCTCAAGGGGGAGGTCATGCCCGACCTCCCCCGGCCCGAGATAGATGTTTATCCTACTGATGACAGTGTCTGTAACCGTTTCTGAATTAATACGAATCTGTGATGACTTTGTTATCGTATGTTTCTGTCTCGTCTCGAATCTCCCGTCTGAAACCGAGTTGTTTTCGCTTAATCGATCCATGAATTCAGTTTTCTACTGGATTCTCACTGAACACTCTGTTGCTTCACTACCCTCACCTGCATTGACCAAAAAAACTACATGGTCATTACGAAAAAGGTTTAAGTTGACGATCCAAACTTATCTCGATGACAAAAAGCTTTTGGAAAACTTACTGTTTGTTTCTTTCGATACCGCACCCGGGTCCCTTGACTGTGGCTGGGTATGTTGGACGTTTGCAGCAGTGCTAAGATCAGTCGGACAAGCTTCTGGGTCAGCACCTGCCTTCTCATCTGTTGGGTTGCATATATATGTGTCAAAAGAAACCGCATCGCGGACATAAAACACTTAAAAAACAAAAAAGAAATGGAAAAATGAACTAGGCCTAACACATGTTATGGATTACCATTTAACACAAGTTACTACATGGTTGAGGGCAGAACTTACTATTGGTCGCCCCCGGGTCCGTTGACTGTTGCTGGGTATGTTGGACGTTTGCAGTAGTGCTAAGATCAGTCGGACAAGTTTCTGGGTCAGCACCTGCCTTCTCATCTGTTGGGTTGCATATATATGTGTCAAAAGAAACCGCATCGCGGACATAAAACACTGAAAAAATAAAAAGAAATGGAAAAATGAACTAGGCCTAACACATGTTAGGGATTACCATTTAACACAAGTTACTACATGGGGGAGGGCAGAACTTACTTTTGCTCGCCCCTGGTCGCATATCTGCGCCTACTGGTAACGCGGCATGTCTCGTGGACAAGCTTGCACTAGCGCTAAGATCAAATGGACAACTTTCAGGGTTAGCAGCTGTGTTCTCATTTGTTGGATTGCCTAGTCAAGAAAAAAAAAAGCAACAGCCCGGACGTTAACATGTTTGGGATTAAGAGAAAAGGGGGGAAGTGCACAATGCCTAACACATGCTAGTAAGTACCATTAACACAGGTTAGCACATGCTTGAAACGAAGAACTTACATTTTTGCCACTCTGATTGCATATCTGCTGTTACTGGTGGCCCGGCATGTCTCGTAGAGCAGCCCGCGTCTTTGTCATTATCATGAACATTAGTCCCGACATCAATGGTCGATGGTCGATTTTTGGGATCCACAACAGCCTTGTCATCTTCCAACACCTTCCCTACTTTTAAAAAAAAAATAACAATACATGTCATTGTTAGGTTAGGTTAGCAATCCCAAAATTTTTGGTGTAACTAACAGGAGTATTAACACATGTTAGCTACCACCTAAATACATTTTTTTAAAATAATACAAGAGTGCTACATATTTTTTTAACAACTGACCATCACCCTTGCTGTGTACATCGACAATGGGCACCACAGGGTCCACTTCCTCACCGCTCATCCCACCGGGCACTGCCTTATCAATATCCAGAACTATGTAGACCAACTTGCGTTTCTCAACCTCATGCAGTATCTTTCTGTATTGGCTGTCCACCGGACTAGCATCGCTAACGTCATCATTGCCAAGCACAGTTTTCGTACGAACCTGTATAGGTGTCGTTAACGGTGACTTCTGCGTCCCTGTGTTTAAGTCATCCAGTCCACCATTAACGTCAAATTCTACCGCAGGACCTGTATTTTGGGTTGTGACGCCATGCACAGACATCAGACTATGTTTTTTTTATTGTCAACGTTAATCAAATTCGCAGCCACTTACCAGGATTGGTTGATGCAACCTCTTGAACGGTAGGAATGTCTGATGCAACCTGTTTGGCGCCATCTTTATCTACCGGCATTTCTGCCAAATCTTTCAGTACGCCTGCTATGCTGCATGATACCGTATCGCGGGCTCCAACTTCTTTATTCTTCCACTTGGGTAACTCCTCCGTCACACTCTCATACTTCGCTCTGACTGCAACGACATCTGCCCTATCGAGATACTCATCATATAACTTGCCAATTGACGTCTCAATACGTTTCTTTGTCTTCACAACAAGATCCACTAACTTGTCAACTGCCATCACCTTTTCCTGTAAAGCAGGGGGGAAGGGGTGTAAATATCAGACTAAAGCATGAATTCCTATGAACAAATATCATACAATAAAAAAACTTTTTACGTAAACAAGTTCTAAAAACCCGAATGCTCGTTTTGTCTGTTCCAGTATGCACGCTTTCACACGCTGACAAACCCTTGAAGCTACCTGTTCCAAACCCACCATTTTTTATTTCTAGCTTTTCCCTGTCTCTCAGACGTTGGAAATTCCAAAATGTCATTGGATATACTGAATCATCAACGTCAATCCCTTTGCATGTAACGCAATCCACATACACAAGCTGCAGGTTAACAGATGTTAGTCAATACAGTAACACATGTTATAAATTCATAAAACGTAAAATCAGTTTAAAGGTTTTTTAATGAACATGGTTACCGTCAGCAATGCGAGGGGCCCAGCAAATGGTGTCTGTTGGGAATCTCTATTCCATCCATTTTTGCAAGTCCTCAACTTGTCCACTAAGATGCCACACCAATCCACCTTTGCAAAATCCATATTATCCCTTAAATACTCAACTGTTGAATCCTTCAAACTACCTTGTTTGTGGCATTCAACCATCACAGCATAGAAGCACATCAGAAAATCTAGACGAAACTCAAAGCTGTCAGCTCCTTCAGACTCATTCTGGATCATATCCACCATCTGTTTTGGCGCAACGTACTTGTTGTCCGGGTACCTCTTACGCCATTTTGCTACTCCTTCGTCCTACTTTGGCAACCGGTCAAATGAGTTGAATGGAACCCCTCCACGTGGAATGCCAAGTATCCTCTCAACCACTTTTTCATCTATAATAATTCTCCCGCATGTGAATGTCATCTCCAGCGTATCAGGGTTGAAATTATCAACCACATAATGCCCCAACTTGGATGGTATACCGTCCATCTTAAAGTTTAACAACCTCCCGAACCCCAATTCCTTCACAACCAATCGTTGTTCTTCGCTTAACACCTCCACGCACCTAGCAAATTGAATGGGCGACGACCTAGTCTGTATTCCATTCCATTCATTCTTTTTTGACCTTTTGCGTTTTTTCCCGGGTTCAATCGCCTGCCTATCCACATTTTTAGACCTTTTTCGCTTAACGGCGGAACCAGTTTTCTTCACATCTGGCGGCGTGGAACTTTCAACTACCCTCGACCCGGACCGGGTGACCATAACTGACCCGCTTGTAGACTCTGTGACAGCCCCCCTTGTCCTAGCTGCAACACGTGGACGATTCAGTAAAAAAATTCACAGGCCAGGCCCTGCCTAACACATGTTACCATTAGCTAACACATGTTAATATGTAGAAAGCGACGGGTACCTTTAGGCTTTTTCTCATGTGTCCTGCTGCTGACCACAATTACTGATTCTTTGCCTTCACACAAACAGGTGTCATAATCAAAATGTAGGACCAAATAATAAAATGTATCCATATGTTAACAAACAAAACAAACCTTTATGCTTTCTGGATGTACTAGCATTTGTTGGCCCAACTGTTTCCTTTGCAATGCCCCCTTTATACATATCAAAAACATCAACCAGCACAACAAAACACATTAATATCTTTACCATACATAAATAAAAAAAAGGAAAAAAAAAAAAAACCCATCAATAATATATTACCTATCCTTTTCTTCTTTAATGCACTTGTAGTGGTGTCAGAATCATACTCTTCCAAATAGTAAACAAGAACAACATCAGATTATAACATTTTTTCAAAATGTCTATTGTTTTTACCAATAAGGGTTTTCATACCTAATGTACGTTTCGTTTCTGTATGGGGAGACTGAGATGGGCCCTGATCCTCTAAAACACCCCTTCCATGTGTAGAGCCATCAGACACAACAACTACATTATGATCATATCGTTTTTTATTCCTGAATAAAATAATCATACACTGTAAGTGGTGTAATGTAACAATATCTAATAATATAACAAACCCTAACAATCCTGATATACTAATAAGGATTTACACACCTTTTTGATGATTTTTTTTTGAAGATTTCTTCCTTTCCCGTCGTCGTCGGCACCAGAGAGGAGACAGGCTAGAGGATTTCATCTTCCTTTTTGTTGCTTCTGGAAATTTTTGTTGGATGTGTAATAGAAATGGGGGAAGAAAGTGGTTACGAGAGAGAGAGAGACTGGATTATTGAAGAGAGTGTGTTCTTTGTTTTTTGAATTGGTTTTGATGAGAGGAGGGGGAGAGAGTGACAAGATATGCATGTCAGTTACACAGACATGTGGGTGGGTAATGACTCTATTGCCCTTGGTATCATTATCAGCCACACAATTAGAACTTGCTTTATATTATTATATAGAATCAAATGAGGGCCCTTGATCAAGCTTGATCAATGGTCATAAGAGAGTTTACAAGGTTTTTCCAAAAGATGGGGTTTCCATATTATCCACACCCTATATATATATATATATATATATATATATATATATATATATATATATATATATAGGATTAGGTTCCATTAGGAACCACCCTTTCGTGCAAGAACCGCAAGAACACCGATGTAAAATATGAATTTTAAATTTTTTTTCCCACCGGTGTAAAAACGGGGTAACCTCGACGTAAAAAAAAAAAATTTGTTACGATGGGTTTACAGTGGTGTAAAGACCTGGGCCCACCCTATTTTGTCTTATTAGGAAAGGGAATATTCCTTTTTATATTTTATTCTACTTTAATTATGGACCACAAATTCTTTTAGGATTAAAATATGTTTGTGGTTATAAAGTGAGTTCCGTAGTTCTTGCACGAAAGGGTGGTTCTCATTTTACCCTTTCCCTATATATATATATATATATATATATATATATATATATATATATATATATATATATATATGCATTTAAATGAAGATAGAAACCTCAATGAATGAAACATGCAATTGGAATTCAGATTGATGCTACAGTTTGTGAATCTTGTTAAATATTGTGTTCATAACCGAAATCAGAAAGAAACATAGGAGAGGCGATAGACGAACAATGATTGTGTTACAGGAGAATGGAATGATAATACCTTGAAGAAGGATCGCCGAGGATGTAGAATGATCGGTTGCTTCGTTTGATTGTTTTAAGGTTTAGAAAAGGATGGAGAATGATCGGTTATGAGGATGATCCGTTTTTTAGGAATGATAATATGCTTGACCAATTTTTACCAAAATAATCATTCAATTACCAAAGTACTGTTTAGGAAAGTTATTAAAACATGTTGACCGATTTTAGGAAAGTTATTAAAACTGTACAGAAGTGGTACCGATACCAAAAGTACCGCTGTCAAAAAACTCAAAAAACGGGTACCGGTACCAAAAATGGTCGTACATGTCTTAATGGACCATATTGGTCCTTAATGGATCACAATGGACACTAGTAGATCATATATGTCTTAATGGACCATATTGGGCCTTTTATGGATCACAGTGGACATTAGTAGATCATATATGTTTTATTGGGCCATTGTGGGACTTAATTAATCACAATGGACAATAGTAGATCATGTATCTCTTGATGTACCGTATTGAGCATTAAAGGACCAAAATAGACAATAGTAGATAATACATGTCTTAATGGATCGTATTGATCCTTAATGTATCACAATGAAAAATAGTAAATCATACATGTGTTAATGGACCATATTGGGCCTTAATATATCACAATGGACAATAGTATATCATACATGTCTTAATGGACCATATTGGGCCTTAATGTATCACAATGGGCAATAGTAGATCAAACATGTCTTAATTGACCATATAGGGCTCATTCCATGTATGACTATTTCTATAATTTTTTAATAATACTAGGTGTATCTGATGGCGCGTTACGCCAAAACCGTGCTAACAGAGTTGTAAGATCGACGCGTACAACTGTGTAACGTAGCAACGAAAAACAGCTAAAACCAGGAAAATCGTAAAGAAAGAACACAAAATATTAACACCAAATGACTTACATAACGTTAAAACATAGCGGGAAAATAAGTCGGCGAAAAAGGGGAAAACAAAAAAGTTAAAAAAAAGGGCGACGCCAAAATGAGAAATAAAGTAATAAAAAAGTTGGTGGTCAAAACGGGGAAAAAAGAACTTAACAAAAAAGACTAATAAAAATAGCCGTGGCAAAAATGAAATAAAAAAAACTTAACGAAAAAGTTGGTGGTCAAAACACAAAAAGAAGAAGCAAAAAGTTGGTGGTTCAAATAGAAAAAAAAGAAGTATAACAAAAAAGAACAAAAGAAAAGGGCTGTGGCCAAAACGTAATAAAAAAAACTTATAAAAAAACTCGGTGGTCAAAACGTAAAAAAAAAACTTATAAAAAAAAGCAAAAAAAAAGGGGGCGAAAATGAAATTTTAAGAAGTGGACTATTTAAATCGTTGGTCTATTAATATATAATAATAATTATATAATAATTAATATATAATATATATATATATATATAATATAATTAACCGCTAATTGTTACCCCCCAAATTTCCCTTTTCCTCTTTCAAAACTAAATAAAACCCTAGTTTTTTTTTCTCCAGTCCCATCGAATCAACCCATCGACCCTGTCTTCATCTTCTTCTTCTGCTCTCCATCGCATAGACGGCTCTCCATCGCATAGAAGATAGAACCCCACCATCGTTGAGCCTCGCGGTGCTGACATAATTGCTGGTATGTTTTGGTGTTTTTGAAGTATGTTGTGTCCTTTTTTATACACATGTCATAGATCATAAGATCCTGTTGGCTTTGAAGGTAATATCTTTATGTGATAGCAGATATTGAATACTTGTTTGTGATTTAGGGATTTTATGGATTTTAATGCTTAAAGGTAAATAAGCCTTTTGATGTTTGAAGTCAAAAGTGTATATTAAGGATTTTAATACTCCTTGGTCTGCCACTAAATATGTGATGAGCTTGAGAGTTATTATAGGCCACGAATCTCATTGCATATTCATGAATCTACACTACATGTTTTTTCAATGCATATTGACTTTGGTCCCTTGGATATCACCATTAGGAAGTCGTCTTTGTATAATGGATGCTATTGTAATAGCATGTGTGATTTTTCTATATTAGCTATGAGATTTATCAATAAATTAATAAAAGATTAATATATCATAAACATATAATTATAGAATTTTAATGAACTAGAAGATTACAAAGAATACCTAAAAGACGACCTCGAACCAACTCCATTGTTGGATAGGTTGGTGACATGGCAATTAATTCAGTAGTCCAGCACAAGCGATGGCTCTGAGGCATCACAGAGGGGTGATTTCATCCTCTGAATCAAAAGATAAAGACATGTTTTTACTAAACATAGTTTTATTTGAAAGGGTGAGGTAACTTATCGTATAAAAGTAAAATGTGTCGTACCATTTCCAGGTTAATATGGGTTAGGTTGCTTAATCCACTCTCTTTCCCCTTTTCTTGAACTATACATAAAGTGTAAGGGTGGGTTAATACGGGTCAGGTTGGTTAATCCACAAACACTTTTCCCCTGTCCTTGAACTATGCATATAATACATGATCCACATCGCATTATTGTTGCCAAAACAACCCCAAATGCGCAGATTAATTGCTGCCAAACCAGACCCGAATACGTAGCTTTATTGTTGCCAAAACAGCCCCAAATGCGCAGATTAATTGCTGCCAAAACAGCCCCGAATGCGCAGATTTATTGTTGCCAAAACAGCCCCAAATGCGCAGAATAATTGCTGCCAAAACAGCCCCAAATGCGCAGATTAATTGCTGCCAAAACAGCCCTGAATGCGCAGCTTTATTGTTGCCAAAACAGCCCCAAATGCGCAGATTAATTGCTGCCAAAACAAAGTGTTGGAATAATACAAAGTCTAATGTATGAAATAGCTTTACACTTCAAATAAAATTAGTGTACGACCGTAGTTTCTACAACGTATAATTGGTATTTTATAACTTCCAATGTATATTACTTTAAATATAAATCCTCCAAAATTGGGAAGTTACAATAATTTTATTTCCCATTATGATATTTCGCTTTCCTATTGAAGATGGTAAGTGAAAAGAACAAGGCGAATCGGGCAAAAAAGAAGATGGTGCAAGTTACGGGTAAAAAAGTTATTCTCGAGTCTGTGAAGAGCTAAAGGTGATTGTATGAAATAGTGTAATTGTTAATGTAGCATGTCGATATCCATTGTTACTACTCATTTTATTTTTATTCAAACAGACATCTTTGGGACAAGATCCAAGTCAATTGGAAATTTTTCGTGCATGTTTCTCCAAACATGGAACTACCAAAAATGTGCGTGGAAGCTGCAAATGCAATTGTAATTTGTAAGTAATATCTTACATATTCGTATACATATCTTTTCTATGTGTTCTTGAGGTTGTCAAAAATACATATCTTATTTTTGTTACTATATCTAATATAGGCACAAATGCAACAACTTAGTTCTAATCTTCTCGAGGGTTCGATCAATAAGCCTGGACCAGAGGATGTTTTTTTCTAAAGTAATGGGTTACGAGCCCGGAGGGATGGTTCCAGTGTTCCACCACTTACATAACCACATTTTCCCATTGCAACCAATGGACCTCCACGTTTACGGGTATTTTCTATATAAATCTTTATTATTATTATTATTATTATTATTATTATTATTATTATTATTATTTGTGAAATGTTACTTGCACTATTATGACTAGAGTTTGATAAATGTTTGTTGAAAGCTAAAATCTAGGTCGGAGATGAAGTTATCCTCAAAAGCATTCTAACTCTACCGAGATTGTAGCAAGAGGATGGGTGAAGAGCTTGGACCCAAATGAGCTAGTTGGTCGTACAGAGCTTGGACCAGAATGGTGTTAGGTAAACGTTAAAGTACCAATAAAAATAGATGAAACGTTGGTGAGACCATAAGGGTTATTTTCCACAATTCAAGATTTTGTTGGTGCATCCATTGCATGGCCTTGTCCTTTCATCTCGGTATGTATTTGTTAAACTTGTGATACGAATAGTTATAATAATCTAAAACTTAATGCTTATACATGAATGATTTATTTGTAGGTAGTCTGTGAGGATTGAGGACGCATGATGACTCCGGATTCTATGTTGCTTGTTTCTTTCATTGCTTTTAATTTCTTTGTTAAATGTTACATGACTTTATGTTGGATAATGCTATAACTTATTTATGTTTAGTGTTTTTGTTATGAATATGAATATTTGAAATATAATAAAGTTTTATTTCTTTTATTAGTTGATGTTATATACATCATATCGTAAAATTGTGTGTGGATGTTTAAATAAGCGTTGTATCATGACTTTGAAAGTTTGTCCTATTAAACTTGTTAGAACATTGTAAAAGTGTCTCAATATGTTTTTCTTAGGACGCTATATGGGTTGTTCATAGACATATTATGCGACCATAAAATTGGTTTCATAATCTTATTTGGGATATTAGGACCCTTTTCTTAGTACTAAATGACCTATAATGTTACATCATAAGGGTCTTATAAATTAATTTTTAGGGACGCTTGTATATGTATTAAAAGATTAAAAGTATGTAAGTACATGTTAGAACATTGTAAAAGTGTCCTAATATGTTTTTATTTGGAGTTTTTTTGGGACATATTATGCGACCATAAAATTGGTTTCATAATCTTATTTGAGATATTAGGACGCTTTTTGGTTTCAGGACTTATTACGACCCCTTTACATGAAACGCTTTTAATGTTGGTCCTATTAAATAAAAGGTCCTATAAAATAACATTTTAGGACGCTTTTGTGCGTACTAAAACCCCATTTTTGTTGTAGTGGATGTTGACCAATTCTTGTGTTTTAATATAGATTTTCGATTTTTTTTATAAATTACATGGTAGGGACATGTGGCACAATATGGAGGAGAGAGGATTGAAGTTTCAATGAGGTGAGGACAAGTGTACCTAATGGCTTTTGTTTATTAGATGTAATAGAATATATATATATATATATATATATATATATATATATATATATATATATATATATATATATAGGGGAGGGTTTAAATGAGAACACCCATCTTTTGTGAGAATTGTGAGAACTAATCTCAACCACTCATTTATGTTTCATCATGTTTTAATTAAAAGGGCAAAGTGGTAAAATGTTTCTGGTTGAATCATTCACGAGATTTCCCTTGTTCCTCACTTCCTCTACTAGTAAAAACCTTCAACCATTCTTGAAGAAGATTCTGGATTCATATGACCTTCAACCATTCTTTAATTAAATCTAGATCCATACAATTTCTGCATATTTAGACATGTTCTTGCTAATCTTTTAAACCAAATCAGGTCAGATCCAATTAATTGCTCTTCTATTTCTCAACTTTCCACGACCCGATCGTATTTCATAATAATCGAGGGTTTATGATTGTTGAATATTATTTACTCTAATTTTTAGTTTCTGTTAATTTGACTATTCGTTGTACATTGAAGTGATTTATGCGATTGGATTGTAGATTTAGTTTTTTTTTTTATATATATGAACTTGATGTACGTATCCTCTAATTTTTAGTGATTAAGTTATCCAATATTTGATTTTAGTTGATTACGTATTGTATTTTTGCTAGCAAACTTTGAAGGTCAAAATTTGTTTCATCCATGATAGCGATTCAGTCATTTATAGTCGTTTGTGTTAATCGTCTTCGTTTAATTCGTTTTTAGGATGAGGCACTTTGCACTTGTTTATCGTAGAACATTGCATCACACTATTTTTTATGTTGTTGATATATATATTTTTGTAGAAGATAAAGGCGGTTGGAAAAGCTAGAATGGGTAGGTTGATTGAGGAAGGTCTATGGTCATAGGATACACTTGTTTCGTGTTCATGCGGTCTAGGTTTTGCTGAATCATTTTAGGCATAAAAGCTAAAGATATTTGTGGTTTAGGTTGCTTGGGATGATTCTATTGAAGCGGAGCACTGAACAAAAGAGCTTGCGAGGTGCCATTCGAATGGTGAGAAGAGGATATTCTGGAATGCTAAAGCAATACTCTTAATGGATTGTCATTGATCTAGCTATGTAACACAAACAAGGTACAAGAGAATCCGATTTATAACTGGTTAATCGAACTGAGTCGTCTTCATAGGCTTTTAACAAATGCTACTATTGTGAAAGGTTGTTCCAATGCTGGAAGCCAGGAAGAAATGAGGTCATGCATGCGTATGTGTGTGATATTGAAGTGAAAAGATTGTCTCAAGTCAATAAGATTTTCAACTGGCTTGCAAAGATGAATGAGAATGTTGGTGGTGTTGCACAGATTCTTATTTGTTATTAATATTTATGAATTTGTAATAGTTTATTGTAGATATGTATAAGTGTCTGTTTTACATATGTGTAAGTTTAATATATTCTTATGTATAAGAGACAACACTATATATCTTTGCATAGATTGTACATACATTGAAATTGCCAACTCATACCTTCATTTTCATAGATTGTTTGCACATTAAATTTGGGTTTGTTTTCTTATTTGTTGTCATATTTATATGTGTAAGTATCTGATTTACACATGTGTAAGTGTCTGTTTTACACATAATTTTTTTTTGTAATTATTAATACATCCTAACCAAGTAACACATAAACAATTCATAATTCATAATATCATCTAGTTTTTTTTTTTTCCATTTTTCTCTCTTATGTCACCTACTTTTTTTCTGTTTTACACATGTGTAAGTTGTTCGTTGTCACTTATTTCTTTCTATTTTACACATTTGTAGCTATAATTACACATATGTATATTGTTCAATGTCACTTATTTGTTTTTAATTCACATATATCGTAGTCACTTATTTCTTTCTATTTTACACATTTGCAGCTATAATTACACATATGTATATTGTTTAATGTCACTTATTTGTTTTTAATTTACATATGTGTAGTTGAATTACACAGGTGGAAGTTATTAATTGTCATATATTTGTGTTTGTATTACACATTTGTAACTGACTTACACGTGTGTAAGCTGTTCATTATCATTTATTTGTTTCCATTTTACATATATTTGGTAGTATTCCAAAAGAAATTGCATCTGAATTATATGTGTGTAAATCGTTTACTATAATTTTTTCCCATTTAAAAATATTATTCGATTGTCATACTCATATGTAAGTGTTATTTTACACATGTGTAAATTGTTTAATGTCACTTATTTGTTTCTGTTTTATATGTTTGGATGTGTATTACACATGTGTAAACTCATTTATTTATATTAATGTTCAGTTGTATTACACATGTGTAAGTGATGTTCTACACATGTGTAAATTGTTCATTGTCATTTGGTTGTTTTTATTTTACACATCTGTATCTGATATACACACACGTGTACATTGTTCACTGCCACTTATTTATTTCTATTTTACACATTTGCATCTAAATTACATACGTGTAAATTGTTCACTTCATTTTTTTTCGTTTTACACATTTGCAGTTGAATTAAACATGTGTAAACAATGAATTAAACAAAGATATCATTTAAGAAAAAAGGTATTACATTGACCAACAAGTAAGATTTAAACCAAAATAGTATCAACCAAAAAATTAAAAGCATAAAATTGTCAAACAAGTCATAGTCCTTGACATGCAGTAACAACGATATATATAAACAAAAATTACAAATCTTGATATATCCTAACCACGGTAACAAAGAGACAAGTCATAATCCATTATATTAAACTTCAATGCTTTCTCGATTACGTCTTCTGTATGGTGAATATTCGCTTTCAAAAGTACAATCTTCGCCTCATTTAATGGGATTCTACAATTGACCTCTCAAATATCTCTTTGTCTTTCTCCAACGAACATTGTAATGTACTATCTTTTCTGAATTGTGCCTGATCAATGTGACAAAAGTTCAATACTATTAATCCGTTTATTTTTGCTGCTCTTATAACCAAATAATCTGGCTGATTTACACATGTGTAAATGAGCAAATTCTCTTTCTTACACATGTGTAAACTGCATAATTATATCTATTTAATCATATTTATTTATTCTAATACTGTTGTTTCAATGTGTACATGTATAAATGTTTTTATACAATACATCTGTAAACATATTTTTACACATGTGTAAGCAACAATTAAGGTAAACAAGTGAAATCCCAACAACCATGCCATGATATTCCTTCATACTTAGTACACTGCAGAATCTAATCAAAGCTAACTCCTTTATTTCTTTCTCCTGCTTGTTCATAGGTTATTCATACCTATGGTGAGTGTGAAGTGAAACAAATGCCCAAATTGATTGATAAATAAGGCATCAAAAGTTTATGAGATTCAATAACTAGAATCTATAAACACCTCTAGACTTACAAAAACACCCTATCATTTTTCGATACCATGTTCTTCCTGTTTTAAGGTGCTATTGACATAACACCAATTAAAATTTCAATAAGCAACACAATATTTTTAAGAAACACTTAGACAATCACACATAGTAGCTAATTTGCAGAAACTTAGCAATACAAAAGTAAATCAGTACTGATAGATAACAATACAAATCAATTAACAAAACTCAGCAATAAGTGTAAGTAAATGAGAAACCCTAAGAAACATTAGCATCAACAAAACAATGGCAATAGAACAATGAATCATGATTGATACTGATAAACATTGCAGAACTTACGAAAAGTGAATCGATAGCGATAGATAGTGATATGTTCGTAGGATCGTTCATAGCTTGACTCTAGATTCTTCAAGTGAGTGAAATCATAATGTTCTAATCGGAATATGATCTCAATCGAATGCTAATCGGAAGATATTGATTCTTCATATTCCTCTTTTAATTGTTGAAAGCTCAAGCATCGTGACATTGAAAATGGAAGGGTTTTTTGTTACAGAGATGCAATTGAAGAGTTTTGATGGGTTTTTGTGTTTTGTGTTTTGACAATAATGCCCCTTTAGTCTTTTAATTTAAGTTTCCTCCTCATTTAAACCCCTTTTGATCTTAGCCCTTAATTTAGGATGATCTATGGATGGAAATTGTTCCTAGTGTTCTCACAAAAATCTTTGTTCACAAGATAACCCTTTCCTTTATATATATAGGGGAAAGATCCGGTACAAATAGCTTTTTTGGTAAGAACTGTGAGAATCAAAGGAGAGTATTTTTTTTTATTTTTTTTTCAAATTTTTTCTCCCATATTGTTAAACATGTATTATAGTATTGAAAACTAAAAAAAAAAAAAAATTGGTGTAGAGTAATTACGTGTAAAGTAATTACATAATTACTTTAGTGTAAACTAATGTATTTACCTTAATGACGTAATTACACTAATTTTTTTTTAATTTTTTTTGTATTATTCATCTAGAAAGAATGTTTAAACACATGGAAAAAAAATTCTAAAAAAAAAAATAAATTTTTTACCCCCTTTGATTCTCACAGTTCTTACAAAAAAACTATATGTATTTGATCTTTACTCTATATATATATTGCAAGGGTAAGTATCTAGTGAAAACCTTGGTGAGTTGAAAAACTCTAGAAACCCATCAAGTGGCTCACATACATCCACGTCACTCTTATTACATGCAAAGATCAGGGGCAAAATTGGAAGATTACAACATAACTTTTTCTGATATAATATTAAGGGGAAAGTGAATATGGGGCTGTTACTGTGGCAACCGGAAAATTTTTCTTCTCTTTCGTCTCTTCTTTTTTGGCCTTGGGCAATTTTCGGGACGAAAATTCTTTCAACAGGGGGATGATGTGACACCCGGCAAACTCAGGTTAGTAACGTTGACTAAACTAGTAAGTCTACCTTAGCGAGTCATGCATATTACGTCCTTAACGGGGTCAGTCGAGTCGGTATGATGATTCTGGGAATCATCGGGAGCCGTTATGATGATCCGCGGGGTCATCGGGAGTCGGTCCATAACTATGGGTACAAGGATCGGCGATTCGTGGAATCGCCGGGTCTAATGCACACACGAGTCTCGAGTCCCGGGAATTGGTGAACGGATGTAAACGTGTTAGTTATCATGCATTATATGTTTGAAATCATTATGTGACTTATCGGTATGTGAATACGTGTTTAAATATGTTAAAATAGTGTTTAACGCGCCAAAAACTCGTTCCAGCACCACAGGGGCGATTAGGAACCCCTAATCGCCTATATGTGGGGCGAGTAGCATCAACAACAGGCGATTGGGACCTAATCGCCTGATGCTTCATGCGATTAGGCTCCCAATCGCGTGACATGTGTTCCTAATCGCGATGAACAGCAGAGTCCGGGTCAAAACACCTATAAATAGAACCCTTAACTCCCCAAACACCTCTAGAACAACCCTAGCTGCTCCCAAACCACCCACACACCTTGAAACACCTCTGGAACTCTTTTTGCTACAAAAATCACCATCTCCAAGCTTACACACCTTTCTTTGACAAAACCCAAGGTGTGTTCTTCATCCCTAACCTTTGTAAAGTTGTTATTTTGAGTTCCCCAAAGTTCCAGACCTTGTTTTACCAAAATGTGTCTTTAAAAACCTTTCAAAAGAGTCCTAAACCAAGTCTACACCTTAATGCTTGTTATATGTGAAGTTTACATGCATATGTTGGTCTTCTTGGTGATTTTAACATGAATGTTTTCAAGATATGATTGTACTTCTGCTATGTAGAGATTATTAGGAAGGTTGTCTTAGAATTTTAGCCATTATTGTGGTGTTTTGAAGAAAATGCATATTTTGACCCATTTGTATGTTCTTGAGGATTTAGGATGATTAAGGTATGATTGTTGATGCAATGTTGTTAGGATTCATACTAGGGAGATGTTAGATCAGAGGTTTGATGATTTACATGTTTGTAGAATGTGAAATCTGATTGTTTCCATTTAGGGAAAGATAAGGTTGGTTGGTGAAACCTAGTACTTTGCCATTTTAGGAAATAATTGCATAGAACATGCTAGATCAGTGATATGTCGGGAGTTTTTGCTTGAAATGGGTTGGTAAATGATTTAGGTTTGATATTGGGTGTTGTTGCATGTTTCGGATATGATTTGGAGGGTTAAACGCGCGAAAATCCGTTACACAGCAGCAACAGGCGATTAGGCATCCTAATCGCCTGATGCCACGCGATTATGCAGACATATGGGGCGATTAGGACCCTAATCGCCTCATGCTTCATGCGATTAGGCCCTAATCGCCTGTAGGCTGATGCCTACTCGCGTGTGACCTTCCTAATCGCATGTACTGCTGTCGTGAACGCGTTTTGACATCCCGGAACACGATTTGACACCTAGGAACATGTTAGGAACCCCGGGATACACCCAATGACTTAGTAAGACGTGTTCGGACCTGTTTATGCGTTGATTGGACATTATGCTAGACTAGGTGAACTCTTGCGCGCATTAAGTGTTTAATTGCATATGTTGCATGATGTCTTGCATTTATCTAACACGTGGAATGTCGGGTCACCAATGGGATGTCGGGTCTTGTCTGGAACGGTCGGTTTAACAGTTAAAGGTGTTTTCAAACGTTTATGGTCACGGTCTGGACATACGGGGACTAGTTAGCCTGCGGGTTATTAGTCCAATACTTATACACATCTTATGATAGGTCGCCGCTATTTGGGGCTATCATAACATAATTACTTAACTGTTTTCAAGAAACGCAATCCAAGGTGAGTGTCACAGCCCCACTTTTACCGTTTTACTTCGGGGGAGAAACATGCTACTTATTTGATTACTCATCATAGATCATGTTATACTATGGTTATTTCACGTACTATGCGGCTTTTACAGAAAGTCCAGGGGGGAACCATGAATGTGCGGGGATGCACAGCGGGGGAAATGTGGATAGATCTATTGGGCCTTACAAACCCCACCCGACGGCTGGGAGCCGGGCGGGTGCATATTGTCTCTAATACTTTGGGGGTTACCGAGGCATCGGTAATCCCGTCCGTCTGGGCTGGCTTCAACACTTATACCGGTTTAGTAATGGATTCCCAACCGCAGTAGTAGCAACACTTAACGTCTAGCTAACGTTCTCATAACATAGTAGTAACGGGAAATGATCTTACCGAACTTATAACAACACCTTTATGAAAGAAAACCTGTGAACTCACCAGCATTATATGTTGACATTTTTGGCATGTTTTCTCAGGTCGCTAAGGTAGCAGTCATCGGACTAGGCGCAAGGAGTCATGCACAGCGTCTAACATTTTGAAGCATATTAAACAATGTTTTTGTAAACAATGATATGTCTTTTGGTTGTAAACAAGAATGCTTCCGCTGCTGGTTTACAGCTCAAAGCATGATATTTTGGTTTTAAATATAATTATGAATGCATGTTTGTTGTATGTTTATTGTGATCGTTGACTGAGATCCTGGTGTGTCACGCGCCTCGCGGTAAAACCCCGCACGTGGAATTTGAGGGTGTGACAGTTACGCACCTAAGTTGTATGCGAAACCACTCAAAACTACGTAGTTTTGATTAAACCTAATTAATAAATTAATTTGTGTTACAATATTTCGAACCCAACTCCATCATCAACTTATCTTTCATTACCCAATTTCATATGAAGTTCGCATCTCTCCATCGATGCCCCGTACTCAAGTCACTTCACTCCAAATGAACGCCCCTCAAATGTTGACATTGTTGTAAATAGATTTATTTCTATTATAATAAGGAAATCAATTGAATCGAAGAAATGTGGGATTTATTTTGGATCTGAATTTTAAAATTACTCTCGATGTGTATTTTCAGTTGACAATATAAATTCTTGAAATTCACAAAATATTAATGTGTGATTTTATATAGCATAACACTTTCAAAGTTATCTACATCCCTAGAAAAGAAAGTAGAGAACTTTTAATTCTTGCTGGCAAGCAAGAAGGGAAAAGACATAATTGATTAACTGAAACATATAACAAAAAAAATGGATGATTACTTGTAAGGAGAAAGAATAAAAAGATTTAACGAATGGTTTATGATTGGATTCATGCTAATCTCATTATTGATTTATTGGATTCCATTTAATCCTTGTGATGCTTAGCCTAGGTTTGAATACAGGGGTTTAAGTTAAGTGAGATTTGATTTAAACCTCATGAACATGATGCATAATTGAATAGCTTTTAGAATTTTAGTAAAAATGGGCAATTACGGCTGACTTGGGAGGGATGCTAAATCGAATATTAAATTGGTATAGAAGGATAACAAGAAGAAAGAAAGAAAGATGTGATGATGATCGAGTTGGTTTTGTAACACAAATTAATTTATTAATTAGATTTGATCAAAACTACGTAGTTTTGAGTGGTTTCGCATACAACTTAGATGCGTAACAGCCACATATTCACTTTTCCCTAATATTAATTGTCAGGGGGGAGAGAGATTGTTTAACAATACCCTCTGCACATCTCATTCTCCACTCTACTAAGCCTTTCATCTTCTCCATGACTCCCTCTCTCTCACTTTCTCCCTCGAAATCAAACGCCACAAGACCCGCCGTCGGTGCTCATGACTCGTCGGTGCTGGTGAGGACGACGATGGGAGTGGTCATCGGTGTTTTTTATTATAAATATGCGCCTCCGCCTGCTAGACCACCATGAAACCACCACTATTTATCTCTTTCTCACCTTCTCTCTCTAAACCTGTCGATACCACTACCCCTATCTCTTTTTTCAATGCTTCAAATCTGAAACCCACATACCCTTTCTATTAGATCTGAAAAGGGATTTGAATACAGGGTTTTGGTGGTGGTGGCTATGGTTGCAGCTTTTGGTTTCGGTGGTGTCGGGTATTTTTATGGATTTTTGTTGTGGTGGTGGTGATCGTAATGAATCAAGCCTAATGCTTCAGATCTGGTTTTATTAGAGTAGATCTGAATCAGGTATGTTTATTATTATTATTATTATTATTATTATTATTATTATTATTATTATTATTATTATTTTCGCTTTTTAGCACTGATGAAATCGGTGCCTTTAGAGTACCAAATGGTCCTCACATTTTTTTAGTTTGTTGAGTTGACTGGAAAATTCAATGATAATTTTGGCGTTGAATTCTTGAAGTTACGAGATTGAATCATAGCACGATTTCCTTCTTTAATTTTGATAAACCAGAATCAGCAGGTTCTAGGTGGAACATGATCTCGTTGAATGCTTCTAAGGTATATTAGTATGCATCTAACAACGACAATAAGAAGAAACAAATCTTTTTCGTTTTATTCAACTAGTTGTGATTTTGATTGTTGTTACTGAAATTTAGCTGTTTAGTTTATAATTTAATAAAAAAATTGTGCTGTTTGGCAGGTGGGAAAGGGTCTGTCAGTTGATTCCAAGGCTCATAAGTTGGCGTTTCAACACTGGATTGAAGCTGTAAGTTGGTTTGTTTAGACTTTAGACAGTTCATCATTTAAGTCAGAATAATCACTTTGAAAAACAGCTCAAATTCGTTTTTTGTTAGCTATGTTATATGTATAACTTTTGGATTAATTTGAGATCGATCCACGACACCGTTATGGGCATAGCTTGCATATTATTATTATTATTATTATTATTATTATTGTTATTATTATTATTTGAATTTTGTGTTCTAATAGCTTTTACATTGTTGGTTGAATCAGTACATGGTGGTTTGTTGATTTTGGTGAAGGCGGATTAGTTAATGAAGATGAGAAAAAGGGTTTAGTTTTGGAAGTTTTTTTTTTCTTGTAAAATTTTTTAAGTTGTAAACATTTGTTGTTTTTTTGTGTAACATTGTTACAGATGCTGTTTTTGTATGTAACATGTCTTGTTACAATGTAAAACGTATCAACATTGCTCTTTTACAAACAAAGTGGTTTTATATATATTGCAACATTTATACAATATATAAGTTGTAACATTTGTAGATACTAACAAAAGTTGTAACATACTAGAACTACAAGTTGTAACATAATAACATAAATTGTAACATACTAAAGTACATATTATAACACAATAATAAAAAATGTAACTTACGAACAAAAGTTGTAACATACTAGAACTACAAGTTGTAACATAATAACATAAACTGTAACATACTAAAGTACATATTATAACACAATAATAAAAATTGTAACTTACGAACAAAAGTTGTAACACGATTAAAGCACTGGGATGTAAGCTTACTTGTAAATATTAAAAAAAATCTAGCCATACCATCATTTTTTGTTACTTCTAGTAGAAAATATGTATAAAAATTGAAACATATGAATTTTAAACTAGGAGAGAGAAGATGATTGGACATTTGAATTTGAAAGAAGGAGAGAGAAGATGACATGTTAGATTACCTAGGAACAAAAAGGTAAGGGGTGAAATACCAAAACTACCATTTTCTTCAAACAAATAAAAAAGACAACTACCTTTTAGACATTAATTGGTCAGATTCAATATTCACCGTAGATCATAGTAGATCAAGGGTTGATATAGGGTTTATTCGGTTTTCACAACTCAAAAGGGTTTTTATTTTAACACAGCCCCCTATATTGCAAAGGCTAAAATCCTATATGTCATTTATTTAGGCATTCTCTCATTTGAGAGCTGCCATGTAGGATCATAGGTGGCACCTATTACACTAATTAAAAAAAAAGCAAATAATATACTAAAACCTAATCTACTAAAACTAAATATTAAACCTTTATTATTTTCTCTCTCATGTTTCCTCTCATAACTTTTAAATGTTAATATCTTTTACATACGAGATTTTTTAAAGAAATAAATTACACCAAATTAACGAGCGTTTTATTATCTTTCCAACGAGTACCATAGTGCTATATAAAAAACAGAGAAAAAAACGACTATTTATTGTGGGGTTTTGATTTCAAATATATTTTACTCTACTAATAAATCACTACTTAGGGTTTTTTATATTTGAATAAGAAACGATAAACATAACTTCATAGGCAGAGATTCGTTTTTTTTATATTTGAATATGATAACTTATGGCCAGGGGCGGAGACAGAGTATTAAAACGGTGGGCAAGTGCCCACCCTAGGTCCAGCCCAAATGTACAAAGGCCGCCCAAAAACAGCCTTAAACCGCCGAGAAATTCCGATCTACAAGAATCTAAAGCGACAGAAATTTGATCGGACCTCCTAAACTTCACCCATTAACAGATCGTTGTAGTTTGGTTTATATGGAGAGAGAAAGAATACGGAAATATTTCAAGAGAGATGGACAGAAGAAGAGATGAGAAAAGGAAGTGTGGCGCGGTGGTTATGCCGGTCGTATGGTGGTGGAGCTGGTTGATAGAGAGAGAGAGAAAAAAGATAGAAAGAGGGGTAATCTTTTCTTATTATGTGGGCTGTTTCAAGTTTCAAGTAATAAAATAGCATCATTTGGATTTAATGTGAAATATAATTTTTTTTTTTTTGAAAATTAAACTTCATTCAACCAAAAAAACCACCACAAGCGCCCTCAAAGCAAGGACCCAAGGGGGAAAACCACATTACATCAAATCCAACGGATATTTACAACACTTATTCCAATCTAAGGATCTATATCTAGATCTATTACGAATCCAAAAAAATGCCAAAATTTTAATATGCTCTACTAACTCCTTTGCTTTTCGCGCCTTATTATTAAAAACTCTATCATTCCGTTTGTTCCAAATCGACCACATAGCCGTATACACGATGCCTTGTAGAACTCGGGCTTCTTCCTTAGACTTTGCTTGGTAATCCTGCAATCGCAGCAAGTCTTCAACATCAAACAGAAAGGACGGGACCAATCTGCACCAAAACTCGATCCTGGTCCAAACTTCATTCGAATATAAACATCCCGTAAATAAATGCAATGAGTCTTCTGGTTCCGCATCACAGAGTGGGCACAACATATTATCAATATGAACACCTCTCTTTACTAAATTCTTCTTAGTGGGAATTCGGTCTAAGGCAACTCTCCAATCAAGGATTTTACACTTAAGAGGAGACCAACCTCTCCACTCCACCATATGATTACCACTTGTCGACGAACCACCATTAATCAAAATCTTGGCGCTTTTGACTGAAAAATATGAGATTTATCCGCTTCCCAAAACCAGTTATCATTACCCGTACCCCACAAATACCCATGTATTTCCGATAACAACTCGAACAATTCAGTAACCTCTTCGTAAGAGGTCGGACCAGCACGCCAATCCCAACTCATTACCTTCACGCCATTAGTCTCCCTAACTCGCTCTGCAATGGTAACCCACTTCCTTTTCTTTAACCGAAAAATGTGAGGAAAACGAGTGCGCAACGGCTCATCACCCAGCCACCTATCTCCCCAAAACGTAATCGTCGTACCATCTCCAACAGTTCCCGTGAAATATAAAATTTGATTTACAAAAGTTTTTAAGTCCGTCTAAGAATTGAATGGCATTAAACTAAAGCTGTTGTTCAACGTTTGCTTTTAACATTTTGTCAATCACATTGTTATTATTATTATTATTATTATTATTATTATTATTATTATTAGGTAAACACAACGAATCAATACTGATCGCTCGAGTTCTGCTCGCGTCCCCGATGATCAGTCACCGGTCGAGTCGAAATGTGCCCTCCCTACGAAAAGTTTCTGTATCCGCCCCTGCTTATGGCAGAGATTTTTTCAAAATAAATAATAATAATAATAATAATAATAATAATAATATTCATTAATCATGTATTGGCAAGTCATTAATTATGTTGTCATATTAGATATTTTATTATGTCATATTAGATATTTCAACCCCAGGACGCTCCCGGGATAAAAGCTAGTTAATAATATAACACTAATTACCAAAATACCACTCAATTAATCCACACCATAGATTAAAATGATCTAATGGCTAAAACACCTTCTCACCATTCTCACACAAAACACACTTTGTACAGGATATTGACTCTATATATATATATATATATATATATATATATATATATATATATGGTAGGGTTTAAATAGGAACCATAGCTTAAGTAGGAACCATAGGAACCACTTTATAGCCATTGATCTCTAATGGCATAATTGTAAATAAGTAAAACATTAATTAATTGTTTATTTTAATCAAAGGGTATGATTGACTTTTGTTCAATATGCTTAGGTAATTAAGTCTAAATTTGTAACTGAATAATTATTAACCCCCATTTATTATACTCAATCCCTACAAAATCTCCCTATCAGTTTTTTTTATTTCATTCATCATCATCGACATATATATACATTGGTGTATATATTAGTTTCTTTTTTGTTTTTTCATTCATCGTGAACGCATATATACATTGGTGTATATCAGTATTTTTTTTCTCATTTACCATCATTATCGACACAGATATACGTTGGTGTATACCAGTTTCTTTTTTGTTTTTTCATTCATCGTCATCACCTTTAAGGTTCGGTCTCTTATCCTCTTTATGTAATATACACCAATGTATACTATACACTGGTGTATAGGCATTTGGCCTGTTCATCCTCACAGCGGTTGTCTCTTATCATCTTTATGTAATATACACCAACGTATAATATACACTAGTGTATATGCATTTGAAAATAATAAAAGCGTCTCCTTCATTTTGACGTGATAATCCTAATTAGGGTTTGGTCGCTTAACCCTAAATGTAATATACACCAACGTATATTATCAAAAAATACATAACCTCAATGTACTGCACATTCGATTCAAAGAAATTATGCAATTGATCTAATCTAACCTAACAAAATCATTACAAATACAATTCCAATTGATTATACATTTCGATCTAACAAAAACAAAAATAAATACCTAATACATCCGAGCAATTGAAGATTAAAAATAACAAAAACAGAATATACATACATGTATACAAATTGTTGATTAGGGTTGTTCTTCAATATAATGATCGTAATAGTGGTTGAGAGTTTTAAGGAAACCAATCAATTCTTATTTAGTAACTGCTTTGAATATAAGTTCTAATTATAATAAAAAGCTAATTAATTAAATGTATATTTACACAAATACCCTCTAGATCAAAATAAAAAATGGATGACTCAGATTGGTTCATAAGTTCCTAACTAGGGTATTGGTTCCTATTTGATCTTATTCCTATATATATATATATATATATAAGTATATATATTTTATTTATATACATTGTAGAAGCCTGACGGGTTTTGAGACAAGTTTGAGACAAGCATATTTAATCGGGTTCGGGGTTGAGATTACCTAAAACCGTCCCAAAGCCCATTGCCATCTCTAACGTTGTGTTCCCAAGTTTAAAAAATAAAGGAAAAGAAAGAGAATTAAAGAGAGAAAACAAAGGGAGTGGAAAGGAAATATTTAGTTAACTATCGTGTTCCCGAGTTCGAAAGAAATAAAAAGAAAAGTAAGTATTTTATAGTAAAATACCATTTCCTTCCAAATTTTTTCAATTTGTAAGGATAAGAAATGAAGGAAATTAACTAAATTTTTTATTCTATTTCCCTTCATTTCTCTCCATAAAAAAAACTATGAAACGTGATTTTTCCTTAACGTTCTTTCAAATCCTTTATTTTCGTTATATGAAATTGTAGAACACAACGTAAATGACAACGATATTATAAGTGTGTGTTATTTGTTTTACAAACTCATTACAATATCTTAATCTTTATACATATAATAAATATGAACCTCATTTAAATTCGTTATTTTTTATTAGAAAATTTGATTTTAATAATTCAAACTTTTTCTCGTTGGCCAACAATAATCTCTACTTAGAAAAATTCCCACAACAGTCCATACTTTCAAAGTATTTTCCTTTAATAAACTTTTGTTAACTGAGAAATAATCCGATTAGTAGATGCTGACGTGGATGCTGACATAGCATGTTGTAGGAATTTCTTAAGTAGAGATTATTGTCGGTCAACAAGACAAAGTTTGGATTATTAAAATCCAATTCCCAGTTTGGGTTTCGAATTTTAACTTTCGTGGTCCTGATATTGATATTGTTGTATTCATATTCATTCAAGTTTTAATCAAGACGGTTGAAAATGCATCATTTGTGATATGGACCGGTAAGAACCCCATTGTATTTTTTTCTAAATAATTTAGGGTTAGACTATCTGCAATGGACTCTTAGTGTTATGTAAGACCCATTCCAAATGATTAAGAGTGTATTGTGATTACGATAAATTATTTAGAAAAGACCAAAACCCAAAGACTAGGCTGGGTGAGGCACTCACCATACACTACGACCATTAGGACAGGGGTTACGACCATAAGTTTCTAGTTGTTTTTGCTTGTTTGGCCGTAGCCTACGGCCAAGTGCCATGGGTTACGGCCAGCAACCTCTGCCCCGACTCGTTTTCGTGCAACTATCCTGCACCAAACCGACCCGTAAGCACCCGAACATTCTTGGGAGTCCTACGCTCACCTTTGGTGACTTGTTCGATCATTTTCTCATGGTTTATAAACTTTTTGACCCTCATTATTTATAAAATTAACGTGACCCATTAGGAGTTCGATTAGCAAAGGGTTCTTTCGAGAAAACGTCAAGTGTACGAATTCAAACTTCCATAGCCTCTTGATCGTTCTATGTCTCAAAAATCTTCCCTTTGCACAATGTTGTCCTATGAGGTACCAAAACCTACAAGATGGGTGATAGTTACCTAGTCGAGTCTAATCCTTGTTACCATTGTGGCGAGAATCCCATAACTATTATTCTTTCGATCAATTTCCTTGGTTTTTCCCTCGCCCGGTCAATTCCCAACAAGACTCGACTATAGATACCCGTATCAACACATCCCATGGTGTTCAAACCTCAATGCCACCATTCTATTTAACAAGCTACAAATGCATCTACATGATTCTAAGTCGTAGAGAGACTTACCTGGCATATTTCCAACCTTTGAATAAAGTTGTTCCTATTGAGTTGCATTCGAATACAAGCTTCCCATTATGAAGCTCTTATGGTATTGTTCAAGCATGGACATTTACATCTCAAAGGCATATAACTTGATATTAAAACAAGCATGAGTCATTGAGTGACTTACCTTAATCGTGTCCTTTCAACCTTAAATCTTTCACCGCTTAGCCTCCCAACACCTCTTGCTTGGCACCTAGTGATTAAATTACACATGACATCCATGTGAATTGTGATTAGACATGTATTCAAGCATTCATACGAGTTTACCAAGTGTATCAATACCATGTCTATGATTTAATAAAGTCGTGCTTCATTATGGCTTTTTATCAAATACTTGGTGGGCAGGATTTTGCAACATTTGATTGTAGGTTAATTAGACTATGACAATCATACCCATGTTAGTAATTTGGACTCATATTTTTCAATTTCACCAATTACATCACCTACCATGATTTAGATTTAGACATACACACACATTTCCTTATTCTGATTATCAACCCAAAAGACCTACCATGCTCATAGCATAAGTTTCAAGATTTAACCACCTAGGTTATGTTACCATGATTCTTTTTCAAGATTAATTAGTTTTATGGTTCCCTTAAACTAGGGACACCATTCAAAATCCTTAATTTCTCAAAAGCATAAACTCTAAAAATCTATACTACCTTTACCTAGAAGGAATTTCATCAAATCAAGGGAGAATATGGTTACCTAGATGATGTTGGGGCCTTAGATGATCAAGTTTTTGAACATGCACAGATTAACACTTTGATTTGGGGCTGGATTGAGCATGAACTTATGATTTGGGTCTTGTGTGCGTGAAAAGTGTGTGTTTGTGGTGTGATAATCTACTTCCAGGGAATGGAAGTTGATTTCCCCCTTTTCACACTTTAACCCCTGATGTGCCGAAAAATTGATATCTTTTCCACACATAATTATCACTTATCTTAAACTCAAAATCGTGCTTTTATATATGTTTTATCATGATTTATCTTTCTTTGTTGATAATTGCAGTATCAGAGGCCAGGAGGTGAAAAGAAGTGGAAACCCGCATAAAACGACACTAAACGGATGAAGAATTAATGACTTTGAAGCTCTGCCAGATATGGCACGGCCGTGCAATTGTTCTGGGTCAACAAGTCAACATTTCCAAGCCAACAGAGGTCAAATTCAGCATTTCAGGAAGTGCACGGGCGTGCCCCACTGTATGGCATGGGCGTGCTTTACTCATGCATGTTCTCCAAGGCTTAAACCGACCAAAACTGACAAAACAGTTACGTGTACTGAAGAGCACGGGTGTGCCAGAGAGACAAGCACGGGCGTGCTTGACCTACGGACCAACATCTCTGCATCAAGGACTCTACAACAGTACCTGCTGTCAAGCATGGGCATGCCAGGGTATGAGCATGGGCGTGCTTGAGCTGATTTGCCTATAAATAGAGGCCTCCACCCCACATTTTGAAGCATCCCTTTCCACTAAAAAACTAACACTTCTCCACATAGTTTCTGCCCTCCTTGAGGATTGTAGGTGTCCTTTGGAGCTTGGGATCACTCCATAAACACCTTGATCAAGAGAGAAACAACCCAAAATCATCCAAAACCCTTAAAAATCTCCATACAACCTTCCACCATGTCTTATACACAAACCTAACCTCGTGAGCTTGTTGTATCAACCATGCTAGGCTAGATTTCTATTGGTGTTGCTAGGGTGATGATGGAAACTTGGTATGAATTAATATAGTTTATCTTTTATTTTAAAGTGGTGTTTTGTGTTCTTAATAATTCTTTCTATTCTAAACTTTGTTTAATGATCTAATTAATAAATCACTTAGTCTTTGGTCTTGTGGGTGTCTTGATAGGAAGTGGGAGGACTCATGAGTGTACCCATGGTGTGTAACAACCCATGCACTTGTGAGCTAACCTAATCCCATGAGTAGTGATTAGCCCATTTGTGGGTAGAAATACACACACTTAGTGGCTTAATCCTCTACTATCAAGATCTCATTTAGGGTCGGTACGGTGTTTATACTCGGTCCTAGTGATAAGTCAAGACTTAATTCTGCGACTTATCTTCTTGGTCTATGTGAAAGCTTTGGCGCAAGTTAAGGATTGATGAACCCGTGTTGAAAGAAAACGGTCTTTATTTTCTTTCATTATTATATTGCCGCACAGTTAATAATAGACCAGTCTCTTTTTGACAAGTTAATTAAATCAAGTAGGGGATGCTCGTGTTCTGGTTAGTCACGACTCCTCTATGATATTAAGTGGTAACCTGTTCGGTCATGCTCCGGCCACCGGCAAGTTATTCATAAAAGTCTAGAGTAGTTTGATGTCTATATCGCAACACTGGGAGGTGGGTAATTCGGGGTTGAGTCGAAACAGTCTCGAGTCATTTTCTTTTCAGTGTTGAGAGGTGAGCTGCCCGGTTCGGGAGACCCTCATAATAATATTAAGAACACAATTGTTTATACAGTTATGCGAAAACAGTCACCTCTAGAAAATGCAGTAGCAATTCTAAGTTTAAGCACAAGTGCGTAGCTTAAACACACCACTATGAATAAATATAACTATCATCATACCAGGTTCCATCTGATCCTGAAGGAACACCATTGTTTTGTCATTGATTTCTCTTAAAAGTTTACATCTCTCTTTTTACTTTTCTTCCCGCAATTTAAAAAGTCTTTTAAGTAATTTTTAGGAAAGCTGAGTAGTAAAAATCGTGTCCACAGATTCGATACTCAGTACTTGCACATTTCTATACTATACACGATAGGTACGCTTTCCTATTGTGCTGGGTTTAGAACATTGAGCAACTATCATTTTAAATTATAAATTTAAAACTTGCAAGTGTCTTACTATTTTCTTACTTACTCACCTTTTCACCAAGGCTTTTGGCACCTCCTTCGGGACTTTGCCCTTTTTGAAAAAAAGTTAAGTTTTCTTGAAACACCCACACACATCAAGTTTTTGGCGTCGTTTCCGGGGACACGACTGTTTTAGAGAAAGGTTTTCCTAAAATTACCTACTTTTCTTTTCCTTAGTGTCTTTGTTAAAAGTCTTATCTTAAAAGGTTCTCGAGTAGTGTATGAACTTGCGTCCCTTCTTACACCTCTTCTTGAAGAACCTGAAAGATATTTTAGAGCTAGAAGAAAAGAACAAAAATAAAAAATGGCACAAATTGATAGAACCATCTCTGATTTTGCTAGACCTTCCACAAACGCTTTGGGCCCTAGCATCGCTAGACCCGCCGTTGATGCCGACCACTTTGAAATTAAGTCCCATGTCATCTACATGATACAAAAAAACTACACTTTTCATGGTTTAGCCGATGAAGATCCCCATGCTCATATCGCAAATTTTCTCGAAATTTGTGATACTTTTAAGTTGCATAACGTCACTCCTAACGCTATCCGACTTCGCATGTTTCCTTTCTCACTAAAGGATCGTGCCAAAGCATGGCTAAACTCATAACCCGCAGGTTCCATTACCACCTGGGCTGACCTTGCCCAAAAGTTTCTCTTAAAATACTTTCCCCCAGCCAAAACCGCAAAGTTAAGAAATGACATCACTACCTTTTGTCTAGAAGAGGGAGAGTCACTCTATGAAGCTTGGGAGAGATTCAAAGATATGCTTAGAAAATGCCCCCACCATGGACTTGAAATTTGGTTACAAGTTTCATCCTTCTACAATGGGCTGACAAATCAAGCAAGGCAGACACTTGATGCAACCACAGGAGGTATTTTTTGGAACAAGAGACCGCAGGAAGCTTATGATCTCATCGAAGAAATTGTAGTCAACAGCTATCAGTGGTACAACCCTCGAAGTCGGCCATCTAAGACCGGCCTCTATCAGATCGATTCCACCACTTCGTTGCAAGCTCAAATTGAGGCGCTATCAACTCGCCTCAACCAGCTGAGCAAAGCACAAGTCAATGCCATCACCGCAATAGAGTTGCAGCCACAAGACGAGAGTCTTCCTCAGGCCACCATGGAACAAGTTGACTTCATTGGAACAAACCGCCCACCAAACAATCATTACAGTAATACTTATAATCTTGGCTGGCGTGATCATCCAAACTTCGTGTAACATCCGGCCCCTCTCACCACCAATATTGTCCGCTTTGCCTCCGATGGGTTGCCCATCTAGAAGCTCACGGATTTGTTTTTGGTTGCCCCGGTGGAGACTTCCCAAGAGGTCACCCATCCTGATACTAGTCCCACCTGAGCACACTTAACTGTGGAGTTCTCCTCTCATCCACTAGCATTAAGCCCAAAACGCGTTGGTAATTTAAGAGGCAAGACATTACTTATGAACCAATGATCTCTCCTGGCCACAGCCGATGTGGGATTTTCCTGGGGTGCCACATTCACCCCTGTTAGAGTCTCATCGTCCCTGATGAGGTATGTACCCACCATCCCGGACGGCACAGGAGTGGCTTTGATACCATCTGTAACATCGATCACTTCTTGTGGCTGATTCCGAATGGTAAAGTAATAAACATGTGGGACAATTGGGATGTATGTGTTGGATCAGTATTGCTCTTTGTATGAACTTGCTAGTGAACACTTAAGTGTCTAGCAAGTTCTTTATCAGTAATAGCACAGCGGAATGATATAAGTTAAAGCTACACTTATCAACAGGAGTTATTACTCCCCCTGGATGTTTAATAAAACTAAAGACAAGTATTTAGTGAGAATCTAAGCATTGAATGAGAATGAACACTTAAACAGATTCTCAGTAAATAAAATGGAAATAACAATGATAATCTTTGAAGGATTTCTGTATTAAAAATCAATGTCTAAAACAGAGGGATGAACCCATCTATTTATAGACTTTACAAATACATGAACCTTGCCAAAAAGCAAGTTCAGAGACAAGTTGCAACAAGTTGCAATCTTGGAACTTGTACAAAAAGTTAAAGTAATACTAAACTAATAAACTACTGAAACATAAGGCGGTGGAAAGATTCTTGAACAAGTGCTGATGAATGACAAACTACTGATGAGTAGTTTGTCTTCAGTAGTTCTTCAGTGAACTGTCTGGTTTGGACTTCAGAACTTCTGATGCATTTCTTCTTCAGTACTTGTAGAATCCTTCTTCAGTAGTTCTATACTTAGAATAATTTGACAGAAGTGAATTAGACTAAGGTTTGCAAAAGTGGTTTCACCAATCCTTTTTGTCCTAACAATCTCCCCCTGGATTGATAAAGCCAAAACCTTTCTAATTCCTTATTGTTTTCTTCTGTCATTGACAATTTTCCATATTTCTTTAAACATGGAATTCTTCAACTGGTTCAGCTGTTCATCAGTGAGAGGTCCTCTTCGTGGTTCTAGATGCTGGATTGTAAGCAGGTCTTGAGTTGATAGCTTCTTCAGATCATTCATCGACTTATAGGCTCTGCTTGTGAGGTCTCTTCTTGTCACTTGTACTGAGTTGTCATCAGTAAAGGACCATCTGATGATAGGCACTTTAGACTTGTCAAATTCTAAAGTATAGGGAACCATGCTGGTACCCTGGGATGCTCCTGAGTGTTGGATGTCTTCGATTTCAGTGACTCTCAGGTGGGATTCTCTTCCTTGTTCTTGTTGCATCACATTAGGTAGTTGAAAGGTTGGCAAGTGATGCTCAGTAACTACCTTAGTGTGCAGTTTGTCTTTAAATGGTCTTTTGAATTTGATAGGCAAAGGTGGAAGGATCCCTGAATTGGGTTAGCAGAGGTTTATCTTCAATGTCGAAGTCAGAATGGACTACTGTACTTCCTTCTAATAGTACCATCCTGAAATCAGTCTTCACATTCTCCTCTGTCTTTTTCTTTGTAGAAGGTTTTCTTGAAACACCAGAAGTTCTAACTACTGAAGTTGACACTTCAGCAGTTTCAAACTTCTCTGGATTTGCAGCCCTTGCAGCCTTGTATTTTCTATAAGTGTCCACCATTCTTTCTTCTTTCCCTTTGGACACAGAGGCTTTTGAACCATAACTATTTGCAACTAATTCTTCAATCATCTGGGCTCTCTTGGCTTTTCCATCTTTACTTGTTGCAAGTTTGTCTGCAACAAGTTGAGCTCTTCTTGTTAGCTCTTCCATGGAGAGTCCCTTCAATGTATAGGCTTTGGTCTTGCTGTTCTTGGTGATGTAAGACATCAGTTATTGTCTTTTGTCTTCCTCAGCAATTCTTTCCAGGTTAGCCTGCCTTTGAAGTTCTGCTTCATAAGCCTGTAACTTTTCATTGAGGCTTAAGTCATCCCTTGCTTCCAAAGCACTCCAGATCTCATCTTCCTTAGCCTTTCTTTCGGCTGTAATTAAACTCTTCTCAAGTAGTTCTTTGGACATTGATAGAGGAGAAGGGTTCAGCACAGTCATTGTTGTAGTTGTAGTAGGCTTTGGAATAGGAGTTGGTTGAGTAGGTTCAGTTGATCTGGAAGGCTGTTCAGCAGTTTCAGTGTTGGAAGTGTTGACTTCTGATGGGTTGACAACTACTGAAGGTCTATCAACTACTGAAGGATTGTCTTCAGTATTTTCTGAGTTTTCATCAGAACTTTCACTATTAGAAGTTTCTTCATTGTGGACTTGGGATTCATCATGCTTTTCAGCATCTTCTATTTCTTGTACAGAGACACCAAACTGTTGGGCCAGTTTTTCTCTTCTGTCTTGGTTTCTCTGTTCTCTTTCTTGGAGAGCCACTCTTGCTTTTATTCTAGCTTTGAACGACTCTTTTGGTTCCCTAATTTTCTCCCCCTTTTTGGATTCATCAAGCTTTTTCTTTGAGGGTTCAGAGAAATGATGTCACACCCTCAAATTCCACGTGCGGGGTTTTACCGCGAGGCGCGTGACACACCAGGATCTCAGTCAACGATCACAATAAACATACAACAAACATGCATTCATAATTATATTTAAAACCAAAATATCATGCTTTGAGCTGTAAACCAGCAGCGGAAGCATTCTTGTTTACAACCAAAAGACATATCATTGTTTACAAAACATTGTTTAATATGCTTCAAAATATTAGACGCTGTGCAAGACTCCGTGCGCCTAGCCCATTGACTGCTACCTTAGCGACCTGAGAAAACATGCCAAAAATGTCAACATATAATGCTGGTGAGTTCACAGGTTTTCTTTTATAAAAGTGTTGTCACAAGTTTTACAAAGATCATTTCCGTTAATACTATGTCATAAGAACGTTAGCTAGACGTTAAGTGTTTTTACTACTACGGTTGGGAACCCATTACTAAACATGAACCAAAAGTTGATACCAGCCCAGATTGACTGGGCTACCGATGCCTCGGTAACCCGATAGGTAGAGACAATATGCACCCGCCCGGCCCCGCCGTCGAGTGGGGTTTGTGAGGCCCAATAGATCTATCCACATTTCCCCCGTTGTGCGTTCCAGCACATTCATGGTTTCCCCCTGGGACTTTCCATAAAAGCCGTATAGTAACATAAAGTGCCCATAGTATAACATGACCTTTAAATAGTTCGTACAAAGCATGTTTCTCCCCCGAAAGCAAGACAGTAAAAGTGGGGCTGTGAAACTCACCTTGGTTTGCGTTACTTGAAAACAGTTAAGTAATTATGTTATGATAGCCCCAGATAGCGGCGACCTATCATAAGATGCGTATAAGTATTGGACTAACAACCCGCAGGCTAACTAGTCCCCGAATGTCCAGACCGTGACCATAAACGTTTGAAAACACCTTTAACTGTTAAACCGACCGTGCCAGACAAGACCCGACATCCCATTGGTGACCCGACATTCCACGTGTTAGATAAATACAAGACATCATGCAACATATGCAATTAAACACTTAATACGCGCAATAATTCACCTAGTCTAGCATAATGTCCGATTAACGCATAATCAGGTCCGAACACGTCTTACTAAGTCATTGGGTGTATCCCGGGGTTCCTATCATGTTCCTAGGTGTCAAATCATATTCCGGGATGTCAAAACGCGTTTACGACAGCAGCACACGCGATTAGGAAACCTTCATGCGATTAGGAAAAGTCAACTAGTGAGTAGGAGGGAGGGTATAGGCGAGTAGGGCCTATTCGCGTGAAGCTATAGGCGAGTAGGCTCCTACTCGCATGAAGCTTCAGGCGAGTAGGGCCCTATTCGCCTGATGCTCTGCTGTTGCGCGTTTTCGCGCGTTAAACCCTCCAAATCAGATCCGAAACATGTAAAAACACCCAATATCAAAACTAAACTATTAACCAACCCTTTTCAAGCAAAAACCCCCAATTTACCTCTGCTCTAACGGGCTCGGTGCGATTATTTCCAAAAATGGCAAAGTACTAGGTTTCACCAACCAACCTTATCTTTCCTTAAATGGAAACAATCAGATTTCATCTCCTACAAGTTGCAATTCATCATCTCTATGTTATATCATCATCCTAACATGATTTCTAACCACAAACAAGCAATGAATCACATCATACATCCTATTCTTCAAGAATTACCCAAATGGGTCAAAATGCATACTTGCATCTAAACATCATATCAAGGGCTTAAACTCATAGATAATCATCCTAACACCACCTACATATCAGAAGTACAACAAATTCATGGAAACATTCATGTTATAATCACCAACAATCATCATATGCACAAATACTTCACATATAGCAAGTATCATGGTGTAGACTTGTTTTAAAACTCTTTTCAAAGGGTTTTAAAGACATAAACTTAACAAAACAAGGTCTGGACTTTTGGGGAATCAAAACAACAACTTTACAAAGGTGTAGGATGAAGAACACACCTTGGATTTTATCAAAGAAGGGTGTATAAGCTTGGTGATGGTGTGTTTTGAAGCAAAGCAAGCTCCAGAGGTGTTTCAAGGTGTGTGGGAGGCTTAGGGTCAGTTAGGGTTGCACAAATGGTGTTTAGGGAGTTAAGGGTTCTATTTATAGGTGTTTTGACCCGTGTGCAGCAGTATAGGCGAGTAGCAGAGGGTTTCAGGCGAGTAGGACTCCTACTCGCCTATATACAGGCGAGTAGAGCCCCTACTCGCCCCTATGGTCTCCTACTCGCCCCTGTTCACGCGATTAGGAGTCCCCCCAGGCTCCTAATCGCCTATAAGGTGCTGGAATGAGTTTTTGGCGCGTTAAACACTATTTTAACATATATAAACACGTATTCACATACCGATAAGTCAAATAATGATTCCAAACATATAATGCATGATAACTAACACGTTTACATCCGTTCACCAATTCCCGGGACTCGAGACTCGTGTGTGCATTAAACCCGGCGATTCCATGAATCGCCGATCCTTGTACCCATAGTTATGGACCGACTCCCGATGACCCCGCGGATCATCATAACGACTCCCGATGATTCCCAGAATCATCATACCGACTCGACTGACCCCGTTAAGGACGTAATATGCATGACTCGCTAAGGTAGACTTACTAGTTTAGTCAACGTTACTAACCTGAGTTTGCCGGGTGTCACAAATGACCTGTAAGAGTAGCAATCTGTTTGGAGTTGAAGTCAATCTTGTTGGACAGATCGTTCATCTTAGTCTGTATCACTCCAAATTGGTTTTTGATGGACAGCTCCAAGTCAGCTGTGTAGGTTTGGAAGTGATTTTTGATGAGGGTGTTCATCATGTGATATAAGGGACCATCTGGGCTGCATAGCTGGTTCATGTCTATGCTGGATAGCCCAGGGAATTGGGTAGGCATTTGTAGTGAGGGGTGTGTTTTTGGGAGATCTTCTTGTTGTACAGAAGATGCCACTTTTGGGGAATCAGGGATTAAGTGGACTTTAACCTGATCTGGTGTGACTAGCTTCTTGAGCATAGATACACCAGGTGCAGGACCTTCACTTGTAGCCGTCAATTCAGTAGTTTTGTGTTGTGAATCATCATCCAAGTCAATGGAATCATCTGAATCCCTGATTACATCCTCAATGAGGACTGTATCAGTTACATCATGAGCTGAGCCCAACTCAGTTGTCTCATGTACCTCTTTTTCTTGGTTCAGAGGATTTCCTACCTCAGGCATTAAGCCTTCATGAGTAGTTGCCACAGTTGAGGTCTTAGCTATGTTGCTTCTTTCCTCAGATCCACCACTGGGTGGTAAATGAGTAGTAGCAGCCTCAAAAGTACCTAGAGTATCTAAGTTTGGGCTTAGAGACCCTGGTTCATCCTCATCTCTTTGGTTAGGGCTTTGAGTGTCCACATCCATGTCAAGTTCTGAGGCTATGTCCCCTATTTGATGTGGTTGTTGGGGACTGACATGTTCGGATGGGATTCTCTCATTTAGCCTGGAGAGAAGTTTGGCAATTTCAATTTCTGGTTCAGTAGTTTGGGGTACTGGTTCAGTAGTTTGGTCTATGGGTTCAGCAGTTTCAAAAGAAGGGTCTATTGGGATTGTTTTCTTGAATTTCTTTCTTTTGAAAAGGATTGTTATTGGTGCTCTTGGTGGGGTTTGAGATGGATGAGACTGAGAGGATGTTTCAGTCACATCTTTATCAAGTGCAGATTGTACATTAGCTAGTTCAGGCATCTCAACCTCCTGAACTGCTTTTCTTTTTGGGTTGGTGGGTTTTTGTTTTTGTTGCTTGGGTTTCTTGGCCTTTGGGGGTGTAGGTTTGGAAGATGAGGGTTCCATGGGGACTGTTTCTGGTTCCCCTTGGTCATCTTCTGGCCAGGCAGCCGGTTTGTTGTGCCTTGAGTATGCTTGTGAGGACAAAGGGTTTAAAATTGTAGTTTTACCCACAAGCACCTCTTCTCCAAGTTCTTTTATTATGCAATGCATAATAAATCTTGGGTACAACAAAAACTTCTTTTTAGTATTGAGATGATGTAACACCAACTCATTAAAGAAAAGTGATGATGCCCTGAATTTTGTTTCATTCACTATGGAATGAAAAATAGGTTGAAAAGTTGAGGGCATCTGATCATAAGATCCAGTTTTTGGACTCAAACACATAATAATATAATGAAAAAGCAGTTTATACTTTGGTTCAAAATATTTTTTAAAGATTGTAGCATGTGAGAGAGTACCTTGGTAACCACACTCTGTCATGGTTAAATGAATCTGAGAGTTTGGAAATTGGTCCGGGGCATTTACATCATCCAAACCCAGCCTAATTGCCATAGCCGGTGTGATTGCCATTCTTCTCCCTTGGATGGTTGAATTGAGGGAGATCACTTTGTTGTTCACCGTCACCGTCTCTGCGTTTGCCCAAATCTCATTTAGAGTTTCAGTGTGGATTGGAGGGTCGATGGTGAGGGCGGTGAAGTATTGGGATTTGACGACCAAATCAATGATTTCGTTGTATTGGGACCAGGCTTCTTGTTTTTTGAAGTAGCCTCTTTGATTGTGTCCCTGTTTCAGTACTAGAGCCATGTGGTTTTTTGTGTATGTGTGGATCGAACAGTGTTTTTGCAGGTTCAGGTCTTGAGAGTGTTTTGTGAGAGAGAAGGAGGGAATTTTTGCTTTTTGAAAGGATAAGTGTTGGAAAAGGTATTTATCAGAAGTTTTTAACCGCCTAGGTCAAACTTCTGATGTGGGAAAAGTCTGATTTACCCTTTTTGACCAAACTGCTGATGAAGAACAAATATCATCAGTAGTTCCCACTTTCTCTTCAGTAGTTGTTAACAACTGATGAGAATGTTTTATAAATACTTTATTCATAACTTCTGAAGGTTATTTTATCAGAAGTTAATCATTTTTCAGAAAATATTCCCATACTGATGTTTTGTTCATCAGTAGTTTCTCTCTTGTTTGTTTTTCAGAAGTTTTCAGACTTAAAAACAAATGTAAGTGAAAAATGAAAATATGTGCAGATAAGTAAAAAGAAACACTTACAAATTTAGCATCCCAAGCATGGATACTAACTTCTGAAATGTTGATGTGTCAAGGGGTTTAGTGAATATGTCAGCTATTTGATTAGCTGTTGCTACATGTTTCACTTCAATCTTGCCTTTTTCATAGCAATCTCTTATGAAATGATACCTGATTTCAATATGTTTGGTTTTTGAAAACTGAACAGGATTTTGAATGATGCTAATGGCAGATTTGCTGTCTACAAGCAATGGTGTCTTGGTTTCTTTGATTCCATAATCAAGAAGTTGATACTGGAGCCATTGTATCTGTGATGTACAACTTGCAGCTGCAATGTATTCAGCTTCAGCCGTTGAAGTTGCAACAAATGTTTGTTTCTTTGATTGCCAGGACACTAGACAGTTTCCTAAGAATTGACAACCACCAGATGTTGATTTTCTTGACATTTTACACCCTGCATAGTCACTATCTGAAAAAGCTGATAACTTGGTATTGCTTGAAGCATGATACCAAATTCCAAGTGTTGGAGTTCCTTTCAGATATCTAAAGATTCTTTTGACTGCAATGAGGTGTGATTCCCTAGGAGCTGATTGATATCTAGCACAGACACATGTTGAAAACATAATATCTGGTCTAGAAGCAGTTATATATAAAAGGGAACCTATCATACATCTATACATGGTTTGATCAACCTGTTTTCCTTGATCATCTGGTTCAACTTGTGTGGTTGGTGTCATAGGAGTGGAACATGATTTACAGTCTTGTAAAGAAAATTTGTTTAATAATTCTTTAACATATTTTGATTGATGTATAAAAGTTCCATTTGTTTGTTGTTTAATCTGTAGTCCCAGAAAGTACTGCAGTTCTCCCATTGTACTCATCTCAAATTTTGATTGCATGAGTTTCTTAGATTCATCACACAGTTTTGTGTTTGTTGAACCAAATATGATATCATCAACATATATTTGAACAAGTAAGATATGATTTCCAACATGTTTTATGAAAAGAGTTTTATCAATGGACCCTCTTGTGAAGTTATTTTTGAGTAGAAAGTTAGAAAGTGTTTCATACCAGGCCCTTGGAGCCTGTTTGAGCCCATAAAGAGCTCTGTCTAGTTTGTACACCCACTCAGGATGAGAAGGATCCTCAAACCCAGGTGGCTGACAGACATACACTTGCTCTTTTATTTTTCCATACAAAAATGCACTTTTAACATCCATTTGAAAAACTTTGATTTTGTTGGAAATGGCATAGGCCAGAAATAACCTGATGGCTTCAAGCCTTGCAACTGGAGCAAAGGTTTCATCATAATCAATTCCTTCTTCTTGAGAGTAACCTTGTACTACCAGTCTTGCTTTGTTCTTTATAATCATACCAGCCTCATCTGGTTTGTTCCTAAAAACCCATCTTGTGCCAATTGGTTGCTTGTTTGGTGGTAAGGGACAGATTTCCCAAACCTGTTGCTTTTTGAATTGAAGCAACTCATCTTGCATGGCTTGTACCCAGTTGTTGTCTTTGAGGGCTTCTTGGTACTTTTTAGGTTCCAACTGAGAAATGAATGCTGAGAAGAAGCAAAAGTTGGAAAGCTGGTTTCTTGTAAGAACACCTGATGCAATATCACCCATGATTTGTTCAAGTGGATGATCTTTGTGTTCAATCAGTTGTTGTAAACCACTGACAGGTGTAGGTGGCTCTTGTACTTTCATCAAACAAACCACTAAGGTTTTTAATGTCTGGTTCAGCAGTTTCAGTGTCTTCAGTAGTTTTAGGTGCTGAAGCAGATGTTTGAGTTTGTACATCAGCAGTTCCTGAATCAGAAGTTTGTGAAACTTCTGATGGTTTGGAAGTTGACTTAATGACTGTTTGAGGAGTCCATGGTGCTGGATCCTCATCATCAAACCTTTGATCACCATAATAAGTAGGTTTAGATGAAGTAACAGTCTTTTCAGGTCCAAAATGGAAGCTGTCAAGGTCAAAAAGTTCAGCAGGATGTGCTGGGATAAGTGTGTGTTTTGACTCATTAAACTTGACATTCAGTGTTTCTTCTACTATCCTGGTTCTTGAGTTAAAAACCTTGTAGGCTTTTCTAGTGGAAGAGTAACCAAGAAAGTAATCTGATTCAACTTTGGCAGCAAACTTTGAAATAGAGTCTTTGATGTTTAGAATGAAACATTGACATCCAAAAGCCCTGAAAAAGAAGATAAGAGGCTTTATGCCATGAAGAACTTCATAGGCAGTCTTGGAGTGTCTCTTGTTGACAAGGACTCTATTTTGAACATAGCATGCAGTGTTAACTGCTTCAACCCAGAAATACAATGGTAGGCCTGAATCAGCTAACATTGTTCTTGCTCCTTCAATTAAGGTTCTGTTCTTCCTTTCTACTACACCATTTTGTTCAGGAGTTCTGGGAACACTGTATTGTCTAATAATCCCTTTAGACGAGCAGAATTCATCCAGAGTTTTGTTCCTGAACTCTGTTCCATTGTCACTTCTAATGGCTTTGACAGATAGAGAATATTGTTTCTCTACTTGTAGAATGAAGAACTTGATGATTTCAGCAGCCTTATCCTTTGAAAATAAGAAGAATACCCATGTAAATCTTGAATAGTCATCAATGATGACCAAGCAGTACTTCTTCTTACCAAGGCTCATGATTTTTACAGGCCCAAATAAGTCCATATGGAGTAGTTGAAGACATGCAGTTGTTTTTGATTCTTCAATAGACTTATAGGAGGACTTATGATGTTTTCCCTTTAAACAGGATACACAGTGTTCTTGACACTGGTATACCTTTAAAGGTAGACCTCTGACCAAGCCCATTTTTGTGACTTAATTTATGGTTTTAAAGTTCACATGGCCAAGTCTCCTGTGCCAAAGATCAGTCTCTGAAGTTGATGCCTTTGAGAAGAAACAGGCAGTGTTGTTCTGTACTTTATCCCTTTCAATGTCCACTGCATAGACATTGCCACATCTTTTGGCTATTAACAAAGTATGATCTTCAATGATCTTCTCTATCAACTTCTGGCCTTCTAGTGATATGATCTTGCATGCTGTCTTTGTGAAAAAGGAAGAATATCCTTTATCACACATTTGTGACACACTCAGCAAGTTGTACTCAAGGTTTTCAACCAGATTGACCTTGTCAAACTGTATTTTGCCAGAGGAGACATTGCCATGTCCTAGCACATATCCCTTAGCATTGTTCCCAAAGGATACAGATCCTTCTCTTTGACTGATAAAATTGTTTATCAGGTATCTGCATCCTGTCATGTGCATTGAGCCTCCACTGTCAACATACCAAATGCTATTTAAGCCTCTGGAAACTCTCTGCACAAGATAGCAAATTAGTTAGATTTGGGAACCCAAGCCAGTTTGGCTTTGGGTTTGCTCTTGAGAACATTACAGTTTGTTCTTGACCAAGTTGAGGAATCCATGTCTTTTTGGCAATGGATTTTTCATTAAGAGCAATGGTGGTATCCTTTTGAGAACCACCATCAACTTTGGTCATCAGTAGTTGTACCATGTTCATGAGATTTTTAATCTCAGCAGTTTGTGAAACTGCTGATGATTTAGGCCTAACTACTGAAATAGAATTTTGAGAAAAAGATTTTTGTTGAGATTTTGTCTTTTTCTGAGAAAAGGTGTTTACTGGTTGTTGTTTCCTGGGAGAAAAAGTTTCTACAAAATCATTTCTGATTTGTTTTCCCACAACCAGTTGTTGAATTTTCTTGTTGTACTGAATACCTTTTCTGTATCTGCAAAATTCTGTCTTGTGGTTGAACAGACCACAGATTTCACATTCTTTTGTCTTTTCTTTCAAAGACAAGTTTCTAACTGTATTGATTGGTTTTAGGTCAGCAGTAGTTTTCAGATTCTCAACTCCTGATGTAGTTGAAACTACTGATGGCTTAATGTCAGATTTTATCAGTACTTCTGAAGAACTTTCTTTATGAGTTTTTAGAAAGTTTTCATGGAAAGATGTGCATTCTTTCTCTTCAAAAGTTTCACCTGAAACATTTTTTCTCCCATCTTCAGTTGTTTTGGGGGAAAAATCTGTTGGTGTTTCAGTGTGATTGTACCCATGCAAAACCTAACATTTGAAGCACTTTGTTTGTTTAGCAATAGTTGGTACCCTTTACAAGATTCAACCCATTTTTCACATGTGACCTTGGTGTCAGCAAGCTCTTGTCTGACATTTCCTAGGTCATTTATCATGATTTTAATTTGTGCTTGGGTTTCAATAGCAGTGTTAGTTAATTTAGAAACTACTTTTGTTTTTGCAGAAAGTTTTCTTTCTAAATCACATTTCATCTGAGTGAATTTTCTCTCAGAGTCATTTGCTTTACCTTGTAAGTGCACATTAGTCTCTCTTATGAGAGCAAAAGATTCTTTACAAGAAGTTGAACAAAGTTTTGTCAAAGATTCTTTTGATACCTGTGACAAGACAGATTTTGAGGTGCATCCATCAAATGTCATCAAGGCAAAGTTCTTTCTGCCATTGTCAGGCTCTCCCCAGTTGATGTCAAACATCTTGTTGTCTGCATCAGGGTTACACTCAGTAGTGTCAAAAGGAAGACTGCTCCAGTCAACATACCCTCAAGTAAATAAACTTTGTTGTGAGGGTTGCTGAGTCTGTGGAGGTGGTTGAGCAGCTGGAAGGGGGGGGGGGGGGGGATTGATTGTTGGCTCTGCATCTGTTGAGCAGACATCTGTACATATTGTACTTGTGGCACATATTGGTGTTGTGGAGCTTGTGCCTGTACAAAATGTGCACTCCCTTGTGTTCCATTATTCTTGTTATAACTGGGGTTAAAATTATTTCCAGACTGAGATTGGTTAAAGCTAGAGCTTCTACACTCTCTAGCAAAGTGTCCCAACTTTTGACACTTGTGACATCTAAGTTTAGATTTGTCAAAACCAATTTTTGTTGAGCTGTTGAGTCCTGGAAACTTCCTTCCTGACCTTTTGTAAAATTTGTTTGTTTTTAAACTTAACATGGCCGGTTGGTGTAAAATATCCATTTCTTCCAAGTCATCACTGCTGAAAATTTTTAAATCGTCCATGATAAAACACATGTTATCAGTAGTTTAACTAAAATCATTATTGTCATAACCTGAGAATGATCTTTCAGATGAGATCCCAGCAGTTATGTCAATATGGTCAAAAGATCCAAAACTATTTGAACAAGTTGGTGAGTTTTGTCCCAATAGTGTTGTACTACCTGGTAGATAGTCATCAGCAATTTTACCAGAACTTTGTAACTTTTTCTTTTGATCAATTTCTCTTTCAAAAGTAAGTAATCTCCCATGAAGTTTTGTAAGAGTGTGGGAGCTAAAGTCTGGTGAAGATCTTAAGACTATAGAGTATGTTTCCCATTTTTCAGGTAAATACCTTAAAAATCTATGAAGCATAGATACAGTTGTGTAGGTCTGACCATTTAATTTTAGCTCAGATATTAATGAGGAGAATCTTTCAAATTGTTGTGTTAAAGTTTCCCCATTAATGTGAGCAAAAGTTTCATATTGTTGAGCCAGGATTTCTCTGGTGTTGGCAATCACCTCTTCAGTTCCTCCAAACTGTTCTTTGAGGCAGTCCCAAAGCTCTTTGGCACTATCACAATGTAATAGGCCAGAGTAGATTTCATTTGGGAGTGCCATTGCCAACATAGAGAAAGCTTTAGCATCAAGCTCAAGTTTTAGGAAATCATCATCTGTATAGTCTTTTGGGTCTTTTGGAATTTCTTCTTTAGTTTCAAGATTGATATTTATTGGTTTATGAGGACCATATATCACAGATTTCCAGCAACCTGTGTTGGTCTGTGATAAGGTATGTGCCATTCTCCTTTGCCAGATATTATATTCATTTCTTACTAGCATAGCAGGTTTATTGGTAGAACCAGTATTATGAGGATCCATTTTAAAAAGTATTGATTTGTCAAATATCTCTTAAAGTGATGGATGTTGATAAAAGTGAACTTTTAATCCTTTATTGAATATCAATAAGAGCCTGTGTCTGATTCTCAATGTGTTAGATTGATATGTGATCAGATAAACCAGTGCTCTGATACCAATTGTTGGATCAGTATTGCTCTTTGTATGAACTTGCTAGTGAACACTTAAGTGTCTAGCAAGTTCTTTATCAGTAATAGCACAGCGGAATGATATAAGTTAAAGCTACACTTATCAACAGGAGTTATTACTCCCCCTGGATGTTTAATAAAACTAAAGACAAGTATTTAATGAGAATCTAAGCATTGAATGAGAATGAACACTTAAACAGATTCTCAGTAAATGAAATGGAAATAACAATGATAAGCTTTGAAGGATTTCTGTATTTAAAATCAATGTCTAAAACAGAGGGATGAACCCATCTATTTATAGACTTTACAAATACATGAACCTTGCCAAAATGCAAGTTCAGAGACAAGTTGCAACAAGTTGCAATCTTGGAACTTGTACAAAAAGTTAAAGTAATACTAAACTAATAAACTACTGAAACATAAGGCGGTGGAAAGATTCTTGAACAAGTGCTGATGAATGACAAACTACTGATGAGTAGTTTGTCTTCAGTAGTTCTTCATTAAACTGTCTGGTTTGGACTTCAGAACTTCTGATGCATTTCTTCTTCAGTACTTGTAGAATCCTTCTTCAGCAGTTTAGTCTTCTTTCTTCAGTAGTTCTATACTTAGAATAATTTGACAGAAGTGAATTAGACTAAGGTTTGCAAAAGTGGTTTCACCAATACTTTTTGTCCTAACAGTATGGACGTCCTGCTACTAGATCCTGATGATGTCGGATCTGCTCTGCCTCCAAGAACCTGTTAACTGTGTCCATTTCCCTCGCATAATTAACTGCCCACCAATGTTTATCTTCTCTTTCCTTCCTTGCAGCTTCTCTTTGTTGTTCTCGAGCTATCCTCTCCTATTCTCTTCTTTCTGCCGCAACTTCCCTTTGTCTTGTCAACTCCATATTCCTTGACTCCCTATCCCAAATGGACTGTCTAAATGAAGACCAAATCCGATAGGCCGGTGGTCTATCCTTGTTGACTGCTACAATCACCTCTAAATCTTCATTCATGGCTTTTCTCACTGGCCTGTTCACCGATTCATTTCTCACCAAATTCTCCCTACCCTCTTCTTCATCCGAATCTTCTCCCTCATTTTCTTCCTCTTGCACACTTTCATCCAACACTCTCAATATGGTCTTATTTTTTTCATGATGCAACACGTGGTAATTACTTGATTTTTCATACTTAAACTTGGCTAAAACATAGTCACTCCACTGCATGTGCACAATATCAACTTCAAGGAAATGAGCATTCTTTGGTAGAACCCCTTGGTCCACCATCATATAAGAGAGCAAGCGTACAAGAGGAATGATCTTTTTTTGTTGACTTTCCCTACTGTCCCTCACATTCATCATTGCTATGTGCCTAAAAGACAAACGAGGCATCCCATATAGTAATGCATGAACTACCCGCAAATCCCACATTCTCACTTTTCCTCTGTCCCCAAATCTAGCCACCACATTCTCTAAGGAGATATTATGTAAGAACCGTGCTTCACATTCCATGTCTTCTCTATAAAATTGGTTTCCTCGTCGACCCATGATGGTATTTTGGATCATATCGTTCGGATCCGCACGAAGTTCTTTTTCACTCCAAAATTGATCTTCAGTCGGATAAGTGTATTCTTGTGGTGGCCGAGGGTCGAAATTAGCAATCCGGCTTATGGTCTCAAATGACATTATCATTTTCTTCTTTCCGACTATACCTATCAATTTAGTGGTGTGCGGTGGGTTATTCCCCCTGTCCATGTGGAGTGTAGATATCCACTGCTCGATTGCCCTCAAGTAGACCTTGTTGCTCTTCTTCTTGAAAAAAATCCAAACATGCTTCCCATCCAAGTCTTTCGAACTTTTGAGTGACCCCAATCAACCTTAACTCTTCAACATCATAAATTCGCTCGTAGACCAATACATCTTCTATCCCATTGTTTAATTTCGCCATCTTTTGAAACCATAGTGCCGGTTGAAGGTGTTCTTCCCATGAACTCAATCGCCTAGATGTTTGTGTCCATTCGGGAATGTCTACTTGCATAGGTTGTCGAGCCGCTCGATCTAATTCTCTTTGCACTTCATCTCCTTGATATTCATCATTGGATGATTCGTCCCGTAATGATATTCGGGCACCTTTTCTTCTCTTGGGGTTTGATGAGGCCTCCCCTTGATCTTTGCCCTTTGAAGATTTCCCTTTGAAAATGTTCTAAAAGCAAAACAAAAATCAATATTAGCATAGAACTCACCAAAAATCTAACTTGTACCTAATTGTGCCTCTCGCCCAAGCTCAAAACATGGTCATTATCATTTTCTAAATGGTTCACCAAGACTCGAACTTGTACCAACCATTAAAATCCAATGACCTATGTGAGTTTGTCTCAATACCCCTTTCCCACACTTGTGCTTTAATGTGATTGAACCATTTTATTAAAAAAAAAATCGGATTTTTTTTATAGTTCAATCTCAACATACTCTTCCTAACATTCATAATCAATCATCGCATTCTTCAAACAATCATTATCTATAACGTGTAAGAACACATAGCATGCATATTATAAACAATGTATGAAAATTACCAAAGTGATTCAAGAAACACATACCTTCATAATGATCTAAGACAAAATAGGAAGAAAAGCACAAAAATTTTTTAAAAACCCAAATAAGCCGATTTTAAAACCCTTGATATCTTCTGATTCGTGAAGAATTTGTGAAAAATAAGTTAGGGGTTTTGTTCTCCTTGAAAAATTAATCGGTTTAGAGCCAAGAATTGTGTTGTTTGGTGTAGGAATGAAGAAGTTATGGTAGGGAGATGGTTAGGGTTTATGTTGGTGTTGTGAAGAAGATGAAGATGATGGTAGGTTACTGTATGGTGTAGGAATGAAGTAGAAGTGAATTAGAATGGGTTAGGTACGATTAAAACTCGGTCAAACCCAAGTATGTGTTGTGTGGGTCAGTCAAACAAAAAAAATAAAAAAATTTCGAAGTGGCGTTGGCCATGCCAGTGTTTGGCGTCGGCTATGCTAGTCCCGTAGGCCATGGCCAACTTTTCTCGTAGGACAGCGGAACATGGCGTCAATGTCTGGTAGTTTGCGTCGGCTATGCCACCTTTTCGCGTCGGCGACGCAAAAAATTTTTTTTTTAAGAAAAAACATGGAAAGAAGAGAAAAATAAAAATAGATAAAAATAAATTAAAAAAAAAACAAATTAATTTACAATATTTACAAATACCCACCCCCAAAAAATTTATGTATTGTCCCCAATACACTTAATAAATTGAGCGAACCTGAGGTGTGAGCTATCATTTCACCCTTAGTTGATCTCATAAGTTGGCATGCCTTCCAAAAAGCTTACCAACGCCACAATCTTACCATGTTTCGTGAGATGTTCTATGTAATGTTTTAGACGGTGTCCATTCACGGTTTGTTTTGACCCATCTTTCGGGTCCTCTATTTCTACCTCTCCAAGCTTTCCAACCTGTGTAATTATGTACGGGCCATTCCACTTGCTCTTGAGTTTTCCTGGGAAGAGCTTCAATTTAGAATTGTAAAGCCAAAACTTTTGACCCACTTCAAACTCTTTCTTACGAATTTTCGCGTCATGAGTCCGTTTCATTTGATCTTTGTATTTTGACGCAATTTCGTAAGTCTCATCCTTTAGCTCTTCCAACTCGCAAAGCTTGAGTTTCCTTTCTCGTCCTGCATCATCATATCTCAAGTTAACTTTTTTAATGGCCAAAAATGCCCGGTAAACTAATTCAACCGGGAGATGATAATCTCTACCAAAAACTAGTCGATAAGGAGTGGTTCCAATAGGTGTTTTGTAGGCCGTGCGGTAGGCCCATAAAGCATCATTTAGCTTTGTTGACCAATACTTTCGGTCCGCACGAACCGTCTTTTGCAAAATTTCTTTAATTTGCCTATTTGAAACCTCAACTTGTCCACTAGTTTGTGGATGATATGGAGTGGCAATCCTATGGTCAACACCATACCGTTTAAGCAATTTTTCAAATTTGAAGTTTTTAAAGTGGGATCCCCCATCACTTATGATTGTCCGGGGTATCCCAAACCTTGTAAAAATATTTGTTTGTATAAAGTTGCAAACAACGGTATGGTAGTTGGTTTTGGCGGCAATAGCTTCGACCCATTTAGAAACATAATCTACCGCCACCAAAATATATAGATTACCAAAGGAGTTGTGAAATGGTCCTATAAAATCTATTCCCCAAACATCGAAAACATCAACCACCATAATGGGTTGCATTGGTATTTCATCTCGTTTTTAGATGCTTCCTAATTGTTGGCAATAGAGACAATTTTTAGCATACTCAAACGAGTCTTTAAAAACCGTTGGTCAATACAACCCACTCGACAAAACCTTATGACCCGTCTTTTAGCCACTAAAATGCCCTCCACATGCATATGAATGCACGTGCTTCAAAACACTCATGATCTCCTCATCCGGAATGCATCTTCGAATGATTTGATATTCTCCCACTTTAAACAAATCCGGCTCATCCCAAATATATAATGTTTCACTTGGGACAAAAAATGGAGCCTTTTTTTCCTAACCCAATGTTCCGGCATTGTACCTGTCACCAAAAAATTCAAAATATGAACAAACCATGGTAATGTCGAAATGGCTAATAAGTGCTCATCCGGGAATGACTCATTAATTTCATTCATTGATTCTTCCTCCACAATCATCAATCTAGACAAGTGGTCCGCAACCACGTTCTCCGTGCCTTTATTATCACGGATCTCCAAATCAAACTCTTGTAACAAGAGTATCCACCTTATCAATCGGGGCTTAACATCCTTCTTATCCATTAAGTACCTGACAGCACTATGATCAGTATAGATAATCACTTTGCTACCCCACACATAGGACCTAAATTTGTCTAAAGCATATACCACCGCAAGTAGCTCTTTTTCGGTAGTGGTGTAATTTAATTGTGCTTCGGAAAGAGTCTTACTCGCGTAGTATATAGAAACGGGTTTCTTATCCACCCGTTGACCCAACACGGCCCCAACCGCATACCCACTTGCATCACACATGATTTCAAAAGGTAAAGACCAATTGGGTGATTGCAAAATTGGGGCCTCAACCAACTTATTTTGGGCCTTTGATCAAAATAAATCAATGGATGAGATTAAAAGCTAGGGGAAAAGTATACGTTAAGTTTCTAAAAGAGGAAGATAAGGGCAAAATAGGTATAACCCACAATGGTTGAGTTCCACCCCCATTTTTTTAACATCCATAACTTTTTCATACGACATTATTTTAAAAAAAAAAACACACCATAAAAACAAGCATTTTATCCTCTTTCATTTGCATGCACTATTGCTATACTTTAAAAAAAATTTTTTGCTAGATTGATAGTACTTGTGTCTAAATGTAAACACTTGATATTATTACTGGCGTTTAAACATTCTAAATGTAATAATAGTTTTTTTGTTTTTTTAGTTTGTTTCTAATATCATGGGAAAGTTAGAAGAGCTTTACATGGGAGAACCACATTTTGTTAGTTTTACTAATATCATATTATCCACTCGTTCAAAGCTACACCAAAACCACTCTTTCAACTTCTGTATCAAAAATGACTTCTACATCCCTCCTTCCACTCGGTAACTCCATTGTTTTCTTTCATATTACATTTTTTTATTCTGCAGTTAGTTCAAACACACGCACTACTCTGAATCAACCATAATTCGAATTCAGTTTTGCATTTCTGTTCTTAAATTATCATTTAAGTGATTTTTTTTGGATATAAATTTTAAGGCTACTAAACAATAATAAACTTGATATTACCTACTTGCGTTTAAACAATAATAACTTGCGTCTAAATGTAAAAACTTGATATTACTTACTTGCAATTTAGCATGTATAACTTGCGTTTGATCAGGTCGTTTTTTACACGCCCCACTTACGGTGTGCGCATATAATGTATATATGTGTGGCCTTCGGGGGGCAAAAGTAAAGTTGTACTAGTTTTAACGTTATTTTACTAATTTCGTGAAAATAACGTTAAAAACGACGGACGGTTAATCATGCATCATGTGGTGGCGTTGATAGCCAAAAGACAAAAGGGTACATGCACCGATCGGGTTTGTCCCGATTGCTAAGTGTTCTGTGCCTTATGTCCAAGGCTTGATACCAAACCACATCGAGCCGGGGGTCTCATTGGAAGCAGCCTCTCTATTCTTAGGGGTAGAGGTAAGGCTATCTACATTTTACCCTCCTCAGACCCTACCTTAGCTTTGCTATAGGTGGGATTAACTGAGTATGATGATGTTTGATCAGGTCGTTTTTACCAGGTCGTCTTATCAGGTATAACTTGCGTTTCTAAAACGCAAGTATACCCTCAATAAAACGCAAGTTATCAACCCACCAAATTTTTTTTATAAAAAAAGTATAGCAATATGGTATGGAAATGAAAGAGGAAGAAAAGCTTGTTTTTATGGTGTAATTTTTTTTTAAAAAATAATGTCGTATGAAAAAGTTATGGCCATTTTAAAAATGGGGGTAGAACTTTAATGACGCTAAGAAATTACTATCGTGCCCCTGATTATCAAATTTAATCCTACGCTCCATATTGTTTCTTACACTTTGTACAATAAGTGACTTTTTACGTTAGCCTATCCCATTTACATATATTTAACTAAGTGTTTGAAGTAAAGTATGATGACTTGTTTTGGTGGAACCTTGGTCCTCCTTTGTCAACCATTTACCTTAACACAAGTCGTTCCAACATTAATTTGTTAGATAACTTGGTTTGGTTTCTTTCACTTGTAAAATTACTTAGTTCATAAAAGATGGAAATTTTTTTAATAAAAAACAACCAATCTTGGGACTTCAAAATGGTGATTTACCCTTTTATGTATATCATGGTAAATAATAGGTAAGTCCAAGAAGTCCATCCAAGTGGTTGGAAGAAAAAGGAGAAGGTAGAAAGTAAGAAAAATGTATTAGAAATGAAGAGAGAATTACCAAAAGTTGGATATTTTTTAGAGGATTTGAGGACTCGGAGAATCATTGAGAGAATTTGGATAATTGGAAGTGATTTGAGAGTGATGTAAGAGATTAAATGTGGTGGATGTTGGTATTTATAAGTTGGATGAGGGTTATGGTAATAAAAAAGATGGTTGAGAGTTAGAAGTGGGTGAAAAATAGTTAATGAAGGTGGTTAGTGATTGGTAAATGTTTATAAAAAAACAATAAATAAAACCTTTATAAATTATAAATGTTGATATTAATAAAAGGTATATATGCATATATTTTATATATAGGTACATACACGTGCAAAAAAATGGATAAGTTACCACTGAATCTTAATTATAACAAGTGGAAAAATGCGGATATTACAGTTTTTTTTTAAAGAATTAACACTTAATAACTCAAAAACATATTTCTAAAATTATGGTTTTTTAATTAATTAAAAATGAGCTTTTTTAAATATTATAAGAATGTTTTAATAATTTTTTTTTAAATTAGTTTATGCATTTTCACAAAATATGATGCTTAATAGCTTCGTTTCTGAATTTTGCAGAAAGATCTTAAATTAGGTTTTGTTTTTGAAAAGTTGTAACTTTATTTGTTTAAAATATTATTAATATCTAATTATTTATATGTAACATTTTTTTACTATATAATAAATGAAAATCTTTTACGTCTTGTGCTTTCTCATCACCTTTATATTTCTTCGCTCACGTATTAAATCATAATTTTTCTGTTTTCTCCCTCTCAATCTCCTATTAAATAAAAATATTATATCAAAATTTTACCACTATCTTTTATTTATTTAATATTTCTTTTGTCAACTAATTATTCTATTTTTTCCGCTTATTAATAACTATTTAATTTTTATTAATTCAAATGCGCATATTATACAAGTTTCCAACCTTATAGTAAATAAAAAAAACAAAGTAAAATTTACAATAACTAAATAATACATCAACACTTATTTTTAAGGTATATTTGTGCAAAGTGGGGTTGTGCCGAAAACTTTTAGGTGTTTTTTTAAGTTTTTGTCGTTTTTCAATTTTTATTATACTTTTTTATTTAAATTTAAAAAATGTTTCTTTTAGTTTATTTAAATTTATAGGTAGAAAAAAAAATAATGAACGGTTAAAGTTATGCGATATTGGAAATGGTAATTCTATTAGCTTTTGGGGAGATCTTTGGCTTAGAGAGGAACCTCTCCGGTTGGCATTTCCTAATCTTTTTAGAATTGAAAGACATAAATGGGTGAAAGTGGGAGATAGAATATCGGTTGTTGGAAACGTCAAAAACTTATCATGGGATTGGATTACAACTCCAAACATTGCAGCGGAAGTAAGCGAGCTTTTTCAGCTCCTTTCTGAAATCCACGATGTGAAATGGCAAGGAGGCGTTGATCGTTGGAGATGGAAGCCAGCTGCTGATGGCCAGTTTAGTGTCAAGTCAGCGAAATCGTTATGCTTCGTTAACAACTCGGCTGGTCAAGCTGGAAAATTTAAATGGAAGGTGTGGGTTCCGTTAAAGTGTAGAGTTATGGTATGGAGAGCGGGTTTAAACCGGTTGCCTACTATCACGGAATTGATTAAACGAGGTGTGCGTATACAACAAACGGCATGTTCATTCTGCAATTCTGAAACAAAATCGGCTCTTCATCTATTAACCGGTTGTTGGTTTACACAAGAAGTTTGGAGTAGAATTGATTATTGGTGTCGGCTAGCCCCATCGATCCTCTTTGATGTTTCGGATATTATGCAAATCCCGGAGACCCACCAGAGTTCGAAAACTGAGAAGAAAATCTTAAGAGGTATCGTCTACACGACAATGTGGGTTATATGGAACGAGCGCAACAATCGGATCTTTAACAACAAGCTTCGGAGACCGATAGAGATTGTTGAAACTATCAAATATACGGCTTTCTTTTGGATTTGTAATAGGTCTAGTTTGATAGATAAAGATTGGTCGAGATGGTATGTTAGCCCGTTGGGGTGATTTGGTTTTGTATTTCGCCTTTTGGCCCTTGTTTTGAGGTCCATTAGTGCGCTTTTTGTTGATATGAAATTCTCCTTTCAAAAAAAAAAAATTCATGGTTAACAACCTAATTACATGTGTTAACTTTATTAGCCGATTATTCATGGTTAACAACCCAATTACATGTGTTAACTTTATTATCTAACACAAACACAAACATGTTTATACACTTACAAGAGACATCTAAGTGACAGGACAACTTTGCAACCGTCACGTGGATAGATGGCGGGGAGATATGCGATCTCATCACAACCGTTCGTTCGATATCTCTTGAAATTAAACAGTGAGGTGAACATCGCGATGAAGAGAACGAGGTGATTAATCGCGTATCTCTGGCCCACACATTGGTGGGCCCCGACTCCAAATGACAAGTAGTTTTTCTTGTAGATCCGATCCTCTTGCCGGTCCTCCATAAACCGGTCCGGGTCAAACCGGTCAGCGTCAACAAACCCTTGGAATGAAGATTCAAACACGGATGGGAAAACGATCGCGCCCTTGGGAATCGTGTACGTGTCCGTTAACGGGAAGTCTTCGCCAGCAACATGTGGAATCATTGCCGCAGGTGCTCGGTACCGAATAACCTCCTTCGCCACCGCCTCCGTGTACCGCATTTCCCGAAGCTGGTCCGCAGTAATTAACTTATTGGATTCTGGCGACCAAACACCCGCGACTTCTCTCCTAACCCTCTCCAAAACCTCCGGATGCGAATCAAGTAATGTCACCGCCCAAAGAAACGACGCGGTTGAGGCGTCTTGTGAGGCGAAGAGGAAATCGAATAAATGACCCGCGATCTCCCTACCGCTTGCGTGCGGAGGTAGTTTCTTGCGCGCTTGTTCCGCTTCCGCGATTTCACGGACGGTTTCTTGCATCCAGTAATCAACCAAACACGCGGGCGCCTCGCCCGCCATCATTTTCGCCTTACTCTCTTCGACGCAAACCGTGAGCGTCTCCACGAGCCTCGACACCGCCACTCTCGCGTTTCTAAACGCAAATCCAGGTAAATCTATCGGTAAAGTCGTCAACCCGACCGAGAATAGATTGTACTCCACTTCGAATCGCTTTCGCGACTCGTGACTCAAATACGGTCCAACGAAAACATTCTGACTCGTTTCTAAATTCATATCGCGACATAAGAACCGCAAAGGAAAAGGTTTTGTGTTAGATTCGGGCAACTGTGTCCATGATTTCATGTGCTTGAGAATAATATGTTGTTGAAGCTCAATGTAAGTAGAAAGAGCTTTGGAATTAAAGATAGGAGCAATACGACGTCGTAAATCCTTGTGTTCTTGGCCCATCATGTAAATAATGTTACGTTCGCCGAATAGTTTTCGGCCGAACGGGTAGACGACTAGATGGAAAGCGTCTGGGCGGACACTCGCGAACACTTTACGCGAAAGGTCAGTGGAGCGAATGAAGACAATGAATTTGCCTATTATATAGTTAACTGAAAATCCGACGTTGTTTTGGGATTTAGCCATAATGGACTGAGCCTCCCAAAACAACGTCGTATTCCGGACTAGAGAAATGGCGTTGCCGATAAACGGCAACACCAAATTCGGTCCTGGAACGGACCGTTTCTTGTTCAAGTAACTAATTTGCTCCAAAAGGATGATAAATGCAACCATGCATAGAAGGTATGGAGCTAGCCATATGAAAATGGCGGGAAATGATTCCATTTGAAAGGATTGTTAAAGAGAATATTGAAGAATATTGGTTAGAGATAGAGATGGTTTAGAATTTGTATGGAGTATAAATGGAAAGTTGTGGGGTTTAAATAGACATAGACAAGTGGATGAAAGATACTAAGCTAGTACATCTTAAGTCAGATCAATTATTTAGTTAGAAAAAATAGGTATATAATGAAATGGGTTTGACAAAAACCGGTTTAGACTTTGTGAATATGAAACGTGAAAAAAGAAGCTTCGGAAATTTGTTGAAATTGGAATGTTCATAAATATAGGGAAATGAGTTTTTTTCTAATTTTAAACAAAAATATATAATTGAAATCGAGGTTAATTTATATATTTCTTTATGGGTTGTATTCTATATATGTTGTGAGAGCTTCGCAACGAACTAAAGTGGAGGTAAGATGAAAGAGATATCGATGCTTAAAAGTTTCTAAACTAGAAGGCTAAAATTAATGAAGTGGAATGGGAAAGTGGAAGTGTCTCACATAGGAGAATAAACTAAACTTTAATTAGGTGGTATATAAGTAAGAACCTTCCTTTCTTATTGTTCCATGTAAGTACACGCTAGGGAATTTGCGAAGAGTGCCCTGCCCTCATTCGTGTAATGTGGGTGTTTGTCCGTGCAATGTAGGTGTTTTGATGGCATATATTGCTTCTCCATATGTCCATTATGATGTCTGTGTTTGGCTTACCTTTGACCTGGGCTAGGGAGTGCGCTTTGTGTTGGGTGTCGAATCCAGCAAATAAATATATAATAAACCTAATAGTATGAGTGAAAGTAAGGTTCGTGTCCTCAGGGATACAAATCAAATGATTATACCAAAAACGTTTTTCGCACAAATACTATTAAAGGGGGGGGGGGGGTTGGTATAGTTTAAATTAATGAAAATAAAACTAAAATTAATAAGACAAATGACAAGAAAACGTTAATTAAATAGTGAGATAAATTCAGATATTAAAGCTAATTCCAACACTAAGGCAGTTTCTTGATTTGACCCGGACTTATGATCATTAACAATTATGGTGCAATGATCCTTTAATTAAACGGTTCGTATCAATACTAGACGTCACGCCGTTCGGACATCTACTCCATCTAATGTCTAACCAAACGCCGTTCGTTGATTAGAGCCAACCCGCTACTCCAAGCTCACGCCGTTCGGATCTTAGTGTGCGGGTTGCACCCTAACTTTAGTAAATGTGATGAGCCCAAAATATTTAGTCCAACAATCCAATTTATCAACAACACCCAGATCATGCCCCTGTGTCCATCTTGAGTTTGATTCTTCATATTAACTCATTAACTTAGACATTGAATCAACTCCAAATTGATAATAATTTGACTTTCATTCTTGTATTTGTCTGATCTAATTAAATGCCATGAAGTTCTTCAAACTTTTTGTCCTTAAGGTTACTTCCAACTCTTTCCAACGCTTATTGTCGTCTCTCGCAATCACTCCACGCCTATAAAATTAACAAAAACAAACCAAAGTAGATTCCATTCCCCCGAAACATGCATTTCACGAAATTGATGCAATATGTACAACCTAAATGCATAAAAACGCTAAAACTAGCAACTAAAAAGATGATAAAATATGCCTAAAAATGCAACGAACAAATCTCCCCAAGCTTAAACCCTTCCTTGTCCTCAAGGAAGTCAAGAATAAAATTAAATCGAGGAGCGAACACGAAAACAAACAAAACACATATACATGCTTGAAATGAATTTTTTTTTTCTTTTTGTCCCTTGGCCAAACTTCATGCTAAACACGTCCAACACATTCCCAATACATAGACGACTAACATCAAACGGAGTCGAATATAAGCCACAAACCGTAGGAACACATTAATTCACAAGACTTACAACAATCAATAGATTTACGACCCAACAAGTCTAGATGGTACCAATTTTTAAAAACCATGGGCGTACCTATTCAAGTTTCACCTCCCTTCAAGAATCTAACCATACATAGCATGTACCCCTCACAATAATCACTCAACACTCGGTTATATATGCAATTTGGAGTGATTCTCTGAAAACCGGATAATAAAAACATCGTTAACATAAGCTTGTACATTAATCAAATCTACACCTAATTGTTAAAACCTAACATAGATCAAGAGGGCTTTTTGGGTAGGCAAGGGTTAAAGGTGGGAAAAATATGGGGAAAATGGCGAAAATAAAAGAAAAGACAATCCGGTCTAATAAACAAACTTCTAAACACATAGCAAAACTTAGTCTTTTCGACTCAACAATTTATTTTATTTTTTTTCTTTTCTTTCTTTTTTTTTTTTCAGTTTTTTCAGTTTTTTTTTTCAATCACATAACATACTCTTCTATCTTATTTATACACTTCAGTAAAGTCACAAAATAAGCACAAGTTAAAACCGGATGTAGTAAACGAATCACGGGTTAAATCAAAAGAAAAGGTCAAGGCTCAAGGGGCTACTATTGGGGATGTTTCAATTGGGTTAATAACAAAATAAACGAAAATACAGATGATGAAAAGGGCTCAACATATGGGTAATCCTAATGCCTCTGTCACTTCTATGTCAAATCTCAACCTAAGGTCTCAAAATGTATGTAATGCACAAGTTCTAAAACGATGAATCATGTCGGTACACACACATCAAACGAAACAATGAATATATATGAAAATTTAAGGCTCAAAACTCACTGAACGTATGGAATTGGGTTGCCGATACAAGCTGTAACATCACACAAATTTTCTTTATATATATATATATATATATATATATATATATAGAACTCCATCGTTTATTCATCCGATTCATGTTTACAGTATCCTTACCATTCATTTTGTTAATTTTTTTTATTTAAATAATGACTTATAATCAATATTAAATTGGATTGTATTAAAAATTCTGATTTAAAAACGTTAAAAAAAATGTTTGCCTGTGCCAGGATTCGAACCCGAGTCCCTGGCGGGCTAAACCTTAACCACACCACACAAACCACTACACCATTTGGTGTTTTGTGATGTTAATTAAAACCAATTAAACTTAAACCCTTTCAAGGTCCCTTAGTCAAACCTGAAAAGTCAAACGTAGTCTCCTAGTCAAGTCAAGTCAAAGTGTTAGTAAATATGGTCTCCTAGTCAAGTCAAAGTGTTAGTAAATATGGTCTTCTAGTCAAGTCAAAGTTGTTCCTAAATTCTAGCCTAGTCAAAGTAGTCCCTAATTACAACTCCAAATTATACACTATAAATACTATAGCCTACCATTCAACTCTTTATACCATTCAATAAAAAAAAAACATTATTATCCCATCTCCCATATACTAAAGTTTTCATCCATCATTATCTCCTCTAGCTAGTTCCGAGTTTTCCAAGGCATTATTACTAAGTGTTTGCACGCTCAATAAAACGCACGAACTCATTATGCACCTAAGGTGAGTTTACATAGCCCCTTTTTCTGTTTTACATTTTGGGGTGAAACATGTTAAAACATTTTATACACTATCATTTACTCATTCTTACATTGTTGAAACTTGTGATTCAATTACACTATCATTTACTCATTTTATCATTTGACTGTAACAAAAAGACACAGTACAATCATTAACATTGATCAAGCCGCCTGTTTAGATTATAGCGCTATAGGTCTGACAAACCCATCCCCCCGCATAAATTCAGGGATGATCGATAACAGTTACACTTTTACTAACTTGCGAGTTAGGTCTCAGTCGACACAAGGTTTGATTGTACAAAAGACGCATTGTTACATGTCGAACTCATATTCTATCATTACTCATTATTATACTTCAACTAAAATTGCTATACAACATATTGTTTTCAACTATATGCAAAACCTATGTATTCTCACCAACTATTTATAGTTGACCCCCCATCTTTCCAACTTAACATGTTTCAGGTTTATTTGCTATTGGAAGTTGTACAAGTCTTGGAACACATAGGAGCTTTGGACCTAGTTTATATTAATCAACTTTTGTAATATTTACTTGTAAGATGAATTGTAAATTGTTTAATATTATTCAACTTTCATTATACTATAATAATAGAGCTTAGGATTTGAACAGTAAACAAGGCAATTTCGTAATTTCTGGCTTTTCTAAGGGCATATTAGTCATTTGCTTCATTAAATTGACATGTAAAAGCTGATGGAGGACACGTGCTGGAAACCATACCACATCTAACAAAACCATCTGCTGCAACACCATTTTCTTAAATGGTTTTGCAAAACCATTCACACACATTAAATAGAGAGAGAAAGAGAGGAGAGCGATAGAGAGAGAAACCGCTGGTATTCCGGCCACCACAGATGCCAACGCGCCGCCGCACACCTGCATCTGAAAGGAACATCTGCATCTCCTTCGATGGTTCAAGTGGCGTCGTCCCACCGTCATTTCACCATATCGTCGCACCACCACCTTCACAAATGTCCAATCGGATAGGTTTCCAAACCCGTTTCTGCTCAGCTCATGGTAATCTTCATTTTTCGATCCATTCATGTTGTCAATTTGTGTTGTAATTTGTATACATTTGGTTTATGTTGCTTTCAATAGGTGGAATGTTGGCTTACCAATGAGATGTTTCCTTAACCGCTCACAAGGCCTTGATTTGGACTCCAGAAGAGCACAAGAAGCCGGTATGCTTCATAAGCGTTTCGTTTGTTTTTTCGAGTATAATGTGACTTTGACATGTATATTGTTGGTGTTTGTTGAGTATTATGTGAATTTGATATATGAATTTGTGATATGTTATGTTTATGTGAATTTGATATATAACTTTTTAGTGTTTGTTGAGTATTATGTGAATTTGATATATGAATTTGTTATATGTTATATTTTGTGCAATTGTTTTGACATAAATCTCGAGTGTTTGTTGATTAATCTATGAATTTAACATATAAATTTGTGATATTTTTATATTTATGTTTAACTGTTTGACATATAATTGTGCAATTTCTGGTGAATTATAATGGATCTGAATCATACATCTAAAATATTTTGAAATGTGTATAGCAATTCGGAGATATGAAGGCGCAACATGGTTGAGAAAAATGGTAGGAGTATTTGGAGCAAAGGGTTTGCCTGCAGAGGCGTCTGAGGAGGAATTTAGGCTTGGTTTAAGGAGCGGATTAATTTTATGTAATGTGATTAATAAAGTTCATCATGGAGCCGTGTCTAAGGTTAATAATTAATCTTCATATTATGTTCGTGTGAAGTTTGGGCCTTTTTTGCCCGTTTTCACTCGCTCCAATGGGTCGAAGTAAGCACATGCTAACTTTTGTATCAACTCCTTATCAATGTGTCCAAAGGATCATACTCAGTTGGAATCAAGAGAAAATTGGAAATGTACATTAATTCATCTGGATGCTGTGTATTAAATGGTTTTTTGTTTGCAGAGCAAGGTTAAAGATCTTGAGCTGAAGGGGCATACTAATAGTGTGGATCAGTTGTCTTAGGATCCTAAACATGTTGATTTGGTTGCCACTGCATCAGGTGACAAAACTGTTTGAATTATGGGATGTTCGCAGTAAGTAAAAGTTTGTGTCCAATTACAAAGTAAGCTTTAATATATTAAAACTTAAAGGAGTTTTGCATGTAATTCTTATGTATTTTTAGGACGATAAGTTGACAATACTGGATGTTAGAAAGTTCAAGGTCATTCATAAGCGCAAATTCAACTATGAGGTGAAGTTACATTCAAATTAAGCATTGACACTTCTGTAGTATTTATGCCTTACCGACTTTTTAAATCGAATGAATGAAGTGATGAAATAGTGAACCGACACATTTACAGTTTCTGTTTTATGTGATGCAAATTATCAGCATTCAAATGCAATTTTGAAATTTAATTTTGGTTTGCGCATGTATTAGTGATGATGTATTTTGATAGTTTCACTGGTTTGTTTGTCAGGTTAATGAGATTACATGGAATATGACCGGAGATATGTTCTTCTTGACTACCAGAAATGGTGTGTCTACTTTGAATTCAGTATCCATACTTTCCAATTTTTATTTAAATATATAGTATTCAGCATATATAGTAGGATCAAAGTAGTACTTTTTTGTATCGTATGTTTAATGGTGTATTAATATATTGGTTTTCCTTGATGAGTTATCAACATGTTATACAAGTACCCTTCTTTATACAAGTACCCTTCTTTGTAATAACAAACAGTTGCGACGATGTTGGTGGAGTTTGAGCGTTGTTGATGCCATTTGTGACGGGAATTGGATTGTAGTCGCGATTGGCGGTGTGAGAATGTGTGAATAGAGAGATGTCTGACAAGTCGAGTCCCGGGAGAAGATGAAGTAGATTTTTGTTAGTGATGAGAGTAATTGCCATGGATGAATATTCGGGTTTCTGAACACGTGGGGAATCAACATGAGAGGTAAAACTGGGTCATGGATAGTCGATATGATAGGCGTAAACAAATTCCCATTTAGGTAGGAAATCGTAGTGGCATGTATCTCCGAAAGCTTTCTTTAATTTTATTATGTAGATATATAGATTAGTCTTTTATCAATAAATCAAAACACGGAAGAGTAATATTCCATTGTTTTCTTATAGCATCGCATGTTATAAGGCTTTGAGAGTCTCCTAAATCTAAATTATGGTGTCTTGATTGAAGTTTGGAGCCTCTTTACTCTACATTCATAGAAACAACAGGTATGTGACGTTTTCATTTTTTGTTTCATATATGTGAATCTTTGATTAGTAGGCCAATAATTTGTGATGAATGATGAATATTACTTAAGTAGTTTACTTTCTGATTTTATAGCCTTTGTTCAGTAGATGTTAATTATTATGGCCTTTAGAAAATGTATTGTTGTTTTGGAATATAATCTGGTTATATTGGTTTAGTTGCAATGGCAGAAAATACTATATAAAGTGCAACTTCCCAGGTCTCGATTATTTGGGAAACACACTGTTTGTACGGGTCGAAACAAATGGAAAAGTTAAAAGAGTGAAAAAAAAGCCATTACATTTTGAGAAACACATTTGATGAGTCTCACATAATAAAAGGTGACCATTCGTCCAATTTCTTGATTTGTTGAATTGTACTTGAATTTAGTGATTAGTTATTGTTGTTTGCAGGTTTATATATTCTTGATTTGGAAACGGGCACCCGCTGGCAGCCGCAAACTGCAGGAATTGCAGGAGTGCAGCAGCATCATTGCTGTTGCTGTTGTAAATTCTGATGATGACAAATGGTTGTGGAATGGCAGCTCGAATGGTACATTTCAGTTGGTTCATGCAGAAAAATTTTAGTGCAGCATACAGCCCCGTTCTTCCCGTTAAAATGGCTCAAATGGGTTCCAAAAAAGGTTTGCATTTTCGGATGGCGTGCAGAACAGGATCGGTTGCCAACTCTAAAGGGTCTCAAGCGAAGAAAATTCCTAAACGGGTCAGAACTATGCAAGTTATGTGGAGAGGCTGAAGAAGATTCGGACCATTTATTCACTTCATGTTATGTTGCGGCTGTGGTGTGGCAAGGCATAGGCAATTGGTGCAACATTCCACCGGTATACGCATTCTCTTTTCGCGATTTACTCAGATCCCACGAAACAGTTATGGGCCCGGAATACAAACAAAAGCTGATTCAAGTGATAATCCTAGGAGCGTGTTGGGTCATTTGGAAAGCGCGAAACGAACTAATTTTTAAAGGAAAACGGCTGCACATACAAGGGCTCCTTGGTGAGATACAAGCTCTAACCTACTCATGGATCAAACACAAGGCGAAACAAGAAGCTTGGTCATGGGAGAAATGGGTCGCCTTTGAAATACCTATAACATAAAAACAAATGTAACATACAGGTGAAACTTTGGTGATGTAGTCTGTTGTTGACTAGAACCTTTCTAGCCTCTGTTGTAAATATTCGGGTGGTATAAAATGCAAGTTGCTGTAAAAAAAAGATAGTAAAACATTAATGTATCTTTAGTGAATCCAAGTTTCCATAGAGTTATGGGTAGTGGTATTCATGGGACTTTTATTACATTGTGCCTCTTTTCTTTTATCTCTATCTATCATTTTTTTCCGGTTTGTGGTGCATTTGTGTGGTTTAAGGTCTCAGGTTCGAAACCGATTTGAAACATTGGTTTATTTTTTTAAAAAAACAAATACGAAAAACGCGCAACGCGCGTATGTTTATACACCTAGTTTAGTACCATGAGCTATTGAACAATCATCACTACGTGACACCTCGATGTTTCCGCCATCGGTTGGGGTGTTAAAGATTGGTATCAGAGCCATGGTTATAGGGAATTAGGTTATTAGAAAAAAAAATAATCTAGTCTATAACCATAGGATTTTAACCAGTACTTGCTCCTTTTACTTGCAACCTTACTTGTTTCTATTCTCTATCCTACTTCTTATCTTTACTTTAGTCCTTGCAAGAAGAGTGCTCTCCATCACAAGATCTACTCTTAGACTAGTAGGACAAATCCTCAGGTTTAGCCTGAACCACCTTGAAGATCTCGTCGAAGTTCTAAATTTTAATAACGAACACGTGCAATCTGGAAGGGTGAACGCATGTATTCTGAGTTTTCTGTCTAGGACTGGCATTGCGCATAAATCCCAATCAGACGAGGGACCCGGATGCCTACCTGGGAATTCTCGGGATGAGTGTTCACTTATAGGCTAAAGCACGTTTTCACTATGTTATTAGAATCTAGAAGTTTTGATAAGTCAACGTTTTCGTTTATTCGTTTTAATTAATGAATAAATGATTACACTCACTTTCCTTAAACGAAGCTCTAAAATCTCAAAATTTTACAGCTTAAATCAATATCATTTCATAACCATCTATGGATTTCACAATCACACTTCACCTTACCATCTTAGCCACTTTTTAAATATTCAACACCCTACCCAAATCATATTATTTCATTTCTCCACATGTTACTTATTTTTTTAAAAACTATAACCTCATACCTTAGCACAAACTAAAGATTTCTAAATCTTGTTGTATTTTCATTACCTAGTAACTTTACAAAGTACATATTTTTGTCAAAAGATATCCTCGAACTTAAATTCAATTGTTTATTTATTGACGTAACAAACAATTTTCTATATAATGCTTTAAACTATTAAAAATCACTTAATAGAACCTTGATCTTCAAAACCTAATGTCATGTTTGAAATCTCCAACTAACGGGAATATTTTAATCAAAGCCCACTTAGCTTGTACTATTTAACAACTTTTGCTTTATGTATAAAACCAATTTTGAAAATAAGATTTTTTTTATCCATAGGAATAATATCTAGTCTCTAAATTCTCCATCGACACTCACTCATTTTCAACTTGTTCAAAATTTTACAATATTTGGCATATACCACAATCATGTTTTCTTATACACTTGATTATAACCTTTGATCCAAACCCCAAAATTTACACTGCTACATAATCTCCTTACTATAAAATAAACTCTTTATCAACTATCTTCACATTCACTATCTCTCACAACCTTGATTCTGCTTCAAGATTTTTCATCATCCTCTCGAGAACTAAATTCATAGCCTTCACCTTCTCACACGTGAGCTAGTTACCCATGATAACCAAACTATTGAAACTTGATTGTGTGTTGCATCAAACATAATCCTTAGTTATACATGAGGATTCGACTATCTACCATATTTGAACATTTGAAACTAGAATTCATGGAATATAAACTATTTGCTATAGACACACCTAGAGTCATTAACCTTGTCTAGGGCAACTCTATTACAACTCGTATGCTATACTTGATACTTGATTACTTACATGTACATATTATCAATTTGCAATTCATGTGTGTAATAATTGGTACACTTAATCAAACAACTGATAGAGGATGAAGTACTTGCTCAACAGTTAGTAGAGTACCAAATAACCTACTCAACGATTGGTAGAGGTCATCATGCCTGCTCAACAGTCGGTAGAGGCCCTACAACCTGCTCAACGACTGGTAGAGGTTCTTACTCACTGACTGGTAGAGGTCTTTTTCCTGCTCAACAGTTGGACTTATTTTTGGATACATTGTATACGATTCAATCACAAGGCTATTTTGCATTACTTACATGTGTGTTTAGAGTCATAGAAGGACACAAAACCCTAATGTAAGGTAAATTGGTGATTGCGGTCCGGAACGTAATCATGAATTTACAGGTACATTAAGGTAGTGTGAAATTCTATTAAGGTTTTGGGAGATACCCCGTATGTTTTCGTAGTATCAGAGGTGTGATGGGTTAGCTGCGGTACACCCTATATATAAACACTAATGATACGTGGAAAGGGATAATATAGGGTCAGACCAATAACAAACCTTAGTTATTTGGTAGTCCATCTAGCATTTATGGTTATCTTATACATTCCTTAAACTCTTACCCTACTCTGAACCATAGTCACCCTAACTATCCTCAACACTATTCAAATGTTTCTTCTTAAAATAAACTTCGGGACGAAGTTCCTAAAAGTGGAGGAGACTGTAACATCACACAAATTTTCTTTATATATATATATATATATATATATATATATAGAACTCCATCGTTTATTCATCCGATTCATGTTTACAGTATCCTTACCATCCATTTTGTTAATTTTTTTTATTTAAATAATGACTTATAATCAATATTAAATTGGATTGTATTAAAAATTCTGATTTAAAAACGTTAAAAAAAATGTTTGCCTGTGCCAGGATTCGAACCCGAGTCCCTGGCGGGCTAAACCTTAACCACACCACACAAACCACTACACCATTTGGTGTTTTGTGATGTTAATTAAAACCAATTAAACTTAAACCCTTTCAAGGTCCCTTAGTCAAACCTGAAAAGTCAAACGTAGTCTCCTAGTCAAGTCAAGTCAAAGTGTTAGTAAATATGGTCTCCTAGTCAAGTCAAAGTGTTAGTAAATATGGTCTTCTAGTCAAGTCAAAGTTGTTCCTAAATTCTAGCCTAGTCAAAGTAGTCCCTAATTACAACTCCAAATTATACACTATAAATACTATAGCCTACCATTCAACTCTTTATACCATTCAATAAAAAAAAAACATTATTATCCCATCTCCCATATACTAAAGTTTTCATCCATCATTATCTCCTCTAGCTAGTTCCGAGTTTTCCAAGGCATTATTACTAAGTGTTTGCACGCTCAATAAAACGCACGAACTCATTATGCACCTAAGGTGAGTTTACATAGCCCCTTTTTCTGTTTTACATTTTGGGGTGAAACATGTTAAAACATTTTATACACTATCATTTACTCATTCTTACATTGTTGAAACTTGTGATTCAATTACACTATCATTTACTCATTTTATCATTTGACTGTAACAAAAAGACACAGTACAATCATTAACATTGATCAAGCCGCCTGCTTAGATTATAGCGCTATAGGTCTGACAAACCCATCCCCCCGCATAAATTCAGGGATGATCGATAACAGTTACACTTTTACTAACTTGTGAGTTAGGTCTCAGTCGATACAAGGTTTGATTGTACAAAAGACGCATTGTTACATGTCGGACTCATATTCTATCATTACTCATTATTATACTTCAACTAAAATTGCTATACAACATATTGTTTTCAACTATATGCAAAACCTATGTATTCTCACCAACTATTTATAGTTGACCCCCCATCTTTCCAACTTAACATGTTTCAGGTTTATTTGCTATTGGAAGTTGTACAAGTCTTGGAACACATAGGAGCTTTGGACCTAGTTTATATTAATCAACTTTTGTAATATTTACTTGTAAGATGAATTGTAAATTGTTTAATATTATTCAACTTTCATTTAGTACCATGAGCTATTAAACAATCATCACTACGTGACACCTCGATGTTTCCGCCATCGGTTGGGGTGTTACACAAGCTATGCATAGCTATCAACTATCCAGTCAACTACACCATCCTAAGTACCCCAAACATTTTATATTTTCTAAAAAAAATTGACTATGTTGGGCCTACTTTATCCCGCAAGTTAAAGAATTTGCGTCCTAAGGCGTGTAAGCCCACACCGACCCACCTTCAGCTTACGTTTTACAATGAATGAGAGGTGCCTTTCATGTGCAATCAGATAACCTTGGGATTATTTTATCAATTTTTTTATATGCAAAATGACTACTAATAATGCATGAAATATAAACAAACTAATGCAAACAAAAGAAATAGAAAATACCTCTCCCCAAGCTTGAATAAAGCAGTGTCCTCAATGCTCAGAGACGAGGGCGGAAGGCATCTAATGCGGCGGTGGAGGTGGCCGAGGCCTGAGTCGATCACGGATTTTGGCAATAGCACGACCCATCTCCCGTTGGTGTGCATACATGAACCGAAGCATCGCGCGCTGATCAATTAATTCTCTCCGAACTTGGCGCAATTCATCCCGTATGGTAGATTGCTCGGTATCAATGGCGATGGAGCGATCATCATTCTTTTGTGGTGCATCTACAGGGATCCCAATAGGAACTTCTGACTCAGGAACATCATCCGGGTCATAGAATCCTGTCCAGTCTGTCTCAGAGGTGGGGGTAGCTAGTGATAACCTTTGAATATTTGTTTGATTAATGTTAATAGTTTCACTTTCTCCCTTTAACCAAATAACCCCACTACTGAATTTCGGAAGCTTGTACAGTTTCATCCTAGTCAACTGAACCATGTCTAGGTGTGGAGCACCCTTAAGCTCTTCCAAGGAAGGTGGGAATTGAAGCTTTAGAGATGGGTGACGGGCTAGAATAGTGACCACTGAGCCGCAACAAATCTGTCCTTTTGTCGCGCTCGCGACCTGCAATAGCTTATGGCTCAAATATCTCCCGAAGTTAGGCTGTGACTGCTGAGGGTAAATCATGCACCATAGCAGATAAAGCTCACTAATGGTAATGCTCCCAGTATCTTGCCTACTATCAAGGATGTTGGACAGTAGACGGTGGGCGACCCGTAGCACTGGATGGACTATCTGTGAAGCTTTCAGTTTGCTACTTGCAAAATGATCATCAGTGGTGATAGATTTCCAAAAAAGCTTTCGCTTTGAAAGACTCATGGGTAGGATCATTAGGGCCGAATGTTCCTTCAGTGGGAGCATCAATCATCCGACATATGTCATCTATGGAGAGTGCACACTCTTTTTTTAAAAGACGAAAGCGGAGTTTGTCGTCTTTAAGGTGTAAGGAGCTCAAAAACTTAAGAGTAGTTCTTTCAAAACCCACATCAAACCATTTTAATAGCTTGCCCCATCCAATATTCCCGAACAAAGTTTCCACTCCTTTGAGAACACCCAAATCTTTCAAGGATTTTTCATGTGCAAATTTGGTGCTACACAACCCTCGGCCCTTTAGGAGTGCTAGTTTTTCACCATCTTTGAGCTTGGTGACCTGATTATTTCCAGCTGCGCTGCTCGATGCTTGTTCAGCTGTTGATGTTTTCTTTGCAAGTTTTGCAAGTGGCTGTGATGGCAAAACGGTCGCGCTTTGTTTGTTTATGACACGCATCTTTGCGCGACCTGAAAAAAGAAGTTAACACACCATCAACAAGATTGATAATCGCCATTTAATATCATGTTCATTAAACGAATTACTTGATGAATCTGCCTCAAACATATAATATACAAACCATAATTCAAGAAATTCAAGACAACACAATATACACAACCATATGGAATTTGGGCTGCCTAAATTGGGTAAAGGAAACTAGGGCTAAAGCTAGGTGTTAGGGTTCGGGTCAAAAGATGGAGACGAGATGGAGTGACAGAGGGAAGCGGAGGGGTCTAGGGTTCGTGGTGGCTATGTGTTTGAAGAATGACGAGGGCAGGGGTATGAATGGTGAGTCGGCTGTTGACCGAAGTGGTTGGAAGAAGCTGGCGTTGGTAGAGAACGAAAAGAGAGAAAGAGGGAAGATAAGAGACATACCTGACACAAGGCTGGAGAAGATTGGCGGCTGCGAGTGGTGGCTCAAGGTAGGGATGATGGAGAGGAGGGGTCAGTGGTGGTGGTTGTGGCAGAGGACGGCGGCGGTGCGGCGGGTATGGTGGTGACATGTGGTGAGTGCAGTGGTGAGGGTATTTGGCGGCGAGTGATGATGGTTGTGGCTGGTCAGAGAGTCGGCGGCGTGGTGGTGGGGTGATGGTTGCAGGAAGGTGAAGTTTTGGTGGTGTTGGAGTAGGGTTTGAAAGAGGTGTTGAAGAATGGAGAAGGAGATAACAGATAATGTTCAAGTTATTATTTTTTTTTTTATCAAAACTACACCCGGTTAGGTGAAGGGTTAACCCACCCGGGTCAATTTTCGGGCCTTAGATTTTTTTCTCAACCCGCCCGGGTCATTGAGACACCCGCCCAGGTCAATTTTCGGAATTTAGAGGTCTTTTTCAACCCGCCCGGGTCAATTTTCGCACATCTAAAAAAAATTTCTAAGAAATTTTAACCCGCCCGGGCTAGATTTCGGCCCCTTCTCAAAATTTCCCACCCGCCCGGGTTGTTATGACACCCGCCCGGGCTAAGTTTCGGCCAAAATAAAGTTTTTCAACCCGGCCGGGTGAACTCCTGACACGCCCGGGTCATTTTTTTTTCGAAAATTGCAACATGAATAAAAATAACTAATTACGGAACCACGGGTTGCCTCCCGTGCAGCGCCTTTCTTTCATGTCTTTAGGCTAGACTTAGACCGAGTCTAATCTTGGTAATGCACGCATTCCAACTCCATTGCACACTCTTCTTCGTGTTGGAATGTTTCATAAAACACTTTCAAACGATGCCCGTTCAGCTTAAACGTTTTCCCTGTTTGTTCACTTGTTATTTCTACTACACCATGAGGATAAACGTTAGTAACCACAAACGGTCCGACCCATCGTGAATGTAATTTGCCAGGAAATAATTTAAGCTTAGATGAGAACAATAATACCTTCTGGCCCACACTAAAAGTTTTCCGTGTGTTTACCTTATCATGGAAAGCTTTAGTCTTTTCTTTATAAATTCGGGAATTTTCGTAAGCATCGTTTCTGATTTCTTCTAACTCTTGAATTTGTAGCTTACGATAAATTCCCGCTTCGTCAATCTTCAAGTTGAACTGCTTCACTGCCCAATAGGCCTTGTGCTCCAGTTCCACAGGAAGATGACAAGCTTTTCCAAAGACCAGGCGAAACGGCAACATACCTATAGGTGTTTTGTAGGCAGTGCGATATGCCCACAATGCATCGTCCAAGCGTAAGCTCCAGTCCTTACGGTTTGGGTTAACCGTCTTTTCAAGGATCGACTTAATTTCTCGATTTGATATCTCTGCTTGACCATTCGTCTGGGGATGGTATGCTGTCGAAACTCGATGTGCAACACCATATTTCTTGAAGAGTGCTTCAATGGTTTTATTGCAAAAATGTGATCCTCTGTCGCTTATGAACGCTCTTGGTGTACCAAACCTGCTAAAAATATTAGCCTTCACAAAATCTGAAACAACTTTAGCATCGTTAGTTCTCGTGGCTTTTGCCTCCACCCATTTGGAGACATAGTCCACGGCCAAAATAATATAAACGTTGCCAAATGACATTGGGAACGGACCCATAAAATCAATGCCCCATACGTCAAAAATTTCACACACTAAAATGGGTTGGAGGGGCATTTGATCCTTAGACCTCAAGTTACCGGTTTTCTGGCATCTTTCACAAGACTTACAAAACATGTATGAGTCAAGAAATATCGTTGGCCAAAAGAAACCGGATTCAAGTACCTTTTGTGCTGTTTGTTTTGGACCAAAATGTCCTCCACAAGCTTGTGAATGGCAAAAATCTAAAATTGAAGGTACCTCACTTTTGTCGACACACCTTCTTATGACTTGATCGGCACAGATTTTCCAAAGGTATGGATCGTCCCAAACATATCGCCTTGCTTCCTTCGTGATTTTATCCTTCTGAGCACGTGAAAGATCAAAAGGAAGAGTGTGCATCACCAAGTAATTGACGATGTCCGCATACCAAGGAGTCGTCACTTCAGTGGTGAATAGCTGTTCATCCGGAAATGAATCGTTCAAAGGCATCAGGTCCTCATTGTTGATGATCCTACTCAGATGGTCCGCGACTAAGTTATGCTTCCCACTTTTATCTCTAATCTCCAAATCGAATTCTTGGAGTAAAAGCACCCACCGAATCAGTCTCGGTTTTGCATCCTTCTTTGTCATGAGATATCTCAAAGCTGCATGATCAGAATAAACAATTACTTTAGTACCCAATAAGTATTGTCTAAATTTCTCTAAAGCAAAAACAATAGCTAAGAGCTCCTTTTCTGTAGTCGAGTAATTGCTTTGAGCATGGTCCAATGTCCTCGAAGCATAGTAGATCACATGTGGTACTCGATCCTTCCTTTGACCCAACACCGCCCCTACTGCATGATTGCTTGCATCGCACATGATCTCGAATGGTAACTCCCAATCAGGCAGTTGGATTATGGGTGTGGTAACTAGCAGGTCTTTCAAGGTGTCAAAGGCTTTCTTGCATGCTTCGGAGAAGTTGAATTCAACATCTTTCTATAAAAGCTCACACATTGGTCTTGCTATCTTTGAAAAGTCTTTGATAAACCTTCGGTAAAAACCTGCATGACCAAGAAAAGAACGTACCTCGCAGACAGAGTTAGGATAAGGTAAAGATTTAATAATGCCTATCTTTGCCTTGTCAACTTCCAAACCTTTTGCAGAAACAACATGCCCCAGAATGAGACCTTGATCAACCATAAAATGACATTTTTCATAATTCAAAACAAGGTTGGTCTCAATGCATCTTTTCAAAATTTTGGTCAAATTTGTTAAACATTCTTTGAAAGAGTTTCCATAAACAGTAAAATCGTCCATAAAAACTTCAATGATTTCTTCAACATATTCTGAAAAAATGCTTACCATGCACCTTTGGAATGTGGCGGGGGCATTGCAAAGCCCAAAAGGCATCCGCCTATATGCAAACGTTCCAAAGGGGCACGTAAACGTGGTTTCTCTTGATCTTCCAGTGCGACGGGTATTTGGTGAAAACCGGAGTACCCGTCCAAACAACAATAATGGGTCTTTCCCGCTAACCTTTCTAACATTTGGTCAATGAATGGTAGCGGGAAATGGTCCTTTCGGGTCGAGGCATTAAGCCTTCTATAATCTATGCACACTCTCCACCCGTTTTGTACATGGGTGGGGACCAACTCACCTTGTTCATTATCAGTTACAGTAATACCTGATTTCTTTGGCACTACCTGTACGGGGCTCACCCACTTGCTATCAGATATCGGGTAGATCATGCCTGCATTCAACAGCTTGAGAATCTCCTTTTTCACAACTTCCATCATAGGAGGATTTAACCTTCTTTGTGCTTCCCTTGTTGGCTTGTAATCTTCCTCCATAAGGATCTTATGCATACAAAGTGTTGGACTTAAGCCTTTAATGTCGACTATAGTCCATCCTATTGCTTCCTTATAGTGCTTCAAGGTCTCAACCAACTCACTTTCTTGCTCCTTTGACAACTTGTTGGATATAATCACCGGTAAAGTTTCCTTCTCCCCAAGGTATGCATACTTTAAGTGTCCGGGGAGAGCTTTAAACTCCAAGTCCGGTGCCTGCACAATAGATGGAAGAAGCTTTTGGTTAGTAATTTGTAGTTGTATTTTTGGAGCTTCATACCTTGTTTTCCTTTGTGCATCCATAAAAGTCACAAGTTCCATCAGATCCTCCCCAAGCTTGAACTTTTCAGTAAGTTCTTTTGCTGCAACTTCATCAATGCTTCTGTTCAAGACTAATGCTAAAACATCATGGTTAGATAACTCAAAACAATCATCAGATAAGGGTTCAATAACATCTAACCAATTCAAAGATGAAACATCACTTGGGTAACGCATAGCATCATAGATATTAAAATTGATAACTTCCCCATCAAATTCCATTGATAGGGTACCACTATAAACATCAATTTTTGTTTTAGCAGTTTTCAAAAATGGTCTCCCTAACAAAATGGAACTTGAACTTGGAGTGTCATCATTCTCCATATCCAACACATAAAAATCAGCGGAAAATACCAATTCATTCACTTGAACCAAAACATCCTCTAATACACCTTTTGGGTATACTAAGGATCGATCGGCCAACTAAATTACTACCCCGGTCCTTTTTAACGGTCCTACATTTAGTGTTTTGAAAATAGAATTTGGTAGGACATTAATAGAGGCTCCAAGGTCGAGCATGGCTCGTGGTATAGTTAGATTCCCCAATTTGCAAGGAACCGTGAAAACACCCGGGTCCTTGCACTTTTGTGGTAATCTTTTTTGTAAAACCGCTGAAATATTTTCACCAACCTTGACAGTTTCATTACCTTTCAACTTCTTCTTCGTTGTGCAAAGCTCTTTTAAGAACTTTGCATACCGTGGAACCTGTTTAATAGCATCAAGTAAAGGAATGTTTACCTCTACCTTTCGAAAGGTCTCCATGATCTCTTGCTCTTCCCTTTGCTTTTGTGTGCTTCGCAGTCTAGAAGGGAATGGAGGAGGAGTAGTGAACTTTGCTTTCACTTCATCAGATTTGGGCATCTCTTGCTTGTCATTGCCCTTTTTCTCAACAACAATTTCTTCCTCTTCCGCTTGCAATTCAGGAGCATCATAACTTTTTCCACTTCTCAAGGTGATGGCACAAGCATTGTGTTTGGGATTTGCTTCGGTTTGTGGGGGCAACTTGCCTTGAGATTCTATCTTACTGACCGAGCTAGTGAGTTGTGCCATTTGTTGCTCCAAATTCTTGATGCTGGACCTAGTCTCCTATTGGAATGAGTGAGTACTCGTGGCTAAACTCTTCACAATGTCTTCTAAAGACGGCCCTCAGCTTCCCGCTTGTTGTTGTGCGGGTGGTTGTTGCCTAGACTGATAGTTTTGCTGTTGTTGATTGCCTTGAGAGGACTGTCGTTGTTGAAATTGTGGCGGCCTCTGTTGATAACCCATATTGGAAGGATGTCCCCAATTTTGATTGCCTTGTGGTTGTTCATACTGTCTCAAATTCTGTCCCGAGTAACCAATTGCGTTTGCATCTTCAACATCCTCTTGCAATGTAGGACACATATCTGTGGGGTGTCCATGTTGTAAGCATATCCCACAAGCTTTTAGTTTTTGTTCAACTCCCTTCTCTTTGGTAAGTAGCATCACAGCTTTTGTCAATTCAGCGATTTGGCTTTCAAGATGAGGAGTATTCACTTCTTTGACACCCCTTGGCGGATCAACATACCATTCTTCCTCATGTGCTGAATGCTTTGAGTCTTCAGCAATTGATGTGATTAAAGCTCTAATTTGAGTAGGAGTTTTATCAAGTAGAGCTCCTTCACTAGAGGCATTTATCAAACGCCTCTCCATCGGTGCCAATCCTTCACAGAAGTACTGAAGGAGTTGATGCTAAGATATGCCATGTTGTGGGCATCGAGCACAAAGCTTCTTGAACCTGTCTCAATAGGTGTGCAATGCTTCCCTTTTGATTTGCTTGATCCCGATGATCTCTTTACGGAGTATTGAAGCTTTGACTTCCGGGAAGTAACTGTCAAGGAACAGTGTTGCAAGTTCATTCCAAGTCGTTACCGACCCCGGTGGCAGGTAATATAACCACTCCTTAGCTGAATCTTGAAGAGAAAAGGGGAATGCCCTTAGTTTGATTTGGTCTTCAGTAATGTTGTGTGGCTTCATACCTGAACACACAACATGAAACTCCTTGAGGAACTTATGTGGATCCTCATTCTCTAAACCTCGGAAAACGGGTAACAGATGAATCAACCCAGATTTCAGTTCGAAGTTTTCCATTGCAGGGTAGTTGATGCAGAGTGGTTGTTGTGGGACATCACGATTCGCCCACTGTCTAAGGGTTTGTTCAACTGCCATTGTTGGTGCGGGTGAGTTTGGTTCTTGGTGGGTATGGGTAGGTGAGTGTGGTGGAGTAATGAGTGTTTGTGGATGTGAGAGAGATTCGGTTTCAGCTTCGGATTCACTTGACAAGAGTACGTCTTGCCAAATGTTAGTGATCGGAGGTGAAGTGATAGAGGTTGGGGAGCTTGCTAACTTCTTTCGTTGTTTTGCTTGCTTCCTTAATCTCCTTGCAGTTTTCTTTATTTCCGGATCAACTTCAAGTGGTGTACCTATACGAGAAGATCTTGGCATAAAACAATTAGAATTGTCGTATCCCCGGCGACGACGCCAATTTGTTGGGTGTCGAACCCAGCAAATAAATATATAATAAACCTACTAGTATGAGTGAAAGTAAGGTTCGTGTCCTCAGGGATACAGATCAACTGATTATACCAAAAACGTTTTTCGCACAAATACTATTAAAATGGGGGGGGGGGGGGGGTTGGTATAGTTTAAATTAATGAAAATAAAACTAAAATTAATAAGGCAAATGACTAGAAAACGTTAATTAAATAGTGAGATAAATTCAGATATTAAAGCTAATTCCAACACTAAGGCAGTTTCTTGATTTGACCCGGACTTATGATCATCAACAATTATGGTGCAATGATCCTTTAATTAAACGGTTCGTATCAATACTAGACGTCACGCCGTTCGGACATCCACTCCATCTGATGTCTAGCCAAACGTCGTTCGTTGATTAGAGCCAACCCGCTACTCCAAGCTCACGCCGTTCGGACCTTAGTGTGCGGGTTGCAATGATAGAAGTATCGATTACAATCAAACACTCACGCCGTTCGGAGTGCTTAATTATATTGTTTAATTCTCTAACGAATTTAAATTCATAGACAAACCTAAACCGTTATTTGTTCCTTTTATCAAATATATAAAACCGGTTAAAATTTCATAAATTGATGAACACTATTAGAATGACTAACAAAGTGGCCAATTTTATCAACCAACTAATATTTTACCTAAGGGTATAAAATCAAAAACCAACCAAACAAACCATTCAAAAATTGGATCTCATAAGAGTTTCACATAAGCTTACGAATCAAAACTAAGTAAACATACCAAAGTGCCGGAATTAAAAAGGTTCTAACTGGACATGACGGCTAGTTCAATCAAAGCAAATACGATATAAAACATAAAAATTAAATCTTACAATACAAAAAATAATAGAAATTGTCTTTAATGCCAAAAGAAATAATATGCCTTCAAGCTTCCTTGCGTCCCCTACGATGCACAGCAGCCGCACGAGATATGAATTCTAATTGTCCAGCCTTACTTTTCTTTTTACCCCCTCCAACTAACATCACTATATTTTTGGGTATATGGTTCACGTGATTTTTTTGCAACCCATTCTTTGACGATGACCCAACTTGACCCCTTAATGCTCCCACTATTTCCTTGCACCCTAACTTTAGTAAATGTGATGAGCCCAAAATATTTAGTCCAACAATCCAATTTATCAAGAACACCCGGATCATGCCCCTGTGTCCATCTTGAGTTTGATTCTTCATATTAACTCATTAACTTAGACATTGAATCAGCTCCAAATTGATAATAATTTGACTTTCATTCTTGTGTTTGTCTGATCTAATTAAATGCCATGAAGGTCTTCAAACTTTTTGTCCTCAAGGTTACTTCCAACTCTTTCCAACGCTTGTTGTCGTCTCTTGCAATCACTCCACGCCTATAAAATTAACAAAAACAAACCAAAGTAGATTCCATTCCCCTGAAACATGCATTTCACGAAATTGATGCAATATGTACAACCTAAATGCATAAAAACGCTAAAACTAGCAACTAAAAAGATGATAAAATATGCCTAAAAATGCAACGAACACTTTGCTTTAGAACTTTAGTTCGTAACAAGGCTCAAAGACCTACGACTGTATTTAAAATGGATCAGGTAGGGCATCCATTTTTTTTGTCTAATAATTGTATTTTTAGAAATATTTGTGTTGGTTTTGTTGGTGGTGATGACGGAATAGGCGATGGTTGTGTTGGCAGTTGTTATTGCATTGGTTGTGATTGTGATTGTCGTTGTGTTGGTTGTTGTGCTTGTGGTTATTGTGATGGTTGTCGCTGATGTTAGTGGTATGGTGTTTGTCTTTACATTTGTTTTTGTGTTTAAGGCAATGATCCAAAAAATTGCATGGTTGTTGTTTAGGCATGACTGTTGTTTTGTTTGCAGCTGCAATGGCACATATTTTGAGCCTAATACTTTGATGGTGATTAAAAACGAGTGTGTTTGGGGGCGATGATGATAAGAAAAAGGCTGATTTTTATTGTTAACGCGTGACAGTGTTTTATTTGCAACCGCATTGACCTCCCACTTTTGAACCACATATTTACATTTTTTGTCACATATATTTATTTTTAATTTGTTTACTTTATGTATTTGTTTGTTGTTTGTATATATGTTAAAATGTCTTCCTCGGATGAAAATCACACTATGTTAGAGAGGATCCTAAAGACGTTGGAGGATGTCATTGTGTTCGAGCGTTAAGTCACACACAAAAAAGCGAGCTAACAAAGAAGGTAGTTAGCATCCATATGACCAAAATTTACGGGCGTCATGAAGTTCCAAAAAGATGTAAAAAAAAATAGATTAGGGCTAGTTAGCATCGTATCTTAAGCCTATAAATTAACGGTATCGATTGTAATTTTTTTTGTTCATGCGTTTCGTGGTTCCGCGTCAATGCATGGGATGGGAGCAAATACTAGGTTTTTTTTAGAAAACTTCATTTAATAAAATTATAATATATATTACTAGCTTTTATCCCGGGAGCGTCCCGGAGTTGAAAAATATAACAATTCTAATAATACTAATAATAATTATTATTACCCTTGTAATTAAATAAATAAAAAAATAACCTTGCTATAAGGTGACACCATGTGTTGCAGTGTTGCGTGATTCTTTCTCCTAACTTCTCTTGATGAAGTATACCTATGCATCTTTAAAAGAGTAAAATTCCAACGAAAGCATGGCGATTGAGCTGAATTTCAACATCGTAGATAAGAACCTGGTTTAAAAGAAAAAACATTATTAATGAATAACCTGAACACTTTGTGTTTTTTTTCGTGTATGAACGAAACCCCACAAAAAATAGTTGTTTTTTTCTTCGTTTTTTATATAGAACTATGGTACTCGTTGGAAAAATAATAAAACGCTCGTTAATTTGGTGTAACTTTTTTCTTTAAAAAATATCGTATATAAAAGATATTAACGTTTAAAAATTATGGGAGAAAAATAAGAGAGAAAAAATTAATTTAAATTTGTTTTTAAATTCTTTTTTCCTAAAATAACTCAATTTAAATTTAGTATATTAGGTTTTATATTATTATTTATTTATTTTTAATTTGCCACATGACATGACAAATGGCACACTCAAGGAGGAGAATGCCTCATTGAATGTCATGTCATTAAAATGGTTTTCTTAGGCCTCCATTGAATGTCACCTCATCAATATTCAATTCTTTTATTATAAGTTATTATATATTATAGATTATATTATATATATATATATATTGCGAAGGGATTAATTCTACATGTCATACTCTTATGCAATCTTTCCTTTGGGAGATGTCACATAGGATGTGATGTGGCAACTCTAGACCAATTAAAAAAATGAATAAATATGATAGGATGCGATGTGACAACTCTAGACCAATTAAAAAAATGAATAAATATGGTTTAAATTTAGTTTAACCTAATCTATTAAATACCTAATCTACTAAATGTAAATATTAAACCTTTATTATTTTCCCTCTCATGTTTCCTCCCATAACTTTTAAACGTTAATATCTTTTATATACGAGATTTTTTAAAGAAAAAAATTACACCAAATTAACGAGCGTTTTATTATCTTTCCAACGAGTACCATAGTGCTATATAAAAAACGGAAAAAAAAACGACTATTTTTTGTAACCCGACTGGTATTGTGTCAGGTTTGGGATTAGTTTAAAAAAAATTATAGGTTTGGGTCGGGCCTGGGATTAGGTGATACCCGACTCAATTACCCGAAACCACATACCCAAATACTCGAACTATATACCCGATCATATACCCATGAATTTTTTAACGAATCACATAACCCTTAGACTAATGTGTTCGATATTTCAATAAATAACTTTTTTTTCCTTATTTCATGTTAGTTCTTTTAAAAATGATCGATTACAAACTTCCGAATTCATTTGACATTATATAATATTTTGTAATGGCACTAGATTTATACCCCGGTGCAGAGATTTGTTTTTTTTATATTAGAATATGATAACTTATGGCAGAGATTTGTATAAAATAAATAATAATAATAATAATAATAATAATAATAATAATAATAATATTCATTAAGCATATATTGGCAAGTCATTAATTATGTTGTCATATTAAATATTTTATTATGTCATTTTAGATATTTCAACCCGGGACGCTTCCGGGATAAAAACTGGTAATATTATATATTTAACTCATATCACCCGTTTGGCGTTGGTTAAGAGGAACATTGACATTGAAAACACAACCTGTCCGCTTTGTGAAACTGTGGACGAGTATGTCAAGCATTTGTTTGTGGATTGTTGGTTCGCTCATGGGGTTTGGATCTCTATTCTCAAATGGGTTAATGTAAATATAGTGCTGTTCCAATGTGAACGATTTGCTGCAGATTCAACAGGTTAATAAGGATTCAAAGTGGGTTAAGAAGATTATTCGGGGAGTTATTATGATATTGTGTTGGGCGATTTGGAAGGAGCGAAATAAGAAGGTCTTTCAATGGGGTATGCCAAGAACTTTAGAGGTTGTGGCGATTATTAAGCGAATGTCATTTTTTTGGTTAAAACGCCGGTCTAGGTTCAAATCTATTGAGTGGGATTGTTGGATAAAAAAACCCGATGTATATATTGTAAGGTTTTTGGGCATGCCTCCCTTTTGAGGTTTCGTTCTTGTGTTAATGAAGTTTACTGATCAAAAAAAAATATCACCCTTAAACCTTCAAAACCCACACCTTCATCACCTAATTGGCATACGTGTTTAAAAGATAATTAAGGTTGTCAAATTAATTAAAAAAACAATTTTGTTCTCTTGTCCTCCTCAAATAGTTACGGATTCAAACTTCCACAGCCCCTTGATCATTCTATGTCTCAAAAATCTTCCCTTTGTACACTATTGTCCTATGAGGTACCAAAACCTACAAGATGGGCGATGGTTATCTGGTCGAGTCTTATCCTTGTTACCATTGTAGCGAGAACCCCATAACTATGAATCTTTCGATCAATTTCCTTGGTTTTTCCCTCACCTGGTCAACTCCCAACAACACTCGACTATAGATACCCGTATCACCACATCCCATCGTGTTCAAACCTCAATGCCACCATTCTAATTAACAAGCTACAAATACATCTACATGATTCCAAGTCGTAGAGCGACTTACCTAGCATATTTCCATCCTTTGACTAAGGTTGTTCCTATTAGGTTTGCACAACCCTCTACGGCCTGTAGAGGGTGTCAGTCAATAAATGAGGGTAGCCTTTACGGCCCGTAGAGGTGGGTTGGTCGAGTTCATTTAAACCCTAGACAGCCTGTATTGGTCTCCACAGCCCGTAGGCACGTACGAGGTACGAGGACAATCAATGAACAGACTGACTTGCAGTGTGTCAGTCTGAAAAGCAACCCCTCTACGGGCCGTAGATATCAGGGTTTGTTGGGTTCATTAAATCCTCTACGGCCCGTAGAGACCCCTACGGCCCGTAGAGTCCATATATTCTTCTTCCTTGTCTTCTTTTCTCAGTCGACGAAACATTTCAAAAAAACCGGAACACAAAAAATTCGATCGATACCAAGCTACCGCGATGTCTTCAGGGCACCTCAGTAATGTTTCGTATGAATGGGAGCACTCGTTTGACTTATCTTACGTCTTGGAAAGCCTTTTCGAACCCGTGGTGGAACGTTGTAACACCCCAAAATTTCTAAACCGTATTATATGATAATATAAGCACACGGGGCTTTTAACTATCAAATAGTGACAAAACATGAAGGGGCAAACTTGCCAAGTTGCCAAACTTGTGTTTTTACTAATTATATATAAAAACAAAAGAGATGGAGATGAACTCCATACCCCAAATTCGTTCATCATCATCATCCACACACACCAAACCCTAAAACTCAATAGTAAGCTTGAATCAAGGTGGAATCAAAGGGGTTTTGAGTGCTATAGCCCTAAAACGAATCTTCCAAGCCTAATACACACTAAGGTAACCTTTTATTTGGCTAGATTTGATGGTATGTTTATGCATGGCTATGATGAAAATCATGGGTTGTTATAAAAACGTGAATTAAGGGCTTGTAATGGTTAATCTTGTATGAGGGAACCATAATACATGTTAATTTGTGTGTGTTAAGCAAAATTCTTGTGAGAAGGTTACATCCTTGTAGTTCATGTTATGAAATGAATTAGGTTTTTGGTGGATTGGTTGGAACCACCCTTAAACCATGAAATACTAGTTATAAACTATGAGTTAGATGTTTATTAGAATACTATCAATGTTATCTTGGTCAAAGATGGATACATGAGGTCCTTGAGACCTAAAATCAAAGTTAGGAAAATCACGCCTACCAAGTGTTTGATAAAATGCCTCAATGAAAATCTATTTCACTTGGGCATAGATAACTTGGTGAAAACATGTATGTTGGTAAAACATGACCACTAATGCTTACAAACATGTAAAGACTAGGTTCTAACAACCTAAGCGGTCGTTCACCTTATAGGTGCGAATACAAGAAACTTTGGATAGCCAAGGAATCTCGGAATGAGGTAAAGAGGAAGCACGCATAAGGTAAGTCCCTCGATGACTTAATTCTTAATATGTCTCTAGTATGTTCATATGCTTAATTATACATTTGTATATGCATTTGGGAATTAGACATTGTAATGTCACAAAAAGAAGCATAAATACGATACACGATTCATAGAAGATTGCCTTAGATGAAGGATGTTAATATCCCATTTAGACTATCGGGTCAATTGGGTAAAAATGCTAGATAGACAATAGCTTAGGCCATGAGTTAACCTTAAGCCGGTAACGAAATCGTGCTAGTTGCTTGAGTGTATTCATAGGCTCAATGTTATCTACCTCAAGCTAGTCTAGAAGCAAAAAGGGCGCGAGCCAAGGTAAGTCATATCTATGACTTTGTAGGAAATATATATACATATATTCTCATGTTGGGTGTATAAATCATGGGTATATCTTTATATGAGATGAGATTGTGATTTCCAAGGGTCATAAGAAAACATCGTGTTTAGATCACGTTGCAAGTCATAGAGACCGAGCGAACAAGACCGAGAGAAATGGCACATGTGGCCATGGACACGAGGCATCGCAAACCCGGTATAAATGACTTGGGCGGAGGTCACCTAGTCGAGTTGAGGCTTGATGAGCATAGAAAAATCATTACTAGGCCTTGGAAATCATAAAATCTTAAAAACTTGGATGTATGCAAAAGTTAACGGGCCAACATATTGATGGACATATAATTCAGGGTTCTTAGGTTAGTAACCGAACAAGGAATCTAAACATATCTTTAATCATGTAAGAGGTACATATTATGACCCATTAACAAGTCCCAAGAATCCCCGTAAATGGCCTTGAAGCTGCACTAAAAGTGTAGCTTGGTGCAAGAAAAAGGGTAGTTTCTAACAGCAGGTTTACCCGCCCGGGTAAACACTCACCCGCCCGGGTAAAGGTTCTGATAAAAAAAGGGTAGTTTCTAACAGCAGGTTTACCCGCCCGGGTAAAACACTTACCCGCCCGGGTAAAGGTTATGTAAAAATAAAAACTTCATTTTATTATTCTTTCAATACTATACATTCATAATAACGTATTAATGGGTTATTTCCTCGCGTTTAACCCTCAGGTACTCAATTACACTGAATGGATGATGATCAAGAATTGAACAAAGATCCGAACGCACAAGACTCGTCCGCTTCCGCAACTTTTGAGCTAAAATGGTTATAAACTTAGTTTTGGAAGGTGCCATTGAAAACGTTTTCGCTATTAAAATCATCGTACGTATGTTTAAACCATGAGATACATGTGCAAATATTTTGTCAAAAACTCGTTGAGCTCTTAATGACGAAATCTCAAACTTTCAAATTAAGTTTATTAACTCGTAAATCTTCTCATAATACCTCTTTAAACAGGGTGGGTCTTACAAGTGGTATTCAGAGCCCAAGGTTAAACGAGTCTATGCGTTCGGTTCAAGTATGATCATCAATCTAGTAAGTAATTCACTTCCAAAATGTAATAATCTTGTCAAAAACGATCTATATCATGATTGAACACGAGTCAATCAGAAACGAACTAAGGGAACAGTGTACTAGACACTAACACCCAAGAAACACACCGATTATACGGTCATGGTGGGTCAAGGCTCAGCCGAACCAAGAATTGGAAGACGTGATTGTATGGTTAAGACTGTACAATCAGTTAAAACACAAATAGCTTAATAACGCGTGTATACGAAAATGTATTACACAAACAAAGAAGAATGTTTTTATTAAACAAGATGCATGACCAGAAATTGCTCACCTGGAGAGTATCGTGGTGATCGCGATAAGATCACCGTGTCATGTGTGGATTGCTTACCCTGGCCAGGTAAGTGTTAAACACATGGTGCGGTGGGCTTCTCATGATCTACACGTCTACCCTTCACGTGACAAGGACTGGGTCAGGGGAGAAAGGCATGTTAACTTCTCTAAAAATATAACTCGCAAGGTCATATAACAAGGAAGTATTGCCAAACAACTTAAGAGGCCGGGTAGACCGGGTAAGTAAAACCAATGCATAAATGATCACGGGGTCATAGAGCCAAAGGTATTACCACAACAGTTACACGGACCAAGGTAAGACTTGAACCTTAATGAAAGGTTAAGTCATAACTAAACTCAAACCTTTATAGAAGGTTAATTCGTAAATAGACTTGAACCTCAATCAAAGGTTAAGTCATAATTAAACTCAAACGTTTATAGAAGGTTAATTCATAAATAGACTTGAACCTTAAGCAAAGGTTGTCATAATTAAACTCGAACCTTTATAGAAGGTTAATCCGTAAGAAGACTTGAACCTTAATCAAAGGTTGAGTCATAATCACATTCGTACTACAATAAAGGTTAATCCGTATAAAAGACTTGAACCTCAATCAATGGTTAAGTCGTAAACACACTCAAATCTTAGTTAAGAGTTAACACGCAAATAGACTTGAACCTTAGTCCAAGGTTAAGTCCTAAATACATTCAAACCATAATCAAAGGCCAATTTCCCTAAATGGATTTGGACCTTAACCAAAAGGTTAAATAATGATCACCTTGAGACATGATCGAGAATTTACTCGTAAGTAGACTTGAACTTTAATTAAAGGATCAAGTCATAATCACATTCGAACCTTAGGGAGAGGTTAAACTATAAGGAAACTTGAACCTTAATCGAAGGTTAATACATAGTCAAATTCGAACCTGGATGGGGAGTCAATCAAGCAGTAAAAGTCGAACCTTAACGAAAGGTTAAATCATAAATCAATATGAACCTCATCTAAAGGGTAAAACTTTTAACGAGTCTAAACCATACTCGAGAGGTTAACTCGTATTCCAACATGAACCTCGTACTGAGGTAAAACAAAAGCCAAGATTCGGTCTAAGCTCGGGTTTAAGTTATACTTAAACATGACTCGTAATAAATGGAAGTCTACGGGAAAATGTGAACTATGCGTCACACTAATCATAATGAATTCATGGAAACCCACGGGAAATTGTGAACTAAGTATCACACTAAATCATAATGATCCGTGAAAGTTCACGGGCAACCAAGAACTACGTGTCTCGCTAAATCTGGATGCAAATGAGAATAAAACCACATGGGGCAAGCGTGAATTATGATTCACACAAACCTGAGCTAAAAACATGGTCTTATACCATAAAAAAAAAGACGTGTTAAATAAAATAAGGAATTAAACGCTAAATAAAAGGGGGATTGTAGAAGACCCTGGAAAACGGAGGTGCATCCGCACCAGAGGAACGATCCTAGCCTCGAGCAAGGATCGTATGAGAGTAAACGAAGAATGATGAGATCTATTAAAGACATGCCAATCACAAATGATGCGAGATAAATCTCATGGGCCTTAACATGTGATGAATGAACATGAAATCTAAACTCTAAATCATATATATGGTTGTGAATCATAGATATGAAGGCAATGCCTTCATAATAAACCAAACGCAACTTGCCGATTCACTATGAATACGAATACTAAGTAAAGAAACATAAGTAATAGACTTGTGTAACTAAACATGGTAACGTAACACCATGAAACACAAATGAGTGAGAACCATTTTGAGAAACGTTGAATTGATCTATGGGTCAATAAGTCTTAAGGGACATAAATAAACAGAAACGGGTCACGGTTCAGTAACGGGCCCTATAAGGCTTAACCAATGAAGAAATTGCTTTAGAACCAAAGTGTCCCGAGGTATTAAAAAAAAAATAGTCCGGAAGGCGACGTGAAAACGGGTATTATATACGAAATAATACCCAGATAAATAAAAGAGACAGAGGAATCGGGTTAAATCTCAAATAAGATGCTTGCGAGAGCTCGAAATATAAATTTGAAAGGCCAGATAAGAAAGGGTAACGCACCCTATATAAATTCTTTCGGTAAGATAAAAATCCTAAAAGCCTGAGACACTGGGGCAAGGAGGTAATAGTTGATCAATCGCCTAGAACTAATTTCAACTAAGAGTGAAACTCACATGCTAAAATTCGGATAAGATAATACCAATGTGAGTTAATGAATGCATGAGACAGGCGAAATGCTATGCTATCTAAGGTATTATGGAGGATTCCATGGAAATGTTCTAACTCTAAATGAGTGATGCAAAATACTAACCTAGCACTGAACTAAGACATATACACGTTGTAAGATCCCACATTGGTTGGGAAAGGGAAACAAACACTTCCTTATAAGGGAGTGGCCACCCTCACTATCACAACGCGTTTTGGCCAGTCCTTCGGGAGTGAGACCAATGCAAAACCGTGAGCTTGGTCACAGTCTAATACGACTGGGCGGGCAAATCAGACAATACATGATAAGAGTTACTTTGGGCTGTTACAGTCAGTTAGACAAAAGTTGGACTTTTTATGAAGCCCAACAAATCTTAACTCAGAAGTTTGATAGACGGTGTGTAGAAACACATCATAAATCACAGTCCTGAGATTGGATGACTGACTAAAGCATGTGACTTATGAAACTAAGTTAATTTGTAGCCGAAAACCCTGATGAATTAACTATTCACAGAATTGGCGATCGGATAGTAACAGAACGAATGATGAACCATTAATAGTCTAGTGATAGCTAAGCGATCATTAGAAGGTTCAAACAGGTCAAGTGTAGTCATCACGACTTGGACCCAGAGGAATGCATAAATATAACTAACCTAGTGACAGGTGAAAACACTGTTAATTAAGGCATGCGATGTCCAGGACAAAGAAAACGTGAGGTACGGGAAGGAGTCGATGCTTTCTGGTAAAACCATGGCATTATAAGAGGCCTTGAGCCCAAATCAAACAAAAATTAATATCACGTGGAAGGTGGGTGACAATCTTTGGAAAGCCGTCATGAAAACCAAATCCAAGTATGTGCTTTAGCGCATATAAATGATCCTAAGTAGCGTAAATAATCGAACGAATACCCCAAGCCCTCGGGAATTTAAGGGTACGAAAACACGAAGGAGTCAAATCACTAATGCCTGGGCAAACCATGACACCTACGGGTGCCTGAACTAGAATAATTCCCGGCAGAGGTAAATGAATGTGTATACATAAATATAGGGGGTGTAATCTAATTTAATGAAAATAAACCTCGTCGAGCGGGAATAAAATTCAAGATTAACCATGAGGCGCGACCCATGGGAATTCGTAGATATATCCAGTTTCGAGGACGAAACCCTCTTTAAGGGAGGTGGAGTTGTAACACCCCAAAATTTCTAAACCGTATTATATGATAATATAAGCACACGGGGCTTTTAACTATCAAATAGTGACAAAACATGAAGGGGCAAACTTGCCAAGTTGCCAAACTTGTGTTTTTACTAATTATATATAAAAACAAAAGAGATGGAGATGAACTCCATACCCCAAATTCGCTCATCATCATCATCCACACACACCAAACCCTAAAACTCAATAGTAAGCTTGAATCAAGGTGGAATCAAAGGGGTTTTGAGTGCTATAGCCCTAAAACGAATCTTCCAAGCCTAATACACACTAAGGTAACCTTTTATTTGGCTAGATTTGATGGTATGTTTATGCATGGCTATGATGAAAATCATGGGTTGTTATAAAAACGTGAATTAAGGGCTTGTAATGGTTAATCTTGTATGAGGGAACCATAATACATGTTAATTTGTGTGTGTTAAGCAAAATTCTTGTGAGAAGGTTACATCCTTGTAGTTCATGTTATGAAATGAATTAGGTTTTTGGTGGATTGGTTGGAACCACCCTTAAACCATGAAATACTAGTTATAAACTATGAGTTAGATGTTTATTAGAATACTATCAATGTTGGTCAAAGATGGATACATGAGGTCCTTGAGACCTAAAATCAAAGTTAGGAAAATCACGCCTACCAAGTGTTTGATAAAATGCCTCAATGAAAATCTATTTCACTTGGGCATAGATAACTTGGTGAAAACATGTATGTTGGTAAAACATGACCAATAATGCTTACAAACATGTAAAGACTAGGTTCTAACAACCTAAGTGGTCGTTCACCTTATAGGTGCGAATACAAGAAACTTTGGATAGCCAAGGAATCTCGGAATGAGGTAAAGAGGAAGCACGCATAAGGTAAGTCCCTCGATGACTTAATTCTTAATATGTCTCTAGTATGTTCATATGCTTAATTATACATTTGTATATGCATTTGGGAATTAGACATTGTAATGTCACAAAAAGAAGCATAAATACGATACACGATTCATAGAAGATTGCCTTAGATGAAGGATGTTAATATCCCATTTAGACTATCGGGTCAATTGGGTAAAAATGCTAGATAGACAATAGCTTAGGCCATGAGTTAACCTTAAGCCGGTAACGAAATCGTGCTAGTTGCTTGATTGTATTCATAGGCTCAATGTTATCTACCTCAAGCTAGTCTAGAAGCAAAAAGGGCGCGAGCCAAGGTAAGTCATATCTATGACTTTGTAGGAAATATATATACATATATTCTCATGTTGGGTGTATAAATCATGGGTATATCTTTAGATGAGATGAGATTGTGATTTCCAAGGGTCATAAGAAAACATCGTGTTTAGATCACGTTGCAAGTCATAGAGACCGAGCGAACAAGACCGAGAGAAATGGCACATGTGGCCATGGACACGAGGCATCGCAAACCCGGTATAAATGACTTGGGCGGAGGTCACCTAGTCGAGTTGAGGCTTGATGAGCATAGAAAAATCATTACTAGGCCTTGGAAATCATAAAATCTTAAAAACTTGGATGTATGCAAAAGTTAACGGGTCAACATATTGATGGACATATAATTCAGGGTTCTTAGGTTAGTAACCGAACAAGGAATCTAAACATATCTTTAATCATGTAAGAGGTACATATTATGACCCATTAACAAGTCCCAAGAATCCCCGTAAATGGCCTTGAAGCTGCACTAAAAGTGTAGCTTGGTGCAAGAAAAAGGGTAGTTTCTAACAGCAGGTTTACCCGCCCGGGTAAAACACTCACCCGCCCGGGTAAAGGTTCTGATAAAAAAAGGGTAGTTTCTAACAGCAGGTTTACCCGCCCGGGTAAAACACTTACCCGCCCGGGTAAAGGTTATGTAAAAATAAAAACTTCATTTTATTATTCTTTCAATACTATACATTCATAATAACGTATTAATGGGTTATTTCCTCGCGTTTAACCCTCAGGTACTCTATTACACTGAATGGATGATGATCAAGAATTGAACAAAGATCCGAACGCACAAGACTCGTCCGCTTCCGCAACTTTTGAGCTAAAATGGTTATAAACTTAGTTTTGGAAGGTGCCATTGAAAACGTTTTCGCTATTAAAATCATCGTACGTATGTTTAAACCATGAGATACATGTGCAAATATTTTGTCAAAAACTCGTTGAGCTCTTAATGACGAAATCTCAAACTTTCAAATTAAGTTTATTAACTCGTAAATCTTCTCATAATACCTCTTTAAACGGGGTGGGTCTTACAAACGTGGTGAGGAGGAGGTTAGATCCGTTGTCACTGTGGTGACGGGAAGGCGCTACCCGATTTGAACCTGCTGCCCGATTTGAACCAGGAGTACGTAGAAAAACAGGAGTCATTTGACGTGCCACCAAGTCATCCACAGTACGAATACGGGACTTATCATTCGCACGAGGAGGGTCATGGCAGCTTCAAGGAATCGCACGAGGAGGGTGTTGGCAGCTTCAAGGATTCACACGAGGGAGGTGATAACGGTGGCGACGAACCTGGCCCGGATGTTTCGTTTGAAACAAGTCAGTTGTGTTTATGTATTTACACTTGTTTATAATTTAGACCCGTGTATATTTAGCAGTGTACATATTTAGACTCGTATATTTAGCTTCGTACATAAATTTGTTTTAGGGTTTGTGAGATTTGAACTCGTATATATATTGTTCAAAAATAATTTTTAGTTGTTATTTGAACTCGTATATAAATTTTGCAGGTATTCAGGTCTCTTAAAGACCTGACAGATTGGGTTTTCGAAAAGGCAAAAAAGAACGGGTATATCGCCGTATTCGGACGTACTTTTCAGACGGCAGGGGCCGTATAGGAGGATAAAGACGGCATGGATACGATGTGACCGAGTGGCGAACATCGTAGTATAGCCAAGGTTCGAAAGACGGGTAGTAAAAAATGTAATTGCCCATTCAAACTAATAGGGAGATACAACCCAACTACGATGGTTGGACTTTGGAGCTCAAGAACCAAACACATAATCACAGACCTTTCCAACATATCGAGTGTCACGCGTATGCTAGGAGGCCGGGTCCGAGCGAGATAAAGTTGGTGGATACACTTTATTTTCAAAACGTTACGCCAGCACACATACATTCGGCCGTCAGAAAACAAAACCCAGATAGTCCTTGCATTTTACAAGACATACACAACACAATAACCAAGGATAAACATTTGTTATACGGCGGCAAGACTCAAATGCAGGTATTATTATTATTATAATTATTATTATTATTATTATTATTATTATTATTATTATTGTTATTATTATTATTATTATTATTATTATTATTATTATTATTATTATTATTATTATTTCTATGCAGGTACTCGAAAGCACATTGGTTGAGGAAAAAATTGTTTACTTCACCCGGCAGAATCCCTCGACAAATGCGATCGAGGATATTTTGTTTGTTCATCCCAACTCGCACATATTGTGGCGTGCGTTCCCGCATGTGCTGATGATTGATGCGACCTACAAAACAAACGAGCATAAACTTCCGTTGTTCAAGTTGTGGGTATGACATCAACATCCAAGTCGTTTTGTGTCGCTCATGCATTTATCTCACGTGAAAAAAAAAAGATAACTACCTATGGGTGCTACAAAGGCTCAAAGAGTTGCTAGAAGATAGTATGGAGCCCCGTGCTATAATAACTAATTGTGAGAAAGCGTTGACGAATGCATGCGATATAGTATTCCCAGCAGCTTCGAAGTTGTTATGCAGGTAATACATATTATTATTATTATTCTTGTTGTTGTTGTTGTTGTTGTTGTTGTTGTTATCATCATCATTAATATTATTATTATTATTATTACGCAGGTGGCACATTTAACAAACTATATTAAAGCACTGCTGATATACGTTAAAATATACATATATAAATCCCCGATAAAACTCCCAAATTACGCGTTTTTGACCATAATTGCACGAATTCGGTACTTAACCGCTTCATATGTTTATTTCAGGTCTTAAACGACGCCCCAAAGACAAAGTCAAAGAAATCGGACGAAATCTGGACTGAACGGACAGTTGCTGCACAATCAGGCAAATCTGGAAGATGTGCACAGTCATGCAAGACTTGTGCATGACCGTACGGGTCCATTTGACTCGGCAACACAGGGCTGCACTGCCAGTGCAGCTGCTAGCGCACACCAAATTCCCGGACACACAGATCAGCACTCCCGTGCACCAGCCCGTGCGACTCATACTTCTCGGCTGGCAGTGCACCAGGCAGTGCAGCCCTTGTACCGGACATAACCTGACCTGCACGACCGTGCACCCCAGGTGCACGACCGTGCGAGACCCAAGATATTTTCAGTAACCAATGGCCAACTTGCCTGTCACGTCAAAAGATAAAGTGCACGAACGTGCACTTTATGTGCACGACTGTGCACAAAACCTAATTTTCTATAAAAACAGAGCAGAACACACTGAGCTAATATTGGGTTTTGGAGAGACGATCCGAGGCGATATTCTGGGCTAACGAAGTGCTGCCAAGGCGAGGAACAAGCTCGGGAAGCCGCCCGATCCATCCATCATCATCCGATCCTTCACTTTAGCATTTTTATGGTTTGATCCTATAATCTATTTATGATCCAAATCTGATTTTGTATGCTTATTGTGATGCTTATTTAGTAGATTGTAAGCCAACGGGCAAAAACACTAGTATGTAGTAGGTAGAAACAATCGTTTGTATAGTTTAATCATTATTGTATGAATTTGGCGCTTTTGATGACTTAATCTTGATGATCATAATGCAACCTTGTTTTATTGTTAATGGATTTGTAGTTATGTTTTATTGACTTTGATGATTGTTGAAGGTGTTAGGCGGATACATGTTGAAAAGCCGTCCGTTTAATCATCCGATAGTAGACTAGTTAACTTGTTAATAAGTTTACACCATGAAACTGTAACCGGGTATTGGTTTGGTTAAAGTCAGTCGAATAATGATTAGAAATGCTTATCGGCACGTAAAAGGGTTTTAAAAGCTTAATGGTGTTGTTACTGATCTTTGACACGGTTAATGATCTTTGCTAGTTATTTTGGTGAAAATAGCGATCTTAGTAGATCTGTGTTCAAAGTTGGTGAAATGGAATAGGTTGTGAAATGCTCTACTTTATGCTAGTCTAGGTGGTTGTATTGTGTATTCGGTATCGCTTCCCTGGATTAGTGAGGTTAGAAAACTCTTAACACATGACTAACTTATCTTTAGAAGATTTGCATGAGATCATATCAGCTGCTCGCTAATAAACAACTTGAAGTGGTTAACGTGTGTATTCGTGTTCGCTTTCTGTATAGTTGTCATGTTAGGATGCCCGAAAGGGATACTAACTGTCAGAAAATGGGAATGTTGATCACACGTCTTTATTTCATATGATACGTAGATGATATGCTAGGATTGATATATTATAGTTTTTATAGTTATATTTTGTATTTGGAGTCATACATATGTTAGTTTGATATTTTAGAATTAATTTAGTTAAACAAACTTCCGCTTATCTTTTACTGGTAAATTAGGGATAGAGTTTTAGTACAATTGCTCCGCGCGCGTCCATGGATCGATATCTGGTTCTTATCTCTACTTACTACATATATGACAGGGTACACTTGCCTTTTTGTGTGTGTTTTAATGTTAAGGTCTAAACCATTTTTATAAATATTAAAGCAGAAACATGTGTTTTTTCATTGTAAAATTATGTGTATGTCCGCACACGTCAACTGCAGACAAGGATTTGGAGATAAAGACTGTAAAATATTTGTCAAATCTTTTAAGCGACTCTGTAAATCTTCATCTCCAGAATTTTACAAGCACTGGCTAGACCGTCTCTACAGACGACTATGTCATGACAAACGATTTGGTACATATTATATTAATTTAGTTTAAAACGCATGGATACACACATTAACAATATCTTTGTTCTATTTTTTACAGATGTTTTTTGAATATTTAGAAAGGGTTTGGCTCAATGACTATAAAGAAAGGTTTATTTCTCCATGGACAGACACAAACTACAACTTTGGTCAGTATACGACCAACAGAGCTGAGAGCCAGCATTCAAGGTTTAAGATGGACATTAAGGGGCCTAACAACTCGCTCCACAAACTTGTGATGATTGTAGACGATGTGGTAACGTCACAACAGGTAGCAAAAAACCACTCGTTTGAAGAGAGTCTGTCGGTGAAAAGGGGGCACCATGACATACCGATTTTTGAGGACCTACTCGGTAACATTTCCTATGCAGCGATCGAGTTGTTGCTAACTGAGTTTAAAAAATATAGAGAAGTTGAGGGAAAGAGGAAAGAGTTGTGGTCACCAGCTTTTCACGAGTTGTGGGTTATGTCGATTAGATTCGTATATAAATAAAGGTAATACCCTTACTTTATTATTATTGTTGTTGTTGTTGAGTATTATTGTTATTATTATTATTATTATTATTATTATTATTATTATTATTATTATTATTATTATTGTTGTTGTTGTTGTTGTTGTTGTTGTTATTATTATTATTATTATTATTATTATTATTATTATTATTATTATTATTATTATTATTATTATTATTATTATTATTATTATTGAGTACAGGAATAAAAATACAGTTTTCTGAAGTAGACGTCTTCTGGACACGATTGAATTATCAACCGAAAGTAGTTGACGGGGAAGGCGACCTTGCGAGTGAGTGGAAAAATGTCAAAGAGACAGTAATGTCTCAATCACCATGGGTTCAAAGAAATATGTTGTAAAAAAATAATGTCGGTGGTGAATCCAAGTTTGACTGACCATCAACCTCCTGAGGTACAAAAAAATACTCGCAGGCGCCCAACTACAAATTCACAGAAAAAAACAGGAGTAGGATGTGAAAGAAGATGTTATTATTATTATCATTATTATTATTATTATTATTATTATTATTATTATTATTATTATTATTATATACAACTTGTGTTGATCTTTTGGGAAACTTGTAGACAACTTGTGTTGTCTGGTTTCAATGAAAACAGGGGAAGCTCTGTCTAAATTTTTATTATTATTATCATCATCATTCTTATTATTATTATTATTATTATTATTATTATTATTATTATTATTATTATTATTATTATTATTATTATTATTATTGTTGTTGTTGTTGTTGTTGTTTTTGTTGTTGTTATTATCATTATTATCATTATTTATTGTTATCCAGCGAACTAGTAGCCCAGATGGTCCCCATGGTTTCCATATGTCTGATGTGTGTGTGTGAGTTATAGAAGCCCAAGATCGAACCTCGTCCCAACCGTTTTTATTTTATTTTCATCTACGGCCCGTAGAGGTCTTTACGGGCCGTAGAGGACCCCTAAAAAAATTGAAACGTATATCTGTTCTATATTTCCCCCAAATCAAAACAAAAACCCAACCCACCCTCCTTTCCCCTCTGCTCCCTTTCAACCACCGCCACCACAATCGATAACCACCACCACCCTCCCCCTCTACCCTCTGTTCGAGCCCCATCCACCACTACAACCCTCCACTAAACTCCACCATCTTCCATCACCACCGAGCACCATCGACCACCACAACCCTACCAAAACCTAACCCCTGTTCGATCCATCACCGAGCACCATCTTCCACCACCACGACATCACCACTTCAACAACACCACCACGACATCCCCCTTGTTCGATCCATCACCGAGCACCATCTTCACAAGTTAATTTTTTTTTCTCTTTTTTTTAGTTAATTTTTTTCTGTTTAAATCTTTTATTTTTTTCCTGTTTTAATTAGTTAATTGTTGTGTTAGATTTGTTGAATAGATTAGGCGTTTCAAATGGGTCGAAATGGGTCGATTGTTTAGGTGATTGTTGAATAGGCGTTTCAAATGGGTCGATTGTTGGTGTTGAGTTGTTGAATTGTTTTGTCGATTAGTTTTGGCGATTCTTTTGAAGCGCCTAAACTAATATAGTTTTGGCGTTTGTTTGGAATCGCCTAAACTATATTAGTTTTGGCGTTTCTTTGAAATCGCCTAAACTATATAGTTTTGGCGATTCTTTTGAAACGCCTAAACTAATATAGTTTTAGCGTTTGTTTTGTGAAATTTGTAGACAAACTTGTGTTGTTTGGTTTGCACGAAAACAGGGGAAACTCTGCCCAATTTTTTATAAATTCTTTGCTTTTGCAGTTATGGATCCTTTTGACGAGGAGGATCAGGAGGAGCCCGTGATCCAAGGGGCCCCGACCCCATAGCAGGGGGGACCTGCAGGACTGGGCTTTTTGCAGATTTCGACGATTTGATTACGCGAATCCAATGTTTCAGAGGTTGAAGAAAACGAAGATATCTAAGTCGCGGGGGATTTGTTGGGACTCGCTTCGTGTCATCAGGGGGTTCAGAAGAGATTGCACGACAGTGGATCACGGAAGGTAGCCCATGGGACAGGTTACTTGGCGACTGCTACGCGCCGTCCCATCGGCCGTTGGTGATAGAGTTCCTTTACACCTTTCGCCTTCGGTCACAAAAGGCTGGTGACGATACCTCGAACCCACCGCCAGAGGTCCAGTTTTTCATTCTCTGCGTTGAGTATGGTTACTCCCTGGATCAGTAGGCTACGCACACGTGGTGGTACACTGAGGAGGAGCTTACAGAGGTATTATTATTTATTATTCTTATTATTTTTGTTCTTATTCTTAATGTTAATGTTAGTGATAATGATCAGGATGTCTACACTACAACTGTCACTACTGTTGTTGATGATGTGCTGTATGAGTGGTGGCCCACCATCGGTGGTCCAGTGTTCAGGAGCCCGGGCGAGAAGTATTATTATTATTGTTATTATCATTATTATTGTTATTATAATTATTATTATTATTATTCTGTGCAGGGAGAGGTGTGACAGGGAAACCAACATTCGTTACCCCGTGGTTCGTTACATTCACCGTTACATTTCCTATTCCGTAGCGGCACGATGCAATTGTAACAAGCGGGTGACGAAGACGAACACGTTCTACTTGTACTGCATTATCACCGGCAGGTCGTGTGCCGTGCACCGGTGCATGGCTGAGTACTTTGCCTTCTTTCCCACTAAGCAGGCGCAGGGAGCATTGCATGCGGTGGGATGATCAGCAGGATCGCCGAGCGTTGTAACGCTGAGCGATATTTTGAGTATGTTGAGGGGCGTCTGCCCAAGCCACTACCGCCCAGGTATTATTATTATTAATGTTAATGTTTTTGTTTATTTCTTTCAGCCCATTAGCTTGTTCCACGATGAAAAATACGGGTTGTGCGGGGAAGACGAAGGATAAACTAGCCATCTACATTCTGATTGGTTCGGATGGCAACGCGTTTGTACCGGAGTCGTTGGTACATCACGGCCTTGCACGTGGTATTATTATTATTATTATTATTATTATTATTATTATTATTATTATTATTATTATTATTATTATTATCTGTTTGGGCGTTTCTTTTGGGAAACTTGTAGACAACTTGTGTTGTCTGATTTGAACGAAAACAGGGGAAACTATGCCCAAATTTTTTATAAAATCTTTGATTATTTATTTATTATTTATTTATTTATTTATTTATTTATTTATTGTTATCCATTGCAGGTGGTGCAGTTGAGGTTGGGTTGCATTTTGTTGCTGAGGGGCAGCGGGCGGCGCTGAGAGGGAAGTCGAGAAGGCTGAGCCGCGGCCTGAGGAGGTGCAGGTTCTGTAGCGCGTTTATCACTCCATCACGTTGACTCCTGAGATTAGCGAGGATTTACGTGTGGCTGCTGCAGAGGCGTGAGCGGCAGGACGAGGTGATGCACTGGTTGATTGCTAGCCAGCAGTATATCTATCGCCGCCTAGACATGCAGCCTCGTGTCGCACCGATTATAAGTCCAGCACGCAGCACACTCACACGTCCACGGATCAGGCCGATACGTCCTTGCAGCAGGCTTGGATGTTCACGCCACCATACGGACCGCCGCCTGATGATTCGCAGATGTAGTTTTATCTTTTTATCATATTTTGTAAATGTTTATGACAACTTCTGCTTTGTATTTACTTCTTTGTTTATATTATGTTAATTAGTGTTTATTTTTATTTGTTTGTTTATATAAACGCTTGTGTTGACGCTTACACACTTATTGAGACGGCAAAGGTAACAAAAAAAATAACATTTTATAGTAAATATAACACAACAACATATTTAGTATAAAAACAACATTTTATAAATAAACACATTTATCGAGACGACCTTAGTAAAAACAACACGTTTGTTGAGACGACCTTAGTAAAAAAATAACATACACATATTATACACCCATCCAACCTCATCCATCCCACCTAAATTGAACATCAAATAAATCAGACTTTGACTACCGGCCGTAGAGACCTCTACGGCCCGTAGAGCCCAACCAAACTCATTCACCCCTCCAAATTGAAGATCAAAAAAATCAGACATAAATACGGGCCGTAGAGGGCTCTACGGGCCGTAGAGCCCATCACAATCATTGGATATCATTGCCTGAACCTCGTATTTTGCTTATATACGCCCCGTAAAGGTCGATACGGGCCGTAGAGGACCCATTGACGGGCTGTAAAGGACCCGTTGACGGGTCGTAGAGCCCTCTACGGCCCGTATAGGGTTGTGCAAATAAAATGGTTCATTGTGTGAATAACTGGAGCCATGTTTATTTGTTTTACGAACTCATTAAAACATATTATTAGGATTCAGACACGGCTAAAAAAATTGAGTGCATGAAGTTTTACGAGAGTAACATGTGTTAAAGTAACAAGGGTGCGCGGTGTAAAGATCGAGTAGCCAGCACCTGATTGCTACACCGCTTCTTGGTGGCGGGTGCAAGAAGACGATAAGAGAGAGATACGTGTGCGTGTGCGTGTGTTGTAGGCGGGTAGCATACCGGGTTTCATAGCGTTGGCGGTCGGGTGGTTGACGGGGCAGGGGTACCCGTGGTGTCTTCCACAGGTTGCATTCCTGCCACCCTAAACAAGGAAGTGCAGTTTAGAAGACAAAAAAAGAATATACATATGCTTCTCACATGCTAAAAAAACATGCATATGCAAGCCACACCCCCCCCCCCCACACACACACACACATAGTTTTCTAAATTCGTGTAACTTTTTTATTCATCATATTTAAAACTATACCATAAAATCAAGCATCTTTTGATCTTTAATACGAATATAATGTTATGCTTTTGGTAGAAAAAAACGAAAACCTAGTTGCGTAAGACACAATGGACATAACGTAAAACATAATGGGTATCAAACTAAAAACACAGTGGACAATAGGGTATAAAACACAATGGACAACATACTAAAAGTATAAAGAAAAACAGACTAAAATACAATGAAAAGGGCGTAAAACACAATGAAAAAAGTTAAATCATGTGTAAAGAAAAAAACACAAAGAACATATTTATAACAGATACATGCATAGTGATAACAAAATGAACTTGGTTAAACGTATTTTATTTTATTTTATTTTATTTTTATATAACAAACATGTTTATACACTTACAAAAGACATCTAAGTGACAATACAACTTTGCAACCGTCGCGTGGGTAGATGGCCGGGAGATATTCGATCTCATCACAACCGTCCGATCGACATCTCTTGAATTCAAACAACGAAGTGAAAAACGCGATGAAGAGAACGAGGTGATTAATAGCGTATCTCTGGCCCACACATTGGTGGGCCCCGACTCCAAATGACAAGTAGTTTTTCTTGTAGATCCGGTCCTCTTGCCGGTCCTCCATAAACCGGTCCGGGTCAAACCGGTCAGCATCAACAAACCCTTGGAATGATGATTCAAACACGGACGGGAAAACGATCGCGCCCTTGGGAATCGTGTACGTGTCCGTTAACGGAAAGTCTTCGCCAGCAACATGTGGAATCATCGCCGCAGGTGCTCGGTACCGAATAACCTCCTTCGCCACCGCCTCCGTGTACCGCATTTCCGGAAGCTGATCCGCGCTAATTAACTTATCGGATTCTGGCGACCAAACACCCGCGACTTCTTTCCTAACCCTCTCCAAAACCTCTGGATGCGAATCAAGTAATGTCACCGCCCAAAGAAGCGACACGGTTGAGGCGTCTTGGGACGCGAAGAGGAAATCGAATAAGTGACCCGCGATTTCCCTACCGCTTGTGTGCGGTGGTTGTTTCCCGCATGCTTGTTCCGCTTCCGCGATTTCGCGGACGGTTTCTTGCATCCAGTAATCAACCAAACACGCGGGCGCCTCGCCCGCCTTCATTTTCGCCTTACTCTCTTTGACGCAAACCGTGAGCGTCTCCACGAGCCTCGACACCGCCACTCTCGCGTTTCTAAACGCAAATCCCGGTAAATCAATCGGTAAAGTCGTCAACCCGACCGCAAATAGATTGTATTCCACTTCGAATCGCTTTCGCGACTCGTGACTCAAATACGGTCCGACGAAAACATTCTGACTCGTTTCTAAATTCATATCGCGACATAAGAACCGAAGAGGAAAAGGTTTTGTGTTAGATTCGGGCAATTGTGTCCATGATTTCATGTGCTTGAGGATAATATGTTGTTGAAGCTCAATGTAAGTAGAAAGAGCTTTGGAAGTAAAGTTAGGAGCAATACGACGTCGTAAATCCTTGTGTTCTTGGCCCATCATGTAAAGAATGTTACGTTCGCCGAATAGTTTTCGGCCGAACGGGTAGACGACTAGATGGAAGGCGTCTGGGCGGACGTTTGCGAACACTTTACGCGAAAGGTCAGTGGAGCGAATGAAGACAATGAATTTGCCTATTACGTAGTTAACTGAGAATCCGACGTTGTTTTGGGATTTAGCCATAATGGACTGAGCCTCCCAAAACAACGTCGTATTCCGGACTAGAAAGATGGCGTTGCCGATAAACGGCAACACCAAATTCGGTCCTGGAACGGACCGTTTCTTGTTCAAGTAACTAATTTGCTCCAAAAGGATGATAAATGCAACCATGCATAGAATGTATGGAGCTAGCCATGTGAAAATGGCGGGAAGTGATTCCATTTGAAAGGATTGTGTTGTTAACAGAATAACGAACAATGGTTAGAGATAGAGATGGTTGTGGTTTAGAATTTATTATATGTATGAAGTATTAATGGAAAGTTGTGGGGTTTAAATACACTTACTCACTTAGGCAAGTGGATGATATAATAAACTACTATAACATGAACATCTTGAGGACTTGAATTATTTAGTTGGAAGAGGGGCATGCGAAAAAATAGGTATATAATGAAATGGGTTTGACAATAACCGGTTAGAGTGTGTGTTTGTGAAGATGAAACATGAAAAAAAGTGTGTTAGGTGTTGTAGCTTCCATGATATGTGAAAACCAATCGTTTTTTAAAAAGATGCACCTTTAAGACCATAGTCTCAATCATGTCTGCAACGTTGATTTTTTCTTTTTTTAATATACTTTATCATTCTTATTTACGTGATTATAATTGTTGCTTTCTCATATTATAGTATGTTAATTTCTATGTTATATCGTAACGCATATTTTGTCACTTCATATTTTTTGTCTATCCCGAGATGTTTCCGGGATTTAACCTATAATATTATATACTTTACTCATCATCACCCTCAAACCTTCAAAAGCCACACACACTTTCATTACCTAATTGGCATAAGTGTTTAAAAAGGATTAGCTTTCAACAACTCCACCACAAACACACACACCTAGTGGCATAGCTTTTAAAGGGCGGGGAGGGGCGGCCGAACCCCCATATTTTCACTTAGAAGTTCCGATTATATAGTATTCGTATTAAAAATTTTTGGTATATACAATTTCGACCCCCCCCCCCCCCCCCGGGAAACTAGTGATTCCCGACCCCCCGTTGACTTCCGACCCCCCAAAGTTTCGGGTCAAGCTTCGCCACTGCACACACCAATATATAATTAACATATTTTTTGTATAAAATGACAAAAAGAATCAATAGAAATTACTCATTTGACTCTTAATAATGAGTAGAAATAAGAACTATGAACTATTGCCTAGAGCAAATGAATACTATATTTCTTAAAATGAAGAATAAAATGCAATTAAACAATGCTTGAATCTACTTATAGTATATAGAGATGTACAAACCGGTTTTTTTTCTCAAACCGGTCCGGTTTTTAACCCGAACCGGTTCTTGGTGTTGAAGGTGAAACCGGTTTTTTTTTTAAAACCGGTCCGGTTTTAGAACCGGTTTTCAGGACCCAAAACCCCCGTTTTCCAAACCGATTAGGACCGGTTCCAAAACCGGTTTTTTTTGCCAAACCGGTCATCCAAAATCCAAATACATTGCCTAAATCGGTTTTTTCCTCAAAAACCGGTTTTTTTCCCAAACCGGTTTGTTCCTAAAACCGGTTTTCAACCCGGTCTAATCTCCAAAACCTATAACCTATACAGAACCGGTGACTCGGGTCGGTTTGGGACCGGTTTGAACAAAAACCGGTTTTTGTCTAACCGGTTTTCCGGTTTTTTTTCCGGTTCGGTTTTCAAAACCGGTTTTTTTGTACGCGTCTAATAGTATATACTTCTGTGAATGTTATTTAATTGAAGATGACATATTAAATTAAGGAGCCTAGTGGTAATATGAAGTATAGTTGAAGATGACAATAGTTTCGTATCGTCTTCATCTTGGGGCACAAAGTACTACATGTGAATAAAATATTGTTAAATAAAATGCCTCTCTTTGGACTTTCCTTTTAAAGGAACCGATTTGTATGTTTGGTTGGCATAACCGATGTTCTTGAGATTCCACAAAAGAGGGTTTAACCATTTGTTTATTGATTTCTTTTACGTTCACATCTCGATTTTGGGGAGATCAACATATAAAGCTTCCGTTGCCTTTTTTCAGCTCACGTAACACCATCGTTTTAAAGCTTTTTTCCTTCTCGATGTAACTCAGAAAAGTGTTGCGGCATAACTTGTTCCTCGTTTACCGGTTAGCTTAATGTAATAGGTTTTGTTTGTTTAATAAAAGAGTTATTGGATTTTAATAACCTAAACTAGTGATTATTGGCCGCTGCCACCCTTAACTACATAACTGACCACCACCACACTGTACTTTCAACTTTGGCATGTGTCACCCTCGGACTAACCATGGTTAGTTTTTTTGCTGACGTGACCATTTTTGCTGACATGGCATGGTGATGTGTTAAAAAAATTGTTTTTTTTAAAAAAAAATCAAGATTTGTTATAACACCTTTATCAACCTTCACACAGATCAAACACGCACAACACAAACAAGCAAACACGGAAACACGCACACCCAAGGTTGCAAAAATCCCGATTAATCACCGACTTGTCGGTGATTAATCGCTAGTCGTCACTTTACTGATTAATTTTGCGCTAATCACTCAATTAATCGGTGTCGCGATTAATCACCGATTAGTCGGACCAAATTGGTCCTAGTCAGACCTAAAAACTCAAAATTAGGTAAAAAAATGAATTAGAACGGGTCAAAAATGGAGCAAATCGATCAAATAAGACAAGGTCTTACCTCAAAATAGGATGATAATCCATGATTTAGAAGCAAAATCGATGAAACTCCATGAATTCTAGTTGCATCTTTTGATACCTTACGAGGAAAGAAGGAATGGGGATGAATAAACAGGATAAGGTGAACGATGGATGTGATTAGGGTTATTTAAGTTTAGATATTTTAATATTTAACTCCCCACCATATTCACTAGTTTATATTTGGTCCTTAAATTTCTAATTTTTTATACATATAAGGTATATAATTAGCATTGTATATGTATAAATTTGGAAAAATATATATAAAATTTCAATCCGATTAATCCCTAGTCGGTACCCCATCGATCGACTAGCGCCTAGCGAGTTCTACAACACTGCGCACACCCCCAGGCGTGGTTGTTTTGTTGATTATCATCCACAAACGTTCCACCAACTTGCTCCTTTGTTGATTATCATCCAATATACACATATGTGTAACCCGATTCATCTTTTGTTTTGGGGTTTTGTGAGTTAGGGTTTTATAATTTGGGGACTTTGGGGTTTATTACGGTGGTGACAGTGGTAGGTTTTGTTGGCCGGAGGTGAGTTATGGTGGGGTGGGGGTGGATGGTGGTGGTGGTGGTGGTGGGTTATGGTTGGGGTGGGTAAAGTTGGGGTTGACGGTGGTGTTTGGGCGTGGGGTAGGGGTGGAAGATGGTTGGGGTGGGTGATGGTGGTGGTGAGCTCCCTCTCTCTGTCTCTTTCATCACGGTCATCATTAATGGATCTTCATTCGATGGTTACAAGTTTCTAGTAGCTCCCCATGAAAATGGATATTCACTTGTCAACGAGATGGTGGTGGTGGTGGTGAGCAGCGGTTGGTAGAGGTGATGGTGGTTGTGGTGTTCGGGGGGGGGGGGGGGTAGTCCGAGGTGATGATGATTGTGTAAGTGTTATATACTTTTTTTATATGTTATGCTTGCAAGCCATGTTGGACAAAATTAACACATCACCATGTCACATCTGTAAAAACGGCAATGTCAGCAAAAAAAAAAAAATAAACAATGGTTAATCCGAGAATGACACGAACCAAGAAGTTGAAAGTACAGTGTGGTGGTGATAAAAAATTCAGTAAACCTTAATAAAAAGACCAGATCAATTAGTTAAAAGTGTTTATATAACCGTACATCTTGCTACTCTACTAGTCGAACTATTATTTGAACCGTATTTATGAACAAAATTATGTAATAATGAATTTTACAATATAAAACGATGAAATTTTAAAAATACTATCACTAAATATACATATAATAAAATCATATATTGTTACGTATGAAATATAAGATTATAAAAAAGAAACCAAAATACATGAATAAGCTTCTAGCTTAATTATTTTTAGCATCGTTATCGGAACTCTACAGAAAGAACAACATTAGTCTCGTCAAATGAATAAGTGTTCCATGTGACTCCATGTAATCACCAACTAGAGTGAGAATTAGGGGTGTTCAGAATTCGATTCGAATTCGAAAAATTCGAAATTCGATTTAGTTCGATTCGATTACCAAGAATTCGATTCGATTATTAAGAATTCGAATTCGATTCGATTCGAATTCGAGTCCAGTAAATCGAATACGAATCGAATACGAATTTATGATTTTAAATTCGATTCGATTCGAAATTCGAATAAAAAATTGTACATGTATATTTTTTAAATATATATACACATATACACATTATTATATACACAAGTATACACATTGGAAAAAAAATTTCTAAATTTTGGTCAAACTCTAAGAACCCATAGTGTCTATAACTTTTAGCATAACCATGTTTTATATATTTACCTTATATATCACAAACTCTATAAAACTATACTCTCTACTATTTTTACTATTCTCGTATTTAACATATTGTTGTTTATCAATTTTGTAGATTTGTATTTTATATGTTAAAAATAATGAGTTTGTATTAGTTTTAAAACTAAAAGTAAAACAATTTGTTATTTAAGGTGAATTTGAACTAAATCGAATTTATTCGAATTCGATTCGAATTCGAGTTTCTTATTCGAATCGAATAAGAATCGAATAAATTGAATTTTAAACGAATACGAATCGAATACGAATTCAGGTAAAAATATTAAAAATTCGAATAATTCGATTCGAATAATTCGAAAATTCGTTATTCGATTCGTTGAACACCCCTAGTGAGAATAAAGGATTCGTTTACTTGAGATTAAAGGATGATTAACATTTAACGCTATGTTCACCTGTGCATTAGACCCCCCGTAGTGGGGCTTGGAATATAAAGCTCCTGCACATGTGGCACTAAAATGGCGCCCCCCACACTATTACAGGGGGCTCTATTTTTCAAAATCAAGGTTGGACTCTATAAATATAGCGCCAATGCTCTTGTCCCCCCCTCCAATCAGAATTTGCCACATCAGACTTTCTCTCTCTTTTTATTATTTTATTATTTTTTAATTTAAAAGATATAATAAAATATTAATAGGGGCTTTATAAATAAAGCCCCTACCACTACACCCCTTTTTCAGTTTCTTTCTCCATGCTGACTCAGCAGCCACGTGGACCAATCAGGAAGGGGGGGCTTTATAAATAAAGCCCCCTACTACGCATGTTCTTAAAGAAAGGGAAAAAAAAAAGTCACTCCTTCCCTTCTTTTCTTTCCCCCTTCTTTTATCCCCTTTCTTTTCCTCTGGTTTCCTTCCAAATTGAGAGGATGAGATTTGCCCCCTTTTTCCCTTGTTTTCCTTTCCCTTCCTTTATATAATAAACTCTGGAACAACCATTTTCATCCTCTTCCTTTCCTTTCCTTTCCTTTCCTTCATCACAAACACTCAGGAACGCACACCATTTTTTTGTTTCCCTCCATTTTCTTTCTTTTCTTCTTCTAAGTTAACTCAGGAACACAGCGTAAGAGTGAGTCTGAATCACATTACCTCATGGAGGATTATTTTATAAGGAGAATTATGGTTGTTACTGTCACGAAGGACACAGTGGCGGATCCACCAAGGCCGAAGGGTGGGCATGTGCCCACCGTACGACCAAAACAGTTAGTCGTCGGATCTACGTAGTACTTACTGTATCCACACAGAAAACTCAAGGATCTACAAGAGCTCGCCGTCAAAATAGTTGAAGACAACTTTTTTAGGTGTGCTGGTGCATGATGGCTGACTCTACTAGAAGTGACTGCCGGAGAAGAAAGTAACTTCTAATTTATTTCATTATTATGTTTTTCAAGTTTTGATGTTAAATAGAGAAGGAAACAAGGGTTCCAGCTTTTTAAAAGTCTGAAGTCTCTAGCTTACTTTCTTGTCTTTTCACCTATTGTATTTAATTTTTCTTTTATTTTAACTTTGCTTAATTGATTTAATACTCATAAATCTATTATATGTTTTTCTCACATCACGTATTTTCACAAAACTACCTTTTATATTTTTATTATTAAATTTTTTTAAGCTAAAGACAATGTCATTTGCCTTTTAAATCCGAGTCAACAATTTCAACATATGAACCAGTAATATGTCCAATTCAATATCCGTTTCGGTTTCAAAAACATTGGTGATGTGTTCTATTAGTTGATTTATAAGTGTTTTTTTCTTTTTTTTTTTGTTCCAGATATTTTTAAATTTATTGTTATTAAGTAAATAAGTATGAATGGGTGTACAATGTCAATAAGTGGATAAGTATGAATTAGTTTAAGCGACTTGTTTTGACTTGCCTTTCTTAACACAATAAATTTGTCCCCCTGTTCAAAAAGTTTCTGTATCCGTCAGTGCGAATGAGTGACATATTGAATTCTATTGGACAAGATCTTCATTATGTATGACACGTGGTAGGCTTAACATAATTGCACATGGGTTTAAATCCATATATAAATAATGAAGGCCCAATAAAGCAAAAATGGACCAAATCATTTTCAGTTTGGCCCGTTAGCTAGATTATCTTAAATTAGCTTTGCAGGGTGGTTCACTACTTTGCTGGTTGCTCCAAAAACCGGCCAATTCTTTTTATTTTATTTTAATTTTCATTTAAGACTTAAAGGCGGAGCTACATACATAACAACGATGTCACCTGACACCATTAAAATTTGTGTATTTTATTTAACGTGTAATAGAAAAATTCGAACGACACCATTGATTTTTTACAAGCGACACAATTAGTTTTTTACAAGTGACACCGTTGTTTTCTTCATGAGCAACACCATTGCTCTAGTTTATAAATACATCACCTGAAAAAAACCCTGCGGAACTCCAATCCGCGGGAAGGAACTTCAGATCAGCAAGGGTGCCAACTCCTTGGCGCCCGTGAAGAAACCCTGCCATGACAATAGGATCAAGCGCAGGATCACATCATCTGAGTGACGTCATCGGCTCAAAGGAATCTTCACGCGTGAGCATACGTGCCAAGTATGCTGATAACATCAACCTTTAGTACGAGGTTGTACGAAAGATCAAGAATGAAGAAGATTTGCTCAGGTGCTGAACATTCTCTGCGCCAACCAGAGGACAACACGTGTCATGGGTGGTCCAACAACTCTTGACACTAAACAGTGATATGACTGCTTCCATGCTTCCACCATGCTGCTGTGAACAGTGCACGTCATAGTACTGTTCAGGCATGTCTACCTGCTGCGAGACATCACTTCAGACACCTCCAGATGGTCAACCATGTTGTGTCAAAAGGAAGCGCCGCCTACGCCCAATCACGTCGCGCCACATGTACTGCCAGCAGGGCAGGTCATGATTTCTCTCACATCAGCATTAATTACCGCAAGCTACCCACCAACTCATGGGCCGAAAATGTCTTGGGCCTAGGACCGAAGCCTAGGATCGTCACCTCCACCATGGGCCGCGTCAGTCGGTCGTTGCCTTCCCTATAAATAGGAGATCATTTCTCCATTTGCTGGAATCGATCATTACATGCAAAAAAATAGCACAAAGCTAGAGAGAGTCTTTGAATACTTGTAATCATCTTGTAATTCCCGATTAATAAGATATCTCCCTTACAGTGGACATAGGTCGATCTAGACCGAACCACTTATATCCTTGTGTTCTTTTACTTTCAACACACACACACGACACTTTCTTTCCTTATCTCCTAAGGTTCGGATTAAGTTATCGGTGTGAGCGAAGGATTATAACCTGAGCAAACAAGTGTATTAAATTAAATGTATCCTCCTTCTCAGATACGTTATACTCGTTATTTCTTCACTAAACATTTTAGATAATAAACAAATCTATAGTTTAAAAAAAGAAGTCTAGTTACTTAATTTTTAATTGTAACATTAAATCATTAGAAGGCCCATGCTTTTCTATTTTTTTAATCAAACAAAGTCAATAACTATTATAGGCTTATATCTATTACTTGATTTACTTGATTTTAATTTGATAAGCCTAAACTAAAAAAACTACATAAAATATTTGTTGCCCGTCACTGACGAATAGTCACAACATGTATGAGAAGGAAGGTTTGTGAAGCAGGGTCAATTAGATGTTTGAAAATTGAAGAGTTAATGATTAAAATCGTTCCTTACCTGTTTTGCTACATCAGTCCAAAATCAAAACTTTTTACATCCGAGTCCTTCTGTTTTACATTTTGTTGCCAAATTCGTCCCTAACACTAAACTCAGTTAACTACTGTCGTTAACTACATCTGAGTCCTTCTGATTAATTTTTATTTTGAACCTGTGTTTTTATCGCTTTCCATGACTATGAGTAGCTAAATCTTGAACCACTGCCTAGGTAGTATGATGACTGCGTGTTAATTTTATACTTTCGGTTAATGGATTATTTTTGAATGGTTAATGTTTTGTTAACGATTTAATTGGTGTTTATTATGATGTGTGTGCGTACTTAAGTCTAATTTATTATTTTTTAGAGTTCCATAAACGTCTTAGTGAATGTCTTTCATGTTTGGATGTTTATTAAGGTTACCTGCTTGGTGCTTATAGCTTAGTTTATGGTTTTGGTACCGAAAGCCATAGGAACTTGATTAGAGAATTTAGAGGACTTAGGTATTCTTCCATTCTTGAGACCGGGAGGTGATGGAATGTTGGGTTGTCTAGAGCTTTAGGTGTTAGGTTTTGGGTGAGACCGGGAGGTGATCCTATCCTAGTTGTCTTTAGTTTCTTGCAATTCCAAATCATAGTTGACCTAATTAAATTACTCCTTTACATCTTCGGGTGTACTGTGATTAGAGAGACCGGGAGGTGATCGAGTCATTAGAGTACCTTAGCATTCTTAGTGAGGTGAGACCGGGAGGTGATCCGAGCTAGATAACTAGTGTTTTATTCTTTAGGATTCTTTGGGGTGTGTTGGTGAGACCGGGAGGAGATCTAGCACGTCTTAGGGTTTCTTAAGTTATCTTTAGAATCTGGTAGCCATTCAGTTTTCCATTACCGAGAGTTGTGAGTTTGCATGTAGGATTCTTGGCCTAGGTAGTTGCCTTCCTATCCTGATATTTTCCTCAATTATCCTTGCTGTCTATTTATCTTATTTACTTTATTTATTTTATTTTAATTAATTATTTACAAAAATCAAAAATCAACTTTTAAAACAAATTTTGTTAAGTCTTAGTTGAGTCTAGTTTTGTTTTCGATTAGTGTCCTGTGGGTTCGATACTCGGACTTACTTAGTCTGTACTGCATTGATAGGTACACTTGCCTGTCGTGTGGTCTAGTATAGTTGAGTCTGTTTTATATTACTAGGTCTCTAGGTTAGGTAATTATTTTTAGACCATACATAGCACATCAAGTTTTTGGCGCCGTTGCCGGGGACACTTGGCGATTGCGAAACTAGCTTTGATTAGGACTTCATTGATTAATTGGTCTTATTTGAGTCTTTTTGTTTTTAGTGTGTTTTATTTTATTTTTTGTTTCTTTATATATTTGGTGCCCGTGATCGTGTTTTTTTTAGTGTCTGTATGCAGTGATGGCAGGAAGAAAGACTGTAGCAGACCACACACGGGATAAAGTTTGTGATTACATGGGCCAACAATACACGCTAAACATCAGTTTTGGTCTAGGTAAGTGCAAGGATAGGTGGCCCAACGCGTATGAGTTTTTCAAACATAATTTTAGATTCGCCAATCGTTTCTTGATGAACAACGGTGAAAGAAAAGAATTAAACATAATTTTAGATTCGCCATAGTTGGTTTTAAAAATCAACTTTTAAAACCAATTTTGTTAAGTCTTAGTTGAGTCTAGTTTTGTTTTCTATTACTGTCCTGTGGGTTCGATACTCGGACTTACTTAGTCTGTACTGCATTGATAGGTACACTTGCCTGTCGTGTGGTCTAGTATAGTTGAGTCTGTTTTATATTACTAGGTGTCTAGGTTAGGTAGTTATTTTTAGACCATACAAAGCACATCAGGCGTCTGGGCGGACATTCGCGAACACTTTACGCGAAAGGTCAGTGGAGCGAATGAAGACAATGAATTTGCCTATTATATAGTTAACTGAAAATCCGACGTTGTTTTGGGATTTAGCCATAATGGACTGAGCCTCCCAAAACAACGTCGTATTCCGGACTAGAGAAATGGCGTTGCCGATAAACGGCAACACCAAATTTGGTCCTGGAACGGACCGTTTCTTGTTCAAGTAACTGATTTGCTCCAAAAGGATGATAAATGCAACCATGCATAGAAGGTATGGAGCTAGCCATATGAAAATGGCGGGAAATGATTGCATTTGAAAGGATTGTTAAAGAGAATATTGGTTAGAGATAGAGATGGTTTAGAATTTGTATGGAGTATAAATGGAAAGTTGTGGGGTTTAAATAGACATAGGCAAGTGGATGAATGATACTAAACTAGTACATCTTAAGTCAGTTCAATTATTTAGTTAGAAAAAATAAGTATATAATGAAATGGGTTTGACAAAAACCTGTTTAGACTTTGTGAATATGAAACGTGAAAAAAGAAGCTTCGGAAATATGTTGAAAACGGAATTTTCATAAATACAGGAAAATGAGTTTTTCCTAATTTTGAACAAAAATATATAATTGAAATCGAGGTTAATTTATATATTTCTTTATGGGTTGTATTCTATATATGTTGTGAGAGCTTCGCAACGAACTATACTTATTGATTTAGACGCTTTAAAACTAGATAATAATGCCTAAAAACGATCGGAATTCATTGACTATAATGGAGAAACGTCTAACAAGTGATAAAAGCGATTGATTATGATGTAATTAAGCCGGTTTAAGGCTTGCCGGAAAATATTCCGGTGACCAGAATATATCGCCGGAATTTCGAGGAGAGGAGAGAGGGAAGAGTTGGTTTTGAAAGTTTGGTTTTTGACAAAATCAGTCCCTCAATGTTAACTAACTTAGTTTTATTATATCTTAGTGATGGGATTGGGTACTAAACCGACTAGTGGCCATACCCAAACCCGGTTCTAAGACTGCGCAAAAGAGCCCATGTGCGGGAAATCACACGCGCATATTATGCATGGTCAACAACCATGCACCAATCAAGGAGAGAAATCCGCGCGCACAGCGGTAAAGGCGGTAACCGTTCCATCCTTCTCATATATTTAGCCCTTCATAACTACCTTACTAATATAACTAAAGGTAGTGGAGACAACCCTAATCGGGCCTCGACCCACTAAGATTAGGGTTTAGGGTAATGGAGGCATACGTCCACCTATATATAAGGGATCATATCCCTAATAGATGGAACATTTTTGCTAACCCAAAGAGCTATCACTTGATAGTATCCCCATTCACCCACGTTTTTGTTATAAACTGCTACCTTGTGTAGTCGTCTCCCTACCCGAATCATATTCTTGTTTGCAGGTCATTCAAACCGTAGCTACTAGTGAAGGATCAACCCTGTGGAATACGATAGTCTTATCATCCCTATCGGGAGGTAACACTATTTGTTTCTTCATTGGATGGCAAAATACCACAATCATGTTTTCTCATACGCTTGTATCTAACCATTTATTCAAACCCCACGATTATTCTGCATGATTACCTTACTACTTGCGTCTTTTTGAAACCCTACAAATCAAACCCTTTATCAACCATTTACACATTCACCATTTTTCACAACCTTGATGTTACTTTGAGTTTTCATCATCTCTCAAAAACCAAATTCACATCCTTTACCTGCTCGAACATGAACTTGATCTCCACGATAACCAAACTATTGAAAACTTAATTGTTCGTTGCATCAAACTTGAATATTAGTTATACATGAGGATTTGATTATCTACCTGAACATTTGATTATTCATGATACTTGAAAGCATGGAATATAAACTATTTGCTATAAACACACCTAAAGTCATTAACCTTGTCTAGGGCAACTCTGTTACAACTCGCATGCCATACTTGATACTTGATGCATTTACAAACTTGCTTACATGTATGTATTATCAATTTGCAACTTATGTGATAAACCAAAAACAATTGTTACACTTAATCAAACAACTGATAGAGGATGAAGTACTTGCTCAACAGTTAGTAGAGTACCAAATAACCTGCTTAACAATCGGTAGAGATTCTTACTCACTGACTGGTAGAAGTCTTTTTCCTGCTCAACAGTTGTACTCATTTTTGGATACATTGTATACAATTCAATCACAAGGTTATTTTGCATTACTTACATGTGTGTTTAGATTCATAGAAGGACACAAAACCCTAATGTAAGGTAAATTGTTGATTGCGGTCCGAAACGTAATCATGAATTTACAGGTACGTTAGGGTGGTGTGAAATTCTATTAGGGCTTTGGTAAGAAACACTAACGATACATCGGAAATGAGATTTGGGGTAGAGCCAAAAAAAAAAAAAAAAAAAAAACCCTAGTTATTTGGTAGTTCATTTAACCCATCCATACTCTATCATTTCATGCAACTTAAGTTTGGTGTTTATTCCCTCTCGTTATTTTAGACTATCTTAATCCAACCCTCATAACTCATACGAAACACGTTATCTTTCGCCAGCAACATGTGGAATCATAGCCGCGGGTGCTCGGTACCGAATAACCTCCTTCGCCACCGCCTCCGTGTACCGCATTTCCGGAAGCTGATCCGTGGTAATTAACTTATCGTATTCTGGTGACCAAACACCCGCAACTTCTTTCCTAACCCTCTCCAAAACCTCCAGATGCGAATCAAGTAATGTCACCGCCCAAAGAAGTGACGCGGTTGAGGCGTCTTGCGACACGAATAGGAAATCGAATAAGTGATCCGCGATCTCCCTACTGCTTGCGTGCGCTGGTTGTTTCTCGCACGCTTGCTCCGCTTCCGCGATTTCACGGACGGTTTCTAGCATCCAGTAATCAACCAAACACGCGGGCGCCTCACCCGCCTTCATTTTCGCCTTACTCTCTTCGAGCATCTCCACGAGCGTCTCCACGAGCCTTGACACCGCCTCTCTCGCGTTTCTAAATGCAAATCCAGGTAAATCTATCGGTAAAGTTGTAACACCCCAACTGATGGCGGAATCATCGAGGTGTCACGTAGTGATGATTGTTCAAAAGCTCATGGTACTAAAATGTAAATATATTATTGAATAATTTAAATTGTCTTACATGGATGAAATGGGAAAAAAATACAAAAGTCTGAACAAAACATGAAATTTGAAATAAATTAATAAAAGCAAGCACTAAAATCCAATGCTATGGAACTAAGATCAAACTGCACCTGAAACATGTACAAAATAAGTTTTGTCAACATATGAAATGTTGGTGAGCATTCCTAGTTTTAATACATATAGTAAGTTGGAAAAATGTTATACAATTCAAGTGCAAAGCTACTGTGCAATTATGTAAACTATGTATCATACAAATGAGCGAAATCAATCCTGTGACTGTATAATGTACTAAATGAACGACGGTGTACTTATCTAATAAATGGATAATAACTTAACAATGACTATGGATTCTCCGATGAAAAAGGGGGAGAATCAACCTAGGCGGGTTGTCAATCCAATAGCGCTATCCAATGTTATGGTCGGCTTGTACAATGTTAATGATTTCACTAAGTACAAATGTATTATACATGTAATGTCTAAGCATAAAGCACGTTTGTAAGCAAATGCACATAGTACTAGAATTGTATTGTAAAAATGTGAACTTGTATTTGTAATTTGTATAAGTGTACATGTAAAAAGTGAATAAAGGCAAAAAGGGAATAGGAAATACTCACTTTCGCCAAATAACTAGATGACTAAGCGAGCGTGAAAATGCGAGCAATCCAAAGACTCAACAACGAAACTAGTCCAATTTAGAAGAAAAGAAACCGAATAACAAAAATATCCAGCTTCCAATTCGCCAATTACGAGAGCTTATAATCAAAGCTTCAAATGTAGAAGTAATATACTATAGAAGAAAGGTATGAGGGAGAATTTAATCGAATTGAAACAATCGATTTAGAGGTGCAAAGTGTAATGGGTCATAGGTGGGTTTTTATACTAGTTTTGAATTCAATTAAGCTTTAAAATTGGTGAACACAATAAAGTAAGGTTTTAAGATGAACTGACTATTTGACTAGAACTTTGACTAGAATTTTGACTGAGACTTTGACTAGGACTTTTGACTAGGACTTTGACTGGAACTTTGACTGTCTTAGCGGACCGCGAGGGCTAAAAAAATAATTTTTCTAATTTAATCAATTTTTTAGTTATAGACTTGTTTCCTTCTGTTTCTAAGTTGTTTTAGGACCGAAAATTAAGGACTTTGAGTATCAAGGTCTGAAACATATGTGCTCGGGTGTAGATGTGAGTATAAAACGTGCATACTTTTACTTATAAAAATTATAAGTTTTATTAAATTGTGAATTTTGGTCCTATTAAAATACGAAGGTTAAAAATGAAAATTTTGAAATAGTTGAAGAACTAATTATGCACATTTATGAAAAGTGAAGGGTGCAGGTTGTCACAGTCTCCCCTACTTTAGAAAATTTCGTCCCGAAATTACTTTCAAGTGAAGGTTTTCATGAAACAAAAGACATTTGTAAAAAGACAAGTAGATTTTAAGAAATGCATCAGCCATGATTTGACAAAGTTTGAAGTAGTTGTTTAATACCCAAAATAAGAGTTTGAAATCCTTAAAGTTTGACCCAAGGTTAGAGAATTAAGAGTTTATAATGAGCAAAGTTTGGGAAAAGTATGTAACTGGTTAGGGCAGGGCAGTGTTATAGTAGCTTCCCTTACTTTAGAGAAGTTTCTAACCGAACTTTATTAAGGACATGCAACAGAATTTCGACTAACAGAAGGTGTAAGAGTCTACAAAGTTTAAGTTTTCTGTAGAGGTGGTCAACAAGGAAGATGTGACATCCGTCACCTTTCATTTTATCTTTTGTCCGACTTTAGCCCCTCTCATTTCATGAATTTACATTTATAATCTTTGTAATTCGAAGATTCGATTCAATAATAAAAGTTGCGAACTTGTTTCTTGCGATTATTAACCATCTACACGAATCGTTGTCGTAAATAAAAAAAAAATTCTCTTCTTTTATAATAATAATAATAATGAAAAATATATATATATATATATATATATATATATATATGTTAGTCTTTTTCTCAAACAAATAACTAAACCAAACCTAACACATAACCCAACCTTGAGCCTATCAACAAGCCCAATCCCATCCCCCTCTTTCCATTTAACCAAAAAAAAAAAGGTGGTTGCAGGCCTCGAACCCAGACTGCTGGCTGAGCCACTTCTCTCCCACGCATGACCAACCAGCTGGGCTGGGTCCCTGTTTTGAAATTATTTTATTCCACCCATATTTATAAACTAACCTGAACTATCCAAAGTCAAAACCCAAATCGTAACCCTACAATTCGTGCCTCTAGAGCTCGATTTTGGGAAGTTTCCTTGTTTCTCTATGATTGACATCATCATTCCAGTCAATTACACCTATTAATTTCGTTTTATCATACCTTATTTAAGCACAATTGACGGGTATGACATAATGATGAGTCAACTTTCCAAATCATGCAATTAGCGAGTGTTAGTATAAATTGGACCCTTCCTTTAGACATAAACTCGCCGATAATACCATCTCCATTCTCAATTTCTGCTAAAACTTCATAATAATCAAGAAATAAGCTCGCGGTTGACTTTTTGTTTGACCCACGATTTAGAAGCCTCGAGTCTGGTATGTTTTTTTTTGTTGTTTGCACATCTTAATCGGCCCTTTATAAACATTAACCCCATGGTTAATTGGCCTGAATCGTGGTCTTGAAACATATTGTAATTCTAGGGTTTGTTCTTAGTAATTTTGGGGAAGATGACTTGAAGTAGTTTTCTGTTTAAAATAATTTCGAAAGCAAACAATACCAGCAATAGATTGTAGCCCAGTTGGTGGTAGCGTGAAACCCTTAGATGGTTTGGCTTGGGTTCGATCCCAGGCATCAACCGTTTTTGTTTTTATAATTTATGAAAAAGACTAACTAGCCTTTATAATTAATTGAAACCAAATAAAAATGTTCTCAGGGTCTAGACCAGACGGTCTAGGCTTGTGATTTAAAGCCACGAACCGGTCACAGACCCGGGTTCGAATCCAAGCACAAGCAAACTTTTTTTTGAAACTTTTACCTTTACATATATTTTACTTATCTTTTAAAAATAGTTTTAAAATACCAAAAGTGTCTTAAAAATTCTACAAAAATTATTTTCAGTAGATTTCATGACAAAGTTTATCATACAATTTTTAGATTTCCAAAAATAATTTATTTAATATATATTATAAATATTACAAGTTTATTCATTTATAATTTTAAAATTCTATAAAAATATGTAAACGTTCTTATAAAATTTCACAAAAATTATTTTAAACTTATAAATCAATAAACATTTCAGAAATAAATTTTGTTTCAGAAAAATCGTTTATTTAATATTTTAATTAATTTTTGTTATTTTAAATCATAAATAAATCATAATAAATTCAATTTTCAATATTTTTATACCAAAATTTTACATAAATTATTTTTGTTTATTTAGAACAGAAATACATATTTTAATTTAATATTTCATTAATTTTAGTATTTTTAGATATTAAAATGATATTTTGACAAATAAATATAAATATACTATATATTCAATTATTAAGAAAATAATTTTATAAAAATTATTTTCATATCTACTATATTATAATACAACCATCCTTAACCAAAGTTTTACAAAAAGTCTTTTTATTTAATTATTTTTCAAATTTCTTTTATATACTAGTTCATTAATAATTTATCTAAGTTAACAAATAAACAAATGCCTATCCCCAAATTAGGAACCTTAGAAATACTTGTAGACTAGAAAGACTTAAACTCATTTATTACCTTAAACATAGGGTGATACCTGGCAACGTTGGATTACACTTATTCAATTCCACAAGACTTAACACCTTGCTAAGGTGAGTATTACTTATCCCCTTTTTCGTTTTTACACTTTTGGGATGATTCATGCACAAGTATACAAGACTTGCACATTCAGTTACACATACATTTTCTTCATTTACAATTCATATACGTGTCTTGTTTATCTTTGTGCTTTATGTTTGAACATGAACGTAGCTTACATACAAAATCGTACATCTAGACATAACTTATGTTATGGTGCTCTTTACATATAGACGTAACTTATGTTACAATGCTCATTTAGACATAACGTATGTTATGGTGCTCTTTTAGACTTGACACGTGTTAGGGTGCTCATTATCAATTTTATCTTACCAACTTTACATTTGATCTTTGTCTTGTTTGGTTACTTATGTGTTTACATAATGCCTTGGTGATGCTAGACACATGAATTGTACCACTTTTTCAAACTTATACTATATGTACAAAGCTAGGTAGTACTCACCAACATCATATGTTGACAAAATTTATTTTCGTGCATGTTTCAGGATAAGCTGCTTGACGCTTCACATAGGACTTTGGACTTAGATTAAATAAATCGACTATCTCTATTTTTGTTGTCGTGTATTTATTTTCACATGTTGTAAATGATATTCAATTATCAAATATTTACATTTTAGTACCATGAGCTTTTGAACAATCGTCACTACGTGACACCCCGATGATTCCGCCATCGGTTGTGGTGTTACAGAAGACTCCAACAAAACTAATTGAAGCTTATGTAAAATGTTCCTATCGAAAATACTAGCTATTAGTCAACGATCTAATAAAGAGATAGTAATGGGTAGGTTCTTGGTCAGACTCCTAGTCCGCTCCCGCAGTATCGCTCGTGCTTATATATAGGGTGTACCGCAGCTAACCCACCACACTCACTACAAGAAAATGAAGCTATTGCAGCACCACTAAAATGTTGCATTAGGGCTTGAAAAGGTTACAATATGTCTAATGCAACCTTTTATTGGGGGCTGCATCAGAAGCAGTTACCTTAGACCTAATGCAACCCTTTATAGGCTTAATGCAACCATTTTTTATAGTGTTAGATTTGCTACTCTAATGCAACTTTTTTGGTAAGCAACTTTTTTACATTTTAATGCAACTTTTATAATATTCAAATGTAACTTTTATAATACTCAAATGCAACTTTGGTTACAAAAGTGTAACCTTTTCTACACTTAAATGCAACCTTTATTATACTCAAATGCAACCTTTATTATATTTTAATTACAAATATGCAACATTTTTCTAGTCTTATTGCAACCTTTACTATTTTTATTATAGAAAAAGTGCAACCTTTTTTTTTAATAAATGCAACTTTTTTATGAATTTTAATTACAACAAATGCAACACTTTTACACCCAAATGCAACTTTGTAACATAAATCCAATTACAAATAATTAAAATACGCATTAAATCACGATTATGCAAAAACAATAAGAAGAAAATAGCATCATAATCAAATGATTTACTTAAAATTACTTGTCTAAACTTAAATAACAATAAAGTGTCAATTACAATACTGAAGAGAAATATAAATCGGCCTTCTAGTCATCTTGATCTTCAACTTGTAGTTGTTTCATAACCTCCTGCATCATAGCTTTAAAGTTTTTTCGTTGGTTGTCAATAATATCTTTTCGAATAACTTCAAGTTCTGCTTTTTTTCTTTCATGGTCCACTTCAAGCTCGGCTTTTTTCCTTTGATGATCCTCTTCGATCTCTTTGCACAATTCTAGCAACTGGTTTTTCTCAACTTCAACGTTTGCTTTAAAAGATTCTATCATCCCCTCTGGAACCATGTATGACGTGCAAGCACCATCCACTTTTTTTATCAATGTATTTGTAACACCTCTACCATAAATTCGACGATACCCATAGTTTTCTTTGCTCATTACAACTAAATAAGGATCAACTGTAGCGTTGTCATCCTCCTTTGGCTTGTAGTTCTTCATTTGTTCCTTAAATATTGTCAAAGAAAATTAAGAAAATACTTTAGAAACAATTTTATAATTAAAATCCTGCTATGGATAAATATTAAAAAAACGGATGTCTATTTTCATGTGTCACTGGAGGTTTCATCAAAATTAAATTAATCCTATACGTAATAAGCAAACATGATAGATGAATATTTACATAATTAAGACGGACATAGAACATGGATATTTACATAAAGATAAAAGTAGAAAGAACTTACAATTTTCGTTTGCGTGTCATCATATGTATCAACATATACGCGCCCTTCCGTCCTTTTCGTGTACGCTCAAACAATTGTGTTAAAGTAGGTGATTGTTGGTTTGGGTCGGCATTTTTCTGTATTCATAATAAAATAAATATAATGACTATTGTTGGGCATAATGGACCATCATTAGGCTTACGTGACCATCATTGGGTCTAACTGCCCGTCATTAGGCCTAAGTGACCATCATTAGGCCTAAGTGGCCATCATTGGGTCTATTTGACCATTATTGAGCCTAATTGACCATCATAAGCATTAACAAACTTAATTGACCTCCATTGAGCCTAATAGACACTCGTTGGGTCTAACTGATTGTCATGGAGCCTAATTTATCATCATTTGATCTAAATAACTATCAATGGCCCTAATTGACAATCATTGGACTTAGTTGTCCATCAATGGGCCTAATTGTCAATCATAGGGCTTAGTTGACCATCAGTAGGTCTAATTTTGTTACGAGTCATTATATACCTTACCGATTTTTTACTCTAATGTGTTTATGTACTAGGTGATCTCTTCTCACGACAACGAGTCTTTATATACCTTACCGATTTTTTACTCTAATTTTGTTACGAGTCTTTACATACCCCCATAAATCATAAATAACTTGCAATATTAAAAGAGTTCATTTAATGTGTACCCGACTTTTCAGAAAACAATATCTTACCGTAACAAAGTTCACTAGTCAGACAACTTTGTGATCTCTTCTCACGACAACGCCTACATTTATATAAATAACATGTACTATGATCATATATAAATAAACCAGTTTAAAACTATTTATGTATAGTAGAGTGGGAGTAACAGTTGACTTTAGAAAGTCAAACCATTGATCTGCAAGAAGTTGATTGCTGATATTGACTTTAGAAAGTCAAACCATGGTACCAATTACAAAAAAGATAAACAAGACCAGGCATCTTTTTTCACATTTAACTATGAAAGAATACACGATACAATAATCCCAAAACACATAAACAAGACAATAAAAACAAAAATATATCAAGTTACCTACGTCATTATATTCCTTTTAAACAACAGTAGATACAACAAACTGAGAGGAAATTAAGTAGATGTTAAATGAATACACAGTCACAAATGAACTTATATACATTTGTACTAATACCGTTAGATGGCGTTTTTTGAGGAACCGGTTCTTGAATGTCTACAGGTGATGGATGAACAGGATCATAACCAAATGTCGTATCGCTGCACAACTGTAGGGTCATCTCACAGAAATTCGAATCAAACGGTATAAGTTCCGACGGATCAAACCATCCATAACGTATCGCTGTGTCGAAACATTATCTATACCTACACTTTCAACAGTCTGCACAACTGTATATTAAAATCGCCTCCTTGTATATTAAAATCGCCGTTTCCTCCCCAATAACCACCAACATGATGCCGCAAAATCTGCAGCTGTTTTTTAACAGCCTGACTTCAAAATCAGCAGCCCCAGCCCAGCCCCAGACCCATTTAAAATGTAGCGTAAATGATTCAGCAGCAGCTAAAGGGTTTGGCGCTGCGCTGAAATTCAGCAGCAGCTTCTGACCCAACCCACTGCAGAGAGAGTTTGGCGCTACGCTGAAATTTAGCAGCAGCTTCTGACCCAACCCACTGCAGAGAAGGTTTGGCGCTGCGCTTTATCCCTTAACACAAAATCCCAAATGACAAATCCAATTATCATAAGTAGCCTTATGCCTTAACACAAAATCCCTAAATCGCCATAAAATCAACTGAGTAAACATCTAAAACAGAAAAAAAAGGTAAGGTTCTGTATCAAACCAAAAACACACCAGAGAAATAAACCTAGGCACAGCTACAAAATTCAATTTAATCAACATTTAACAGCTGCACTAATCCAGACTGCACAGCTTTCGGTGCATCAAAATCCATCAGGACATCCTCACATATGTCTTTAGAAAGCAATATTGGTGCAGATGAACCACCATTATACCCCTGCCACATAAATACAATGAACTTTTAGGCGAATTACCATTGTACCCCTGTCACATAAATATAAACAAGCTGCCATATCTAGCCTATTAGAA